>JAYESA010000016.1:105614170-107083904 GCA_036927795.1 Iris macrosiphon | reverse complement strand
GTGCGTGCGTTGGGTTAGTATCGGGGAGTGTGTGCTAGAATTCTCGGATTATATTTTATATATTTATAGGTGTTTGTGCGTGTCGGGGTCGTTGGACGCGCGTTGGTGGGCGTTGTGCGTTGCGTTGTGTGTTGTGTGTGTGTTGTGTTTATATATATATATATATATATATATATATATATATATATATATATATATATATATATATATATATATATATATTTGTGTGTGTTTCTATATATATATATATATATATATTTGTGTGTGTTTCTATATATATATATATATATATATATATATATATATATATATATATATGCATGTGTGTTTTTATGTATATGTGAGTATGTTAGTGAGTGCTTGTGTGAGTGTGTGTTGGTGTTAGTGTATGTGTAGGTGAGTGTGTGTGTGAGTGTGAGTGAGTGTTTATATATATATATATATATATATATGTATATGAGTTTGTGTATGTGTGATATATATATATATATATATATATATATATATATATATATATATATATATATATATATATATATATATATATATATATATTTGTGTGTGTTTCTATATATATATATATATATATGCATGTGTGTTTTTATGTATATGTGAGTATGTTAGTGAGTGCTTGTGTGAGTGTGTGTTGGTGTTAGTGTATGTGTAGGTGAGTGTGTGTGTGAGTGTGAGTGAGTATTTATATATATATATATATATATATATATATATATATATATATATATATATATATATATATGTATATGAGTTTGTGTATGTGTGTATATGTATATATATATATATATGTATGTGTGTATGTGTATATATGTATGAGTGTTTGTGTGTGTGGTTGTGTGTTTGTGAGAGTGTGTGCTAGTGTGTGTGAGAGTGTGTGTGTAAGGGTGTGTGAGAGTGAGTGTGTGTGAGTAAGTGTATATATATATATATATATATATATATATATATATATATATATATATATATATATATGTTTGAGTGTGTGAGTGTGTATATGTATATATATATATTAGTGTGTGTATATATATATATAGATATCTGTGTGTATATTTATAGATATGTGTTTATATACATAAGTATGTGTGTTAGTAGATATGTTAGTGTGTGTGTATATATATATATATATATAGAGAGTTGTGTGTGTATATATATATGTATCTTTATATATATAGATATATATATATGTGTGGTCGTGTGTGTGTTGGATTGTGTGTGCGTTTGTGTGTGTGTGGCCGCGGCAGCGAAGCGCACAGCCGCTGCCGCAGCCAGCAGAGCTAGGCAGCGCCGCGGTAGCAGCTCGCTCGAGCTGCAGCACGCCGCGGCAGCAGTTCGCTCGAGTTCAGCAGCAGAACAGCAGGCAGCAGCAGCCGCAGCGCTGCAGCAGCAGCAGCTCCAGAGCAGCGCAGCAGCAGCAGCTTCTTGGTGTGGAGCACGCCGCGCAGCGAGGCTAGCAGGGAGCTAGTAGCGGGAGGTTTAGAGAGGGCTATATATATATATATTGATTGATATATATGTATATATATATATATAGATAGCTAGATACATAGATAGATAGATAGATATTGAGCTAGAAATAAGATACATAGATAAATATATAGATAGATTAGATAGATAGATAGATAGATAGATAGATAGATAGATAGATAGATAGATGGATGGATGGATAGATTGATAGATATCTAGATAAGATAGATATCTAAATAAATAAATAGATTCATAGATAGGTAGATATCTAGATAGATAGATATTAGATATCAAGATACCTAGATATAAATAGATAGATAGATTTATGGATATATAGATATCTAGATACTAGATAGATAGCTAGATGGATACATAGATAGATAATAGATAGATAGATAGATAGATAGATAGTTGATATCTAGATATAAATAGATAGGTATCTAGATTGATAGATAGATAGATACTAGATAGTTTGATAGATAGTTAGATAAATAGATACTAGATAGTTAGATAGATAGTTAGATATATATATAGATAGATATATACCTAGATAGATATCTAGGTATATAAATAGATATACATAGATAGATACGTAGATAGATAGATAATATATAGATTGATAGATAGATAGGTATATAGCTAGATAGATGCATAAATAGCTAACTAGAGGGGTAGTTAGAGGGGTATTGGAGAGTATCTCAATACCTTGAGATACCAAGGTATCTCAATACCTTGAGATATCCAAGGTATTGAGTTTCGAGCGAGATTTTTGAGCAATTGCCTAGATTTGAGTTTAGAGATAGATTTTTATGTATATGTGTATATATTTACGCGTTCTAGCATAGGTTTTAGAGGGTATAGACTGGGCGTATAGCGTAGGGTGAGATATCGGATACCGAGGGTATCCCGGTATCTCAAGGAGGCGAGTTTGAGGGTTTATTAGCTTAATGACCCAGTTTTGGCCTAGAATTTCAGGAGCACCCTAGTTTGACCTAGACTTGACCGTAGTTGACTCGGTTGACCGCCAAAGTCAACTTTTGACCTAGTTTTGACCCAGAGTTGACTTTTTGACCCAGATTTTATCGGTTTGACCCGTTTGACCTAGACGACCCTAGAAGCCTATTTTTAGTTATTTTATATCTGTTTAACTCATTAGAACCATGTTTAACCTTACTTTTCGCAATAGGTCCTTGCGACACCAGTTCGGATCGCCAGTTGCTCAGGACGTCAGGCGAGTACATTCTCTGATAGTTTTCATTATCTGATGATTATTATGATTCATCTTCTAGTATAGTATCATCTGATTTTTCTGGTACAACATGGAATACGGACTGGTATTTCTGGATTCATTTACTTGCGATACGTATATTTTATGTTTCTGGCCTCTATTCTGGAATCACTACTGGCATCACCTACTGGCATCACTACAGGCATCACTCATGTTTCAGGCTAGACTCATACTTGATTTACGTGTCGGGTCTTGGATTCACTTGTACTAGTCGGGATGGAGAAATACTCGAGTAGACATCTAAATATTCCTATCTGGAATCATCAGGAATCACCCCCTCTGGTCTAATTTGGAATGATAGCAGCCGCGCACCCAGTGCGCGGTGAGCCATACTTACCCCTAGCCGTTTACATATCGAAACAAGTATTTCAAAGACACAGAGTTCATTCTTTATAGTTTGGACTCACTTGCATTTCTTGTTGGTCTCACTTACATATTTCTGGACTTGTCTCACTACATGTATTTTATGCTGGACTCACTACACGTTCAAGTGCACAGACTTACTCTTAGTGTAGATTTCTTGTATCCTGTATTTATTACTATCTTGCTTATGATATTCATGCATCTTTACTTTATGCACCAGTGATATGTATATTTCCTTGTTCTATACTTTATTTTATTCTTCTTGCTACTTGCTATAACTGTTGTATAGTTTTTATCATTTAAATGGAACTACTGTTAGAGATGTACTTGCTCCAGTCCTTACTGGACATATTTTTCTAGAGTACCCGGAGGATTGGTGTCCGACGTTTTATGGACCTGAGCCTGTCGATGGTGCAGACAGGGACCCTCTAGTTTAGGGGTGATTTCCGGGTTGGTAGCCGGGATCACTAGGACCTTGTTATTGTTTTATTAGCTTTAGCACCGGATTTGTCTCCGGTTTTGGATTGAGACCTTGTTTGTATATTATTTTGGATGATGTATTATTATTATATTGATGTTGTGGTGGTTTTTAGTTATTGTTGGTTAGACTTTATAGTTGTTAGACTTCTTGTTATCTTATCGTGCTTAGATTCTTGATTGAGTACTTGATTATCATTATGATATTGCTCCTCCGTTTGGAGTTGAGATCTTGGCAGGTTTATATATTGATTGCGTGAGATTGTTAGCTAGATAGTTGACCTAGACAGCGTTCTACCGCCGATGCTACGGCGTAGGCTGGACGTACCCATGACTCATGCCCGATTTTCTGGGTGCGGGTCGTGACAGACTGTTTCGACCTAGAAATAATTTTATGACGTAGAATTGACTAGATTAACTTATTTTTATTCTAAAATCTTATATTTATATAATATTATATATTTAGGTCTCTGAGGCATCATTCCAGACATTATTGATTATTTTTACCGGATTTTAGGCAATTATATTCTCTGATAGTTTTTTTATTTATGATATCCCCTATGTTTCTTGTATTTAGTGTAGATATCCTTAATTTCTTAATACGATGGTTACACGAATTAGTATATCCGGATCTTGTCATGAGATATTATTCCTTAGTATTTATGGTGTATCTTGTGCAAGCCTTGTTCCTTATTCTTCTTATATATATACAGACATTGATTCTTGGGGAGACTAGCTACCTACCTAGTGAATCCCGTGTCATAACATACCATGGTTGGATCCACTCTACCAGTCGGGGTAGGGAGTGTTAGTATAGATATGTGATCATAACCTTCTTGTGTATGTCATTGTGAGTGTTGATCATATACTGCATGTATTATTAACCAGGCCCTAATCCTAGTGCAAGTTCCTAAGCCGATCACATGTTGAAGCTGGTACTCACTCACATAGTAGTAGTAGTAGTATTCTTGCTCATTTTTATGACGCTCATTCTTGTGTTTAATTTCAGTATTCCTATTTTGTATATCTCTTGTACTTGTATATTGTATCTTGTATATTTATTTTATTTACTGTTATATAGTTTTTATCATTCATTGGAACTGCTGTTAGAGGTATACTTTGCTTCTTTCCTGATTAGATATATTTTTTCCAAATGACACTGAGGAGTGGTATTCCACTCACTACGGGACGTAGTTGGCTTAGATCCAGAGACTTTGGCTTATGAGGGTCTCATTCCGGTTGAGACAGACGACCAAATACCTGTAGCTCAGTAGATAGGATATTGTACTAGATTTGTCTCCAGCATTTGACATTAGTATTCCTTATTATGTGTGATGACTCATTGGATATTATTTTTGACTTGTGAGTTATATTTGACTCTTTAATTCTTTATATCATATTCGTGCGATTGTTCCATCTTATAGATCTGTGATTGAGTATTTATACTTTATTGGTGGCATAATATATCTTGATGATCATTATTGCTAGATAGATAGTTTATCCAAATAACATTCTACCATCGATGTTGCGGTGTAGGCTGGACGTTGTTCACTACTCATGCCCCTACACCGTGTGCTAGTCGTGACACATTTTTATTGGTGGCCCATGTAGGTCTTCGAAGTCGCAAGTAGTACTGTAAACCCCCTCACCCAAAATTAGGCTTACTTGGCTTAGATAGAGAAACTAGGGCTAGTTGAATCCAATTAGAAATAGAATATGGCATATTATTTAATTATACAATATCCATATCAGATAGTGCACCTTACCTTTGTTTCGATAATTGGAGCACTACACTAGCCATTGCCTTCTACAAATTTCATATCCTTGCCCTAGACGTGCCAGCCATCTATTCTGACCTTTGTGTAACTTATAATTATGCTCTCTTGTGCTATATTTTAGTCGCACAATAATCGTCACGGACGTTATTATTTAATTCTAAATAATTCCAACTTTGTATCATTGTGCGTTCCAATCGAAATTGGAGACACAATCTTGACCTGTTTCGTGCAATCCAATTTATGATAAAATTCTATTCTGAGTCTTCTTCATTCATGACACTTGTGTCCTACTTAATTTCAGCCCCTTGTACTTCTAATTAATTTTAGAACACCAATTATATTTATTTTTAATTAAATTAAACCATAAATCTAACTTTATGCAATTTTTTAATTATTGGGCACTTTTATGTAAAAGTGTATTAAGGTGTCAACCCCGTTGGACACAACACGTAAATAAACCCATTTCTCCTTTATGTATATTTTTCCATAATTTTTGGGAGAGTATAATTCAACATCAACCTCCTTAAACCATAGCCCTCCAAACATTGAACCAAATACAATCCTAGCCATCCATCTTGAACCTAGGAAATTATAGCCCTTGAAATACCTATATGAGAACCCTTTTTCCTAGTGCTGAACAAAGTCAAAATTTTCTAGGTCAAACTAACCCCACTTACATGTATATATATATATATATTCCCTTATTTTTCCTATCACCCAATTACCAAGCAGCCGATTACTTTCCCTATTTATCTTCTTCTTCCTCAATCCCTCCCCTGGACAACCCCTCGTCGAACTCCGTCTACCAACCGCTGCCCAACCCTCTAGACTGCCGGAGATACCTCCACACGACAACCCTCGCCTCCTTCCCGTTCCCATCATCTCCTCCGCCGAACCCGGCCAGGCAACGCCACCCTCGTCATCTTCCCTCGCCGGACCTGACTGCACTGCAATCACCATCCCGACCCGCCTGGACCACCGTGAACCTCGCCCACCCGTTGACCGTCGACCAGAGCCCCTCGCCTGACCGCCATGTCAGCCCCGTCCTCCTCCATGAAAGAACCGGCCCGACCCAGCTGTACATCCTGACTACCCTCTCCCCGGCCAGTCTCCACCGCCTCGTCCTCGATCCCCTGACCTCGCTCACAGCAGACCCCGTTCGACCGGAGCACACGACCATTCACCACCGTCCTCCTCCCTCGTTTTCACCACCTCCTCCCTGAATCATCCTCGACTTCCTCCTTCCATCGTTCCGCCGTCAAGAACGATCACCACCACTCGCCGTTCACCTTCCTCAACACCACCATTCCAATCTCCTTTTTCAACCTCCCTCCGTCGAGCAACCCTTCGCCATCTCCGGCCATTCTCCACCGGAACGCCGACCCCCATCTCCAGTACCTGACCCCGATTGCACCACGACCTAGACTCCTCTTCCACCTCCCTGTCCTCTCCTCCCCTCGGCCCGCCTGAGCATCCCCGGCCATCCCCATCCCTTCCTGAGATCCTCTTCCTCGACCACAGCCTCCTCCTTGGCCGGACCTCCCCTGGCCGGAGCAGTAACACCCATCAACATCACCATCCCCATCATCAACACAATCATCACCACCATTATAATCAACATCCTTGTCATCACCAATATCCCAATCATCATCCATGTCATCACCATCCGCCCAAACATCATTCTTGTCATCACCATCCTCATCATCATCAGCATTAACCCAATCATTATCACCCTCGTCATCATCATCATCATCATCATCATGGACTCGTCACCCTCGCCGAAGGCAACCTGCAGTAGGCACCCCTGATCCTTGTGCCCATGCACGCTAACCCCGAGGACATATTGGATTATTCTGCGAGACTTTAGGAGCAGGCTATTGGTACTACGCAGCTTCCTTGTCAGGCAAGTATACCTTGCCTTGTTATACTTTTTAAATTCAGTTATTATTTTAGTTGCATGTTTATTGTTTTACATTATATAATTGTGCGCGTCCGAGAAAGACTCGGGTGTAGTCAATAAAGGCGTTGACGTTAGGACTTGTGTCTGACCTAGTATCTAGTGGACCCATCTAAAGTTGTGGAGTTATCGGTATGACTCCCCAGGCCTTAACACATTTCTTACACGTGTTGTGAGTCTCATGTAGGGCACAGAATTGCATATTCGGCTGGCTACCTGTATGGGTAGGTCGTGCGACGGATAGGGTATAACTGCTAATAGTGATGCATGTAGAAGACTTAGTAGTTATTAATAGTCGGAGCATAGACTATTGTAGTACGGTAGTCCAATCCTTGTGTCATGACCCGCACCCGATTTAGGGGCACAAGTGCGCGAGTACGTCCAGCCTACGCCGCAGCATCGACGGTAGAACGCTGTCTAGGTCAAGTACTATCTAAACAATCTCACACTAGTACCCAACTCCATAAGGAGACACGGATAACAATATAAAAGAACAACATACTCAATCATATGACTACAGCACGATAAGAAATCGAAGAAACAAAATAAAATACAACACAAGTCTAATGTAAAAATCTAACTCAACATAAATCCAAGTCTCAACAAAAATGCCGGAGACAAATCCGGTACCAAAAATAATATGCTAAAAGAACTAACTAGATAACTAGTGATTCCGGCTAAACTTTCCGGAATCACGACTGCACTACTAAGTCCAAGACTGCAGCTACTCACCCTGATGGTCCACAAGTGTCGGATACCAGTCCTCTAGGCATAGTCTGGAAAATGTTTTCCAGTCAGGAAGGGAGCAAAGTACATTTCTAAATAGTAGTTCTATATCAATGATATAAACTATGTAGCAGTATATAGATGGAAATATACAAGATGCATGTATATGTACGGGAAATGTACAATAAGGAAATACTGGAAATAAATGCAGGAAAGGAAACAATAGGTCAATGAGCAAGAATACTAAGACTAAGTGTGTGAGTACTAGCTTTAACATGTGATCGGCTTGGGACTAGTAAACTCATTACATTGGTTAGCGATCATCCTTGAGGTCAGGCTAATCCGTAAGAATAGCTATGATGCGAGTAATAGTCAGGCTAACCATATGTAACAGTGATAAGGCATGTAATGGTAAGGCTGCACCGACGTGAGGCGTGGGTGAGCTATGATGCATGTAGAGTTGGGTATGATCATATATCTACACTAAAATACTCTCCACCCCCGACTGGTATAGTAGATCCAATCATGGTATGCTATGGCACGGGATTCCCTAGGGAGGTAGCAAATCTCCCCGAAAATCAGTGTCTGTACATGTACAAGATAACAATAAAATAAGACTTGTACAAGCTACACCATGAACAAGGAATAACATCTCATGACGAGATCCGTATATACCAATCTGTGTAACCATCGTGTCAAGAGCATGGATATTTACACTAGATACAGTGAACATAGGGGATATCATAAATAAGAAACTAATCAGAGAATGTACTCGCCTTGGGTCCTTAGCTGGTAATACCAATGTCCTGTCCCAGAGTATCGTCTGGAAGATCCAACAGTCCTATAGACATATAATAAAACAATACAACATTTGCATCAGATGCTACACTAACACAAATACATAACTCAGGACTATGCCAGGTATGGCACTGGTCAATCTAGGGTCAGTGTGCGTCAAGTTGCACGGGCGTCGCATCTGTGATTGCTGGGCAAGACAGACGATCAAAACGGTACGGGGCTTGCCAGTACGTCAGTGTACGTGTGGCAGTCTGCTATCAGTTCGTAGGATCAATAGGTCCGTGTAAGTACGGGGTATCCGTAATTACACTTGGGTCGCCTAGTGTCTATATATACATATCTCAATAATTAAATATAATACATATATATGGTTATACCAAAGTATATACAAAATATGTATTAGTATATATATATTAAATAGAAATATATATTATATATATTTATATATAAAAACATACATAACACCCATTATTTAAGAATATGTATATATATACATATACATACACTAAATAAATATACCTATACTATATATGTATACAAGTATATATATATATATATAAACCAAAATACCAAAACAATATATATATATACATATCCAATTAGTACTTATATTATATACAAGTATAAATATACCAAAATATATATAAGCTACGTATATATATACTCACCAATTACGTACATATATCAAAATACATATTACTAAAGTACGTATTTACATATATACCAATAATATTTACATACTTATATTGAAAATATACAAAATATATATACATATACATATACTAAAATACGTGTTTATATATATGAATCATATTAAATATATACATGTTCATATACATATACATATTAACATTAATTAATATACTTATACATATATATATTAGTATATACACATATATATATATATTAAATACATACATACATTATACTAATTTATATATGAATACATATACAATAATACGTATGAATACATGTATACATTACATATATACTATCTATATACCAAATGCATACATTCATAACTACGTACATACACGGGGGAACCGTACCTGCGCACGACGACGAGGTGGTCGAGTCATCGCAGCGGGACGGGATCGAGGCTGCCGATGTTGGTCGTGTAGCTGCCGTTGAGGAAGAGATGGTCGGAGGGAGCCGGATGAACGCCGGGGACGCTCGGTTCAGGAGAGGAGGAGAGACGAGGATGCTGGCCGGAGTGTCTTGGCCGGAGAGCGGAGGGGCTGGTGGTAGGGTGATGGAGTGGGCCTCGGCTGGAGGAGCTTGGAGGACCGGGGTCGGCTTCGGCGTGGAGGGCTGTCGGGTTGCACACGTTGGTGGTCGAGTCGACTGATAGTTGATGGTGGTGGTGGCTCTATTGGTGGAGAAAGTGCAGGGAGGTGTTCGACGGAATGGGTCGACGAGGGAGGTTCAGTCCGGCGAGTCTGGAGGACGGGGATGCGGTGGGTGTTGGCCGAGGGAGGAAGTAATGTGGACTCGGCGGGAGGAGCTTGGAGGACCGGGGTCGGCTTCGGTGTGGAGGGCTGTCGGGTTGCCGACGTAGAGTGGTAGAAGTCCGACGGACTGGAAGAGGGTAGGCTCGACGGAGATGAGCAGCGGTACTCGGCCGAGCCGGGGTCGGGATCGGAGCTCGGGGATGTGGGCTGGAGAACAGTGACAGTGGTGATTATTTTCCCTCTCCTTGAGTTTTCAAAAAAATACAAGGAAAGAAGAAGAAGAAGAAGAAGAAGAAGAAGAAGGGAAGAAGAAGAAAAGAAGAACGGAAATGGAGAAAAATTATAAAGCTACGGTTAGGTATGGGCTAGCCTAGGTTTTGGGGATTAGGGTTTTTCCTAGGGAAGAGTGTGGGTGATGTGATGTTTTATAGGGAGATGTGAGAGGGAATGAATGGTGATGATGAGCCCATTTTGAATGGGTTGGTCAGATCTGACATGAGGGATTTTTATTCATGTAGGAATGAGGGTGTGGGTTGATTAGTCAAAAATATTATGGCTCCTCCATTGGTTGAACCAATGGGGTGTTGACACCAAATGCAAATTTGTAAATTAGCCCCCTTAAATTTGGATATTTACACAGATGCATAAAATGATGAAAATTTGGCGGACGATTTGGTGTTTGGCATTTTGTAGGGTGAGGGGATGCCGTGTGTTTGGTATGGGCTCAATTAGCAGGGTACTGGAATTAAACTGGGATTTACGGAATCAGTCAAAATGGTATCCTTAATTTAATTAGGAATAAAATACAAGCTGTGTTCTAAAATTAATTAGGAGAACATGGGGCCAAAATCAGGTCGGGTCATCAATATCATTAATGAAGAAGACTCAGAACAGAATATTACCCTAATTTGGGCCGTACGAAAAATAGGTCAAGATTGCCTCCAATTTCGATTGGAACGCACAACGATACAAATTTAGAATTTTTTTAGAATTTAAATAAACGTCCGCGACGATTTTTGTGCGGCTAAAATGAAGCACAGAAGAGCATAATTATGAGTTACAAAAATGGTAGAATGGAAGGCGGACATGTCTAGGGTAATGTTGTAAAATTTGTTGGAAGGCAAAAGCCAGGGTAGCGCTCCAAATATGTAGCAACGACAGCGCGCAACAATTAAATAAATTACGGTAATTAATTACGGCCTCCAATAATTCAAATTCTAATTAATATAAATTTAATACAAAATCCTATAATTCGGACGGGCGTTCGTCTAGTGGGCTTTTAGGTCAAGTCGACCAGCTCAAACATTAATGAACACTGTAAATATTTAAATACACATCTCATATAATTATTTAATTTAATTACACATATCGAGAAACCATTTAATATAAATACCACGATATTAATAATATATAAAAAGTCGAAAATACCCCTGTTTTCAGAATGTGGTAGTGACAAGTCTACCCTCCTTAAAAGAATTTCGTCCTCGAAATTTAAAGTCCTCATAGTAGTATTTATATATTATTTTATTTTTCATCAACGGTTAAATTCACCAACCCATAAAATCCTGAAACAATCCACCTTGTCATTTCACAATCTTCAGCAATTTTAAAATTACTGCATTCCTGAAAAATCCTCGAAATAAAAATTAGTTTCCATTTTCCTCACAATTTTCCCCGAATTTATATTAAAAATTAAATACTCGAATTTTGACATCCAATCCTCTAATTCACTTAATACACATTAAGACTCCCATCTAAAAACACAATCCATAAATCCAACCCTTTAATTTAATTAATCAAATATATTCATAAAATTTGAAATGTCACCCGAAAAGTTTGAATTTAACACCAATCTATTAATGATTTTTACTCCTCAATTTAAATCCAATCGATGCATATTCAAAATCTAAATCCTCATCCCGAGGATTGAATTCGACACTATTCCATTAACAATTTTATTTCCTGATTTCCTTTTTCCTCAAAATACCCAACGATGCGATACCTACGGAATCTTCAAATGCAACATTCATAATATAAAATTTTAAATTCCTATCTTGCAATCAAATAGATATAATGATAATTTTCCTAATTTTCTCAAATTTTAATAACCAATTCAATCATATCATAACCTTCCTAAAATTAATAAATCCTCAATGTTGCCATGTAAATTTCTTAACTCTCCATTTAAGTTACTGTTTATCCTCGAATTTCAATCATACCTCAATCTTCGTAAAATCAATGATCCATCAATTCTGTTATATTAACCCCTTAATTCTTTATTTAAATTAATGCTTATCCACAAATTTTAATCATCTTGCCCCTTTTTGTCAAGTCATAACCTTGTCATAGATCTTTGCTATGGTCAAAACCCCAATGATCATGGTCTAAGAAAAATTTACCTACAGTCATACAATCTAAGAAAATATGTAGGTCATGTGTCTTTCGTCATGGTACTGCAGTCTCTGTCAGGGTGTACTACTAACTACATTCTAACAGGAAAATCATGAATACAAGCTACGGTACTAGGGAATCAATCAATCAGAAGACGAAAACAAACATGAGGAAAGAAAAGAAGGAACCTGCTAACATATTTCTTGTAGTATCTCCTATCTCTAACATACACTTAACTCTGGCATATTCACTAACTAATTCCTATTCCTGTACACTGATATCCATATCAACTAATCATTAGTCCACAAGACATCCATGATTACATCCTTATTGCATACACCTGCTTATTAATACCTAAATTTGATACCAAGATTCTCTAATATAACCATGGTTCAATAATGCATCCAAGTTTGATACCTCTATCTCTTTAGTACCATAATTTTTACTACAAGCACACTCACTGCTAATTCTCTTACCTACTACAATTGTTTATGCTAGTTGTTCTTATCACTCAAGTACACACCAAGTGTAACACACCATACTAAGTACTGCTCTCTCCAATACAACTCTAGATGGACATCCAAGTCAGTCTGCGGTGCCATCTCAATCATGCTCAAGTCAACAGATCCTTACACATGTATATCATCTACTCATATATTAATATATATATTTCTCATCCACCATAAAAATTTTATCCTCATAATATAATCATCAAAATTTAACTTTTAAACAATTTAAAATAAAAAGTGTATACTTTCCTCAAAGTCAAATACCCAATGTCGAATAAAATTTTAATCACTTCTAAAATCTTTATAGCTTGGCTATGTTTATTGGATCAAATTTGGAATCCTCAAAGTTTAATAACATAGAATCTCAACTCCTCAAAATCTTAAAATTGAAATTCATTTCCACTTTTCAAATTTTAAATCCACGAATATACATATAAAATGCTCACTGTCTCTAATACTCGAGGTGCACTCAAATACACCCATTGTCTACAATTGTGTACTAAAATTGTACTGCCCGAATTAATCGCACTATTACTCCCGAGGATTAAGTTATCATCACACGTATTTTCTTCCACGATTTTCAATCTATATCAACTGGTACATCGTCTAATTATCATCACGCAAAGTGCTTACTGTTATTATCATCATTCTCGACTAATCCTCGAAATAGAATCATTAGTACCCTTAGTATGATATCACTAGCTTCATTATTGGATCATCTCATCAACTTATTAGAACTCATGATTATCTGTACCTTCTATAACACTCATGTTTCTTTACTCCCATGGGCAAGTATATGGTTCCTCATCTCGATTGTTGTATAGGTATTTCCCTTTAATCTTTTAAAGCCTGTCAAACTAATATGTGATACGCTTCACCATTTTCCTTACTAATTCTGATATTTCTCTACTCATGACACCTCATTATAGCTCTTTATGCGTATATATTTTCTTACTTTTAACACCTCCGATATCAATCATCAAATTGAACATCATGCTCCATTAATCCTTAACAAAATTCCTGGATACTTAATTGTTCACGTAGATCATCCAATTGCATAATCATGATTATCCAGGACGGGTATGTTGGCTCTGATACTAACTCTTGAACTATCACTGATACTTTATACTCTCCTTTACTCACATTACTATAATGACACTTATCCTAGAACCATTGTTACAAGGTACTATGCTATGGGTTAACTCTAGGTTAAGGCCTACTTCTCACATGTCCAACTAGGAAACACTTATAACTCACTAGCAACACTCAGTCAATACTAATACTCAAGACACAGCCATAATTACAAGTCATTAATTATCATACTTAACAAGGAATCCTCAAGGAATAGGAGCTCAAAAAGACTGGATTGAGGACTGAAGGTGTTTCTACTGCTAGCAACCAAAAGGAAACGATAGAATAAGTCCTGTATTAACAGAAATAAATGAGTGTTGAGATGATACTTTAAGAACCAATTTAAGATACAATCTGATAATCATACACGTCTGCATGACGCTTAGAATCCTCGCCACGCCAGTAAGCATAGGTGCAATAAACGACAGGTTCCGTAACTAAAGTACGCAACCCTATAGTCATGTCATCTAGAGTCTTCGCTACGCCAATCGGTACTGCTGCGATAAACTCTAGGTTCCATAACCAAAGTAGACGTTTTACCTTTCTCACTGTTCTCATCAATATATGTCATCAAATAATATCGTAAAATTTAGTCCATAAAATTTATCTCGACATGAAATCAACTCTACAATGAAACCAAGATCCTAATTTAATAACTAGTCAACAAGAATCAAACTCAATATCAACGAGTGAGGACGGACGGAAATAAGGGAGAAGGATTTAAATTGGAAATTATAATAAGATTCTCAAGGGGTCGTCCCAGGAATCTCTCAAGAATTTGTGATTGAGTATCCTCTCTCATTCTAGTATCATATGTCCTATATTCAATAGCAGGCACACAGTAGTACAACTATGACGTCGCACTACTACGACATCGCACAACTTGCGAAGTCAGACCTGCATGGGCCACCAGTAAAAACATGTCACGACCCGTACCCGATTTAGGGGCACGAATGCGTGAGTACGTCCAGCCTACGCCACAGCATCGGCGGTAGAACGCTGTCTAGGTCAAGTACTATCTAAACAATCTCACACTAGTACCCAACTCCATAAGGAGACACGGATAACAATATAAAAGAACAACATACTCAATTACATGACTACAGTACGATAAGAAATCGAAGAAATAAAATAAAATACAACACAAGTCTAATGTAAAAATCTAACTCAACATAAATCCAAGTCTCAACAAAAATGCCGGAGACAAATCCGGTACCAAAAATAATATGCTAAAAGAACTAACTAGATAACTAGTGATTCCGGCTAAACCTTTCGGAATCACGACTGCACTACTAAGTCCAAGACTGCAGCTACTCACCCTGATGGTCCACAAGTGTCGGATACCAGTCCTCTAGGCATAGTCTGGAAAATGTTTTTCAGTCAGGAAGGGAGCAAAGTACATTTCTAAATAGCAGTTCTATATCAATGATATAAACTATGTAGCAGTATATAGATGGAAATATACAAGATGCGTGTATATGTACGAGAAATATACAATAAGGAAATACTGGAAATAAATGCAGGAAAGGAAACAATATGTCAATGAGCAAGAATACTAAGACTAAGTGTGTTAGTACTAGCTTTAACATGTGATCGGCTTGGGACTAGTAAACTCATTACATTAGTTAGCGATCATCCTTGAGGTCAGGCTAATCCATAAGAATAGCTATGATACGAGTAATAGTCAGGCTAACCATATGTAACAGTGATAAGACATGTAATGGTAAGGCTGCACCGACGTGAGGCGTGGGTGAGCTATGATGCATGTAGAGTTCGGTATGATCACATATCTACACTAAAATACTCCCCACCCCCGACTGGTATAGTAGATCCAATCATGGTATGCTATGGCACGGGATTCCCTAGGGAGGTAGCAAATCTTCCCAGAAATCAGTGTCTGTACATGTACAAGATAACAATGAAACAAGACTTGTACAAGCTACACCATGAACAAGAAATAACATCTCATGACGAGATCCGTATATACCAATCTGTGTAACCATAGTGTCAAGAGCATGGATATTTACACTAGATACAGTGAACATAGGGGATATCATAAATAAGAAACTAATCAGAGAATGTACTCGCCTTGGGTCCTTAGCTGGTAATACCAATGTCCTGTCCCAGAGTATCATCTGGAAGATCCAACAGTCCTATAGACATATAATAAAACAATACAACATTTGCATCAGATGCTACACTAACACAAATACATAACTCAGGGCTATGCCAGGTATGGCACTGGTCAATCTAGGGTCAGTGTGCGTCAAGTTGCACGGGCGTCGCGTCTGTGATTGCTGGGCAAGACAGACGATCAAAACGGTACGGGGCTTGCCAGTACGTCAGTGTACGTGTGGCAGTATGCTATCAGTTCGCAGGATCAATAGGTCCGTGTAAGTACGGGATATCCGTAATTACACTTGGGTCGCCTAGTGTCTATATATACATATATCAATAATTAAATATAATACAAATATATATTATATATATTTATATATAAAAATATACATAACACCCATTATTTAAGAATATGTATATATATACATATACATACACTAAATAAATATACCTATACTATATATGTATACAAGTATATATATATATATATATATATATATATATATATATATATATATATATATATATATATATATATATATATATATAAACCAAAATACCAAAAACAATATATATATTATATATATATATATATATATATATATATATATATATATATATATATATATATATATATATATATATATATATATATATATATATATATATATATATATATATATATACATATCCAATTAGTACTTATATTATATACAAGTATAAATATACCAATATATATAAGCTACGTATATATATACTCACCAAATACGTACATATATCAAAATACATATTACTAAAGTACGTATTTACATATATACCAATAATATTTACATACTTATATTGAAAATATACAAAATATATATACATATACATATACTAAAATACGTGTTTATATATATGAATCATATTAAATATATACATGTTCATATACATATACATATTAACATTAATTAATATACTTATACATATATATATTAGTATATACACATATACATATATATTAAATACATACATACATTATACTAATTTATATATGAATACATATACAATAATACGTATGAATACATGTATACACTACATATATACTATCTATATACCAAATGCATACATTCATAACTACGTACATACACGGGGGAACCGTACCTGCGCACGACGATGAGGTGGTCGAGTCGTCGCAGCGGGACGGGATCGAGGCTGCCGATGTTGGTCGTGTAGCTGCTGTTGAGGAAGAGATGGCCGGAGGGAGCCGGATGAACGCCGGGGACGCTCGTTTATGAGAGGAGGAGAGACGAGGATGCTGGCCGGAGTGTCTTGGCCGGAGAGCGGAGGGGCTGGTGTTAGGGTGATGGAGTGGGCCTCGACTGGAGGAGCTTGGAGGACCGGGGTCGACTTCGGCGTGGAGGGCTGTCGGGTTGCCGACGTTGGTGGTCGAGTCGACTGATAGTTGATGGTGGTGGTGGCTCTATTGGTGGAGAAAGTGCAGGGAGGTATTCGACGGAATGGGTCGACGAGGGAGGTTCAGTCCGGCGAGTCTGGAGGACGGGGATGCGGTGGGTGTTGGTCGAGGGAGGAAGTAATGTGGACTCGGCGGGAGGAGCTTGGAGGATCGGGGTCGGCTTCGGTGTGGAGGGCTGTCGGGTTGCCGACGTAGAGTGGTGGAAGTCCGGCAGACTGGAAGAGGGTGGGCTCGACGGAGATGAGCGGCGGTACTCGGCCGAGCCGGGGTCAGGATCGGAGCTCGGGAATGTGGGCTGGAGAACAGTGACAGTGGTGATAATTTTCCCTCTCCTTGAGTTTTTCAAAAAAACACAAGGAAAGAAGAAGAAGAAGAAGAAGAAGAAAAAGAAGAAGAAGAAGAAGAAGAAGAAAAGAAGAATGGAAATGGAGAAAAATTGTAAAGCTACGGTTGGGTGTGAGCTAGCCTAGGTTTTGGGGATTAGGGTTTTTTCTAGGGAAGAGTGTAGGTGATGTGATGTTTTATAGGGAGATGTGAGAGGGAATGAATAGTGATGATGAGCCTCATTTTGAATGGGTGGCTCAGATCTGACATGAGGGATTTTTATTCATGTAGGAATGAGGGTGTGGGTTGATTAGTCAAAAATATTAGGGCTCCTCCATTGGTTGAACCAATGGGGTGTTGACACCAAATGCAAATTTGCAAATTAGCCCCCTTAAATTTGGGTATTTGCACAGATGCATAAAATGATAAAAATTTGGCGAGCGATTTGGTGTTTGGCATTTTGTAGGGTGAGGGGGCGCCGTGTGTTTGGTATGGGGTCAATTAGCAGGGTACTGGAATTAAACCAGGATTTACGGAATCAGTCAAAATGGTATCCTCAATTTAATTAGAAATAAAATACAAGCTGTGTTCTAAAATTAATTAGGAGGACATGGGGCCAAAATCAGGTCGGGTCATCAATATCATTAATGAAGAAGACTCAGAACAGAATATTATCCTAATTTGGGCTGCACTAAAAATAGGTCAAGATTGTCTCCAATTTCGATTGGAACGCACAACGATACAAATTTAGAATTTTTTTAGAATTTAAATAAACGTCTGCGACGATTTTTGTGTGGCTAAAATGAAGCACAGAAGAGCATAATTATGAGTTACAAAAAATGGCAGAATGGAAGGCGGGCATGTCTAGGGCAATGTTGTAAAATTTGTTAGAAGGCAAAAGCCAGGGTAGCGCTCCAAATATCGTAGCAACGACAGCGCGCAACAATTAAATAAATTACGGTAATTAATTACGGCCTCCAATAATTCAAATTCTAATTAATATAAATTTAATACAAAATCCTATAATTCGGACAGGCGTTCGTCTAGTGGGCTTCTAGGTCAAGT
Organism: Iris macrosiphon; assembly: GCA_036927795.1. NCBI lineage: Eukaryota > Viridiplantae > Streptophyta > Magnoliopsida > Asparagales > Iridaceae > Iris > Iris macrosiphon. Next base: position 107,064,593 of record JAYESA010000016.1, on the reverse strand, counting down.
CTACCAGCTCAAACATTAATGAACACTGTAAATATTTAAATACACATATCATATAATTATTTAATTTAATTACACATATCGAGAAACCATTTAATATAAATACCACGATATTAATAATATATAAAAAGTCAAAAATACTCCTATTTTTAGAATGTGGTAGTGACACCTTGTCCTTGTTTGGTTTTAAGGTTGGGCTATTGTTCTAATGATAGACTATGAGCCAGAGTTACGACACCAATACTTGCACCCCGTCTCGGCGTAGTAGCTAAGCGTGTTGTGGATACAACATGTAAGATCATTGGGACTGGGGCATCACATATTTTTAGTGGTAGTCCACGCAGGTCGAGAGCATATTGTCTCGGTTATATTTCTGTACCGAGCAAGCCTGCAAATAGGATTAGAGTATAGGATCTCATTCATAATTGACTATGACTCATCTTCCTTCCAATCTGTTCTATTTGAATAACTGTATCCTACTTGATTCATGTACTTCCCTAATAGTTTCTTGAGTATAACCTCCTCCTATAATATAGAAATCCTTGTTGTTAGATGATAATTAGGGTAATATTCCTATTAAGAATATAACTAGAGTATTGACACATCACTAAGTTAGAATACTTAATGAAACCTAGCGTCCCTTACCTATAAATTAATTTACCATTATTCCTTAATATGTTTATGAATGACATGAGAGTAGTATAAACACTACTAGGGTTAGTTAGAAATTTGACCATATCGTTTGACCCTAGTATTGAGGAACCAATAGAAATCCAAGATTGAACATTAGGACTAAACCTAACTTTTATAGTGAGATAATATTAGAACTATAAATTTAGATCATTGTCTTATTATTAGCAGACAGTACCTAAGAAAACCTAGAGGAATGAATATAACATTTTTCTCAATCATACCTCGAACATAGAGATTAGCATGCCACCTTCCCTTAAGAAATCATGATATTATTTGGAGTCTCTTTATTTTAATTTCATATCTCGTTCCTCTGAAACCATGACTCTCGCTATCTGTGCGACGACTAATTTTATTTTTCTTTTCTTTATCTTCAACTCTTGCCACCTAATCCTTCTGATTATAGGCTAAGTGATTTTATTCTATGGTACGATATAGCGCTTTCTAGAGTTATAGTTGTAATCTTGAATCTTAAAATTTTAGTGCTTTGTAGTTAGAGCTTAATAGTTTTGACTTATTCTTGTAGATTGTGACTTGATGATTATCCTTTAGTGAATCACATATTTTGTAACCACATATTAATACAAGTTATATCCCCTTTCCCCTTGAAGGCCAGTAACTTTTCCATACCTACTATTGACACCCTTGTTCTATAAGTACTATGATTAAAGCTTAAGATAACAATTACTAATATAATGCGATAGAATACCCTAATAAGTACCAAGATCTCTTCTCGTATACCCTAACAGGAGTTTCTACTTTATCCTTAAGGCAGTGCAGTATTAGTTAATTCTTTTAAGTTGGGTAGTATGCCCCATAACCTAGTATCACATAGCCCTTGGGATCCATTGATGAAGTGTAATGGAGTGACACCAACTATAGACTTGCATAAGAATATAGTGTTTATTCATACTATAGAACTTAGAGGCCCATACCCTATTTTGTCGACTAGCAACTTAGACAAGGAGTTAGTATGACAACTGTAGAGACTATAGAGTCTTATCTTATTTGTGAACTTGAATTATTATGTACCTTCTTTCATCATAATCCAGCGTATTTATATTTTCTGTACTACCTTGACTTATGTCGCTATTATTGCCTAGTTTTGCAAGCTTATTCTTTTATCGAGCTTGTTCATGACATATGTGTTATTGGATACACTAATACATTATCTAATTAGAATCAGTGTATTAAGGTCTAGCTAACCTTAGTGCACTTGGTTAGCTCTTCGTATGACTACTTTACGTGGATTGAGATATATAGTTGACAAGTAGACGAATATACTGACCCCTAGACGTGTCTGAGTATATCGTAATGATTACATAACTGTACTGATTTGAGCATGCGAATAAGAATTTACCAAATAGGATTTTAATCCACAGCTGCCTTGACAATTCTTATTTGAATTCTTTAAAAATGCCTTGATCCCCAAACATCTATTCTATTACCTCTCCCTTGAACTCTTTATTATTGTTTTCCGTCTTTTCTTATTTTGGAAAGATGAAACCTTGTGCTTGGTATAAGTTGATATACAAAGAGTACTAGATATACCCCATAGGTTAATCACATGACTTGGTGACTCTCTTTTATAATTGATTAAGGGCATATCATAGGTGATATATTGGTGTTAAAATTTTGAGGATTGAATAACACGATTAAATAATTTAAGGAATAGTTTTCTTAAATGTATAGCCTATTATGATAAATGGGTAAAATCTAAGTTGGGTAGAAGTTGCATTGTTAACTTGAGAGGAATTTATGTTAGATTGTGATCAAGTAAGAGTAGATTGAGAGATTAAGTCATTTTAAATGTGAATTTTTTTTAGAAAAAGGAGTTAGAGGATGAGTAATAATAATGTTTTAAAATTTTGATATTTCGGACCAAATAATTATAATTTGAGCAGGATTTAAATTTTAAGTATTGAAGGTTGAATCATCAATTTAAATCTTGAGGAAAATAAATAGAACTCTAAACATGAACATCAATAGATTGAATTCAAAATTTGATGATTTGAATTAAAAATTAAATTTTGATTGTTGGATCACCTATTTGAAATATCGAGGATGTAAATTGAATTTAAATTTGAAGAGTACATAATTCACAAGTTGGAAATAGAAATAATATTTGATAATAATTATTTTCAAAAGGAGATTATGATAGTTGGAGATTGCGATGTAAATTTTGATGTGGGATGTCATATAGATTTGAATTAGATTTTGATATGGATTATTTAATTTGAAAATCGAGAAGAGATTACAATATGTTAAATTTTGATTTAAACAGTGGTTATTTTAAATTTAAAGTGATTGCGATGAAATTAAAAAGATTTTGTTATTTAAAATTTTGGAAGAGATTGCAATAGACTTGCCTTATGTACGCATATGAGGGATTTAAACCAATTATGCCTTATTTTAATTTTGAGGACGAAATTGTTTTAAGTTGGGTAGATTATAAACCCCCTCACCCAAAATTAGGCCTATTTGGCTTAGATAGAGAAACTAGGGCTAGTTGAATCCAATTAGAAATAGAACACGACATATTATTTAATTATACAATATCCATATGACATAGTGCACCTTACCGTTGTTTCGATAATTGGAGCACTACACTAGCCATTGCCTTCCAACAAATTTTATATCCTTACCCAAAACGTGTCAGCCATCTATTCTGACCTTTGTGTAACTTATAATTATGCTCTCTTGTGCTATATTTTAGTCGCACAATAATCGTCGTGGACATTATTATTTAATTCTAAATAATTCCAATTTTGTATCCTTGTGCGTTCCAATCGAAATTGGAGACACAATCTTGACCGGTTTCGTGCAACCCAATTTATGATAATATTCTATTCTGAGTCATCTTCATTCATGATACTTGTGTCCCACTTAATTTTAGCCCCTTGTACTTCTAATTAATTTTAGAACACCAATTATATTTATTTTTAATTAAATTAAACCATAAACCAAACTTTGGGCAATTTTCCAATTATTTGGTACTTTTATGCAAAAGTGCATTAAGGTGTCAACCCCATTGGACAAGACGCGTAAATAAACCTATTTCTCCTTCATATATATTTTTTTATAATTTTTGGGACTGTATAATTCAACATCAACCTCCTTAAACCATTTGAACCAAATGCAATCATAGCCATCCATCTTGAACCTAGGAAATCATAGCCCTTGAAATACTTACATGAGAACTCTTTTTTCTAGTGTTGACCAAAGTCAAACTTTTCTAGGTCAAACCAACCCCCCTTATATATATATATATATATATATATATTAAATTTCCTTATTTTCCCATCACCCAAATACCAAGCAGCCGACTACTTTCCCTATTCATCTTCTTCTTCCTCCATCCCTCCGCTGGACAACCCCTCGTCGGACTCCGTCTACCAACCGCTACCCAACCCTCCAGACCGCCGGAGACTCCTCCACACGACAACCCCCACCTCCATCCCGTTCCCATCATCTCCTCCGCCGAGCCCGGCCAGGCAACGCCCCCCTCGTCATCTTCCCTCGCCGGACCCGACTGCATTGCACTCGCCATCCCGACCCACCTGGACCACCATGAACCTCGCCAACCCGCTGACCGTCGACTAGAGCCCCTCGCCTGATCGCCAAGTCTTCCCCGTCCTCCTCCATGAAAGAACCGGCCCGACCCCGCTGTACATCCTGACCACCCTCTCCCCGGCCAGTCTCCACCGCCTCGTCCTCGATCCCCTGACCCCTTTCACAGCAGACCCCGTTCGGCTGGAGCATACGACCATTCACCGCCATCCTCCTCCCTCGTTTTTACCACCTCCTCCCTGAATCATCCTCGACTTCCTCCTTCCATCGTTCCGCCGCCAAGAACGATCACCACCACTCGCCGTTCACCTTCCTCAACACCACCATTCCAATCTCCTTCTTCAACCTCCCTCCATCGAGCAACCCTCCGCCATCTCCGGCCATTCCCCACCGGAACGCCGACCCCCATCTCTAGTCCCTGACCCCAACTTCACCACGACCTCGACTCCTCTTACACCTCCCTGTCCTCTCCTCCCCTCGGGCCGTCTGAGCTTCCCCGGCCGTCCCCATCCCTTCCTGAGATCTTCCTCCTCGACCACAGCCTCCTCCTTGCACGGACCTCCCCTGGCCGGAGCAGTAACACCCATCAACATCAACATCCCCATCATTAATACAATCATTACCACCATTATAATCATCATCCTTGTCATCACCAACATCCCAATCATCATCCTTGTCATCACCATCCTCCCAATCATCATCCTTGTCATCACCATCACCATCCTCATCATCATCAGCATTAACCCAATCATCATCCTACCGAGGGGCATCAGTTGAGGGATTGTCCTTCAAATCATCGTCGTGTAATTCAGGAAGCAACTCCAGCTCTTAGAACACAGGCGAGGCCACTTATAGTAGAGCCAAGGGGACCCAGCAACCGCATTATGCCCAGTACCAGCATCGGGGGGTGCACCTCAGGGACGAGCGTTTGCTATGACGGTCGAGGAGGTCAAGCCCACCGGAGATGTCATCACAGGTTCTGTTCCCATCAATAAAATAGAAACAGTTGTCCTTCTTCTTAATTCTTTTTTAGCTTTAGAATTGTTTGATAGTGGTGCTTCCCATAGTTTTATATCTTTTTTTTTTACTTTGAAGTATCATTTGGTAGCTGAGACTTTACTTAGGACTTGCAAGATCATGACCGGGGGAGGCATTATCCTGGTTAGTTATATTTACAAGGATCAGAGATTTACTCTGGGAGGCCGTGAGCTGAGTGCGGGTCTACTTGTAATGCCACTTCCGAACTAGACACCATGCTAGTAGAGATTGCTCTCATAATAGATTGGTAGAGTAGACACATGCTAGTATAGATTGTAGAGGAGGTAGAGTTTTATTTAGTCCACCAGGAAAGCCAGAGTTTGAGTTTACATAGGGAGCTTCGGATCATGGAGAAGGCAGTATCTGTGGAGCTATGGTAGAAGACAAGGAGTCACCGCATCCTTTGATAATAGAGTTCTTGGATGTGTTTCCTCAGGAATTGCAAGGATTGCCGCCAGATAGAGATGTTGAGTTCTCTATAGACTTGATGCCAGGTGCAAAACCAATTTTATAGAATGTTTATAGAGTGAACAACAGCGAGCTAATCGAGCTGAAGAAGAAAGTGGATGAATTACAGGATAAGGGGTTTATCAGATCCAGTTCTTCACCCTAGGGAGCCCCGATATTATTTGTACCGAAGAAGGATGGATCGGTGCGCATGTGCATCGACTACAGGGCATTGAATAATCTCACTATCAAGAATAAATACCCGTTGCCATAGATTGATGACCTATTCGATCAGTTGAATGGCGCCAAGATATTTTTCAAGATATAATTGAGATCAGGCTACCACAAGGTAAAAGTAAAGCCGGAGGACATTCTGAAGACTACTTTTAGGTCTCGATATGGCCAGTATAAGTTTATGGTGATATCGTTTGGTTTGACTAATGCTCCAGTAATATTTATAAATTTGATAAACAAGGTATTCCACCGGTACCTTAACAAGTTTGTGGTGGTGTTCATCGATAACATAATCATATACTCGAAGACACCAGAGGAGCACGAGGAGCATCTGCGGATTATGTTGGATGTGCTGAGGAATGAGAAGCTGTATGGGAAGCTGTCCAAGTACGAGTTCTTTCTGGACAAGGTAGAGTTATTAGGACATATTGAGACTGGTGATGGATTTTAGTATATCCGAAGAAGATCACAGCGGTGGAGTCTTGGAAAACCCCGCGTTCAGTGGCAGAGATCGGGAGTTTCTTGTATCTGGCAGGCTACTACAGGAAGTTTGTGCAAAATTTTTTGAGAATTACAGAGCCGATGATCAGACTTACCAGGAAGGACACAAAGTTTGTTTGGACAGAGGAGTGCCAGATTACTTTTGAAGAATTAAAGATGAGGTTGACGTCTGCCCCTATTTTAACGTTGCCATCAGGGTTAGGAGGTTTTACTATTTATAGTGATGCATCGGAAAAATGGCTGGGTTGTGTTCTTCAGCAGAATGGAAAAGTGATTACCTATGCATCTAGAAAATTGCGTCCTCATGAGAAAAACTATTATATCCATGATTTGGAGTTGGCATCAGTCATCTTTGCCTTGAAATTATGGAAATACTATTTGTATGGAGAGCGTGTGGAGATCTTCACAGACCATAAGAGCTTGAACTACGTTTTCACTCAGAAGGAGTTGAACATGAGGCAGCGTCGGTGGCTGAAACTGATGAAGGATTTTGACATATCCTTACAGTATCATCCGGTGAAAGCAAATATAGTTGTCGATGCCTTGATCAGGTATCCAATAGCTATATTTTTGATACAGGACCAGTATGTGTTGGAGGATCTGGAAAGCTTGGGCATTGAGGTGATAGTCCCTGGTTTTGCCATAAGATATGGGGGTTGCATGTACACTCAAACTTGATGGACAGGATCAAGACAGCCCAGTATGAAGATGTATCTCTGAGGATCATCAGAGCTCAGGAGAGAGCAGGATTGGAGGATAATTTCACCATTACTGAGGATGGTTCTTTGTGGCACAATGCTAGATTATGTGTGCCTAGTGGGGAGCAGCATAAGGAGGTGTTACAAGAAGTGCATCGCTCTTAGTATTCCATGCATCCAGCGTGAGGGAGGTGGAACAATTTGTATCCAGATGCTTAATGTGCCAGCAGGTGAAAGTCGAGAGGCAGAGGCCAGGTGGATTACTTTAGCCATTACCCATTCCAAAGTGAAAGTGAGAGCACATTACTATGGATTTTATGTTCGGACTTCTACGATCTCCAGGAGGAAAAGACGCGATTTGGGTCATCGTTGACAAGTTGGTCAAGTTGGCCCACTTTTTGTCTTTCAAGGTGGGTTTGTATACGAAGAAGCTGGCAGAGATGTATATGAGGCAGATCATCAGGATACATGATGTTCCCATTAGCATAGTCTCGGATCGGGATAATCCTTTGACTTCTCATTTCTGGAGGAGTTTGCAGGAGAGTTTGGACACCCAACTCAAGTTCAGTACTGCATATCACCCCCAGACAGATGGGAAGTCAGAGAGGACCATTCAAATTTTCGAGGATATGTTGCAACATGTGTACTAGCTTTTGAGGGATCTTGGGAGGACCATCTCTATTTGGTAGAGTTTGCTTATAATAACAGCTACCAGGCTAGTATAGAGATATTACCATTTGAGGCTCTGTTCGGTCGAAGATGTCGTACTCCCTTGTAATGGGATGATGTTGGAGAAAGAGCTTTTCTAGGGCCAGAGATGGTTGTGGATGCAGTGGAGAAGGTTAAGTTGATCAGAGACAGACTTCAAGTGGCACAGCACAGATAGTGGCATTGGGCCGATAGCTAACGGAGACCTTTGGAGTTTGAGGTATAGTTTTAGATTTTTGTTTTGTGCTTGATATTAGTTGGTTGTTATAGATTAAGTTCTTAAGGTTGTATTTTGTTCTAGGTTGGTGGTCTGGTGTTTCTGAGAATTTCTCTGACATGAGGTATGATTCGTTTCGGTGGAGGCATAAAGCTTAGTCCATGATTTATCGGACCCTTCAGTAATCGCGAGAGGGTCAGTGCAGTTGCTTACAGACTAGACTTGCCACCTGCATTTGAGGGAGTGCACAACATATTTCACGTGTCACGGTTGAGACGGCACGTGGCAGATCCTAGTCAGAGATAGAGGTGGGCCCTACTCTTAGCTATCCAGGGAAGCCAGTCGAGATTCTGGATCAGAGAGAGAAGGGGCTAAGGAACTATACCATTTTCTTGTAGACATCACTCTCCGGGTGAGTCTACCTGGGAGCGGGAGGATGAAATACGAGAGTGTTACCCATATTTGTTTGTACCTTGAGGTATGTTCATTTCTGATTCTGTTTTCTTTTCTGGGAGTAGTTACATCTTTTAATTTCGAGGATGGAATTATTTTAAGGGGGGTAGACTTGTCACTACCATATTTTTTTAGGAAAGAATATTTTGGTCATTTTATAATTAATTAAATATTGTCTATATTGTATATTTATTTATTGTTAGATGTTATATTTGATTTTGGACTTGTGTTAGTGGACCTAACTAGATTAGACTAGACTCATGGAGCAACATTAATTCAAGTTATATTTGAGCCCAACAAACAAGTCCATTCATTAGGAGGATGACTTAATTAGTTAGACTAATTAGATTAGAACCTGCCTTTCTTAATTAATTCCTTCATGATAAGCCCCTAAGGATATTTTAGACTTTTTATAGTAAATTAGATTAGGGGGTAAGGTCGGCCACAAAGGGGGAGGAGAGAGACTCTCTCTCTCTCTCTCTCTCTCTCTCTCTCTCTCTCTCTCTCTCTCTCTTCATCCATTCATCTCATTTCTAGATATAGAATTTCTCTCTTCCAAATTCTTTCATTCCTACACCAATCCCTACCCAAATTCTCTTCCAATTCCTTCTCTACTCACCATTGGAGGCTATTGGAACAAGGAGGAGACAAGGATCTATAAGTAGGAGGAAGGAGCACAAGTTAAAGGCTCTTAACACTCATTTGGAGACTTACATTGGAAATCCATCTCCCAATAGGTATAATTCAGTTTTCCTTCTCTAATTAGACTCTAAATCTATAGTTTAATCATTAGAAATCCTCCATTATACTAAGGCTACCCATAGGAAGTATAATTAAGTTCATAGGAGGCCTATAAAGGAAGTTATGGTATGTTTTGTGCCAATTTTAGGAGAATTTTGAGATTAGCACATCTTGTGTTTGTTAATAGGTCAATTAGACCAAATTGACATATATTTGGTTGTGTGAGATTAATGTCATAGCCACAATTTGATACGTGTATGCCGTATTACGATAATTTGACGATATGGGTTAATTTGGGGGATTTTTTCTGACACGGGGGCTTGAGCGTGTCATATTTTGACACAGGCACGTGGAGGAGTAGCTAACTCGTGGTAGTACTTCTAATTATGATTCTAGACTTGCTCGTGTTCTTCAAAATATGTTTTGTGGTGTGGTAGAGCCGTATCACAAGCATATCATAGTTTTGGTGTGATACGGTGCGATGCACGCAAAGTGTTTGTATTATTGCTATATTAATTTTATGCCCTCTAAATTACTATCCTTCATATCTAATTGCATTATTTAGGAGTATATATATTTGATATATATCTACGTATCTAAGTATTATATACTGGATAGTAATATATATATATATATATATATATATATATATATATATATATATATATATATATATATATATATATATATATATATAGGTATGTGTGGTGTGTGGAGTAGAGAGAGGGGTGTTGTGTCTTGAATAACAGTTATAGCAGTAGCATGAAGCTACTAATTATTGTTGTTGTTGTTGTTGTTGTTGTCATTTCTGAGGGTTTGGCTGTGTTGATGTTATGGTGGGTTGATGTTGAGGATATTTTGATTAGGGAGGGGCACTCGAGTAGTAGCTTGTGCAGGCAGCTAGTAGTTGCTACACAGTTGAGCAACAGATAGAAAACGTGCATCATCGCATTGTCTAGACTGTGGAATGGTAGAGAAGGGTATCAGGTTTTGATAGGGGCAAACACCACAGTTACTTGAGTGCAAACCTAGGAACTAAGAAGTTAATGTGTACTCCAGTATCGGGTAGAAGTGGTGGTGTGGAGTAGTTGTTTTGGGACTGTTGGTGTTGTTTTAGGTGTTCTTGTGTGTTTGTGTTTGTGGGGAATGGAGAGTGTGGAATTGCTGTGTTAACAGCAAGGTGTGTAGGGGATAACTGACTCTCCAGTATCAGACAAGGAGCAATGTAGTAAAGCATGAAAGGAGTTTGGATATGGAGTTGGTATCTTACTTAAGTTGCGTATTGTTAAAAGATGCTTGTCAGTTGATTAGTTCATGAGTACTAAACACTTGATGTTAGTATATATTATGTTATAAGTTAGTATATAGTATAAGTTAGAGTTTAGGTGTTGTGCCACATCATGGAATCTTATATAGACTGATAGTTGGTTATTGAGTTAGATGTTGGTAAGTTGTAGGTATTAGATTGGTTATCTATCAGTATGAGTAGTTTGGAACTACTGTTTCTGGTATTTTTGTCTTGAAAATAAAATTTAATTCTTAAACATTGCATATAAGAAGAGTTTTATCATGGTGCATTTTAATGTTTGGGTTTTAGGAACTATGCTCGTCGAAAATGTAATAAAACTTGAACATAAGGTGCTATTTAACCTGGTCATATAGTCACCAAATGTTTTCTTGTATTTTCCCTCTTGGTTCTTGATCAAAGCCTTCTACCAGAAAACTTGGAACTATTATTGCTAGAAATTGGATTTTCTAAGTAATATAGAGTTCTAGATAAAGATGTTCATTACGGATGAATTAGAAGCTTGGCCTATTTATTCCAATTATACACTACTTGAAAATTTTAATTTATCAGATTAAAGCCCCTTTATATAAAGGAGGACCAACCATCAAGTGCAATCTTATTCTGACACTCGTTCCTTATACAAACCGGTATTATTAGTTATATGAGTGTTTATTATAAAGATAGCATTTTATGTGTGTGTGATACATTAGATCATTTCTCACACTTCTTTTTGAGTATTAGTTTAAAATTAGTTCAATAGGAGATTGATGTATAACATTTGGCTCGTGTCAAATTGAGGTTTTATTCTATAAAACCCTTATGTAACTTAATTTCTTTTTTTCTATGGGTATATATGCTAATATCTCTCAAGGTTAGGATATTGGTTATATCTGCAATTCTAATTCAAGGTTAAGTGCAGTGTATGAGATAGGTAGTGAATTTTTAGTGTCCTATTGGTCAAAACATATGAGAACTTGAAAAGTGTCATGAGAATTTCATAACTTGATGCACAAAAAGTTTCAATAAAAATATTGGAAGCCCATGTTGTTCTTGTTAGTTATTAGTTATTTTGGAACCACTTAATGGGGTGAGATGGTCAGCAATTTGCAGCCGGTAAAAATATCGTTATCCTTATTTAGTATATAGATCATTTGAATGGTAAATATCTGTTATATAGGAGTTATATAGGTGCGTGTGAAGGAACCTCCCTACTTGTATTCATATTTTGTATATTTTTTAGATTTAGTATTTAAGAAAGAAAATTGGACAATCTTTATTAAAACCTTTGTGTTTTTTTCCAGATGCTGGGTTTTATCATAAGCTATTATTATGTTTAGGACATGTACATCTCAAGCTGCTACATATAGCTTTATTTAAGCCTATTCCTTCTTCGGAATGGAGCCTTTTAATAGAATAGAATGATCAATATCTAGCACCATCGTGTTAGATAAATCACTTTATTAGGATAAATAGATTATCTGAAAGGCTTATGCAAACTTCATACTAAATAAACCTTCTCTTTTAATCTATTCAGTAGAGCCCAAGTGGTTTGCTTATATTTTTGAGGAGTCATAGATATGAATTTCTTTTAGGCAGAATATACCAGTTTTCGGAATGTTATTAAAGTGGGTAATATAGGTACAAATGATTATGATATGCAAGTTAGTGTACAACACCACATTGAATGCAGAACACTTGTCCACATGTGGATAAATTCAGTAGTAGGGACTACAACAGGGAAGGGGTTTCCTGGATACTACTTAGCAAAAACAGAACTACATTAAACTACAGATTCTGCAAGCAGTCAATTTGAGTGTCAACTGCAGCAGCAATTTCTGCATATAGGACAACAACATTTTGCAGCATTTGCTACTGTTTAGGACTTAGCAGCAGCAAGCTGCGAGCATATACAGGCAACAACAGTTGCCTAGATGGAAACTAGGAGATTGGGGAACTTTGTCAACAAATTTCAGTAGAATATTGTAGTGTTTAGGGGCAGTATCAGATTACTTGTGTGTGTGTGTCTGAATAGGGCATGGTTCCAGTTTCCAATGGGTCATGATATGAACAAATGGAGCGTTCACGAATTTTTGGTTATATTGTACGAAAGGAATCATTTCTTGGGTTTGAACTTAATTTGAATGTGTATCTAGATTTGGTTTCTTTATTTTGAAAAATACTTATAAGGCCTTATGAATTTGGAAACTAATGGGCTAAATTCATATTGCAGTATGAAGATCAGTCAGTTACTCAAAAAGTACGTACATTTCAACAAAGGAATTTGTTTTTTCATGGACATTCATTCTTTATTTGCATATTTTGCGTATTAATAATTTATATATAATTTTTCTCAAAAAATGGAAGACATTACTATACAGGTTAGGAAACTATATACTTATGGGGGACAAATTGTTCAATCACTCCTTATATTTTTATTTTAATATTTTAATAATTTATAACATATTCTATGTTTCCATTTTAACATTTTACATGTTAGATGGTATACAGAGATGACAAGTTTGTAATTGATTTCCTCCATCCTGATGCAATTATCTTCTGTGGACAAGTATGCTTAGTAACTCACTTTTATGGAACAAGTTTATTATATCTCTGATCTATTATAAGAAATTTTTTGTTGGTGCACATTTATCTTTTAATTTATGTTACAGAAAGTAGTATTCATATTATCTATCACCAATCTGCTGAAGATTTCTCAGATTGCCAAATAAACTTGGACCTAAGTATTAGCATTTTAGTTACAGAAATGACTGACTAAATATTTTAAGATTTTTAGTTCAATTGTGTCTTTTGAGCCCCAATGGTTGAAACTAAAGCTCTTGTAAATTTGTACAACTTTTTCTCTTTTTGACTGGATATATGAACTTTCTTTGGCCATTCTTTGTAATCTCCAAGACTTGGATGGTTCCTACTTGATTTATCTTTCGTTGGAAATTGATAGCTAGCTAATTTATTGTCTGTTGATTGACTATGACCCATTCAAATTTTAACACAAATTAGCTTTACTAATGCTGGTGCTCGACTTGTAGATCCGGATAGACCCAAGAATGACAAGGCAACCATTCTTGGTGATACAATTTAAATGTTAAAGGATTTGTCCGCTCAGGTGGATAGACTAAAAATAGAATACGCTTCTCTATCTGAGGAATCACTGGAGTAACTTAATATGAGCTAAATAGGTATGTCTACGAATGTCATCTTCACATTGCATGTTTTACATCCATGAATTTTCTTTTAGTTGACGCAAGAGAATAATGAGCTCAGAGAAGATAAAACAACTTTGAAATATGAAATAGTTAATCTAAATGCTCAGTAGCAACAAAGGGTCAGATGCATGCATCCTTGGGCTACATTTGACCATTCAGTTGTTATGGCCATCCTTCCTCCATATCCATATCCTATGCCAGTTCCAATTTCCTAAGGCTCAATCCAGATCCATCCATCGCTACAATAGTACCCATTTTTTAGGACACAAGCTCCTAGAGCCATTCCTAATCTTTCTAACGTGCTATATACTACCCCCTGCAATCCTCAAGTTGAACAACCATCTTCCCATAGAATTCCTTATCCTTGCAGTAGTTGGTCTCATACTGCCAACAGACAAGATTCCTCATTCCTATTCTTTACATAAATTGTTATATGGTATGCAGAGATGACAAGGTTGCATGCAAGATCTCTGATCTATTATACTACATTCTATGTAGAAAATTTATGAACTATGTTTCATTTTTTATAATTATCTGCTGAATCTGTTAGAGTATTACTTATATGTCTTTCGAAACAAGAATGTTTTCGGCCATGGTATAATTGATTTTTCTCTACAGAGTGTACTAAAATCTCTGGTTACTTACAACATGAAGTCCAAAGAGGACCATTGAGAGCTACACTATGGACTATTTTGAATTTTTAATTAATATTTGTTGTTTAAGTGTGAGGAAAAAAATATGTGGCCATGCTTTTGGCCTTATAAAGCTCCAGTGCGAGCTGGACATGTCCCAATATTACCAAAGCTTGGAAGTAGTTCAATTCTGAGTATGGTAAATTGAGAAATTTTCTTAACTTATTATTCTATAACACGAGATATCAAATAATTTCTATGTGGTAGCATTGATCAGGTCAATGATAAACTTTTGCTTTTGGGTGTCAGTTCAGCTCACCAAAACTATTGGTGTCTCAAGTTTTGGTGTAAGTTCTTTTTTTAGTGGAGTAAAATTAGTGATACCTTGGAGATATGATTAGTACGATCAGCTGACCATTGTACTAGCAAAGTAGTTTTGGAGTCTTCTTTGATATTTGTATTTGTGGGTGATTTTTGTTTCTTATTGAAAAATCTGTGCAAGTTAACAAAAATAATATGATCTTGCAAGTTCTTTTATGGGTAATATTTGTTAGTTTAGTGAATCAATATCTGTTGGGGAGTCAGATTCAAAGACCCTTGTTACAAAATTTTAGATTCACTCCCCTTCTTGCCTCATTTATGGTGTGGCATTGATATAGAGCATTTATGGCCTACTTATGTGAAGGATTTTTGGGTGCCATAAGGCTATTATTATGGAATGTTAGATTCAGTCCATACTATAACACCATCATCAGTTAAATCTTATTTTTTATATATATTTTCACTTTAGCACTTATTTAGTAAATCAGTTTGGTGCTTGATTTGGGTTTAGTAGGTTAATTATTCACCCTTCATATCAAAAAAAAATTACTTTACTACTTTGCAGCTTTAATATTTTACTAGAATTCTGCATTCTAAGCTAATATTTAGAGTTCTGATAATATGAACATGCACCCTTGATTCCTAAAATTGCTCTTATTGAAGGAGCGACATTGTTTGATGGGCTAGAAATGATTCTTTCATGTGATCTTGGTATATATGGTATAGCTTTTGTCAACCGAATCTTGGACCATTGTCGATTATATAAATACTTCTCATATGCTTTAAGATACTGAGGCAACCTTTGATATCGGGAATTGTTTTAACCTGTGCATGTAGGAGGGGATGCAACCTTTAGTATGCCAAAGACTGGACTTGCTACAATTCTTGGGTATGTGTTCCATTTAGTGGTTATTTTTTAACATCCAAGTTTAGTACTTAATTTATTTTTTTCTCTCGACTATGAAATACTTGCTATAATTTTTGGGTATGATTTGTAGTCTTAATTATTATCACAATTAATTTTATGCTAAAGATTCGATCTTCATAGTTTTTTGTTGTAAAAATTCAAGCTTTATAATTATGTTCCTGGTTTTGTCTCTGTATTCAGTATAATGCTTATGTTTGTTGCATGTCTAGGTTGGAAAGGGAGTATATTGTTTTGCTTCTTTTGTATAATTTTTGAATTATTTTCCTGGTCTTATCGTCTTTGTTGTCAGGATTTTATATTGGTATGGGATATGAATCTTACTACTGCACAGGTCCACCAAAATTTATCAAATATTTTATTCTTTGTTCCAAGTCAAAATTTACCAAATTTTACTCTCCTACTGCCTTCATTATTTGATTCTTTGTTCCAAGTCAAAGAATCACACTGGATGTCCCAGTAATTCTTTTCTCCTGGAAAATGTGTCACTTGGTATCATTCATAGAACAGTTGATTAGTCTGTTGTGGTCTGAGTATGGCATACTTTCCATAGGAACATTTGAGAACTTACTATAACATTTTTATATTCATATCAAGTATTAACTAATATATTTTGTTCTTTCCCACAGGTATCAGCACTGGTTGCATTCATGGAGTCCTTATGAGGCTACTACCTGGCATGGTTGGCTTAGTTTTCTCTGGTTCAAAGGTATTTTAATTTTGATATTACTTTCAGTAAGCTAATTATATACACTATTGGGAAGACTATATGATGAATTCAATATAGTAATGATTGGTCATCCTATAGTTGCTATATAATTTTGCACAAAAGAAAAAATTTACACTACATTGGTTTGGTTGCAGAGAGAGATGGCAACTGAGTAAGTCATCGTTCTAGGAGAAGATGGGTGTGCGCACAAGGCTTATGAGCAAATACAACCAGATGCCATATATTTTGTTTTACTTGTATATATAGGTTTTGGATATTTAAGATATTGTACAAAACCATACATTTTGGTTTATTTGGATATATTGGTTGTATGTTGTGTACAAACACATATTTGTTAATATAAAAATTATTTGTAATCTATTTTTTTTGCGATGTTCTGGTTTATGTTGATATTGTATGTGTGTGTTCGGTAACTGGCAAAAGGAAGCATATAATATATAATTATAAACAAAATTTTGGTTAAACAAAAATTAACTTTTCATGATGGTTTTAAAATGTCAACAAATATTTGAATTTTGCAAGAAAATATCATTTCTTGACAGTTTTTAAACATCAATAAAGGGTTTTCTTGACAATTTTTTTCAGTCAAGAAATGGTTTTCTTGACGATCATTACCCATCATCTAGGCCAAAGTCAAGAAAAAATTCTATTTTTGACGATTTTTGTTATGTTTTCTTGACGGTTTAAAACCAGCAAGATATTTTTTTTTTTTACTTAATGGTCTAAAACCGCCAAGAAAAGAAAACCAGAAACCATCAAGAAAAATGGAACTTTTCTTGACTCCAGCCTAGATGACGGATGCAAAACCGTCAAGAAAACACTTTCTTAACGAGGAAAACCCATCAAGAAAAGCCATTTTTCTTGTAATGAATATGCGCCAAGCTTCCATTCAACCGTGCACTTGAAGTATACTCAAAGTGCACCAAAATAAAAATATTATTAAAAAGTGCGCCAACTTGAGTATATTCCAAGTATACGGGATAGGGGAGTGACAATATACTAAGTTAACATACGAGGCATTTCAAGAAACATAATTGGAATTCAGTACAAGTTCATAGCATAGTATAAAAGTTCTAATCAACACATTATCCCGTGTGTTCTTTTCAATGCACAGTTAAGGTGATATTTTTACTACTTATTGCAGCTCTCGTTTCGAAAGTTTTCTTGGCAACCCAACAATCCCGAAGTCCTTCCATGTTTCTATTACTTGGCTCAAAAACGACTATTTTGATAGTTATATTTCCTTAAGTAAGTGAACCATGATCTGTGTCTTGCATACATATCGAGACAATATCTATGTGACGCACATTTTAAAATATATGAAGCAATATACTTGAAGGAACATATAAGGATCAAAAGTAAAGCTACGAGGGCATGGTTATAAGAATTATAAAGCGAGCATACTATTCTGTTCAACCGATCTACTTTCATGTTCTATGCAAAGAGATATAAGATGGGATTATTCTATTAGCTAGGAGCGTTGACTTCTTTTATTAGCATGAAAAAAGGTTATCGTCTAGCGATATAGCATGTAACGTCCAAGTTTTATGCGTGCAGTCTAAGCAATACAGGTTCATCATAGTCACCTATCATAGCAATGATTTACCTCGGTCAAGCGATACTCCGAACGCGTCTTTGAAAGTTTAAGTCTGAACTCCTAAAGGGCCAAGTCTGAATCGTTTGTCTCAAACGAGTCTTCTTGCCGAGTAAGGTTGGACGGTTCGTCGCACTTGTGTCGTTTCAATCGTCTATCTACATTGATGCGGAGCGGGTCATTACATTAAGTGGGGTTAGCTACCCAGACTAGAAGGACACGTCGCAATAACATCTATATTCCAAAATGGTATGTCATCAGTGATCTTCACATAGTTAGGCTGCATGTTAATGACAACTATTTTACAAGCCTAACACTTCTTTGCTAGGACGAGCTTATGACACACACACACACACACACACACAATATATATATATATATATATATATATATATATATATATATATATATATATATATATATATATATATATATATATAAAACTGACGTTAGAGAAAGTAGAAAGATCATATAATAATTTTACATGTTCTCAAATGATTACCATATTGGTTTAGGGGAGTCAGGTTGAGACCGATCAGCAGTGCATTTCTCAATATAGGAGTCGCTTGGACGTTCTGAGGTATTGTAGCTCGTTTGGCAACTTGAAGTTGTTCCTCTGGAAGATGTGAACTTCTATTCATAAAGGACATAATGTATGGAACATTGTAAATCTCTTATAATTACGAGTTATAAACTATGTATCAATATTTATTATAATAATATCCAGTATTTATAGTCGAATTATTTTTTTGGCCTAAGAACCGTTGTAAATTCTGCTGCAAATTGTCAATGAAGATAATTATTTTCATATAACTATTGTCTATCAAATTTTTGGTTATTTTTGCTGCGATGACTTTGTTTTTGAGATATTTTATCAACCGTATTTTCTTCTCGCCTTGTACAAGTGCAATTTAGACTTATACTATATCACATCTAGTGGCAACTTTTGGTTTTGAGGAACCGGAATGTGACATCGTTGGGTATAAGATATTATGTTTTGCATATATTTTGTATACATGATTTTCTAATATATTAATAAATATTTTTAAAATTAAATAAAATTAATGACAAATAAGTGGCAATCGACGGCGCACATCCGTTAGTTAAGCGCATCGTTGGTCCGTTGCCAATTAAAGTATCTGAACTAAAAATTGTGTATCAGAAACTAAATAAACGCTAAATCTGTTGCTTGTTTGTCATTATGTGCATCAAATGTGTGTTGCTTCTAGTCATCTTTTGTAAAAAAAAAAAAAAGCGTCGCCATGTCCTCATTGTTTTTATGTCGCATGTAAGCCTCCAAGAAATCGCTAATAAGTCGTCACACGTCAAAAGGTACACTACCAGAATAAGCGGTATTAGCGACGTATTTTAGCGACGTCTAGTTAAAACGTCGCTAAATCAGCGACTCTGTAAAACGCGTCGCTAGACGTCGCTAAATGGCGACATTTAGCGACGTTTAGCGACTTTTATTAAGATTTTAAAAGTATAGTCGCTATAAGTTCAATTAAGGTCGCTAAACGTCGCTAATATATCTGATTTAGCGACGTTTAGCGTCGTAATTAGCGACGTATATATCAAAAAAAATTTAGCAACGTATTTAGCGACTTCATTTGCGTCGCTAATTTTAATTTTAGCGACGTAATTATGTGACGTCGCTAAACGTCGCTAATTTTTGTTTAATTAGGGCTCGGTTTTCTTTTCTCCGTCTGTCGAAAATTTCGTCGAAAATTTCGAAACCTTTCGAATTCCCCCGCCCCCCCCCCCTCTCCGGCGACCGGATTTCCACGGCTGCGTCTACTCCGGCTTCCCCCTCCTCCTCCTCGAGCTCTAGGTTATCTCTCTCTCTCTCTCTCTCTCTCTCATGTGACACTGACACAAGACACTTGACAGACACGACACACGCACACAGACACGACACACGCACACAGACACACACGACACACACACACACAGACGCAGACACACACACACGACACACATAGACGACACACACACAAACACGACACACATACGACACACAGACACAGACGCAGGGGTTAGGTTTAGGGTTGGGGTTAGGGTTAGGGTTAGGGATAGGGTTAGGTTTTTTGACCTGGGGTTAGGATTAGGGTTAGGGTTTGCTTTGCTTGTAAGTGTTTTTTTAGGTTACTTTTTGTTGTTGATTTTTAAGGGGCTTTAGGATTTTGGGCTTCTCAATGGATGTGTATCATAATTTTCTAGTTATACACTTTAAGTGTTTGTTTAAATGCTAGTGTGTGTGTTATATTGGAGGCTATGATATATGTATTTGTGTAGATGTCATATATATATATATATATATATATATATGTGTGTGTGTGTGTGTGTGTGAGTGTGTGTGTGTGTGTATTTTCGTGGTTGTGTGTGTGTGTCCCTTAACTAATGAGGTGCCTGTGTGACTAATGGTGTGTATGTGGCAGTGGGGGAATAAGTGGTGTGTTGGTTAGCTTATAGAAGCTGTGATAGCAGTGTAGAGTGATATGCACATATCAGTACACATCATTTGGTGCTTACACAACAGGGTTGGGCAGCACTGTGCTGTGGTCGGGCTATGAAGTATCAGTAACAGCTGCAACTTATGTTGCACTGCTAGAGAGAGAGCAACACCGCAAGAGATAGGGGAAGTATTGGTAGTTGGTACTGCTGTTGTATCTGTGTGAGGGAGCCAATTGGTGCTCGAGTTGTACTAAGGGGAGGAGAGTCACTGCTCAATAGCAGTGACTTAAGTGTTGTAAGGATGATGAGATACTTGTGCCTGTGGGTGTGTGAGTGTATGAGGGTGTGTATCTTGATAGCAATCTGATAATTAGAAGAGCAGAAGTTCAGTGATGAAATTTTAACAAAAATGTTAGCAGTGGCAGTAGTAAATGACAAGTGAGAAAGTTTGAGGGTGTGTATCTTGATAGCATGTATGTGGTGGTAATATTGAACTATGAAGTGACTAAAGGGGGGGGGGGCCTGGATGATGCGATGTTCAGTTGAAAGTTAAGTAATTAGTGTAAGTTGGGTAACGCAGTGTCAGTGGGTGTATTGGTTAGTGTCACCCCCACATTTTTATATGAGGATAATTTTGTCATTTTGTATAGTTATTTTATTTTTAGTGATTTAATATTAATTGGTGTGCTATTTAATTAAATTATGCTTCCGTTCCAATAGCTAATTCTTTGTTTTCATCTATCTTACTTTAGAATGATACATAAAGCTTTATAATCTACTTTAGAATGATCTATACTGCTACATAGTCAATTTGCTAATTCTTTGTTTTCATCTATCTTACCAGATGGCACCCAAGAGAGCGACACCTCCTACTGTTAAGGAGGAAGTTATGCCTCCTACTGTTAAGGAGGAAGTGATGCCGACTACTGTTAAGGAGGAAGAGATACCACCTGCGGGGAGTTCCAGTCACCCAGCACCTATCGCGGCGGTATCTCAGACGGGGAGTTCCAGCCACCCAGCACCTATCGCGGCGGTATCTCAGACGGGGAGTTCCAGTCACCCAGCACCCATAGCGGAGCTTGATAACATTAACGCTGCTTATGCGCAGTATTTGAGGGACTGGTATCTGCCCCATTTTGGAAATTCTCGAGATTGATACTATAATGTTTCATATACTTATATATTATGCATTTTGTGTTACTGTGATACTCTGATACTTATATATTATGTGATGCTGTTTATGTCCATTTTGTGTGAGTGTGATGCTGTTTATGCCCTTTTTGTGTTACTGTGATGCTGTTTATGCCCATTTTGTGTGACTGTAAAACTTTTATTGTCTGTCTATAATATTTGTGTGTATTAATTGTATGACTGTGATACTTTTATTCATATTCAATATTGTTAATCCGGTGTTGAGTGTTCCACCGAAGGGGTCGACGAACCCATAGAATTCAACGGAGGGTTGCTCCGGGTATATTTTAAATTAGAAATTTATAAATTGCAGGAATAATAGTTTGGAAAAATTCAGGTTTTTTTTTTAATTTTTTTGTAACTTTAGCGACGTACTTAGCGACGTTTAGCGACGTCTAGCGACGTTACTATAAGTCGCTAAAAAAGTCGCTAATTAGCGACGTCTAATTAGCCGTCGCTAAAGACGTCGCTAAACGTCGCTAAATATGTCGCTGTGCGTCGCAAATTGCTGACATGGCAGTACTGCCAGGTCATTAAATACGTCGCTGTTACGTCGCTATATAAGTCGCTAATTAGCGACGTTTAGCGACTTTAATAAACGTCGCTATTTAGTGACTCGGAGTCGCTAAACGTCGCTAAATTTAGCGACACAAAAAAGTCGCTAAAATACGTCGGCATAGCGACGTTTAGCGACGTTTTTCCTTTCGGCGACTTGGTTTTTCCCGACTGCGTGAAAACGTCGCTAAATACGTCGCTAAAATTTTTTAGCGACGTTTTTTTGTTATTTAGCGACGTTTTTGGGCGTCGCTATTTTGACTTATTCTGGTAGTGGTAGTCGGAATAGCGATGGTCTCTTTTTTGTCACTTTTAGACGTCCCTTTTTTGTCACTTGGCCGGTGCCATATTTACTTAGTGAGGAATTAGCAATTGACTTAGTGACCAATTAGCAACGAATAAGTACGATCGCTATCCTTCAATATTTTGGTAGTGGTTTTTGGGTTGTTGATTCTCAGTAGGATTGACAAGTTCTAGGACTTCACTATGGCATTGCTAGAGTTGACGGGCTTACCTTACCTTTAGGTACTGTTTGGGAAGGAGAAAAAAAATAGGAGGAAGAAAAAATTAAGGGAAATGAGAAGAAAATAAAAAGTTATGGTGTTTGAGAACGGGAAGAAAAAAGAGGGAGGGGGGAGGAAAATATGAGTAGAAATGCTACGTTGGTCTCACTAGAAATATTTTTCCCAATAGTGGGAAGAAATAGAGAGAGATGAGAGAATTTTAAAAAAAATTATCCAACTACCCCTCAAAAAAGTAAGTATATAATTTAGAATACCAAGAACTACATAGTAATTATATCTTTATCCATAAAATAAATTATTTTTAAGCTTTTTCTTCCTTAATTTTTGTTCATCCAAACAAGAAAATAAAAAATTAGTTTTACTTTTATTTTACTCTCCTTTATTTTCTTTTCTCTCAATTTTTCTTTCCCCCTCCAGAAACCCAAACCAGTGTTAGGGAAGTTACTTTGCTTGATCTCCGATAATTTTAAGCTATATTTTTTAGTACTATATGAATTATGACTATCTTACATTTTTAATGAAAATTTAGGATCTATTTGCTCCCATCTTCTGTCTTAAAAGGAAATATAAAGGTCTTGCTCCTCACGGTTCATCAATAATTATCAATGTAACCAAAGAAACTAGTCCTAGAAAAAGAACAATGATATCTTACCATCAGATTTTGATGAAAGAGTACCATTACCATTCTCGGAGAAACATGACATTCACACTCAATCAATGGCTGCGAATTATAACCAGAATTAGGGTTGGCATGCGACTGATCTTAATAACGAAGAACCATCACTATTAAATTGATCTTAACAGCCTTGCATACCATAGTCAAGTAATACTTTTTCTTTTCTTTTATCGACTACATATGGTTCAGAACTACTACTTGTTTCATGGTTAGCACAATCT
The DNA here is from genome assembly GCA_036927795.1 of Iris macrosiphon. Lineage (NCBI taxonomy): Eukaryota > Viridiplantae > Streptophyta > Magnoliopsida > Asparagales > Iridaceae > Iris > Iris macrosiphon. Next base: position 107,040,964 of record JAYESA010000016.1, on the reverse strand, counting down.
TTGCTGACGCTACTTTTGTCAATATTGCAAACTTTGTAAGAAAAAGTTCCCTGTTATCTTCTACTATGTAGTTGTGGAGTCAAGGAAACCTCTCTTTGCTTCCTTTCCTTTCTTCCTTCCCTCCTCGGTGTCGTTGGCTCTTCTTCAATAGTTGGCAGACCAAATGCTGTAAGAGTATTTAACACCAAATTAGCCTTTGCCTACAATAAGAACAAAGTCATATACTGCCATGTATGAAATAGCAAATCTTATATGACCACGACTGAACCGAACTCAGCTGGCTCTTGTATAACATTTCTGTCTAAATGAACGATTTCAGAATCAAATCGTAGAAAATGTGTGTATGTGAAAATTGGAAACAGTAAATCCAAAAAACATGTAATACAGCATGCACAAAGTCATGTGTGTTACTTATACCTCACCTGTTTCTTCCACCCTCTTTGTCCGAGCCGAAGCGGCGAAGAGCCCCACTGCGGACATCTGCTTATTGATCATCCGGGCAGCAAAATACGGCACCTTCGCTCTCTCCCCTTTCTTCGCATAAAGTCGTCCGCCGACGAACGTGATGCAGTCGGTCAAGCTCTCTTTCGCCATCCCTTTCATGTCGTACGCCTGCGCTCGACGCCACAAGCTCTTCCCGTGCCCGTTCGCAGGCACCGACAGAGACAATCCCCGTGTCGCGTCGCTGATCGCCGCATCGGGCTCCTGCGTGAGCAGCCTACACTGCGCCCTGTTGCTATAGAGAACCATTCTCTCCTTCCTCATCCTCAAAGGACATTGCTCCAGTGCTTCGGTATATCGAAAGATGGCTTCTTCTACGTTGCCGGAGAAGAAGGCTTCGTTCCCCTCTCTCTTCATTGCCTTTGCCGATGCCTTCCTCTTCATAAGCTCCTCATCGGACATCGTCTCCTCCTTCCTTTCCCGCTCGACCATCAAGTCCTCCCGCAGGTCGAAATTCGATAACAACACTTGGGTGATAGTCTTCCCCAACTTCTTTCTATTGCCGAGGCTTCGCAGCTCCGCCAAATCGAGTAAACAAGGCACGGCGGCCTCCCGGACCTTCGTTCTAGTACTTGGATCACTTACAAGCAACAGAAGGCAGTCGATGCCCATGTACTGCGAGTCGTCGGAGGATCTCGAGAGGTTACAGAGGCTATCAACGACCTCCTCGCACCCGGCCATCGCCTCCCTCCCTACGTGACTCCGGCACAGAATCCTCATTAGCCCGGCCGCGGCGAGAGTATCCCCATTCACCACCATACCACCCCACATCTTGCACAATTTCTTCAAGAACTCTGCGTCTCGGCACATCCAGCTGTGGTACATCTCGTCCTTCCAAGCGAAGCAGCTCAGGAGGTTCAGAGACCAGCACTGCAGCTGGCTCGCCCACTCCTCGGCCTTCCGGTCCTCCACCTCCGCCCCACCGAGGCCTCTCGTAAGCAAATCCCTGTGATACTTCTCGCGCGCCTTCGCACCGACAAACTCCCGATAGATGGTGTCGACACAGCTGGAGGCCATGAAGACGGCCAGACCAATCACTTGCTCCGCGTGCCGAGCGACCGCAGGAAAGGTCGCGTCGTAGCTGGCGAGATGCCCGAGGGCGCGCACCGCGACCCGCTGCTCGACCCAGGTCATGCGGCCGCGGAGTAGGCCTAGTAAAGGGTCAACGGCCCCGGCGTCAACGGCGAGGACAGCGAGCGATGGCAGCCGGATGGTGTAGGAGCCGAGGACGTGCGCGGCATAGTACGGGATGTAGACGTTCTGCCGGCGGCGGAGCCAGGAGGGGTTCGATATGCCCTTGTCGATGAGGAGGGACATGCAGCGCAGGGCCCCGGCGGAGGGGAGCTCCGTGTCGTCGGGCTCGGCCATCGCGGTGCTCCACAGGCTGCTCATGACGAGCACGTCCTCGTCGCGCTCGCGGAACGGCATCTCCCCGAAGAAGGCCGATAGGGAGGATCTTCGACTGCACGGGTTCGGGTGCTTGATGACACAGAAGAAACAGCTGCAAGAGGAATGGGTCGAAGAATAATAGTAGTCTTTTACTTCTTCTTCTTCTTCTTCTTCTTCTTCTTCTTTCATCATGGTCATGGTCCTGGCCATGGTGTTCTTGTATTTGTTCTTCTTATTCCGAGTGTTAACTTCCATAGAAGAAGTAAATAGTAAGTAGTAAGAAGATACTAGAATGGTGATTGAGAGGCGCTCTCTCTCTCTCTCTCTATATGTATATATATTATTAGGGTTTTGGATTAGATAGGGAATGAGATGTGGGGACTCAAATCTCAACGTGACAATTCGGCGCTCAGCTATGATCTGAACGTACGTTTGCAGTTCTTTGGTTGGACTCGAGGTACGAGGAGAAGTAAATATCACACATGATCAGGAGAATGTCATCTCATTCTACACAAAGGATTTACCTAGACATGGCTTCGCTATTATATACAAGGAAAATGCTTAGGGGTACAACCAAATGCTTACAACCCCCCTCTCCATCCTGCAATATGGGTTCACCCGGCCCCACCTCTCCCCTCCCTCTTTCAATGGGAGCTGGCCACGTGACAAATAGACCCAAGGTTGTAAGAGCATCTCCAACCCTGTTGTGAGTTTAGAAAAAATGGTTGCCATATAGGATTCACAAATTATTATTTCAAAAAAATTTCTCCAATATAAATGTGAAGTTGATTGTGAAATTGACATGATAATGACATGACAAGGACAATGTGAGGTTGAAAAAAAATAGTTTTTATTGTCTTCCCGATACTTTTGCATTGGAGAACACTTTTCTATCTCATTGTCTTGTGTGAATATAATCTTGCCACATAAGAAAGACATTTTCTTGTGTCTCATCCACATATGAATCTCAACACAAAATGAGACAATAGGGTTGGAGATTCTCTAAGCATTTGGTTGTACCTCCATATATACAAGTAGTAACTTTTATATATATATATATATATATATATATATATATATATATGTTCAATGCATGAACAAAAAATTCTAATATTATTAAAAAATTAGATAAAATTTAAATTATATCAAAATAGTTTAAACATATTTATTATATATTTTAATTAAAATTTGTTATAGATAAGTTTTTAGAACTTTGGATATATGTTTAGATAATACCATGTAGTTAGTTTGGTATGATTTGAATATTGAATAAATTTCGGAAAATTTCACTCAGAGCATAAATATTTAATATATTTCTAAAAAAAGCAATGAAGTTTCCAAATTTACAGGAAAAGCATTAAAACGCCCTTCCAAAGGGCGTTTTACGCTTTTCCGTAAATAAATTGTAACTCCGTTAACGGAGCAGAACGAAATTTTTTTTTTAAATATAATAATATAAAACGTCCTTCGAAAGGGCGTTTTATATTATTTATTAATTTTTTACTCTCTCCCCTCTCTCTCCTCTCTCCTCACTCCTCTCTCCCCTCTCTCTCCTCTCTCCTCTCTCCAACCTCTCTCTTCTTTTAATTTCTCTCCTATCTCCTATCTCCTCTCTCCTCCTCACTTTCCCGCTCCCCTCTCTCTCCTCCTCTCTTTCCCCCTCCCCTCCTCTCCTCTCTCTCTCCTCCCCTCCTCTCCTCTCTCTCTCTCACACGCCTCTCTCCTATCTCCTCTCTCCTCTCTCTCCTCTCCTCTCCTCTCCTCTCTCTCTCTCACTGCAAATTAAAATATATATATTCTGTGATTTTGTACTCTCACTCTCTCTCTCTCTTCTTCGTACATTTGCGCTCTCTCTCTTATCACTCTCATTTTTCTCTCTAGGAAAGTAGATTATGTGATTTTCTACTCTCACTCTCTCTCTCTTCTTCGTACATTTGCACTCTCTCTCTTGTCACTCTCATCTTTCTCTCTAGGAAAGTAGATAGGAGTAGTACGATAATAGGTAACGAGTAATACAATAAGAGGTAACGTTTATATTGTAACCGTTGGATATAGTTGAAGTAGATAGTAGTAGTAGGATAGTAGCTAACGTATATATTGTAACGGTTAGATTTAGTTGAAGTAGATAGAAGTAGTAGGATAGTAGGTAACGTTACATTCCAACGATTAGTTTAGTTTCTATATATAGCTAACGTATAAGTTATTGTTGTTCTCATCCTCTTTCTTTAATATCTCACCCTCTCTCTTTATTCTACTTATTTTACATTGAAGTCAGAAGAAGAACTTTCATCCCTATTCTATTCTGCTACCATTTTCGTCTCAACTTTTTTCCGATAAACTTCTGTAAGTCTTATTTTATATTGAAGTCAGAAGAAGACGAAAGTTTTTACTATGGATCAAAATTTAGTAATAATTTGCTATCATGGAGGTATACTAGATGGATTATCTTACCATGGAGGTAATACTCATCTTATACCCACTTATAGAAATATTACTTTAGCTAGTTTGCGTAGTACAATTTGTGATCGTTTTTGCATAAGTTATCAATTTACAATAAGATGGTTTTATGAAGATACGTTGATAATAGTAGATTATGAAGAAACATGGAATTTTATAGTTCAAAGTAATTTAGTTTTAGCTTGTATTAAAATTTATATCATTCCATCACAAGTAAATATGGACACAACTATCATATCAACTAGTGAACATTTTAATGATAACCAAGATTTTAATGTTGGTCCTAGTTGTATAAATGACACTGAAAGTAACTCTGATACAGAAAACAATGATATTGACGATGAAAACAGTGATGATTTGGTTGAAAATTTAGATTACTATTTAGATGATAATGATGCTAATGTACATGGTTGCATTTCCGAATTATTTGTTGGCAGACATTTTGATTCTTCTAAGGAATTTCGTAATTTTATTAGCGACCTAGCAATTACATATAAATTTAGTTGTTCATCTAAACATAACAATCACCAAAGAATTGTGTATACTTGTGATTCTCCAAACTGTTGTTGGAGAGTATACGCTAAAGCTATTGGTGATGGTAGTTCATTTGAAATTCGTACATTTGAAGGTAGACATTCATGTTTAGGTGGATGTACAGGAGGGCATCATCCACTAGCCACCACCGCATGGGTAAGAAATAAAGTAATTGGTAAAATTAGAGATAACAACTCGTATAGTCCGGCACACATTTTACACGATATACTTAGAGAACATCGGATACATATTACATATTCCAAAGATTGGAGAGCTAGGGAACTTGCATTATCTGATATTAACGGCAGTTACGTTGATGCGTATGGTAGTCTTGAGAAATATTGTTTTACAATTATGGAAACAAATTCCGGTAGCAAATATTTTTTAAAAACTGTAGAAAATAATATCTTTCAAAGAATATATATTTGTTTCAAGGCTTGTATGGATGGTTTCTTAAGTGGTTGTTTACCTATTATTAGTATTGATGCTACTTTTCTTACATCTAGATTCCAAGGTAATTTATTTGTTGCTTGTGCCCACGATCCAAACTATCAACTCTATCCTATCGCTTATTGTGTTGCTGAGAATGAAAATACGGAGTCGTGGACATGGTTTTTAAACTGTTTGAAAATATCTTTCGAAACTTATTTTGAACGTTGGGATAGTATTTCATTTATATCTGATAAACAAAAAGGATTAATTCGTGGAATGCGAACAGTTTTTCCAAACTCTTCCCACTTTTTTTGTATTCAACATTTTAAACAAAATTTAAAAAATATGTGTCCTCGTACACCGACATATCTACAATGGTTAGACAAAGTTGCACGATCTTATAATGAGGTTGATGCGAACGGTTGGTTGGAAAAAATAAAATCTGCAGATGTAAATGTTTTCGATTGGATTGTAGGGTCAGGCGATGAAAATCGTAATTTTTCTCACTGGATAACAGCTTATGCACCGTGTCCACGATTAGATATTAACACTTCAAACATTGCTGAATGTTTTAACAATTGGATTAAAAGTTTGCGTGACAAACCTATATCAACATTGCTTGATGGTATTAGAGCAAAAATAATAACACTTCACGACAAGCATCGAACAAATGCTGAAAAGATGGAAACAGAGTTTTGTCCAAGGATGATGAACACTATAGCACGTATTAGACGGGAGTCACACCATTTTCAATTATTGCATTTTAATAATAATAATTTTGAAATATGGGATCATGAAACAAGTAGATGTTATGTGGTTGAACTAGGCCGTAAATGTTGTACTTGTGGTCGGTGGCAACATACTCTATTACCATGTGAACATGCTTGCTTTACATGTCATTCTTCTAACATACCAGTTGAAAGTTTTTATCCTGTTGAATTTTCTGTTGCAACACTTAGAGCTGTATACATGCCATGTATGGAACCGATTCCAGTCCCCTATAATCCTCAAAGTGAACCTATAAGAGGTCAAATTCGAGTACCACTTCTTGGGCGTAGAGCTGGCAGACCGAAGAAGAATCGTATAATGACAAGAGAACCGTCGACAAGGAATCTTCGTTGCGGTAATTGTGGCGGGCTAGGACACAACAAAAGGAGTTGTAGAAACCAACCGAGACAGTGAATATAATTATTGTATCTTTTTTGAGTAATTATGAATTTGATTTAATGTTGTAATTGTAGTTGCTGAAATTTTGAATATAATAAACATCATATTACTGAAATTGTAAGACCAACAAAAGATTGTCATACATTTATTTATGGATACCAACAAAATTACTAGCCCCCTCTGTCATCCCTTCTATAATTTCTACGATCAACTCGCCTAAGACCTAGCCTATCTCTCCTTTCCTCTGTACCCTCCGGTGGTGGCAAATTTAAATGAGAGTCTGGATCAAGGGTGGCTGAGCCAAACAACGAAGTGGCAGTCTCTTGCATGTAATAATTCCAATCCCATTGTTGAGAAGCACCCTGTGGCGTGGCATCGTTGCTCTGGTATGTGGTCTCATAACTCTGGGATGTGTCACTATCATGCTGTGGCCTACCTTCGTAAGGTTGTGACATGCCAACATAAGGTTGTGACATGCCAGCTTGGGATGTTCCCTCACCAACCTGTAAGACTCGTGCCTCTGTATTGCTCGAACCAGCTCCTCGTTCACGTTGCCTACGAGGACGTGCCTGCCTCTGTCTCACGTGGCCTACCGGATGGCTGTCTGGTATATCAAGTGGAGTAAAACGGGGACCCAGTGGTGCACGCATATATTGTACAGCCGTCCCTATAACTCCTTCTGGATCTCTTTCGGGATCCTCAGCTATATCAGCCAGTGTCTCCGCCTGAATATTTAAATCCACAATCAATAAATATAAAGTAACATATATAAAGATGATATTTTTTGCAAATAAAGAAATATACCAGTAGAGCATCACGTGCCCTCCTATCACGCAAGCTCAGATCATCTAAAGCTCGTGGCTGGAACCGAGCTTCTTCAAATTGATACCTCCTATTTTGCACTAGGGGGCATCCATACCAACGTACAAAATCGGCAGTACCCTCCACTGTAAATGTTAACACAAAATGATATGTAAGATATAATACCGTATTATTTATTTGAAATATTTCTTAACTTACCATCTGCCGCCGATGTCATCAATTCAGACATGTGTTCCACGCCATGCGTGATAAATCTGGATTCCCAACCAATCATATACATTCGAACCCGCTCTTCCATATTTGATTTTGTACTGCTAGAAGCCAAAGGCTCCAGGGGTATCATCTGTTTCAGTCCGAACTGTCGCATAACACGATCCGCTGGATGAAACATGATAGATCCGTTTTACATGATATAATACCTATGGAGACTGCGGGCACGTACACTATCTCTCGCACCTTCTGGCACACTTAGAGGTTGCCAAACAACCTATTTGACATTCAACAAATAATAAATGGTAGCCACAACAATATATTTTTAAATTTTAATTTAATAATTAGATACTAACCTCATAGGCGGTTAATGTGTCAAATTGATGCCGGTAAAGAGATATCACTTTGGTCATACAATGTACATAATCTGTATTTCCAGTAATCCAGCGAATGCCTGCTGGCCATACTGGAACCTCAGCGCTATATATACTAATTGGTCTACCAATCGCGAAGTGCTCGTAACACCAGAACCACAAAGAAGAACACAAATAAGATACAAATAAATATAACATATATTATTTATTTTTATTCATACCTGTATAAGTGTTAGACATCCACTTATATTTTTGGCGGTTCTATCCTGTGATACCTTACTCACAAAAGACGTCATAGAGCGGTATAAATTTGCTAATACTGCTACACTCCATGCGTGTCTTGTGTAGAAATTAATGTCCGCTAAAAATGGAAGCAGTCGCACGTTGACCATATTTCCCGTAGCGCCGGGGAATAAAAAAGCACCGCATAGACACAATAAGTAAGCCCTGGTGCAACATATTACCTGAAAATATAATTGAATATTCATACCATTTATATTAAATAAATATTAACAATTATTAATACATGTAAATAATTACCCGCGAATCATCGACAGGAACTTTTGTAGACCCGATATGATCAACATGCATGAAAGTTGACCGGAGCCAAGTGAGTTTGACCGTGCTGGTTTGTCCCATGTCAGAGGGGGGCTCCACACCGAGGTATTCTCTGATGAGCTATTTTGCTTCAATTTTTTCGTCGAAATATATAGGAAAACCGTCGATAGGTAATCCTAGAATCTGTGCTACGTCTGCTAACGTGATCGTCATCTCCCCGAATGGTAACTGAAATGTGTTGCGTGTTGGCCACCATCGCTCAACGATACTTAATATCAGGTCTCTATCGTGACGCTTCATTCGTATAGTGTCAACATATTGAAAACCAAAAGCCTCCACCAACATATTTTGTGCTTCAGTCAACTCCCATGATGCCCGTCATTCACCATGCTCTCTTAATTTTACATCTGGATAATCATAACGCTATAATATGTATATATCGTTAGTACAATATAATACACTTAAAAATAATAATATATGGCCTATGTAGGGGTTACATTACAGGTCCTGCAAAAACCAGACTAGAAATGTGAGACTCTCGTTCATGTTGAATTGTCGGAGTTGTAGGTCCACCGGGTATGCGTCCGTCATTTTGAGAAGCCATCTGTATATTTGAAAAACTTTTCTTCTCTAATGTGAGAATGAATCTACTTCTGTGATGAATTCTTATGTGAGAATGAATTTGCTTCTGTGATGAAATATTTTTGTGAGACTATCTTTCTGTTCTTATAGGTTTTTTCAACACATTAAATGACAAAAATGTTTCACATGATATAGATTCATATGAGGAATCACGGATTCAATTGGGAAATAAGATAAGGGAAAAGAAGTCAGGGGAATAAGACAAGGGAAAAGAAGTCAGGGGAATAAGACAAGGAAAAAGAAGTCACGGGTGGAAAAAGAGAAAGAGTCACGGGTGTTCACTGGTGGAAGAGAGAGGGAGAGAGGAGAGGGAGAGGGAGAGGGAGAGAGACAGCGGGAGAGGGAGAGAGGAGAGAGACAGCGGGAGAGGGAGAGAGGAGAGGAGACAGCGGGAGAGCGGAGAGGGAGAGAGAGGAGAGACAGCGGGAGAGGGAGAGGGAGAGAGAGAGAGAGAGAGAGAGAGAGAGAGGGGAGAGAGACAGCGGGAGAGGGAGAGGGAGAGAGAGAGAGAGAGAGAGAGGGGAGAGAGACAGCGGGAGAGAGAGAGAAGAGAGGGAGAGGGAGAGGGAGAGGGAGAGAGAAGAGAGACAGCGGGAGGGGGAGAGGGAGAGAGGAGAGGTGACAGCGGGAGAGCGGAGAGGGAGAGAGAGGAGAGACAGCGGGAGAGGGAGAGGGAGAGAGAGAGAGAGAGAGAGAGAGAGAGGGGAGAGAGACAGCGGGAGAGAGAGAGAGGAGAGGGAGAGAGGAGAGAGGAGTTTGAGAAGAGGGGAGAGAGAGAGAGAGAGCAGTCTGAGGAGAGAGAACTGCACGGAAAAAAAAAATATTATTATAAGGAAAATGCCCTTGGAAAAATGCCCTTCCTAAGGGCGTTTTCCTTATAATATTATTTTTTTTTTCGTCAGAGAGTGCGCGGGAGAGGATAAAATATTATTTAAAAAAATTATAAAAAATTGCAAAACGCCCTTTGAAAGGGCGTTTTAGCTTAAATATAATTTTTTTTTTCAGAAGAGGAGAGAGAGATAGGAGAGAGAAGATAGAGAGAAGCTTAAAATATTATTATAAATTATAAAACGCCCTTCGTAAGGGCGTTTTACGTATGTATTAATTTTTTTTTTTTGCTCCGTTAACGGAGTTATAATCAGGTAAACGGAAAAGCGTAAAACGCCCTTTGGAATGGCGTTTTAATGCTTTTCCTGTAAATTTGGAAACTTTGTTGCTTTTTTTATAAATATATTAAATATTTATGCTCTGAGTGAAATTTTCCGAATAAATTTGGATTTATTATAAATATGTTTAAAGAATTTTGGATATATGTTCATCTAGTTAAGGATTTTAGAATTTTTATGTGAGAGAAATACATACGGTGGTAAGTAGAAAAAAAAATCTCTTAATTACGTTTATGTGAGAATATACATTCGACTTCGAAGCCTCTGTGTAATAGTAAAGATATAGGGCATCCACATGAGATACACATGCGGAAACCCCTTATGATATCTACCAAAGTTGACAAATATGTAGATTCAAACCTAGATGCGATTTTGGTCCTATCTGGGATAGAGATGACCAGGCTGAGTAGAGACAATTGCCCCCACTCATTTCTTTGAACAAAAATATTAGTTATAGATATTTTACATTATTGCCTTCACTGGCATTCTCTTTTGATCCCATTACCTCAATTTGTCCTTACTTTCCTATAGGCTACATTAAAAACTACATTGATGTGGAAGACGAGAAGAGAAAGAGGAGAGCGATCTCATATGTTATTCAATGCAACAAGTAACCTCTAACGGATGTGGCTATTAACTTATATACAAGTATTGATTAGTTGCAATAGATAATAGGTTGGTTACAAAAGTTTGTTTTTGAATAAAAAAGAAAGTATATTTCTTTTGATAAAAACTTGCTATTACTTGCTTATTACAAATATTTTCTATTACAACTTATAATTACAAGAAAATTCAAAGTACAAGTAGGAAGATTGAGATTTGGAGAGTACAACGATGGAGGCTCGATCGGCGCGTGATCGCTATGCTTCTTTGTTGATTCGATACAAAAAGGAAACTTTGCTAAGCTTTTGGGATCACAACACTATGGAGGACAAAAAACAGCCGCAAGACAACTGAAGAATCGATGCTTCGATGCCTTGACAGTACAAAATTTTAGTTATTTATAGCCAATTCGCACTATAACTGATAACTGTTGATTTTTGTGCAAAAAATGAGCAATTTTGTACTTTTCACTCATTTTCACGCAGAAGGCTTACGTGTGGAAATTTAATGCTATTACTGAGCATAAATTCTAAATCTGAACTGACATGAACATGTGCTCCAATCACTATCTATGCACTATATGGCATCAGTTACGAGGAATTTCATTAATCTCCATGATTATAGCGGGGTAATCATGGTTGATGTTTCGAATTTCAAACGTATCCCATTAAAAGTAGCACTTACTTCGGGATTCGAAATGTCAATAATTAATTTCATGTCTTTGTTAGGGAATCTGAAGCAAGGTCTTCACGTGGAGTACAATTGTGCTACATCTCAGCAACTCAGCTTGGAAAATTCTCAGCGCAAGAATTATAGTACAAAGAAATAACGACAATCTGGATCATTCATAGATTGACACACTGGCACTGCTACAATGCATGTCATCCCCGTGAAGAGTCTTCTCGATGGAGAACTTCGTAGCGTGGATGAGTCAACGCAGAGATAATGATTGTTTTAGTTCATTTGCTGAACAGTTGGCACTGCAACCATCAATGTTTTCCATATGGAAACTTCTCTCAGTGTAGAGAATTGTAGAGGAATGTATCATAGAATGCCTCATTGTGGAGATAGGAACTTTATAGCTGACGAGTCTCTCAGCATGGGTAGCTGCATAAATTTTCACACGGAGGCACCCTACGAGTAAATGCCAGATAGAAACCAATTCACACTCTCTTTAGAGTGGCACTTTTTCATACTCAAGAGTGGCTTTAACTCTTAGCATTTTTTTATACTTCTACAATACCCCTTTAAAGTTTTTGAACATCTACATAGATTCAAAATACTTTGAATCAGAAGCATAGAAATATAACATTAACCATCTTTTCGTGCAAAGCATTGTAGCACATTGCACAAAGCATTGTAGCACAAAAGTTTGTTGCCGCTGAGTTAGATGGAACGAAGATGAAAAGGCACTGAAATCTCGCAATCTATGCCAAATTTGTCAGTTTTCAACATATATTTCACGTTGCCAACTATCAATCAGCCTTGAATACTGATTTGATTTGCCTCGATCAGTGAAGAGTCGATTTTCTACCCATAAATAGGGTACGATGATGAAGGAAGAAGCTTCTACGCTTTCAAAACTCCAAGCCCTCAAAATATTTTACTTGACTACTCGTCTTTTTCGTCTAAGCTTCTGCAATGGTTCCCAAATCCCAAAGAGGAGTAAGGTCATGGGGAAAGCCCAGATTGTGCATCCCCTTGTCGCTCACCCTACGTGACTGGTGGAGGCTAAAGAAGTTTACCCTGCCATGGCGGGTAGGACTTCGACCTACTGTCGATTTCTTCTTCTTTTTTCTTCTTTTGTATTTTTCTCTCGCTTTTGTATGATTTACATATTGTAATCAAATAAAAGAGAAGAAGACAAGAACACATAGTCAAGATGCACAAATTGCAAAGCAAAATCGTTCATTCTCGACAGAGAAGAACTTCTTCTACCCATGCAAAAATATTTCAAGTCTTTAAGGAACTTGATGTTTTCGCGTGGAGGACAATCTGTCTCACTCAATCAACTCTGCATAAGCGAGGGAAGACTTGTCTTCAACTCTAAAATTGGCTGTAGAAAAATATGAGGACACTTTCCTTTAATACTGTGTGGCTGCGAAAATGCGTGGGATGTTGTCTCTATCTGAACTTAAGCTCAACTTCAAACTTTGACCTTGATCTTTTTACAAACTGAGCACACAGTCACTATTGAAGAAATTTTTGCGTCGGCATATGTTGTCAAAAATCTTCTTTTCTTGGATTTTCTGCATAGAAAACCTAATCTTAATTAAACAACGTAAAGAACTTTTTCACGTGTCTAATTAAGGTAAGTTTTTGAGTCTTTGCAGTTTCACTACCACTGGCACCACTCTTCGAGCACAATATGATCGAATATTCTGAAAGGATGTTAGACAGTGAGTATTTCAGCCTAGTGGGCATTGAGGTTCCCCAATCAGACAAAGAAATGTCAAAAAAAGAGGCAGTAAGTTATAATATATCAGGGAAATAGCTTCTTCAATAAATAATCATCAACCGATGTGCGGGGCAGATACAGTTCTGCTCACCAAGCTAGCCTTCATGTTTGGGGATACTATGTAAGTTACATTAAAGAACATGAAACCGGAGTAAGATGCCTGGGTCTTTGGCGTGAAGGGTAAGCCATGCTACATCCTGAATATGGATCGCGACTACCCTCTATCCACCTTCTACACTGCTACCATCAATAGGTACATGTCTTGGAAATTTATCCCTTACCAACCTGGAGTAAAAACGGGAACACCAAATACAAGTACAATGACGAGAAAAAATCCCGATTTGAGAGTGTGTCGAATGGTCCTACTCACCAAGTTCTTGGCTTTATTTTTGGGTCAATAATTAATGACATAGCAACTAACATGATCATGTACTTGGCGTACACCTTTGAGAATATATTTCAAAAAAAGGAGAGTAGTTACCTTGGAGAAGAATGCAGATTGCTAGGTTGGATCTGCCAATCATCTCAGCATATGTGGTGAAATTGTCCAACAAAATATGTGTTCGACACCTATACGACCACCCTAAAGTGACTCGGGTTATACTACTATATTAGATCCACCTGCTACGACATTGAGTAGAACATCCAACGAATCTTAGCACTAGTAGAGCTTTACAACAATACCGGTAGGGGAATTAGGGTTTACACTTCATGAAATGCATAAAAGTGTCTAAACTATCCATGGGGAAGGAGCCTTATAAAGTATACACTCCATGTGATTATGAGCTAAAGGACTGGGAGAAGAACAATATTATCACACCCTTGAGTATCATCCAGATTATGCATCAGATGTCATCACTAAAGAGTTTGACCACTACCAAAAAAAGTCAAATTAGCGACGCCAAAAAACGTCGCCAAATGACAATAAAATGTCGCTAAACTCGTTTAGCGACGTAATTAGCGACGTTTTAACGCAGTCGGAAAAAACTAAGTCGCTGAACGGAAAAACATCGCTAAACGTCGCTATGCCGACGTTTTTTAGCGACTTTATTGAGTCGCTAAATGTAGCGACGTTTAGCGACGCAGCGTCACGAAATAGCGACGTTTATTAAAGTCGCTAAACGTCGCTCATTAGCGACTTTTATAGCGACGTAACAGCGACGTCTTTAATGACCTGGCAGTACTGCCATGTCAGGAATTTACGACGTACAGCGACATATTTAGCGACGTTGTTAGCGACGGCTATTTACACGTCGCTAATTAGCGACTTGTTTAGCGACTTATAAAAACGTCGCTAGACGTCGCTAAACGTCGCTAAATACGTCGCTAAATTTACAAAAAAATTAAAAAAAAAACTGAATTGTTCCAAACTATTATTCCTCTAATTTATAAATTTGTAATTAAAAATAGACCCGGAGCAACCCTCCGTTGAATTCTATGGGTTCGCCGACCCCTTCGATGGAACACAAATATTATAGACAGACAATAAAAGTATCACAGTTATAAAAGTATCACAGTCACACAAAATGGGCATAAACAGCATCACAAAATACATAATATATAAGTATCAGAGTATCACAGTAACACAAAATGCATAATATATAAGTATATGAAATATTATAGTATCAATCTTGAGGATTTCCAAAACGGGGCTGATACCAGTCCCTCAAATACTGCGCATAAACAGCGTTTATGTTATCAAGCTCCGCTATGGGTGCTGGGTGACTGGAACTCCCCGTCTGAGATACAGTCGCGATAGGTGCTGGGTGACTGGAACTCCCCGCAGGTGGTATCTCTTCCTCCTTAACAGTAGGAGGTATCACTTCCTCCTTAACAGTAGGAGGCATCACTTCCTCCTTAACAGTAGGAGGTGACGCTCTCTTGGGTGCCATCTGGTAAGATAGATGAAAACAAAGAATTAGCAGTATAATAATGATACCATAATATCTTATAATAATGATAATTCTTTGCAATTGAAATTGAAATTGAATTATGAGATTTGGATGATAAAGATTAAAGTAAATAGTAGTATCTAAGACACACACACAAAACCAGTGGCTCGACTGATACACTGAGACACAGTGGTTGAGGCACACTGTGCACACACACAAAACCAGTTTTCACAGTGTGCACTGACTGAGGAACCCGACACTCTCACATCCCCCAAATGCAAAAACCCAAACTCACACTACAACTAACAATTGATGCCTAGGTCTTATACACCTACACACACGTATGGTTGAGCTATTTTCAAATTCCAGTCTTATATAACCTAAAGACAGGTAGACTTTGATACCAAATTTATATCTGAAGATGGGAGTAGCTTGCTAAGTCCAACAAGTATATTTTGTCTCCATATTGTGTACTCTAGTGAACTACAAGCCAAATTTCAAAACTCATTTTGGTTTATTTTGGTCTGCGCCAAAAAAATTTATCACACAGATTTAATTCCTAGACACTAATCAGGATATAACTGTAAAGAGACTGGCTAGAACATCATATCAAGGCCTTGAAGAATTCAAGAATGAGGTGGTGCTCATTGCCAAATTCCAGCACAGAAACCTTGTCCGACTTCTCGGTTGCTGCATACAAGGGGATGAAATGATGTTGATATATGAGTACAAGGGGATGAAATGTTAAAATTGTCTTTACTTAAATACTTATGATTTTGTTATGTTAATTAAAATTTTCATATGATAGAAAGTTTTACCTATTTTGGCAGAACTTGAAAACTTATGACACATTACAATTGCTTCTAGATAAAGAAAAAGGAGCATTAGTGGATTGGCAGACACGGTACCAGATTATCCTAGGAATTGCTCGTGGACTTCTCTATCTCCATCAAGATTCACGATTAAGAGTTATACATAGAGATCTCAAAGCAAGCAACATTCTCCTTGACAAGGACATGGACCCCAAAATTTTAGATTTTGGTATGGCTAGAATATTCGGTGGAGATGAAACAGATTTTAAAACGAGAAAAGTTGTTGGTACATAGTAAGTTTTGACTCATAATCATAAGATATGTAGTTTTTTTTAGTCAACCCTAACCCTAATCTGCGTCTGTGGTACATAGTAAGTTGTTGGTACATAGTAAGTTTTGATCTCAAAGCAAGCAACATTCTCCTAAATCTAACCCTAACCCTAATCTGCGTCTGTGTGTGTGTATGCGTCTGTGTGTCGTATGTGTGTCGTGTGTGTGTCTGCGTCTGTGTGTGTGTCGTGTATGTGTGTCGTGTGTGTGTGTCTGCGTGTGTGTGTGTGTGTCGTGTGTGTCGTGTGTGTCTGTGTGCGTGTGTCGTGTCTGTCAAGTGTGTCTTGTGTCAGTGTCACATGAGAGAGAGAGAGAGAGAGAGAGAGATTACCTAGAGCTCGAGGAGGAGGAGGGGGATGCCGGAGTAGCCGCAGCCGTGGTGACCCGGTCGCCGGAGAGGGGGGGCGGGGGAAATCGAAACGTTTTCGAAATTTTTGATAGATCGAGAAAAGAAACCTGAGCCCTAATTAAACAAAATTTAGCGACGTTTAGCGACGTCCAATAAAAACGTCGCTAAAATAAAAATTAGCGACGCCAACGATAGATACGATGTCGCTAAATACGTTGCTAAATGTTTTTCATATATATGTCGCTAATTACGATGCTAAACGTCGCTAAATCAGATATATTAGCGACGTTTAGCGACCTTAATTGAACTTATAGCGACTATTCGTTTAAAATCTTAATAAAAGTAGCTAAACGTCGCTAAATATCGCCATTTAGCGACGACTAGCGACGATTTTTACCGAGTCGCTAATTTAGCGACGTTTTTACTTGGAGTCGCTAAAATACGTCGCTAATCCCGCTTATTCTTGTAGTGGACGTCAAGCTTTCCGAAGACATTGGGAAATATAAGAAGGGTGTATATATATATATATATATATATATATATATATATATATATATATATATATATATATATATATATATATATATATATATATATATATATATATATCACCATTATGCATAATTTCCTCTTTCTACTGAAGCAGCCGAGGCGGGGTTGTGTCAATGTGTCGTTTCAGGCGGCTCGAGCTCTATGGGCCGTCTTAATAGGAATTTGATTTTTCCTGCAGTCATACTGTTACTTGGTCACTTTTTTGTCCTCCTTCTAGCCATGGTTTGCATATTAAACAATGGATTGTAATGCTTTACAAAAACATTATCCAACAAGCCAAAGGATCTCATTGACTTTCTATGGGTCAAGGTCCCTTATTTATATTTGATGGATTGATAATAATGCACTACCCCAACCTGATGGGTGTGGGGCTTGACAAATCATTCCTTTCAAAAGTGGCATACGTCTGCAAGTATGAGAACACCATTTGGACCTATCATACCCTCTCAGGCACCCGAAGAGTATTAAACAAAGGGATAGGGTATAAATTCTTCTAACGCTTCCCCTTCTCTAAGGATGTGCAATTGCGTAATATATTCAGCAATGATGGTACTAACAGATTAACCTTATCCATAGGGGCCTTCGAATGGCTATTCACCATTTGTCCTTCTCACTTGGTGTACCGAAGTGGGGACTAGTGCAACATGGAGCCATATATGTTAATTTGGTTTGCGAGATAGTTTGGGTATGATCAATTATGCCTTAGGAATACGAGTTCGGTGCTCAAATTTACCAACAACCTCTTGGATGGTAGTAGAGGTTGGATATACTTTAATGTGGGATGCATTGGAGCCCAATTTACCTTGCCGGCAAAAGACCGTCAGTTGTATACCATTATTGTTATTGCCTTCACGAACTTAGTATTCTGATAGGATTTCTCTTGGCTTCATTGCGAGGCTCACATAGTTTGTTACATCAACACCAAAAGGATAAGTTGCATTAGGATCGAGAAATTTCTGTGGAGTTCATAATTGCATAAAAGGAGTCAAATACTGCATGATAAAACGGTTCAAAGGCTTCATGATGAATGAAAACTTCATGGGACATAGAAAGTACTAGCAAACTATAAACCCCCTCGATAAAATTTAGGTCTACTTAGCTTAGATAGAGAGACTAGGGTTAATTTGGAGCCAATTAGAATTAGAAAGCAGTATTTTAGATTATTGTACAATATTTGTATCACTTTGTGCACCTTACCGTTGCTTCGATATTTGGAGCGCTACACTAGCATTTGCTTTCCAACAAATTTCACACTTTTCCTAGACGTGTCGGCTTTCCATTCTGACCTTTGTGTAACTCATAAATACCCTCCATTGTGCTTTATTTTAGTCGCACAATATTCGTTACAAACTTCCATTCTTAAATTCAAATAAATCCAACTTTGCACCTTTGTTCGTTCCAATTAAAATTGGAGACACAACCTCGACCTGTTTTATACAACCCAATTTATGACAATATTCTATTCTGAGTCTACTACATCCATGACACTTGTGTCCCACCTAATTTTAACCCTATGTACTTCCAATTAATTAATAAGCACCACTTACACTAATTCTAATTAAATTGGTGTAAGGACCCAACCTAACCCAAAACTAGACCCAACACCAACCTAACCCCCACTCACACCCTCATGGTTCATACTAAATACTACACACCCTTTTTAGCCACTACATCACACCAAACATGGTATTTTCCCTCATTCAATCCCAAACTCTACCTTTTGTGCAATTTTCTAATTGTTGAGAACTTTTATACAAAAGTGCAGTGAGGTGTCCATCTCCCATTGGACCCAACACATGAAGTAACACCTCCCCTCTTCTTTGACCGGTCACATAGTGTGCAACACTCAAACCTCTCCCCCTAAGCCATCTCCACCCTCCATTCAACCCAACACCATCTCCACCCTCCATTCAACCCAACACCATCTCCACCCTTTAATTTATTTCATGTACAAAATAAGCAAACCCCATCCCTAGGAGGCAGCCGGCCCTAATCCCTAGGCTAGCACCCACTCTTCTCTCTCCTACATAAAAAATCTTTCTCCATTATTTTGCATCATCATCACCATCCTTCCTCCACCAACCCAAACCGTAAACAAACCTTAAACCATACTAGCAGCCAACCGACCCTTACCCACGCCGGACCTTCCATCTCCGGCCATCCCCGCTGTCATCCAACCCCGACTCCTCCCTGACCTGTTCACCATCTCCTCCCATCATCACCTCGATCTCCTCCATATCTCCCCCGGCTGCACCGCCCATTCCCGACTTTACCTCCGCCTGAATCTCCACCGAGGCCATCCCCCTCACCACCGCCACCGACGACAGCCTCCAACATCATCACCACCATCGTCAACATCATCGCCACCATCGTCAACATCTTCACTGCGGCCATCCCCATCACCTCCGTCAACTGAACCACCGAGCACCCCCACTTTCATACTCTACACCATCATCACCATCTCCACCACCACCCGAGATCACCTCCTCCTCCTCACCTCCTCCCTATAGCCGGACAACTCACGACCTCCACCACCTTTATCTTCTTCTTCTCCGATCTATCCCGCCTGAGCACCCTGAGCACCGAACATTGACTTCTCCTCCCCGAGCCACCCCGACTTCATACCACGTCTTCTTCCCTGACTCCTCTCCGCCGGGACAGTTCTCCACCGAGCCATCTTTGACTTTCCAATGACTTCCTCTGCCGACTGCAGTCACCACCACCACCAGTATCATCACCACCGCCACCAGTATCATCATCACTAACTCGCCACCACCCATCACCGGTCAGCAACACACCACGACGCCCCCGCCATCTCCATCACCAACTCCGGCCATTATTACCATCTCTCGACCAACCACCCGCCGGAGATGACCTAGCCACAGCAACCCACCACCCTGCCTCCGCCGTTGCGAGCTGCTGCCATTGATGCGAGCTGCTGCCAGTGTGCTACTATTGCTGCTTGCCTGGCCGGAGCCCGCCCCACCATCCGCCGGAGACCGGCAGGCCACGGGTCGCAGGCCGGAGCACCCCCCCTAGACGAGCACGCCTCGGTTTGCATCATTCTCCTCCTCCTTGTTTATTACATAGAAATATTGATGTGTAAACCGAATACCACTACCAGAAAAAGTTAAATTAGTGACGCCCAAAAACGTCGCTAAATGACAAAAAAATGTCGCTAATCAAGTTTAGCGACGTAATTAGCGACGTTTTACAGAAGTCGGTAATCATCACGTCGCTGAAAGGAAAAACGTCGCTAAACGTCATTATACCGACGTTTTTTAGCGACTTAAACGTGTCGCTAACTTAGCGACATTTAGCAACGCATAGTCACTAATTAGCGACGTAATCAAACGTCGCTAAACATCGCTAATTAGAGACTTATATAGCGACGTGCCAGCGATGTCTTTAATGACCTGACAGTACTGCCATGTCAGCAATTTGTAACGTACAGCGACGTATTTATCGACGTTTAGCGATGTCATTAGCGACGGCTATTAACGTCGCTAATTAGCGACGTATTTAGCGACGTGTATAAACGTCGCTAAATACGTCGCTAATTTTACAGGAAAAAAATACTTAATTGTTCCAAACTATTATTCCTATAATTTATAAATTTTTAATTAAAAATAGACCCGGAGCAACCCTCCGTTGAATTCTCTGGGTTCGCCGACCCCTTCAGTGGAACACTCAACACCGGTATATTAACATCATTTAATATGAATAAAAAGTATCATAGTCATACAATTAATACACACAAATATTATAGACAGACCTGGAGCAACCATCCATTAAATTTTTTGCGTACAAAATAACACAAAAAATATATAAAATATCACAGTCACACAATACACACAAAATAAAAGTATCACAGTCACACAAAATGCATAATATATAAGTATCACAGTCACAAAATAGGCATAATATATAAGTATCACAATCACACAATAACCACAATAAAGGTATATGAAACATCACAGTATCAATCTCGAGTATATCCAATACGCTGGGGCACATACCAGTCCCTCAGATACTGCACATAAACAGCGTCTACGTGATCAATCTCCGCTATGGGTGCTGGGTGACTGGAACTCCCCGTCTGAGATACAGCCGCTATAGGTGCTGGGTGACTGGAACTCCCCGTCTGAGATACAACAGGTGGTATCTCTTCCTCCTTAATAGTAGGAGGCATCACTTCCTCCTTAACAGTAGGAGGCATCACTTTCTCCTTAACAGTAGGAGGTGTCTCTCTCTTGGGTGTTATCTGGTAAGATAGATGAAAATAAAGAATATAATTGATAACAAATATTACTTAAGACATACCCTTAATAATGCGGAATGGAAGAATTAGATGACTCACAAAGAATATAATTGATAACAGATATTATTTAAGACATACCCTCAGCAGCCCTGCCTATAAATTGTTTGTTGCAATATAATAGTGATAGTAATAATAAAACTACTTGCGATCATGAAGAACTTGGCATTCAAATGGAACCTCCTCTAACCATATTCAAACAATGGATAATAAGCAACCAGTCATAAAATATGTGGCAGGATATCTTCAGTTGCAATGCTCTACCTTGCTCGGGGACACATTAATTTCCACCTGCTGGTGCACTTTTGAATATAAAAAGTTGAGGAAAATAAATGTAGCTTATAAAACACCTTAAGGCCTCAAAGGTTTCATATCCCTATCTTTTTTTCTCCTTTAACCTTAAGCAGAAATACTCTCATGATACACCATCTTTTTTTCTCCTTTAACAATGAACTTTTTGAAAAAAATCTTAAGCACTAGTCCAAGAGCTCTTAACTGATTTTATTTTTATTTCACCAATCCATTTTTTGTGATATATAAATGACTTCCAAATATATATCAAATTAACTCACCAAAAGCTATAGCGCAAACCTCTGCGCTTTTGTTTCTTAAAAATACTTCTTAAAGAAGTTATCAACCAAGCAATCACTTTTGTCTTGAATCAATCGATTTAAAACTCCATGGTAGTTTACTTAAGCATAAGTATTTCCCTCCATGGTAGTCACAGATAGCAACACACCTACCAGGAAGGACCGACAACGAAATAAAGAACCACTGGAACTCCTACCTCAAGAAGAAAGCAAATCCTTATTCATCCTCCAATTCTCAAGACTCGAGTACCAACCATGTCCTCGTCGACGCCATCGTCGCACATGAATCACCATCGTTCGTCGACTCGGGCCAGTCGGCCCTAACCCTAACCCTAACCCTAACCCTAACCCCATGTCAAAAAACCTAACCCTAACCCTAACCCTAACCCTAACCCTAACCCTAACCCTAACCCCATGTCAAAAAACCTAACCCTAACCCTAACCCTAGGTCCTGATCAGTTTCTGTGTCAGTGTGTGTGTGTGTGCCGTGTCTGTGTCTGTGTGTGTGTGTCGTATCTGTGTTAGTGTCACATGTGTCCTGAGAGAGAGAGAGAGAGAGAGAGGGAGAGTTAGGGTTTACCTATAGCTCGAGGAGGAGGAGGGGGATGCCGGAGTAGCCGCGGTGGAGAGCCGGTCGACGGAGCGGGGGGGCGGGGGAAATTTTTTTCTTTTTGAAATTTTGACAGATGGGGAAAAATGAAACCGAGCCCTAATTAACCAAATTTTAGCGACGTTTAGCGATGTCCAATAAACGCTAAATTAAATTTTAGCGACGTTAAGGACGTCGCTAAACACGTTGCTAAATATTTTTAATATAAACGTCGCTATATACGTCGCTAAAATTAAATTTGAGCGGCATTACCGACGATTTGGTCCTCGTTGCCACAGACCAACACGTTCTTCACTTTGTCCTTGGCGAAGTTGGGTAGAAAAATCGGGGCTTGGGAAGCCAAGTCGGACGCTTCTTCCTCAGCTTTGCCAATGATGAAGGGCTTGAGTTCCCCACCGAAAGCATGTTCTTGAAAGCTTATTGGTCCAACACGATGACCAATGTTTATTGTGTAGTTCCCATCATTATGACATTTTATTACGCCACAACATTCTCATTTGTGGAGAAGGTCGTTCCCATAGAGTCGCTATTTTGTTTTCCATAATAAAAAGAATACAATTTCTTTTGATAATAAACTTAAGATTATTTTTCAAAGTACAAAGAATGCCTTCTTATAACAAAATATTTCTAAATACAAAGAGGAATAGTAAAAAATTTAGAGAAGAGTAGCGATGGAGGTTCGACCTTGGACTACCCGATGCGACGAGGGAAAAACTTGCTAACTTTAACTCGCAAACACTGTGGAGAACAAAAAAGACAGCAAGTCAGCTTTGGCAATCTTTCGATGTCTGAAAATAGCATAAATCTCGAGGTATTTATAGCCATCATCATTTTAAATGCTAAATTTTGAGATCTTGCACAAAAAATTGGCAAAACACATTGTTTACTCCATTCTGCATAGTTTTTGTATTTTTACGTGCGAAAACATTGCCTACGTGTAACTGACACATTTACTATATGGATATGAACGGCTGGTGCAGGATGCACAATACATGCCACGTGGCAGCAATTACTAGAAATAAATTTAATTCCTTTAATATGGTGGCTATCATTTCAAAATTAGAAACGTGCACCATAATCTGTGCATTTAATGCTTATGATCTTCTTGGAAGTTAAAACGCATATTTAACAACTGTGCATTAATGAGGAGAGAAAAGTGTGCAGCTTTGTGTAAAATTCGACCATGATTTGCGCTGAAAGGATAGTTGGCATCCTACGCAGATAATCATGTGGTACTGTTCCAGAGAAAATTAATAAAAGTTATGATTACACTAACGTTAGTACTGAGAATCCCTCGTTCTCCGTAACTGTCGTACATTATGTGGCATATGAGAGGCTTGTCGTTGTCAAGGCACGTCTTTTAATGCACTATCAGCATTAAATGGAGAATTTAAAAAGCTTTGTCATTTCCACGCACCTAAGCGTAGACGTCTAAGCTACTGTAATGGCATAGGGAGCTACTTCACTGACCCTTGAGTAGGCAATCTCGACAACAGATATCGCGGTCTTTGACCTTTTGCTATTCGCGTAGGTTGATTTCCTCCATACGGTCTTTGATTATCCCCCTGCATAGGTTTTTGAAGATGACTCTCCTTTGATTCATTTTGGTGGTTTCTACTCATACTCCCAAGGATGATAAGATTTTCTATGCTTCTACATTCATCTTCTCCATAGACATGGTTTTGCCTTTCCTCTCGAGTACCAAAGAACTCTGATACCAAGTGTTGGGAATGAACCGCAGTGAAAACGATGGCAATCCACCTGAAGATAATAATCCAACGTCTGACACAAGCATCAAGATAGAGCAAACATAGTATTATTTGGTGACTATATCACCTGGACAAATCCCTATATATATAACTCTAAAAATATACAAGATTGAATACAAAATATGTTGAACCCTTTGTCCCCGAGTTCAACCCCTCACGAAACTCAAAAAGAAAGCATAAGATTACAATAAAATCACCACCCAACCATGTGATGATCTCCTTGAATGAAGAAGAAGACTCTCCAAACAAATCTTATCTTCCAACTGTCTCGAATGGCGAGCACTAAGCAAAGCATAAACTTTCTCTTAGATTTTTGTGGACTTGCACCCTTGAATCTCCCGTATAACCTTCTTGTTGGCAATCTCCCGCAACCTGTATAAATAGGTTAAGAAACCTAATTTATTGTTTAGAAAATCCTAAAATGGCCCCAGCAGTAATCTTGGTCGACTAGATTTGATCACACAATCGTTATTAATGATGTCCAGGCCCACGCCTGAATCGAATCCCGATAGGCGATATACGGCCGGTCACTACCAAAATAAGTCAATTTAGCGACGTCTAAAAACTTCGCTAAATAACCAAAAAATGTCGCTAAGTTGGTTTAGCGACGTTTTAAAGCAGTCAGAAAAAACCAAGTCGCTAAAACAAAAAACGTCGCTAAACATCGCTATACCGACGTTTTTAGCGACTTTAACGTATCGCTAAATTTAGCGACGTTTAGCGACGCCGCGTCACTACATAGCAACGTTTATTGAAGTCGCCAAACGTCGCTAATTAGCGACTTATATAGCGACGTTACACCGACGTCTGTAATGACCTGGCAATACTGCCATGTCAGCAGTCTGCGACGTACAGCAACAATTTTAGCGACATCATTAGCGACGTATTTAGCAACGTTTAACAACATCGCTAATTAGCGACGTATTTAGCGATGTAAATAAACGTCGCTAAACGTCGCTAATTTTCAAAAAAAAATATTACTGAATTGTATTTCTGGGTTTACCAACCACCTTGGGTTCATTATCAGGTATATGATGGTAGTAGAAATAATTGAATAAAGAATACAGTAGCAGCACCAAGGGGGAAAATTCTAGTGCACTGGGTAAATTTGAAGATTCTAGTAGCAGCACCAAGTATCAATCATCAGTTGTAAAGCAAAATATGAATAATATAATAAATTTTGAAGAAAAGAAAGCATTCAGCAAATATCATCGTAAACGTAAAGAATATGGCAAATTTATATCCATACAATCGCATCATAAATAATAAAAAGTATATAAATATCCAGTAACTAACTATACTACTGTGGATCTGCAGGAGGCTGACCACCGGCGCGCTTGAAGGATAAAAACTGCTCATACTCGTCCCGTGGAATCAACACCGATGTCGATAGAGAAGGCAGTGACGTCGGTGGAGTCTGTGTCAATGTAGGCGCACCAGGAGGCCGTGCCCGCTCCAAGTTTGTGAGTCGCTGGTTGTAAGAATCCATGGTAGATAATAGCCTTGTACGGCTATAAACCATTAAATCCTGCATTATCGTCAGCCTCTCGCCTATTGATAGCTGTGACGCCTATAGCTCCATAATGTTGCGGTCATTGGAGGCTTTAATATCATTTGTCAAATCCTGGAGCTCCGTCATGCTGCGGTCGAGCATATCGAATCATGCGATGAGCATCGGATCGTCGGCCTGCGGCTGGGACCAGGGCTGCTCCTATATCCTTCGCAGCAACTCGTCACGGAGAGACGCAATCTGACAGTCAACGGCCTCGTGGACGGCCTCCTGGACTCTGGCCGACGACTGCGAGGGCTGCGACTGCGAGGGCTGTGTGGAATGGGCAGCTGTCAGGGAGGCCCTAGATGACTGCGTCGTAACCAGGATGCCATAGGAACCCGTACCATAGTACGTACCCCTCTGAAGACCACCAGCTGCGGTCACCCACAGGTCGTTCGTCGACGGAGCTGGAGCGGGCTGCGACGAAGTACCAGCCTCTCCAGGTGTAGGTGCACTAGCAGTCGCCTGCTCACGCAGCCTAAGATACTCGGCCTAGAAAGGTTTGGAAACTCGATAATTGCCTAAGTTATATTAAAATTAACACAAAGTAAAGTAATACTTACATAGGCCTGCGAGGCCCTCTCATCAATAAGATTTCCGTCCTTGCGATGGGTGGCCAAGAATACGGTCACCATGTTTGCATCCTCACCCCTCTGTACCTGTTAAAAATATATTATTTATTACTAAACTTAAATATTTTTTTCAAGTACCATTTTATGGTACTTACATTAAAATAATATATTTTCAAAGAAAAAACATACCAAACGACGGAAATATTTCGTCATCGGAATCGAGCCACCACACCACTTGGCAGCATTCCGCCTAGCCGCCTTGGCCTTCTCAGACCTTTCCTTGTAGCTCGGATCGTCGAATCTAGCCCTCATCGCAGTCCACTGATCAGGCATGATCCAACCTTGGATTGATTTTCCAGCACGATCATGAGCCTTCTGGTCATCCAGAGCATCTCGGATAAGCTTGGCGGCAACGGTAGGAAAGAGCCGCTCGATCAACTCGGCCCGGTACGGAGAATAAAAATACGTTTGCTACAATAAATAATTTAGTAAGTTAGCATCACGGATAAGTTATATAATATGCATAAATTAGAAGATTTATTTAATATACTTTTACCTGGAAGTGCGCAAACCAGAATGCCTTTCTCTCCTCCGGAGCCTCAGAGTAGTTGATCCAAGGGCCACCGTAGTTGTTCCTCAGAAATTGGCCCAGGCGTCTCTGAAACGACGATGGACGATATCTATACAGAGATAATAATTTAGAATACTGAAAAAGTTAATATACGATGAATAAAGAAATACACGATATATATTATACTAAACCATCTAATTGACTTACTTTATACCGTCGGCCCAAATCTCTGTCCTCGTCTCCTCCGGAGGTACGCATGGAGGATCTTGCTGATGCTGGGACAACGTGGGCACGACCTCGTCGACATGCTCATCTGTCCCCATGGTTCCGTCAGCAGGAGGAACGCTGGACGAGGGTGTACTATCATGCCTGGAACTACTCGTCCCAATAGTCGGAGATGTGAGTGATCGATATACTGGAGTACTGGGCGACGATGATCCGGAACCAACAGGAGGAGCACTCTATCTACCTCGAGACCTGTCGAATCCTCCGCGTCGTCCTGTCATATCTAATAACAACATATGATGAATATAGAGAAACACAAATATATAGTACATTCTACAGTCGAAATGTGATACATATCTCAAAGCATTCTACAGTCAAAATATAATACATATATTCGTTAATGGGTACATCTACTTCGTCAATTTTCCAACCTTGATCTATATTCTACAGTCAAAATATAATTACATTCTACATGCAATATATTTTATTTTCAATCATCTTCAGAAAATTTATCTTGTTCGCCTTCCTCGTCCTCCTCTTCCTCTTCCTCTTCCACGTCTTCACTTTCATCTACTTCGTCTTCTTCTTTGGATAATTCTACATCTTCTACATTATTACTCGTGTAATGGCGTGCTGTCGTAGGCACCCAAAAATAAAATCTTTACTCTTGAAATAATATGTAGTAGTGAGAGTAAGGATCGTTCCCACGAAGAGTAATTAGTTTGATCTTTATGCTATGTGAAATAAGATGGGGGAAGAGTTTTGGATCAAAGCAAATTAAAAAGTGCTAAAAATAATTAAAGTATTAAAATAATCAAAGAAATAAATGTTGGTCTCAGTCAACATCCACCATTGGAATCTTAAAACTGATCATCGATGCAAGTATATATTAATTCATACTTTGAATATTCATCGTTGGAATTATTTTTCTATCTCCTTCAGCCACAATTAATTAAAAACAAGCGATCTAATTAACCTTAACTACTAAATAACCCCAGACAAGCGCTAAAGGTTTAATCTAGTAGCGTATTAAACTCGATGAGATCGATGAAGCAAAACAACACAAGCACACGCGGTTGCATTTAATTTTGTCAAAAGTTTTCCTCCTAAGATCTAATAAAACAAAGCAGTTCATTAAATCTTGGTTGCTTCACAAATTAGAGGGATCGAACAATTACGGATTCGATATCTAATTTAGCATTAGATTGTCATGAATAATAAACTAGTATGCATCCTAGTCATTAAACAAGATAATCATAAAAATATGCATAAGAAAACATTCGATACTTAAAGCACAAATCAAAAATATAAACACAAATTAGATCTCACAAGTTTTTATTTATTTCGAGGCTTCCGTTTTCTTCGACCAACAAGACTTTTAGCTCCGCATGTTCAAAAAAACTTCAAAAGAATATTGGAGAAGAGAAAGAAGAGTTGTGGGTTGTTCCCTTTTTTCTCTTGATCTCTACCCCTTTTATACACTCTAAATAAGTGTTTGAAGATCACAATATCTTCCCAAAAATCCTCTAAGAGTTACAACAACCCAACAATAAAATAAAATCTTTGAATAAGTTGGGAAATGGTTATATCAACTCCACTTTTTGTGCACAGCATAGTTGTCTCAACTTCAAGCGTGATTTGGTCCATGATGTAGCAAGAATCTCGGGAAAATCAAAACAGCAAAATTGTGCCTCTATCACTTAGCTTTCCGAATCAATTTGGATCAGCTCAATTGGACTTTGGATGAGCAAGTTATGACCATTTTTCTACAAGGTGTCAGAACTGTCCAGAATTGATAATTAGCTCCATTTTGCTTTTAGTGACTCCAATTGTATCCTAGATCAAAATATAAAAATAATGAGTATCTTTAGACATTAAATGAGCATAAAGGAGTATACATTAAGGAATAAAAATATGATATTTTATGTTCTCATCAAATACCCCCACACTTAACCTTTGCTCGTCCTCGGGCAAAACTTTAATTTATTTTTCCAAAAAGAAATCAAGGTTGCAATGTCATAAATAAATAATAACCAAGTTCTTCAAAACTCATAACATATCATGAACATATATTCTTAAACAACTTCTAATTACTTAGTAGGTATTTTTACTTGAAAAATGGAGTAAACTAAATAGGTAGACCCTCACGGGAATAAACACTAAACTCTCATGTGTTTGAAGGTATATATTTCTCTCGAATTCATTCCAAAAGAAATGCTCTACCATAAGCTTGTATATTTTCCCATTCTCCACCACTGGGATCACATGCATAACATAAATCATAAGGACTTTTCATGGGTTGTAACATGGCTTAGGATTAAGGTGGGATATATTTAGGAATGTAGCTCAAAAGCCATCAAAACTAGTGGAGCAAAAATGAATCAACTCAATCTCAATATAAAACATGTAAAATCAATCACTCCATTTTGCAGCGTCTTCAATTTGGCTTTTAAAACATTTAAACAATGCAAAATCAATCACTCCATTTCTTTTCTTTTTTTCTTTTTTTTCTTTTTTTTTCTTTTTTTTTACTTTTTATTTTTTTAACAATAATGGAACTTAGGAAATTTGAGGATAAAAATATGTTCCATTTTGTTGGTTATAACCAAACCACAAATTTAGATACCCCCACAATTATTTTTTCGTACACCCATACATATCATAATGATCAACAATGCTCCACTAGCTTTGCGACTTGGGTAAAGGTATAAATATTATTGGTTGAAAGCTTGTAATGTGGGTATACCAAAAAAAAGACAATAAAGCTCAAAGGGGTTCAACAAAAAGAAAATTAATTACAAGGTGGGCTATTTGGCTTATGTAACGCATAACAAAGATGGCCTTAATCATGTTCATGCATGCATGTGTCAATGTGACCTCGAAGAGAATCAAAGCAAGTTCTAGAGAAACAAATCAGTGGAAGAATATCTCTCATGAAAGAATAATGAGACTGATGTGTCAGTCTAAAGGCTCAAATCCTCACTGGCTTTTGTCTACCAATTTAGATACTACCATTTTCAATAAAAAAATAACTAGACTAATTAATTCTAAGTTGAAAAAAAAATTTATTTATTCAATCATGTTATGAATTTTTCAAATCTAGTTGAATCTTACTCATGACATACATAACCAAAAATCATTGAAAACCAAAAACCAAAATTCTTTTATTAAAAAAAATTATTATTATTATTTTATTTTTTAGGAAAATAGCGAACTAAAAATGCTTAAAATAAAGTAAATCCCCTCCCCCACAATTAAAATAGACATTGTCCCCAATGTATGGTTAAATGCAAAGAAAAGACAAAATAACCAAAAAAAATAAAATGCGAGAATAAAAAAAAACTTCTCTTGGGTTGCCTCCCAAGCAGCGCCTTTGTTTAATATTGTCGTTGGCTCGACTCTATGCACACTTGATATAACTAGGCAGGGATTTCAAGTCTAGAATGCAGCCCTGCAAAACAGAAGGTAAAGGTCTTTTGTTATAAATTGGAATATATGGAATGTTACCTGACTGTTGTCTTTTTGGAAGATCGTTCAACACTGCAACAGTTTTATGTAAGTTAGTACTCAAAGCTAACTCATGTTCTTTCTCAAAATTCTCACTGATGGCAACTTTTACTCCATTTTTTCCATCAAGTTTAAAAACTTCTTTTCCATTAGGTACTACATCGTCGTTAGGAATGTTCGTGTCTGCAACGATATTTTTCTCTTCTTCTTCTTTTGACGATGCACATGCTTCTTTTTCTGGAATTTCAACTTCTTTACAACTTCTCAAAATGATTGAACTTACAGTTTTTTTTGGATTTACTATCGTTTCAGATGGTAAGTTCTCCAAGCTTTGTGCCTCTAGCTTATTAATTGCAGTTGTCATTTGACTCATTTGATTGTTCAAACTTTCGATACTAGCCCTCGTCTCCTGTTGAAATTGTAAATTATTAATGGCAATAGACTTAACAATATCTTCTAAAGACATACCAGAATTAGAAGTTTGGCTTTGTTGTAGGTATTGCTGCTTGTATTGCTGGTAACTTGGACAATTTTGAGTTGCAGGTTGATTTAATTCTGGACTCCCATAGGTGAGATTGGAATGATCTCTCCATCCTATGTTGTACGTGTCTGAATAGGAATCATACTTTATTTCTGGTAGTCCAGGAAAACCACATTCCGTATTCACTTGTTCATTGGACTCCTCTTGGAGAGTTGGACACATATCGGTTGGATGCCCTGATACTAGACAAATCCTACAAGCCTTTGTTGTTTTCATGTTACCTACAACCATCTGACGAACAAGAGAAGTTAAACAAAAAATTTGTTGTTCTAAGGAAGAAACATTTACCTCATCCGCATGCCTAGATGGAAGATCTAGCCAAGTGCCAAATATTTGAGAATTGGCCACCATTTCCTGTTACCGAATTTTTTTTTTTTTTAGGCAAAAAATTATTTGATCACAAGAACGAAATAAAGGTCACAAAAAGCACAAAAATCAACTAAAATTACTCCCCGGCAACGGCGCCAAAATTTGGCGTGCTGTCGTAGGCACCCAAAAATAAAACCTTTACTCTTGAAATAATATGTAGTAGTGAGAGTAAGGATCGTTCCCACGAAGAGTAATTAGTTTGATCTTTATGCTATGTGAAATAAGATGGGGGGAGAGTTTTGGATCAAAGCAAATTAAAAAGTGCTAAAAACAATTAAAGTATTAAAATAATCAAAGAAATAAATGTTGGTCTCAGTCAACATCCACCATTGGAATCTTAAAACTGATCATCGATGCAAGTATATATTAATTCATACTTTGAATATTCATCGTTGGAATTATTTTTCTATCTCCTTCAGCCACAATTAATTAAAAACAAGCGATCTAATTAACCTTAACTACTAAATAACCCCAGACAAATGCTAAAGGTTTAATCTATTAGCGTATTAAACTCGATGAGATCGATGAAACAAAATAACACAAGCACACGCGGTTGCATTTAATTTTGTCAAAAGTTTTCCTCCTAAGATCTAATAAAACAAAGCAGTTCATTAAATCTTGGTTGCTTCACAAATTAGAGGGATCAAACAATTACGGATTCGATATCTAATTTAGCATTAGATTGTCATGAATAATAAACTAGTATGCATCCTAGTCATTAAACAAGATAATCATAAAAATATGCATAAGAAAACATTCGATACTTAAAGCACAAATCAAAAATATAAACACAAATTAGATCTCACAAGTTTTTATTCATTCTGAGGCTTCCGTTTTCTTCGACCAACAAGACTTTTAGCTCCGCATGTTCAAAAAAACTTCAAAAGAATATTGGAGAAGAGAAAGAAGAGTTGTGGGTTCTTTTCTTTTTTCTCTTGATCTCTACCCCTTTTATACACTCTAAATAAGTGTTTGAAGATCACAATATCTTCCCAAAAATCCTCTAAGAGTTACAACAACCCAACAATAAAATAAAACCTTTGAATAAGTTGGGAAATGGTTATATCAACTCCACTTTTTGTGCACAGCATAGTTGTCTCAACTTCAAGCGTGATTTGGTCCATGATATAGCCAGAATCTCGGGAAAATCAAAATAGCAAAATTGTGCCTCTATCACTTAGCTTTCCGAATCAATTTGGATCAGCTCAATTGGACTTCGGATGAGCAAGTTATGACCATTTTTCTACAAGGTGTCAGAACTGTCCAGAATTGATAATTAGCTCCATTTTGCTTTTAGTGACTCCAATTGTATCCTAGATCAAAATATAAAAATAATGAGTATCTTTAGACATTAAATGAGCATAAAGGAGTATACATTAAGGAATAAAAATATGATATTTTATGTTCTCATCATGTAATGAGTAACTTCCGTTGAGTCCACATCTACAATATTTGTTACAAGAGGTAGATCGTCCTCCTGATAAGCTATTTCGTCAATGTCAAAGATATTTCTAGCTTTAGTCTTGCATACTGCCTACAAATCCGACCTCGCTGTCCCCCGTCTAGGATAAGTTATGAAGTACACGAGCTGAGCCTGACTTGATAGGACAAATGGTTCGTAGCCTTGATATCTACGCTTGTAGTTTATATCCATAAGGCCATGCTTGTCAATTTTCCAACATTGATCTTGAATAGGATCGAACCATTCACACCTGAATAGCACGATATTAGCAGGTTCTGTGCCATAATTATATATCAACTCCACAATCTCTCGTAAGATGCCAAAAAAATTATTGCCCAGATTGACGTCTTTGTAGTTCGAAGATTTGATACACAAACAACTATTTTTCGTGGAATCTAGATCCAGAAAGCTGTCCCTGATAGGAGCATTTGTTGACTTGAACCTGAACCCATTCACACAGAAACTTGGTCATATTTTTACGGCAGTAATTGGTCCCTTGGCTAGAGTTCTAATAGATTCAGTCTCGGGTGTTATTAGACGATCGACCTAAATACCAAAGTAGCGATAGTAAGTTATTTGTTTTGCAAGTGCAGAAATAAAAAGTAATTACCAAACATCTTACATATGCGCTCAACCAAGAAGGAAAATGGCATCTCATATCTTGTTCTACTTCTTCGTCTGTTATGTAGGGTCTAACCGACCTCAACTCATCATTATATGTGCTAAAAAACAATGAAGCAACTGCTGATTAGTAGCATAATAGTATCTTATACTATTACATTGAGATGATGTAAACGTGGACGTATTAATTACTTACCCCTCTAGCTTCTCCACTTCATCCTCGTCGCAATTGAGTAATATATATAATTGAGCAGCCCTTAGCTCATCGTCATTCAAATATCTCTTCTTCATTTTTCTCGAAGGCTTTCCGGACGCATTGAATACTTTGAGTATTGCATTATTAGATTCCTGATATGAGTCGTTGTTTCTCGGAGTTTTCGTCCTATTAGTAGCAACATGCGGTTTGAAATACGTCGAGCAAAAGTTTGTAATCTCCTCGAGAATATAAGCTTCACAAATAGAGCCCTCAACCCGTGCCTTATTTTTCACCTTTCTCTTTAGGTGATTCAGATGCCGCTCGAAGGGGTACATCCACCGATAACCGACAGGACCACCAACACGTGCCTCATAGGAAAGATGAATTGGCAAATGCTCCATAGAGTCGGAGAATCCAGGAGGAAACACATTTTCGAGCTTACATAGTGTTACCGCAATGTCCTTCTCTTTCTTTTCTAGACGATCAACGAGCAACTTAGTACAACAAAGATCTCTGAAGAATATGCTCAGCTCTGTCAATGGGTCCCAAATGACCTGCGGTAAGAATTCTCAAATGCAATCGGAATTAACCTCTCCATGAATATGTGACAATCGTGGCTCTTCATACCTACCAGTTTGTTCTCCTTGAGGTTGACGCATCTTCTCAAGTTTGACACGTACCCGTCTGGGAACTTTAGACCCTGAATCCACCTACAAAGTCTACCTTTATCCTCTTTTTCCAGTGAGAAAACTGACTTAGGTTGCTTTAACTTTCCATTCCCCTCCTCTATCAAATACAATGCAGGACGTCTTCATATTTCTTCTAAGTCCAACCTAGCCTTCGGATTATCTTTCGTCTTCCCCTTTACCTCCATTACAGTATTAATTATGTTATCAAACACATTCTTCTCGATATGCATGACATCAAGGTTATGTCTGATCAGATTGGTGCTCCAATATGGCAGATCCCAGAATATAGTCCTCTTCGTCCAGTTATGGGTGCGACCAAATCTGTCACACTTGTACCCCTTAGCAGGCTCTTCGATAGCACTTGGTAAATCTTTTACCTCTTCCCATATCGTGCATCCGGGCCACCTTGGCAATGGATTGGCCTTCTCCACAACTCCCGTACGAAAAGCATTCCGGTTCCTCCGGTACGGATGATCCTTCGGCAAAAATTGTTGATGACAATCGAAGAAGCACGGTTTGCCTCCGTGTTTCAAACGGAAAGCCTGAGTACGGTCCATGCAATACGGACATGAGAGACGACCATGGGTGCTCCATCCCGATAATATTCTATAGGGCGGAAAGTCGTTGATGGTCCACATAAGTGCTGCCCTCATCTGAAAATTTTGTTTTCTAGAAACATCGTACGTGTTGGCACCTACTTCCCATAGCTGATTCAACTCATCTATCAAAGGCTGTAAATACACATCGATGTTCCTCTTCGGATTGTTCGGACCCGGGATAATAACGGTTAGGAACATATACGGAGTCTTCATGCACATCCAAGGCGGTAGATTGTACGGAGTGACGATCACAGGCCAACACGAATACTGGGAGCCTGAAAGTCCGAATGGGGTAAAACCGTCAGAGGAGAGCCCCAATCTGACATTACGTGCTTCCTTGGCAAAATGTGGATACTTTCGATCAAAGTGCTTCCATGCTTCTTCATCGGATGGATGATCCAATACTCCTTCGATCTGTTTTTGCCAGTGCCAACTCATGTTTTTTGCAGTCTCCTTAACCATAAACAACGGCTGCAACCACAGCGTCAAAGGCAAGTAGTGCATCGAATCGGTAGGCTTCCTTGCACCGACAGACTTTCCTCTAACAGTGGCCTTGTAGCGATCAGCACCACAGAATCTGCACGCATCTTCATCCTTGTCGTCTTTGTAGTACAACATGCACCCGTTGCGACATGCATCAATTTTCTCGTATCCCATCCAAAGCGATCTCACTATCCTCTTAGATCGATAGAAGTCTTTAGGCAACTTTGCACCCTCGGACAATATCTCTATAATCAAATCGAGCAGTCGATTATAGCATTCTTGCGACATGTTAAAATCGGACTTGATGCTCAATAATCTTGTAACCACCTCCAACGGTGAATGATCCTCACAACCAGGATATAGTGGAGTCCTTGCATTCTCCAACAACTCCATAAACTTTGCAGCATCGGCATTCGGTGCCTCCTCAGCTGCATCATAATTGTCCGGATTGAAACTAGGTCCCGCCGCATCTTAATTGTCCGGATTGAAACTAGGCCCCGCCGTATCATAAACCATGTTCACCAACCCGTCGTCGTAAGCATCGTGGTCGTGGACATCCATATACGGCTCCATATAGGGCTCCAACTCCGATGCTAGAGATACAAGTTCTCCGTGCGCGGTCCACTGATAGTAATTCGGCGTGAAGCCCTTCGAGTATAAATGATATGTAACTTCCACTTCTGGATGATATTTCCTGTTGTGACATCTCACACACGGACACTTAATTTTGGTACCGTCCATGTACTGAGGGAACGCCTTGGCGAACTGCTGGAACTGCTGTACACCCTCAATGAATTCATCCCGCACACCGCACATGTCATCAGGATGACGGTTGTACATCCACGAACGATAACGCAGATAGTAATTCATATCCATTTCTAGATACTTCTGCAAAAATGACAGTATGTATCATATAAATCATTATATACAGTGGTTTATCACCTAACTTTATAACTTAACCGTACTATAAAAATCATAACTGATATAATACATATTTTCATTTATCAAAGTCTAAAATAAGCAATATTCAACCCTTACTACCAAGACTAATATATATATATATATATATATATATATATATATATATATATATATATATATATATATATATATATATATATATATATATATATATATATATATATATATATCATAACTTATATCAATTACTAACCAATCTTAGCTATTTACTTAGTGTCCTAACCCATACTAACTCTTGCACTACCCAACTGATAACACTACTCCACATTGTTATTCTGACTGATATCTCCCCAATTGATACTTGTAACGTCATTTGCAAGTAAGTAACTAATACCAACTTCTCTTAACAAATATCTTACTATCTAACCTATCTTAACCAATTACTTATCTGCCATGGCACTCAACACTTAACTGTTACTTACCTCTCTAGTACTATCCTCATTCACTTGCACACACCTGAACTCACACAACACACGGACACCTGCACTCACATTTGTAGTGCCCTCTCAGACACATATCAAATCAACCCTCAATACCTTAGAATTATACACATACTACCCCAACACATCAGTGCTACCATTGTTGCCCAACTCTTGCTACTGCAACAAGTTTGCACACATAGGTGCCCACTATAGGCCACAACCAAGTCACTTGCTGTCAAGACTATTTCTATCCTCTGTTTTACTTGCAGCTCATTACTTGCAGCTATTAGCCGCTGCCGCAGTGCAAGACATCCCAGTTGTCGTTACCCTACTGAAATTATCTGAAACTCCATCCAATACACATACAATCAATCATCCTTCACATAATACCCATTGTGCTGCAGTGCAGTAAAGAACCTCATTGATTGAACAGACTGGAACACTACTCCAGCTGCTCGAGCATGCCCACAAGCTCTACACTACACAACTAAGTCAGATCCCTGTACTAGATGCATCATCTACCGACATTCACACACTCCCTGGTATATGGATACATTCTAGAATACATATTCTATTGTATACCATGATTCCTAATTGATACCAACATTGAAATTATACATATCACCTAGCTAATATTCCCAAATACATAACCTGCTGCCAACTGACTACCCTCCTCCTCTCATTTCTAACAATTACACACATACTTTTTAAAACTCGAGTATAAGGATACACTCACTAATACCTGATACTTTGAAAATCATAATTTTTTTGCAGAATTTGTTCAGTAGTGACATACTTTTTAAAACTTGATCAAAAACCCTAAACCTAACCCTAACCCTAACCCTAACTCCAGGTCAAAAAACCTAACCCTAACCCTAAACCTAAACCTAACCCTAACCCTAATCCTAACCCCTGATCAAAAACCTTAGAGAGAGAAAGAGAGAGTGTGTGTGTGTCGTGTGTGTGTGTGTGTGTGTGTGTGTGTGTGTGTGCGTCTGTGTGTGTGTGTCGTGTGTGTCTGTCAGTGTCTGTGTGTGTGTGTCGTGTCTGTCAAGTGTGTGTTGTGTCAGTGTCACATGTGTGTGTGTGTGTGAGAGAGAGAGAGAGAGAGAGAGTTAGTGTTTACCTAGAGCTCGAGGAGGAGGAGGGGGATGCCGGAGTAGCCGCAGCCGTGGAGAGCCGATCGCCGGAGAGGGGGGGTGGGGGAAATCTGACGGTTTTGAAAACTTTCAAAATTTTCGTAGATGGGGGAAAAGAAAACAGAGCCCTAATTAACCAAAATTTAGCGACGTTTAGCGACGTCAAATAAAAACGTCGCTAAATTAAAATTTAGCGACGCCAAATACGTTGCTAAATACGTCGCTAAATATTTTAAATATATACGTTGCTAATTACGCCGATAAACGTCGCTAAAGTAGACATATTAGCGACGTTTAGCGACCTTAATTGAACTTATAGTGACTAATCTTTTAAAATCTTAATAAAAGTCTCTAAACGTCGCTAAATGTCGCCATTTAGCGACGTCTAGCGACATTTTTACATGGAGTCGCTAATTTATTTTAATTAGCGACATTTTTATATGGAGTCGCTAAAATGCGTCGCTAATTTCGCTTTTTCTAGTAGTGGGTGTACCGCCAGACACTCCCATAATAGGTTCTGAAGTGAACTCACTAATTCGGTATATCATTGGTATATTTTCAATGCTATTCTTGCTTAGTTCAAGCTCGGTTCAGCCACCGATCCTCCGTCGTATTTGTCGCAACTCCCGTCGACACTTCATGGCTTCCAGATTGTCCTTCCACACACCTTGAATCAAGGCTGGACTCCAACAACCCAGACCTGAATCCAAAGTCGACCAAACCAGACCTAACCTACACATGACCCGATGACATATTTCAACTTGGACCCGATCCATATTCGAACCTGAGCCCGATCCATACTCAAACCCCGACCCGACTCGATACAACCAGAACCTAAAACTACCTAACACACAAACATAACTTGGACCCAACCAGCCCAACCCGAACCCGAACATGAAACTAAGCTAACCCAAACCAGACCCTCTAAACCCGACCTATAAGGGTTCGGTCCCGAACCAAACCGACCTGATCGAAACCCAAACTCGACTAGAACCCTACCTGACTCGGACCTGACTCGGATCTGACCCGACTCGTACACGAATATGACAAATCCGAACTTGGGCTAGACCCGACTAACCCAATTAGAAGCATGCATTATATCCATGGAAAATAAATATGCCCACCTCTTTTGGGGAGAACAAGTTTTCCATGGCTTGTGAAAAATTATTTTCTCTTACATTTGAAATTTTCAGGAATAAATTTTATAACACAAACATGAGATAGTTTCCCATGTGCCCTATATATTTTCATGAATAAATAAAATTTTGTGTGCCAAATGCAGTTTATCGGAACCCTTGGCTAATATTTAAAGAAGTATAAAGCATGTGAAATGACATTATTGACCCTATTAGAAATAGAGAATACATCAAATAAATTTTGAAAATAAAAGTAGCCAATTTAATTCTTCAACGATGTCGCTACAATCTAATTGATGGAGAAAAGGATTGAAAAACCTCGCAATGGATCCTCTTTTCCAATGTACAATAGCACTCACCACTCCCGCAAGGATCAAACAGAAGTAGTTGCCAATGCCGCAATGGTGTTGAAGACGTTATTTTCCTTCTTCCCTCTTCCTCTCTATTCTTTTTTAGATTACGCTCTCTTAAAGTAAAATCCAAGAGAGTGTGAGATGGTGATTATATGAATTTACTTCAAGAAAATCCTTATATAGACCTCCACATGATATAATATAACCCATCAAAATCTACCAAGATTTGGAAAAAAAATACATTTTTGGAGACCGACCAGGTTTCTGGTCTGTACTCTGACCGGATTGATCCAGCAATAAGTGACTGGAAATCTGCTCATCCCATTTGGGATGATTTTCTAATAGTTTTTCGCTAGGATAGGTAAATTTTTGTTCTCATCAAGACTAAGACAAATCAGTTTGCAATTGGCTTTTAAGTTTTTCTTTTGATTAAGAGAGGATAGCAAGATGCAACTTGGAAATTTGAAGCAATTACATACAAAATGGACATGGTATCAGTATGAATATGAATATACTAAAATTTGAAGGTACTTTCTTTTCTTTCTACTAAGCCTAAAATACCGAACTCGAGTGGCTCTTGTGATTACTGATGAGAGGTATAAGATTCTGACTGTGTGGCAGAAGCCACAGGGGCGTATTATTCCTTTCATTTATAAATGGTGGTAGTTGGAGAACAGTGGATCCAAAGACATGTAATGCAGTGTGCACAAAGTTCTGAGCGTTACGTCGGACCCGAGCGTTATTCCAGAAATTTAAAAAAAAAAAAAACTAAGCCTAAAATAAACTTCCCAATGTACCACAAAGGAATAAGCCTAAAGAAGGTAATCTTTGATTATCATAAGTGACTATACACTAAGAGGGTGATTGTTTTTTGCACTATATCGTGCTAAGCATTTTTAAAGTTGTTTAAATAAATGCTGAAACACCAACTTAAGGTGCTTATTTGTTGCACTTTAAAATGATCATCACTATATAGTGATACCCTTTATAAGTGGTAAACTGTAAGCTCAAATCTTAATCTTATAATTTATCATTTAGCGTGTAAGTACATAAAAGATCATTGGAACCTTCAACAATTATTACAAAATGTCTAAACAATCATAATCCATTCTTCTTCTTATTTTCTTTAGTTCAGTTTTTTTAAATTATTAAATAATTTTTGGTACCCAAAATGGACATCTGACTTAAAAATTAATAGTAAAGTAACTTTTGTGCCAAAAAAAAAGTATGTTCTAAATTATTAATTAATTTTAGATGTTATTTGAAGGTGAATTTGAGTATGAAATGGTTTATATTGTGTTGATAAAAGTATTTGAGTATGAACTTATATTTTTTTTTTCATTTGTATAAGTGAAATTGTGTTTAAAATCATGTCATAATATTTAAGGACAAAATAGTCAATTCATACATTTATGTACTTTAAGCCGATGAAAAATAAACAAACAGAGTTATTGAAAAAACATCACTTTAAAATGTACTACATAGTTATTGAAAAATAAACAACATCACTTTAAAATGTACTACATAATTATTGAAAAAATATTTATATTTTAAAATACTAGCACTATATAGTGCTCAACACTATATATAACACTCCTAAACCACAAAGTCAAGAATATTTGGTACATGCCCATTAATTGGCAAAGTATGCTTATACAATATGCATGCGCTCCAAAATATGAAGACTGATATTAGACATATCAATCGAGACCTTAGATCTGAATATAATTATAGATTACGAAGTGTTTCATTCTTTCATGTTTAACCATAAAAAGAAAAGGAAAAAGGAGAAGCTTTTTTTTTTGTATATTAGCGAGTCCTATCCGCGCATGCAAATGTATATAACCCACATCTTGCTCTAAAATTCAAACTTAGTTATTCTCTAGAGAGTGCATTAAGCATAGGCTTAGGACCACTTTATTTAACTACATATGCCTAATTAAGTCTTTTAGATTCTACTTAACAA
This sequence comes from Iris macrosiphon, assembly GCA_036927795.1. Lineage (NCBI taxonomy): Eukaryota > Viridiplantae > Streptophyta > Magnoliopsida > Asparagales > Iridaceae > Iris > Iris macrosiphon. The sequence continues at coordinate 106,999,045 of JAYESA010000016.1, read as the reverse complement.
AAGTTATGCATATGTAGGAACATGCTTTGTTAAGATCAACATCATGGGTAGTGTGTGTTTTGCATTCAAAGTCTAAAGTTGCGGCGATAATTAGGTTTACATCATCTCATGCGCAGAGGTGAGATTAATCAGCACTTGGAAGTGAGATTAATTAAGATAAAGCATGAAAGAATTAAAGTGACAAAGAAATGTGATGTTTGGTCCTTGAATAAAAATGCTGTATTAGTACACATAGATGCATGCTTTTGAGTTTACTAGAGAGAGAAAAGAGACCTTCTAGTTGTTAATAAAGAACCCCTAACAACACCTGTCATTGCACAAGCTAAGAATAGAAGAACATTATATGGTACAGTGAGAGAAAGGTTCAACATGACCCCCTCTTACTCTATCAGTTCTCCTCCTTTATATATACTCCAAACTGTGCCACCTAATTGTTCAATACTAATTCATGCAATGACATCCATTAGATTATAAGATAGATGAAAGGACAATCAATGATCGCGGTGACTCCTCTAAATATACAGGGCCGGTCCTGTGGCCGTGCCGGTGTTTTCCAGGATTGATCTGAGGACAGGCTACCACCACCAGGTGAAGGTGAAGAGGGAGGATATTCCGAAGATAGCTTTTTGGACCAGGTATGGACAGTATGAGTTCATGGTGATGCCGTTTGGGTTGACTAATGCCCTTGCAGTATTCATGAATCTGATGAACAAGGTATTCCATCAGCATCTGGATAGGTTTGTGGTAGTATTTATAGATGATATCTTGGTGTATTCCAAGACCCCAGAGGAGCATGAGGAGCATCTGAGGATAGTGTTGGAGACACTCAGGAAGGAGAAGCTTTATGGAAAGCTTTCGAAGTGTGAGTTCTTCCTTGACAAGGTTGAATTCCTTGGTCATGTGGTGACTGGAGAGAGGATCTCGGTGGATCCGAGAAAGATCATGGCAGTTGAGGCATGGAGTGCTCCGAGTTCAGTAGCCGAGGTCAGGAGTTTCCTGGGACTGGCAGGTTACTACAGGAGATTTGTTCAGGATTTTTCCCGGATTGCAGAGTCGTTGTCCAGGCTGACTCGGAAGGCGTGGAGTTTGTTTGGTCAGAGGAGTGTCAGGTTGCCTTTGATGAGCTGAAGAGGAGGTTGACGACAGCTCCAGTGTTGATATTGCCATCAGGTTCTGGAGGATTCACTATCTATAGTGATGCATCGGGGAAGGGACTGGATTGTGTTGCAGCAGAATGGGAGGGTGATCGCCTATGCTTCTAGACAATTACGTCCTCATGAGAAGAACTACCCTACCCACGATTTAGAGTTGGCAGCGGTCATCTTTGCTCTGAAGTTATGGAAATACTATTTATACGGAGAGCGTATGGAGATCTTCACAGACCACAAGAGATTGAAGTATGTATTTACCCAAAAAAAGCTGAACATGAGGCAGAGGAGATGGTTGAAGTTGATGAAAAACTTCGACATATTGTTGCAGTACCATCCAGGGAAGGCGAACGTAGTTGCGGATGCGTTGAGCAGGTATCCGGTAGCTATGTGCCTGACTACAGATCATTATCTTCTGGCAGATCTAGAGAGCTTGGGCATTGAGGTGATAGTGCGTGGAGTTGAGATGCAGATATGGGGACTGCAGATTCAGTCAGAGTTGGTAGACCGGATCAGGGCTACACAGTTTGAGGATGAGTCCCTGAGGAGCATCAGGGTGCAGGTTCAGATTGGATTGTCAGATGACTTCACCATTGCTGATGATGGTTCTTTGCGGCACGGTACCAGGTTGTGTGTGCCGAGTGGGTCGTTGCGCGAGAAGATTCTTCAGGAGGCGCATCGATCCCAGTACTCTATGCATCCAGGTACCAACAAGATGTATAGAGATCTACGAGAGCATGTATGGTAGTACAGAATGAAGTGGGAGGTAGCGTGCTTCGTATCCCGATGCTTAGTGTGCCAGCAGGTGAAGGCAGAGAGGCAGAGGCCAGGAGGTTTACTCCAGCCATTACCCATTCCAGAGTAGAAATAGGAGCATGTGACCATGGATTTTATTTCTGGACTTTTCCGCTCTCCAGGCGGGAAGGATGCGATTTGGGTCATCGTAGACAGGTTGACCAAATTGGCCCACTTTCTACCATTCAAAATGGGTATGTCTACAGAGAGACTAGCAGAGATGTATGTGCGCCAGATAGTCAGACTGCATGGAGTTCCTGTGAGCATAGTATCAGATCGGGACAGTCGCTTTACTTTGCATTTCTGGAGGAGTCTGCAGGCTAGCTTGGGCACCCAGCTCAAGTTTAGTAGTGCATATCACCCATAGACAGATGGTCAGTCAGAGAGGACCATTCAGACACTTGAGGACATGCTTCGCACTTGTGTTCTGGATTTTAGAGGCTCTTGGGAGGATCACTTGCACTTGGTAGAGTTTGCATACAACAACAACTACCAAGCCAGTATCGAGATGTCACCATTCGAGGCATTGTATGGACGAAGATATCACACTCCGTTATCATGGAATGATGTAGGCGAGAGATCTTTGCTTAGCCCAGAGATGGTGGTTGATGCAGCGGAGAAGGTCAAGCTCATTAGAGATAGACTTCGGGTGGCGCAAGACAGGCAGCGGCATTGGGCCGATAGCCACCGGAGACCTTTGGAGTTCGAGGTATAGCTTAGAATCTAGATTTTGTTCTTGTGTTTGCTTATGATTGCTTATTTTAGACTAAGTGCAGAGACCTTGTTTGTGCTAGGTTGGAGATCTGGTGTTCTTAAGGATTTCTTTGACGCGGGGCACTATTCACTTTGGTGGAGGCGAAAAGCTTAGTCCACGTTTCGTCGGACCCTTTCGTATCCTTGAGAGGGTCAGCGTCGTGGCATATAGGCTCGATTTGCCGCCTACGCTAGAGGGAGTTTATGATGTGTTCCACGTGTCGCAGTTGAGACGGTACGTGGCGGATCCCAGTCACGTATTGGATCACTCAGAGATCGTGGTAGGCCCTACTCTTAGCTATCCAGAGCAGACGGTGGAGATTCTGGATCGGCGGGAGAAGGTGTTGAGGAACCAGACTATTCCTTTGGTTCGCGTCGCATGGAGGCATCACTCTCCAGGTGAGTCGACCTGGGAGAGAGAGGATGAAATGCGCGAGCGATACCCTTATCTTTTTAAGCCATGAGGTATGGTTCTTTTCTTTGCATTCCTGTCCTAGTTTTGTCTTTTAATTTTGAGGATAAAATTATTTTAAGGAGAGTAGGCTTGTCGCTACCCAATTCTAGAAAATAGGGTTATTTTTTATTTTTAATTGGTAAATTGTGTATTGTATATAATTAATTATATTTATATTTAATTAGTGATTGTATTTTTTTATTTGATTGTTTTAGGGTTTTGGCTAGTCTGGACCCATGTCAGACCCTAGTGGACCCATGTCCGACCCAACCCACACCCTTGTGAGACCTATTTTGGGTTTAGAATATTTATTATATTTTTAGTGGGTTAGTTGGAGAGATTGGGAGTTAGTTTGAGTGCTTTTGGAACCCGAAACCCAAAACACAAGTTAGGGGAGTGCATTTTGGTCTTTTGGAGACTTAGAAAACCCTTTATTATGCTATGGTCGGTTCCCACGGCCCTATTCTCGACCAAAACTAGCAGCACACAGCCCTCACTCTTCTTCTTCACTACTTCTTCTTCTTCTTCTTCTCCATTCTCCATTTCTTCTTCTTTCCTTCTCCTAAGTTCAAGTAAGTGCTCTATTTCTCCTCTTTCCTCTTATATTCTTCATGGATGTTAATCTTAACCCTACATTTTTCCATAACCTAGGTGTTTAGAGCTTAGACTTAGTATGGAGGCTAGATTTGGAGGCTTGGAGCTTGAGGGAGGTGATTTTAAGTGAAATGGAGACTTTGGCCTTGGGATTCCAACTCCCAAGAGGTAAACCCTAGCTTTACTTTTACTAATTACTCTAATATAGTGTTATTAGTGGTTTAGAACCTTCCTAGACCCTAAGCCTACCCGTGGGAGAAAGTTGGAACTAGTTTAGTTGTGTTTAGAGACTTTGAAACTAGGTTTTGTGTCAATTTTGGGTAAAATCCGAGATTGACCCAATTTTGGGTGATGTCCTAGGTTAGAGGGACCTAGGTAGATATTGTCAGGTGTCTTAAGGGATAGTGTGTGTCTCCGTTTGGACATATGAAGTCGTGTCGCGGAGAAACGGGCGTTACCGGCATTTTCGGGGTTTTCGTCGTCGCCGGTTCTAAGTGCGTGCGCGTTTCTGTTATGGACCTAGGATCGACAAGTTAGCATTTTTTTTCTAGGATCTAGGCATCGTTTAGAATCCGTGGGTAAATTTTGGGCCGATTCTGAGTTGGTTTGGTGCGCGTTTTAGGAGATTTTCCGAACCGTACACCGTGTGTTCATCGAAATGACCGAACGGCCATTTCGACTTGGTTTCCTAGTTTCGGGCTTGTGCGCGCATTGGATTAGCTTCAAAGAGAGTGTGCTAGAGTTCTCAGATTATATTTTATATATATATATATATATATATATATATATATATATATGTGTGTGTGTGTGTGTGTGTGTGTGTGTGTGTGTGTGTGTGTGTGCGTGTGTCCACGTAGGGAGTCGTTGGGCGTGAGTGGGGTGTGTTGTTTGTGTGTTGTGTGCGTTGTAGTTGAGTTGTATTTATATATGTATATAAGTTTATATATATATATATATGTATGTGTGTATATGTATATATATTTATATATTTATGTGTGTGTGTTTGTATATCTATATATGTGTGTATTTATATATATGCTTGTGTATATAGATCTATGTATATATATATATATATATATATATATATATATATATATATATATATATATGAGTGTGTGAGTGTGTTTAGGTATATACTAGTATATATGCACGTATTTTGCACGTATATTGGAGTGAATGATGTTGATGAGTTAGTTTATTTCTACTACTTTTAATTATATAGGTTAATGGTTCAACCCTTCGAATTCTTTGGTAACAATTTAAACGACTTAGCAAGTAGCATGAACCCTTTGATTTCCGTAAATGGTTGTCATTATTGCATCTCTTAAATGGTTGTCAGTGAAATTTATTGTAGGTATTCTTTTTAATTACTAAATATGTTGAAGGGTATTTTTGGAACAAATTTTTTTCACGGTGAAGCCTAGTTTTGGCATTATATAGTAGAATAGATATATATATCTGTGTGTATGTGTATATATATATGAATTTGTGTGTGTATATATATAGATAAGTATTTATATATATATATATATATATATATATATATATATATATATATATATATATATATATATATATATATATATATATATATAGTGTGTATGTAAATATACCTATGTATGAATGTATGTGTATTTATGTGTGTGTGTGTAAGTGTATATTTATTAGTGTGTATATATTTATTGTTGTGTGTGTATATATATATATATATGTAGGTATATAAATATATATGTATATATATGTGCGTGCATGTCTGTGTGCGCGTGTGGCAGTATGCGAGGCAGCAGCAGATGGGAGGCCAGCAGCATGCAGCAGCAAGCAGTGCACAGCGCGCTGCTGTGCGCACAGCAGCAGCAGCAGCAGCTTCGTTTGCGCGCCGCGTTGCTAGCAGCTAGTAGTAGCGAGGGAGAGTGAGGGAGTAGGATATATGTATGGATAGATTGATAGATATATAAGATAGATATATAAATAGATAGTTAGATTGTTAGATAGATAAATAGATAGTTAGATTGTCAGATAGATAAATAGATAGTTAGATAGATATTAGATAGATAGATAGATAGATAGATAGATAGATAGATAGATATGTATAACTATGTTTATAGATATATATATACCTATAGCTAGATAGATAGTAAGATATCTAGATATAGATATATATGTATTTGAGTTTGGATATATATATGGGTATATGTGCGTATGTGTGAATAGGTATACATATAGATACGTAGATATGTATATTTATGATAGATATATATATTTTTTAGCCTAGATTATTAACTAAGTATATATCTATACTTAGATAGCTAACTAGAGGGGTAGTTAGAGGGGTATTGGGCGATATCTCAATACCTTGAGATATCAAGGTATCTCAATACCTTGAGATATCCAAGGTATTGAGTTTCGAGCGGAGTTTTTAAGCAATTACCTAGGAATAGTATTGGAGTAATTTTTATATGTATATGTGTATATATTTACGCGTGCTAGCATAGGTTTTAGCGGGTTTAGGTGGGGTGTGTAGCCTAGGTCGAGGTATCGGATACCGAGGGTATCCCGGTATCTCGAGGAGACGAGTTTGAGAGTTTACTAGCTTAATGAGCTAGTTTTGACCTAAAATTTCAGGGACACCCTAGTTTGACCTAGCTTTGACCATAATTATCCTCGTTGACCGTAAAAGTCAATATTTGACCTAGTTTTGACCTAGAGTTGACTTTTTGGACCCCGGGTTGACTTTTTGACCCAAATTTCATCGGTTTGACCCGTTCGACCTAGAATAACCCTAGAAGCCTATTTTTTAATTATTTTATATCAGTTTAACTCCTTAAAACCCTGTTTAATCTTACTTTTCATAATAGGTTCTTGCGACACCGGTCCGGATCTCGATCCTCATCAGTTGCTCAGGACGTCAGACGAGTACCTACCTCTGATAGTTTTTATTTTATGATAGCGTTTATATCACCTGTTCTAGAATTGTAATACTTGATTCTGACACATTGTTATACGAGCTGGTACTAGTGGATCCCATTATGAGATATTATCCCCCTTACCGTGTTCAGCGAGTACTCTATCACGTGTATTTCATCATGTACTTCGGGTATTGATTCTCATGTGCTATCATGTGCTTCTTGTGCTCTCGCCTTCATGTGCGCGAGCTATTTATCATGTACGTAGCGTGTCATAGTTGGATCCAAGAGTATTAGTGGGGGAGGGCAGTAGGAGTTGGTTATGTGATCAAAGCCAAACAGTATTCATGTGTATGTCTGTTATGCAACTCACACATAACGAAGTTATCATAGTATTTTTCATGTGCAACCTAAGCCGATCACATAACGAACTTGTGCTCAAGGCACTTAGCTAGTATTCATGTTTTCTCATATGTTGTTACTTCTCTACTTGTATTGTTCTCCAGTTTACTTTACAGCTACTTATTCTGCTCCAGCATGTATTTATTTTTCTGTGCATCTTGTATACTTTTCTATTGCTAGTCATATACATCTTACCATGTATTTGGAGTTGCTTTCAGAGTTATGTACTTCGCTCCAGTCCTGACTGGGCATATTTTTTCCAGAGGATCCTGAGGATTTTTGTCCGACTTTCTACGGACCGGGTGTCGAGGAGTGTTGCGACCCCGAGACTGAGGAGGAGCCCGTCGAGGAGACGCCTTTAGCGCCCTAGTTAGCTAGGTAGGTTTCCTGGGTTGTTCCCAGTTGATATTTTGGATGATTGTACTTATTATTTTGCTGCTGTGAGATATTGTAGATATTATAGACTTGGACTGTATATTTTGGATATTGTCTTGCTCTTTGGTTCTGATTTCCTTTTGATATCATATCGTGCTTTTACTCTTCTCCTAGTTATTATGATTGAGTATTCATCTATATATTGTGTGGTTGCCCTCCTTTTGGAGAGATTATTGACAGGTTTTGTGAGATATAGATTATGACCTAGAACAAACCTTACAGTGCTCTACCGCCGATTCTGCGGCATAGGCTGGACGTACCCACGGCTCATGCCCAATTTTTTGGGTGCGGGTCGTGACAGCTATTTTTGAAAGTTTCTACACTAATGCAAATTAGTCTAATTCTCCTAATTAATTGGTAAAAATGGACCTAAGGGGCCTAGTCCATGTTGGATTCAATAAGTTATCATGACAAGTGTAATTGGGTTCACTAGTGTCAAGTCTATTTAATAGGCTAGCCCACTACTATAAATGATTAATATAAAACACACACACACACACACACACATATATATATATAGTACTCTAATTATTATAATCTCTAAAAATAAAATAATTATGCCAAATTACTAATTTACCTATATTTGGCAAAGTGAGGGTGACAATCCTAGAGGATTGAAGAAAAGTTTCGTCCTTAAAATTTAAGGAATAAACTTGCTACAGAAATAATCACAGCAAATAAGAAAGAATTATACCTCATGGCTCAAATAGATAAGGATATCGCTCGTGCATCTCGGCCTCTCGCTCCCAGGTAGATGCCCCTGGAGAGTGATGCATCCACGCGACGAGTACCAAAGAAATTGTCTGGTTTCACAGTACCTTCTTCCTATGATCCAAGATCTTCACAGGCTGCTCTGGGTAGCTTAGAGTCGGACCCACCTTGATCTCCGAGTGATCCAATATATGGCTAGGATGTATCATGTACTGTCTCAGCTGTGACACATGGAACACGTTGTGCACTCCCTATAGTGACAAGTCTATCATATAGGCCACTACACCGACCCTCTCAAGAATCCTCAAGATCACCATATCTCCTACCTAGTACAAAATACAGCCTTAGCACTATATCTAATACAAGCAATCGTATACAATGCAAACAAAACCTATACCTTAAACTCGAAAGGTCTCTGGTGGCTGTCGGTCCAATGTCGTTATCTGTCCTATGCCACCCGAAGTCTATCCTTGATAAGCTTCACCTTCTCAGCTGCATACATGACCATCTCTGATCCCAATAAGGCACTCTCACCAACCTTATTCTAATATAACGGAGTATGACATCTCCGTCCATACAATGCCTCAAATAGTGTGTAATCACCTGAAATTTTAAGAATTTTTAAATTTAATTTTCTGGAATTAAATTAGCAATTTCTGTGAATTTAAAACCTATAAATTAAAGTAGTCTAATTTAAAATGAATTTTTAAATAAAATTAAATAATATTAAAATGTGATAAAAATTATATTTTCTAGTGTAAAATTAAAAACCGAGCATGGAGTATTTTTCTGGGAATTTATTGGACCCCGGATAAATTTTTAAAGCATAAAAAAAATAATTATAAAATTTTAACTGATTAATTAAATCAATTAATTAAACCAAACCAATATTTTGAACCAAACCCAGAGTTTTAAACCGAACCGGACCGGCCGGTCTGACCAACCCGGACCGCTCAGGCTAGTGGGTCGGATCCGGGTCAGACCCGACCCACCTAAACCCGAATCCGACCCGGCCGATTCACCTCCCCCAAACGCCTGCAACCCCGACCCTAACTCTTCCTCTCCGACCGCCCGTTACACCCGCCGCCGCCGCCGCCGGCGACCCTCCATCTTCGCCTTCCTCCAACGCCGGCCGCCTTCTCTTCCTATTCCGACCAACTCCTGGCCGTCCCCCTCCCCAAGTTCCCCTATTTAAACGCAGCCGGCCGCCTGGGTACTTCCCCTCTTCCTTTTCTTCTCCGGCGAGAACCTTCTTCTCCGGCCATCCTACATCCCCGCAGAGACAACCACCACCAGCACCCGTCCACTCTGTCTTCTTCCTCCGCCACGCCTACCCGAGCAGCCGCTAGAGCCGTTCCCTCGCCAACCCGCAGCAGAGACCGCCTCGAACCAACGACGCCGTCCCCGGAGTGTTCCGCAGCGCCGTGTCTCCGGCCAGTAGCTCTCCTGCCTCGACTCAGACCCGGCAAGCAGCCACCAGCATCCTCCCAGCTCCGGCGAAGCTCCGGCAGAACCCTGAACTGAAACCTAGGTCCCTGTCGTGTCGGACACGGCTGGACACAGTAAACCCTAACCTAGGTGTGTCGGACACGATTCGAATTTGGTTTTCAGGCCCAGTTCAGGTACCCATAACTTTTGACTCGTAGCTTTGATTTTAATTCCGTAAATTGTATCGTGTAGCCTGTATGACCCTCTCGGTGCCCGGATAAACTGCTCGGGGCATCGCGTCCTGTGGTGATCCCACACCGGGATCCAAAAACAGGAAAAACTTAGTCCTGTTTCACCCCAGAATCGAGTATGCCCCGCCAAACGGGATTTCGCAGAAGGTGATTCGGATATGCGTGCACACCGAAATCAGTGCGTATCCGCGGACAACACCCCGTATCCGATTTTTCTGTATTTAGCTGTAACTTAGTGTATACACGTCAGATCGAGACGAAACTTGCGCCATTGGACTCGTAGCAATACGCTGGTCCTGTGGGTCAAGTTTGGTTCGATTCTGAGAACGTTGAAAAAAATCGCGTGTCGTGGGCCCCATAGGCTCTACCTGACGGGCAATTTTGAGAACGGCTCATCGGAATCCAATTCTGGAAGTTCAGTTGGGTTCGTATCAACGTTCCTGACTTGTTGACACTAAGTTGGACTGATTTGGAGATCTTTGACCCTGACTCGGTTTTCGGTGCAAAGCGGCCCACATATGGACCCGCTTTGACCTAGAAATGTCGTTTTTGCCCTTGTGTCCAAACTGGACTCAAGGACAGGCATTTCTAACTATTTTTTATGTTCTGAGACTGTTGGTAATGTTTATTTCAGCTTTTGGAGGAGTTATTGCTGAACCTACTGTTACAAGGATCGCTACTAGTATTCCAATCACAGGCAAGTGTACCTTGCCATAAATTGCAGTTTAATTGTTTATTTTGTTCTCTTGCTCTATTTTCTGTGACTAGTGTACATGATATAACATAGGACCGTATGACATACTTAGCGTCCGATCACAGTCGGGTGCCAACCCCGTACGCGGAGTTGTGTACGTCATTTAGTGATGGACATTCGAGACCCTTTATATTCTCGTACTTGTTTATCAAGTACAATATAACCTAGGACACTTGACACCATACATTGATAGAATCTTCCTGAGATATTCAAGGTGATACTGTGTAGGATACAGGATGGACATAGTTATTATACTCGTAGATTATGACTGTTGCATTAGCTCTGATCTCACGTGACATGGACATGAGACGTGTGGTTTCATTGGGTGGGGAGAGACACACAGGCTACAGGCTGTTCTATATACATATACTACTATTGTGAGGTTGTAGACTCTCGAGCAGAGCTAGACCACTACTAGATATTGCTGCTATCGGCTCCCCGACATAGAGCTTGTAGCAGTCTCAGCCTGAGTACTAGTGTTGCTCTCAGATACATTTTCACATAGATGGTTATGTAGTTACCCTGTTTATTTTATTTTCTATTTCACTGCATTACTTTTGGCTTGTGATTTCTGTACCTTGTTATGTCCCCTGAGGACCTGGAATGGATGATGTCCCCAGGTTTAGCAGAAGAGCATTATCCCGAGGTTTACGGGACAGGAGCTGAAGCTGTACCAGGAGCTGTTGCTGAAGGAGAACCTAACATAGAAGTAGAGGTGATGGCTGAAGACTTTACTTGAGCTTATGACATTTGTACTCCTCAGATACTTATTTTGGACTCTTTTGTTCTGGTCTGATGACCCAGTATTTTAGACTCTTATCGGGTTGTTCCCCGACATACTCTGCTGAGACTGGACTTGATGTACTTTCTTTATTTGTTGTTGTTCTTATTATTCTGTGTGTGTAGATAAGATTAGTTTTTGACTTATTGTTGTAGACCTATATTACAGCTTAAGTACACCCGATGGATCCATTAAATTGGGTTGTCCATCGGTGTGTACTGCTGGCCATTGCCACGTGTCTAGTCCCTCGACATTTTGGGACTGGGGCATGACATGATTTTTGTGGTGGCCCATGCAGGTCTACGATAAATTATTTGGTTTCAACTTAGGGGCCAAACAAACCTGTAAAAGGATAGGATAGGCTATAGGATCTCATCCATTTATTGAAAGTTTTTGAAACTCTATATCGCATTCGAATTAAGTACTTGAATTTGCATCCTGCTTGACTCTACTAAACGTTCTCATAAAGTTTATTTTTGAATACAGAAAGATGGATCCAAGAAGTGGAGATGAAATTCCTTTTACACCACAAGACGCTGTGGTTACCTATGGTGATGGAGTTACACCAGAGAACAGAGGTCAATCCTCTCAAAGTGGACAAGATGAGCAGCATAACTCGAGGTTCAGGCGCGATGATATCCCACCACCGCCGTAGTTCACTCCACAGATGCCTGCCTTTCCACCAGGGCAAGCAATGGATGGGCAGCAAATATTCCAGATGTTTTATGCCATGATGCAAGCTCAACAACAAGTTCAACAGGAGACGCAGCGTTAGGAGGCAGAGAACTTGAGAAACAGCCTAGTAAATGCATTGGAGCAGGCAAACCCGCAAGCTAGGCGACCAGTGACGGGATCTATCACTGATTTCTGTCAACTCAAGCCCCGTACCTTTTCGGGCAAGGAAGGACCAACTGAAGTGCATGAGTGGCTCACAAATACACAGCATCAGTTGGAAGCAGCTGAACTTCCGCGGGAGAGATGGATGACTGCTGTCCGAATGCAACTGACAGACAACGCGCACCACTGGTGGCTAGCTGAAGAGAGGAGACTCGGACATGACCGAGTCACCTGGAAGGAGTTCTCCAGACTCTTCCAAGAGATGTATATCCCAGCCGTTGCTAGATCTGAACTCCGAGATAAGTTCAACCGCCTTATCCAGGGCAACATGACGGTGGAGGAGTATAATGCTGAATTCATTCGCCTGAGTCATTTCGCCCCTTCTCTAATTCCTACCGAAGAAGAGAAGGCGGAGAAATTCTTTGATGGACTCAGGTTCGAGCTTCAGAGGTTGATTGGATCTGTTGTCCCTATATCGTACAACGACGTCCTTGCTGCAGCACGACGTATGGAGCGCGTCACCAGGAGGGAGTCAAGCCTGAAGCGGCCATTTACCTTAGTACCATCCAAGGCAGTACAAGGAGATTCTGCAAAGCGACTCCAGAGGAATCTACCATAGAGAGCAGTGTCACGACCCGCACCCGGAAAATCGGGCATGAGTCGTGGGTACGTCCAGCCTACGCCGCAGAATCGGTGGTAGAACGCTGTCTAGGTCAACTATCTAGATAAAATTTCACACAAAAATCGGCCATGACCTCTCCAAAAGGAGGGCAACCACACAATCAATATAAACCTGTCAAGATATCAACTCCAAACGGAGGAGCAAATATCACAATGATAATCAAGTACTCAATCACGAATCTAAGCACGATAAGATAACACAGAGATCTAACAACTATAAAGTCTAACCAACAACAACTACTACAACAACCACAACATCAAATAATAATACAACAATATCCAAAATAATATACAAACAAGGTCTCAATCCAAAACCGGAGACAAATCCGGTGCTAAAAGCTAATAAAAACAACAACAAAGTCTCAGTGATCCCGGCTACCAACCCGAAAATCACCCCTAAGCTAGAGGGTCCCTGTCTGCACCATCGACAGGCTCAGGTCCATAAAACGTCGGACACCAATCCTCCGGATACTCTGGAAAAATATGTCCAGTCAGGACTGGAGCAAGTACATCTCTAACAGCAGTTCCATTTAAATGATAAAAACTATAAAACAGTTATAGCAAGTAGCAAGAAGAAAGAAGTAAGTATAAAACAGGAAATAAACATGTATCACTGGTGCATAAAGGTAAAGATGCAGGAATATCAGAAACAAGATAGTAGTAACTGTAAGATACAAGAATCTAAGCTAAGATCAAGTCCGTGCACATGAACGTGTAGTGAGTCTAGCATGAAAAACATATAGTGAGTCAAGTCTAGGAACATGTAAGTGAGACAAGTCAAGAAATGCATGAGAGTCCAGACTATAAAGAATGAACTCGGTGTCTTTGAAATACTTGTTTCGACATGTAAACGGCTAGGGGTAAGTACGGCTCACCGCGCACTGGGTGCATGGCTGCTATCATTCCAGATTAGACCAGAGGGAGTGATTCCTGATGATGCCAGATAGGAATGTTTACATGTCTACTCGAGTATTTCCCCGCCCCGACTAATACAAGTGGATCCAAGACCCGACACGCAAATCAAGATGAGTCCAGCCTGAACATGAGTGATGCCTGTAGGTGATGCCAGTAGTGATGCCAGTAGTGATTCCAGAATAGAGGCCAGAAACATGAAATGTACGTGTCGCAAGTAAATAAATCCAGAAATATCAGTCAGTGTCCCGTGTTGTGCCAGAATAATCATATGATACTATACTAGAAGCTGAATCATAATAATCATCAGATAATGAAAACTATCAGAGAATGTACTCGCCTGACGTCCTGAGCAACTAGCGATCCGAACCGGTGTCGCAAGGACCTATGCGAAAAGCAAGGTTAAACAGGGTTCTAATGAGTTAAACAGATATAAAATAACTAAAAATAGGCTTCTAGGGTCGTTCTAGGTCAAACGGGTCAAACCGGTGAAATCTGGGTCAAAAAGTCAACTCTTGGTCCAAAAAGTCAACTCTAGGTCAAAACTAGGTCAAAAGTTGACTTTGGTGGTCAACCGAGTCAACTACGGTCAAGTCTGGGTCAAACTAGGGTACTCCTGAAATTTTAGGTCAAACCGAGCTCATTAAGCTAGAAAACTCACAAACTCGCCTCCTTGAGATACCGGGATACCCTCGGTATCCGATACCTCAACCTAGGCTACGCACCCCGCCTAAACCCGCTAAAACCTATGCTAGCATGCGTAAATATATACACATATACATATAAAAATCACTCCAATACTATTCCTAGGCTATTGCTCAAAAACCCCGCTCGAAACCCAATACCTTGGTTATCTTAAGGTATTGAAATACCTCGGTAGCTCAAGGTATTGAGGTTTCGCTCTAAAACCCCTCTAACTAGCTATCTAGCTACTAATTACATACCTAGATATTAATCTAGGCTAGGTAATATAGATATCTACCATATTTATATATATCTAAGTAGGTATCTACCTATATATATAGATATCCACACAAATATACCCAAATACCCAATACCTTACCTTACCTTACTCATAAATATATATATATATATAACTATAGGTATATAGATATCTATATCTTAGATAGATATATCTAAGTATCTAGCTATCTACCTATCTAGTATCTAGAAACCTAACTATCTACCTATCAATTACCTATCTATCTATATAATTATCCATCTATTATCTATCTATGTATCTAACTATCTATCTAACTATCTAGTATCTATATAGTACCTATTTACCTAGATACCTATCTACCTATTTAATATCTATCTAGCTACCTATCTAACTATATGTATTCATATATATACATATAGATAGAGATATATATCTAATACCTATCTAGATATCTATATCTCTATCTATCTATCTAACTTATATATCTATTCATATATCTATTTATCTAGCTATTATATCTATCTACCTAGTTATCTATCTATCTATAATCTATCTAACAATCTATATATATAGCTAACTGTAGATATATATATATATATCTATATATATATCACTCTTTCTCGCCCTCACTAGCTACTGCGAATGCTGCTGCTGCTCGCCTAAGACGCTGCTGCTGCTGCTATGCCTTTGCTGCTGCTGCTGCTGCATAATGTTGCTGCTGCTCCCTGTTTCAGCTGGGCACCCCCCCTTCTTATCTCACATACACACACACACACCCCCATATATATATACATATATAGCACCAAGAACCCTACCTACTTGTCATTTCTGTGGCAAGTTGGGTCACATTGAAAAGGAGTGCAAACGCAAATTGGGACTGTGCCTGGTTTGCGGCTCCAACCAGCATCTATCCAGGGACTGCACAGCACGCCGAGAGGGAGCACCACGACTAGCTCTACCTGCACCAAGGCCAGATTATCCAGCAGTGGGAGCACAGCAGACGGGAGTTGGAGGAGTCAGACCACCAGCTCCAGGAGGATATCAGCCAAGACCTCCATTGCCACCTCAAGCAGCACTATTCCAATAGGCTCGTCAGCAGAGGGGTCCAGCTCAGGAACGAGGTCAGGCTTTTGCATTGGCTGTTCAGGAAGAAGCTATTGCTGGAGAAGTTATAGCAGGTACCATTTTAGTAGCTTCATTACCTGGTGTAGCTTTATTTGATTCTGGGGCATCACACTCATTTATAGCTGCTAGCTTCGTAGCCACCCATAGAGTAGCTACTGCACCCCTTCCGAAGACTAAGAGAATTCTTACGGGAGGTGGAATTATACCTGTTAGTGATATCTGTAGATCATGTTCAGTAGTAGTCTGCGGGAGGGAAATGCGAGCCCAATTTCTGATCTTTTCTATGCCTGACTATGATGTTGTACTTGGTATGGACTGGTTAAGTCAGTATCATGCTACTCTTGATTGTCGGCTTGGAAAAGTTATATTCAGACCACCTGGACACTCAGAGTTTTAATTTCTTTGAGGAGCTGTAGAACAAGGTGTTCAGCCAACTCTTAGGGTTAACTGTAGAAGGGGAGTCAAGTTACCCAAGAGTTATATCAGAGTTTGTGGATGTATTCTCCGATGATCTTCCAGGTCTACCACCTGATCGGGAAATAGAATTCACCATAGACCTAACTCCAGGAGCAGAACCTATCACTTCATCGGTTTATAGACTAGCACCTAAAGAGTTAGTTGAGTTAAAGAAGCAAGTTGATGAAATTCTAGAGAAAGGTTTCATCCGGCCCAGTGTTTCACCTTGGGGAGCACCTATACTTTTTGTACCAAAGAAGGATGGAACAGTTCGCCTGTGCATTAATTACAGGGCGTTAAATGCTGTGACTATTAAGAACCGGTATCCCTTGCCACGTATTGATGACTTATTTGATCAATTGAGTAGAGCTAGGGTATTTTCGAAGATTGACCTTAGATCCGGTTATCACCAAATTAGGGTGAGGAAGGAAGATATCCCGAAGACAGCCTTTAGAACCAAGTATGGACACTATGAGTTCTTAGTAATGCCGTTTGGTTTAACCAACGCACCTGCTGTGTTCATGAGCTTGATGAACAGAGTCTTCCATCAATACTTGGATAAATTCGTGGTGGTATTTATTGATGACATTCTGGTATATTCCAAAAGCCACGAAGAGCACGAGGAGCATCTCTGAATCGTGCTAGAGACGTTGAGGCAGGAGGAGCTTTATGCTAAGCTCAGTAAATATGAGTTTTGCATGGATCAGGTGCCATTCTTAGGGCATATTATCTCAGGAGAAGGACTTTCAGTTGATCCAGAGAAGGTTGCTGCCATTGAGACTTGGCCTACACCAACATCAGTTGCTGAGGTGAGGAGTTTTCTAGGACTTGCTGGATATGACAGAAGGTTCGTAGAAAATTTCTCAAGGATTGCAGAGCCAATGACGAAGTTGACACGGAAAGATCAGGACTTTGCATGGACAGAAGAATGTCAAAAGGCCTTTGAAGAATTGAAGAGGCGTTTAACAACAGCACCAGTTTTGACTCTTCCTTCAGGATCAGGCGGTTTTGTTGTTTATAGCGATGTGTCAGATAGTGGCCTAGGATGTATTTTGATGCAACACGGCAAAGTTATTGCTTATGCATCGAGACAGTTGAAGGTCCATGAGAAGAACTACCCAACGCATGATCTGGAGCTAGCTGCTGTAATATTTGCACTAGAAATTTGGAGGCATTATCTTTATGGTGAGAAGGTGGAGATCTTTACTGATCACAAGAGTCTAAAGTATGTATATACCCAGAAGGAGCTTAACATGAGGCAAAGATGCTGGCTGGAGTTGATGGTGGACTTTGATATAGATCTGCAGTACCACCCAGGGAAGGCGAATATAGTAGCAGACACACTCAGCAGGAAGCCTACAGCTTATTACTTGACGGTGCAGCCTGAGCTATTGAGAGATCTACAAGAGCTCCAGATAGAGGTTATTCTACCAAGACGGAGTGGCTTGCTGGCTAATCTGGAAGTGAAGTCATCGCTCGTGGAAAGGATTAAAGAAGCTTTGCCTACTGATGCAAGATTTAGAAGACTCAAAGAGAAGACTGAAGCAGGCATGCAGACGGGACTTCGCATACACGAGGATGGTATATTAAGGTGCGGAGATCGTCTATATGTTCCAAATGGAGAATTGAGACAGGAGCTAATGACTGAAGCCCATAGCTCCATATACTCTGTTCATCCAGGAGGAACAAAGATGTATCGAGATCTAAGGCAATATTATTGGTGGCATGAAATGAAGAGAGAGATTGCTAGATTTGTAGCTAAATGCTTAGTCTGTCAACAAGTGAAAGCCGAGCATCAGAGAACCGCAGGAATGCTGCAGCCGCTTCCCATACCAGAATGGAAGTGGGAATATATCACCATGGACTTTGTCACAGGATTCCCGAGAAGCCCCAGTGGAAAAGATGCGGTATGGGTTATCGTGGACCGACTCACTAAATCGGCACACTTCTTGCCATTTAGAGTTGGACAGTCCACAGAGATACTAGCCGACATGTATATGCGACAAATTATAAGATTGCAGGGAGTGCCGGTTAGTATTATATCAGATCGAGATTCGAGATTTATCTCTCATTTCTGGCGAAGTATGCAAGAGAGTCTTGGCACCAGACTAAAATTCAGCACTGCCTATCATCCCCAGACAGATGGTCAATCAGAACGTACAATCCAGATTTTGGAGGATATGCTGCGATCCTGTATGTTAGACTTTGGAGGGTCTTGGGAAGATCATTTGTATTTGGTAGAGTTCTCCTACAACAACAGTTACCAGACAAGTATCAAGATGGCACCTTTCGAGGCATTATATGGTAGGAAGTGCAGATCGCCAATATGCTGGAGTGACGTCGGAGAGCGTCAGATATTGGGGCCAGAGTTGGTAATGCAAACAGTAGAAAAGGTGAAGCAAATCCAGAATCATCTCCGTGCAGCTCAGGACAGACAGAAGCATTGGGCTGATACACACCGACGTCCCCTGAAGTTCAAGGAAGGAGAACATGTATTCCTGAGGATTTTACCTACTCGAGGAACCATTCGCTTTGGGAGCAGAGGCAAGTTGAGTCCAAGATACATTGGGCCCTTTGATATTCTGGAGCGCATTGGTGAGGTGGCCTATCGTCTTGCATTACCTTCATCTTTAGAGGGAGTGCATGATGTATTCCATGTCTCACAGTTGAGAAGGTATGTGACAGACCCAAGTCACATAGTGGATCATTCTGAGATCGTCGTAGGTCCAAGTCTGAGATATAAAGAACAACCGGTGGGTATACTCGGAACCAGTGAGAAGACACTGCGAGGGCATACAATTAAACTGGTTCGTGTGGCATGGAAGCAATACTCTCCTGGTGAATCTACTTGGGAAAGAGAAGATATCATGCGCCAGAAATACCCCCACTTATTCGAGGATGCAGGTATATTTTAAGTAATTTTTATTTCCTGTAGTTCTGTTCTACTAGTAGTTTAAATCTTTAAATTGCGAGGACGCAATTTTCTTAAGGGGGTAGATTGTAATCACCTGAAATTTTAAGAAATTTTAAATTTAATTTTCTGGAATTAAATTAGCAATTTCTGTGAATTTAAAACCTATAAATTAAAGTAGTCTAATTTAAAATGAATTTTTAAATGAAATTAAATAATATTAAAATGTGATGAAAATTATATTTTCTAGTGTAAAATTAAAAACCGAGCAAGGGGTATTTTTCTGGGAATTTATTGGACCCCGGATGAATTTTTAAAGCATAAAAAAAACAATTGTAAAATTTTAACTGATTAATTAAATCAATTAATTAAACCAAACCAATATTTTGAACCAAACCCAGAGTTTTAAACCGGACCGGACCGGCCGGTCTTACCAACCCGGACCGCTCAGGCTAGTGGGTCGGATCCGGGTCAGACCCGACCCACCTAAACCCGAATCCGACCCGGCCGATTCACCTCCCCCAAACGCCTGCAACCCCGACCCTAACTCTTCCTCTCCGGCCGCCCGTTACACCCGTCGCCGCCGCCGCCGGCGACCCTCCATCTTCGCCTTCCTCCAACGCCGGCCGCCTTCTCTTCCTATTCCGACCAACTCCTGGCCGTCCCCC
This sequence comes from Iris macrosiphon, assembly GCA_036927795.1. NCBI lineage: Eukaryota > Viridiplantae > Streptophyta > Magnoliopsida > Asparagales > Iridaceae > Iris > Iris macrosiphon. The sequence goes on along the minus strand of JAYESA010000016.1, from coordinate 106,979,103 downwards.
TCCCCAAGTTCCCCTATTTAAACGCAGCCGGCCGCCTGGGTACTTCCCCTCTTCCTTTTCTTCTCCGGCGAGAACCTTCTTCTCCGGCCATCCTACATCCCCGCAGAGACAACCACCACCAGCACCCGGCCACTCTGTCTTCTTCCTCCGCCACGCCTACCCGAGCAGCCGCTAGAGCCGTTCCCTCGCCAACCCGAAGCAGAGACCGCCTCGAACCAACGACGCCGTCCCCGGAGTGTTCCGCAGCGCCGTGTCTCCGGCCAGTAGCTCTCCTGCCTCGACTCAGACCCGGCAAACAGCCACCAGCATCCTCCCGGCTCCGGCGAAGCTCCGGCAGAACCCTGAACTGAAACCTAGGTCCCTGTCGTGTCGGACACGGCTGGACACAGTAAACCCTAACCCTAGGTGTGTCGGACACGATTCAAATTTGGTTTTCAGGCCCAGTTCAGGTACCCATAACTTTTGACTCGTAGCTCTGATTTTAATTCCGTAAATTGTATCGTGTAGCCTGTATGACCCTCTCGGTGCCCGGACAAACTGCTCGGGGCATCGCGTCCTGTGGTGATCGCACACCGCGATCCAAAAACAGGAAAAACTTAGCCCTGTTTTACCCCAGAATCGAGTACGCCCCGCCAAACGGGACGACTTGGTCACGTGCGGTCTTCACCGATATGTGAGCATCGTAGATACGGACGTACCGGATTTTGCAGAAGCTGATTCGGATGTGCGTGCACACCGAAATCAGTGCGTATCCGCAGACAACACCCCGTATCCGACTTTTCTGTATTTAGCTGTAACTTAGTGTATACACGTCAGATCGAGACAAAACTTGCGCCATTGGACTCGTAGCAATACGCTGGTCCTGTGGGTCAAGTTTGGTTCGATTCTGAGAACGTTGAAAAAATCGCTTGTCGTGGGCCCCATAGGCTCCACCTGACGGGCAATTTTGAGAACGGCTCATCGGAATCCAATTCTGGAAGTTCAGTTGGGTTCGTATCAACGTTCCTGACTTGTTGACACTAAGTTGGACTGATTTGGAGACCTTTGATCCTGACTCGGTTTTCGGTGCAAAGCGGCCCACATATGGACCCGCTTTGACCTAGAAATGTCGTTTTTGCCTTTGTATCCAAACTGGACTCAAGGACAGGCGTTTCTAACTATTTTCTATATTCTGAGACTGTTGGTAATATTTATTTCAGCTTTTGGAGGAGTTATTGCTGAACCTACTGTTACAAGGACCGCTACTGGTATTCCAATCCCAGGCAAGTGTACATTGCCATAAATTGCAGTTTAATTGTTTATTTTGTTCTCTTGCTCTATTTTCAGTGACTAGTGTACATGATATAACATAGGACCGTATGACATACTTAGCGTCCGATCACAGTCGGGTGCCAACCCCGTACGCGGAGTTGTGTACGTCATTTAGTGATGGACATTCGAGACCCTTTATATTCTCGTACTTGTTTATCAAGTACACTATAACCTAGGACACTTGACACCATACATTGACAGAATCTTCCTGAGATATTCAAGGTGATACTGTGTAGGATACAGGATGGACATAGTTATTATACTCGTAGATTATGACTGTTGCATTAGCTCTGATCTCACGTGACATGGACATGAGACGTGTGGTTTCATTGGGTGGGGAGAGACACACAGGCTACAGGCTGTTCTATATACATATACTACTATTGTGAGGTTGTAGACTCTCGAGCAGAGCTAGACCACTACTAGATATTGCTGCTACCGGCTCCCTGACACAGAGCTTGTAGCAGTCTCAGCCTGAGTACTAGTGTTGCTCTCAGATGCATTTTCACATAGATGGTTATGTAGTTACCCTATTTATTTCATTTTTTATTTCACTGCATTACTTTTGGCTTGTGATTTCTGTACCTTGTTATGTCCCCTGAGGACCTGGAATGGATGATGTCCCCAGGTTTAGCAGAAGAGCATTATCCCGAGGTTTACGGGACAGGAGCTGAAGCTGTACCAGGAGCTGTTGCTGAAGGAGAACCTAACATAGAAGCAGAGGTGATGGCTGAAGACTTTACTTGAGCTTATGACATTTGTACTCCTCAGATACTTATTTTGGACTCTTTTGTTCTGGTCTGATGACCCAGTATTTTAGACTCTTATCGGGTTGTTCCCCGACATACTCTGCTGAGACTGGACTTGATGTACTTTCTTTATTTATTATTGTTCTTATTATTCTGTGTGTGTGGATGAGATTAGTTTTTGACTTATTGTTGTAGACCTATATTACAGCTTAAGTACACCCGATGGATCCATTAAATTGGGTTGTCCATCGGTGTGTACTGCTGGCCATTGCCACGTGTCTAGTCCCTCGACATTTTGGGACTGGGACGTGACATAGTGATATCTCGATACTGGCCTGGTAGCTGTTGTTATAAGCTAACTCTACCAAATAAAGATAATCCTTCCATGAGCCTCTGAAATCCAAAATACAAGTGCGTAACATATCCTCGAGAGTCTGGATAGTCCTCTCCGACTGTTGACTGTCTGAGGGTGATATGTTGTACTAAACTTGAGTTGAGTGCCCAAGCTAGCCTGCAAACTCCTCCAGAAGTGGGATATAATGTGACTATTCTGATTCGAGACTATGCTCACAGAAACTTCATACAATCTTACTATCATCCATACATACATCTCCACGAGCTTCTTCGTAGACATACCCACTTTAAATAGCAAAAAATGGGCCAATTTGGTCAATATGTCAATGATGACCCAAATTGCGTCTTTACCTCCTGGAAAATGCGGAAGCCCTAAAATAAAATCTATTTTTACATGCTCCTACTTCCACTTTAGAATGGGTAAAGGCTGAAGTAATCCACCTAGCCTCTGCCTCTCCATATTTACCTGCTGACATACCAAGCATCTGGATACGAAGCTCGCCATCTCCCTCTTCATACCATACCACCAAACATGCTCTCTCATGTCTCTATACATCTTGTTAACACATGGATGCATAGAGTACTGAGATTAATGCATCTTCTGAAGAACCTTCTCGCGTAACACACCACTCGGGACACACAATCTGGTATCGTATCGTAATAATCCATCCACCTTAATACTGAAGTCCTCTGTGCTAATCTCATCCGGACCTGCGTTATAATGTGCCTCAGAGATTCATCCTCGAACTGTGCAGCTCTAATCCGGTCCATCAACTCTGACTGTACCTGAATTCCCAATATTTGTGTCGCAACTCCAAGAACTAGTACCTCAATATCCAAGCAATCAAGATCGGCCAATAAATGTATGTCCCTCATCAAGTACATAGTCACTGGATACCTGCTCAAAGTATCAGCGACTACGTTGGCCTTTCCTGGATGGTACTGCAAGAAAATATCGAAGTCCTTCATCAATTCCAACCATCGTCACTGCCTCATATTGAGATCTTTCTGTGTAAACACATACTTCAAGCTCTTGTGGTATATAAATATCTCTACACATTGTCCATACAAATAGTGTTTTCACAGGGCATAATTGCCTGGAAGCATAGGCAATCACATTTTTGTTCTGCTGCAACACATATCCCAAACCCTTACCCAAAGTATCACTGTATATAAAAATTCTTATGTCCCCGACGGCAATGTCAATACTGGAGTTGTAGTCAACATCTTCTTCAACTCCTCAAAGGCGACCTGACACTCCTCTGTCCAGACGAACTCCATGTCCTTCCTGGTCAGCCTAGTCGTTACCTCTGTAATATTGGGAAAAATCTTGAACAAAATTTTCGATAATAACCTGCTAATCCAAGAAAGCTCATGATCTCTGCCACTGAACTCAGGGTAGACCATGACTCAACTGCTGATATCTTCTTCGGGTCTACTGAGATCCCGTCTCCTGTAATCACATGTCCAAGGAATTCAACCTTGTCAAGAAAAAAATTATACTTTGAAAGCTTTCCATAAAGCTTCTCCTTCTTGAGAGTCTCCAGAACTATTCTCAGGTGCTCCTTATGCTACTTCGAGGTCATCAAATATATCAATATATCATCAATAAAAACAACAATAAACTGATCCAAATACTGATGAAACACCTTATTCATCAGATTCATAAATACCTCTGGAAAATTGGTCAACCCAAATGGCATCACCAAGAACTCGTACTGTCCATACCGAGTCATAAAATTTGTCTTTGGAATGTCTTCCTTTTTTTACTTTCACCTGGTGGTACCCTGACCTCAAGTCTATCTTGGAGAATACCTTCATTCTGCTCAAGTAATCAAACAGATCATCTATTCGCAACAACGGGTATTTGTTCTTAATAGTGAGGTTGTTAAGAGCCCTGTAGTTGATACACAAGCATACCGACCCATTCTTCTTTGGTACAAATAATATCGGATAACCCCACGGTGATGAACTGGAGCGGATGAAGCCATTATCCTGCAACTCATCCACCTGCTTCTTCAGTGAGAAAGGACTACAATATGAGATAAAAAAAATTCAAGGACGGAATTAATTTTTTATTTTAATATTGGATTTAATTTTTTTTAAAGTTTGGATATGGAAATAAATTTGAAGGATTGAATTATTAAATTTTTGAAGACTATTATAAATGAGATTTAAATTTTAAGAAATAATGTTAGATTGTAATTAAGAGTTACGACTTAAGAATCTGATTTAAAAAGAAAATTTTATTGGATTTTAAAATTTTGAAGATAAATTCAAATTTTAAAGATTTACTTTAAAATTTTAAGTTGTAGGGATGAAGTAAATTTTGAGGAGTTTGTTAAATAAAAAAAAGCGATTTGACTTCATGATTATATTTCTTGAATATATATATATATATATATATATGTTATTGAAGATTTTAAATTTTGAGGACAAAATTCTTTTAAGGTGGATGGATTGTAAGCCCTCTCATTTTGGGATAGGGGTAATTTGATAATTTATAATTATTTTTATTATTTTGTTTAATTAGATATATTTAAAGAATTAATTTCTAAAATTCTTTTTAATATATATGATATTTTGCCATGGCTTTGATATTTTGAGCAATGCACACCTTTTTTTCTTCTAACAAAATTTATATTACTAATCTTGAGTGTATCTAGTATAATTGAACCATGGTTGTTGCATTATTTTTATGTCCCCCATGCTCTAAAAATATTGACAACCATTTAGAACCACGGTTACAGTAAAACTTCCTTCATTAAACTAGAACTTGACCCAAACCAAACCCAAACACATGTAGGCATGTAGTGCACCCAGATATCCTCATGTGTATATATATATATATATATATATATATATATATATATATATATATATTTATTTATTTATTTATTTATTTATTTATTTATATTTATATTTATATTTAAATTTAAATTAATTTGTTTCTATTTATGGGAGTTCTATTTATAGAAAGTGGTATAGGTGTCATCCTAGTTGGTAAATAACTATCTAACCAACACCCAAACCTTATCAACACACAACCCAATAACCAACCAACCTCTCTCATATTCGGCCAAGAGTAGCCCCATGTGCCCGAACCCTATTAGCACTAGGAAACCCCCTCCTATGTTTAAATCTAATTAAAAAGCATATATATATATATATATATATATATATATATATATATATATATATATATCACCAAACCCTAACCCTAACCATAACAAATCTCTTTCCTCCTCTTGTGGCCGACCCCTCCCCTCTCTCCAATATGTAAGAGAAGCCCCCTTACCATCTCTCCCTCACAACATTATCTCCTTCACCAAAAATCTGCTTATCTCTTCTAAAAGCTTCACTTTTCATCATCCTTCCACCATCTCTTTATCCAAACACCATTAAACCTCCAAGAAGAACACCATCTTCCCCACCATCTTCCCCAAAAATATATCAAGAATCCATTGTCATCATCAACAACCCATCAAGAAGGGAGTAGCAAGCCAAGCACAAGCAAGAAGGAGTATTTCTTGGACAAGAAGAAGCGTCATCATCCAATCCTCCAAAGTTTTTGGTAAATCTTTAATCATTCTTTCTCAAATTTCATGGTATTATCCTTTTAGGTTATGTAAAATTATTGATTTAGAACTCATATTTTGCCATCTTGTTCTTATATTAGAAAATATGAATTTTTTATGATAGGTTGGTGATAATTTGCTTGTCGGTAGAACTAGTTTGAGACTTTTAATACGATTACTTGAGGGAATCTTTATTAATTTTTAAAACTAAATTAATAGGCATAGTTTTGCCCATAAATAGGGGTTATTTTGGAAATATTAAAAGGTGATTATTTTCTAAGATTAAAATATAATAAAATATGATATAAAATATTTTTTTATTAATACAAATCATACACATGTACTGGCAATGCTTCGAACAAGTTTCGGACAAAACTAGTCAACATAAAGTAGCCATAATCTTGAAATATGTTTATTTTATCAAATATGGAAATTAATTATTAAAATAAATATAAATTATATTTAAATTAATATTAAATGATTTATTATAATTTATTTTTATATCCTTTAATTGGGGACTTAAACTTAAATTTTGGAAGTCAAAAACCAAGAAACTAGGTTCCGATATACTGTAAAAGTAAGCAAAGTTGTTAGAAATAATAACGGACTTGGTTATTCATGGCACTGAATAAATTATATAATTAATTTATAATTACGAGAATTCTTGATTAGACCTTTAAGCATCTAATTTATGTTTAGGTCAATTGAATCCCGAATGAGTAGACGCGGGATCATCTTTACCACCACTGACAACAAAACCAGGCAAGTGTACATTGCCATGATGTATCATAGTTCCTTACCTTAATTACCTTATTTAGTTATTATAGTTATTTGATATGGTTGATGTGTGTGTTTACCCTAGGGCCGTAAGACGTTGCTTAGCATCCGAACAAGATTCGGGTGTCAATGTCGTTCGCGGAGTCGAGTAACGTCACTTAGAGAGTTAATACCATAATCTCATTTCAAGTGCTTGTATTCTTGCACGTTAGACTGTAGGACACTTGACACTATTTTATGTGACAAAATATTTCTTGAGGTATTCATGGTAATTCTGTATAGGATTACAGGACTCATGATATGAGACTTGCATATTATATAGATATCATTATGACTCGTTGTACTAGCTAGAGGTCCTGACCTTGCATGTTATGGACCTGAGACGTCGTGGACATGAGATATAAGGTTACATTGGGTGGGGAGAGACATACCATACACTACCAGAAAAAATCAAATTAGCAACGTTTAAAAACGTCGCTAAATGACCAAAAAATGTCGTTAATCATATTTAGCGACATAATTAGCGACATTTAAAGAAGTCGGAACAAAGCAAGTCGCTAAAAGAAAAAATGTCGCTAAACGTCGCTATGCTGACATTTTTTAGCGACTTAAATATGTCGCTAAAATTAGCGACATTTAGCGACGCAGCGTCACTAATTAGCAACGTTAATTAACGTCGCTAAATGTCGCTAATTAGCAACTTATATAGCGACGTTACAGCGACGTCTTTAATGACCTGGCAATACTGTCATGTCAGCAATTTGCAACGTACAGCGACATTTTTAGCGACGTATTTAGCGACGTTATTAGCGACTTGTAGTAATGTCGCAACTTAGCGACGTATTTAGCAACGTGTAGTAACGTCGCTAAAATATCGCTAATTTTACAAAAAAAAGAATATTGAATTATTTCCAAACTATTATTCCTGCAGTTTATTAAATTATAATCTGTACAAATAGACCTGGAGCAACCCTCCGTTGAATTTTTGGGTTTGCCAACCCCCTTGGGTTGAACACTCAACACCGATAAAATAACATATTTAATATAAATAAAATAATAAAATTTGAAGAAAAGAAAGCATCTAGCAAATATCATCGTAAAGAATACGGCAAATATATATCCATAAAATCTCATCCTAAATAATAATAAAAATACAAATATCCAGCAACTAGCTATACTACTGCGAATTTGTAGGAGGCTGACCACCGGCACGCATGAAGGATAAGAACAGCTCATACTGGTCCCGTGAAATCGATACCGATGTCGATGGAGAAGGCAGTGACGTCGGTGGAGTCTGTGTCGATGTAGGCACACTAGGAGGTCGTACCCGCTCCAAGTCTGGAAGTCGCTAGTTGTAAGAATCCATGGTAGATAACAGCCTCTTACTGCTATGAACCATTGAATCATGCATCATCGTTAGCCTCTCGTCCATCGATAGCTGTGATGCCTGCAGCTCCATGATGTTACGGTCTGTCGAGGCTCTAATATTATTTGTCAAATCTTGGAGCTTCGTGATGCTGCGATCGAGCATATTGAATCATGTGATGAGCGTCGAATCATCCGCCTACGGCTGGGACCGAGGCTGCTCCTTCATCCTTCGTAGCAACTCGTCATGGAGAGACACAATCTGACAGTCAACGGCCTCCTGGACTCTGGCCAACGATTGTGAGGGCTGTGTGGAATGCGCAGCTGTCGGAGAGGCCCTAGATGACTGCATCATAACCAGGGTGCCATAGGATTCTGTACCATAGTACGTACCCCTCTAGAGACCACCATCTATGGTCACCCATAGGTCATCCGCCGACGAAGCTGGAGCGGGCTGCGAGGAAGTACCAGCCTCTCCAGGTGTAGGTGCACTAGCAGTCGTTCGCTCACGCAGCCTAAGATACTCGGCCAAGAAAGGTTTGGAAACTCGATAATTGCCTAACTTATATTAAAATTAACACAAAGTAAAGTAATACTTACATTGGTCTGCGAGGCCCTCTCATCAATGAGATTTTGTCCTTGCGATGGATGGCAAAGAAGACGGTCACCATGTTTGGATCCTCACCCCTCTGTACCTATTAGAAATATGGTCTAAACCCATAAAGAATTTGTTATGCTTATACATGGATGTATGTTTGTGTCTTATGTGTACAACCGGTGCTATACTACAATACCGGAGGAGTAACAAGGTCAGCTATGCATTACGGGATACACTGGCATAATGAAAATGCATGAAATAAAACTTTAACAATCATTCGGTTAAGTAACAAGTCAATCGGGAAATCAAATAAACTCTTGAGCCTATTAAACTAATTCATACATCCAGAACCAGTATACCTGTGGTATGCCATTTTGGCAGTATATCCAGGTTGGTGCTCACCAAGGCCAAAATATATCAATTCTCAATCATATCTAACAGTCATTCCATGACAATCAATTACTATACAACAATCAATTTTAGACTAGACCCAATCACCACAACGATGAATACAAGACAATAATGAGATAATCAATAACTATGATACGAGAAATTAGCGGGTAAATACGACAACAAGTAAATGTAAGCACTATACAATTTTAGATTGTGAACGAAGCATGCTATCGTATGTAAAACAGTAAGGAGAAGCCATACGCTATAATACTGATTCTAGGGCTCAGGATTCCTCGCCATTTTCAGCATGCTTTTATCCAAAATCAACAACGTATCATATGGGTAAGTTCATAAATGATCTAAGCTAGCTATAGGAACAAGTTTTATCTGATTCCGACATGTATTAAGAAAGTTGGAATAATTTACCCTTAAGTTGTTATTTACACACGTGACCATTTTCAGCACGTTTTATCTCAACAAGATGTCACAGAAACCTTAACCCTAACCTTAACCCTAACCCTAACCCTAATCCCAGGTCAAAAACCCTAACCCTAACCCCAGATCAAAAACCCTAACCCTAATCCCAGATCAAAAACCCTAACCTCTCCCCCAGGTCAAAAACCCTAACCCTAACCCCAGGTAAAAAACCTTAACCCTAACCTTAATTCTAGGTCACGTGTGTGTGTGTCATGTCAGTGTGTGTATCGTATTTGTGTCAGTCTGTAACGTGTGTGTGTCGTGTCAGTGTCTGTGAGAGAGAGAGAGAGAGAGAGCCGGTACCTAGAGGAGGAGGAGGAGAAAGGGAGGAGAGGGCGCTGTCGTAGGAGGGTCGCTGGGAGGGAGGAGGGTGTCGCGGGTTTCAAACTTGGGAGAGGGAGAGCGAGAGCGAGAGCGAGAGATCGAAAGAAATGGGGGGAAGAAACCCTAATTGAAACAAATTTAGCGACGTTTTAGCGATGTCACTAATGACGTCGCTAACTTAGCGACGTTTGCGACCTAAATTGACGTCGCTAATGACGTCGCTAAATATCCAAAAGATATACGTCACAAAATATATCGCTAAATGTTGCTAAATAAAATATTTTAGCGATATTTAGCGACCTAAATTGAACTTATAGCGACTAATCTTTTAAAAACTTAATAAAAGTCGCTAAACATCGCTAAATGTCGCAAATTAGCGACGATTTTTAATGGAGTCGCTAAATTAGCAACGTTTTATCTGTCGTCGCTCAAAAATGTCGCTAAACCCACTTATTCTAGTAGTGATACTACAGGCTGATTATATTATATATATATATATATATATATATATATATATATATATATATATATATATATATATATATATATATATATATATATACTATGTTACTGGAGGTGCCTTAGATTTTTTGCACATTTTTTGGCCCTACGAGATATTACTTGCTGCTTTGGGCTCCCCGACACAGAGCCTATAGTGATTTCAGCCTGAGTACGAGTGATGTTCTCATGTGCATATCACTTAGATTGTTACAGTAGTTTATCCTTGAGTATTTGGCATTATACTATTTTACTTTGCCATGCTGTTTCTTGTATCTTGTTATGTCCCTCTGAGTACCTGGTCCCTTGCCAGTATTGCAGCATAGACCATTATGGAGCCTGCCTGGAGTTACTGATTTGGGTTACTTTGCCATGTGGGCATTGATACCAGGTACTTATATTCATTTATATTATTGATTCATCTGCTGATGTAGCCTAGTTTTTATAGACTCGTATTTCTTTCTCGAGTCTATTCGAGCTTGTATGTTATTGGGCGGCCGACTTTAGAACATGTAGCTCATTTTGTTGTATTATATTTATTGCGGATTGACGCATAGATATTTATATTTACTGAATTATCTAGATAGTGACCATTATAATATAGCTTATACGTATTCGAGTCGGACCAGAGTCAGATCGAAGGTGTAGCTGACATGTTACGTATTTCTAGTCCTACGTATTTTGAGACTGGGTTGTTACATATTTTTGTGGTGGCCCATGTAGATCAGAGCATATCGTTTCAGTTACGTCATTATACCGAGCGAGCCTGCAGTTAGGATTAGGTTGTTAGGATCTCAATCCACAATTGCTATTGGAACTTTCTTTGATTTCTAATATCGTCCTTGAACCTCAAAATTGTAATCATCTATACTTTCTTTGAACTATTATTCTTTGATTCTCATTTTTTTCTAATTCAGAAAGATGAACACTCGTGCGCAGTGATCTCCCAAGGAGAATATTTTCGTCAACACGAAGACAACATATTTGAGAGATTATTTGTAAGTAGATGGTTATCTAATTTATGAAGATCATGGTAGATAATTTCTAGATATTAGAGTGAGAATAGATTAAGACATTACCAGTAGAAACCTAAAACAAGATGGACTCTATCAATTGCCTCGATTATAAGTGACGGGTTACTATTAGATAAACCCTTTAGATGTATGTGAGTGATTTTATTTTAGGATATAATATTGTATTTTGATAAGATGGTTTGATCTAAGGTGGGTAGGCTTCTCGACTAGCGAATTGGTTTAGAGGTTAACCAATTGAAGAAGATGAGAATTATCAATTTTTGGTGCTTTGAGGCTTAAACTTCTATATGATTTGAAAAAAGGGGTATTTTGTTTTAAATTGAGAAAAAAATGATGAGATAAGGAGCTAAAGATTTATTTAATTTAAAATTTTAAGGTGATTATGGTATAATGGATTTAAAATTTTAAATTAAAATATTTTGGATGAATTTAAATGTTGTAGAGCTTAAATTTTAAGGATCAATATTAATTTAAATAAAGAGTTGAAAATTTGATATGACAGCATTAATGATTTTGTTAAACTATAAGTTTTGAAGATTATGATATGATTGGATTTGTGTTTAAATTTAAAAGAGATTATGTGATAAATTTAAATTTAGATATTAAGAATCTTGAAGCATTTAAATTTTGTAGGATTTAAATTTGAAGATTCTGATAAGATTTGACTTGGAATCTAAATTTGAGAATTTTAGGATATGAAGAGGCGGCGCATTAGTGAATCTCAATTTCAAGATTTCGTAATTATTTTATTGTTTAAGTATTGTGTGGAAATTAATAATATAAAGGAAAAGATCGAGAGAATAGTTTCAAATTCAAATTTTGTGGATGAAAATTTAAATTAAAATTTATTCAAGAAAATATACAATGGTTGAATTTAAATTAGAGGATTGGATTTAAACTTGAATGATTGAGATTGGGTTATTAAATAAAGTTTTGAGGAATTGGATTTAAATTAAAAAATTTAAATGATAGAATTTAAACTTTGAAAAGAGTTTGATAAAATAGATTTATATTTCCTTGAGAAAATTTTAGAGGTTAAATAATATTTGGTAAATTTGAGTAAGTTTTTCCATAATTGTTGAATTAAAGGGAAGTAAAAATTATGATGCAAAAATTATTGTTGATTATATAAAAAAAAAATATAGAGGAGTAAAATTTAATGGAATAATTTATCGAATTCAAAATTTTAGATGAGGTTATTTTAAACTTTGTGGTTGGATTTAAATTTTAAGAATAGATGAAATTAAATTAAGTTTTAAGATTTGATGAGACAAAGATATATTGTATTAAAGAATATAGATTTTGGGGATTCAATTTGATCTGAGAAGGTTGCTTAGAATTAGATATGTCATATGTTAATTATTTTGTTTGCTAGCTTTATGATTGCTAGATTTAACGATGTTATAGAGGGTAAAATTGATTAAGTTACCAGTATTATCGTTTCGAGAAAATAAAATTTATTCAAAAAATTTAGAAATTGAGGAGAAGACTATTTGAGAATTAAATTTTAAAATGGTGAAATGAGACAAACTTTGAGGATAAAATTTAAAGGTATTATATGGTAAGATTGAATTTAAATTCTGGAAAGGCCATGATATACTGGATTTGACTTCTCTTTAAATTTGAAGGACTTAAATCTAGCATAGTTTAAATTTTGGAATTTAAATTTGGAGAATAGAATTTTTGAGATTGGATTTAAAATTTTAAGTATTGGGTTATTAAATTTAAGTTTTAAGAAAATTAAGGAGATTAACATCATAGATAGTGGACTACAATATGTGGATTCAAATTATATTTTCAAGGTTGAAATTAAATTCAAGTTTAAGAATTTGAGGAATTGGGATCTTATGAATTTAATTTTGAAAATTTTAAAGAAATTTGAATGAGTAGAATAATAATAATAAATTTTAAAGTTGAGAATTGAGTTCAATTTAATTTGAGGAGTTTAAATCTTGAAGTATTTAAATTTTAAAGATTTAATTTTAAAATTTAATTAGAAGTTTGAGATAAAATTCAAGAAATTCAAGAATAATGTTGAGAATTTTAAGTGTTAGGAGTTCAATATAATATTGAGAATTGATTTATGGGTTGAATTAAACCAAAAGAATAACAATATAATGATTGACTTTATCACATATAGAATTGACTTTTAATGACTTAATTTGAATTCAAACTTTGATGGAAAAAAAATTTTGAGATATACGATTGATTTTAAAATTTTGAAGATAAAAACTTTGATGGATTTTAAAATTTTGAAGATAAATTCGTATTTTAAATATTTACTTTAAAATTTTAAGCTATGGGGATGATGTAAATTTTGAGGACTTTGTTAAATAACAAAAACGATTTGACTTCATGATTATATTTCTTGAATTTTAATGGAGAATATAATATATATATATATATATATATATATATATATATATATATATATATATATATATATATATATATGTGTGTGTGTGTGTGTGTGTGTGTGTGTGTTATCGAAGATCTTAAATTTCGATGATAAAATTCTTTTAAGGTGGGTAGATTGTAAACCCTTCATTTTGGGATAGGAGTAATTTGATAATTTATAATTATTTTTATTATTTTGTTTAATTAGATAGATTTAAAGATAATTTCTAAAATATTTTTTAATATATATATATGACACTTTGTCATGGCTTTGATATTTTGAACAATGCACGGCCTTTTTCCTACCAACAAAATTGATATTACTAATCTTAATTGTATCTAGTATAATTGGATCATGGATGTTGCATTATTTTGATGTCCTCCATGCTCTAAAAATATTAACAACCATTTAGAGCCACAGTTACCGTAAAACTGCTTTCATTAGACTAGAACTTGACCCAAACCAAACCCAAACACATGTAGGCATGTAGTGCACCCAAATATCCACATGTATATATATATATATATATATATATATATATATATATATATTAATTTATTTTTATTTATGGGAGTTTTATTTATATAGAAAGTGGTATAGGTGTCATCCTAGTTGGCAAATAACTACCTAACCAACTCCCTAACCAACCAACACCCAAACCTTTTTAACACACAACCCAATAACCAACCAACCCCTCTCATATTCAGCCAAGAGCAGTCCCCCCTGTGTTTGAACCCTATTAGCACTAGGAAACCCCCTTCTATGTTTAAATTTATTTAAAAAGCTCATATATATATCAACTTATCACCAAACCCTATTGCGTGTTATGGACATGAGACGCCACCCAAACCTTTTTAACACACAACCCAATAACCAACCAACCCCTCTCATATTCAGCCAAGAGCAGTCCCCCCTGTGGTTGAACCCTATTAGCACTAGGAAACCCCCTTCTATGTTTAAATTTATTTAAAAAGCTCATATATATCAATTTATCACCAAACCCTATTGCGTGTTATGGACATGAGGTTACATTGGGTGGGAAGAGACACACCATACCACAGGCTTATTATATATATATATATATATATATATATATATATATATATATATATATATATACACATACTATGTTACTGGAGGTGCCTTAGACTCTGTCCTATATCTTTGGCACATTTACTGGCCCTACGAGATATTACTTGCTGTTGTGGGCTCCCCGACACAGAGCATGTAGTGGTTTCAGCATGAGTATAAGTGATGTTCTCATGTGCATATTACTTAGATGGTTGTAGTAGTTTACCCTTGAGCTATATATGAGCCTGTTTTACTTTGGCATGTTGTTTCTTGTACCTTGTTATATCTTTCTGAGGACCTGGTTCATTGCCAGTTTTGCAGTATAAACCATTGTGGAGCCTGCCTGGAGTTGCTGATTTGGGTTGCTTTGCCATGTGGACATTGCTACCAGGTACTTATATCATTTTTACTAGTGTTATGCTATTCATTTATATTATTGATTCATCTGCTGATGTATCCTAGTTTTTATATACTCATAGTTCGTTCTAGAGTCTATTCGAGCTTGTGTGTTACTGGACAGCCAACTTTAGCACATGTAGCTCATTCTTGTTGTATTATGTTCATTATGGATTGAGGTATAGATATTTATATTTATTGGATTATCTAGATAATGACCATTATAATACAGCTTATACGTATTTGAGTCAGACCAGAGTCTGGTCGAATGTGTTACTGGCATATTACGTATTTCTAGTCCTACGTATTTTGAGACGGAGGCTTTAAACTAGCTCCTGAAGGATCCCTCATCCTCTTGGAGCCAAGCTCCAAATCATCCTTCGTATATTGTGCCTGCGCCAGGATCTCCTCAAATGTAGTGGTGCGATGTCCACTAGTATGGGATTTGATCTCCCTGTTCAAATCATTTTAAAACTTTTGGGCCTTACCCCGTGTAAACCCCCTCACCCAAAATTAGGGCTACTTTGCTTAGATAGTGAAATTAGGGCTAGTCTGAACCCAATTAAAATTAGAACACGGCATTTAATTTAATTATGAAATAATTATGACACGTAGCGCACCTTACCGTTGCTTCGATAATTGGAACACCTCACTAGCCGTTGCCTATCTACGAATTTCACAACATTGACCTAGACGTGCCCGCCTACCTTTCTAGCCCTTGGGAAACTCATAATATTGCTTTCTTGTGCTATATTTTAGTCGCACAATAAACGTCGCGGACGTTATTCCTTAATTCGAAATAATTTCCAATTTTGTACCCTTGTGCGTCCCAATCGAAATTGGGGACACAATCTTGCCCGTCTTGTGCATCTCAAATTTTATTAATATTCTACACTGTCCCCTCTACGCCCTGACACTTGTGCCCCGCCTAAATCTAATCCCATGTACTCCTAATTAATTCTAGAATATCGTGCGCGGTTTGATTTAATTAATTAAATCCAATATCCGCCTTTGTGTAATTTTCTAATTGTTGGGGCTTTTATGCAAAAATGCACTGAGGTGTCCCCACCATTGGACAATTCATAAAGGAATCAATTTTTCCCTTCACGTGGATTTTTTTTATAATTTTCTGGAATTTCAAACGCGCAACATCGCCCTCCTATTTTAATCCAACCCTTGCAATTAAATAATTATAATTTAAAGCCACAACATCCTCATGTGAGGCCAAGACCCACTCCAAGGATTGTAGCCCAAGGCCCAAGCCAAAGAGAGTTGACCAAGCCCACATTGCCCTAGGTCAAACCCTCAAACCCAAGTCATATATAAACAACTCTTCTCCTATTCTCTTTATTTCTCCTTTTCATCAAAACCTAAACCAACTCCAAGCCAAACCCAGCCGACTCCTCCTTCTTCAACATTACCCCTCTTCCCTGCCTGGCTATGCCGGAGCTTCGCCGACCATCTCCGCTCACCACCAGGCGAACTCCTCCCTGGACCTCCCTCTCTTCTCCCTCGACCTCCAACACAACTTCCCCATCTCCACCCGCGCCGGAGGCCGAGCCCGACGCACCACCGGCCCTGCCGACCTCGTCGACCCGACTGCACCGAGCAGCCGAGCCTCCGCGAGCCCACCGGAGCCACCACTCGCCGGATACCCTGCCCCTTTCTCAGTCTCCTTCCTCGTATGCACGCCTCACCCGGTCCGACTCCCCCGCCGGAGCCGGAGCAGAGTCACCACACCACCATTACCAGCCTTCACCTCCTGCCCTGTGCTCGACCCCCGGGTCAGCCTCGACCGGAGCCAGTTTCTCCCGCCAGTGCACCGGCCTCTACCACCCTGCTCCTCCTTCGTATCCCCTCTTCCCTGTCCTCTCCGTCTCGAGCACCTAGGTTCAGCCGAGAGCAGCCCCAAGACTTCAGCAGGCCGCAATCACCACCATCATCCCTAACACCATCACCATACTCCCCATTATCATCTCCACATCACCATGGATCGCCGGAGAAGCCCTGGCCGGACTCCGGCAGTCCACCTTGTCACCACCATGGACATCTCATCATCATCCCCATCTCAATTTATCATCATCAACACTTCATCGTTCTCTTCACTTTCCTCACACCATTGACATCTCATCATCGTCGTTGTCGTCATCTCACCATCATTCCATCACCATCATTCCATCATCATCGTCGTTGTCGTCATCTCACCTCCATTGCCTTCATCATCATCATCAACCCTAACATCATCATCACCCTCGTCGACCTTCTCGTCATCATTGTGTCATCGTTATCACCACCCTCATCGTAGTCAGCCATCATCATCACCGCCTTATCATCATCTTCATTAGCACCATCATCCTCGCCGTCACCATCATACACATCACCATCTTCGTCATCAATATCCTCATCACCGTAAACCTAATTAACCACCCTCATTATCATCATCCTCCTCGTCTCAATTTATCACCATCACCGCATCGTCACCCCACCAGTCATTATCATCATCAGCATTGTCGTCCTCATCATCATCGTAGCGTCGTTATCTTATCGTCGTCAACCTCTCTTCGCCGTCGTCCAGCCGATTCCGTGTACGTACTCTGAGGTACGAACTTGTCCATCTTCCTCTTTTATATGTGCTTGTGTGTATGCCAGTAGAATATTAGTATTGCTTATTGACTGCTAGCTGTTATTTGACCCTGAGTCGGTGAACCCAGTACTGCGTACACAAACTTGTACACGTACGCGTATACTATTTAGTTTGATATATATATATATATATATATATATATATATATATATATATATATATATATATATATAGTATATGCATACTATTCAACTTGGAATACATATAATTATTGGATGACATATATGTACATATATATATATATATGGTATATATGTATATTATAATTAAATCATATGTTAATAATAATTAGGACTATATATCCAGAATGTACGACCCTAGGACACCGTGGATTGTCCCGTACTCACCTTGACCATGTTGACCCTAAACACTTGGGAATTGTCCGCCTTACGTACATTAACGGACTGGCGTAGACACCTGTCAGTTGACTGTCTGATTTTGTGTACAACACTTGAAGATATGACCCCGCGTAATTCAACGCGTAATTGACCGTGTTAGATAACTAGTGCCACCCCTAGTATACCCCCTGAGTCCAGTATAAATGTGGTTGTGTAATGACTAATGATTTTATTGTATTATATCATATGTACATAGGATGTTGGATTTATTCTGCACGACTTTTTGGAGCAGGTTATTGGTACATTGCAGCTTCCTTGCCAGGCAAGTATACCTTGCCATTGTACTGTTATTTTTATTCCATATGTTGCATGCATCTTTATTTTCTGTCTTTTCATATATTTTAACTGTTATATAAAAATACGCGCGACGGTGTCGTCGCGGTATATTTTTATTTATGTATTTGCATTGACCTTGTTTATGAGACTAGCCCATCCTCATGTAGCATCTTTAGGTTTATTGGCCGTGACACAGTTGTTACACGAGTTGTGAGTCTCATGTAGATCATAGACTTGCGTGCAGGTTGGCCTCCTGTACGTGTGGGCCGTGCGTTAGGAATAACTGCTGTTAGAAACTTTGCATGCTAGTGGATTTGGCAGTTATTAGAGTGTTATCGTGTCATGGATGTGACATGCTTAGAGCATGGGGTGGGAAGAACAACAAGTAAGGCATTTGGGCTCCGTTGCACTTTCCTTGTGTAACCCGTACGCTCCGACGGAGATGCGCGGTCATGATGACACCTATACTACTTGGCGGGCCTCCACCGTTCAAAAGACGACGTGCCTTTGTAGGCCCCTGGATCTCCAAGAGAACCATGCCAATCCTATTTATGGCCAGATAGCCCACTTGTTAGAAAGTTATTCTCAAACTGCATTCACATAGATGGTTAGGCGACCCCAATGGATGTTTATTTTTAGTACTTTATTGGCATGTGTTTAAGTATCTTGTTATGTCCCTCTGAGGACCTGGTCCGCTGCCAGGTGTATCTGTTCTTGAGTATTTGCAGGAGCGCATATTTGGATGGTTGTAGATGCTTTGTGGACGTCTTCTCTTCGAGCCGTGATCGATAGCTGGTATACTTATATATTGATTGATTGTCTTGTACTTATATTGTATTTACTTTTCCCATTCGACTTGGTAGTGGATTTGTTTCCATCCAACTATCATCCTTAGATACTTCTTATTGAGATCTAGTTTCATAGACATTGGTTACTTTATTCATATTTGATTTTGGTGGATGAGATCTAGATTATACCCTGTGACTTGTGACATATGTTTATACCACTTGTGGATTGATATTCATATTACAGCGTACGTGTGGATTTGGTTTCCATATATTGGAGTTGCCATATCCATGCGGCTGGCATGCTTACGTGTCCTAGTCCTACGTATTTTTGGGACTGGGGCGTGACATATTTTTATGGTGGCCCATGCAGGTCTAGAGCATATTGTCTCGGTTAATTTACTGTACCGAACAAGCCTGCACCTAGGACTAGAGTATAGGATTTTATCCACATTGACTATGATTCATCTTCCTCCTATCTGTTCTATTTGAACAATTGCATCATGCTTGATTCATGTGCTTCCCTAATAGTTCTTTAAGTATAGCCTTCTCCTAGAATATAGAAGTTCCTGTTGTTAGATAATAATTAGAGTAGCACACCTATTAAGAATACAACGAGAATATAGACACACCACTAAGTTTAGAATATCTAGTGAACCCTAGAATTCCTTATCTTTAGATTGGTTTACCATTACCCCTTGATGTATTATGAAGACTTGAGAGTAGTATAGACACTACTAGAGTTAGCTAGAAGTTTTACCATAATGTTTGCCACTAGCATTGAGGAACCAATAGAAAACCAAAATTGAATATTAGGACTAAACCTAACCTTCACAGTTAGATAAGTATTGGAGAGATATAAATTTAGATTCTTGTCTTGAGATAAGCAGACAGTACCTTAGAAAGCCAAGAGCAATGCATAGAATATTTACCTAATCATACCTCAAACACAGAGACTAGCATACCCCTTGGAAAACCATGATGCTATCTAGAGTCCTCCATTTAATTTCATATAATTGTTCCTCTGAAACCCTAGCACTTGCTATTTGTACGACGACTAATCATGTTCTCTTCTTCATCTTTTAAAACTCGTGCCACCTGCCACCTCTGATCATAGACCAAGTGATTATACTCTACGATAGGATATATAGTTTGCTATAGTCTTAGTTGTAATCTTAAATTTTGAACTGTGTACCTTGTAGCTAGAACCTGATAGTTGAGTTGTTCAATTAGATTGTGATGATTACCCCTTAGCTTTAAATCACGAAATCTGTACCCATAGCTCGATACGAGTTAAATCCCTTTTCCCTTAACGGCTAGTAACTCATCTATCCCTACGATTGACACCTGTTCTATGAGCACTTGACCCTTACCTATATAATGCAATAGGAGACCCTAATAAGAGTTTCTGTTCTATGTACATGTGCAAGGTTGATTTATAGGATCCTCTTAAGACTGTCACCGTATTAGTTTAATTATTTTAAGTTGGGTAGTATGCCTCATAACCTAGTATCACATAGTCCACTTGACCCATCGAGGTAGTGTAACTAAATGACATTAATTGTATGCTAGCATTAGACGACAACGTTTATTCAGACGATAGAATTTAGAGGTCCATGACCTATTTGGACGACTAGCGACTTAGACAAGGAGGTTGTATGATAACTGTAGAGATTGTAGAGTCTTTATTATTATTGCATATTTTGTTTTGTTTTGTGAACTTGATTTGACTTGTACCTCCTTTCATCATCATCTAGCGTACTTATATTTGTTGTACCCCCTTGACTTATGCTGCTATTATAGCCTAGTTTTTGCAAGCTTATTCCTTATCGAGCTTGTTCATGACATATGTATTAGTGGGTCGACACACTAATACATTTCAGAATCAGTGTATTACGGTCTGATCAACCATAGTGCGCTTGATTCGTCCTTCGCAATAATACCTTACGTGGATTAAAATATAATTAACTAGTAGACACCTGTACTTGCCCTCTAAATATGTCTGAGCGGGTCGTATCGGTTACATAACTATACTAATATGAGCATACGAATATAGATTTACCAAATAGGATTTCAGTCCACAACTGCCTTGATAATTCCCATTGGATTTCTTGAAACGCCTTGATCCCTATACTTGCATTCTATTACTTCTCCCTTGAACTCTTATTTATTGATCTACGTCTTTCCTTATTTTGAAAAGACGAAACATCTTGCTTGGTATAAGGTTGATATATAAATAGTACTAGATATCCCCCATAGGCCAATCACATTGTTTGGTGACTACCTTTTATAAGTGATTAAGGGCATATCATAGAGGATATATTTGGTGTTAAAAGACTTTGAGGATTAAATAACATGATCAAATAAATTTGGGACTTAGCCTTCTTAGGTGTTTAGCCTTAGATGATAGATGGATAAATTCTAAGTTGGGTAGAAACTACCATGTTAACTTAAGGAGAATTCTTTATACTGTAATCAAGTAAGGTTAGATAGAGAAATCCTACCCTAGTTTTAATTTCGAGGACGAAATTGTTTTAAGTTGGGTAGATTGTAAACCCCCTCACCCAAAATTAGGGCTACTTGGCTTAGATAGTGAAATTAGGGCTAGTCTAAACCCAATTAAAATTAGAACACGGCATTTAATTTAATTACGAAATAATTATGACACGTAGCGCACCTTACCGTTGCTTCGATAATTGGAACACCTCACTAGCCGTTGACTATCTACGAATTTCACAACATTGACCTAGACGTGCCCGCCTACCTTTCTGGCCCTTGTGCAACTCATAATATTGCTTTCTTGTGCTATATTTTAGTCGCACAATAAACATCGCGGACGTTATTCCTTAATTCGAAATAATTTCTAATTTTGTACCCTTGTGCGTCCCAATCGAAATTGGGGACACAATTTTGCCCGTCTTGTGCATCTCAAATTTTATTAATATTCTACATTGTCCCCTCTACGCCCTGACACTTGTGCCCCGCCTAAATCTAATCCCATGTATTCCTAATTAATTCTAGAACATCGTGCGCAGTTTGATTTAATTAATTAAATCCAATATCCGCCTTTGTGCAATTTTCTAATTGTTGGGGCTTTTATGCAAAAATGCACTGAGGTGTCCCCACCATTGGATAATTCACAAAGGAATCGATTTTTCCCTTCACGTGGATTTTTCTTATAATTTTCTGGAATTTCAAACGCGCAACATCGCCCTCCTATTTTAATCCAACCCTTGCAATTAAATAATTGTAATTTAAAGCCCCAACATCCTCATGTGAGGCCAAGACCCACTCCAAGGATTGTAGCCCAAGGCCCAAGCCAAAGAGAGTTGACCAAGCCCACATTGCCCTAGGTCAAACCCTCAAACCCAAGTCATATATAAACAACTCTTCTCCTATTCTCTTTATTTCTCCTTTTCATCAAAACCTAAACCAACTCCAAGCCAAACCCAGCCGACTCCTCCTTCTTCAACATTACCCCTCTTCCCTGCCTGGCTATGCCGGAGCTCTGCCGACAATCTCCGCTCACCACCAGGCGAACTCCTCCCTGGACCTCCCTCTCTTCTCCCTCGACCTCCAACACAACTTCCCCATCTCCACCAGCGCCGGAGGCCGAGCCCGACGCACCACCGGCCCTGCCGACCTCGTCGACCCGACTGCACCGAGCAGCCGAGCCTCCGTGAGCCCACCGGAGCCACCACTCGTCGGACACCCTGCCCCTTTCTCCGTCTCCCTTCCTCGTATGCACGCCTCACCCGGTCCGACTCCCCCGCCGGAGCCGGAGCAGAGTCACCACACCACCATTACCAGCCTTCACCTCCTGCCCTGTGCTCGACCCCCGGGTCAGCCTCAACCGGAGCCAGTTTCTCACCGCCAGTGCACCGGCCTCTACCACCCCGCTCCTCCTTCGTATCCCCTCTTCCCTGTCCTCTCCGTCTCGACCACCTAGGCTCGGCCGAGAGCAGCCCCAAGACTTCAGCAGGCCGCAATCACCACCATCTATCCCTAACACGATCACCATACTCCCCATTATCATCTCCACATCACCATGGATCGCCGGAGAAGCCCTGGCCGGACTCCGGCAGTCCACCTTGTCACCACCATGGATATCTCATCATCATCCCCATCTCAATTTATCATCATCAATACTTCATCGTTCTCTTCACTGTCCTCACACCATCGACATCTCATCATCGTTGTTGTCGTCATCTCACCATCATTCCATCACCATCATTCCATCATCATCGTCGTTGTCGTCATCTCACCTCCATTGCCTTCATCATCATCATCAACCCTAACATCATCATCACCCTCGTCGACCTTCTCGTCATCATTGTGTCATCGTTATCACCACCCTCATTGTAGTCAGCCGTCATCATCACCGCCTTATCATCGTCTTCATTAGCACCATCATCCTCGCCGTCACCATCATATACATCACCATCTTCATCATCAATATCCACATCACCGTAAACCTAATTAACCACCCTCATTATCATCATCCTCCTCGTCTCAATTCATCACCATCACCGCATCGTCACCCCACCAGTCATTATCATCATCAGCATTGTCGTCCTCATCATCATCGCAGCGTCGTTATCTCATCGTAATCAACCTCTCTTCGTCGTCGTCCAGCCGATTCCGTGTACGTACTCCGAGGTACGAACTTGTCCATCTTCCTCTTTTATATGTGCTTGTGTGTATGCTAGTAGAATATTAGTATTGCTTATTGACTGCTAGCTGTTATTTGACCCTGAGTCGGTGAACCCAGTACTGCGTACACAAACTTGTACACGTACGCGTATACTATTTAGTTTTATATATATATATATATATATATATATATATATATATATATATATATATATATATATATATATATTTAGTATATGCATACTATTCAACTTGGAATACATATAATTATTGGATGACATATATGTACACATATATATATAGATGGTATATATGTATATTGTAATTAAATCATATGTTAATAATAATTAGGACTATATATCCAGACTGTACGACCCTAGGACACCGTGGACTGTCCCGTACTCACCTTGACCATGTTGACCCTAAACACTTGGGAATTGTCCGCCTTACGTACATTAACGGACTGGCGTAGACACCTGTCAGTTGACTGTCTGATTTTGTGTACAACACTTGAAGATATGACCCCGCGTAATTCAACGTGTAATTGACCGTGTTAGATAACTAGTGCCACCCCTAGTATACCCCCTGAGTTCAGTATAAATGTGGTTGTGTAATGACTAATGATTTTATTGTATTATATCATATGTACATAGGATGTTGGATTTATTCTGCACGACTTTTTGGAGCAGGTTATTGGTACATTGCAGCTTCCTTGCCAGGCAAGTATACCTTGCCATTGTACTGTTATTTTTATTCCATATGTTGCATGCATCTTTATTTTCTGTCTTTTCATATATTTTAACTGTTATATAAAAATACGCGCGACGGTGTCGTCGCGGTATGTTTTTATTTATGTATTTGCATTGACCTTGTTTATGAGACTATCCCATCCTCATGTAGCATCTTTAGGTTTATTGGCCGTGACACAGTTGTTACACGAGTTGTGAGTCTCATGTAGATCATAGACTTGCGTGCAGGTTGGCCTCCTGTACGTGTGGGCCGTGCGTTAGGAATAACTGCTGTTAGAAACTTTGCATGCTAGTGGATTTGGCAGTTATTAGAGTGTTATCGTGTCATGGATGTGACATGCTTAGAGCATGGGGTGGGAAGAACAACAAGTAAGGCATTTGGGCTCCGTTGCACTTTCCTTGTGTAACCCGTACGCTCCGACGGAGATGCGCGGTCATGATGACACCTATACTACTTGGCGGGCCTCCGCCGTTCAAAAGACGACGTGCCTTTGTAGGCCCCTGGATCTCCAAGAGAACCATGCCAATCCTATTTATGGCCAGATAGTCTACTTGTTAGAAAGTTGTTCTCAAACTGCATTCACATAGATGGTTAGGCGACCCCAATGGATATTTATTTTTAGTACTTTATTGGCATGTGTTTAAGTATCTTGTTATGTCCCTCTGAGGACCTGGTCCGCTGCCAGGTGTATCTGTTCTTGAGTATTTACAGGAGCGTATATTTGGATGGCTGTAGATGCTTTGTGGACGTCTTCTCTTCGAGCCGTGATCGATAGCTGGTATACTTATATATTGATTGATTGTCTTGTACTTATATTGTATTTACTTTTCCCATTCGAGTTGGTAGTGGATTTGTTTCCATCCAACTATCATCCTTAGATACTTCTTATTGAGATCTAGTTTCATAGACATTGGTTACTTTATTCATATTTGATTTTGGTGGATGAGATCTAGATTATACCCTGTGACTTGTGACATATGTTTATACCACTTGTGGATTGATATTCATATTACAACGTACGTGTGGATTTGGTTTCCATATATTGGAGTTGCCATATCCATGCGGCTGGAATGATTACGTGTCCTAGTCCTACGTATTTTTGGGACTGGGGCGTGACACCCCGGGGTTTATGTCCCTCCATAAAGTGACCCAATCTACAAAACTCCGTCACGTACTCATCCACGGTCATGCTCCCCTGGACGAGGTACTGAAACTGGCTCTCTAGAGAAGTCAGAGCCACGTCTGGAAAGAACTTCTCCTTGAAAAGCTCTTTTAAAGCTTCCTAAGTAAGTCCAGGTGCTGTAATCCTCGGGTCATTCCTGAACCATATCAAAGTAATTTTATACATCATGCTCCATGCTGCCTCCGCTTATAGTCTCTCTGGAATATGCTTCGGCAGGTTTCTCTCTATGTCTTTGACCCAATTGTCACGCCCCAGTCCCAAAATACCGAGGGACTAGACACGTAGAAATGGCCAACAGCACACACTGATGGACAAACCGAATTTAATGGATCCATCAGGGCGTACTTAAGCTGTAATACAACAATAAGGGTCTAGATATACTAATCTCATCCACAGCAATGAATATAACAATATCAGAATCATAAAGCAAGACCAATCTCAATAAAATATGAACTCGAGAAATAACCCGATAATGAGTTTGATACATCTGTCAAGATACAAGAATAAAGATAACCACAGCAAATACTGAGTATGGAACAGTATATACTCAGAAGATACCCTCGATGATCACTCGTCTACTGGATCTGGTACTGCTCCTGTGTTTGCTCCTGCTCCTGCTCCTGTTCCTGCTAATGCTCTTATCCTGTATACCTCCGGGTCGATCTCATCTGCTAATCCTGGAAACATAATCCGGATCCAGGTCCTCAGGGGACATAGCAAGATACAAGATAACTCAAGCCAAATAAATAATGCAGTACAGAAAATAAATGAAATAAATAGGGTCAATATGTAACCATCTATGTGAAATACAAGTGAGAGCATCACTAGTACTCAGGCTGAGACCACTACAAGCTCTGTGTCAGGGAGCCGGTAGCAGTAATAACAAGTAATGTGCCTAGCTCTGCTGGAGAGTCTACGGCCTCACAATAGTAGTTGGTATATATAATATGTGATATGCCTAGCTCTGCTGGAGAGTCTACAGCCTCACAATAGTAGTAAATATATATAAAACAGCTTGTAGCCTGTGGGTCTCTCCCCACCCAATGTAATCATACGTCTCATGTCCACAACGTCTTATGTACATGTCACGCACGATCATAGCTAATGCAACAAGTCATACAATATCTATGAATATAATGTCTATGTCAAATCCTGCATCCAATACAGAATCACCATGAATATCTCGGGAAGATTCTGTCTCATGAATAGTGTCAAGTGTCCTGGGTTATGGTGTACTTGATAAGACAAGTACGGGAATGTAAAGGGTCACGAATGTCCATGTCTAGATGACGTTACATAACTCCGCGTACGGTGTTGACACCCGACTATTAATCGGACGCTAAGTAAGTCATATGGTCCTAGGTCAAGCATGTACAACAATATATATAAGGCAAGGAAATATGTAACAAGAACTGCAATGATTTGGCAAGGTACACTTGCCTGGATTGTGAATACCAACAGTTATCCCTGTATCAGCGGATCCTGCAGGTACTCCTCCAAAAGCTGAAAAAAACATCACCAACAGTCTCAAAAAATATCAAATAGCTAAAAACGCCTGTCCTTAAGTCTAATTTGGCCACAGGGGCAAAAATGATAGTTTCTGGTCAAAGCGGGGTCCACATGTGGGCCGCTTTGCACCGAAAAACTTGTCAGGGTCAAAGGTCTCTAAATTCGTCAAACTTAGTGTCAACAAGTCAGGAACGATGATACGAACCCAACGAAACTTCCAGAATTGGATTCGATGAGCCGATCACAAAATCGCCCGTCAGATGGAGCCGCGGGGCCCACGATACGCAATTTTGTCAATATTCTCAGAATCAAACCAAACTTGGGTCACAGGACCAGCGTATTGCTACGAGTCTGATGGCGTAAGTTTTGTCTCGATCTGACGTGTGTATACAAAGTTACAAAGTATTCCAGAACAGGCGGATATGGGACGTTGTCGGCGGATACGCGTTGATTTCGGTGTGCACGCACATCCAAATCAACTTCTGCAAAATCCCGCAGGTCCGTATCAACGGCGCACACGTTTCGGTGAAGACCGTGCGCGACCAAGTCATCCTGTTTAGCAGGGCGTACTCAGTTCCGGGGTAAAACAGGGCGTTAGTTTTCCTATTTCTGGATCGCGGTTTGCGATCACCACAGGACGCGACACACCGAGCGGGTTGCACGGGCATCGAGAGGGTTACACAGTTTACGCGATACAACTGACGGAACAGAAAACGGACAAACGAGGAGATAGAAAATGCTACCTGAACAGGGCTCCATGAAATTGGGTTCTTTGTGTCCGCGAGTCGTTTTGACACACCGACACTGGGCTGTGCCGTGTCCGGGCTGTGTCCAGTACTGCCATGTCCGGTACTGCCGTGGTTAGGGTTTTTTGCTCGAGGCGGCCGAAGAGGGGCGGCGCTGCTCGTGGGGAGGCGGTTGGTGGAGTTGGCCGTGGGGGTTCGAGGTCAGGCGGGGCTCGGCCGACTGGGGAATGGGGGTGGCTGCTGAGTGTTGGTGGTGGTGCTCCAGGCGGGGCCGGAGGAGAGACGAGGACGACGGGGAGGAGGTCGTGGGCTTAGGGCAGAGGGGTTCATCGAGGGTGGCGCTGGGGTTCTGTGGTGGAGGAGAGGTCGTTGGCTGAGGGTCGGGGTGACGGTGAAGAGAGGCTGAGGTTGGGGGGGATGGTGATGGTGGTGGTGCTGGGCTGGGCTCAGGGCGGTGGTCAGCGAGTGATGGAGACGGGACTGGGTAGGGCACGGCGAGGCTAGGGGTGAGGTGAGGACAGCCGGGCTAGGGCGGAGGAAGGAGAGGGGTTCTAGTCATCGAGGAGGAGAGAGCGGGGCTGGGCGGAGGAGAGGGGCTAGGGTTCCGGCGAAGCGGGGCGAGTCCGGGCGGCCGAGGGGTTAAATAGGCGCACCACCGGAACAGTAATTTAGGGAGGATTTGGATTAGGGTTTCGTTTAGGGTTAACAAGTCCGGGTCGGGTTTGATTCGGATCTGACCCGACCCGTTAAGGGCTGGGTTTGTTCCGGTTCGGTTCACCACGGTTTGGTTTGGTTCGGTTCACCACGGTTTGGTTTGGTTTATTTAAATTAAACCGGGTTCAGTCAGGGTTTATTTTGGTTTAATTATAAATTAGTTTTTAGGGCTTTAAAAATGCTTCTGGGGTCCAATAAATTCCCGAAAAATTATCATATGTCCAGTTTTCCATTTTACTCCATAAAATATTATTTTCATAATATTTTAATATTAATTAACATTATTTAAAAATCCTTTAATCACAAAATACCTTAGTTTTAATTCCAGAAAATACAGAAAATTAAGAGAAAATGTTTTAAAAAAATATTCTAAAAATCAGGGTTATGACAATCTACCCAACTTATAAAAATTTCGTCCTCGAAATTAAAATTAAGCCCTAGTAGAAG
This sequence comes from Iris macrosiphon, assembly GCA_036927795.1. Lineage (NCBI taxonomy): Eukaryota > Viridiplantae > Streptophyta > Magnoliopsida > Asparagales > Iridaceae > Iris > Iris macrosiphon. The sequence continues at coordinate 106,949,675 of JAYESA010000016.1, read as the reverse complement.
TCAAGGATGGTCTAAGATTTGTATTGGTTAAAATGCAAGGCTAGGTTTAACGGAGTGGGCGATGTTGCGCGTTGCACATTCCGAAAATCATAAGAAAATCCATATGAGCGAAAAATAGGTTTCTTCCGGTGTCTTGTCAACGGAGTGGGCGATGTTGCGCGTTGAAACATTGCACAAAGATGAAAATAGAGGATGGGCATGTCTAGGACAAGGATGTAGAATTTGTAGGAAGGCAGTGACTAATGAATTGCTCCAATTATCGAAGCAATGGTAAGGTGCGCCAAGTGATACCATGTTGTAAAACTAAATAAAAATACCGTATTCTATTTCTAAGTGGATTCGAGCTATCCTCAGTCTCACTATCTAAGCCAAGTATGTCTAATTCTTAGGTGAGGGGGTTTCACAATCCAGCCAACTTAAAACAATGTCGTCCTCAAAATTAAAATAAGGCATAATTTATTGATCCTTCATGTACATAAGGCAAGTCAATCGCAATCTCCTTGCGATAATTAAAATCTTAATCATATCCATTGCAATCGCTTCAAGGTTAAGATGACCACTGTTCCAATCAAAATTAAACCTATGGTTATCTCTTCTCACCTTTTCAAATTATCCATATCCAAATTTAAATTAAATCTATATAACATCTTCAAAATTTATATACGCATATAAATTTTACCTCACTATCTCTAACTATCATAATCTCCTCTAGAAGTAATTCGGGTCCAATATTATTTCCACTTTCACTTATAAGTTTTTGTATGCTTCAACGTTTTAAATTCCACATCCTTAATATTTCAAATAGGTAGTCCAACCATCAAATTTTTTATTTTAACTCCAATCATCAAATTGAAAAATAATTTAAATGCAGTCCACCAATGTTCAAGTCTGAAATTCTATATTTATCCTCCAAATTCAAATTGATGATTCTACCTTCATTGTTCAAAAATTTAAATCATGTACTTAAGGTATAAATATTGGGTCCTCAATATAATTTCATTAATCCTCATCATCTTAGTCATTCTTCTAAATTTCTCAAAATTAAAATGGCTTGAACTCCCAATCTAATCTTACTCGATCACAATCTAAAAGAAATTCCTCTCGAGTTGACAATGCACTGCTACCCAACTTAAAATTTACCCATCTATCACATAAGGCTATATACTTTAAGAAAATATTCCTTAATTTAATTACTCATGTCATTCAATCCTCAAAACTTCAATGCCAATTCTATCACATATGATATGTCCTTAATTACGAAAGAATAATCCTCAAGTATGTGATCGGCCTATGGGGTATATCTAGTACTCTCTGTGTATCAATTTATACCAAGCACGAGGTTTCGTCTTTCCTAAATAAGGGAAGACAGAGATCAATAATAAAGGGTTCAAGGGAGAGGTAATAGAATAGCAGTATCGGGATCAAGGCGTTTAAAGAATTCAAATGGGAATTGTCAAAGCAGTTGTGGATTGAAATCCTATTTTGGTAATCATTTGTTCGCATGCTCGTATTAGTATAATTATGTAACTGATACGATATGTCAGACATGTCTAGGGCAAGTATATTCGTCTACCAATCACTACATATCTCAATCCACGTAAAGTAGTTATACGAAGGGCGAATCAAGCGCACTATGGTTGATCATACCGTAATACACTAATTCTGAAATATATTATTATGGGCCTCCCCAATAATACATATGTCATGAACAAGCTCGATAAAGAATAAGCTTGCAAAACTAGGCTATAAAATAGCAGCATAAGTCAAGGTAGTATATGAATATAAGTACGCTAGATGATGATGAAAGGAGGTACAAATTATTCAAGTTCACAAAAACAAAATAAGCAAAAATAATAAAAGACTCTACAATCTCTACAGTTATCATACAACCTCCTTGTCTAAGTCGCTAGTCGACCAAATAGGGGCAAGGACCTCTAAATTCTATTGTCTGAATAAACATTGTCATCTTTTGCTAGCATGCGATTAATGACATTCAGTTACACCACCTCGATGGGTCAAGTGGACTATGTGGTACTAGGTTGTGAGGCATACTACCCAACTTATAAGAATTAAACTAATACTGTGACAGTCTTAAGAGGATCCTACAAATAACCTTGCACATGTAAATAAGATAGAAACTCTTATTAGGGTCTCCTATTGCATTATATAGGTAAGGGTCACCTTAAGTCTTAATCATAGTGCTCAAAGAACATGTGTCAATAGCGAGAATGAAAAGGTTACTAGTCTCAAGGGAAAGGGAATATAACTCGCATCGAGGTGGGGGTACAAATTATGTGATTTAACACTAAGTAATAATCACCGGGTCATAATCTACAAGATTAACTCAAACTTATCGAACTCTAACTACCAAGCACAAAATTTTCAAATTCAAGACTACAGCTATAATCATAGCAAACTATGGGTCCTTAACAAGGAATAAAATTACTTGGCCTACTATCAAAAGTATCAGGTGGCACGAATTGAAAGACGGAGGAAAGAAGAACATATTTTAGTCATCGCGCATTAGCGAACGTTAAGATCGCAGATGAACAACAAAGGAAATTGAAACATGGGGCTCTAGATAATATCATGGTTTCCTAAGGTGAAGGTGGCGAGCAATTCTCCGTGTTTGAGGTATGATCTCATGGGGAATGTCATACTCGTTGCTCTGGGCTTCCTGAGGTACCATCTGCTAATATCACGACACGAACCTATATCCTAACACTATCTCACTATGTACATTAGGTTCAGTCCTAACATTCGATCTCGGATTTCTATTGGTTCCTTAAGACTGGGGTCAAACACTAGGGTCAAACATTATGGTAAAACTTCTAACTAACTCTAGTAGTGTCTATACTACTCTCAAGTCTTCATAATACACCAGGGGTAATGGTAAACCAATTCTAGAGATAAGGAATTCTAGGGTTCACTAGATATTCTAAACTTAGTGGTGTGTCTATATTCTCGTTGTATTCTTAATAGGTGTTCTACCCTAATTATCACCCTAATAACAGGGGTTTCTATATCCTAGCTGAAGGCTATACTCAAAGAACTATTAGGGAAGTACAGGAATCAAGCAGGATACAATTGTTCAAAATAGAACAGATTAGAAGAAAGATGAGTCATAGTCAAATGTGGATGAGATTCTAAAAACTTATCCTATTCTTTTTGCAGGCTTGCTCGGTCCTAAGTTGAAACTGAAGCAATTTTAGTCGTAGACCTGCATGGGCAACCACAAAAACCATGTCACGCCCCAGTCCCAAAATACCGAGGGACTAGACACGTGGCAATGGCCAGCAGCACACACTGATGGACAAACCCAATTTAATGGATCCATCAGGGCGTACTTAAGCTGTAATACAATAATAAGGGTCTAGATATACTAATCTTATCCACAGCAATGAATATAACAATATCAGAATCATAAAGCAAGACCAATCTCAATAAAATATGAACTCGAGAAATAACTCGATAATGAGTCTGATACATCTGTCAAGATACAAGAATAAAGATAACTACAGCAAATAGAGAGTATGGAATAGTATATACTCAGAAGATACCCTCGATGATCACTCGTCTACTGGATCTGGTACTGCTCCTGTGTTTGCTCCTGCTCCTGCTCCTGCTAATGCTCCTGTCCTGTATACCTCGGGGTCAATCTCATCTGCTAATCGTGGGGACATAATCCGGATCTAGGTCCTCAGGGGACATAGCAAGGTACAAGATAACTCAAGCCAAATAAATAATGCAGTGCAGAAAATAAATAAAACAAATAGGGTCAATATGTAACCATCTATGTGACATGCAAGTGAGAGAATCACTAGTACTCAGGCTGAGACCACTACAAGCTCTGTGTCGAGGAGCCGGTAGCAGTAATAACAAGTAATGTGCCTAGCTCTGCTGGAGAGTCTACGGCCTCACAATAGTAGTAGGTATATACAACATGTAATGTACCTAGCTCTGCTGGAGAGTCTACGACCTCACAATAGTAGTAGATATATATAAAACAGCCTGTAGCCTGTGTGTCTCTCCCCACCCAATGTAACCACATATCTCATGTCCACAATATCTCATGTACATGTCACGCACGATCATAGCTAATGCAACAAGTCATACAATATCTATGAATATAATGTCTATGTCAAATCCTGTATCCTATACAGAATCACCATGAATATCTCAGGAAGATTATGTCTCATGAATAGTGTCAAGTGTCCTGGGTTATGGTGTACTTGATAAGACAAGTACGGGAATGTAAAGGGTCACGAATGTCCATGTCTAGATGATGTTACACAACTCCGCGTACGGTGTTGGCACCCGACTATTAATCGGACGCTAAGTAAGTCACACAGTCCTAGGTCAAGCATGTACAATAATATATATAAGGCAAGGAAATATGTAACAAGAACTGCAATGATTTGGCAAGGTACACTTGCCTGGGGTTTGAATATAAACAGTTGTCCCTGTATCAGCGGATCCAGCAGGTACTCCTCCAAAAGCTGAAATAAACATCACCAACAGTCTCAAAAAATATCAAATAGCTAGAAACGCCTGTCCTTAAGTCCAATTTGGACACAGGGACAAAAATGACAGTTGCTGGTCAAAGCGGGATCCACATGTGGACCGCTTTGCACCAAAAAATGTGTCAGGGTCAAAGGTCTCTAAATTTGTCAAACTTAGAGTTAATAAGTCAGGAACGATGATACGAACCCAACGGAACTTCCAGAATTGGATTCTGATGAGCCGATCACAAAATTGCCCGTCAGGTAGAGTTGCGGGGCCCACGATACGCGATTTTGTCAACGTTCTCAGAATCGAACCAAACTTGGGTCACAGGACCAGCGTATTACTATGAGTCCGATGGCGTAAGTTTTGTCTCGATCCGACGTGTGTACACAAAGTTATAATATGTTCAAGAACAGGCGGATACGGGGCGTTGTCGGCGGATACGCGTTGATTCCGGTGTGCACGCACATCCAAATCAACTTCTGCAAAATTTTGCACGTCCATATCAACGATGCGCACATTTTGATGAAGACCGCGTACGACCAAGTTGTCCCGTTTGGCGGGGCGTACTCAGTTCTGGGGTGAAATAGGGTGTTGGTTTTCCTGTTTTTGGATCGTGGTTTACGATCACCACAGGATGCGACGTATCGAGCGGATTGCACGGGCATCGAGAGGGTTACACAGTCTACGCGACACAACTGACGAAATAAAAAATGGAGTAACAAGGAGAGAGAAAATACTACCTGAACAGGGCTCCATGAAACTGGGTTCTTTGTATCCGCGAGTCGTTTTGACACACCGACACGGGGCTGTGCCGTGTCCGGGCTATGTCCAGTACTGCCGTGTCTGGTACTGCCGTGGTTAGGGTTTTTCGCTCGAGTCGGTCAACGGGGCGGCCGGAGAGGGGCGGCGCTGCTCGTGGGGAGGCGGTTGGTGGAGTTGGCCGTGGGGGTTCGAGGTCAGGCGGGGCTCCGCCTACTGGGGAACGGGGGTGGCTACTGAGTATTGGTGGTGGTGCTCCAGGCGGGGTCGGAGGAGAGAGGAGGACGACGGGGAGGAGGTCATGGGCTCAGGGCGGAAGGGTTCGTCGAGGGTGGCGCTGGGGTTCTGTGGCGGAGGAGAGGTCGTCGGCTGAGGGTCGGGGTGACGGTGAAGAGAGGCTGAGGTTGGGGGGGGATGGTGATGGTGGTGGTGCTGGGCTAGGCTCAAGGCGGTGGTCGGCGAGTGATGGAGACGGGACTGGGTGGGGCACGGCGAGGCTGAGGGTGAGGTGAGGACAGCCGAGCTAGGGCGGAGGAAGGAGAGGGGTTCTGGTCGTCGAGGAGGGGAGAGCGGGGCTGGGCGGAGGAGAGGGACTAGGGTTCCGGCGAAGCGGGGCGAGTCCGGGCGGCCGAGGGGTTAAATAGGTGCGCCGCCGGAACAGTAATTTGAGGAGGATTTGGATTAGGGTTAACGGGTCCGGGTCGGGTTCAATTCGGATCCGACCCGACCCGTTATGGGCTGGGTTTGGTCCGGTTTGGTTCACCACGGTTTGGTTTGGTTTGGTTTACCACGGTTTGGTTTGGTTTATTTAAATTAAACCGGGTTCAGTCAGGGTATTGATAGATAAAACTTCCATTTATTTGCTGAATAGCAAAATTGGTTTATTTTAGTTTAATTATAAATTAGTTTTTAGGGCTTTAAAAATGCTTCTGGGGTCCAATAAATTCTCGAAAAATTACCCTATGTCTAATTTTCCATTTTACACCATAAAATATTATTTTTATAATATTTTAATATTAATTAACATCATTTAAAAATCCTTTAATTACAAAATACCTTAGTTTTAATTCCAGAAAATATCGAAAATTAAGAGAAAATATTTTAAAAAAATATTCTGAAAATCAGGGTTATGACACCAATCGTCAGCATAAATAATCCCCTCAATGACTTTGAAATCCTTGGGCCCTATCCTCTTAAAGTCAATGATAGTCCCCAGTCTCGGCTGTTGCGGGGAGGGCTGAGGTGGAGCTACATGTGGCTGGATTGAGGCAACTCTCTCGACTGTGGCGAGTGCAAGGTGCTAGGCAGTCTCAATGCCCTATCTCATAACCTCGGACTGGCATTGATGTGCCTCCGCTTGGGCCCTTTGTGCCTCAATCATCGGCTAAAAAAGCGCAAATACCTGCGCTAGATCAACTGTTGGTGGTGGTGGTGGTAGCTCCTCTGAAGTTGTAGGCACCGTTCCTCTGAGAAGCTATAGATACTGTCCTCTGGAATGGAGGTGGAGCACCCCCGAAAGCTGCTGCAGTAATACCCACCTGGACTGGTGAAGTACCCCCCTGAGCTGGAGCTGATAGAGCAGTGGCTGTTGGTGCCCTCCTCTGAGGCGACAAAGTGATTGACCTCTCTGCCACTACGCCTGAGCGCTGGGATCGCGTCTTCGCCGGCATCTTGAAGATAGATTGAACAAAGGGATCAATATTGAGTAAGATACGATATCATCAAAGAATGACAAAATTATTCAAGTATAGCAAGCATTCAATTTGATAAGTATAGCAAACAGATATTTTGGGAATATTTTCTAGTTGTGATTGAGTATACTCTCATCCTATATCATATATCCTAAATCAGGCTCATAGCAGTACTCTAAGTCTGAGCACCACTACAAAATTGCACTAATAGCGACCTCTGGACCTGCATGGGCTACCACTAAAAATGTGTCATGATCCGCAACCAGAATAAGGATACGAGTACGTGAACAACGTCCAGCCTATGGCTCAGCATCGACGGTAGAATGATGTTTGGATCAACAATACTATCTAATATCTCATACAATATAAATATGGTACCTGTCATGCCATCTCAACTACAAACGGAGGAACAAATATAATAACATGATAAGATATCAATACTCAATCACATTATCAAACTAAGGAAGATAGAGCACGATATGGAATAGAAAGAAGTATAATAGTCACAAATACATCGACAAGCCCACAATATAAGTCTAGACACAAAAAAACTCCCAAAATAATAATATACATGCCAAGAGTCTAAAATAAGACCAATACAGTATCTAACAATGTAAGTCTAAGCCACCTCAGTCACTGGCACTAGGTTCTCCTGCTCTAAGAAAGTATCCTCTAATGGCTCATCGTCTTGTGGCCCATAGTAAGTGGGACATTGCTCCTCAAGCCAACCATCTGAAAATTATATCTAATCAGGATTAAAGTGAAGTACAAAACTCTGAAAGCAGTTCCAAATATATGGTAGAACATATATGATAAGTAATAGAAAAGAATACAAGATGAACTAACAACAGAAAAATAAATGAACTATAGTAAATAGGTAATATACTAGAAAGGAAGAACAGGCAATATGGAATATATGCAAGTAATAGAAATAGATAAACTAGCTAATGTGCCTTAGAGTACAAGTTTGTTATATGATTGATTTGGGTTAAACATGAATATAATATGGTAACTTGATTACACGTGGGATATGTAATCAACATATACACGAATACACTGGACTTGATCACATAACCAACTCCTACTCTCCCATCCCCAACCAATACTTATGGATCCAATCATGACACGCTACAAACACGAATATAAGTACACTAAACACGAGCAGTGAATGAACATAAAGTACATGATAATCAATACCCAATACACATGATGAAATACATGTGAAGGAGTACCTGCTGAACACGGTAGGGGACAATATCCCATGACAGGATCCATTTAGTACCAGTCCATATAGCCAATGTGTCAGAATCAAGTAAACAGTTCTAGAATATGTGATATATCTACTATCATAAAATAAAAACTAACAAAGAGATGTACTCACCTGGAATCTGGTGTGGAATGTCAAACAGTATCTGTATCAGTGTCATGAAGACCAAAATATGAAATATCAAGTCATAATAGTGTTGAGGAATTATAAACATGCTACACTAGCTTGCAACTAGGTCTCTAAGTCATTTCTAGGTCAACTAGGTCAAGATCTTGCTAAACTAGGTTTTCTAGATCAAACTAGTTAGTATGATATACTAAACTCTAAAATATACTATATAACTCATAAATATCACTAACTTGTATTACCTTAACAAATACCTTAACGTTACCATGTATTTTAGTTTCTGGATTAATTTCTTAACTAATACACCCATAACCCATAATACCTTAATATCAAGTATACCTTGGCTCATTACCTTGGTACCTCAAAAATTATAGTCTATTACCCTTACTTGCATCCACTAACTAATACTAAACTAATACCCGATATCCCACACACAAGACACAGATACCCCATAAATACCAAACACTTAACCTTGCAATCTCATCCACCAAATGTATTATACTAAACTTGGACACTAACCTACTGAGACTAAGAACAGCTCTATCTGCTGATCAACTCTTCTTACTTACCTTACCTAAAAAAAACTGATACAGTTTCAGTCACTAGATTTAGGACTGAACATGCATCAAGAAATACCCTATTTACATCAGTCTTCATTGGGACATTATTACCTCTACTGATACTATAATCGGGTACACCTATAAGCTCTGCTCGACTCCTTCAAACCTACACCCCGAGTCCCTTCCAAATATTTGCAAAAGACAACATCCTGATAAAATATGACTGATACAACCCTCATAAACCCTCACTTCAGTAATTATCTTGGTGCATCTGCACCTACTGTAGTACATTGCAAGAATGAGCAAATATAATATTCTCTGTACCCTGGCCTGCCAATTCCACCCTTTACCAAGTTACTGCTACTACCAAGGCTGATATCAAGTACCCCAAATTTTGAACCATAGTAGAGTGAACTGAGGATAACCCACATTATTAGTTTGCTGATACCTCACAAGTTCAGGGTATCAGAAGCTTTAAGTCTCTCCCCCTTCACTGTCATCAGTTAATTCTCATCACCATACTAAACAACCTTCACCTCAATATCAGCAACTAACACACCAATCAAGTCCCAATTACCAACTATTTTAGTTAACAGAGGTGAACTAAAGATGGCCTAACACATCCTTACCCTAACCTTACTATTATCCCTACTGCACATCATGTTACCCTCCTTCAAATTGCTGTTACTGACATGTTCCTCTTTCTAAATGTACTTGCACCTAATTACTTGCATACACACATAACAGACCCAACTAGAACCTTACACACAAGCACACACCCTTAATTCTCATTCTCACACACTGCTGCTCTACTTGGCCCTAACCCATACTCTGTTGCGCCTTACCCCAATCAGTCCACAAGGTGAACTGATATACGCATGGCCTCACATTATCTCCCTCATACTCGACTGCATACTCGATTGTAATTTGCAGTAGCGCTACCCCTCTAAATCGAGCAACTTAACTCCTTGTATCAACCAATTCTACCTACATTGATCACTCACCTGGCCTGCACAACAACTGGCACTCTCCTTCCCAAGCTCTCATGCATACCCAACTGGTACATCGACAATGTATTCCAACTGATGCATAGCACATCAGTTCCAACTAACAACACTTTCCAACTCATACATTAGGAAACTCATATACACACATGCTCCAATGATACACAAAACACACAAATCTAGCATGCACAGACACATCAATACTCCTCATCAATTATCATACACATATATATACAATATACATATAAAAATACACCTTAATATTTATATATATCTATATATTCATATATTTATATATATATAACTATCTTCAATTATTATATATCTATACATATATATAAAATTCAGAATATATATACCAACACATGCTAATGGGCCATTCCCCAAACCTTGTGGTGGACACTAGTGATATTAGGATACGCTCATGATACGCAATCCAAACTCCTCCAAACATAAACCAAAGCCTACCAATAAATCCTAAATAATGATTAAAGCCTAAACAAGGTGTTAGCAAGCTACTCTATGTGCCATGGCAAAAATATGGCATGTGTGACACCCGTGTCGAAGAAAAATTTCCAAAATTATCCCGTATCACAAAGTAGTACGATACAGCATACTCGTATCCAATTGTGGATACGTAGCTAGCCCTACTTACTATATCTAAGTCTAATTAGACCAATTTGTCTCATGACACACACTTGATGCATCAATCTCGTATTTTCTCCAAAATAGACATAAAATACTATGTAAAAATCATAATACACAACCAAAGAGCCTAGAACTAGTTCTTATAGGTAGCCATATGCCATGGGAGGGTTCCTAATGGTCAAATGCATGATTTGAAATCTATAATGAGGGTAAATTTAGAATTATACCTATTGGGAGATGGATTTCCAATGAATTGTTCCTACGGATATGATTCGGACACAATTTCCTTGCCAAAGCTTATTCTTCTAGTGCTCCTTGCAACTCCAAGCTCCAATGCTCCTTGAGTGATAAGAATGAGAGAGAATATGAATGAACTAAAAGGGATTGATAGAGGGATAAAGTAAATTGGGGATCTAGAAATTGGGGGATCTAGAAATGAGTGCAAATAAAGAGGAGAGAGAGAGTAGCCCCTCTATAGTGGTCGGCCCCTTTCTCCCTCTCCAAGTCACCATCAAATGTCCATAATGCCCCTACATGATGAATTGTGAAAAATAATTAAGGATGGCTATTTTAAAAAGTTTCTACACTAATGCAAATTAGTCTAATCCTCCTAATTAATTAGTGAAAATGGGTCTAAGGGGCCTAGTCTTTGTTGGATTCAATAAGTTGTCATGACAAGTCTAATTGGGTTCACTAGTGTCAAGTCTATTTAATAGGCTAGCCCACTTCTATAAATAATTAATACAAAACACGAATATATATATATATATATATATATATATATATATATATATATATATATATATATATATATATAGCACTCAAATTATTATAATCTCTAAAAATAAAATAACTATGCCAAATTACTAATTTACCCCTATTTTGAAAAGTGAGGGTGACACACGCCTATGCTCCCGCGGGATAATCATCCTAATCTGGGCATGACAAATATGCGAGCAAGGAGTTGCACTTGCATAAGACAAGAAGGTCAAACGTTATGGTTATCTTCGAAACTATCAAGTCATCTTATTTTTACGCTTCATCTCATCCAAGTTATATATTAATCCACCAAGTCATGTTTATCTTAATAACCGTTTATGCCGTGATCATAATTCGTTTAACCAAATTGTCCAACTTTAATGTTACCGTTCGATCAATCTGTAGTCTACTTCTAGCATTCCTCAAACAACTAAGTTCAAGTCCTCAAGCCAAAGTCTATTCACCTTCATTATGTTCCATTTTATTGAGTACGTCTGAATAATCATCGGACATGTTTCTGCGAGTTCGATTATCCCCGCTGAACGTAAAATCATCACGCCAGCGCTCCCGCGGGATAATCGTTCTCAGTCGGGCATGTTGTTGAGTGCAATATTTTGAACTAGATTCAGGATCATTCTTCTAAACTCCAGATCGAATCCATTATCGCTTATCTCAATTCATTGAAACACAAATTTGCTAACTTGCATCAATCCATGCTATCTTCCAACTATCAATATTATATAAAGTCTTTTAAATTTGAAACCATAACATCCATACTCAAGCTAAATTCTATCGAGCGATATCATACTCGATCTTGATTTTTTATGCACGTTATCTTCCATCGTGCTAAATTCTAATCGCATCCTTAATTATTCTATCCCAAACTCAAGTTTTAATCCATTTGACTCAATTCAAAATTGCTTGTATGATCCACTAAATTTTCTCGATCAAGATATCAGTTCCAATACTCTGAATCCATATTTGATATAAGCCTTATCTCTTGTTTAACTCATTCTAACTCGTTCGAATCATATCTCGCACGATTTCTTCGAGTTCGCTTACTTGCTAGACATTATTTATACTAAGGTATCGCACAATCGCGTCGCTTGCTGCTAGACTCGTTTGTTATTTCGGAATCCACAATTCGTTCGAATATTTCCAAGACGACCAATACACCACTCAGGGTTTGAGATATACTCTATGAATCTTTTAAAACTCACTCTATTCTCAAATCACTTATTTGTTCCTGAGACGATCGCATACACCACTCAAGAATCGAGACATCATTCACTCGTATATCCAATTCATTCCTTGGAACTCCAACACAATCTCTATTTGTCGTCTCGATAAATCTTAGTCTCGTATATACCTCTATCTATAATCATCCACGCAATCTATGTTTTGAGTCATAACTTATCGCTTCGAATAACCGTCCGAACTATATCTCAAAATTCAAACACGATTCCCAAATATTCGTCTTAGCGATACTCTGATAACTTCTATATTGATTTTCATTCTAAGTCTAATTTTTTCCTTATTCGAACAATATCCAAATCTCGCTCGCAACCTGCTCACACCAAAGGGTCTAGGTGCGAGATACTTAGCATAACTTAGCCGAACGGCTGTGTGCATAGCTATCCCATCTTGAATGATATTCTAAGTCTTATACGCCAATTTTCTAACATCAACGAAAAGCTAATCCAATTCTCATGTAACTTACTAACTCTAGCAGAAGTCTACTCACATAAGGCCTGACTCAACTCGGCACAAAGGTCATCGCATAACTATCTTCGTCCAATAATCCTCCGTATAAATTTTCAAAATATTTAGACTCATTGTATGGAACATTCATCGAAACATCGAGAGAGAGCGTATATCACATCATCAATGAACAAGTTCAAAACTGAGAGAATCGATACAAATTCTAAGGACGTAAAGCCGTGATCAGATACCAATATTGTCATACCCTGATCTCCCATAGGATCTATCGCCCCCGCTGAACGTGAATCACCATGCCAGTGCTCCCATAGGACGATCCTTTCCATCAGGACGTGATGCCGTACGAGCCTGGATTTGCGCCTGCATAAGGCAAATATCCACTACCAGAAAAAGTCAAATTAGCGACGTCTAAAAATGTCGCTAAAAAACCAAATATCGTCGCTAATTTGGTTTAGCGACGTAATTAGCGACGTTTTAAAGTTGTCAAAAAAAACCAAGTCGCAAAAAAAATGTCGCTAAACGTCGTTATACCGACGTTTTTAGCGACTTTAATGTGTCGCAAAATTTAGCGACGTTTAGCGACGCCGAGTCACTAAATAGCGACATTTATTAAAGTCGCTAAACGTCGCTGATTAATGACTTATATAGCGACGTTACACCGACGTCTTTAATGACCTGGCTATTCTGTCATGTCAGCAATTGGCGACGTATAGCGACGTTTTTAGCGACATCATTAGCGACGTATTTAGCGACTTGTTACAGCATCGCTAATTAGCGACGTATTTAGCAACGTTACTTAACGTCACTAAGCGTCGCTAAAAACGTCGCTAATTTAAAAAAAATGCATTTCTGGATTTACCAGCCCCCTTGGGTTCATTATCAGGTATATGATGGTAATAGAAATAATTGAATAAAGAACATAGTAGCAGCACCAAGGGAAAAAATTCTAGTACACTGAGTAAATACAGGCCAAGTATCAGTCATCAGTTGTAAGCAAAAATATGAATAATATAATAAAATTTGAAGAAAAGAAAGCATCCAGCAAATCTCATCGTAAACGTAAAGAATATGGCAAATTTATATCCATACAATCGCATTCTAAATAATAATAAAAATAACTATACTACTGCGGATCTGCAGGAGGCTGACCACCGACGCGCTTGAAGGATAAGAACTCCTCATACTCATCCCGTGGAATCGACACCGATGTCGATAGAGAAGGCAGTGACGTTGGTGGAGGTCGTGCCCGCTCCAAGTCTGTAAGTCGCTGGTTGTAAGAATCCAGGGTAGATAACAGCCTCGTACTGCTATGAACCATTGAATCCTGCATCATCGTCAGCTTCTCGCCCATCGATAGCTGTGACGCCTGCAGCTCCATGATGTTGCGGTCATTGGAGGCTCTAATATTATTTGTCAATTCCCGTAGCTTCGTCATGCTGCGGTCGAGCATATCAAATTCTGCGATGAGCATCAGATCGTCCGCCTGCGGCTGGGACCGGGGCTGCTCCTCCATACTTCGCAGCAACTCGTCACGGAGAGACACAATCTGACGGTCAACGGCCTCCTGGACGGCCTCCTGGACTCTGGCCGACGACTGTGAGGGCTGCGACTGCGAGGGATGTATGGAATGCGCAGCTGTCGGGGAGGCCCTAGATGACTGTGTCGCAACCAGGGCGCCATAGGAGCCCGTACAGTAGTACGTACCCCTCTGGAGACTACCAGCTGCGGTCACCCACAGGTCGTCCGCCGACGGAGATGGAGCAGGCTGCGACGAAGTACCAGCCTCTCCAGGTGTAGGTGCACTAGCAGTCGCCCGCTCACGCAGCCTAAGATACTCGGCCTAGAAAAGATTTGGAAACTCGATAATTGCCTAAGTTATATTAAAATTAACACAAAGTAAAGTAATACTTACATAGGTCTGTGAGGCCCTCTCATCAATGAGATTTTCGTCCTTGCGATGGGTGGCCAAGAAGACGGTCACCATATTTGCATCCTCACCCCTCTGTACCTGTTAAAAATATATTATTTATTACTAAACTTAAATATTTTTTCCAAGTACCATTTTATGGTACTTATATTAAAATAATATATTTTAAAAGAAAAAACATACCAAACGACGGAAATATTTCGTCATCGGAATCGAGCCACCACACCACTTGGCAGCATTCTGCCTAGCCGCCTTGGCCTTCTTAGACCTTTCCTTGTAGCTCGGATCGTCGAATCTAGCCCTCATCGCAGTACACTGCTCAGGCGTGATCCAATCTTGGATCGGTTTTCCAGCACGATCACAAGCCTTCTGGTCATCCAGAGCATCTCGGATAAGCTTGGCGGCAACGGTAGGAAAGAGCCGCTCGATCAACTCGGCCCGGTGCGGAGGATAAAAATACGTTTGCTACAATAAATAATTTATTAAGTTAGCATCACGAATAAGTTATATAATATGCACAAATTAGAGGATTTATTTAATATACTTTTACCTGGAATTGCGCAAACCAAAACGCCTTTCTCTCCTCCGGAGCCTCAGAGTAGTTGATCCAAGGGCCACAGTAGTTGTTCCTCAGAAATTGGCCCAGGCGTCTCTTAACCGACGATGGACGATATCTATACAGAGATAATAATTTAGATTACTGAAAAAGTCAATATACGATGAATAAAGAGAAACACAAATATATACTAAACTATCTAATTGACTTACTTTGTACCGTCGGCCCAAATCTCTGTCCTCGTCTCCTCCGGAGGTGCGCATGGAGGATCTTGCTGATGCTGGGACAACGTGGGCACGACCTCCTCGACATGCTCATCTTCCCCCATGGTTCCGTCAGCAGGAGAAACGCTGGACGAGGGTGTACTATCACGCCAGGAACTACTCGTCCCAACAGTCGGAGATGTGAGTGATCGATATACTGGAGTACTGGGCGACGATGATCCAGAACCAACAGTAGGCAGTACCGGAGTGGCACTCTGTCTACCTCGGGACCTGCCGATTCCTCCGCGTCGTCCTGTCATATCTGATAATAACATATGATGAATATAGAGAAACATAAATATATACTACATTCTATAGTCGAAATGTAATGCATATCTCAAAGCATTCTACGGTCAAAATATAATACATATATTCGTTAATGGGTACATCTACTTCGTCAATTTTCTAACCTTGATCTATATTCTACAGTTAAAATATAGTTACATTCTACATGCAATATATTTTATTTTCAATCATCTTCAAAAAATTTATCTTGTTCGCCTTCGTCGTCCTGCTCTTTCTCGTCTTCACTTTCATCTACTTCGTCGTCCTCTTCGGATAATTCTACATCTTCTACATTATTACTCGTGTAATGAGTAACTTTCGTTGAGTCCACATCTACAATATTTGTTACAAGAAGTAGATCGTCCTCCTGATAAGCTATTTCGTCAATGTCAAAGGTATTTCTAGCTTTAGTCTTGCATACTGCCCACCAATCCGACCTTGTTGTCCCCCGTCTAGGATAAATTGTGAAGTACACGAGCTGAGCCTGACTTGATAGGACAAATGGTTCGTAGCCTTGATATCTACGCTTGTAGTTTATATCTACAAGGCCATGCTTGTTAATTTTCTAACCTTGATCTTGAATTGGATCGAACCATTCACACCTGCATAGCACGATATTAGCAGGTTCTGTGCCATAATTATATGTCAACTCCACAATCTCTCGTAAGATGCCAAAAAAATTATTGCCCAAATTGACGTCTTTGTAGTTTGAAGATTTGATACACAAACAACTATTTTTCGTGGAATCAAGATCCAGAAAGCTGTCTCTGATAGGAGCATTTGTTGACTTAAACCTGAACCCATTCATACAGAAACTTGGCCATATTTTTACGGCAGTAATTGGTCCCTTGGCTAGAGTTCTAATAGATTCAATCTCGGATGATATTAGACGATCGACCTAAATACCAAAGTAGCGATAGTAAGTTATTTGTTTTGCAAGTGCAGAAATAAAAAGTAATTACCAAGCATCTTACATATGCGCTCAACCAAGAAGAAAAATGGTATCTCATATCTTGTTCTACTTTTTCGTCTGTTATGTAGGGTCTAACTGACCTCAACTCATCATTATATGTGCTGAAAAACAATGAAGCAACTGCTGATTAGTAGCATAATAGTATCTTATACTATTACATTGAGATGATGTAAACATGGACATATTAATGACTTACCCCTCTAGCTTCTCCACTTCATCCTCGTCGCAATTGAGTAATATATATAATTGAGCAACCCTTAGCTCATCGTCATTAAAATATCTCTTCTTCATTTTTCCCGCAGACTTTCCGGACGCATTGAATACTTTGAGTATTGCATCATTAGATTCCTGATATGTGTCGTCGTTTCTGGGAGCTTTCGTCCTATTAGTAGCAATATGCGGTTTAAAATACGTCGAGCAAAAGTTTGCAATCTCCTCGAGAACATAAGCTTCACAAATAGAGCCTTCAACCTGTGCCTTATTTTTTACCTTTCTCTTTAGGTGATTCAGATGTCGCTCGAAGGGGTACATCCACCGATAACCGACGGGACCACCAACACGTGCCTCATAGGAAAGATGAATTGGCAAATGCTCCATTGAGTCAAAGAATCCAGGAGGAAACACCTTCTCGAGCTTACATAGTGTTACCGCAATGTCCCTCTATTGCTTTTCTAGACGATCGACGAGCAACTTAGTACAACAAAGATCTCTGAAGAATATGCTCAGCTCTGTCAATGGGTCCCAAACGACCTGCGGTAAGAATTCCCGAAATGCAATCGGAATTAACCTATCCATGAATACGTGACAATCGTGGCTCTTCATACCCACCAGTTTGTTCTCCTTGAGGTCGACGCATCTTCTCAAGTTCGACACGTACCCGTCTGAAAACTTTAGACCCTGAATCCACCTATAAATTCTACCTTTATCCTCTTTATCCAGTGAGAAAACTGACTTAGGTTGCTTTAACTTTCCATTTCCCTCATCGATCAAATGCAATGCAGGACGTCTACATATTTCTTCTAAGTCCAACCTGGCCTTCGAATTATCTTTCGTCTTTCCCTTTACCTCCATTACAGTATTAATTATGTTATCAAACACATTCTTCTCGATATGCATGACATCAAGGTTATGTCTGATCAGATTGGTGCTCCAATATGGCAGATCCCAGAATATACTCCTCTTCGTCCAGTTATGGGTGCGACCAAATCCGTCACACTTGTACCCCTTAGCAGGCTCTTCGATAGCACTTGGTAAATCTTTTACCTCTTCCCATATCGTGCATCCGGGCTACCTTGGCGGTGGATTGGCCTTCTCCACAACTCCCGCACGAAAAGCATTCTGGTTCCTCCGGTACGGATGATCCTTCGGTAAAAATTGTCGATGACAATCGAAGAAGCACGGTTTGCCTCCGTGTTTCAAACGGAAAGCCTGAGAACGGTCCATACAATACGGACATGAGAGACGACCATGGGTGCTCCATCCCGATAATATTCCATAGGTCGAAAAGTCGTTGATGGTCCACATAAGTGCTGCCCTCATCTGAAAATTCTGCTTTCTAGAAACATCGTACGTGTTGGCACCTACTTCCCACAGCTGATTCAACTCATCTATCAAAGGCTGTAAATACACATCGATGTTCCTTTTCGGATTGTTCGGACCCGGGATAATAACGGTTAGGAACATATACGGAGTCTTCATGTACATCCAAGGCGGTAGATTGTACGGAGTGACGATCACAGGCCAACACGAATACTGGGAGCCCGAAAGTCCGAATGGGGTAAAACCGTCAGAGGAGAGCCCCAATCTGACATTACGCGCTTCCTTGGCAAAATGTGGATACTCTCGATCAAAGTGCTTCCATGCTTCTCCATCGGATGGATGATCCAATACTCATTCGATCTGTTTTTGCCTGTGCCAACTCATGTTTTCTGCAGTCTCCTTAACCATAAACAACCGCTGCAACTGCGGCGTCAAAGGCAAGTAGTGCATCGAATCGGTAGGCTTCCTTGCACCGACATACTTTTCTCTAACAGTGGCCTTGTAGCGATCAGCACCACAGAATCTGCACGCATCTTCATCCTTGTCGCTTTGTAGTACAACATGCACCCGTTGTGACATGCATCGATTTTCTCGTATCCCATCCAAAGCGATCTCACCATCCTCTTAGATCGATAGAAGTCTTTAGGCAACTTTGCACCCTCGGGCAAGATCTCTATAATCAAATCGAGCAGTCGATTATAGCATTCTTGCGACATGTTAAAATCGGACTTGATGCTCAATAATCTTGTAACCACCTCCAACGGTGAATGATCCTCACAACCAGGATATAATGGAGTCCTTGCATTCTCCAGCAACTCCATAAACTTTACAGCATCGGCATTCGGTGCCTCCTCAGCTGCATCATAATTGTCCGGATTGAAACTAGGTCCCGTCGCATCATAATTGTTCGGATTAAAACTAGGCCCCGCCGCATCATAAACCATGTTCACCAACCCGTCGTCGTAAGCATCGTGGTCTTGGACATCCATATACGGCTCCACATAGGGCTCCGACTCCGATGCTAGAGATACAAGTTCTCCGTGCGCGGTCCACTGATAGTAATTCGGCGTAAAGCCCTTCGAGTATAAATGATATGTAACTTCCACTTCTGGATGATATTTTCTGTTGCGACATCTCACACACGGACACTTAATTTTGGTACAGTCCATGTACTGAGGGAAAGTCTTGGCGAACAGCAGGAACTGTTGTACACCCTCAATGAATTCATCCCGCATACCGCACATGTCATCAGGATGACGGTTGTACATCCACGAACGATGACGCAGATAGTAATTCATATCCATTTTTAGATACTTCTACAAAAATGACAGTATGTATCATATAAATTATTACATACAGTGGTTTATCACCTAACTTCATAACTTAACCGTACTATAAAAATCATAACTGATATAATACATACTTTCATTTATCAAAGTCTAAAATAAGCAATATTCAAAACAACTGAAAAGAGGCCAAGTCTCTTAGTTTTTTAATATTTTATACTATTGGTAGAAGCAAACAATAGTTTTTTTACTACTTGAAAAGAGGCCAAGTCTCTTAGTTTTTTAATATTTTTTCTATGCGTAATTACTTAACTTCCCATATTAAATTGAATGAACAATTTTAATTAGTAAGAACTTTTTTAGAAAAAAAATTCCACTGTGATGTCTCAGTTTTCTTATTATAAAGTAGTATAGATATATGGCTCATAATATCCTAGTAAGTTGTGAGTTGGAAGCAAACACACACACACACACACACACACATAAAAATGGATTAGATCTTATGTTAAGCCTAGGCTTACAAGAGTTGCCAATGGCCTCTTTTGCTACATAGTGCATCCCTCGAAGCCCAGGCCCACACACACAAACATAAAATGGATTAGATCTTATGTTAAGCCTTGGCTTACAAGAGTTGCCAATGGCGTCTTTTGCTACATAGTGCATCCCTCGAAGCCCAGGCCCAAAGCTCATCTAGAGCAACTAGTTATCAATATAGTTGTTGTATTTACTAGTTATCAATATAGTTGTTCTATAAATACAGAGGCATCATCTAGACAGGAGAATTCAGGAATTGAGGTATCATAAGCTAAATCTAGAATTTCCATAACTAATTCCTGCTGCATTGTTCTATAAATATATAGAGGCACCATCTAGACCGAAGAATTCAGGAATAGAGGAATCATAAGCTAAATCTAGAATAATTCTTGAATTCCACAACTAATTCCTGCTGCACCCATTGCTAAAGTAGGAACTGTGCAAACTCCAATGGTTTCTTCTCCTTGATCCCCTGAAGAACCTGATAATTGAATCAGGATCCAGATCTCCAGAAGCAGATAATTCTTGCAATTCAATAAAGCTAGGCTATACTGTAGGGAATTTACAAGGTACTAAAGTAACTGTACATCATGAAGGGTCTCTACTTCTTATAGAGGCAGAGGGGGATCATCATAGTAAGTAAAATATGGAGGAAATAGTAGCAAGGCCTGTGGGGGGAGAGAGACCTGGATGCTCAGTGCATACAAGTGCAATGCTCCTCTGCACAAGACAAACTAGGAAGAAACATCCATAGTGAAGATAGAATATTGTATGTGTTTCAGTGTGTGTGTGTGTGTGTGTGTGTGTGTGTGTGTGTGTGTGTGTGTGTGTGTGTGTCATGCCTATGTCAGTGTCAGTGTCAGTGTCTGTGTGAGTGTGTGTGTGTGTGTATATCTGCGTTTGTGTGTGTGTGTCGTGTGTGTCTGTTAGTGTCTGTCTGCGTGTGTCGTGTCTGTGTTCGTGTGTCGTGTCTGTGTGCGTGTGTCGTGACTGTCCAGTCATCAGTTGTGTCAGTGTCACATGAGAGAGAGAGAGAGAGAGAGATTACCTAGAGCTCGAGGAGGAGGAGGAGGGTGCCGGAGTAGCCGCAGCCGTGGAGAGCCGGTCGCCGGAGAGGGGGGGCGGGGGAAATCGAAAACTTTCAAAAATTTTGACAGATGGGGGAAAAGAATCTGAGCCCTAATTAACCAAAATTTAGCGATGTTTAGCGACGTCTAATAAAATGTCGCTAAATTAAAATTTAGCGACGTCCAAGACGTCGCTAAACACGTTGCTAAATATTTTTGACATATACGTCACTAATTACGATGCTAAACGTCGCTAAATCAGATATATTAGCTACGTTTAGCGACCTTAATTGAACTTATAGCGACTAATCTTTTAAAATCTTAATAAAAGTCGCTAAACGTCGCTAAATGTCACCATTTAGCGACGTCTAGCGACATTTTTAATGGAGTCGCTAATTTAGCGACGTTTATACCAGGAGTCGCTAAAATACGTCGCTAATCCCGCTTTTTCTAGTAGTGATCGAAACGGCTGTTGATAACTAGTTCGCAGATTCGTCATAGTGGAAACATAGAATAAACATAAATATTGAATCCAAAATAAGCTCTTTATTGATATAAAGTAAAGACTTCAAGCAGCGCTAGGCCGAGATTACAAGTCGCTCATGCTCTCTCTCTCTCTCTCACTCATTACAATGAATATGCCCTCAGGCTTACAACTTAATCAAATACTCTAGATGATGATGTTACCATATATTATGTCTCATATATGTGAGCTTCAGGTCCGTAGGCCACGCTCCAAAGACGCCAAGTGCTGTCCAGCGCCTTGATGAGTCAACTGATCTCCGAATTCATGCGAGTTTTCCCTGCACCCTGCATGCAATCTATTTGGGTATCAGTACATTGAATGCACTAGGGGGGAGGCCTCTCGTCCATGCCATAAAATAAGCACGTCCATTAGTTTTGTGCACCGACTGATTATGTTGTCTTTCTAGTCTTTGCCTTAAGATCAGTTTTATGGCAATATAATAAAAGTAATACCTGCATCTGAATCAAGAGTGTCATACTATAATTAGCTGAGTTCGTCTTACCATTTTTCTTACCATTCGGCCTTTCCTATCATTCGTATGCAATATAATCAATAATCTACTAAGTAACAAAGAGCATATATGCAATTCAAGTGTTATGATTGTGTCTCTGTCTCAGACATGTTCTACTCAAACTATGTTATATATCGTGCATCCATTCTAAATGTGCAAAGTGTCATGCATTATACTCCTTCATGTTACTTCTCTTCTGACTGGAGATCGTCGCTATGCATGCATGACTTATCTATATGAAGGCCACTAGCTCTGTTAGCCATTTTGGACATAATCTGGGATGGAACGGCTGTCTTTCCAGCTTGGTTGCGAGCCTTACTGGCCGTCCTGAACCATCCGACTAGTCGGTTGTCTTTCCAGGTCGGTAGCAAGTCTTGCTGAAAGTCCCGCACTCGCCTACTAGTACTTCAGCTAGCATATTACCAGGACTATACTGGCATTATCCTCCCGGGCTGACACGATTCGGATGCCTCAGGAATCGTGTCGAGGACTCTTTCTCTACCTGGTGTGCAACCAATTATCCGTGACCATGCAACTACTTCACCACTTCCATCCTAGCCGAGAACTTCCTTCTTTGTTTCTTCTATCCGAGGACTTCAGCTCGGTTCAATCTAGCCGAGGACTATACTTGAATCTTTCTTCTTTGTGTAGCTCCCTAATTAGAGACTGTCTCGGTGATTTGGATATCCCGAGTACTTTTATTTTTTTTCTCATTCGAAATGACTACTTGATAGTCTTCCTCGTCTATATATGCAATATGATTTATACTCTATCCCGTGTCATATTTTGTGCAGTGTCGTACATCAATATTATAAACGAGATCTACTTTATGGCATAATATATGAAACTACTCCATTTGGATCGATACTCTAAGTTATGCACTAGCAGGGCAGAGTTTTCATATTTTATACATAATAATAAGGCAACATTATTCCATTAGCTATGTGCGTTAATATTTTTTTATTAGCATGCAAAGTTTATCGCTTAGAAACTAGCATGTATTATTCATTTTCTTAAGTGTGCAGCTAAGCAGAGACAGGTTCATCGGAGCCACCCACATTAGCGATAAATTGTATCAGTCGAGCAAGACTCCGAGCGCGCCTCTAAAAAGTCTAAGTCTGAAATCTATTTGAAGGTCCAAGTCTGAATGCATTTGCATCGAATAAGTCATCTTGCTGAGCAAGGTAGGACGGTTCGCTACACTTGTGTCGTTTAAATCGGCCCTCCGGGTTGAGCGGAGCGGGTCGTTACAAAAAGGGCTTCAATTACTTTAAATAGCACATACAAATATATGCTCAAAATAGAGTTGATATTATTGTAGCGGTATATTGTCGTTTACTACTTGTCACGCCCCAGTCCCAAAATATATAAGACCAGTGTATATGGTAATGGCCAACTATGTATCAAGCGGACTCCAGTCCAACTCGAATAAGTATACGATGTCTATAATAGGATATCATGTCTAATATGGCAAGTCAAACTATATCTCAATCGACATAAAGAATAAATACATCAAGAATGAACAGTATATAATACAACCAGCCGTCCTGTAATACACATGTCTGAAAAAGCTCATGAATAAGAATAAAGCTTGCAAAACTAGGCTATACAATAAAAGATGTCATTATAAAATATAGAAGACGAAAGAACGACAAAAGTACCACTAGCGATACCTGAATCCTGGAAATGCAATCATTAACCATCCTTCTATTCTACAAGCGAGCTCAGCAATAACCTGGAGAGACCACTAGGTCCTCAGAGGGACGTAACAAGATACATAATAACAAGTCGAATGAGGTATAGTAAATATTAACAAGAGAACTTTAAGTAACTCAGGTACTACAAGTCCTAACCAGCTAGGTACATGAACTTTGAGGACAACGTTCTACGCAGGGGCTCTTCTAACAAATAATAAATGTATGGCACACTAGCCAACCGAGACACTAGTGGCATCTAAAGGAAAGTAAATAAATAGTAGCCCCTACGCTAATAGTTGTCCCTTTTCACTCAATGATATTGTCGAGTCGAATCTCCAGTCATTCTCTAACAAGTAAAGGGTCCAGTAAATTAAGTACACATTATCGGGTCGGGTCACCTAATATGCAATGCAACATACAATCCATGTAATTCGTCCAACATGTGTCAACAGATCATAATAGGTCAAAAGAAATATCATGATGACAATAGATCAATGGAACAGAAACAATAAATACAAATAACGAGTAAGACGAAAGAACAAGCTAAAATATGTAAATACTGTAATCATAAGGCAATGTATACTTGCATGTGATGTCCATTCTGAGTTGGGAGCCTAAAGTATAACCAAGTCTAACCACGAACTGCGTATATGATTATCGTGAATATCTACCAATCCCAAATACAAGCATACATATGTTATACTTAATTATATTTACAAATAATCTCTCCTAACTAAAAGTGGGATCGATCTATGTCACTTATTTCTAGGTTTGAACATATTTTCTAGCTTTCTGTAACTAGTTTTCAGCTTTCTAAAAACTGTCAAACTAATTTATAAAATTCTAAAAAAATAGATTTATGATTTTGAATATCCCTTTGATGTACTCATTTTTTATCAGCACCTAACTCTCACAAAATATAGGTCATATATTTTCCTATAAATTTATTCGATCAAACAGGACAACAGATGAAGAAAGAATGATTTCTCCCAAACCGCTAATCCAATATATCTAAAAAAATCTTAAAACTAAAAAAAAATCATGAAAGGCATATTAAAAGTTCATGTAAAATTACGTAGTAAATTGGGAGTTATGATCTTTCAAAGTAGGGTAAATTCTTAATAGATCAAAACAGGGAAGGCTGACTTGCGAGAACCATAAATAATTTAAAATAAATATTTTAGTGATCTACTTTTAGATTCTGATATCCCTAGATGCTAACTTTTCTATAAAATTTGTTTCATTAAAAAATTGTGAACGACCTATGAGTTATTACAAAATTACTAGAGATATACACTGCTAAAACACATATTTTCGTATGAATTTATTTACGGGTCAAACGAACTTCATTTGGGATTAGGAATATAATTTGGAAAGTTAAGAGGTAGAAGAATATATCGGTAAAGTTTGAGAACGAAATTCCTTTGTTTGATCCCTCAAAATCGTCTCCAAACACAAAATTACTTCTTTGGCTGCTACTAAAATTCTCTTCTCAAAAGAATAAGTCATACTAAAAAGAAACCCTAATGTATTTATATATAGTAAGGGGTGGGGTGGGGGGGGGGGGGTGAGAACCGGGTCAAATCCAAGTTTGACCCCAAAAAATGACATGTAATCCCCCCCCCCCCCCAATTAGGGTCTTAATATGGGTGAAGTTTTAGGTTTTTGCTATATTTTCTATCTTTTTTTCTTTAGTTAGAAAACATATTTAATAACTAGTTTTAGCTTAATTAAATATTAAATTAATTCTAAATTTTATGAAAAAATAAGAGAAACTCTAAAATGATGTTCTAGGCTCAAAGTAAAAATCTGGGATACAGATTCCTAACCAATATTTTTCTAAAATTCCTACATGCTAGAATTAAATAATAAAATAGTTTTTGGCCTATAAATATTGATAGAAAATTCTAGAAAATTTTAAAAATTACCAAACCACTTCTAATACACTTCTAGCATATTTTTATGACTTAAAACTTATAAACCCTCATTAGATTATTCTATCTACTATTAAACTCTAAATAATCTAATTTATTTATTTAAAATTTTTGGTAGCGGATGCTATACTACTACAACAGATTCAACTATATTTCTATCGTTGGAATATAGTCGTTACAGTGTTTGCTGAAAAAATTAATTAAGATAGTGGTTTATTAATGGTATACTATTGAACAATATTTGGACTCTCTGGAAACTAATTTGAACCAATTTTGGCATAACAGTATATTGTCGGTATACTAGCAGACAGTCGATATATCGATAGTATACTACAACACTGAACAGTATACTGTTGAACAAGTCAGGGTCTTTCTTGAATTCTAATTTGGCCAAAACTGGGTATAATAGTATACTTAAGGTATATCATCGTGTATACCGTCGGTATACTACCAGGTTGATTTTGGCTCATATAGCTAAGTGTTTTTGGTAGCTTTCATTTATCATAAGCTATTGAGTTATAATCTTTTTTAGAGTATAAATATAAAAAAAGATTACACGAAACTCGAGTGCTTGATTCTTCAAATAGCTTGGCATCTTCAATTTAGTACATATTTGATAGAAATTTGGCTAACATAGTTAGTAGGTGGTCCGAAGTAAACAATATCCAAAAAAACTTATTAGCTTTTGGGCCAAAGCTTTTGTGTATTTGCCTAACAGTATCAAAGGGACCCCTGAAAACCTATTAAAAGATCCATAGATATTGGAGGGGTTTAAAGAAATCATTAGACTAACAGTATGTTTGGTCCATCATGATTTTTTTTATTTGTATAAGTCTATGATTAATCTTGCTTCAAAATATCTAAACTAATGCAAAATAAACGTTAGAGGAACAAAGCAATATACATAAGAGGGAGAATGGTATAATTAGTGCACACTAGGACTATCCCAAGTCTAAGTATATTAACAATATGGTGATTGTATGACCATTCATAACAAGAAAGTTAATTGATTAACTATAATCAAAATACTCAAATTAATCATTGGGCTAACACAAGTGTCTGAGTCATTATCGGGTGCATTTGATTGTCGGTGTCGATCGGACTTGATGTTAGTCTAGATGACACATGTACTTGTAGTTTACTTAACTAGTGATATTCGAGGCCTTGTTGTATCCCACGCATATGAAGATAACCCCAGGACACGATTACTTATGCATTCATGTTTAAGCGACTTCCCATGTGTCTATTCTAACTCGCAATCGGAATGTTTGGGACGTGGACCCGTTATACGGATCATCGAGCAGGATTTCTCATTTTAGTATTTTTCTCACTCATAGATTACCCATGGTTACTCTTGGATCTCTACAGATCTCCCGTAGACTAGAATTAGATTGTAGAATCTTGATTGTATAAATTATGGATATGACCCGTACAATTTTATTGGACGGAGAGGATAGTTACTAGGCGCCATGGCTACTTATACATTTTTTTAATATTTTTTTATTGTGTCATGAGATAAGTACACCCGATGTTTATTTTGATAGTGTCTCGACATGAGCATAACCCAATTTTATTTTGATAGTGTCTCAATTACGAGCACTACCTGAGTACCCCTAGCTAACGAGTCCATGAACACGATTCACTTAGCTATTAGTCTTGGTTTCTGCTCCTGGCCCGAAGGCCTACTTTTGGCCCGCTCAACCAATGCACCCGGCCTATACTAGCTCGCACCACTGGGGCCCGCGCCTCATCCCCCAAATTAATTCCACTGGAATTAAGTTGCTTCCCCCTTGTTAGAACCCACAACCTCCCGGGAGGATGCCTCTCGCCTCAACCACTTGAGATAGAGGTGATTGGCTGCTACTGTCTAGCACACATAGAGTAAAAGGAATAATAGGATTTTTAAGCATTTTGTGACACATGTTGTTATGATCATCCACAACATAGAATATGATGTTAGAGTAATGGGGCATATATGTAGTGCCCCGCTCCGCGTCGGCGCTATGTACAAGTGAGATCGACTTGCTTGCTCGAACGAAAGTCTTCTCGGAGAGTTCCAGACCGATTAATCAAGGTGAGTGGGCAGAACTGCATTCTCTGATTCTTGCACGACTTAATAATGAATCTGAGTTTTAAATGCTTGTTTGCTTAAGAAGAAAGTTTTCATAAGAAGAATGATAGAATCGACTCAGCATGCTAATAAGAGAACTCACATAGCTTATCACTGAAACGAATCCGCTGCCTAACTAAGAGAATATGTATGCTTGTCCGAAATGAGCTAGAACCATTGCTATGCTAAGAAGATGGAACTACATGTTTTACTTGATGTCATAATAGACCCGTGCCATGCTAGTCTTAACTGAAAGATCGTTCATATGTTTTCTTGTCATCGTGTTCATATGGATTGTCTTGAATGCTTGTTTCGATGCGAGAGTAAATGCTTGTCTTGTGTGTGCTAGACTAGTAGCCCGCCTGACGTCCGGTCCTACGGGATCTTGGGGGTGCGGCTATTAGGAATATGAGAAGATGGTTCAATTATGACTTTGTCATATTGTGTGCTATTGTGAAAGAGATGTGCTAGTGATATGTGGGTGCTTGCAGTGGATGGGGGACAAACGATATGTGGGAGACTGATAACGCGCCCTGAGCTCGGGGCGTGGATATTGGAAGAGAGGATGGAGATGCGATGGGGTAAGACTAATAGTGCGCCCTGAGGTCCGGTCCTTCGGGATCTTGGGGGGCGTGGCTATTAGAGGGAGGCGGTGCTTCTATAGAGAAGAGTTGAGTCTGCACTAGAGAAGTGTATGGAGATAAGCTGCATTCAGGTCGTTAGGGAGCATGCTAGGCTAGCCTTCTTGCATACCTAACTGTTTGATGCAGAGACGGACAGGAAACTAGAGAACGGTAAACATATATGTTTCTAACTTGTATGTCTGCTGCAGGGATAACCATTCGGCCGTGTGGTAAGAAATATAAGTTTATGCTTATGCCTGCTTATTCATTTTGTCTGCATCGTAGAGACCTCCCGTTAGCGCTCATGCATTGCATCGGTCGGACAATGACTATTAGTGCAGAGCTGAACCTTGACTACGGCTGCTTCGGCAGTGATGTGCAACCATGAGTCACAGCTGCTAATAGGATCAGAATGTGAGTCATTGGTTAGCTGGATTACCGCTACCGATCCTGAGTTACTCGGGGACCGACCTCTGATTGATAGTTAACTTGTGTGCTTGATTGATGGTCCCTAAATGCTGCCTGTCCCTAGAATCCTTGCATATAGTTCACTGAACACGCTGCGCACACCAGAACAGGATTCCTCGTGCTTGAATTGGTTGCCTCGATTGATTGGTTGTTTGATTATATTTTCAAAGAATGTTTCCAAACAATGTAATATGACTCTGCTAGAACTGCATGAAACGAACCTAAGTAAAAGTAGCAAGATCACTAGTAATGCAATGTTTTGCCACATGATTACTTAGTGTGGGTTTCAGGGGGTGTAGCTTCTGTTCAGTTGTTTTATCTCACCAGTACTTGCATAAAGTGCTGACCCACCAACAGTTTGCTTGTTCTCAGGTGCTCGTTCGTCTGAGGAAGCGATAGCCGTGCCTCATCCCAAGGAGCCAGAAATCTAGAGTCGATGCCTGGAGCCGCATCGAGTTGTGCCTGCTTTTAGCTGCTTTTGTATAGAGGGACATAATGTATGGAACGGTGTTATTGTAATCGAGAGAAGAGTGCTTGAGCGAATTGTAATCTCGGCCATGTGCCGCTTGTAACACTTTCGATTATCAATAAAAGAGCCTATTTTCATATACAATGAGATCTTCACTTTTCTGAAATGTTACGTGTCGCTGCTTCAGTATCGAATAGCTTACTTGCCCTTGTATCAAAGCTTTGGCCTTGTGCAAGCGCACCTTAGGCTTGCACGGCATCACGTCCCGTTGAGAACGATCGTCCCGCGGGAGAGCTGAAACGTGGTGATTCACGTTCAGCGGGGACTATCGGACTTGCGGGAGATTGGGGCGTGACAATATACAAGCTCCATAATGAGGTCGAGTTGTAATCAGTCCTTTATTAATATAATTACCTTTCTTCCATATATATATATATATATATATATATATATATATATATATATATATATATATATGATCTTAAGAGAAAAAAAATATTGTTTTACTTTTGACATGCTATTATGTATCTTTCAACTTTCCTACAAGAAACTGGTTCCATTCCAAGCATAGGTAAGGGTATCTACTCGGAGGAGTACAGCCCGAAAGTATATTCAGGAGTTGCCTCCGATGAGAACGCAAAGGTCTATCCAGAGGAGTACCCTTTATCAGCAGCAGTAGGACTTTCGGTTTTGGATCTATATATCTTATCTAGATTATACTCGGATCTTGTTATCTTTATGTACCTTCTTTTATTTTGGTACTTGTATTAAGGGGTTTGTTCCAGTCAAACTTGTATTATGTTTGATCTATTTCATTACTATCTTTTTATTCCAGTATTTATATTTATGTCTTATTTATGGCATAAGAGCATAGTTTGACTATTATATTTCATACACGATAAGTGAATGCCTCATGTCCAAATAATAATCGAACCACACATGTCCATAATATCATTTCTAAACACATGACATCCATTCATAATCGTCGGTAGAGTCTAAAACTATTCAGATACTTTAAATGATATTTTTCTCTACACTTGGCTACCCAGCATTTATCGTGGGCATACTAACTAGTACACCGGAGTTGCGTCCTTTTCAGTCCTCTCCTACTAGGGAAAGGTCCTCTGATGCTCTCCGTCTCACGTCATTTTAAACCCAAAGCATGTACCATGTTAGGGTCAATTTAGTTTACATTTAAAATGTAAAAAGTTCCATTTCAAATAAAAATTATCAATTTGTGCCTCCACGAGCATTTATCGTTTGTCTTTTTTGATAATTTTGTACGGCCAAAATATCAAATAATGAGACTAAACAGAAATTCTTTGTCGTTTTCGATAAGATGCCGACGACAACAACAAACGATTATTTTTCAACGAAAATTAAAGCAACCCTTAATGGACAAACAACCCAACCCTTGATGGAAAGAGCCAGCATCGAAGTTCCAAAACTTCTTTTATATATATATATATATATATATATATATATTTGAAAGAAAGTAGTTGTATATTAATCAAAAATCAGATTACATGTCGTCTCCGTCTTTACAACTTCTTTTATATATATATATATATATATATATATATATATATATATATATATATAATTTTTTATTTTGCATCTGTCCTTACTTACAGATGCTTTGCTGATTAGGACCCTAAAATTCCCACAATCCCCAATATTGGAGTCCAATCTCAAAGGTTACATCCCCCTTTTCTCCTTTAATTGAGCCCTAGCAATGAACAAGTAGGTCACATTATGAGAGTCCAATGACGGAAAAAGCAGGGACCACAAAGCTATTTGTTAACCTAACTAGTGGTTAGCAATGGCCACCATCCTTTCCTTTCTGAAGGACTTTTGATTAGCCCACACTAATGACATGTGGAATAGTCCCACTTGTCCAAACTTTGCTTGGAATATTGGAGGCATATCTCCCTTCAACAATGTCCCCATACTACTACTACTACTCCTTATCATTAGCCCAAGTGAATGATTTATGTAAGGAAATATTGGTGCTCCCATTCCTCAAGACATGAGCACCAATGGAGAACTTGGGCATGCTAACATGAGATGTAAAAGATACTTTACTACTTCATGCTATGTAATAATGCAAGTTCCAAGGATAAGCTTTTCTAGGCTTTTCAGAAGCAGCTTTAGCACTTCGTGAATGGTTAAATTCTCTCCTCCATCTTAGTCTATATTCTTAGCTAATGTGTAACTTGGTTTTGCTTTTAGGTCACGTTTGGTTCACGGAAGCACAACCTTGGGGGGGAAAAAAAACTATTTCTTTTTTATATTTTGATGCTTGGAGAAAAGAGGAAGGAAAAGAAGAAGATTCTCAAAGGAAAAAAAAAAATAGGAAGAAAATTGCCCAACCAAAAATTCATCTTTTCCAACTAAGGATTTACTTTTCCTCTCAATTTTTCTGACATTTCCAAACACCAGAAAAGAAAATTGATAGGAAAAATAATTTTTCAAAGGAAAGTAAATACCAAGAAATTGATTTTCTTTCATTTCCTTTCCGCGAACCAAACGAGGCAAAATAACGGAATCATGGAGTTGGAAAAGGAAAATCATTACTTCCCTATGTTTGGATACCAAAAAAATGGGAGAAGAAAGGAAATTGATTTCCAATAAAAAAAAAATAGGCGAGAAATTGTTTCCTCCACCCACCAAAGAATTTATTTTTCCACATTTAAGTAATCACTTTTTCTTCCAATTTTTTTAACATTTCCAAACACAGAAAAAAAAATCGATAAAAATTACAATTTTTCGTAAGAAATGAAATACCAAATAATTGATTTCATTTTCTTTCCTTTGAAAAGAACCAAACAACACCTTTAAGTATTCATGGAAGTTGGAAGAATAGCGATCCATGTCCACATTTTAAGTATCATTATCATCCACGAGAGCTCATGCCCCCTAAAGCTCATAGTAAGACTATTAAGAGTTAGTTTGGAATTATTATTATTTTTCAACTATTCATGACAACAGATAACGGATTGTTCTCAAAAGCTACTTCAAATTAAACTAATTTTTCAAAAAATAAATTGGTAAACTAATATTACCAAATAACTTTGGAACGCTTTCCAACATGAAGAAAGAAAAATAAAAGCAGCCTCCTCCAATAAGTAATCCCAAACCCACACGAAGGAGAGGATATAGTTATACAGCCCACTCTGGAACAGGAATACAAGGATAAATATATACCAATGAGAAGAAACATAACAAATATTTTATTTTCTTTAGTTAGGCTTAACTGCAACAACCGAAACCTTTATTGTAATATTTTGGGTCCGTTGTTTGAATCCTTCTGTTCCACTCAGTTCTATTAATGGTCACATCATTTTCAATACTATCAAAAATACTATCCTTCGTATAGGTCTACCTCAAATCTTAACGACTCCTTTAACTGTCTAATCTTAACTCTTATTGTTCCTTCCTGGAACATCTATTGACCATTTATATTGTATATGTTCAAATCACCTATAATGATTTTACTTTTTGTATCTTATCCTCAAATTGTACCACCTCTAACTTCGCACTTATACGCTCATTTTTTCTATTGTATCTTTCAATATAAAATCACTCATTTATCCACTTTGCATTCTCAGAATTCTACTACTACACTAATTTTTTGGACATATTATTTCTTAATAGTCTAACATGTTGATCTATAAAACATTGTTAATCTTATATATATTTTATAGAATATTATTTTCAATTTAAAGATACCGGAAGCCCTACTACGGCATTTCCGCCACCCATATTTTAATTCTATAATTGGTATATGTAGAAAGTAAGATATATATTGTGCTAGAATGTGATCCAATTTTATAGGGCTCTTGGCCAACATTGATGGAAGTATAAAAAAAATAAGAACAGTTCCGTAAGACAGAATTAAGAACATAAAGAAAGAAATGGATAAATAAGCATCATATCCGAAGGTTCTTTTGGAAATGATGCTTATTTGTCCATTTCGAAGGAATATAAAGTTGGGATCAAAATGAGTCTAGGATGGTGTCGCTAAAATTGTTTATTAAGGATAAGATCCAACAGCAGTTACCAACTGAATCTACACTGAAGTAATTTCGAAACATTTATCAAGTAGTAGGCAAAATTTAACTCAAGTATCACAGCGACACATCAATAACCAAAAGGTGAAAAGGTTTTCCTAATTACAAACTTATTGAGAATCCCCATGTAGTTCATTTGTCTTTAGCACCCTTATCTTCGAACTCGATACCATGGAATGTAACCCTAGAAGACCGATAATGGCCACCAAAGGCATTGCCAAAGCCCCACCCGAGGCCAAGCCCAACTCCACAACCTCCACCTACAGATTTATATGGCAAAATAAATGAAAATATTAAGGAAAAAACAAACACAGCATTGAAAGATGAACAACTTATGCATACCTACACCGAGACCGAAGGCATGAAGAGGCATCCCTGGAGTACAAGAAAATAATTAGGTAAGAGATGTAGAATGAACAATGCTTATGTCGTGATCAAATTTTACTAGGCCAGTAGCCCATTCAGAATCTCACTGTTTCAAGATTACATAGTGCACAAATGCCACGGACCATGACTTGTGATGGGTTGAATTTCAAATAGGAGTCGAGTATTAGTTAAAATCATCTCACTTGCAAAAGGTCAACACAAGCTATGGTTTCTGCAGAACTTTGAAGACAGACAAAATCTGATTCTAAGTTGATAGTCTAAGATTATATATTTCTGGATGAGAAACCATTCTACAAGTAAATGCAGTTTTAAGCTTGGAGGTAAAAATATTGTCCTGGAATACATAGCCCTTGCTACTATGACTTGTCATCCACTACCAAGCTAAGTCGGAATCGAGTCAGTCAGTCCAGGATGATTTGAATCATGACAGCCATGGACCTATATAGAAAACACGAGGAATCACAATTGATGATCCAAAGGTTTCATGCTCTGTTCAAAAGGAAATGAACCAAACTATCACGTTTTACATATTCGAGATACGAATCATTTCAGTACAATGTAGTGTTTACACAGCGGATGCAGCAGGCAACCAGCCTTCCTTCAGAATCATATACAGAGAAACCTGGTCCTTTAAGATCAAGTTTGTTCCCTTGCAAAGTACCAAAGTATCCAAAATTATGGGATTTATGCGTTCGAGACTGTCAGAGAAATATTTTCACCATGTTGTCTATGCTAACAACTCCGCCAATACAAAACCTAAGACAAAGTAAAGAGAATAATTTATTAAATTCATTAGAGGAATTAATTGTTGCTTCTTTTTTTATCCTGTGACACTAGCAACGTTCTAAAAGACGGATCAATGCATGCCTAGGCCGTCTTTTAGAACACTGATCACAGATAAACAGTCCCTTAAAAAACCATCAATACATGTCTTGAAACAAATAAAAATTCTTTAAAAGATATTACTTTCTGTAGTCTTTATAAAACATTTGCTCCGAAATTTGTCTTGATAATTGTAAAAGTATACTCTTCAATACTAATATATGCACCAACATAACTACCATTTATTTCAGCTAATGTCATCTTTTGGGCTTTAAGCTTCGGAATATGTAATATATATCCGATGTTCTCTCTCTCTCTCTCTCTCTCTCTCTCTCTCTCTATATATATATATATATATATATATATATATCCCTAACAACTTGCGATGGACTATATGACTGATTATCTCTAATTGTACCAATTATCTTGTTTTAACCCATGCAGTAGTAGCTAGTTGATGACATCATGTAGTAATTCCAAACTAAACAAGAATAACGACTATCTAATGTACGAATGATAAATGTTCCGCCTTCACCAATGGTTTTAGCGTAAAGTCTCTAATTACAATTTTGTTCATCACAAGTATATATAATTCTCCGGACATTGTTCATACTAGCTGAACAAGTATTATATTCAATTATTATATCACTTATAAAACTTCTAAATTTAGAACAAGTTTCAAATAATTTTCCGACGAATAGAATAATTCAAGAATGCTAACATTATCGACATTATCCACTAACTCATCATCTAAATTTTCAATTAAATTATCATTATTTTCATCATCACCACCTTCATCTAATATACGTTCTTCTTCACTAAATGAACTTGAAACTGAGAAGAACTACTACCCGCATAAACCATTTAGTTATTAGAAACACGTTGACTACTTATTTTTGTGACGGTAGAGTAACATAAATATTTACATACGGTGATTGTAAATTAACTTCAAGAACAAAATTGCATGTTTCCTCACCATCTAATAGTAAATAAGTAAAAGCAAAATGTGCATTAATATAAATTCATATCGGATGGAAAAAAAAACGTTTGATAATATGATTGTGTAAACTAATGTAATACTACGATAAGTTAAAAAAAAATTGGGTAAAACCTCCTTCGTAAAATGGTCCATTTATGTGCCTCAGTGCGAGTAATAATATTCTTAGGCTTTGATCCATAGCGAACAGAGATTGTACAACTTCTGGAAAAAGAGCTTCTGAACAAAATATTATAAAGCTTTTGAATGGAGAGGAAGAACTTATGTAGAGAAGAGAATAATAGAAAAGATGGAAAGAGAGTGGTTTGAAAGGTGCATCCACTTCTTGTTCCCCTTCAATTTATAGGAATCATGATATAGTTGTTATCCACCATTCGAAAATTCGACCGTTTAATTTTAAAAAAATTAAGATAAATTTTCCAACAAAGTTGGCAAAAATCAAAAGAAATTAAAATTCGCCAACTTAGTTGGCAAATTCCTTTTGGAAATTTTTTTGAATTTGCCAACTATTATGTTGGCGAACTCTCTAATTTCTTCAAAACTCTCCCCCTCCCGATCTCTCAAAGTTCACATCTCTCCCCTAAAAAAATTTCTGATAAGAAATTGCAAATACGACACTAAAGTAAGGTTGGGAATTGGGTTGGGTTCGGATTGACCTATTAATGCTCGATGAGAAACCAAGCCACTTATGGTTGACACGTTTAGGGTAAACCCGAACCGATGAAAGCGGATTAGCCCGACCGTAATTTAGGAAAAACAGACCATATCGTCTTCCCGATCACTGTCGCTACCTCCCAAGGATGTTGTCGCCTTTGCCTCGGATGTCATCGTTGCTTTACCTCCGCCCAATAACCAAATGGGACACCACTCCCCACACCATCCCCCCCCCCCCCCCCCCCCCACCCCGCACACACAACCAACACCAGATCTTGCTCTCCCGGTATTCGCACTGCTTGGATTGCTCTTTTTCAGCACAGCAAGATAAGGAATAGGGAAAAATAGAAGGAAGAAACGGAAGGGAAAAAAAAAGTAGAGGATCAACATAAGAAAGAAGAGAAAGACGCAAGAAAAAAAATTAAAAAGTGAGAAAAAAGAGTAGAAAGAAGAAGGAATGAAGAGAAGAAGAATAAGAAGAAAGAAAGATACACCATAACTCAAGAAGAATTGATTTGGTTCCGATTTCGGTTGGGTTAGATGGGTTTGGATTTATTTATTTTTTCGTTGAACTACGACATGATCATTTCGGGTCATAACAGGTCACAGTCTTGTTCCGGACACTGCCAGCCTATTAATCAGGTACAGGTTGGCCCATTTGTACCTGAACTGGTTTATGTCTTACCCAAAAACACCTGAGAAAGCATGTTGGCAGGCCAAACCAAAACTGCCACCCTTATATGAGGGGCCTTCAGTTTAGACCATGGATTGTTGCCATCAGCTCAGATATGTACATATTTTGACGAGCATATTAAAGAAGGCAACTTATATTTAAGACCTAGATATTATTCGTCTTTGATACTTAAGATCCCATTATCGCATTAATACTTAAAGAGGAATTTACCTTACCACTCAACGGTAAAGAGTATAGTAAATGATACATGATTTGCCTAGATTAAAGCTTCAGAGTATTAAACTCATAACGAACATACAAGGAACTGACCTCCGAAACCCCATCCAACTCCAAAACCACAACCAACGCCGAAACCTGCAAATAAAGAACGAAATAAAAAGGTTCTGGAAGAGTCGTATCAGACAGCAATGCTACACTATACACTCAATATTGGTTGAATCAATATTACCAAAACCAACACCAATGCCAGTGAAGTTCGTCAGCACCATGACACAGTCTTGCTGAAGTTACTAGATCTTAATCTGCGTTACAAGTAATAATTAAGAATCGTTCAAAGCGTATTAAGAGAGATTGTTTGACAGAAGAATATAAACAGCTATGAAATACGAGATGAGCAGGTAGCAGAGAAAGATGTTGAAGGATGAAACTGTTTTAATGCCCTAAAAAATAAAGAAATTCTAACTCCCCTTATAAAGAGGATAGGCATCCTTGAATGTAAAACAACCAGGAATTAGGTAATATAGTGAATAAAAGTGGATTGATGAGTTGAGAATGTTGTGAATTAAAGCCTTTTGTCTTTTCTTTTACCAACACACCTCCATAGAACACTGGCTAGCTAGCACTAAGATATGTGAAATTCCTAGATCGACGGATCTATCACATCCATTCTCTTCAATTTTATTATGAGCAACGCATAGAACCATTAATAATTTAATATTGCAATGCTTGGCAACTCTGTCCCCAGATATTGACACATGATACCATAATATACAGACACGGCATAGATTTTAGTGTAATCATTTTTATACTTGTATGTACAAGTTAGATTCATGTTGGACATGGACACCACCAACTTTCGGATGAATGTGCTTCCTAACTTAGCAAAAGTTATCGGTCAGAGTCCATCGGCATGAAGAGCTACTAAACTAGAGAAAATGTCAAACAATGAGATAGAGACGAGAAGATCATGGACCAAAAGCAAACCATAATCTATAGTATGCAGAAAGTTAATATAATCAAACATTGTCCTGAGCAAAATACAGGTATTGGAATGGCAGGAGCAGCTGATCTGAAGACTGAGAACAAAAACCTTTCATAGAAAGTGCACAATCAACAGATGAGAATTTCCTAGTCTTACTTGGACAGTGGATTATGTATCAAGTGGTAAAGCATCAGATTCCAACAACAGAACCTTCAGAAATCTGGGACAGGACACGGCTATATTTTTGTAGAGGTATTTGGATATATGCGTATGCAAAATGCAATCAAGAATCAATAAAACCAGATAATCGTTTTTTGCTAATTTAATTTACTTTGACAAGGTCCAAAATCAACAGCTTTCATGGGGAAAAAAAGTAACCAAAGTTGAAGCATGCGGTTGATGTCAACTTGTTTCGGAGGGTCAAGAAGTGTCCTCAAAGTATGCATTTATCCAAGTGTTCATATACATGTCAAAATAACTAAAATGTTAAGTATTCTGGCAATACTGGACTATCCCAAAGATCCCACTCACACAAACAGAACAATGTGAGTATTCACGATGTTCATACATCTAAAATGTAAAGTATTGTGGTAATACTGAACTATCCCAAGAACCCAACCACACAAACGCTCACACAAATAGAATAATGAGTATTCACAATTTTCATACATCTTAATGGTTAATATTTTCGCATTCAAAAGTATTATTGCAGGTGTACTATATGAAAAAAAACAAGTAAAACAATACTATCTATTGTGGATGAGCAATTCAGCAATGTTGAGTATTATTTCATTTAAAACTATTGATGAGTATTATTTCATTTAAAACTAACGGAAAACAACAAATTATGCATAAAATTATGCCTAAATGATTCCAAAGTTTTCTACTTTTTAAAATAATTTCTTATAACTCTTTGCTTTCAAAAACAAATTACTCCAAAACTCCAAGCCGAAAACAATGAAAATGAACGTCATTACATATAATCATATACTCATAAAAAGGGTTTAAAACTGATGGATATGGTGGGGCTTGGCTCAACATCACATTTTATAAGAGGGCTTGAATTGAGAGTTTACCTTGACTGCATATAATGAGTCAAACTCTGCCCAAAGGTTTTGAATGTCCATTCACCACGTCATCCCGGACAATGAATTTCTAGAAAGGTGGTACGGTTTCAATTAGTGGGAATATGTTTCATAGACACGAATGCAAATCCCTATAGAAAATTTATCATCAATGTTCGTCTAGATTCTTTTTCTTTATGCTCTAAGGGGAATTAGAGGTTGCAAATCCCTATAGAAAATGTATCATCACTCTTCGTCTAAATTCCTTATAGCCTAGGAGAAATTGGAGGTTGCTTCTTGGTTACATGAGCTTAAACTGCACATCCAAAAAGTTGTGTTGGTACCAAAATAGAGGGTTGACATGGAAATCAGTTATCAAAATATCAATTCTTTTATTGAGTGTTTTTTATGCTCTATAGATGACCTCATTTTTTTATGGAAGAAGTCATTTTATAGAGCTTTCTTATTCTCCACAGGCAACCCCCGTTTTGATGGTTTGAATGACGATGATACTTGTCCCGTTTCAATTAAGACTTAGTACAATATAGTTTCTCCACATGAGGTGCTAACTAGGGAGCATGGAGCTTTCTTATTCTCCATAGCCAACCCCAGTTTTGATGGAAGAAAGCTTGAATGACAATGATGCTTGTCCACTTTCAATTAAGACATAGTACAATATAGTTTCTCCACTTGAGGTGCTAACTAGGGAGCGTGGGCACTCTAAAGACAATGCCAAAATCAATGTCACATCGTGTATCACACAGTAAGTTGGGCACAACATTGCATTCCAAAATCTAGTAGGATACACCAAACTAGGTATCGTGTTCGTATTGTCGTGACATGTCCTATTTTTGTGCAACGTATATGACTGTCAGTACAGTAATATATCTCAAATATACTGCAGAAAAATCCACTTTTCTCCTTTACAATCTCTTTTTTCAGCATTCTTTACAAAAAAAATATTTCAGAGTCAAAAGAGTAATAAAAATGGTAATGAAATGCCCTAGATAATCTCAAAAATCATGCAAAGAATGAACAACTATTCATCAGAATGTTATTTCTTATAATCCTCACTTCATGTTGACAATCAAGACCTATACCAACAATATTGCATCAAATAATTGTACGATCATACCAAAATTCTACTACATTATGAACATACAACCCCTAACTCCAAATTCAACTCAAACTATATCAAAATTAACCTCAAATTCACCGTAGCAGGATCAAACTTCATGGATTTTAACATAACAACACCGATCCGAATAAGAAACAAATCAGAATCAAGAAAAATATAGCAAAGTTTCTATCACATCACGTAAAAGAGAGATCAAAGAAATTAGTAAATGCATCTCAACTTGGAAAAACAACAATTAGTCCATCAATGAAGAAGGTTCCCACATAGTGAGACTTCTTCATCGTACTAATTATTTTTTTCCAAGTTGAGGTACATTTACTATTGTTTATTTACTTTTTTTATATGGAATTTAATATATTTTTGTTGATTTTGATTTGTTTTTTATCTAGTTTTGCGTAGTTATGTTCTTCCATGAAGTTTGATCCCGATATGGTGAAACTGACGTTGATTTCGAGATAATTTTAGTTGAATTTGGAGCTAGGGTTTGCTTCTTCATAATCCGCTAAAATTTTGGTATAACTTTACAATTATTTGATATATTGTTGTTGGTATAGTTCTTGATTGTCAAGAGAAAAAGAGATTTATGAGAAATAATTTTGACGGATATATGTTCATTTTGTACATAACTTTGTATAATTATGAGATTATTTAGAGCATTTATTATCGTTTTTTTCATTCTTTTAACTCAGAAATACCTATATTTTGGTAAATAATGTTGAAAATGAGAGAATGTAAAGCAGAAAAGTGAAATATCTCAACATATTTGAGTTACATAATAGACCTTTCAGTCACTTACATTTTTCACACAAATAGGACACATCAAGCCAGTCACCTAAGTTTTGCTTTGGGTGTATAGTGTATACTACTGATTTTGGGGTGCAACGTTGTGTCCAATATGTGTGACATGACACGACATTGACCCTGGCAATGTTTGTTAGTGTTCATGCTCCCTACATGTGGAGGAACTAGTATATTGTACTCAGGAAAAGGCTTCTAGTCTAGGCCTATTTATTAGTTCAAGGTCCCTCTTACTAAAGAGGAATAAAAGAATGAGTGAATATATTCAAACCAAGATGAGAACGGGCTACAATTATGAAAATTATAATCATTGAATATTAGAACAATCTGCACAAGATTGACGATTTGATCATGAAGAACAACTCTAAGCTTTCAAGTAAACAAATCATGAAGACTCAGAAAGTTCATTTTGCTATGCGAGTGCCAAAATCAAGTTTTTACACTCACTAGGAATCAAAAGTTCAATCTTTCCAAGGGGAGGCAGTTTCCGGAACACTTTAACTGGCATCCCTCCACGATGCGAGCTAAAGCAACGGCATTTTTAATGCAATCACTTGATTGCCGAATGCATACAGTTTCTTTGACAACATATGACCTAGGTCCGTCAACATGTCATCTTAGTTAAATCTTCTTGTAGATTATTTTCGTAATTTAAGGGAACTTGGAGTTCGCTCCTTGGTTGCATGAGCTTTAACTGCATAGCCAAAAGGTTGTTTCGGCACCACCAACACAAATGGTTGTCTAACACAAATGGTTGACATAGACAACCGGTCATAAAAACAGTCCCAACTCTTTTGTGGAGCTTTCTTGCGCTCCAGAGGCGACCCCATGGAAGAAGGCTAGGATGATGATGGTGATGTTTGTCCCGTTTCAGCAACTCCCGAACTGGCATCCCTCCAAATTGACGACTTGAAGTATTACTACTAGGTGAAACAACTCTAAACTTTTCAAGCACACAAATCATGAAGAATAAAAAAAATCAAGTTCTTCCACGCCTAATTGTCGCCTAGATCAAGTCTTTACACTCGCTATGAATCAAAAAAAAAAAAAAAAGTTCATTTTTTTCACGGGGAGACCGGTTCCGCGACCTCGAGCCGGTATGACGCGAGCGCCAAGCCCAACCGCCGCAACGAGCGACGCCCACTAATTCCGTGCTACTCGAATGTCACCGCTTGACTTCCAAATGAATACATTTACTTGGACAATGTCAAGGGGTCAAATTTTCATATACACTTATGGAAATTCATCGATTTTCATTGTACTGACCTGATCCGTCGGTCGACGGTGAGTAGGCGGCGAGTCGGCTGCGGCGCAGGGGCAGAAGAAGAAGAGAAATGGGAAACAGTAGAAGAAAACATGGGGGTTTTGAGTTAATTTGGGGATTTTGATAAGTGTACCCCCAATTAGCTCAGTGGTACCTGGGCTACCAATGGGTCGGATTTGGTCGGGTCTGTATAAGAACCGAAACCAAACCCTATTAAGATTTTCGGATTCGGCTCTAGGCAAATTCCTTCACTCTGATTGGATTCGAATTTCTTGTTGCACCTGAAGGTATGGCTGAAAATCGAACGAACGAGCTCGAACAAAGAGTGTTCGAATTCGATTCGACTAAACTATCAAACGAATTTAAATCAAGACGAGCTTAAGGTCGAGCCCAAAAATGATATTTGAACTCGGTTCGATTAGAGACTCGAAAGGATCGAACTTGACTCGATTTAGCCCGCGAGCTCGGATGAATACGAACCGAGTCTGAGCCTAGACCGAGCAAAAGTCTCATTAAACATGTTGTATAAACCATCACACAGTTCACATTGTTGCTCTCAAGTCTTAAAGACTTTTTTTATTGAATTATTTATGCTCTATACATCATAAATACCATCAGATAGAGAATAAGAAAATGGTA
Organism: Iris macrosiphon; assembly: GCA_036927795.1. NCBI lineage: Eukaryota > Viridiplantae > Streptophyta > Magnoliopsida > Asparagales > Iridaceae > Iris > Iris macrosiphon. The sequence continues at coordinate 106,906,134 of JAYESA010000016.1, read as the reverse complement.
ATTTACAACTTATGTCATGAGCTAGATAAATATTTGGAAATGACCATTTCCCTGCTTCATGAGCTTCCATTCTTCAAAGAAATGGTGATTTACAACTTATGTCCTGAGAAATTTACCATCAATGCAAGAGGTCCATTTAAATGAAGGCATGGAGACTATAAGACATTGTGAACTGTGTGAATTAGGGATTGGGTGAATTGCCTCATTTAATGGTCATTTCTTAGGCATGGAAGACTAAGAGACAGTATGAACTTGTGTCCTGAGCTGGATAAATCTGCTTCTATTCTTCAAAGCGTTTGCCGCTTAAGTCTTCCTTCAGCACAAGATTTAGGGTCTGAGAGATGTGCCTCATTCAATGAAAGCATGGAAGACTAGGAGACTCCATACTTAACGTGTGGCTACGGTCCTATGGACCCAACATGTGGATGTGCCTAGTTCACTTAATACAATGATGGCGGGACCTAACATATGGCTATGGACCTATGGGCCTATGGACCCAATGTGAGTTTACTTACCATTTAATCTAAAATAAGACTTTAAAGTTGTGCCATTTGCTTCAAACATATATATACATTACATATACTAGGAAAAGCTATAATACGAGAAACTGAACCGAGTTCGAGCCCGTTCGCAAACAACATCGAGTCAGACAACCTATGGCCGAACTCGGTTAGAACACCTCTTCGAACGAAAGAAAATCAATCGAGCTCGGTACTGACCAGTCCACAAACGAGCTTTGAACCGAACTTGGATCGAGCTAAATGAGAGCCGAACGTAAGATGTTTGAATCATTTTACAGCCATACATGAAGGTGTTGAGTAGGCTGGGGCCATACCGACTCAAACCTGGGTTAACAAGGTTCATTCTGGGCCAGTTCAGTCCGATCAAAGTACCCGATTCAAATCGGGCTAGGCTTTGACCGAAATATCCAAACCCAGCCCGATTAGAATTCATTCGGGCTGGACAGGACTGGATTTTGGGTCCAGGTTATATGTCTCGGTTCCACTGAACCGAAAAGTGGTCATTAGGTGTGATGTCATACATGTCTAAATTACAAATGTACAAGGCATGAAGATTTATAGTCAATGATATATGTACAACAGAATAAACAGACAAATTTAAGTCACAATAAAACATACGAAAAAAATTATTTATTGATATTTTTGCAGCGGAATACAAAGTCTTACAGCAGAATACAAAGGTTTTAAATAGCCAACTCAATATACCAACTTGGTTTACAACACACATAGTTTAACTCTTGTTCACAAAGGATTTACATCGTTACATACAATATGTCCTCTATATAAAAAAATTAATTTCAGTCGAACATCTTCAAGATGTCAATCCGAGCTTCAATGCTTTAGAACGTCCAAGCGAATCTCCGTACCTAGAGAGTTGGGGATCAGTATATTGTCATGTATTGGTGAGTAGAATAACCAACTCGCCTAAACCAATACTACTATTCATGTAAAACATCCATTTATAAAGTAATCTTGCTATTTATAACTATGATTGATTGAAACTTCATAATAATAATATCATATAGTGAAACTGTGTCACATCCCGCGCCCGTGATATCGGGTTGTGAGCACGTCCAGCCTACGTTGTTGTTAACAGCGGTAGTCAGCTGTTTATATCTCAATATCTCCAAACACTCATAATTATTAATCTTCTCATCACAACACTAAATATGTAAAAATATATGTGCACATTCCACTATTAGTCTTTTTTATACATCGTATATGTCCATCTCACTCCGAAGAAATTTAATAATCACCAAAATAATATACAACACAATGATACATCAAAACATCATATACTAAGTCCTCCAAGTAGCACAGTTGAACAAGTGTCGCCTTTATACTAGGGTAGAAGTCAGGTCACCTACAACGTATCCAGACAGAAAAGGAGCAAAGTACAACACTACAAAAATGACACTATACATTATAAAACTGAAATGCAATAAAAATCATAATGCATTAACCTAAAACTGTACAATGGCACAATAACTATAACAAGAAAAGTAAAATAATGCAATAGTAATCTACACATACAAATAAGCAAGTATAACAATAAAACCTATAATAAAGCGAAGCAACTATATCCCTTATGAGTGCTTGCCAATCACGGAATGAAAAATCCGAAGGCATACGAAGAAAATATACTTTATGAGTCGAATAAGTGCGGGTATCAAGATCGAATATCGTTCTCGTGCTCCCACGTCGACTCTCCCAAAGAGTGATGCCCCCAAGCAACACGAACAAGACGGATAGTCCAGTTCTTGAGTGCTTTCTCTCTCTGATCCAAGATGGACATGGAGCATTCCTCGAAAGTCATGTCGGTACCAACTACTAACGCAGAGTGATCGGAGATATGACTGGGATATACCTATGCAACTGAGACACATGAAAGACATCGTGCACCACACGTAGCGAAGGCGAAAGGGCAAGACGATAAGCAACATCCCCTACCCTCTCGAGAATATCGAACGGTCCAATGTACCGCAAACTAAGCTTCCTGCGAATCCTAAACCTAATGACTCCACGGGTAGGCAAAATCCACAAAAATATATGGTCATCGACAGAAAAATCTAACAGCCTACGATGCTGATCTGCCCAATGATGATGATGATCTTGTGCAACTCGAAGCTGCTCTCTAATCTTCTTAACCACTTTAATGGTCTATATGATCATCTCAGGCCCTAACATCTTTCGTTCACCAATGTCATCACATGCTAAAGGTGACATGCACTTTCTTTCATATAATGCCTCGAATGGAGCTATTTGTATGCTGGCCTGATAACTGTTATTGTACGAGAATTTCATTAAGTGAAGGTAATCTTTCCATGACCCACCAAGGTCTAAAGTACAAGCCCACAATATATCTTCTAATGTTTGTATTGTCCTGTCTGATTGGCCGTCTGTCTGAGGATGGTACGCGATACTGAATCTCAAATTATTACCCAAGTACTCGTATAAACTTCTCCAAAAATGAGACATAAAGCGGGTATTACGGTCTAACACTATACTTGCTGGAACTTTGTGCTACCTCACTGTATATCGTATATACATCTCTGCTAACTGCTTTATGGACTGTCCTACTCGAAAAGAAAGAAAATGTGCCACATTCGTGAGTCGATCTACTATTACCCAAACTGTATTACGTCCAGTAGGGGATCTAGGTAAGCCGATCACAAAGTCCATCATAATGTGTTCCCACTTACACTCTGAAATAGGCAGGGGTTACAATAATCTTGCTGGTCTTTGTTACTCTGCCTTCACCAGCTGACATATAAGACATCGTAAAATGAATCGAGCTATCGCTCTTTTTATTCCGTTCTACCAGAAATGTTGCTTAATATTATTGTACATCTTCGTGCCTCCTGGATGAATAGAATATTGAGAACTGTGTGCCTCAATTATTACTTCATGTCTGATATCTTCCCTTAACACACAAAGACGGTTTCCAAATCTAAATGTTTCGTCTCTATGAATCCTTAATTCCTTCCTAAGGCCTGACTTACATTCTGTCCTAAGCTTCTGAATCTGAGAATCTTTTGCTTGAGCCGCCTTGATCCTCTCCACCAAGGTTGACTGAATCTGAAGACTGGCTAGTATTCTCGCTCCTTGAGGTAATACTACATCGATGCCCATCTTTCGAAGATCTTCTAATACGTGCTTCTGAGTTGACAAGACAAATGTGTTGCCTCTCCTACATAGAGCATCTGCCACCATATTTTCCTTGCTTGGATGATACTGAAGTGCTACATCATAATCACCAAAAAATTATAGCCACATCCTCTGCCTCATGTTCAGGTCCTTCTGGGTGAATATGTACTTTAAATTCTTATGATTTGTGAATATCTTCACCCGATCGCCATATAGATAGTGTCTCAATATCTTAAATGCAAATACTAAAGCTTCTAACTCTAAATCATGTGTTGGATAATTTTTCTCATGATCTCGAAGCTGCCGAGATGTATAAGCTATCACTTTTCCGTGCTGCATCAACACACACTCGAATCCTTTCCCAGATGCGTCGCAATGAACTGTGAACTCTCCTTATCCTACTAGAAGTGTAAGGATCGGTGTTGATATCAGTTTCTTTTCTAACTTCTCAAATGCTGCTTGGCACACTGCCGTCGAAACAAACTTCACCTCCTTGTGGGTTAGACGAGTCATCAACGCTGAAATTCTTGCAAAGTCTGCCACGAACCTCTGGTAATATCCTGCTAACCCCAAGAAATTTTGCACATCTGTTATTGTCTTCGTGACTAGCCAATTCTCTACTGCTTCGACCTTCTTGGGGTCCACTAATACTCCTTCTTCTGAGATGATGTGTCCCAAGAATGACACATGACCTAACCAGAATTCACACTTACTGAGCTTGGCATACAACTGATGCTCCCTTAAAACTTGCAACACTCTCCGAAGATGTTCATCATGCTCTTCTTTACTGTTAAAGTAGACAAGAATGTCATATATCAATACTACTACAAATTGATCTAGGTATGGCATGAGGATTTGATTCATCAAATCTATGAATATTGTTGGCGCATTAGTCAATCCGAATGGCATAACTAAAAATTTGTAATACCCAAATCGAGATCAAAATGCTTTCTCCGGTATATCTTGCTCCCGGACCCTCACTTGATAATATCTCAATCGAAGGTCTATCTTGGAAAATACTTTTGCTTTCGCTCAATTGGTCAGACAAGTCATCAATCCTAGGCAATGGACAATTGTTCTTCATTGTTACTGCATTTAGTTTTGTATAGTCGATACACAAATGTGTCGTCCCTTCTTTCTTTTTTACTACAAGCGTTGGTGCTCCCCATGGTGATCCGTTAGCCTGAATAAACTTTTTTGCCTTCAGTTCTTCCATATGTTGATATAACTGGTTGAGTTCTATCGGTGACATCTGATAGACTTTGTTGAAAATTGGTTCTGCTCCTGGCCTCAATTCTATGCAGAACTCCACTTATCTTACATGGGGTAATCCTGGAAGATCTTTCGAAAATACATTAAGAAATTCTTCAATTATTCTGGAAAGCTGATCCCCAATTCCCGCTACTGCTGCTATGTCATCTTCATATTGGTTCCTCACCGTTCTGTTGAAGATAAACTCTTCCTTGCCTGGAATGTTAAACAACACTCTACCCCTACGAAAATCTATCGTCGCATGATTGTCTCTCAACCAATCCATGCCTAGAATAACGTAGAAATTACCCCTAGAAAACTAGATCAATCTTATAGGTAATAAATATCCGCACACTACGATTGGACACGCTAGACATACTCTATCAACTCCTATGAGACCATTACCAGTGAGTATATTCAACCTCTCTGACAATGCCTTAAACTCTAATTCAATACGTGTCACAAATCGTACACATATAAATGAATGGGATGCCCCTGAATCAAATAATGTTATCGCAAAAAAAGATATAACGAGAATGTTACCTGCTACCATGTCACCTGATGCCAAAGCCTCTTCCAGAGATAGGGTAAAAGCTTGTCCTTGGCCTCGTTGTGCTCCTTGTTGCTACCTCCCTTGGATACGTAGATGTGGCCTCTGCTGCCCATACTGCTGATTCCTCTGGTGGTCGTATATCTGAGTTTGCATCGGTAATGGACGCTGAGCCAAAGTCCTGACTGTCAGTGCTGGTCCCCTGTACCAAGCTACCCCTGGTGCTGGTAAGGCTAATACTGCATTGGCCCTTCAATCCTCTACATTATCGGACAATTGACGATCTGATGGTCTGGACTACCATATCGTAGGCACAACCCTTATGATGCCCTACACACATCCTTGGTATGGCCTCTCTTGACATAATACGTACATCCGACTGGGGCTCCCAATCATTGTTGTTGTTGTTGCCTCGGCTGATAAGGCTGAGCTGATATTGTTGCTACCGATGCTACTGGCCTCCTCAGCGATGTGTCATGAATGCGAATGCCAGGAGATGGTGTTGACGTCCATTGTGCTGGTCCTCCTCCTTCCCTCTGTGCATGAGACCTCTTCTGGCCTCCTGTCCTCGAAGCTAACCTCTGTATTGTAATCTCATGTCGTCTGGATGTGATCAATACTTCATCGAAGGTCTGGTAGTTATGGCCCTCTACCAGTTAATAAATTTCTAAATAAATTCCATACTAAAACCTCGTAGCCCTTTCTGGTTCTTTTGCCACCATTGTTGGGGCAAACCTGCTAAACCTGCAGAACTCTGCTGCGTAGCTATCCATCCTCCTCCCAGACTGCTTGAGATTAATAAACCTATGTTGCAGCTCATACTGTGTTACTACTCTGAAATACTTGACCCTGAAACAGGTTCTGAAGTTGTCCCATGACACAGGTTATCTTAAACCAACCTTTTCTGTTGTCCACCAATCTCTGGTAATGTCCTAGAGTTACAATCTGATATGATTAACTTGTTCCTCAGCTGGAACCCTTGTTGCTGTCACTATTGTCTCAATATTCTGCAGCCAAGCATCTGCGATAATGGCATCCTCCATGCCATCAAAGTACCTATGGTTGAGTCGACATAACCTCATTGATTCCCCTGAGTCTGTTCTAATACTTCTCTCCAAAGTCGTCTGTAATACTTGATACAATAAGACATTCTTCTCCTACTGCTAAAGCTGCTGATGTTGTTGAGCCACCATCATTCCTCGAATAATCTCTAGTAATATCGGTGTATCAATTGCTACTGGCACTGCTGGTACAACCGGGGATACTAAAATTTTTGGTACATGTTGTTTTTCGTGCCCCTCTACGGGTTCTACACTGATCCCTCCAGGAATATATGATGTCCCTCGTTGTGGGCTAATAGATCATTATCCTGCTGAAACTACTGGTGCTCCAACCACCGATTCTGGAGAAGCCCTAAATAAAAGGACACAAGATGAATCAAGAACATAACAAGAAAGGATCAAGGAATCAATGGTATATAAGTCAAGCTGAGTTCGAGAAGGCAGATTCAGGATTTCAAGGAGGAACATATTTGATTGAGATTTCCTATAATTAGGCTATCCCATAAATCTAAAAAATTAGACCTACATGGGCCACCACTAAAACTTTATCATGCCCCAGATCCAGAATATTGGAGAGCGAAGGAATGACTCAGCCAACCACACCTTGCGGAATACCGAAGCAACCCGCAATATGTTAAGGTTGTCTAGAGACAAGGGGGTGCATAATACAATCAAGTCTTCTATGGTTAAGAAACTTCTATATCTCAATCATTCAAACAAGTAGAAATAACATAGAATGCTTCCGAATAAGCAGTTAGGCGTCCCCAATGCCGCATCAGAATATTCTAGCAATACAAGTGATATGCCAGATACACAATCAAAAGTATACATGACAGTGTGTCAGCTGCATTCTGAATATATTGCAGTCATATAGGAAACTAGTGTCCAGATTATCCGGCTAACATGTGTCGGTTGGCTAAACGCCCAAAAGATTATAGTTTACAAAAGATGAACAGTGAATGAAGGAACCCACTCGTGACCCTCAGCAGCCAATCTTCTGGTGCGTGCCATTAGTGAGAGAGAGATATGATTGATCCTCAGGTGCTGACTCTAAACCTGGCCATGTAAAACTAGTGGGGTCAAATCCCAAATAGCAAGTACCACAAAGGAAGCAAAAAATGAAGAAACAAAACTAGTTCTATAGCATGAGATGCTTAAACCAACAATCAATGGCATATGTTCCATCCAGAATAACTCTACGTCGTAGTTTCAGTCCACATGCTATCGTAACACAATAGCGCAACTGAACAGCCAAACAAGAATATGAGTTAAACTATTATGCCACGACAGTCTATGTCCCTAATTCTACTCAACGGAAGGCACAATACACAAGCAGGGATACAATATTAAGTAAAATAACATAATGATAATAAGTAGCTTCGATCAGTGTCCCGTTGTAACACAACAGCACAACTCAACAACCAAATAAGGACATGAGTTGGACTTTCATGTTGCAACAGTCCGCTTCTATAACTAAAATAGATTTAATAGCCAAACTTGTGTTACGACTTGATATGTGATCTCTGGGTTATTCCAGTAATGCAATATATAAGTATACTCAGATCGTGCCATAATCGAGAAGGGCCGGCTGAACCAATGATATACAAGAAAGAATATATAATGCACCAGTCCCTTATAAGGGCCATGAGCTAATTAAATGATCAGTAGCAATTCCAGGCTTTCTATAGGAAAGACACTGACTCGACTTATAAATAAGTCAAATATTGTACTCCACTAGTACGGATGATATACAATATTCATGGTGGCAAGCCTTTACTCCCAGCTAACTTAGGATGGTTCGACATGAAGGATCTCAAGATATAGTTCCCTCCCAATGCTCTACAAATTAAGTTATCTAGTTAACCCTAGGTGATTTAGAATCTCATGTCGTGGTCACATGAACATTTTTTCCTAAATATCGTACTTTAAGTACGGGCACTCTTGATACGAATTTACATTATCTCTTAAAGTTAAATCTGGATTCACCCAAGTATGATGCAACAACCAATACTATCTAGCCACGGCTAAAGTCACTGTCCAACTACCAGATCCGTGCAAGAAAATAATTACATATATCACGTAGCAAGTGTATGTGGCACGACGGCTCACTATATATCAAGTAGCACTCTTGGTGCGATCAAGTGTATCAGCATGGATACAATAGTCAGGGCAGAAATGAGTTTTAGTATCAAGGTTGTGGATAAGTTATCAAGTAGCAATGTATTCAGGATAGGACAAGCAAATAATGGTCACAATAATTTGTTACTTTATCATATCGATAGATAAAATAAGAGTAGTACGAGAACCCCTCGAGATCAGATCTATAATTCTTAAACCAAACATGGACTGGGATTGCAGACCCTCCCTCGAGTTGACCTACGCCCCTTATTCGGTCCTACATATAATAAGGTAATCCAGGGGAAAGTAGTCTTATTAGCAAGTAAGTACATCAAGGACCACATCTATAGGTGTAGAAGCATGAAAAATATGCTGGGGAATTATACGCGTAAAATCCCCAACATACATGAAGCCCGCGTAAAACAGAGCTCCAGCGCTGTGTGGCGTAAAACATGACTTCAGAGTCATTGACGTACAACAGAGCTTCAACGCTATTCAGTGTAAAAAAGAGCTCCTGAACAGTTCGCGTAAAGCAGTACTTTCAGACTGCTTTGGCGTAAAAAGGTTGCTACATCGCCACTTCGGCGTAAAATATGTCTACTTTTAATGCAGCATAAAATTGTACGAGGAACTATTCGTATTCCTCGAATGAACCTGTCAGACAAAACAGTGAACCTGACTCCTGATAAAGAGTACTGCACGACGATCGAGAGGACGGCTGTAATGATAATTCTGCACAGAGACCCAGACTGTCGTTTAGTGACATAATCCTTGATATAAGTTATTTTTACGCATTCAAGGAATACGCTGCCTATTCTACACAGACAGAGATGCATTTTTACGCTCAAGATGAGACAAAACCAAACGCCACATCAAAAGCTGTTCTTCGTACAAAACTCGAGGCACATCTCTGCAGTTAATGCGAGATAGGGGCAGATCTCTGCATTTAATGCACGAGATTTGGTTCTACTTTTAATGACTGGAAGAGCTAAAATTAGGGCTAATACGCTCATATCACCATCCCTGCATTTTAAGCCAACCAGGCTATTTTTAACTATAGGAGCACGCCGTATGCTATCTCCTCGAAATACGCCAACCAGGCTATTTTTAACTATAGGAGTACGTCGTATGCTATCTCCTCGAAATATGCCAACTCAGGCTATATTTGCAAAGGTACATGATAAAGCTATTTGGCCCAGAATACGCTCAAGACCTCAGTCAGGAAGGATAATTGGCTAGTTTACGCTGGTTACCTACCTATGCAGCATCAAACTTTACCAGAATTTGGCTTTTACGCCAACAAGACAGCTACTTGGCTTTTACGCCAATAAGACAGCTATTTGGCTTTTACGCCAACAAGACAGCTATTTGGCTTTTATGCCAACAAGACAGCTACTTGGCTTTTACGCCAACAAGACAACTATTTGGCTTTTACCCCACCAAGATAACTATTTGGCTTTTACGCCAACGAGACAGTTATTTGACTTTTATGCCAACCATCTCTACGCGGGGGGCAGTTACCTACGTGGCTTGCATGACGTGATCTTCGATGAGCGATTATACGCGTTACCTCATAATGGGATACGCGTCACACGCGAATTCAGGAGATCATTCAGAAGTAGGTAGTAGTTATTATAACCGTCGCATAAAAGGTGCAACTCTCTCCGCTATTTGGTTTCTACGCCGACTAGTCAGTTACTGTGACCGAACTCTATAAATAGAGACTTTCGGTCATAGAAGACAAGAGGAGAAAAGAGATCGAAATCAGAGAAGAGAGAGCACATACAGAGAGTGTTGATTGACAACTTTGGCAACGAGAGTTTAATCCCTCCTGCAATCTTTGAAGCTTCTTCTCCTTCTTCTACAGCACTTCTTCGTCATCGTGTGGTCCAAGGGACAAAGTGATCGACCGCAGATCAGACTCCTATAGTAATTTTTTCCCAGAATCATTTTTTGTACTTAACATCCTCGTATAGGATTAATTGTACTTTTTTTCTTGTTTGTAAACAAAGAAAGGGTTTCATATAAACCTAGTTTCAATTTCTTTTGTTTATCATCAAATACAAGATGGTGACTCTGCTGGGGACTACTTTCTCATCTGACGAGAAAGCCATTGCTCAACACGATAATGTATCCATCGGATCAACGAAGAAGACTCTGGTCGTCCAATTCGACCAATCTGCTTATGAACACATGCTTCACGCAGGGGTAGCTCTCATTCCCTCTCTGTCTAGGACAACATGAAGCTGCATAAAGTATAGATGCCCCGGACATCCTCTACCCTTCCTGCAGGCTCTCTTTCTCCGACCAACAAGGTTGTGATATCACAACCTATACGCCTTGTGCGTAAAAATCTGTCTCCCGTCTGTGACGTGGTAGACAAAGCTTTTGGCAAAGCCTCAGTGCTAATTCAGAAGTCTAGAATGCGCCCTGCGCGTAAAAATTCGTCTCCCGTCTGTGATGTGGCAGACAAAGCTTCTGGCAATGCCTCAGTGCCAATCCAGAAGTCTAGAACGTGCCCTGCGCATAAAACTTCGTCTCCCGTCTGTGACGTGGCAGACAAAATTTCTAACAAGGTCTCAGCGCCAATTCAGAAATTTTAAATGTGCCCTGCGCGTAAAAATACATCTCCTATCTATGATGAGACAGATGGTCCCTTTGATCATGTCAGGGGAAAACAAGTAGCGGGTCTCCCAACCTCTAGGCTTGTACGCCATCAAGAGAAGAAGTTGCCCACTCTTCAGATTACGCGTGACGTTGGAGGCTGTTTGAGGACTTCCCTTATTTTACGCCAACCCGTACGAAGCTCCAGATTATGCCAGGATAAGCCCATCCGCATAAAGAAGACCCGGTTTACGGGAACATACGCTTCTCAGACGGATGATGGATCGTATGCTACTCATATGGCTAAACTGTTGTATTCTTATGGCAGGGAGAGAGTTATGGTTCCCAATCTCCATACCCCTACTGATATAAAAAGGCAGAATAAGCCTTCTTCTTCTTCTTCTTCTCCTGTTAATCTACCTGATTTGCGTAATTTCTTGATCCAGAAGTACAAAGACAGAGGATCTTCTATGTGTCTATTACATGCCCTAGGGAGCATTATTGTAATAGTCATAAAATTGTAGTTAACTACTGCTGTTCTAAGGCAAAATAGTCAATTTTCGACCGGTTGAACTACTCTTTGCCCTTACAGGAAGAAGAGCCGACATTCGCATCAGTAAACATGGCTTCACATATTCCTAGAGGAAGGTCAAGTTCAAGACATTATCCCTCTAGAACTCCAAGCCAAAGAAGATTTGACAAACTCCTTGAGAATATTGAAGCATGTGTCTTTCGAAACACTCGCTCGAGGTCACGACAATCAGCTTCATATTCTTCCGATTCTGACACTGGGGGTCACCAGTTTCCTGAATGTGATACTGACAGTATAGACTCGATCTCCACAGAGATCTATACTAATCCTCGATAGCATCCAGAGAAATAGGGGTTTATGCCATTGGAGATAAACATGAAGAGGCTTCCCCATCAGGAAGTACTGAGCAACGCATCGCTGTATTGGAAGCATCGCTGAAAGAGATGCATTCCATGATAGAGAGTATGTGCCAGATGATGGTGACTCAACATGCAGCGGCTATAGCTCAAGCATCGGTTCCTCTGACTCAACTACGTGTGGGGGTGGACATGCCACCATCCAACGTAAGCCAGAAGCCTGTTCAAAATCAAGAATCAGCTGCTCCTCAACCTCTCAACCTGAAGAATGTATTGCCTCATGTTGGAGTTACAATACAACCGACCTCTCACCTCTCTGCGGTCCCTTTCCCAGCTGAAGATCCGATGCAGGCAGTTCGGGAATTGAAAGCCTAATTTGATGCTTGAAGCATAAGGATCAGCTCAAGAAGTTGGGGATCAACCAGCCATACCTAGCTATCTGGGATGAGATCCATTTTTTACCAAAATATAAACCACGGACTATGGTTTTGTTTGAGGGAAAGACGTCACCAAGCCAGTACATGAACTACTTCAGCATGATGACGGTATTGTTGCAAGGGAATGACGCCCTTCTCACTCGAGTATTTAAGGGCTGTCTGTCTGGAGTGGCCTACCAATGGTACCGTAGTCTTGCGGACAACTGTATTACTTCTTTTGAAGATTTTAAGACTCTGTTCTTCGCTCGATTCTATGAAGGAGGGATGAACATGTCTATGCCCTCGCTCATCGAAGTGAAGCAGAAGAAGAAAGAGAACGATCGTACTTTTATTGAACATTTTTGTCAGGCCACTTTGCAGATGCCTTCTGGAGTTTCGGATTCAGCCTTGGTGGACATTTGCAGGAAGAACCTTCTCCCACTGATCTCAGTGTTCACGGGACCATATCAGTTCCATGATTGGCCCTCGTTTATCATTTCAGCGGTAGCCGCTGAAGATAACAGTCGAAAGGCGCGTGACAATGGAATTATGATCTCTACCTCTGATAGAGGGAAGTGGTCATCCTCCAATAGCGACCATACTCGTGGTTCCAAAGGAAAGGAAGCTCTGGCGATCAATACATCCAGGCAACATACTCCAGGGACTACGCAGACGAATCATGGGACTTTCAGGCCTAAAGAAGAATATTCTTTTGACGACGACGATATTTTGAGCATATTCGATTGTCTAGTCAAAAGTGGCATGCTCACTCTCCCAGAGATAAAGCGGCCTAATAAAGTCGACAGTACCAATAACCCTAACTACTGCATTTTCCACAGATACGTACATCAGCCCACAAAGGCGTGTTATGTACTAAAAAGGAAAATCTAGGAGTTGATCGACGCCAAGGCCATCACTCTGCGTAATAGCGAGAAGACGGTCACTGCCAACATGATCTCTCTCCAATTTGGCAATCTGCCCCCTCAGGAAGTCCCAGATGGTGTAGTACCTATTCCACGGACGATGATGAACATTGTTAATCTTTCTCCGACCAGGGATCAAAATCATGACCTGGTACCCCTAACTACCAAGCGTGGTGAGATTATATGGGTTTATCCTGATCTGGTGTCAGAGATTGAGGAAGAGACTCAAGCTGCTAAGGCTAAGTCTAAAAAGAACTCAAGATGTAAACCATGCCATATGGTTACAATATTCTCGACATCAGAAGAAGAGGCTTTGGCTACCGAAACCCGTTCAGGAAAAGCCTACCTCAAGGACTATGGAGGAAATCAGGAAGAAACAACAGCAGACACTTCAGCCACCAAACTTTCAGAGCCCGAACCTGTCATACTAGAAGCAGGTCCTTCTAGACCAACTTCGGCGGACAAAGGCAAACAAAAAGAAGTTTGTTTTGATAAACCTTTAAAGAATTTTCAAAACAAAGGTTTAGAGAAACCATATAACTTCGATATCTTGGCCTAGTTGGCTAATACTCCAGCCAGATTGTCTATTTTTGATCTACTTAGGCTTTCCAAAGACACTCGTCAAGCCTTGAGTGACGCTTTAATACAGACAAATGTATGCTTGACCCAGCTCAAGTCTCCGGATAGAGAGCCTGTGGCATGTCCTCAATGCCATAGTGTGATGGAAGTGGTCCCTAACATCACTTTCACTCAAGAGGATACGTTGTTGAAACATAACAAGCATGACAAGCCTCTTTACTACACCGGATACGTTGGCTCTATGGAGGTAGACCGGATTCACATAGATCCGGGATCGTCGATCAGCATTAGCCCTCATAGTCTGCTAAGACCGTTGAGAATCCCTACAAGCGAAATGGCTTACACTACTACTACAATCGTGGGCTTCAACGCCAGAAAAAGCAAGCCGTTGGGAAAGATTCGTCTGAGGATCCAGATTGGTGACCTTAGATCAGTGGCTACATGCTACGTCATTGATTCAGAGGTATCTTACAATATTCTATTGGACAGACCATGGATCCACGATCACAATATTGTTCCTTCCACTCTACATCAATACTTTAAATATGTAGATGCTCAAGGGATAGTAAAAACAGAGTTTGCTGATCTTAACCCGTTCAAAGGAGTTGAGTCCTACTATTCCGATGCCATGTTGTACACCCAAGACTACATGAAAGAGGTGTCAGGCAGGACGGAGGAAGAATTCCACCGGGAGCCAGGAGAACCATCTGCTGAGCAACCTCTGTCAATCCAGGTGAAAGGGCGGACCACCCGTCCGAAAGTCATGGAACCCATGGCTATCCACTTGGACAAAACCAAATCAGGAGGAGGAAGTGATCCCCTAGTGATCACTCTGAACCAGAAGCCTCCACCTTTGGTCATCAACCTTAGGCGCAACACGCAGCCGACTGATGTAAATACAACCGGGAACATAGTTTTTGACGATAATAAAGATTCTCTTTTCCAGTATACTGATGCTCAATTTCCAACTCAGGAATCCTTCCCTCATAACGATATAGATCCTATAGCACAAAAATTCTTAGAAGTTATAGACTCCTATCATCCGTATGTGTGGGAAGCAGCATCAACATCTAATGTCATCATGACATATGGGCCACATGAAGATTCTATCTTTATTATCCCGCCTACTCGCAACAATCAGCATCCAATAGTCTTCGGTCGTATGCGGAACAAACCGATTGTACAAGAAGATTCTTACGAGTCCGATGCTGGAAAAATGCAGGTTCATAGATATAGCCCACAAGCTTTGAAGATTATGCAAAGCATGGGTTATGACTTGAAGTCGGAGCCAGGCCTCAACTATGGAAAAGGCAGACGAATGCCGTTGCATGGTGATCCCTACTGTCAACGAACTCACTTTGGGTTAGGGTATACCACGTCTCTTGCAACTTCTGAGTCAAGTAAGGAGACAATTTCCTCTTCTCAGGATGGTTTGTCGTCCTCTGACTCATATGATAAACTCGAACGAGTATTGTCAGTAAATACGATATTGACAGATTCTCTCGAAGCAGAGGAACAAGAATCTGAACCATTTGAAAATGAATCCTGGGCATAGTAAATGGATACACAATGGAAACTCAGTTCGAGCAGAGAGAACCACCCACTAAAGATAAACTTATCCAAGTCGATGTTGGGGATAAATTTTTACCAAAGCCGATATTTATCAGTAACAATCTTTTCGAAGAAGAAAAAAAAGAAATAATCCAGCTGATAAAAGAATATATCGATGTCTTTGCGTGGAATTATAAGGATATGACAGGTCTTGATCCAAAAGTGGCTACCCATAAGCTCAACATACTGCCCAATTCAAAGCCTGTAAAGCAGCACCAACGCCAGTTTCGCCCGGATATGATGGATGCCATTGAAGCTAAAATCAAGAAGTTGGTAGCCTGCGGGTTTATCCGGGACGAACAATATCCTGATTGGATCGCCAATATTGTCTCGGTCATGAAGAAAAGCAAAAAAGTTCATATTTTATATCGACTTTTGAGATCTAAATGCAGCTTGCCCCAAGGATGAGTTCCCTCTTCCCATCACAGATGTCATGATCGACAATACGTGCGATTTTGAGCGCATATCTTTCATGGACAAAATTTTAGGATACAATCATATTAAGATAAATCCTGAAGATGAGAAGTATATTGTCTTCCGTACGCCACTGGGGGTATATTGCTACACAGTCATGCCTTTTGGATTGAAGAATATCGGGGCTACGTATCAGTGAGCTATGAGTAACATATTCCATAAGCATCTACGCAAAATAGTGGAATATTACGTAGATGATATCGCTGTCAAAAGCTGCCTCAAGGATAATCACATCCAAGACTTGAAGACAGTGTTCGAGTTGATGCGCCAACATCAACTCAAAATGAACCCTACAAAGTCCTTTCTCGGTGTATCCAGTGACAATTTTTTGGGATTTCTCATTACCGCTAAAGGCATTCAAGTTGACCCTGATAAAGTAAAGGCTATCCTAGAAATGTGACCGCCCCGTAATCTGAGAGAACTCAGAGGATTTTAAGCTCGTCTAGCTTATATCAGGAGATTCATATCCAACCTCTCTGGGAGATGTCAACCTTTTTCCCGCCTGATGAAGAAAGGTGTGTCATTCATATAGGACGAAGCATGTCAGCAAGTATTTAATGACATCAAATGCTATCTCACTAATCCTCCAGTTCTGGTGCCTTCCGTCATAGGAATACCATTTTTGCCGTATGTTCGAGAAATAAATCATTCTTTAGGGGCTCTCCTTGCACAGAAGAACAATGAGGGTCATGAACATGCTATCTATTATCTAAGCAGGATGATGGTCGGAGCTGAACACCGGTACAATCCAGTAGAAAAAGAATGCTTGGCCCTAATATTTGCCATTCAGAAGATGCGATATTACGTCACGGGCCAAACTATTCATATCATCTCCATAATCAATCATCTTCGGGTATTGATGAATAAGCTGAGTATTCTTAATTCCTGACTCGCGACCTAGGTGATGTTATTAACTCCGTATGATATGGTGCACGTCCCTCAGAAGTCCATAAAAGGTCAAGCCTTGGCTGACTTCTTAGCTGCTCACCCAATTCCGAAAACCTCCAAACTATACGAGGATATTTTCGACGAAGTTGTAGAATATAATTCTGCAATGGAAGGTGATACATGGCAGCTATTCTTCGATGGTGCCTCCAAGACTGGTCCCAAAGAAAACGTAGTTTCAGGAGTAGAAATTGTCCTGGTAACTCCTGATAAACTCGTTATCTATCAAGCATATTCTCTTAGCGAACCATGCTTTAATAATATGGCAGAATATAATGCTCTACTAATCGGGCTTCAAGTCGCTAAAGAATTAGGTATTGAATACCTGGAAGCTTTTGGTGATTCTCAGCTGATCGTCAATCAGGTCAGAGGAATATATGAAGTTTGCAATCCAGACCTCATTCCTTATCACCAAGCAACGATCGAGATGGCCATGTCTTTTAAAGTATTCTTCTAAGAACATGTGCCTCGATCTCAAAATTTGAAAGCTGATGCTCTGGCCAGTCTAGCTGCAGATCTAGCTATTCCTATAAGAAGGCAGAATTCGGTGATCCTTCTCAACAGAGATCTATTTCGTGTAAAAAATAATTTTCACATAGAATGCAGCTACACTGTAAACACGGTTCCTCCTAAGAGAGACTGGAGAAGTTTCTTTATAGACTTCGTGGTATACGAAATCTTACCAGAGGATCCTAAAGAAGCAGTATCTATCAAAAGACGATCATTACGTTTCTATTTTGACGCTTTTTCACAAAGTCTATATCGTCGAACATACGATGGACTATTATTATGATATCTCTCTGATGATGATGCAAAGCGGGTTATCCGAGAAGCTCATGATGGTGTATGTGGAGCACATCAATCCGGTCCTAAACTACAGGATCGTATTAGGAGGATGGGCTATTACTGGCCTACTATGATTGCAGATGCCGTGAAATATGCAAGACAATGCAAAGCCTGTCAGGTTCATACAAATTTTATACATCAGCCTTCTGAGTATTTACATCCTACCATTGCATCATGGCCCTTTGAAGCATGGGGTATGGATATCATTGGTCCGATTCACCCGTCGTCTTCTAGAGGACATCGGTTCATATTGGCTATCACCGATTATTTCTCTAAATGGACGGAGGTGATCCCCCTTGCTGAGGTAAAGATATCCAACGTGATCAGCTTTATCAAGCACCATGTAATCTATCACTTTGGAATACCCCAAAGGATAATTCATGACAACGGGCCTCAATTCATCAGCCAAGCATTTTACCTATTTTTGCGATAAAAATCGGATACAAAATATGGCCTCAATGGCATATAATCCTGCTGCTAATGGTTTGGCGGAAGCCTTCAACAAAACCATCATCAAACTCTTGAAGAAGTTCGTCTCTTCGAACAAAAGCGATTGGAATGAGAAGCTGGGAGAATGCCTCTGGGCATACCGCACAACGGTACGGACACCAATGGGTTGTACCCCATTCTTATTAGTCTACGGGTGTGAAGCAGTTCTCCCCATTGAAATCTAAATTCTATCACTCAAAATAGCAGTGGCTAATGAGTTGACTCAAGAAAATAATGATCGATTAAGGCTTCAAGAGCTAGAAGGATTAGACGAGAAACGCCTTCAAGCTCAACAGCGCATTACGTTCTACCAGGCACGTATTTTCAGAGCTTTTAATCAAAAAATGAAGGAAAGAGTATTCAAAGTTGGTGAGCTAGTTTTAGCTGTGAAGAGGCCAATGATCATTACGCACAAAAGTAAGGGTAAATTCCATCCCAAATGGGAAGGCCCTTATGTGATTGAAACAACGTTTTCAAATGGTGCTTACAGATTAGCCAAGCCTAATGGAGATCTGATAATGGCTCCTATCAATGGCAAATTCCTGAAGAGGTACTACACTTAATCACCCTTGCTTACACGGAGTATGATAAAGATCTCATTCTGACGATACTACGTATAAAGACTGGTTGGATCATATTCTATCATGTTCTTATGACCTCTGAATAGATATGTTTAACTAATTTGCAACTTCATAACCTATCACATCCATATTATCTCTGACAGTGTTTTGTATACGAATTTAGTTGGATCATATTCTATCATGTCCATATAACCTCTGAATAGATATATCCAGCTGAAACTTGCCGAAAGTATATCACGTCCATATTATCTCTAATATCACTTTTATCCTATCCTATCATTTATATTCTAAAATGATGGGTCCACAAAGTCAGAAGAAGCATCTTTATTATCTTCGGGAATAGCAAATTACAAAAGAAGCAAGAAAGTACATCATTGGGGAGAAGCAGTTAAATTGCGAATCTGTTGTGCCAAAGCCGCCATCCTCTCATTCCTGGAGTTCAAGATGTTAGCGCGAGCCCGTTCTAGTCGTGCCTCATCATCGCTCAAGCGAGATAGTTCGGATTGAGCATCAACAAAACCGGCACGAATGACACCCGCATATGCCAAGTTCTGCTGAGCTGTATCCACTTGGCCCTTCAGCACACCTCGAACTGCCGACATCTTGAGAAGACTCTCCCTTGCCTGAGCGAGTTTAGCTTCTAATTTTTGAACCCTCACTTTATTTCCCTCACACTCGGCCTGGCACTTAGCTAGCCGGGGAATGACCTCCACTAAGACAGCCTGCTCTTCATCTATCTCTTGCTGGTGTTCCTGGATGGATTTGTTTAGAGATTTTATTTGCTCAGCAAGTTCTGTAGTCAAGGAGTCATACTCAGCCTGAACCCGATCGTCGATGCTGCCTCGAGATAGTTGCAAATATTTGTTAATGGATTGTTCTAAACCATTAACTATTTGCTCTAGCGTATCAGCTCTTTCAGCGTCATTGAAATTTCTAATCGGCGCTATCGTAAGCTGGGAGAACGTCTGCAGAGCATCAAAGCCTAGGTTCTTTTCCAGCACCATAGATATCAACTCCTTCAAAGTGCAGTAGAATATGCTAGTATATTGTTCAACTAGCATAGCAAAGATCGAATGTACGCTGGAAGTGGCTGCAATACCGGTAAATCTCCTTTCTGGGATGATCGCAGAGGATGTTGCCACGGCCGTTGCTTCAACGGATAGGACACCAGTAACGGTTGAAGTTGGTAGCATATTCAACGAAGGAGGCACAGTCGTTATAATGGGCTCATCCTCCTCCGGTGTTATTTGGACTGCTACTGGCAGGACGACACCCGAGAATATTGCGGATGAAAGATCGACAGCTTCAAAGCATGCCTCTTCGACATCGAACACTGCCTTTTCATCAGCCGGATCCGTAACAAAGTCAGAGGTTGTGTCAACTCTGCCCTCCCCAGAGATGTCTTCGCCTGAAAAGAAGATAAGAGAAAATTAATATCAATTTGATGTTAATTTTCTCGAAAGAAGCGTAAAGACAATATTTACCCATGGCCGATGGTATGTATGTTGCGTCTGCAGCCTGTACAGCTAAATTATTTCTTAATGATGCTAAGCAAGCTGTCATACCTGGAGAAGAGGGTGCACCAACTGATGTTTGGGGATAGTCATCCCAGTCGTCATCTAAATCCACTCGAGGTTCATCGGGTGGAATCTTGCTGGAAATACTTACAGACGAATGAGGGGTTATTTCCATTATTTGTCTGGATAAAGGTATATTGATTCTTAATATGCTCGGTCTCGAAGGCGATCTCAAAGCACTACCAGTAGCAGTAGTAGCAGCAGCGATCGCGAGCAAAGAATCTCCAGCACTGCCAGCCGGAACTGTAGAGGTTTCTTCTCTAAAAGGCAAAGGACCTCTGATCAAAGAATCATCCCCAACAGGGGAAACAACAAGCTCACTCCTAGAGGCTCCCTTGGTGGAAGCCATTTTCGGACCTCTGACAGTCTTCTTCTAGCGGGGGGAAGGCTCTTTCAGAGTGGAAGCCTTTCGCTTATTGGAGATAATGAGAGGCTCTGCTGGCGGAGCTATTAGCCTCTCGGTATTATCAACAAGAACTCGTCTGCCCCGGTAGTGTCTTCACCTTCATCAGAGGAGACTGATGGGATCTCTCTTCCAATGGACTTATGGGAGGGCATCCTGAAACTTCTATGCACATCAAAATCACGATGGAAGGTATTGATGGACGCATAAAACTGTGCGTACGAGTGAAAAATGTTCAACTCCATGGAGAGAGAAGTCGGGGGCACAACAAAGATTGTACCAATACAGCCCATGATAAAATACCGTCATCCTCTGGCTCCATCAATAAGTCCACCTTTGGACTTGAAGCTGGTGATAGGATTTCCTACGTGTAACTGGTCGTACCTAAATTGTCTGGCGAACCGACTAGGCAAATAGGGCTCCAAGTAGCAGTGGTCCTCATTTCTGTACAGCAAGTGGGAAGGTCTAATGCAGACCAACCAGTAGAAGGCTTCAGGAGAAAGAATAGTCCTCTCTTGGCCTGCATCATAAATTTTTGTCTCCTGTTGATTGATATGTACCGGGGGGGCGGTACAAAAGGGCTTCCAACCGTGGGCAAAATTTAATGCTCGCCGACAATTTATGATGCTCGCCACATTCCAAAGAAAATTCTTGTAATTCAACAAGAAGTTATTTTTCGAACCCTGGCAGAGCCGGGAGACATCACTCTAGTGTTGTGAAGGATTAACCATCCCATCAGATACATGAATAGTAATTCCACTCTGGGATATCCTTCATGTTGCGTATCATCTTGAAGCAGCCCATCAGTAAAGGCCCTCAGGCCAGCTTGTATTCTACATACCATGGCGGGAAGCAGGTCCAATCTTGCTCCAAACACCAAATACACTACGGGCCATATGGTGTTGCGATGGATGTGATCCGCAGACGCGATGCCAGGCACTATCCATCGACGTAGCCAAACAGAGAGAAAGCCAGCCAGTTGAGCTTCCCTTGACAGAGGCTTGCGATAATGCCTCATATAACTGAAGGCTTTAGTGCCTGCAGGATAACCCCCTATCTCCTCATCGAGAATATAATCTGAAGCCCTTGCGTCTTCAATGAGGTCATCGACCATGTTGGCACTGAGCATGCTCAGGAGGTTCAAGGTCTTATCTCTGCTATCTATAACCTTGTCCGGCTTAGCATTTCTGGCCTGATGGAAGAAGAGGTAGGATACCCATTTGTTGATATTAGCCAAATCAGAGGGCTCTTTGTAGAAGGTGGTGCAGGCAAGATAGTGGCACATCAGCTCCTGGTACACCGCCACTGCCCGAGGGTCTGTATACCTCAGCTCCCTATTTGTGGGAACGTACTCTTCATAAGGAGAGTCCTCCATTGGCAGCTTTGAAATCTCTGCCATCTCATGAAGGGCTAAGCCTAACTCACCTAGCGGAGTGGCGAAAGTCCAAGTAAGCGAGTTGTATCGCTCCATCAAGACTAAGAACAAGTTGGGGTTGACAAGCAGCCCAACACTAGTGGCACTCACAGCCACAAACAAACCAATACTTTTCAA
This sequence comes from Iris macrosiphon, assembly GCA_036927795.1. NCBI lineage: Eukaryota > Viridiplantae > Streptophyta > Magnoliopsida > Asparagales > Iridaceae > Iris > Iris macrosiphon. Next base: position 106,883,598 of record JAYESA010000016.1, on the reverse strand, counting down.
CTTCACCTGAAAGTGCTTCAGGGCCTAGGCAGTTAAATTGGCCCATCGAAGATTTCCGGGGCTAAGCCATCCACTGGTCCGAGGGTTAACCTTAGGGTACACTCCTCACTGCCCCATAAGTTATTACAGAAAGTCGATATTTGAACCGGCTAGATCAGTAAAGTGTCTTCACTCGGGACGCTGCCCGACAGTAATCCTCTGAAAGGCATAACAGGGCCTGAAGGACTGCTCACAAAGACTCTTCGGTTCAATACTTTCTTGTATGATATCTTCCCTGGCCGCCTATAAAGATCTGGAGTCAGAGTCCACATCATCTTTCTAGGATGTGTGGCATGGAAGAATGCTGAGATATGATAATCTCTGGGCATCTTGGGCAGATACATGATCGTGCCCTCAGCAGTAAACAGCCAATTCTCCTTCTTGGGCTTAGTTTGTCGATAACATCCCCGAATAAGAAACCTGGTTTCTTATATTCAGTCCCATCTATGTATGTCAGGGGCTCCCCACTGATCATACTCAGCAGCATACGTTCTCCTTGGGACGAGATCAGAGTTTTCCTTTCTTGAGGATAATTGGCTCCAGAGATAGAAAATGTCACATGGGACAAGTCCTCCAGATAATTGGAATTCAGCATCCCAGCAGCAGAGCCCATCACTTCAGCCAAAGGAGGGATTTGCAAGTCCACTGCAAAATGCAAGAAAATAAGTCAGTTTTATGCTAGACGTTACACTCTTGCAGTATACGCCAAAGATTAACAGTCTGAGCTTTTACGCCAAGACTGCAAAAACTTGAGTCTTACGCTGGAATCTATTTTTAGTGTATAAAACTCAAGGTTGGCAGTATACGCCAAAATCTAACAGTCTGAGCTTTTTACGCCAGACTGCCAGAATCTGAGTTTTTATGCCAAAATTTACATCCAGCGCGTAAAACTCAAAAGTTTGTAGTATATGCCAGATTTCGACAGTCTGAGTTTTTACGCCAGACTGCGAAAAGATGGAGTTTTTACGCTGACACATTAGAAATGTGGACGTATTAATTTCGCATACACGTACAACGTATGCGGAAGGTCCTCTATTCCTCTCGAAGTCTTTTACCTGTGATGCCCGGAGCGTAGCTCATCGGAGGAGTACTTTGTTCAGATCGGGGCTCGCTCAGCCTAATGAGGGTTGCTCGTGCTTGAGCAGAGGAGCGAGATGAGGAAGCAGTTTTCTTTTCCTTAGCAGTGGAAGCCTGTTTCAGTGCCATGTCGAAGCTCAAAGTTCTCAGAAAAGAGACGAAGACGAAGAGTTCTCAAAGAGACGAAGGGTTTTGCAAAGACAGATAAAGGGTTTCTCTCTCAAGACCTTGGGCTATTTATAGAGTTCAGATAACTCTTCGAATCCCTAATAAAATTCGATATTTAATAGTCGGTTATAATTTGGGACCACGTCAGCCTATCATTTAAAAAAGAAGACGGACAGTCAGTGGATCCAGATTTTACGCACAGAACAAATCTACGGTTTTACGCTCAGAAGCTTTTACGCTCGGAGGCTACAAATTTATGATTTTACGCTCAGAAGCTTTTACGCTCAGAGGCTACAAATCTACGGTTTTATGCTCAGAGGCTATAAATCTATGGTTTTACGCTCAGAAGCTTTTACGCTCAAAGGTTACAAATCTACGGTTTTACGCTCAGAGGCTACAAATCTACGATTCTATGCTCAGAAGCTACAGATGGCCAATTACGAGGGTTTAAGCAGAAAATGCTCCTTTTTGGCTACAAAATATTCCAAGTGCATAAAATACACAGATGTCAGCATTGAATATGACTCTTCTTCTCGGGCCAATGGAGGTCCATTCGAAGGCCAATTACATCTAAAGTTCAAGTATGACCTGTTCGACGGACATTTCTTGCCCTATTTCGAGGGATTTTTGGGAAAACCATTCTTAAAGATGATGGTCTGAACAGAAATTCTTCATATCAGAGAAGTGACAGTTCAAAATTCTATGCAACTTCTCGTCCAAAAATAGCATGACAGTTGGATATTTAAGACAACTTAATGCTAAAGAGCTTTTTACGCATCTTCCGTTAAGCGTAAAAGTTGGGACGTGATCGGATAATCATTTATCAAAGTTAGCGTAAAATTATTCAGACGTGTCGAAGCTGCAGATTATCAGACTTCCTCACAGCAAATATGGCAAATCAGCAATGCGTAAAAGAAGATAAATTTATTAATCATGATTACATATGATGGAAATCCAGTTTACAAAGAATTTTTCATTTTCATGATTACATATGATGGAAATCCTTTTTTTACAAAGGATTTCTCATTCTCATTTAAGATCACGCTGGAAATCTGTTGTGCCAGGTTCTCATATTGGTGGAGATCTTTTTCTTCTTCTACGGTACTTCATCGACTTCTGCGGCCGATGAACAAGAAAATAATTAATGGCGGGAGGATACAAAATTGGGCCTGCATTATTCAAGCCCACCCTCCATACGCCATGGCAGACACGCCCTAGAATTGTGTTAGGGATTCAGACCCAACACAATACTGAAAGACAGGGCCAAACTGCCTACCTTCGCCCAGCTTCATAATGGAAGAAAATACAGCTAGCAAGCTGTGTGGTCTAATGAGACCCTTCCTCTCTCCTGGACGAATTGCCATATAAAATTGCTGATTATCCCAAGCAAAGGAAGCTATGATATCCTTCCATGATCCATCGTTGCAGAGGACATTTGCTCGAAGATGCCTCTTTTTATGGCTCCTTACATGCTGGAAGAGCATGATCTTCTTCTTCCTCAGGTCAGCCCAACGAATCTCGGCAACCATTTTTTTGGTGAAAAAAGTGTGGAAAAATAGGTTCACTCACTTGCCTTTATATAGGCAGAAGAGAACATACTGAATCCTAACAAATTCCTAAAATTCGTCGAGAAATCAGCCTCACAGAATGAGTCAAATTTGACCGTTTCATGCTTCATTCAAAGTATTTCAAATTACGAGAAATTTGAAAACTTTGAAGGGGGTCTTGTAGAAGCATGAAAAATATGATGGAGAATTATACGCGTAAAACCCCCAACATGCATGAAGCCCCCGTAAAACAGAGCTCCAGGGCTGTGTGACGTAAAACATGACTTCAGAGCCATTGGCGTACAACAGAGCTTGAACGCTATTCAGCGTAAAACAGAGCTCCTGAACAGTCCGCGTAAAGTAGTACTTTCAGACTGCTTTGGCGTAAAAAGGTTGCTACATAGCCACTTCGGCGTAAAATATGTCTACTTTTAATGCAGCGTGAAGTTGTACGAGGAACTCTTCGTATTCCTCGAATGAACCTGTCAGACAAAATAGTGAACCTGACTCCTGACAAAGAGTACTGCACGACGATCGAGAGGACGGCTGTAATGATGATTCTGCACAGAGACCCAGACTGTCGTTTAGTGACATAATCCTTGATATAAGTCATTTTTACGCATTCTTCAAGGAATACGCTGCCTATTCTACATAGGCAGAGATGAGTTTTTATGCTCAAGATGAGACAAAACCAAACGGCACGTTAAAAGCTGTTCTTTGTACAGAACTCGAGGCACATCTCTGCAGTTAATGCGCGAGATGGGGGCAGATCTCTGCATTTAATGCACGAGATTTGGTTCTACTTTTAATGACTGGGAGAGCTAAAATTAGGGCTAATACGCTCACATCACCATCCCTGCATTTTACGCCAACCAGGCTATTTTTAACTTAGGAGCACGATGTATGCTATCTCCTTGAAATATGCCAACCAGGCTATTTTCAACTATAGGAGTACGCCGTATGCTATCTCCTCGAAATACGCCAACTCAGGCTATATTTGCAAAGATACGTGATAAAACTATTTGGCCCAGAATACACTCAAGACCTCATTCAAGAAGGATAATTGGCTAGTTTATGCTGGTTACCTACCTATGCAGCATCAAGCTTTACGCAGAATTTGGCATTTACGCCAACAAGACAGCTACTTGACTTTTATGCCAACAAGACAGCTATTTGGCTTTTATGCCAACAAGATAGCTATTTGGCTTTCACGACAGCTATTTGGCTTTTATGCCAACAAGACAGCTACTTGACTTTTACGCCAACAGGACAGCTATTTAGCTTTTACGCCACCAAGATAACTATTTGGCCTTTACGCCAACGAGACAGTTATTTGGCTTTTATGCCAACCATCTCTACGCGGGGGGCATTTACCTACGTGGCTTGCATGCTGTGATCTTCGATGAGCGATTATACGTGTTACCTCATAATGGGAAATGCGTCACACGCGGATTCAGGAGATCATTCAGACGTGGGTAGCAGTTATTATAACCGCCGCGTAAAAGGTGCAACTCTCTTCGCTGTTTAGTTTCTATGCCGACTAGTCAGTTACTATGACCAAACTCTATAAATAGAGACTTCCGGTCATAGGAGACAAGAGATCAGAATCAGAGGAGATCAGAGAGAGAGCACATACAGAGAGTGTTGATTGACAACTTTGGCAACGAGAGTTCAATCCCTCCTGCAATCTTTGAAGCTTCTTCTCCTTCTTCTACAGTACTTCTTCATTATCGTGTGGTCCAAGGGACAAAGTGATCGACCGCAGATCAGACTCCTATAGCAATTTTTCTCCAGAATTATTTTTTGTACTTAACATCCTCGTATAGGATTAATTATACTTTTTTTCTTGTTTGTAAACAAAGAAAGGGTTTCGTATAAACCTAGTTTTAATTTCTTTTGTTTATCATCAAATAATAGGGCTCATGCCAGATACTTAGTCATTAGCACATGGTCACAGCTGGGTTATATAAGTTATTTCTAAGTTAACATATAGCATCATAATTATTTAATCAAACAGAGACATTAAACCAAACAGGTGTCAACGTGGACGCATGGAAACAGTTGACGTATAAGTCCGTTGGCCGCATGCCCAAATGGGTCGCATGAACCAATATGCCTCATAAACCAACAGGTTGCATGGATCAAGACAAAGTCCATTCCTCGAGCCAAGTGCAAAGTGATAACTAAGATGCAAGTCAAGTCAGGTCAAAAAAATGACTGATGTGACATGTGATAAAAGTGACAGAAGAAAAGACAAAAGTAGAAAATGTTGTGCCAAGTCAGTCAGTAGTTATGCTTCCTGAAGAAGAGGGACGCATAACTTCTAGTCGCATGGTCGACTAGGCTGCATGCTCCTCTGGGATGTATGCACAATTGGCCGCATAAAATCTTTTGGGAGTTAGAGAAATTTTATTCGTTCAAGTTTTAAGCATTTGTTCAAGGGATGCATGTGCATAAATCTATTACATGCGTCCAACAAGATGGCCGCATGCAATCTTTTGGACGAGAAGTCTAGGCCACATACAATCTGCTAGGCGCATGGAGCCCCTTCATCCCATTCCAGCAAGTTTGGCCACGAAAATGCTCTGAAACCCAAATCTTGTTTCTTCCACAGAAACCTCAAACGAAGTCCAAATCTAGCAAAGTAAAGTTCTAAACTACTCAAAATAGTGTTCTTATCAACATAGAACAATAAGTTTTCAAAAAAGTTAAGTTTTAAGAGATCAAAATCCAAGAACATTCAAGAGCACATAAAAAATTCTAAAACTTAAAACTTAGATCTACAGTAATCCACCTACCAAATCCAAAAATACCAAGTTCTAAATGCATGGAGAATCATATAAGAAACATAATAGAACAAAAATATAAAAGAGTTTCTCTATTTCTTGCAAGATATACTTGTCTATGGAGGGAGAGAAAAACCTAAGAAAGAGAAAGGAAGAGGAAAAAATAAGAGAAGAGAGAGTGAAGTTGGGTTATATATGGAGGGTTTGAGGTTTGGACAATGGGTTCAACTCATGATAAGACCAAACCAAATAAATAAACCAAGAGCTAAGTAAACCAAAGAATGGGTCTAGTCTCTCTACAACATATAACTACGCTAGTAAGAAAATAATTATGCTCCAAATACGTATATTGGGAACAGGGAGTGACAATTTTTGATGCGACTTTATCCTTACAGCCGTCAGTTTGAGATCTGAGTGAAGAGGTGGGGCAGAATCCTACGTGATCCTTTTTATGATCGAAGCAAATCAAAATATTAACAAAGATGACAATCTGGCAATACTCGCCCATGCGGCGGTCCAGAGTTTTTTCCTCTATGCTTCTTATCCAAAGTATTTTAAACTTATGAAGTTTAAAAAGGGGGTCATGTAGAAGCATAAAAAATCTAGATACATGCGTCCAACAAATATGTGCCCCAAGTTTGACTCAGAATAATTAAGCCACAGAGAGCCCGTGCGTCCAAGGGGTCCGTAAATAACCCATGCGACCAGAATAACCAAAGAGGAAGCCTCATAGCAAAATGCATGCGGCCTGAATAGCCACGAAGTAAGGCGCCGCATAAGATTTCCTGACAAGATAGCCAATACCTGCCACACCACTCATCACCCAGAGCACTTCAAGAATCGTGAGAGAGGCGACGACTCATAAAAAGATGGAAAGTCATATCAGTGTATTAATAAATTTGTTAGATGTGCCATGCCACGTGTTCCCTCATATGTGACTACGGCCCTATGCGGCCTCGTCATCATGCGGCCAAAGTGTCTATTCGACCAAGTCCAGACGAGAGTTTGTATGCGACCATAATGCCATGCAGCCAAAGTATCCATAAGACCAAGACCAAAGGAGAGCACATTTGCGGCCAAGATGATATACGGCTTTTAGCTTGTAAGATCTGTATGTTGCAACCAAAAAGATCTTCACACAGTTAGTGCTGATTACGTGTCCAGCTGACCAAGTCATACATACGATGGAGTTAAAAATAACCTGAGATCTTATCAAACAGCAGATCCTAACCGAATTTGCGTGGAAGCCTGTTCATAGTATGCGTCTACAGTTGCAACCATATTCTGTTGAAGGAGTCCCCTACGACCACCAAACAGAAGCATATGTGACACCTATAGTCCATCAATATGATGGCTATAAATAGGAGAAACTTGGACGTTCCAAAGGGCTAGTTTTTCTGCTTCAGAGACCATACCCCCAAGACGAACTGCGTACATGCATACAAGCTCAAGAGAGAAAAAAGAAGAAGAGAGCATACTTATCCCAACGTCGGACCGTCAACAGAGTAAAATAATTGCTACAGTACTCGATCTCCATCGTCACATTCTCCAGATCAAAAATATTGTACTTAGATTTTCTGTCTAGGATTTTTTTGTACTTTTTGTTGGTTGTTAAGCAAAGGTTTCTTAAACTTACTTTAATGGCGAACAATATTGTGTTCTATGTATTTTGGTAGTGTATTATGATGTTTGAGGAGTGTATCATAGGTATTTTGTGTGTATCATAGTATGGTGCACACTAGGTGTTTGGTATTTGATTTATATTAGTGTATTGGGTGTGTTAAGGAATATTTTAGGAGTAAAGATTGGTATGAGGGATATTTTGGATGTATAGCATGAGGAGTGAGTTCATGAGTATTTAGGTGTAGTATAGAGTTGGTGATGATAGAATGTGTGTTAGTTTGAGTGTGTGTGTGTGGGTGTGCTTGACTCCACTGAGCAGTGAGGTAGATGGAGGCTTGGTTAGATGTATGTGTGAGTGATATTCTGAGCTTGGGAGTGTGATAGCAGTATGTAAGTTATTACAAGGACTATTTTAGTAAAAATAATAGGAGTAGGCAGTGACAGCAACAACACAAGAAAGAATGTTGTAGTTGCTAAGTTCCATTGCAGCCGCTTGCAAATACTTGGAATGCAATACAGTGCACTATTATATGGATGTTCAACTGGGTTAGAGTATTGCAATGCTCGGGCAGTTGGTAATAGGAGAAAGGTCTGATCTGCAAGAGGGAGCTATACATCAGTGTCTACAATAACTAAATATATAGGGTTCTATTTTGTGCTAACCAGGTTTAGGGTGTAGCAGTGTCGGGTGATAGAGTGTGGTACACAGGTGGGTATTAGTAAATAAGCTAAGGAGTGAGTGTAGTGTTCAAGTATCCTAGTGAGATGAGTATTATATCAGGTATGTGAATGGGCGCATCTTGGTATTATGACAAGGTTGGGAACCTACATTGGTAGATGCCAGGTTATGAGAGAGAGTGTATCAATGTGTAGTGTTGGGTGTTTATGATGTACTTGTGAGAATTAGAAAATAATTGTTAGGTGAGTGTGTCGAGTATCGGTGTAATAGAAAGGTATATTAGTATAGTGTGTCAATGTCAAAATAGATATATTAGATATAGTTAAGCATTATGAGATATTAAATAGGTAAATGTGAGGGACTTTTGGGTATTCTAAAGTGTTAGTGTCTGTTATTCTAAAGTGTTCATGTCTGTGGTTAGTTCTAGTAAGTGAGAATATTATTTACTTGAGTGTCAATTGCAGGGTTAGTATCTAGAAGAGGGTTAAGGTATTAGATCATTGGGCTAAGGTAATGAGTTGGTACAAAGGTTTGAGTGATGAGGTATGGTGTTCAAGTGAGATGCAAGGGTAATTAGGTGGTGATGAAGATCTGGAAGGGGTTCCCCATTGTATCTGCATTTGCAACTTGCAAGCCATTGTAGTATCTTGGTGGGTGAGAATCATGTGCAAATGAGAGGGGGAAACAAGGCTCAAGGTTCAGGGTATGAGGGGGAAGTGTACAACCTGGTTGGAAATATTAGAGGGTTGTGAGGGTGCCTGGAACAGAGGATTACCCATGTGGAAATAGAGGAAGTTTAGGTAGTAGCCTTCAATGTGTGTGTGTGTGTGTGTGTTAGAGAAGGAGTAGTAGTGTTCAGTGAATCTTAGTCCCATGTGAGGGTTCTGCATGAGCCTGTAATGGTGAGGTGTGCATTATATTTGATTATAGGTATCAGTGTCAGTTATAATGTGATGAGAGTAGAGTTGAGGCATGAGTGATGGCGGGAGGTGTCTTGGTATAGGTTTATGAGAGTGAGTTGGCTATGTATTTATGGTTGGAGTGTAGAGAGTATGTGTATCTGAGGTTGGGATTTGGAAGTGTGCAATGGTGTATAGGAGTCCTTGTGTCCTTCCCCTTATGTGAGTTTGGTTATGAACAGAGGTGAACAAGGGTGTTATGTGTAGATGTAGTTCCAGTGTATCAAATTGGCTAGGTAGGTCTTGTAATATATGTGCATAGATAGGCTAGCAGCAATTGGAATAAATTGCAGTGTCAATAGCACCAGTTACTGTACAAGTGCACACAACTGCAATATGGTACTGAAGCAAACTCTGGAACAACTTATCTACTGGAGTACATTAGTATATGTGGGTGCCTATAAGAAGTATCAAGGGGTATCAATGTTAGGGGTTGTTAATTTTGGCAATAGGTAGGGTATCAAAGAGGGGGTATAGTATCAGTGAGTGAGTTAGGTGTATTATTAAATACTAAGATATATATATCATAGAATATTTTGGGATATCAAATTATGGGGAAAGTTGAGTTAATAAACTAGGTATTAAGATATAGGCTTTAACTAGGGGATTCCAAATTAAGGGGTATTAGACTAGGCATTGTTAAGGGTAATAGGCTAAAGTATTGATACATATATTTATACAAGACACTAGCATACTTGTATCATTAGGATATCACTTATATAAATAGTCATATGACCTAGTATTAGCCAGTTGACCTAGAAAACCTAGTTTAGCAAGGTATTGACCTAGTATGACCTAGAAATGACTTAAAGACCTAGTTTCAAGCTAGCATAGCATATTTATGATTTCAGAACACAGTTTTGACTTGGAATTTCAATTATAGGTCTGTGAGACACCGACACGAACACAGTTTGACATTTATTACTCTAGACCACAAGCGAGTATATCTCTCTGTTAGTTTTTATTACATGATAGTGTATATGTCACATGTTCTAGAAATTTATACTTGATTTTGACATGTTGTTACACGGACTGGTACTATATGGATCATGTCAGGAGATGTTATCCCTTATATTGTACTCCGGATACTCCTTCCACATATACTTTATCGTGTACATCGGGTATTTTTTGTGCTCGTATTCTTCGTGTACTTATATTATATTCATGTACGTAATGTGTCATGATCAGATCCATGACTATTGGTTTGGACGGAAGAGTAGACGTTAGTTATATGGTCAAAGCCTATAGTATATTCGTGTTTATGTCGATTATACACCTCACGTATAATCAAGCTACCTTAGAATAAATGTGTTCAACCTAAACCGATCACATAACGAACTTGTACTCTAAGGCATTTAGTTGGTATTCTAGTTTCTCCTACTTGTAGTTCATTCCATATTGTTTGTATTTATCTTTCCAGTATTTTACCTGTATATCTCAGTTATATATTTTTTTTGAGTTACTTGTACATCTTGTATTATTTTCTATTACTTATCATATATTCTCTACCATGTATTTGGAACTGCTTTAAGAGTTTTGTACTTCGCTCCAATCCTGATTGGATATATTTTTTAGATGATTGGTAAGAGGAGAAGTGTTCCACATATTACAGGCCATAAGATGGCGAGCCGTCTGAGGTTGCTCCCTTAGAGCATGAGGATCTAGTGCCAGCTGCTAAGGAGACTTAGTTATTTTCATTATTATATTGTATGTGTCTCAGCTAGATATTTTGGCATATATATTATATTTTAGACTATTGTGTTGTGGCTAGACTATTAGACTTGGATTTAGATTGTATTGTGACTTTGTGACTCTATTCTTCTATTCTATATCGTGCCTTTATCTTTCTCTAGTTTAATATTGTGATTGAGTATTGATTATCATATTATCATATTGTCCTCCATTTGGAGTTGAGATATCATGACAGGTACATGCACACACACACACACACACACATACACACACACATATATATATATATATATATATATATATATATATTGTGAGATGTTTAGATAGTATTGTTGACCTAGATAACGTTCTACCGTCGATGCTGCGGTGTAGTCTGGACGTTGTTCACATACTCGTGCCCTCACACCGGGTGCGGGCCGTGACAATATTTAGAGTTGCTATTAAGCAAGGGGTCTCGGCGTGTTGCATGTGATTCTTATGCGATTCAAGTGTAACATACTTACTTACCGAGGCGAACGATTATAACATGCTTAGTGATTAAGGCGACCGAATATAACATGCTTGTCTATTTAAGTAATTCAATACTACATGCTTACGTAACTTCAATATTTACCATGTGTACAAGCTTTACTGCTTTCGATACATGCCTCGAACATGAATTGTATCATCTAAGTTCTAATAGAAAGATCACCATATAATATATATTCATCACATAATTACTTAGTTCCGGTTTAGGCAAGTGTGTTATTCTGCTCACTAGTACAAGATATGTACTGATCCCCCAACCCCCAGGTATGAAAGATCGCTCAGACGTACCCAGGGTGTTGGAAGCTCAAATTTATAGCATGCAGGTGTTCGGCCGGGATTACGTGTTTGGATATACGAAGATATGATGTATGGAACGGTGGGATCCTTTGTGAGAAAAATAGATCAAAGAGTGTTATAAGCCAACTTGGCATATTCAAGGGGGCTATTCAAAGCCTTTGTAACCGCTACAATTATAAATAAAAGATGTTAATTTAGTGTTAATAAAAGCCTTTGTAACTGCTGCTATTCAAAGCCTTTGTAATCACTCTATGTGTTTCATTATGACTCTATATTTATTATGCTGTGACTCGGTATTTTCTATGAAAACTATGATGTTTTATCTTCTTGTCTTGTGCGAGTGCAATCTAGACTCGCACGGCATTATGCTCGGGAAACGATTATCAACTCTATGGAGTCGGGATGTGACACTAGGCACGCGTGCACAGTTCTATGGTGGTCGACGACCTAACTGGAATCCGCCAGGGAGGAGGAGAGGCCAAGTAAGGCAGTGACAAAGGAGTGTTGTTCATAGGGTGTTCAACGTTGGTGCAGGTGCAAGGATGGAGTTGTAGCATCGGTGCTCAAGGAGGAACGGTACGAAGCACAGAATCAAAACATCGACGGAGGTTAGGACGCGATGAGGGAGGTCTGCAAAGTAATTTGCCGTGTTGCAATATCGCAGATCGAACTACAATGGTCGTCTTCTTAATTGGCGATTTCCCGCGATGTCCATCACTGACGATGACTACGAAGAGAGGACGACGGTACCAGAGATAAAGGAAAGCTAGGTCGTCGAGAGAAGATATGGTTGCCTCGACGATCGACGGTATCGAGACGAAATGCTCACCGGTAAGAGAGTTTTTGAGGCTCTCCAAACTATATATATATATATATATATATATATATATATATATATATATATATATATATATATATATATATACCGTTGGATGTTGTTTAAGCCATCTAATCTTAACCGTTTATTTAAAATATTCAAATCAATGGTTAAGATTAGATGACTTAAACAAGATCCAACAGTTGATAACAAGGGGATGCTTGGATATATATATATATATATATATATATATATATATATATATATATATATATATATATATATATATATATATAGTAGCGGTGAGGGACGATCTTTGGCAGCTAGATAGAGGGTGTGTAGTACAGGCGTGGCTGGGCTCCTTTGTAGGCAGTAGGGATTCCCAGTGCTACAATGCACTCGAAAGAAGCCAACTAAGGAAGATGCATTATTTCGTCTAAAGTTTTTTAACTCAACGGTGTGTGTTATGATGCACTTGAATGGCAAACCTTAAGGAGTGGCTCATAGCGGGCCGGAGGATCTTGAGATATAAGGAAAAGTATAGTGTGTCGGAAATGAGTTTTTAAAAAGAAAAAGAGAGAGTATGCCTAGTAATGAAATTGAAAAAAAAAAAAATTAAAGGTATGCATATTAACTATTTTAGAATGGGTTAGACTAATATTATCAATAATATTATTAGACTATAAACTTTATAAGGGGAAAAGTTTTAAATTCTAATTCTAATATCAATAATAATATTAGTTATAAACATGTATATACATTTGAACTAAGGGATTAGCTTTCAGTTTAAATTTTAGTTCTAATATCAAAATCCAAGTCATTATTATTATCACTAATACCTTCAACTAGGGGTGAGCGTTCAGTTTATTTGGTTTCAACCGAATCAAAATTGGCAAAATCGAATAAATTGAAATTCTAAAAATTCGAATAGAAACAGAACTGAAATTAGTCATAACTGAAACAAAACCGATATAATCATTCAGTTTATTTGATTTATTAGACAAATATTATAAAAAAAAAATTGCTCCCATTTTAGTAACAACATAATCAAAACCAGAAACATGTCTATATTTTACAAATAAATGAGAAATATTACTAATCTATGTTAAACTAAATGAGAAGATGGATAATAAAATTCGGATAAGATGCATGTAATATTGTAAAAAAAAATTAAAAAATTAATAATTGAAGTACCAACTAACAAACCATTCCTAGTTAATTGGTTATCACTACTCGAACTTGTATTATTATTGTGTGTAATAACATCTTTATATTTAATAAATAATTTTAACATTAAATATATAGAATTTTGTCTACATGATACATCCTTAATAACTCTCCAAAATTATAAACCATATTATACACCTAACATTTTAAGCACTTGTTGCATACTTGATGAAGTGTTCAAGCTAATCAGGCATGTTCTAAAATTTTCTAAATTTAAAAAATTGAATGCATTTTTATACAATTAAATAAACAAAATGACAAGTACATCTTATATGAAAAAGTCATCTTTCTAATAAATAAAAAATTGTGTTAGTATTATCAAAAATAAATAAATAAAAATTATTATGAATATTATGTTCATGTAAAACTTGTAAGATGGCTCCGAAAATTGCACTTTCATATGAGGACATTCAAACGGTCCTAAACAAATAATTTATTTCTATAAAAGTTATTACATCTAAATAATGTGACATTCTACAAATAAAATGATAATTTTGTTAAATAGTCCTTATATCCGAACTTTAAAAAAAAAATACTAATATCTTCAAAACTTATTTGGTTTCAAAGTTGTTTTTTTTCTTTTTCAATTATTTTAAAAGATTATGCTCTAATAGTAGATTTAATAACTTTTATAAACATGGATTTGATGTACTACTTGTATGCATAGTCATAATAATCTCCACTCACAAAATGTGAAACGTTGTTCACCACAAATAATATATTTTGTTAAGTTAGTTTGTTACGATCATACTAGTAAGTAAATAATCCTAATGAACATCCTTGAGCAACGATTCTTATTTATGTTTGTTTAGCATCAGTTGTTTCCTTACCTTAACAACTTTCATATAAGTGTCCCTTTTAAATTCCCGTGTCTTCATTTTTTTTTTCTATTTGAAGGTTTTTATATGTATTTATTGTATGTGTAATTCTAGGTATTGATTTTTGTGTATATGGATCTAAGACTTTTTTCTCCCTTATCATTTGTGACATAATTTAGTAAAATAAATTCAATAAATTAATCTTGATCTACTTGGAACAAAATTATTAGCACTTCAATTTTTGGGAGGTAACATTTGCGTCGATAATTGTTCATTTTTTAAATGATTAACATAAAAAATTACTATCAAAACTCTTAAAAACATTGTAATAATAATATGAAATATTAAAGTGTTTGTTAGAACCATCACCAACATTAGGATCCATACTATATATATTTTTAAATTTATAATTCAAAAAATTAATCAGTTTAAAATATCAAAATCAGCTATTTATATAATAAAAAATAAAATATTTAAACATCAACTTGATTTTCTCTAAAGTTGGATGAAGAATTGTTGTAGCTTGGTGGTGGTCGATGAAGTTGATGTGTCCAAAACTGATTTTTCGAATTCTTGCATTTTTTTTTTTTTGCACTTCATTATCCAAAAAAGTTACTAATTAATCGAATAAAATACAAAATTGATTAAAAGTATTAGAGAAGAGGTAATGAATGTTACTGTAGTAAATTTGGATGAATTAATATTTATTTATGTAAATTTTTTTTTTTTTACCTAATGAATACAAATATTCTTGAAATATAATATTATAATTTTTTTTCATTAGTTTTAACAAAATGATCAAAATATTTTTAATAATGAAGGTTTATCAAAATACTCTTCTTAAATGATTGTGGAGGGATATTTGACCATAAACATCCTCCAAATATTCACAAACGAGTAAATAATGACGATATTTTGATAAACAAATTCCAAAAATGATCAAAATACTATCATTAAATGGTGGTTGCCGTTGCTGTTGGTGCTCGCGCGCTTTGACAAAAAAAAGTTAAAAAAAATTCCAGGGTTGGTGGGATGGGGGAAGTGTGTGTGTGGTGGTGTGTGTGTGTGGTGGTGGTGGTGGTCATGGTAAATGACAACTCTAGGCCAGACCAACCCGAGTGAGTTCACAAAGTCTAGACCAGACCAGACCAGACCAGACCAGACCAGTCCAATTTTGATCGGACCGATTCCAGGATAAAATTTCCACCGCCTGGCCCACTTCTCACGATAAAGTTTATGTCGTGGAAGCTACTTTACCGTTCGAAAAAGCAAACACAAATACGTTAACACCTATGTCATCACCGCCCCACATGCAGTCAACACACCTATATAAAAATCTCTCCTTCCCTGTTCCGCACACTCAACCACCCCCACCACCCACGAACAACCCACCATGAGCTGGTGGTGGGCCGGCGCCATCGGCGCCGCGAAGAAGAAGCTCGACGTCAGCAGCAGCAGCAGCAGCGAGCCCCTCCTCGCCCCGGCCCCCTCCTTCCAGTCGGTCGCGCTCATCGTCGGCGCCACCGGCATCACCGGCTCCTCCCTCCTCGAGATCCTCCCCCTCTCCGACACCCCCGGCGGCCCCTGGAAGGTCTACGCCCTCTCCCGCCGGCCCCTCCCCTCTCTGCCGCATTCCGTCGAACACGTACAGTGCGACATAACCGACCCCGCCGAAACCCAATCCAAGCTCTCCCCATTGTCCGACATCACCCACGTCTTCTTCACCGCGTGGTCCGCCAACCCTACCGAGGCCGAGAACGCCGCCGCCAACTCCCGGATGCTCCGGAACGTGCTCTCCGTCGTCATCGCCAGCGCCCCCAACCTAGCCCACGTCTGCCTGCAGACCGGGCGCAAGCACTACGTCGGCTCGTTCGAGTCCCTCGGCGTGGTCGAGCCCCACGACCCCCCGTTCCGCGAGGATCTCCCTAGGCTGAGCTGCCCCAACTTCTACTACGACCAGGAGGACATTCTCCTGGAGGAGGTTGGCAGGACCGAGGGGCGCGTGTCGTGGTCCGTCCACCGCCCGACCACGATCTTCGGATTCTCGGTCACTTCGAAGATGAACATTGTCCAGAGCCTGTGCATCTACGCGGCGATATGCGCGAAGGAGAAGGTGCCATTGAGGTTTCCGGGGAGCAGGGCTGTTTGGGAGGGGTACAGCGACGCTTCGGACGCGGACATGACTGCGGAGCACCAGATATGGGCCGCGGTCGATCCGTATGCGAAGAACGAGGCGTTCAATTGCTCCAACGGAGATTTTTTCAAGTGGAAGCAGCTGTGGAAGGCGCTGGCGGAGCAGTTCAATGTGGAGTGGGTCGGGTACGAGGGGGAGGAAGGTAGGTTCCGGCTGGAGGACGCAATGGCCGGGAAGGGGCCGGTCTGGGAGGAGATTGTGAGGGAGAAGGAGCTGGCCGAGACGAAGCTGGAGGAGGTGGGGAGTTGGTGGTTCGTGGACGCGGTGCTAGGCCTGGACTTCGAGCACCTCGACAGCATGAACAAGAGCAAGGAGCACGGATTCTTGGGCTTCAGGAACACGCTCCTCTCCTTCGTTTCTTGGATCGATAAGATGAAGGCGTACAAGATTGTTCCATGACATGGTGATTGCTACTTCCTTCTTCAATCTCTCTGTCTTTGTTATATTTGTTGCTTGCTTGCTTGCTTCTTTGTACTGATTGTAGTTTGGCTCTTCTATCCAAACGAATAAAAGAAGCTTTTGCTGCTTTGTTTTCAAGCTGTGGTGTTGCAAAGCTTTTACTTCCTGGTTTATTGATTGATGAATGGTAGTTCCGGAACCCCAAGCCTTATATTTCAATATAAGGCTGTCTTGAATTGACATGTACATATGGGGTATGGTAGTTCATGTGGTTGTCATGATAAAAATATTTTTTTAGTGGTGCAAGATTCAAATCCTCAAGAAAATATTTATGTTTTTTATCACTTTTTTTAGGATTTTTCTTAGGAGCTAAGTCTTCTAGGAACTTAGTGACTCGAACGAATGGCGCAAAATGACGTTTTGATAGCGCACTTTGTACTTCACATGTACGCATCGGACGTTCATTTTTCGTTCGACTTTAGCGTTGTTGTGTGCTCACGTGGCAGTTACCATCATTAATTATTGGCCGTTATCTCCACATAGGTAAGAGTAACAGGCATTAACCATCCTAATTAGTGGGCATTACCTCCACTTGGGGGGGGGGGGGGGGGGGGGGGTAACGGAGATAACCGTCCTAATTAGTGGACATTACCTCCACTTTTTGTAGGAATAATAAATGTAACAACCACTGCTTGATGGTGCACTAACTCTGATTTATGTGCCCATGATGGTAGTGGGCTGCTAAGGGTCTCTTCTATAAATATAAACTATGTGTTCTTCTCCATAATGAGACATATACAAGTGATACACCAGATAAAGAACATAGATTGATGAGAGGAGCCTTAACAACAGCCATCATAAGAACAAGGTGTTGTTCTTCCAAAGACTCCAGTCCGAGATCCACGGCAAGAATGAAAGGAGTGTTCCAGAAGATTTATCTTTTGATCTTGTTAGTTCCTGTGAGCAGATCGACGGAAATGAGTCAAATATTACTTTAAGCAACGGTAATCTTTATCACCCAGTGAGGTCTAAATTTCTATGTTCTTTCTTCTTCAAGGTATTCTTTATTGTATGCTTTTTGTAGCAACTATGATTGTTAGCGTCCTTTCTACAATCTTTTTTTATTAGAGTCAGGCAACTAAGAGTAGTAATCGGTGGGGGGAGATGGGGTTCGGTTTCACGTACGTTCGTACGATCTCTGTAGTGTCGGCACTGACAATCTCTAAGCAAGATCCGAATAACAGAGATAGAGAACTGTGCATGTCTCCTCGACATCAGTTTCCACAGACTTGATAAATTCGATGAAGAGCATTACAACAACTTGAAGAGAAAGATATATCTGAATTTTCATCTCGTCAACTTCGGCTACGTATTGACAGATTCAGAACCTGTTGTTCCAGAAACATGCAATGCACAAAAGAAGAAAGATGTGACTGCTGCACAAGAGAAATGAAGAAGAAACAATAGACTTTGTAGGTTGTTGATTCTCAATCCCATGGATGATTCTATGGCATAGTCGTATAGCAAGAAAAAGAATACAAGAAACGTTTGAGAGTCTCTTGAGTGGCAATACAAAAATGACGAGCTGATGTCCAAATCCATTTCGTCGACAAATTCATGAAGATGTAATTTGCAGATGAAAAAACGATGCTGCCTCAAGTCAAAGAACTGATAAAGTTGCAGTAAAAGCTTGAGGAGGAAAGCATGCCTCTAGATGACAAGTTCATGGTGGGGTCATTATGTCCAAGTTTCATCCTGGTTGGAATAAATTCACAACGAATATTATTGGGCGCGCCACAGAAGCGTTTTGCCAACCCACCTGAGATGACCAACCAATCTACGAACACCAAGCATAAATGAAGACAAGTATTGTCACGCCCCAGTCCCAAAAATATACGGAACTAGGCCACGTGGCATTGGCCAGCTGACACGTCACTAAGGGATTACCCAATTTAATGGACCCAAAGTGATGTGCTACGCTGTCCTAAAATACTACAAGTCTAAATACAGGTAAATCTATCTCATCCACAAGAATAACAGGGAAAGTGCTGAATATATATATAGATGCTACATCTGAAATGTCATATACAACCCAGATAAAGTCAGGTGGGAACAATCCCACTACAAAAGTAAGCAGGAGTGAAATAAGATAAACTAGCGCAACATCCTCAAAATATGTAGCTCCAACTCCAGGTGTACTCAGTTAGACTCTGACGGCATCTCCTCTAACTCCATCTCAAGGGCATGTCCAGACTCCAGTCCAGGTCCAGGTACTGTGGGGTGGAATGTCTCAGCTAAACCTGGTCAGGGAACCAGGTCCTCAGAGGGACGTAACAAGATACAAGAAAATAACATGCCAAGTATGTAAATACTGAATTAAACTACTGAATAAAATAAATACAGGGTGCTAACCATCTAAGTGAATGCAAATTGAGACAACCTAGTACGTATGGGAAATGTGTGGCTAGACATATGCTGACGTAATTCACCAATCTGTAGTGACAGGCTAGTATATGCCACATATGCCCCCGTTCAAGGGCACTATAAAATTTTCCATCTACGATGAGAATGGTCACATGATTATATACATATATCATCCGTATCACTCCGTCGAGTGCGGCACATGGTAAAGAGGTGGGTGTCCCATACGTATTTTAGTCGTTCTCCCCGCCCAATGTAACTAAATGTCAAGTCGTACATTTCCTAAATTATTCTAATCCGTGATGCGGGTCACACGTATTGGTAGCAAATCAAATACGCAGCTCGCATCCCAATATGCATTGCAACTATGTTGCGTGTTCCCGTGATAGGGTCTAGGAGAATATTAGGATACTCTCTTAATTGTTGGTGAGTCCGTAATATTATTTTAAATGTCAACATATCAACTGACTGTACCCAAGGCAGTCTCAGGTAATCATTGTATATGAAATACAGAAACAAGAGCATATACAATATTGAGAATTTAAACAGTACTTGGCAAGGTATACTTGCCTACTCCCTGATAGTGTTTGGTAACCTGATCTCACAGTCAGGTTTGTAGTTGCTTGTGACAGGGGTCACTGGTTGTGCTGGAGATATTCTCTGTTAAAAATATACAGGTTCGTGAATTATCAGGGCATAATATAAAAGTATATATATCTACCTATGTATAATGAATAATATATATAGGATACACACTCACATATATATATAGATATATAGTATATATATATACTTATAGATATAGTATGTAGTAGTAGTATATATATAGCATAAATATACAGAAAAGAGAATGCAGGAATGTAAATTTATATAATAGCAGGGTATATCCACTGTCATAATTATTATAATATAATAATATTTTCAGGGGGTATCCCCTGACTATAATATAAATAAATTAAATGACAGGGCAGAAAGTAAATACATATATATCTATGTACTGCATAATATATATATATATATAGATAATATATATATATATAAAAAAAATGACATTTGCAGGAATTTAAATATAAATGCTGTAATATCCAGCACTAATACCGGGGTCTATAGGTGACCACTGTTTATATATAGTATTTATAATATAATTATTGTCAGGGTCTATATGTGACCACTGTCATATATAATAATATATATAAAAGACAGTGCAAGAATTTAAAATATACATATAAATATAAGCTGTATTATCCAGCAATAATACATAGTATAACATATTAATAATATGTTATATTATATACATATAGATAATATATATATATATATATATATAGATATATGTATATATATATATATATATATATATATATATATATATATATATATATATATATATATATATATATATATATATAATAGGTGTAGAAATTTAAGTGCAGAAATAAATAAATAAAAGAAAAAGAGTGCATAGTATACATATATACATATAGTAGAAATTATATAACATATACAAAATATGTTATATATATATATGATATATATAGTATACATACTATATATATATAATTATATATATAAATATATATATATATTTATAAGTAAGGAAAAACATAAATGAAAATGCATATAAAATTTATATAACATACATATAAGTAGATATTATATTTATACATATATAAATATATGTATAAATATAAGTATATATACATAAATATATACATACATATAAAATAATAATATATATACATATACATATATTTAGTAAATATATATATAATAATATAATATACTGTATAATAACAGTATATATATAATATATATTAAGAGTATAATACACATATATATATAAATATACATATATACATATATTAAATATATATTAAAAATGAACAAAATACATATATAAGAAAGTATATATACTGTTTTTAGTAAATACTGAATAATAATAATAATATATATGATAACATATATATATTGATATATATACATATACATATATATATACATAGAAATATATATTAATATACATATATATAAAATATATACATATAATAATAATAACAATAATAATAATAATAATAATAATAATAATAATACATATAATATACTGTATTTATACAGTATATAATATATATTAAGTACTATAATATTAATATATAATATATAAAACCATATATATATATACATATATATATAAATATATATACATATATACATACATATATATTTATATATATAAATACGTATATAATAGCGTATTTATACCTGACGAGGTGGCAGATGGGGTCCACGGCGAGTCGTCGGTGGGAGGTCGGCGGCGGAGTCGACGGCGGCCGGCCGGAGGAGCAACGGCAGTAGCAGTAGTTGCTAGCAGTAGCAGCAGCAGCAGCAGCTTGCGGCAGCTGCAGCGCCGCGTGCGGTGGCGGGGGCGGCGGCGCAGGCTGTCGGGGTGGTGGAGGAGGAGGTGGCGAACAGGTCCGGGGCGGTGGCGGATGTCGGAGGCTGCCGGAGAGGCGGTGGGGGATGATCGGGGTGGCTTCGGGGAAAGTGGCAGTGTGAGGCGGTGGGGGTTGCGGGGAAGCTGCCGGCGGCGGAGGCCGTCGTGGAGCGGTGGGGGAAGGTCAGGTCGGTGGAGGAGGAGGTGGCGAGGCGAGTGGGGGTGGTGGCGGTGGTCGGCGAGGGCTAGGGAGGCGGTGGTGGGCGGTCGGAGGTCGGGGAGCCGCTGTGGTGCAGTGAAGGGGAGGTCGCTGCGGTGGCTCGCCACGGCGGAGCAGGGCGGCTCAGGCGGGGGCAGTTGGCCGGAGGGGAGAGGGGGATGTGGCGAAGGTCGTGCCGGAGTTGGGCGGCCGGCGGCGTACGGTGGTGGCTGTGAGGGAGTGGGAATGAGAGAGGGGTGTGTGGGTTAGGGTTTTATATAGAATTTAGGCCAATGGCATTTTCGTAATTAAAGGGAACTTTGGGGGTATTTTAGTAATTTGAATTTTTGGGATATTTTCAGCAGATTTTTCTGTGGGTCCCATGCCACCTATTGTCTAGCCAATAGGGTAACGCCATCTAACATGCATTTTGCATAAAAACCCTTGACTTTTCATAAATTGCATAAAAGTCCAAAAATTGGAAAATTGCGCAATTATGAAATTTGTCTGGAAAATCACCTGGTTCTAAAAATTACCAAAATTCAAAGAATTGAGGGAAAATACTGGGGAGGATGTTTTGAACTGTGTGGGGTGAGTCTGGGCAGGTGCAGGGTCTGATTCTGCAGGTGATACGGGTCACCGTATTTATTATTTAATAAATACTGCGCACGGTGTTCACTAATTATTCAGGGGCAGTTAGGGTCATAATTTTCTACGGTGTCAATACGATAATTGTAATACAATTAGTGTAGAATATTATCGTATTTTTGGTTGGGCAAAACAGGTGCCTACTGGTCCTCAAATCTCTAGGGTACAGAGGTTGGTAAAGAGCAGAAAATTAAATAGGAATTAAATACGTACGTTTGTAACGATATTTGTGCGACTAAAACGAAGCACAAAACGAGGTTTCTGGGAGTTGCTAAAAATACAGAAAATGTAGTTTAGCAAGTCTAGGACAGGAATGTAAAATTAGTTTAGGGTTAACAACTAGTGTGAGGCCCTAATTAATTGTGTAATGAACAGGTGCACAATCAATAGAATATACAATAAATAAATTTTTAAAAATTGCTCTAATTCTAATTAACCAAAAATAATATTAAAATACTGAAATTTGGTCGAGGGAGTTTACAAGTATATACCGGTGACTACGTCACCCGGACAAATCTCAACCTTTATAACTCAGATGAAATTACAATATTACAAAAAACTAATGTTGAAACCCTTTGCCCTAATAGTTTCAACCCCCTCACCACACTCAAAAAGAAAAGTAGAATATTACAATTGAAATCACTCACCAATCCGTAGCAATCTCCCTAACCGAAGTTGACAACTCCTCGATTAGATCTCATTATTCCTTCTGTCATGGATGGCGAAATCCTAAGAGCAAAGCACGGACTTTCTCTTAGATTTTCTGTGAACGAGCACCCCGAATCTCAAACTTGTGCTTCTCCTTTGTGCCTCCACCCGCCTCCCTATTTATAGGATGAGAAACCTATTTTAGGGTTAGAAAACCCTAAAAATAGCCAACCATAAGATCCAACCGTCCACTAGCATCCAACGGTCCAAAATATAACATAAAAATTTTAAAACCCGAGCATCCGTCGCCGACACCAAACTCGGACCGAGTTCGGTTCGATCCTGATAGAATAGCCACACCGAGTTTGGCCCGAACTCGGCCAGGGACCGAGTTCGGACTGAACTGTAAACACCCTGATTTTTTTAAATTTAATTTAAATTTTTTATTATTTTTAGCTAATTATAATAAATGTTCTTCATGGATTTATATTTTTGTGTATTAAATTAATTATTAAAATAGTGCAAATATTATATTTTTGGGTGTATAATTAATAATAGGATATTGTGTAATTTTTTTGGAATATTTTGGACTCTAAAACTAATTTTTTTTAATAGCTAAATGCATTGTTTTAAATAAACCAACTCAAACAAACTCAAACCAACCCAAACCAACCCAAAATGAACCAAACCAACTCAACCCAAATATAATCGAACTCGGATCCTACCCAAACCTGACCCGAGACCCTAACCGCTGCTACAGTAGATACCAAACACCCCCCACTCCGTAGCCCGCGCGACCCCTCCCCTCCTCTTCCAAAATCGCTGCACCCCCTCCTCTCCGTCTTCCCGTAACTCTCACCCCGACATCCTATTAAACCCCCAGACTAGCCGACCCTCGTCACCAACAAGTCCTCTCTCAATCCCGACCATCGCCATCGTCGTCAGCCGTCGGACCGTATCAAAGTAGCCGCCGCACAACCCGCCTAAATTCTCGAGCAACAACAGTAGCAAGGTACCCTACTTCCCACCCATGTAACTCTTTGTACAGTAATCCAAATATCGATATGTCAAATCCTATGCGAAGAACACATGACCCTCTTGAACCTTGTATAATTAGTTCGGGGTATCGTGTCCTGTGTCGGTCGTAATTCGCGACGCAAAACATGAAAAAATGACCCAATTTATAGTTCAGAAAACTGTCCCAAACATCCATGTTCATGGCCGTTTTTCTTCCAACCTAGTTAATATTTTTAAATTTTATTTGAACAGTAAATTAGACAACATAACCAAGATTTAATTCCATTAATTAGTTTATTTTAAATTGTTGTAAGCTATGACTTATTCGTGGTTGAAGTTGACAAAAAATTTGGTTTTCTAAACCCGAATTTTTTTGAAATAGGGTGCGTTCCGCTAAACGAGACGACTTCGTCGTGTGTAAATTGCATCGAAAGGCGTGTATCATCAATACAGACGTGTATAATTTTGCGGAAGTTGATTTGGATGTACGAGCAGACCGAAATCAACGCGTATTCGACGAAAAGTCTTGTATCGGGCCGTTCTGACACTCGTCATATTTTCGTGTGTGCCTGTCGTTTCGCAACGAAACTTGCGCCATCGGATTCGTAGCGTTACACTGGTCCTGTGACCCAAGTTTGGTTCGATTCTGAGAACGTTGACAAAACCTCATTTTTGTGGGCCATACGGTTCCACTTGACGGACGATTTTGTGACTGGCTCATAAGAATCCAGTTTTGGACGTTCCGTTGAGTTCGTATCATCGTTCTGAACACGTAGACACTAAGATTGACGAATTTGGAGAACTTTATCTCTGGCACATTTTTTGGTGCAAAGTGGGACACATGTGGACCCCGCTTTGACCAGAAACTGTCAATTATGTCCCTGTGTCCAAATTGGACTTATGGGTAGTCAATCCTAGCTAATTCATGTATTCTGAGAGCGATGGTAATGTTTGTTTCGGCATCTGGAGGCGTACCTGGAGATTTTACTGTTACAAGAGCAATTGGAGGAGTTCAAAACACAGGCAAGTGTACCTTGCCAAACCTGTAGTAGTTCATTTGATATTAATTACTTGAGTTATATATATATATATATATATATATATATATTTGTATTGTACATGTTCAACCTAGGACCGTGAGACGTTGCTTAGCGTCCGAACAAGATTCGGGTGTCGACGCCGTACGCGGAGTCGTGTAACGTCACTTAGAAAGTTGATACCACGATCCTATATATTTTACGTGCTTGCTTTATCAAGTACGACATACCATATGACACTTGACACTATTCATGTGATAAAAAAAATCTTGAGTTATTCGTGGTGATTCTGTATAGGCTTACATGATTCGTGACATAAGATTTGCATATACATAGATATCATTATGACTCCCTATACTAGCTAGAGGTCATGATCTTGCGTGTTATGGACATGAGATATCGTAGACATGAGACTTGTGATTACATTGGGTGGGGAGAGACACACAGGCTACAGGCTGATTACATACATATTTATTTATTATTGCGGTGCTTTAGTCTCTGTTCCAAAACTTGGCCCATTACGTGATATTACTGCTACCGGCTTCCCGACACAGAGCTTGTAGTGGTCTCAGCCTGAGTACTAGTGATGCTCTCATTTGCATATAATATAGCTGGTTACATAGCTTGTCCTGAGGATCTATTTTTATATACTTTATTTCATTTGGCTTGAGTTATTCTTGTACCATGTTATGTCCTCTGAGGACCTGGATCCAGATTATGTCCCCAGGCTCAGAAGAAAAGGAATACCCCGAGATATACGGGAAAAGAGCTGACGCTAGAGCAGTACTGGCACTAGAGGACGAGGTTGTGCCAGAGGATTTTCCTGAGTATTCTGTTACATACTCAGTTATTTCTGTTTTCAGTTATTTTATATCTTGACTCTTGGATTATTGTATTAAACTTATTATAGGGTTGTTCACCGAGACACTTTTTATTGGAACTTGTTGATGGACTATGTTTCTTTTTAATTAGTCTAACATTTTGAATTGTATTTACTTTCTGTGGATGAGATTAGAATTAGACTGTGACATGTATCTTAGACCATTGTATTTATTTTACAGCTTAAGTACACTCTAACGGGTCCATTAAATTGAATTAATCCATTGGAGTTGTACTGCTGGCTATTGCTACGTGGCCAGTCCCTCGGTATTTTGAGACTGGGACGTGACATGGTTTTCAAAATCCGAGCAGCCGCCGCCGATACCGAACTCGGACCGAGTTCGGTTCGATCCTAACAAAATGGCCACACCGAGTTTGGCCCGAACTCGGCCAGGGAGCGAGTTTGGACTGAACTCTTCCCCCCTTCAGCAAAATTGATTCCCAACAATCTTCTCCTCCTAATGAGAGGTGTTGGTTTCATGGCTCCTCAACTGGACTCCATGCTTGTCGCCCCGCGACAAAAATCCTTCTCCCCCTTGCCACCGATCTCCGACCCCTCGAGTTGCTTTGCATCTTTCGTCATCTCCAGCTCCTCGACGTCACGTCGACGCAAGCTGTCATGCGTAGGACTTCCTGTACTACTGGGATCCTGTCGTTATTGATGACACGGCCAAGACCGAAGTCCCTGACGATCAGCCTCACCGTGAGTCTTGGCTGCATATTCCCGACTTCCGTTTTCCACCGGAATGTGTTAACGTTCCGACGAGCTTCTTCACCCTTGGCTGACCCAACCAAGCGGATGGTGCGATTCTTCCGAGATTCGAACTCCCGAATCTGCCCACCTTCGTGTCTGAACCTGAAGCTTCCCCATACACATGCGTCCTCGAACAGAACATCATGCAATGTACATGTTGTCGATGACCCACAACTTTTCCTGAACTGTGTGAATAATTATGCTCTTTCCTCAGATTGAGTTTGCTGCAAACCTTGATCTCCTCCATGGCCTCGAACTGCTAAAACCAATGTCGCTCCGTGAAGTTTTGGCAAACCACCAGTCGCCAAAACCGGATCCGTGGAACAACCCCCAACTGGAGACCGACCGGCTGTCATAGAATCGACAAACTGACCCTCAATCTTTGACTCATCACCATTCATCGCTTTGTCTCGACGAACCGAATCCTCTGCATCCCTCAAAGTATATCGAAGTCCCTCCAAGACAAGTTTTCGATGATCCACCTCCTGTCGAATACCCCTCAGCCTCCATCCGGTGTCTATGGCCTGCCTGTATACCTCAGCGGCTTGAGCCTGTACATACCACAACACAAATCTCCTCGAGCCAGCTATTGGGAACCCTTCGTAAGCATCCAATCTTTGTCCCCAAACAAACTGCAATATCCATCATCCGTCAGCCTCCCTACCGAAACCAAGTTGTAGCGCGAACTTGGTACATGTCGCACATCCTTGAGAACGAGCTTCTCACCAAGCTCCGTTGTCAAGTATACATCGCTGATGCCTACAACTACAGCCGTCCCCTTGTTGCCCATATTCACACGTCCAAACATGCCACCGCGGTATGACGTGAAGATCCTCCTATATGGAGTGACATGATACGACGCGCCTGTGTCCATGACCCAGTCGTCATCATGCCATATGCCACAAGGTTCCTCCGCGTCGGTTGATGCGATAATGAGATCTCCTATAGCCGTGAGATCCTCCTGATCATTCTTGCCTTTGGCCTTCTCAGCTTTGAGCTTCATGCAGTTCCTCTTGATATGACCCCTTTTGCCATAGTGATAACAGCCCTCCTTGCGATCCACAGTCACAAGATCCCGAGAAGTTTTTTATGTCCTCGCCTGTGACTTAGATCTTCCCTTTCCGTATGAAGCCACCAGAGCGGACTCCTGCGACGATTCCACTTGCTTACGTCAGATCTTCTCGTTCAACCAACTGCTTTTGACTGCCTCCATCGTGACAACTCCATCAGGAGCAGAGTTGCTCACCGATACCACCAATGTCTTCCAGCTTTTCGGCAGAGAACTCAAATGCAGAAGGGTCTGAAGCTCATCCTCAATCACCATCTTCATCGCAGACAGCTGATTGATGATGCCCTGAACCTCGTTCAAATATTGTGCCACCGGTGTACCCTCAATGTACTTCGAGTGGACGAGTTGGCGAATCAGAAATGCCTTGTTGCCAAACGTCTTCCTTTTTTACAACGAATACAGCTTCTTGCACAATGCTTTTGCAGAATTCTCCATGGATACGTGATGAAACACTGAGTCGTCCAGCCATTGGCGGATGAATCCAACAGCCTTCCGATCCAGTCATTTCCAGTCATCAGCACCTTTGTCCGTCGGCTTTGCGATGTCGCCCTCCAATGGACCATGCAAGTCCTTGCACCACAGTAGATCCTCCATCCTTGGCTTCCAAATCGTCAAGTTTTCCCCTGTGAGGGTGATCATACGAGTGTTCATCTGCTCCGTAGACATAGTTGCACCTTCCCTCTCGAGAAGAACCTGGCTTTGATACCACATATTGGATGCGTCGCGAAAGCATTTTGCCAACCCACCTGAGATGACCAATCAATCTACGAACACCAAGCACAGATGAAGACAAGTATATGGCAGTGACTACGTTACCTGGACAAATCCTAACATTTATAATTTAGATAAAATTACAAGATTGCCAAAAACTAATGTTGAAACCATTTTCCCTAATAGGTTCAACCCCCTAACCACACTCAAGAAGAAAAGTAGAAGATTACAATTAAAATCACTCACCAACCCGTAGCAATCTCCCTAACCGAAGTTGACGACTCATCGATTAGATCTCCTTCTTCCTTCTGTCTTGGATGGCGAAGTCCTAAGAGCAAAATACGGGCTTTCTCTTAGATTTTATGTGGATGAGCTTAGATTTTATGTGGACGAGCACCCCGAATCTCAAACTTGTGCTTCTCCTTTGTGCCTCCAACCTCCTCCATATCTATAGGATGGAAAACCTATTTTAGGGGTAGAAAATCCTAAAAATAGACAATCATAAGATCCAGCCGTCCACTAGCATCCAACGGTCCAAAATATAACATAAAAACTCTAAAATCCGAGCACCCACCCCCGACACCAAACTCGGACCAAGTTCGGTTCGATCCTGACAGAATGGCCACACCGAGTTCGGCCCGAACTCGGCCAAGGACCGAGTTCGGACCGAACTCTGCCCCCCTTCAGCAGACTTGATTCCCAACAAATATATACCACAAGAAGATGAAGATCGTGCTGGAAGATCTTTTACGCTAGATACATATTGGCGATTAAGCTAGAGCTATACTAAAATTGGATACTTTGCCCAAACAGTTTACTAAGGCAAACATGTTATAGTCCGGTGATTACAAGGAAAAGCAGAAGGCTTCCCATATTAAGAAGAATGACTTCAACCATCTGAAGGTGAAGTCAGCTTCTTTCAAGACAAAGCCTAAGTTCGACGAACGTGTTTCAATTTTGGCAAGAAAGGTCATTTCAACAAGGATTATAGATCCAAGCATAAACCAAAAGAGCAAAATAATATTAACTTTGTTGTTATAATTGCGCAGGTTGACTTATCTGGTGCGGGCACTGACTAGTGGGTAGACACAAGTGCATCTTGCCACTTTTGCTCTAAGAAGGAGTTGTCACCACTTCAGAGCCTACTTCTAAGAATGTTTTAATAACGAACAAGTCACAAATAGAAGTTTTGGGGATTGGGACAGTGGTGCTGAAACTGGCTTTGAAAAAATTACTTACCCTAGAGAATGTGAAGCACGTGCCGGTAATAGTCAAGAATTTGATATCAGGGAGTCTATTGTGTAACAGGACATCAACGCGGGCCAGATGATGTTGTCTTACAAAGGGGCATACTTCGAATAAGCTTTCTGTATCGAAGGGATGTTTAAACTGTACCTTGTAACTCTTTCAGAATGTATCAATGTAGTGTCTACTTCTGGTTATTCTCTTGAGTTGTGGTACAATAGACTAGGACATGTACATTATAAAAAAATAAACAAAATGTCTAGTCTAGACCTTATCACCAAATGCGGGGGTAAGAAAGTGGAGAAATGTGAAGTTTGTTCGCAGACTAAGATTGTAAGAAAGTCGTTTAGAAGGGTGAAACGAAGTACATATATTTCGGAGTTGGTGCACTCAGATATTTGTGACTTTAAGCAATTCTTCACAAAGACCGGGTTGAAGTAATTCATTACCTTCATCGATGACTACCGAAGTATGCCTTCGTCTATCTTCTTAAGTCAAAAGGTGAAGCACTCGAGAAGCTCAATGACTTCAAGGCTGAAGCTGAACATCAGACGAAACTGTTGACAAGTTCAAGACAAGGCTAGTAGTTAAAGGGTTTTCTCAGAAGCATGAGATTGGCTACTTCGACACATATGCTCCAGTTGTACGGATGACAACTATCAGGATATTGATTGCTCTAGGTGATATTCACAAGCTGATTAGACAACATTCCTGAATGAAGATATGATCGAAGAGGTTTACATACAGCAACAAGAGGGTTTTGTCATCAAGAGTTTTGAAGACAAAGTATGCAAGCTGGTAAAATCTCTGTACGGTCTAAAACAAGTTTCTAAGATGTGGCATAAAAAGTTTGATAAAGTTATCAGATCAAACAACTACAGGACCAGCGATGTCACGCCCCGATCTCCCGCAGACAAAATCGGTCGTTCCCGCTAGGCGAGAATCACCGCGCCAGCGCTCCCGCGAAACGATCGCTTTGACCTATCCAGACGTGATGCCGCACGAGCATGAGCCACGCCCGTGCAAGGCCGTGGTCCATTGGATGGCGGTAAGAGTTCTAAGCTACAGAGTCGCACAGATTGTCCGAGTGTAGCGGAGTCATGAACGCATAGGTAATCGGTAACAAGTTCACTGAGTTGACTATATAGCGGAAGCATTGAAACACAAGTTGAAGTAAAGCAACTCTTTTATTGATATAAATATATGTTACAGGCGGCGCATAGCCAAGATTACAAGTCGCTCAAGTCTCTCTCTTCGAAACAGTAAAAGCGTGCCAAGTGGCTACAATTGTGGAATGATTGTACAGGCGATGTTCACAACATTATGTCTTCTATATGTGCTTCTGTTCCGGACGCAACGCTGCTTCGGAGTGATCTCTACGCCTTAGCATGCTCGAAGGAGCATCCGTACCGAACGAAGTTCTTCCGCACCCTGCATACAAACTGGTGGACTATCAGTACATTGAATGCACTTGTAGGAAAGCTACTCGCCCGCTCGACAAATCCAAGCACGTAATATTAGTTCCGTGCACCAATTATTAAGTTATCTTTCTAGTTGCCTTAGGATCAGTTTCATGCAAATATTGAATAGCCTAACTCGTGTGGCAGTGCGCCGTGCGACATGAGAGAAAACACGATGAGACTTACCAACTTACCAATTGTCCTTCCCTGTCCAAGGCAAACATTATCATTTCAAGCATGGGCATGTATAAACATTCAGGAGATAGCATATGCAACACGAGTACTGTTATTTCAAGATCGTTCAGGTGTTTAGTTGTTCCTTGATGCGATGTAATGACTCGCACGTGGATAGCCGCTAAGCGAGGATGACTTATCTATATGAACACGAGTCGCTGGCATAGCCATTATGGACGTAGTCAAGGACAAGGATAGCATGCTACGAGAGTACACGATGCGCTGCAAGCTATCCTCTCCTGCACACGATGACTACACACGAGCTCCATTCGGATCGGATCGGCCCTAGTGCCCCGGTGACTGTCCGTGGAACTTGTCCGCGACATGCAATTTGGGGTCTTCTAATTATTACGAGATACACGAGAACACGAGAACACGTGTGCACTAGAACACGAGAACACGAGTGCAGGAGAACACGAGTACACGAGATACTTGAATCTTGTTTCTTTGTTTAGTGAATAACTTGCCTTGATGCATTCCCCTGGCTTGGGGCTGCCTGGTGACCTAACGGTCCCGGATACTTGTAGGTTCAATCATGCACGAAATGACTACGTAGTAGTCTCCCGGGGTTTGGATGAAAATAAGGCAACATACAAGCAGACAATCATGCATTTATATAAACACAAGTATTCACGTTAGCTCGGGCCCGAAGGTAAGCCGAGAGGTGAAACCGTTAGGGGACTTTCCGAGCGACACGTTCTAGGGTAGCATGCGAGGGTCTGAACATATATATAAGCAATGTTTCATTTTCATGTTCTAGCATAAGCAATACAAGTTGGGATTATTTCCTTAGCTAGGTGCATTAGATTCTTATTAGCATGCAGGGGGTGATTCACCTAGCGACTAGCATGAACATTCCAGATTTTATGTGTGCTGGCTAAGCAAAGACAAGTTCACCGTAGCCACCCACCTTAGCGATGATTCACCTCGGTCGAGCGATACATCAAGCGAGCCTCTGAAAGCCTAAGCTGAATCATGTAGGGACAAGTCTGGATATCCTTTGATTCTCGTTTGAGGCAAAGCGGGTCGGGACAGTTGCACTTTGCCGTTTGAATCGGCAGTCCGCTTGAACGGAACGGGGTGTTACATCCTACCCAACTTAAAAAAGTCTCGTCCTCGAGACTTACTGAGGACAAGCAGTATGTTTCAATCAATTTTAATTTAACGATACAAGGTTGAGGCAAACCTATACAAGTCGTTGTACTTGTTTATTTGGATATTCACTTGCACAAGCGTTCGAGACCGGCATATCGCTTAGTCTGGATCGTCCGCACATTCGAAGTGCACCTCTAGCGTGAGCACGTCAACCAACTTAGCGATAGCGAAGTCTTAGCACTCGAGTTTCACCTTTTCTTAAGTTTTGGATCGTGCACAAGTTCAAGGCGTCCCTTGAATGAATGCATTCAACCAAACTTAGAGTTAGTAAAATCGGACAAGCTACTGCGATACTCTCCAGGGTTCGCACATGTTGGCACAAAGGCCACTCGCAACACAATATCATACAAGCAATCATATCATTCAAAACGCATTTTGAAAGTATTTAGACTTATTGTTGGAACATCCCATTGAGGAATTAAGATGCACATAACCCACGAACGAGCTTTCGAAACAGAGAGATCGAAATAAAATCCAAAGGCGTAGAAGCCAGGCTTTGATACCAACATGTCACGTCCCGATCTCCCGCAGGCAAAATCGGCCGTTCCTGCTAGGCGAGAATCACCGCGCCAGCGCTCCCGCGGAACGATCGCTTTGACCCATCCGGGCGTGATGCCGCACGAGCGTGAGCTACGCCCGTGCAAGGCCGTGGTCCATTGGCTGACGATAAGAGTTCTAAGCCACAGAGTCGCACAGATTGTCCGAGTGCAGCGGAGTCATGAACGCATAGGCGATCGGTAACAAGTTCACTGAGTTGACAATATAGCGGAAGCATTGAAACACAAGTTGAAGTAAAGCAACTCTTTTATTGATATAAACATATGTTACAGGCGGTGCATAGCCGAGATTACAAGTCGCTCAAGCCTCTCTCTCCGAAACAGTAAAAGCGTGCTAAGTGGCTACAATTGTGGAATGATTGTACAGGCGATGTTCATAACATTATGTCTTCTATATGTACTTATGTTCCGGACGCAACGCTGCTTCGGAGTGATCTCCACGCCTTAGCACGCTCGAAGGAGCATCCGCACCGAACGAGATTCTCCTGTACCCTGCATACAAACTGGTAGATTATCAATACATTGAATGCACTGGTGGGGAAGCTACTCGCCCGCTCGACAAATCCAAACACGTAATATTAGTTCCGTGCACCAACTATTAAGTTGTCTTTCTAGTTGCCTTAAGATCAGTTTCAAGTAAATATTGAATAGCCTAACTCGTGTGGCAATGCGCCGTGCGACATGAGAGGAAACACGACGAGACTTACCAACTTACCAATTGTCCTTCCCTGTCCAAGGCAAACATTATCATTTCAAGCACAGGCATGTATAAACATTCAGGCGATAGCATATGCAACACGAGTACTGTTATTTCAAGATCGTTCATGTGTTCAGTTGTTCCTTGATGCGATGTAATAACTCGCACGTGGATAGCCGCTAAGCGAGGATGACTTATCTATATGAACACGAGTCGCTGGCATAGCCATTATGGACGTAGTCAAGGACAAGGATAGCATGCTATGAGAGTACATGATGCGCTGCAAACTATCCTCTCCTGCACACGATGACTACACACGAGCTCCATCCGGATCAAATCGGCCCTAGTGCCCCGGTGACCGTCCGTGGAACTTGTCCGCGACATACAATTTGGGGTCTTCCAATTATCACGAGATACACGAGAACACGAAAACACGTGTGCACTAGAATACGAGAACACGAGTGCAGGAGAACATGAGTACACGAGATACTTGAATCTTGTTTCTTTGTTCAGTGAATAACTTGCCTTGATGCATTCCCCTGGCTTGGGGCTGCCTGGTGACCTAACGGTCCCGGATACTTGCAGGTTCAATCATGCATGGAACGACTACTTAGTAGTCTCCCGGGGTTTGGATGAAAACAAGGCAACATACAAGCAGACAAGCATGCATTTATATAAACACAAGTATTCACGTTATCTCGGGCCCGAAGGTAAGCCGAGAGGTGAAACCATTAGCGGACTTCCCGAGCGACACGTTCTAGGGTAGCATGCGAGGGTCTGAACATATATATAAGCAATATTTCATTTTTATGTTCTAGCATAAGCAATACAAGTTGGGATTATTCCCTTAGCTAGGTGCGTTGGATTCTTATTAGCATGCATGGGGTGATTCACCTAGCGACTAGCATGAATATTCCAGATTTTATGTATGCTGGCTAAGCAAAGACAAGTTCACCGTAGCCACCTATCTTAGCGATGATTCGCCTCGGTCGAGCGATACGTCAAGCGAGCCTCTGAAAGCCTAAGCTGAATCCTATAGGGACAAGTCTGGATATCCTTTGCTTCTCGTTTGAGGCAAAGCGGGTCGGGATAGTTGCACTTTGTCGTTTGAATCGACAGTCCTCTTGAACGGAACAGGGTGTTACATCCTATAACGATATATTGCGACAACTATGCAACAACAACAGTGGTATCAAATTATCTCTTCAATGGTAAAAAGAGGACTATGCAACTTTGTCACACAATACTGAATTATTGCATCAAATGTGGCATCATTGTAATGCTTGATGTTCAGAACCAGGAGAATCTGATAGATCCATGCACCAAAGGCCTCAAGCACCAGTTGGTCGAGAACAAAAAAAAAATTAGACTTGAAGGTATGCTGATATTATGTCTTACTATTCTACCATAAAGTTTTATGCTATTAGTTCAAAGAGAAATCTACCAGGCATCTAACTTTTGGTTCAAGGAATGACCATTGGCTCGAAAAAATATCAGGTATAGAGGTTGGTCCTTGGGGACACTGTTGGGATTGGATCCTGAAACCTCTATAGGTCTATTGTTTGCTCTTAGTATAGAGCAAGTCCTTTGGAAGGTTGGCATTAAGCCTTAATGAGTTATTGGACATTTGGAATATCCGGTGTGCTTTACAGGAAGCACTGGTAGCTCAACATTACAAAGTGGCTAGTACCCCATGCTATAGTGGTGTGACACCACATGAGGTGTGACCTCGGCTTGGGCCATGTCACAGCGGCATAGCATAATACAAAGACAGATAGCCTAATGTTGAAATATGGAGAGTAACAGGAAAGCACAGAGGCATATAACATAATGCTACTGTGCTATATATGACACCACCAAGAGGTTGGACTCCACTTTGGACCATGTCATAGCGGTGTAGCACAACAAAGAAACGAAAGGCTTAATGTTGGGTATTGTTAAATTCTCTGAAAATAACTCACATAAGTGTATGAACAAAAATGTAGTCCATCTCTTGAGGGTAAGATTATATGTGATAGACCAATTTATTATAGATTTAATTACTTTACAGTACTAATTATGAATATGATAAAAAAATTAAATTATATATTCGACTAGAATTAAAATTTTAATTCATGATTTGATTACATAAAATAAAAAACAAACAAAAATTCACACAAGGACACATTTATTAACATACTAATTTTTTAAGAGTTTTTTTTACTAATCGATTTTATAGTATTTCATGCAAGTTTTTTTTAATACTTGCAATACTTCGACGTATGATCCTTCTTCAATTTTTTTCAGTTTTAAATTAAAATATTTATATAATTTTAGATTTAGAATAAATTATAAATTATGTTTTTTTAAAATTGTAGATAATATTGAATTCAAATTATAGATTTAATTACTTTACATTTTAAATTATATATTCTTTTGAAATCAAATTTTTAATTTTTAATTTTTAATTTAATTACATCAATATCAAAATAATTCTTAATTGTATAAAATTAGAATAAATAATTATTTTATAACAAAGTATAATTATTTTGCCAACGGATGTGTCAGATTATATAATGTATATAAAATAAGTTGCACACATATTGCATGTGCTCCGACACTAGTTTTTTATTATTGTTTTTTGATTCTTTTCTTCGACCACAAAATTCACATCAGACGACGTACACTTTTTGCAACAATATTTCAGTCGGCAGTTCTATTAAATTTGCTACAGAAACGTTTGCAACTAATGCAATTATTAGTGCTATTAAGTTGCCGTTTGAACCCAAAAAAAAAACTCATTTTGAATTAGAATATTTAAAATGAGTTTTTTTTATTGTCTTATGAAATCATTGTCTAATCAACAAAATAATTAAATAAAATTTTATATTAGAGAATATTAAAAAAAAAAATTATACACTGTTTTAAAAATCGAACCAAAAATTGGCCCAAAAATCGAAAACTGACCCCAAGACTGGCTCCAATAAATCAAACAAATCAAATAAATCCAACATATAATATACTTAGTTCTTGAATACACATAAATTATCACCAAGATCCAATAAATTAAGCAACTCCAACTACTATATTTATTCCATTAATTCAAATCAAATTTCACTAAACTAAACTAAGAAGAAAAAGCTCATACTCTTTTTGCTTTTTGATGTTCAAAATTGTCAATTAAATGATATAAAAATAGTTCAACAATTAGTAGTCAGCGGTTTCTTACTGCTTCCGGTGGATGGCGTTCGACGACAAGTCGAGGTGGCGAAGAACGACGGATTGCCGGTTGCGATCGATGATCGTAAACGAAGCGTCAAGTACAGTACATAAGAAAGAGTCAATATGATAATAGTCCTTTCATGGACCTGCAGTCTTAATTGGGCCTGGATTTTTATTTTCTAATGCTTAAAAACTCAAAAAATTGAGACCCCTTGGAAGAGGAGATCATAGATGATTGCCTGCCCCGTCTTTCCCTGGAGCTGGCTCTGATTGACCAGGACAGAATATTTGATCGGTTCAACTAGTGGATTAATCTAAGCGGTCCAAATTCAGTTACTTCTAGACGTTGATTTTTACAAAAATATTTATTTATAATTAAATTTTTTAAATAAAAAGTAAGTTAATACTGATCTGATCCGAAAAAAAAGTACTAGTTCACGATTTAATCAGTTGAACTAGCACCCATTTTTAGGAGTACAACCTTACTATTAAAAATGCCCTTGATAGAACTTTCGAAAGCAAAATCTGTTATCCAAATGACCTGAAAATTTTAATTTTAAATTTTTTTTTTTTTTTTACATGGGAGAAGGGAGAATATATTTCATTGCCTCAATTCATTTAAAAAGAGTCCCATTCATTTAAAAAGAGTGATGCCAGTAAAAGAGATCTCCTGCCCACCTGTAATCTCCTTTATTTATTTCTATTTGGCCTCTACTTACAAAAGTAGTAGTTGTATCTCTCTCTTTTTTTATTGTTTTTCGATTACACAAACGTCACATCACGACGATATATTATTTTTTGGGGATGGTATATGCTGTCCCTTATTCCAATTCTATTCTCCTAAATATGTGGAACTCACAAATTTTATTAAAAAATAATACTTTTAATCGATGGAATCACTAGTATTTATAGGAGGAATAGATCTCATCTCTCTATTCTATTCTATTCTATTCTATTCTATTCTCACTTTCTAACGTTGCAACAATATTCCAGTTGATAGTTCTATTAAATTTGCTACGGAAAAGTTTACAACTAATTCAATTATTAGAGCATCTCAAATCCTACTGTGACTTACGAAAAAAAAGACGTTGCCACATAAAAATCAAAAAAAATTATTTAAAAATCCTTCTCCAATATAATTGTCATAAAAATTATGAAACATATGTGATAAAAATTATATAATATATTATAAAATTGATTGTCGATTTCTAGATAATACAGTTAGCAATAATTTTACCTCAATGCTATCAAATATGAATAAAAAATATTGTTAAAAATAGAAAGAAAAGAAAAAGCTATTTTGGAACTTGAAAAAGAAGAAGAAGTAAGCAGCTTAATACTTTTAATTTGGAGAAGACATTGTCTTTTGTAAATCTAGTTTTGTCATCTAGAAAATATATTGTTCTGTGTCTCATGCCACATAAGAATCACAATACATTACATTACAATAACGTTGGAGATGCTCTCAGTGCTATTAAGTTGCTATTTGGAAAAAAAAAAAAGCCTCATTTTGGCAATTTTTGATAGGGGTGCAACTCAGGTGGGTTGGGCTC
This sequence comes from Iris macrosiphon, assembly GCA_036927795.1. Taxonomy (NCBI): domain Eukaryota; kingdom Viridiplantae; phylum Streptophyta; class Magnoliopsida; order Asparagales; family Iridaceae; genus Iris; species Iris macrosiphon. The sequence goes on along the minus strand of JAYESA010000016.1, from coordinate 106,844,832 downwards.
GAACTCAACCCGAACCAAATTCGATGAATCATAAGTCTAGTCCGAGCCCAAGTCCGATCCGACCTCGGGTTCAACATATGTAGTACAAGACCAAGTCCAGATGATCGGGTTGCACTCGGGTTGGGTCGGGTTTATTGGAATCTAATATAATATTTGAAATAATTTTAAACAAGAGTAATATTTCATTGGGTCCAAAGTTGACATTTATTGTTAAATTACCTAAGTTAAACTTCAAAAGTACATATAAACAATTGTTGTTTTTAAAATATAAACACTGATATATGTTGGGAACGAAAGCGCGAAAATCGTTTCTTAAACCAAGAAGTCCTGCGAGAGAACCGAACAAAAGCACAAAAACAAAAAACGCCAAACACAAATTGCAGACATGAAGATTTTTACGTGAAAAATTAAAATAGAAAAAAACTACGGGACGATCAGAGTCCAACCCTGAAAAGTCTCCACTAATGGAATAAGAAATACACAGACTCCTTACAAACTTCTCACCGATCCAATCGGATCACCACAACTCTTTAAAATAGAAAATAGATCACAGACAAACGAAGAACGGAGATGACGAGAGAAAAATTATCCGAAATCGATCTCCTCTTCGAAATAGCCTTCAATCTCTTCCTCTCTCCTTCGAATGTTGTAAAAGCACTCTTACCTCTATTTGCAATATTTTTGAGATATCAGATATATTTTGTGGTTAGGAGACACCTAATATATATAGCCTCAAACCCACAACTAGTATTTCTATTATATATAGGAATACTCAATCCAAATCCAAATACATTGACATACTCATATTATATGTAGGAATATCCAATCCAAATCTAAATTCATTGACAAATTCCTATTATATGTAGGAATACCCCATCCAAATATATTGAGGCATTCCTATTATATGTAGGAATACTCAATCCAACTCTGGAATATTTTTCACATAGGTTGGGAACCTCACCCACTCCAACAAATCTTCCCCTTCACAACTATGTGGAGGGGGTAGTCATCCTGACGAACTGCCTGCAGAACTCAAATTTTTTTTCTTGGAAGAATTTTTGTTAACATGTCTGCTCTGTTGTCATCCGTATGAACCTTCTGAAGCGCCGCTTGCTTCTTTTTAACCACATCTCGTATCCAATGATACCGGGTATCAATGTGCTTGGACCGACTATGAAATGTCTGGTTCTTCACAAGGTGAATTGTACTCTGGCTATCGCAAAGCAAATGGTACTACTCTTGCTTTAGCCCCATTTTCTACAGCATCTTCTTCATCCACAACAACTCCTTGCAAGCCTCCGTCGCCACAATATACTCTTCCTCTGTCGTCGACAAGGCAACGCACTTCTACAACCGCGACTTCCACGATACCGCTCCACCAGCAAACATCATTACATAGTCCGAAGTCGATCGACTCGTGTTTACATCTCCAGCCATATCAGCATCAATATACCCAACCAACTTAAGCTCGTCACCACCAAAAGAAAGTCTCCAATCGGCAGTGCCCTGAAGGTATCGTAGAATCCACTTGACCGCACTCCAATGTACCCTTCTAGGATTTGAAGTATACATGCTAACTATGCCAACTGCGTGAGCGATGTCTGACCTTGTACACACAATAGCATACATGAGACTCCCCACAGCTGAGGCATATGGAACCCACTCTATATCTTTCTTCTCGTCATCGGTAGATGGACACTGCTCCTCAGTGAACTTAAAGTGAGCCGCAAGAGATTACTCACTTTCTTCAACCCGTCCATACCGAAACGCTGAAGTACCCAATGAATGTACTTCTTTTAGGATAAGTGTAGCAACTTGGACTCTTTCTCGGCTGATATCCATCCCAATAATAGTCTTCGCTACGGCCAAATCCTTCATAGAGAATGTCGTGTCCAGTTGGCGCTTCAACTCCGCTATCCTAGTGGTATTTCGATCCATCAGTAGCATATCATCAATATAGAGCAGTAAAATGATGAAATCATCCTCGACAAAGTACCTCACAAATATACAGTGGTCCGACGTCGTCCGGGCATAACCATGCTCCCCATAAATGACTCGAACTTCCTATACCACTGCCTCGGAGCTTGCTTTAGACCATACAAGTCTTCCTCAACCGGCAGACCAAGTGTGACTTACCCTTCTCATAAAATTTCTCTAGCTGCTCCATGTACAACTCTTCCTCAAGATCACCGTAGAGGAATGTCGTCTTCACGTTCCTCTGTCACGACCCGCACCCAAAAGTTTGGATACGGGTGCGTGGGTACGTCCATCCTACGCCGCAGTGTCGGCGGTAGAACGCTGTCTGGAACTAGTACTGTATAACCAACACCTCATAGTATAAAGGGAACAAATATTATACTCAATCACAAAACTAAGGTAGGTGAAAACATGCTGTAGTATATATATGTATATAAAGGTTACAATACAAAATCTTGTATTTCATAAATCATACAACTATAGTAAGTCTGCAACTTTAACTATTGTTATAACTAGGTCTCCCGTTTGCGGCCTTCCTCGATCCTTCAGGAGGTAAAATCAGGCTCAAAACTATTTTCCAAAAATCCATAATAGATGAGACACGGGTCCTTCTAAGTGCTACCTGAAATATTATCCAATCAGGATTGAACGAGGACAATTCTAATAGCAGTTTCAATACATGATAAGGACTATAAAACAATGATAGAAAAGTAGTACATGATGGATAAATAAACTGACATCAAGGCATAGTAAGAAATGAAAAGAAAAAAATAAATAAACAGAGAATATGTCATGTATCAACAAGAAATTCTATAGTCACTAAGTGTTTTGACATTCTAGTTTGATTATGTGATCGGCTTAGGATTGCACAATGGGAGCCGGTTAATCATACGTGAAGTGTATGGTTAGCCTTTGCACAGGAATTATATTTGCACAGTAGGGTATGATCACATAAAAATGAGCATTTTCCTGCCCGGACTAGCATACAAGAATCACACGAATATCAGGTATTATACAAGATCAAAGTCTAAAAATAAAAGATATGCTAGTCCGTATTTTTTTGTGTCAGGAATCAAATACAATAATACTACATGTGTTATAAAAATTATCATTAAGAAAACCATCAGAGACTACTCGCCTGGGGTCCAAAGCGGGTGAAACAAGTCAGAGTGTGACGGGGTCCAGATAACCTATATCATGAATAATTCACATTAATTGGTGAAATATAATTAAATAGATTTAACCCACTAGATTTCTAGGTTAATTTTATGATACTTCTGGTTCATAGATGGAACAAATATCTATATAAAACATGATATATTTATAGATACTTATGTATGGATACATACATATATAGTATATATATATATATAGATACACATATATGTAGATACATATATATAATATATATATATATATATAAGATAGATAGATATATATATAGATATATAATATGCATATATAGATAATATATAGTATACATATATACATAGATATATAGATATATAGATATGTATATAGATACATATATAGTATACTTATATATATATATATATATATATATATATATATATATATATATATATATATATATATATATATATATATATATATATATATAGTATACATATATAGATAGATATGTATATAGATACATATATAGTATAGATATGTATATAGATACATATATAGTATACTTATATATATATATATATATATATATATAGTATACATATATAGATAGATATGTATATAGATACATATATAGTATACTTATATATATATATATATATATATATATATATATATATATATATATATATATATATATATATATATATATATATATATATATAGATATATAGATACATAGATATTATACATATATGTATATGATATATATAGATATATATAGATACAATATAATATATTTAGATACATATATATGTATATGATATATATATATATACATATATATATAGATACAATATAGTAATACATAGATATATATATATATAATATATATGTATGTATATATATGATACATATATACATATATATATAGATACAATATAGTAATACATATATATATATATATATATATATATATATATATATATATATATATATATAGTATACATAGATACATATATACATAGATATATATACATACATATATATATAAATATATAGATATATAGTATACATAGATAATATATAGTTTACATATATACATGTATACATAGATATATAGATATATATAAAAATACATATATACATATATACATATATATAATATATATAGTTGCTGCGGTGCTAATGCGTGCAGCTGCTGCCCCTGCAGCTGCTCCTGCGTACTGCTGTTGCTCCTGCTGCTGCTGTGCGCTGCAGCTACTGCTGCATGCTGGCTGCTCCTGCAGCTGCTGCTGTAGCGATTGCGCTACGACTGCAGTTGCTGCTTGCTTCTTCCCTTGACACACACATATCTATCCTAGTTAGAGTTATAAAATAAAATTGAAGAGGAACAAGGGTTACCTTGCTCGTATAGGGTTGAGAGGAGATGTGGGATGGTGAATGAAAGAGGGCGGGGTGGTGTTTATATAGGAAATGAGGGGTTAGATATTTTTTTATGTGCATTGACCTTCCCTTGACTAATTCAATTTGAATTTTTCTTCTTATGAAGAGGAATCCAAATTGGATTTGATTTCCTAGTTTAATATTTAATGAAGATTACAAATCTATCCTCCTTAGAAAAATTTCGTCATCGAAATTTAAAGTAGATCATACAGAAAGAAAGAAAAAAAAATACCTCAAAATTCAAAGAGGTATGGGTATCGTTCACGCATCTCTTCCTCTCTCTCCCAAGTAGATTCTCCCGAGGAGTGATGACTCCAAGCAACACGAACAAATAAAATCGTCCGGTTATGCAACACCTTTTCTCTGTGATCTAGTATCTCCACGGGCTGCTCTTGGTAGCTGAGGCTCGGTCGTACTTCAATCTCTGAGTGATCTAAGACGTTGTTAGGATTAGCCACGTATCGTCTCAGCTGGGATACATGAAACACGTTATGTACTCCCTCTAATGTAGATGACAAAGCTAGCTAGTAGGATACGGCACCGACCCTTTCGGTAATACTGAAGGGCCCGATAAACCTTAGACTGAGCTTTCCGCTTCTCCCGAAACGAATCGTGCCACGTGTTGGAGAAATTCGTAAGAACACCAACTTGCCAACCTCAAACTCTAACGATCTCCGGCGACTATCGGACCAGTGCTTCTGTCTGTCCTGAGCCACACAAAGTCTTTCTCTAATCTGCTTTACCTTCTCTGCAGCATCTACTACCATTTCTGGTCCCAAAAATACTCGCTCGCCTACGTCATCCTAAGATAATGGGGTACGATATCTTCGGCCGTACAGAGCCTCGAAAGGAGATATCTCGATGCTTGCCTGGTAACTATTGTTGTATGAAAACTCCACCAGATGAAGATGATCCTCCCAAGAACCTCCGAAATCTAGTACACAAGTACGTATCATATCCTCGAGAGTCTGAATAGTTCTCTCTGACTGTCCATCTGTCTGGGGGTGATATGCAGTACTGAACTTGAGCTGAGTGCCCAAACTCGCCTGCAAACTCCTCCAAAAATGAGAAGTGAAACGACTATCCCGATCCGAGACTATGCTGACGGGAACCCCATGTATCCTGACTATCTGTCTCACATACATCTATGCCATCTTCTCCGTAGACAAACCCACCTTGAAGGGCAAAAAGTGGGCCGACTTGGTCAACCTGTTAACGATGACCCAAATCGCGTCTTTTTCTCCTGGAGATCGTGGAAGTCCGGACACAAAATCTATAGTAATGTGCTCCCACTTCCACTCTGGAATAGGTAATGGCTGAAGTAAACCTCCTGGCCTTTGCCTCTCGGCTTTCACTTACTGGTACACTAAGCATCTGGATACAAACTGTGCCACTTCCCTCTTCATGCCATACCACCACACATTCTCTCGCATATTTCGATACATCTTGTTGGCACCTGGATGTATAGAATACTGAGAACGATACGCTTCCTGTAACACCTCCTCACGCAGCTCCCCACTAGGCACACACAATCTAACACCATGTCGCAAAGAACCATCCTCAGCAATGGTAAAATTATCTTCCAATCATGTTCTCACCTGAGCTCTGATGCTCCTCAGAGATACATCTTCATACTGGGCTGCCTTGATCCTGTCCATCAACTCTGAGTGTATTTGTAACCCCCACATCTGCATAGCAAAACCAGGAACTATCACCTCCATGCCCAAGCTCTCCAAGTCCTCCAACAAATATCGATCATGTGTCAATAACATAGCTATCGGATACCTGCTTAAGGCATCGACAACTATATTTGCTTTCCCAGGATGATACTGCAAAGATATGTCAAAATCTTTCATCAGTTCCAACCACCGATGTTGCCTCATATTCAACTCCTTCTGAGTGAAAACGTACTTCAAGTTCTTGTAGTTTGTGAAGATCTCCACATGCTCTTCGTACAAATAGTATTTTCACAATTTCAGGACAAAGATGACTGCTGCTAACTCCAAATCGTGGACGTAATTACCTGGATGCATAGGAAATCACTTTTCCATTCTGCTGAAGAATACAACCCAAACATTTTTCTGATGCATCACTATAAATATTGAAACCTCCAGATCCTGATGACAATGTCAAAATAGGAGCAGACGTCAACCTCTTCTTCAATTCCTCAAAAGCAACCTGACACTCCTCTGTCCAAACAAACTCTACATCTTTTCGCGTGAGTTTAGTCAAAGGCTCTGCAACTCGAGAGAAATCTTCCACAAAATTTTTGTAATATCCAGCCAATCCTAAGAAGCTTCTAATTTCTACAACAGAGCTTGGAGTGGCCCAAGATTCTACGGCAGCAATCTTCTTTGGATCAACTGATATTCCATCTCCAGTCACTACATGTCCGAGGAACTCTACTTTGTTTAAGAAAAACTCACATTTAGAAATTTTTCCATAGAGCTTCTCCTTCCTGAGAGTTTCAAGCACTATCCTTAAATGCTTCTCGTGTTCTTCTAGCGTCCATGAGTATACAAGGATATCATCTATAAACACTACTACGAACTTTTCCAGGTACTGATGGAATACCTTGTTCATCAAATTCATGAAGACTGTCGGGGCATTAGTTAACCCGAACGACATAACCAAGAACTCGTACTGGCCATATCGAGTTCTGAATGCAGTCTTCGAAATATTTTCCTTTTTCACCTTTACCTGATGATATCCGGATCTCAAGTCAATCTTTGAAAATATCTTCGCGCCACTCAACTGATCGAAGAGATCATCTATTCTCGGCAACGGATATTTATTCTTGATTGTGAGGTTGTTCAGGACCCTGTAATCGATGCACATCCGCACCGATCCATCCTTCTTTGGCACAAAAAGTACCGGGACTCCCCAGGACGACGAACTTGATCTGATGAATCCCTTGTCGTCTAATTCATCGATCTGTTTCTTTAGCTCTGCCAGCTCATTGTTGTTGATCCGATAGACATGCTGCGATATTGGTTCTGCTCCCGGTATTAGATTAATAGAGAATTCAACATCTCTATCTAGCGGCAATCCTGGTAACTCCTCGAAAAATACATCTAAGAACTCAGCAATAATAGGATGCAGTACCTCTTTCTCCTCCATTATAGCTTTATAAAGAATTCTACGATCTGGCTTCTCTGTCTTTCTAGCAAACTCGAACTCCGACTCTCCTGGAGGTCGAAATAGCACACGACCTCTGCGACAGTCAATGCTAGCGAAATGCATACCCAACCAATCCATTCCAAGGACAATGTCAAAACTTGGAAGTGGCATTACGAGTAAGCTAGCAGACAAAATATGGTCTCCTAATATAACGTGATACTCCTTGTAAACATCACTGACTAGGATGATGCCTCCCCCAGTCGTGATCTTACAGTTTCTATTCAAGGGTTCCACTACTAAATTATGCTTAAGTACAAAAGACACAGATATGAAACTATGAGATGCACCAGAATCAAATAATGCTACAGCTGGAATAGAATTGAGAAGAATGGAACCTGCTATAACATCACCGATGGGCTCAGTCTCCTTGACAGTTGTAGCAAAAGCTCTGCCCTGCTGAGGAGCTCCCCTCTGCTGGTGCTGGACAAATTGTTGCTGTTGTGTTGGAAGTGGAGGTCCCCTCTGTTGTTGTGCCATAGGTGGCTTAGCTAGTCCCTTTTGATTATTTGTACCATGAATATGACAGTTGCACATGATATCCCGCAGATCCACAATATAGACAGACTCCAAGTCTTTTTCTACATATTTTCCAGGAATGTCCCAGTTTCTTACAAAAATGGCAAAAATGGGTCTGATGGATCTATTTTTGAGGATGCGGCTGAGCCAGAAATCTAGTTGGAGGACAATGCTGCTGCTGATGCTGGAAAGTTCTCGGCTGAAAATGGGAAGGTTTTGTTGGTCCCGTGCTACTGCCTCCTTCGAACGCATTCTAGTCCCGCTTGGGTTTAAAGCCCATGTCCACCTCGATCCTTTGGGCTTCAGCAACAATCTCAGCAAAAGTCGTGATACTAGAGGGGATAATGACTCTAATTTCCCGAGCCAAGCCTTGCCGAAATCTGCGGGTTCGGTCCACCGGATCTCTCACCATATATTCTGCGAATCGGCTCAGTCTGCCGAATTCTGCAGCATATTTATTTACTGAGAGACTATCCTGCTCCAAGTTCTGGAATTGTTTTTCCAGAACGCCCTGGGCTACTGTAGGAAAGAACTTCTGTTTAAAAATGTGTTTGAACTGGTCCCAGGTTATGTCTGGATCAGCAAGTCTGGGCTCATTTTTGAACTAAGTGCGGGCGATATCGTGAAGCTGCAAGCCTACAGCCTCTATCTTCAGATCTTCTGGTATCCGAGCAACCCGCATAATTCGCTCGATATCCTCGAGCCATTCATCCGCGTATAAGATCCCTTCAGTTTTCTTGAACTCCCGATGAGCCATCTTCTTGAAGTCCAAGATATTTCCTATTTTTTGTTGAACAGGCTATTGTTGCTGAGATGCAAACTTCTCCATAGATGCCAAAGCCATATGATAGGAACTCTCAATGCTTTATTGCATCATTTTTGTTTGTTCCCTCTGGGCCTCAGTCTGAGCCCTCTGCGTCTCCAGCATGCATTTGAAGAGCTCATATAAATGTGTTCCTTCAGTGGGCATGCCTCCAGTATTCGATTGTACACCCCCTTGGGGTGGAAGTGAAGGAGGAAAAGGAAGATATTCAGAGACAACTGGAGCGGCTTCTGCAGCTGCTCTTGAACAACCAGCTGCTCTTGAACAAACATGATAGATAAATAAACGGACATCAAGGCATAGTAAGAATTGAACAAAAAAATAAATAAACAAAGAATATGTCATGTATCAACAAAGAATTCTATAGTCACTAAGTGTTTTGACATGCTAGTTTGATTATGTGATCGACTTATGTCACGACCCGCACCCGAAAATCGGGCATGAGTCGTGGGTACGTCCAGCCTACGCCGCAGCATCGGCGGTAGAACGCTGTCTAGGTCAACTATCTAGATAATAATCTCACACAAAAATCGGGCATGACCTCTCCAAAAGGAGGGCAACCACACAAACAATATATATAATCTGCCAAGATCTCAACTCCAAACGGAGGAGCAATATCAAATGATGATCTCAAGTACTCAATCACGAATCTAAGCACGATAGATAACAAAGAAGACTAACAGCTATAAAGTCTAACCACCTCCAACTACTACAACAACCACAACATCCATAATAATAATAATAATACAACAATACATCATCCAAAATAATATACAAACAAGGTCTCAATCCAAAACCGGAGACAAATCCGGTGCTAAAAGCTAATAAAAACAACAACAAAGTCTCAGTGATCCCGGCTACCAACCCGGAAATCACCTCTAAACTAGTGGGTCCCTGTCTGCACCATCGACAGGCTCAGGTCCATAAAACGTCGGACACCAATCCTCCGGATACTCTGAAAAATATGTCCAGTCAGGACTGGAGCAAGTACATCTCTAACAGCAGTTCCATTTAAATGATAAAAACTATAAAACAGTTATAGCAAGTAGCAAGAAGAAAGAAGTAAGTATGAAACAGGAAATAAACATGTATCACTGGTGCATAAAGGTAAAGATGCAGGAATATCAGAAACAAGATAGTAGTAACTGCAATATACAGGAAATCTAAGCTAAGATCAAGTCCGTGCACATGAACGTGTAGTGAGTCCAGCATGAAAAACATGTAGTGAGTCAAGTCCAGAAACATGTAAGTGAGACAAGTCAAGAAATGCATGAGAGTCCAGACTATAAAGAATGAACTCGGTGTCTTTGAAATACTTGTTTCGACATGTAAACGGCTAGGGGTAAGTACGGCTCACCGCGCACTGGGTGCGCGGCTGCTATCATTCCAGATTAGACCAGAGGGAGTGATTCCTGATGATGCCAGATAGAAATGTTTACATGTCTACTCGAGTATTTCCCCCGCCCCGACTAATACAAGTGGATCCAAGACCCGACACGCAAATCAAGATGAGTCCAGCCTGAACATGAGTGATGCCTGTAGTGATGCCTGTAGGTGATGCCAGTAGTGATTCCAGAATAGAGGCCAGAAACATGAAATGTACGTGTCGCAAGTAAATGAATCCAGAAATACCAGTCAGTGTCCCGTGTGGTGCCAGAATAATCAGATGATACTATACTAGAAGCTGAATCATAATAAATATCAGATAATGAAAACTATCAGAGAATGTACTCGCCTGACGTCCTGAGCAACTGGCGATCCGAACCGGTGTCGCAAGGACCTAATGCGAAAAGCAAGGTTAAACAGGGTTCTAATGAGTTAAACAGATATAAAATAACTAAAAATAGGTTTCTGGGGTCGTTCTAGGTCAAACGGGTCAAACCGGTGAAATCTGGGTGAAAAAGTCAACTCTGGGTCCAAAAAGTCAACTCTAGGTCAAAACTAGGTCAAAAGTTGACTTGGCGGTCAACCGAGTCAACTACGGTCAAGTCTGGGTCAAACTAGGGTGCTCCTGAAATTCTAGGTCAAACCGAGGTCATTAAGCTAGAAAACTCACAAACTCGCCTCCTTGAGATACCGGGATACCCTCGGTATCCGATACCTCAACCTAGGCTACGCACCCCGCCTAAACCCGCTAAAACCTACGCTAGCACACGTAATTATATATATATAAACATATAAAAATCATTCCAAGACAAATCCTAGGCTATTGCTCAAAAACCCCGCTCGAAACCCAATACCTTAGTTATCTTAAGGTATTGAAATACCTTGGTATCTCAAGATATTGAGGTTTCGCTCTAAAACCCCTCTAACTAGCTATCTAGCTATTGAATATATACCTAGTTATTAATCTAGGCTAGATAATATATATATCTATCATATTTATATATATCTAAGCAGGTATCTACCTATATACATATATATCCACACACATACCCATTAATACCCATTACCTTACTCATAAATATATATACTAACTATAATATATATATCTAGCTCTAGGTATATATATATATATATCTATGCATATAGATATAGGTATCTACCATATCTACCTATCTATCTATCCATAGATATCTATCTATCTATGTATATATCTATCCATATAGATCTATATATCTAGCTATCCCTCTACCTATCCATCTACCTATCTAGTTATCTAGCTAACTAGATACCTATCTACTATCTATTCCTCTACCTATCTAGTTATCTAAAACTCTATCTAACTAACTATTATCTAACTATGTATCAATCTATCTATATCTATATATATATACCTCTCTCTAACTCTCCCTCGCATTGATACTGCTGCTGCTAGCTGCTCCTCACCTTGCTGCTGCTCGCTGTTCTGCAAACTGCTGCTGCAGCTACCTAGCTGCTGCCACTGCTTTTGCTGCTACTGCCACTGCTTTTGCTGCTACTGCACCTGCTTTTGCTGCTGCTGCCACTGCTTTTGCTGCTACTGCACCTGCTTTTGCTGCTGCTGCCACTGCTTTTGCTGCTATGCTGCTGCTAGCTGCTGCTACTGCAGCTTTGCTGCTGCTGCAGCTACTGCAGCTGAAGCTGCTGCTGCTGCTCCAGAATCTGCCCCCCCCTCTCTCTCAAACACACACACACACACACGCCTATATATACACATATATATATATATCTATATATATATATACATACATCTATATCTATATATATATAACTAAATATCTATATATATATAACTCTCATCTACACACCCTAACACACACACACTAGCACACTCACACTAATACACACACACCTAAATATATATACATATCTATATATATATACACACATATATATCTATACATCTACACACACACACACACTAACATATATACTAATATCTATATATCCTCACTCACACACACTCACTCACACTAGCACACACCCTCACACACACACTCTCACACACACTAGCACACACATAAACACTCATACATATATATACAAATATATATACATATATATAAACTCATATGTATATACCTATAAACACTCACTCACACTCACACACACTCACCTACACACTCACACAAGCACTCACTCACACACTCACCTACACACTCACACAAGCACTCCCTAACACGCTCACAAACACATAACCACACATATATATATAAATATATATATAAAAAAAAACACACACACAAATATATATATACATATATATAAACAAACACAACACAACGCACACCACGCCCACAACGCCCACCAACGCACGCCCAACGACCCCGACACGCCCAAACGCCCAAAAATATATAAAATATAACTCGAAACCTCTAGCACACACTCCCCGATACTAACCCAACGCGCGCACAAAGCCGAAACGAGGAAACCAAGTCGAAATGGCCGTTCGGTCATTTCGACGAACACGTGGTGCGCGGCTCGGAAAACCTCCTGAAACGCACACCAAACGAACTCGGAATCGGCCCAAAATTTACCCACGCGCTCTACACGATGTCTAGATCCTAGAAAATGCGCTCCCGCGTCGATTCTAGGCCCGTGGCGGAAACGCACACGCACTTGGAATCGGCGACGACGAAAAGCCCCAATTTCGCCCGAAACGCCCGTTTCTCCGCGACGCGGCTTCCCGTGTCCGAACGGAGACACGCTCTCACCCTCACGACACCCGACAACGTCTACCTAGGTCCACCTAACCTAGGGCATCACCCAAAATTGGGCCAAATTCGGATTCCACCCGAAATCGACACAAAACCTAATGTCAAAGTCTCTAAACTCACCCAACTAGTTCCAACTTCCTCCCACGGGTAGCCTACGGGTCTAGGAAGGTTCTAAAATATTAACTACACTATATAAAAATAATTACAAGGGGGAAAATCAGGGTTTACCTCTTGGGAGTTGGAATCCCAAGCCAAAATCTCCAAATCTCTCCAAATTCACCTCCTACAAGCTCCAAGCCTCAAATCCAAGCTCCAACACCAAATCTAGGCTCTACCCACCTAGGTTAGGGAAAGATCTAGGGTTAGGGTTAATCATAAAGAAGAATAGAGGAAGAAAGAAGAGAAATGGAAGCTTACTTGAAAGTGGGAAGAAGAAAAGAAGAAGGAAGAGTGGAAAATGGAGAAGAAGAAGAAGAAGAATGAAGAATGAAGAAGAAGAGGAAGAGAGGGGGCTGCTGTGGCTGTTCTCACGGGTGGGGGAAGGGTTTGGGGCCGGCCATGGTAATAATAAAGGGGTTGCCAAGTTTCTAAATTCCCAAAATGCCCCTACTCACTTGGTTTTGGGTTCCGGGTTCCAAATGCACTCAAACTAGTTCCAAATCTCTCCAACTAACTTCCTAAAAATAAAATAAATATTCTAAGCCCTAAAATAATTCTCACAAGGGTGTGGGCTGGGTCGGACATGGGTCCACTAGGGTCTGACATGGGTCCAGGCTAGCCAAAATCCTAAAACAATCAAAATAAAAATAATAAAAAAATAATGCAATCACTAATTAAATATAAATACAATTAATTATAAATAATACACAATTAACCAAATTAAAAATAAAAAAAATACCCGGCTCTGGAAATGGGGTGGTGACAAGCCTATCCTCCTTAGAAAATTTCGTCCTCGAAATTTAAAGTCAATCACACTCCTCTAGGTCAAACCCCCAACAATCACAGTCAAGAAATTCTACCTAAACAACATACAAGATCAGGGTCCTACTGGTCGTGTTATTACAGTCTCAATCGGGGTCACTACACTATCTACCACAGCACAAAGAAAAATCTAACAGGTACTAATGAAGCACACCACAAGGAATGGAAATGACAGGAAGAAGAAACAAGAGACAGACCTGCTAACCCGACATCCGTAGCATCGGCCTCCTCGACCGTCAACGCATAAGCCCTGCCCTGCTGGGGTGTATCCCTCTGCTGGTGCGGGGCCTGATGCTGTGCCACAGATGGCCTAGCTGCAACTCTCTGATCCTGTGCTCCACCCAATGGAGGTGCAGTGGGGCAATCTCGCATATGGTGAGCAGCGGATCCACAGAACAAACACACCTTCAGCCTCCTCCTACAAACATCCCAGGTGTGTCCTGCCTTCCTGCAGTAGGCACAAGTGGGCACCCTCTGATCCTGACCCTGTTGTGCTGCCTTCTGCACATAGGGACGCTTAGCTGGTCCCGCACTGCCACTCGCACTGCCTGAATCATCCCTGCCTCTCTTGGACTTGAGCTCCAAGTCATCCTCTGCTCTCTGAGCATCTCCTACTATCTGCTCAAAAGTCGCCTCGCGGTCGCTCCTGGTCAAAGACTTGACCGCCATAACCAAGCCCTTGCGAAACTTCCTCGCCTTGGCTGCCTCACTCAAGCCATCCACAAATCTGCCCAGACGGCAGAACTCTGCTGCGTACTCGTCCACTGTCATGCTCCCCTGGACGAGTGCCTCAAACTGGCTCTCCAAAGCACTGAGCGCCACATCTGGGAAAAACTTCTCCTTAAAAAGCCTCTTAAAGGCCTCCCAAGTAAGCCCTGGCGCTGCAATCCTCGTATCTGTGCGATACCACGTCAAGGCGAGGTCGAACATCTGACTGCCCGCTGCCTCTATCTGCATGCTGTCTGGAATCTGCGCCAGCCTGAAGATGCCCTCAATCTGCTCTATCCAGTCATCCGCGTACAGGATACCTTCTGTACCACGGAACTCCTTGGGCCGCATCCTCTGAAAGTCAATGATACTACCCGGCCTCGGAAGCTGAATCTGATCTGCCTGTGGCTGATTCTGTGCCACCCTATCCACTGCCGTCATGGCCACCTGGTGGGCGTTCTCAATGCCCAGCCTCATCACATCCACCTGACGGTGCTGCGCATCCATCATCTCCCTGAAGAACGCAAACAACTGCGCGGCATCTACTGGAGCAGGAAGTGGTGGAGGAACCACCGGAACGACTGGGGTAGTCCTCGGATCGGCAGGTGAAGGAGGATCCCCGAGAGAAGCAGATGCTCCCTCAACCGCAGGAGTAGTGAGTGGAGCGGTAGCAGCTGCCTGAATACGAGCTGGACGAGAGGTAGCAGACCTTTCCGAGGCAACTGCTGGAACGGTACGATGGGATCGTGTCTTCGGAGGCATCCTGAACACAGATCAAAAGAAGTCAATACGGCGCAAGATACGATATCATCAAGGAAGGACAGTAATATTTCAAAAGAAGCAATTTCAGAATAATTAGATTGGAATTGTTCCTAGTCGTGATTGAGTACACACTCATCCTAGATCCTAGATCCTATAGCAGGCTCGCAGCAGTACAACTAAGTTGTTGTACCACCACGACATCGCACTAATTGCGAATCGAGACCTGCATGGGGCCGCCACCAAAAACGTGTCACGACCCGCACCCGAAAATCGGGCATGAGTCGTGGGTACGTCCAGCCTACGCCGCAGCATCGGCGGTAGAACGCTGTCTAGGTCAACTATCTAGATAATAATCTCACACAAAAATCGGGCATGACCTCTCCAAAAGGAGGGCAACCACACAAACAATATATATAATCTGCCAAGATCTCAACTCCAAACGGAGGAGCAATATCAAATGATGATCTCAAGTACTCAATCACGAATCTAAGCACGATAGATAACAAAGAAGACTAACAGCTATAAAGTCTAACCACCTCCAACTACTACAACAACCACAACATCCATAATAATAATAATAATACAACAATACATCATCCAAAATAATATACAAACAAGGTCTCAATCCAAAACCGGAGACAAATCCGGTGCTAAAAGCTAATAAAAACAACAACAAAGTCTCAGTGATCCCGGCTACCAACCCGGAAATCACCTCTAAACTAGTGGGTCCCTGTCTGCACCATCGACAGGCTCAGGTCCATAAAACGTCGGACACCAATCCTCCGGATACTCTGAAAAATATGTCCAGTCAGGACTGGAGCAAGTACATCTCTAACAGCAGTTCCATTTAAATGATAAAAACTATAAAACAGTTATAGCAAGTAGCAAGAAGAAAGAAGTAAGTATGAAACAGGAAATAAACATGTATCACTGGTGCATAAAGGTAAAGATGCAGGAATATCAGAAACAAGATAGTAGTAACTGCAATATACAGGAAATCTAAGCTAAGATCAAGTCCGTGCACATGAACGTGTAGTGAGTCCAGCATGAAAAACATGTAGTGAGTCAAGTCCAGAAACATGTAAGTGAGACAAGTCAAGAAATGCATGAGAGTCCAGACTATAAAGAATGAACTCGGTGTCTTTGAAATACTTGTTTCGACATGTAAACGGCTAGGGGTAAGTACGGCTCACCGCGCACTGGGTGCGCGGCTGCTATCATTCCAGATTAGACCAGAGGGAGTGATTCCTGATGATGCCAGATAGGAATGTTTACATGTCTACTCGAGTATTTCCCCCGCCCCGACTAATACAAGTGGATCCAAGACCCGACACGCAAATCAAGATGAGTCCAGCCTGAACATGAGTGATGCCTGTAGTGATGCCTGTAGGTGATGCCAGTAGTGATTCCAGAATAGAGGCCAGAAACATGAAATGTACGTGTCGCAAGTAAATGAATCCAGAAATACCAGTCAGTGTCCCGTGTGGTGCCAGAATAATCAGATGATACTATACTAGAAGCTGAATCATAATAAATATCAGATAATGAAAACTATCAGAGAATGTACTCGCCTGACGTCCTGAGCAACTGGCGATCCGAACCGGTGTCGCAAGGACCTAATGCGAAAAGCAAGGTTAAACAGGGTTCTAATGAGTTAAACAGATATAAAATAACTAAAAATAGGTTTCTGGGGTCGTTCTAGGTCAAACGGGTCAAACCGGTGAAATCTGGGTGAAAAAGTCAACTCTGGGTCCAAAAAGTCAACTCTAGGTCAAAACTAGGTCAAAAGTTGACTTGGCGGTCAACCGAGTCAACTACGGTCAAGTCTGGGTCAAACTAGGGTGCTCCTGAAATTCTAGGTCAAACCGAGGTCATTAAGCTAGAAAACTCACAAACTCGCCTCCTTGAGATACCGGGATACCCTCGGTATCCGATACCTCAACCTAGGCTACGCACCCCGCCTAAACCCGCTAAAACCTACGCTAGCACACGTAATTATATATATATAAACATATAAAAATCATTCCAAGACAAATCCTAGGCTATTGCTCAAAAACCCCGCTCGAAACCCAATACCTTAGTTATCTTAAGGTATTGAAATACCTTGGTATCTCAAGATATTGAGGTTTCGCTCTAAAACCCCTCTAACTAGCTATCTAGCTATTGAATATATACCTAGTTATTAATCTAGGCTAGATAATATATATATCTATCATATTTATATATATCTAAGCAGGTATCTACCTATATACATATATATCCACACACATACCCATTAATACCCATTACCTTACTCATAAATATATATACTAACTATAATATATATATCTAGCTCTAGGTATATATATATATATATCTATGCATATAGATATAGGTATCTACCATATCTACCTATCTATCTATCCATAGATATCTATCTATCTATGTATATATCTATCCATATAGATCTATATATCTAGCTATCCCTCTACCTATCCATCTACCTATCTAGTTATCTAGCTAACTAGATACCTATCTACTATCTATTCCTCTACCTATCTAGTTATCTAAAACTCTATCTAACTAACTATTATCTAACTATGTATCAATCTATCTATATCTATATATATATACCTCTCTCTAACTCTCCCTCGCATTGATACTGCTGCTGCTAGCTGCTCCTCACCTTGCTGCTGCTCGCTGTTCTGCAAACTGCTGCTGCAGCTACCTAGCTGCTGCCACTGCTTTTGCTGCTACTGCCACTGCTTTTGCTGCTACTGCACCTGCTTTTGCTGCTGCTGCCACTGCTTTTGCTGCTACTGCACCTGCTTTTGCTGCTGCTGCCACTGCTTTTGCTGCTATGCTGCTGCTAGCTGCTGCTACTGCAGCTTTGCTGCTGCTGCAGCTACTGCAGCTGAAGCTGCTGCTGCTGCTCCAGAATCTGCCCCCCCCTCTCTCTCAAACACACACACACACACACGCCTATATATACACATATATATATATATCTATATATATATATACATACATCTATATCTATATATATATAACTAAATATCTATATATATATAACTCTCATCTACACACCCTAACACACACACACTAGCACACTCACACTAATACACACACACCTAAATATATATACATATCTATATATATATACACACATATATATCTATACATCTACACACACACACACACTAACATATATACTAATATCTATATATCCTCACTCACACACACTCACTCACACTAGCACACACCCTCACACACACACTCTCACACACACTAGCACACACATAAACACTCATACATATATATACAAATATATATACATATATATAAACTCATATGTATATACCTATAAACACTCACTCACACTCACACACACTCACCTACACACTCACACAAGCACTCACTCACACACTCACCTACACACTCACACAAGCACTCCCTAACACGCTCACAAACACATAACCACACATATATATATAAATATATATATAAAAAAAAACACACACACAAATATATATATACATATATATAAACAAACACAACACAACGCACACCACGCCCACAACGCCCACCAACGCACGCCCAACGACCCCGACACGCCCAAACGCCCAAAAATATATAAAATATAACTCGAAACCTCTAGCACACACTCCCCGATACTAACCCAACGCGCGCACAAAGCCGAAACGAGGAAACCAAGTCGAAATGGCCGTTCGGTCATTTCGACGAACACGTGGTGCGCGGCTCGGAAAACCTCCTGAAACGCACACCAAACGAACTCGGAATCGGCCCAAAATTTACCCACGCGCTCTACACGATGTCTAGATCCTAGAAAATGCGCTCCCGCGTCGATTCTAGGCCCGTGGCGGAAACGCACACGCACTTGGAATCGGCGACGACGAAAAGCCCCAATTTCGCCCGAAACGCCCGTTTCTCCGCGACGCGGCTTCCCGTGTCCGAACGGAGACACGCTCTCACCCTCACGACACCCGACAACGTCTACCTAGGTCCACCTAACCTAGGGCATCACCCAAAATTGGGCCAAATTCGGATTCCACCCGAAATCGACACAAAACCTAATGTCAAAGTCTCTAAACTCACCCAACTAGTTCCAACTTCCTCCCACGGGTAGCCTACGGGTCTAGGAAGGTTCTAAAATATTAACTACACTATATAAAAATAATTACAAGGGGGAAAATCAGGGTTTACCTCTTGGGAGTTGGAATCCCAAGCCAAAATCTCCAAATCTCTCCAAATTCACCTCCTACAAGCTCCAAGCCTCAAATCCAAGCTCCAACACCAAATCTAGGCTCTACCCACCTAGGTTAGGGAAAGATCTAGGGTTAGGGTTAATCATAAAGAAGAATAGAGGAAGAAAGAAGAGAAATGGAAGCTTACTTGAAAGTGGGAAGAAGAAAAGAAGAAGGAAGAGTGGAAAATGGAGAAGAAGAAGAAGAAGAATGAAGAATGAAGAAGAAGAGGAAGAGAGGGGGCTGCTGTGGCTGTTCTCACGGGTGGGGGAAGGGTTTGGGGCCGGCCATGGTAATAATAAAGGGGTTGCCAAGTTTCTAAATTCCCAAAATGCCCCTACTCACTTGGTTTTGGGTTCCGGGTTCCAAATGCACTCAAACTAGTTCCAAATCTCTCCAACTAACTTCCTAAAAATAAAATAAATATTCTAAGCCCTAAAATAATTCTCACAAGGGTGTGGGCTGGGTCGGACATGGGTCCACTAGGGTCTGACATGGGTCCAGGCTAGCCAAAATCCTAAAACAATCAAAATAAAAATAATAAAAAAATAATGCAATCACTAATTAAATATAAATACAATTAATTATAAATAATACACAATTAACCAAATTAAAAATAAAAAAAATACCCGGCTCTGGAAATGGGGTGGTGACAACTTAGGATTGCATAATGGGAGCCGGTTAATCATACGTGAAGTGTATGGTTAGCCTTTGCACAGAAATTATATTTGCACAGTAGGGTATGATCACATAAAAACTAGCATTTTCTCGCCCGGACTAGCATACAAGAATCACAAGAATATCAAGTATTATACAAGATCAAAGTCTAAAAATACGAGATATGTTAGTCCATGTTTTTTGTGTTAGGAATCAAATACAACAATACTACATGTGTTATAGAAATTATCAGTAAGAAAACCATCAGAGACTACTCACCTGGGGTCCAAAGCGGGTGAAATAAGTCAGAGTATGACGGGGTCCAGATAACCTATATCATGAATAATTCACATTAGGTAAAAAATAATTAAATAGATTTAACCCAAAATACCGAGGGACCAGACGCGTGATAATAGCCAGCAGCACACACCGATGGACAACCCAATTTAATGGATCCATCGGGGCATGCTTAAGCTGTAATATAAGAATAAGTAGGTCCAATGATACAAGTCACAGTCTATGCTAATCTCATCCACAACAGATAATCACAGATCAAATGCCAGAATAATGCAAATAGGAATAACTAACAAATCTCAATAAAAGTGTCTCGGAGAACAATCCGAGAACAAGTCTGATACATAAATGCAATAGACTGGAAATGTAAAGGAACTGGAAATGGAAATAAATGAGTAATCTCACGCCAATACTCAAGAGAAGTCCTCTGGTATGATCTCGTCCTCAGATCCTGGTTCTGCTCCAGTAACTGCTTCTGTTCCTGCTTCTGCTCCTGATAATGCTCCTGTACTGTATAACTCCAGGTGGATCTCCTCTGCTAATCCTGGGGACAAAGTCCGGTATCCAGGTCCTCAGGGGACATAACAAGGTACAGAAATCGATATGCCAAAATACAGTATAATAGTAAATGAGATAAATAGGGTAAGCTATATAATCATCTGTGTGAAATGCAAGAGAGAACCTCAATAGTACTCAGGTTGAAACAACTACAAGCTCTGTGTAGGGAAGCCAGTAGCAGTGGTATCATGAGATGGTCTAGCTCAGCGGTAGACTGAGTAGCCGACATAATATAGTTAACCTGTAGCCTGCGGATCTCTCCAGCAATAGATGGAACAATAAGGGAATACTAGATAACCAGCTAAGTGATATGCAAGATGAGAGCAGCACTAGAACTCAGGCTGACGCCGCTACAAGCTCTGTGTCGGGGAGCCGGTAGCAGCAGTAATAATGAGTAATGGGCCAAGCTCGGGCTTCAGAGTCTTGTGCCTCACAATAATAGGGGTGTATATATATGGTCAGCTTGTAGCCTGTGTGTCTCTCCCCACCCAATATAACCATACGTCTCATGTCCATGATGCCTCATGTCCATGTCACGCACGATCATATCTAATGCACAAGCCATCTAATGTCTAAGAATATAATATCAATGTCAAGTCCTGTATCCTATACAGAATCACCATGAATATCTCAGGAAGATCCTGTCTCATGAATAGTGTCAAGTGTCCTGGGTTATAGTATACTTGATAAGACAAGTACGAGAATGTAAAGGGGTCACGAATGTCCATCTCTAGATGACAATACACAATACCGCGTACGGTGTTGGCACCCGACTATAATCGGACGCTAAGTACGTCACACGGTCCTAGGTCAAGCATGCACAACAATATAAATGAATCAAGGAAAATGCAACAAGAAATGTAAAGTCGGCAAGGTATACTTGCCCACTGATGTATCACTAAGTCAAGGAGATAAGTAGCAAAGCTGCAGGGTTTGGCAAGGTACACTTGCCTGGGGTCCTGGCTACAACTGTAGCTCTGGTCTCACTGTGATCTGCAGGTACTACTCCGGTTGCTGAAATAAACATCACCATTAGATTCAAAAATTATCAAATAGCTAGAAATGCCTGTCCTTGAATCCAATTTGGACACAAGGACAAAAATGACATTTTTGGGCCAAAGCGGGGTCCACATGTGGGCCGCTTCGCACCGAAAAGCGTGTCAGGGTCAAAGGTCTCCAAATTCGTCCAACTTAGTGTCAATAAGTCAGGAACGATGATACGAACCCAACGGAACTTCCAGAATTGGATTCCGATGAGCCGATCACAAAATCGCCCGTCAAGTGGAGCCTGTGGGGCCCACGATACGCGATTTTGTCAACGTTCTCAGAATCGGACCAAACTTGGGTCACAGGACCAGCGTATTGCTACGAGTCTGATGACGCAAGTTTCGTCTCGATCTGACGTGTGTACACAAAGTTACAGTATGTTCCAGAAAGGACGGATACGGGGCGGTGTCCGCGGATACGCGTTGATTCCGGTGTGCACGCACATCCAAATCAACTTCTGCGAAGTCCCACACGTCCGTATCAATGATGCGCACATTTTGGTAAAGATCGCGTGCGACCAATTTGTCCCGTTTGGCGGGGCACACTCAGTTCCGGGGTAAAACAGGGCATTGTTTTTCCTGTTTTTGGATTGTGGTGTGTGATCACCACAGGACGCGACGCACCGAGCGAGTTGCACGGGCATCGAGGGGGTTATACAGTCTACGCGTAGCATCTGACGGAATCGAAAACAGAATTACGAGGTGAGAGAAAACGGTACCTGAACAGGGCTCCGTGAACGCTGAATTCCACGTGTCCGAGGGTCAACTTCGTGTCCTGCGTCGACCGAGTCCTGTGTCCTGGTTGTGTCCATGTCCACTGCTCCAGGGTTTAGGGCAGCGGTGTCCGGGTACTTCGACGGAGGCGGAGTCTTCGCTGCGTCGGCGGAGAGGTGGAGGTCGAAGGCTGCTGCGGGAATCGTGGTCGCTGGGCAGAGGGCTGTGGGGTCTGTTCGAGGCCGGCGAGGTCGGCGGAGGGGATTCGAAGGGGAAAGTGGAGGTGGAGTCGGGCTGGACTGGGCAGAGCGGCATCGGGGTCTGGGCTGGTCGGCGAGGAGTTGGGGACGACGCTGGAGGGCGAAGCCGGCGCTGGGAGGGTCTGCGGTGGAGGAGGAGTTGGGGACGACGGCTAGGGTGGAGCCGGAGTTGATGCAGAGGGGGTTGATCGAGGAGTTCACGGTGGCGCCGGAGATGGGAGTCGGGATTGGAGGTGGAGCGGAGAAGATGCAGAGGGAGCTGGGCTAGGGCGGAGGCGGAGGATCGAGCGGGGCTAGGGCGATGGTTTGGGGCTGTGGAGTCTGGTCGTGGCGGAGGGCGGCGGGAGACGCAACGGAGGCAGAACGTGGGGGAGAGGGGGCTGAGCTCGGGGTTGAGGAAGGAGAGGGAGGAGGATGGTGGAGACGAGGGAGGAGGCTATGTCGGAGGGGATGGCCGGAGCGGCGCTGTGAGCGGTGCGGAGAGAGTTGCGGCGGCCGCGGGGCGCTGAATTCGAGGGTATTAAATAGGGTTGCTACAGTAATCCCTATGTAATTGGGATTAGGGTTCAGTTAGGGTTAACGGGTCCGCGGGTCGGGTTCACATGAATCCGGCCCGACCCGCTTAGCATTTAAGTGCGGGTGCGGGTCTTCGGGTTTCGGGTCAGGTTTAGATCCGACCCGACCCGATAAGGCTGGGTTCAGTTTAGTGAACCGGGACTGGGTTGGTTTGGTTCAATTGAACCGGGTTTATTTAGGGGTTTAATTTGGTTTATTTATTTAATAGTTTTTAGGACTTTATAAATGCTTCCGGAGTCCAATAAATTCACAGAAAATTACCCTATGTCCGGTTTTTAATTTTATCCCATAAAATATTATTTCCATAATATTTTAATATTAATTAACAGTAATTATAAATTATTTAATTACCAAAAGCCTAGGTTTTAATTACAGAAAAAACCCAGAAAATTACGAAAAATTGTGAAAAACCAAATTAATAATTACAGAAAATCAGGGGGCTTACAATCTACCCAACTTATAAAAATTTTGTCCTCAAAATTAAAATATGGTAGGGTTCTCTCTATCCAATCTCACTTGACTACAGTCTAAAGAATTTCTCTCAAGTGAACATTGCGGTCTCTACCTAACTTAGAATTTACCCATCTATCATCTAAGGCTATACATCTAAGAAAGCTATGTCCCAACTTATTTAATCATGTTATTGAATCCTCAAGTCTTTAACACCAAATATATCACCTATGGTATTCCCTTAATCATATATAAAAGGGTTATCAACAATGCGACCGGCCTGTGGGGTATATCTAGTACTATCTATATATCAACTTATACCAAGCACGAGGTTTCGTCTTTCCGAAATAAGGGAAGACGAAGATCAATAATAAAGAGTTCAAGGGTGAGGTAATATAATAGAAGTATCAGGATCAAGGCGTTTAACAAATTCAAATAGAATTTGTCAAGACATTTGTGGATTGAAATCCTATTCTGGTAATCCTTTGTTCGCATGCTCGTATTAGTATAGTTATGTAACTGACACGATATGCTCAGACATATCTAGAGGGCAAGTATAATAGTCAACTATATAACTCAATCCATATAAAGTAGTCGTGCGAAGAGCGAACCAAAATGCACTAAGGTTGATCAGACCGTAATACATTGATTCTGAATAGACAATTGTATTAGTGGGGTCGATCAGGCCCCAATAAAACATATATCCTAAACAAGCTTGATAAAGAATAGGCTTGCAAAAATTAGGCTATAAGATAGCAGCATAAGTCAAGGTAGTATATGCAATATAAGTATACTAGATGAGGATGAAAGGAGGTACAACTTAATTCAAGTTCACAAAGACAAAACAAAATGAGCAATTAACAAAAGACTCTACAATCTCTACAGTTATCAGTTATAAAAATATTCTAGGTTATAAATTATTAGCAAGTTCAAAACTACATAGGTTAAGGCTGAGGTCACGAACCAATAGGCACGAGATAAAACAAATCGATAACAGATAACTACGATAAATTACGCGCATTAGCTACTCCATGGGTCTGCGCGTCTTCTAAAGTCATCGCTGGAGCTTGTTCACGTTCTTACAGTTGATTCCTCTGCTGCTGTTGAGCCTGCTGGAAGAGTGTGGCTTGTGGTGCCAAGGGTGGCCTCGGCTGATTCCCTCCTGGGGTTGGTGGTCTGACTCCTTCAACTCTCGTTTGCGGTGCTTCCAATGCTGGAGAGGCTGGCGTTGGTGCTGGTGACATTGGTGCTCTTTCTCGATGTTCGGGGCATTCCTTTAATAAATGTTGACTGGATCCGCAACCTAAGCATAATTTTTTTTTGCGTCTGCACTCGTTCTCTATATGGCCTCGCCTGCGACAATATGGACAAACAGGTAGTACTTGCGGAGATGTTTCTGGTGGCTGGTGCATGGGAGAACTCTTTTCAACTTCTTCCTGGGGTGCTCCGGCTGGTGCTGATGTAGCTGGTTGATGAATCATCACTGCTTTCTCTCGATGCTGAGAACAGTCCCTAGCGAAGTGTTGACTGGTTCCGCAAATCAAGCATAATCCTAACTTGCGTCTGCATTCTTTTTTAATATGGCCTATCTTGCCACAATAGTAACAAGTAGGAAGGAATGAGGCTCTGGGTGCTGCTCTTAGTGGTGGATTAATCTGTGGTCACTTTGCAACTCTTTCTTGTTGTGCTTGGTTTGATGCTGATGCATACGGCCGCTTCTGGCTGGACCTTATTCTTGTGTCGCACTCCATGGGTCTTACTGTAGTAAGAACATTCTCGTCTAAGGTAGTTGTAGCGGGGCTGATTAACTTCCGTAACTCTGAGCTGAATCTATCGATGAACTTCTCCGCTTGGATCTGCTGAGCTTCTTCCTGAACCTTCTGATGGGCTTGCATCATCGCGTAGAACATTCGAAACATTTGTTGTTCGTCCAAAGCCTGCCCTTGTGGAACGTTAGGCATCGGTGGAGTAAACTGCATCGATGGTGGAACGTCATCTTCCTGGATTCTCGAGGCATGCTGACTTGCTTGCTGTGATGATGGACCTTCACTAACTGGTGTCACTTCATCTTCGTTGGTTATCACAGCACCTTGTGGTATTTCTGGATGAGTCTCGTCGCCGACTTGGGGATTCATTTCTCTGCAACCAAAATAAACTATAAGGGCGCTCAGGAATCAAGGCAGGATACGAGTCAAGAAATTAATTTGAATCCGATATAGATATCAAGAATGTTTCAAGCAAGTGGATGAGATCCTAAAAACTTATCCTATTCTTAGTGCAGGCTTGCTCGGTCCCTAAGTTGAAACCGAACAATTTAGTCGTTGACCTGCATGGGCCACCACAAAAACCATGTCACGTCCCAGTCCCAAAATATCGAGGGACCAGATGCGTGATAATAGCCAGCAGCACACACCGATGGACAATCCAATTTAATGGATCCATCGGGGCATGCTTAAGCTGTAATATAAGAATAAGTAGGTCCAATGATACAAGTCACAGTCTATGCTAATCTCATCCACAACAGATAATCACAGATCAAATGCCAGAATAATGCAAATAGAAATAACTAACAAATCTCAATAAAAGTGTCTCGGAGAACAATCCGAGAACAAGTCTGATACATAAATGCAATAGACTGGAAATGTAAAGGAACTGGAAATGGAAATAAATGAGTAATCTCACGCCAATACTCAAGAGAAGTCCTCTGGTATGATCTCGTCCTCAGATCCTGGTTCTGCTCCAGTAACTGCTTCTGTTCCTGCTTCTGCTCCTGATAATGCTCCTGTACTGTATAACTCCAGGTGGATCTCCTCTGCTAATCCTGGGGACAAAGTCCGGTATCCAGGTCCTCAGAGGACATAACAAGGTACAGAAATCGACATGCCAAAATGCAGTATAATAGTAAATGAGATAAATAGGGTAAGCTATATAATCATCTTTGTGAAATGCAAGAGAGAACCTCAATAGTACTCAGGTTGAAACAACTACAAGCTCTGTGTAGGGGAGCCGGTAGCAGTGGTATCATGAGATGGTCTAGCTCAGCGGGAGACTGAGTAGCCGACATAATATAGTCAACCTGTAGCCTGCGGGTCTCTCCAGCAATAGATGGAACAATAAGGGAATACTAGATAACCAGCTAAGTGATATGCAAGATGAGAGCATCACTAGAACTCAGGCTGACGCCGCTACAAGCTCTGTGTCGGGGAGCCGGTAGCAGCAGTAATAATGAGTAATGGGCCAAGCTCGGGCTTCAGAGTCTTGTGCCTCACAATAATAGGGGTGTTTATATATGGTCAGCCTGTAGCCTGTGTGTCTCTCCCCACCCAATGTAACCATATGTCTCATGTCCATGATGCCTCATGTCCATGTCACGCACGATCATATCTAATGCATAAGTCATCTAATGTCTAGGAATATAATATCAATGTCAAGTCCTGTATCCTATACAGAATCACCATGAATATCTCAGGAAGATCCTGTCTCATGAATAGTGTCAAGTGTCCTGGGTTATAGTGTACTTGATAAGACAAGTATGAGAATGTAAATGGGTCACGAATGTCCATCTCTAGATGACAATACACAACACCGCGTACGGTGTAGGCACCCGACTAATAATCGGACGCTAAGTACGTCACACGGTCCTAGGTCAAGCATGCACAGTAATATAAATGAATCAAGGAAAATGCAACAAGAAATATAAAGTCGGCAAGGTATACTTGCCCACTGATGTATCACTAAGTCAAGGAGATAAGTAGCAAAGCTGCAGGGTTTGGCAAGGTACACTTGCCTGGGGTCCTGGCTCCAACTGTAGCTCTGGTCTCAGTGTGATCTGCAGGTACTACTCCGGTTGCTGAAATAAATATCACCATTAGATTCAAAAATTATTAAATAGCTAGAAACGCCTGTCCTTGAATCCAATTTGGACACAAGGACAAAAATGATATTTCCGGGCCAAAGCGGGGTCCACATGTGGGCCGCTTCGCACCGAAAAGCGTGTCAGGGTCAAAGGTCTCCAAATTCGTCCAACTTAGTGTCAACAAGTCAGGAACAATGATACGAACCCAACGGAACTTCCAGAATTGGATTCCGATGGGCCGATCACAAAATCGTCCGTCAAGTGGAGCCTTTGGGGCCCACGATACGCGATTTTGTCAACGTTCTCAGAATCGGACCAAACTTGGGTTACAGGACCAGCGTATTGCTACGAGTCCGATGGCGCAAGTTTCGTCTCGATCCGACGTGTGTACACAAAGTTACAGCGTGTTCCAGAAAGGACGAATACGGGGCGGTGTCCGCGGATATGCGTTGATTCCGGTGTGCACGCACATCCAAATCAACTTCTGCGAAGTCCCACACGTCCGTATCAACGACGCACATATTTCGGTAAAGACCGCGTGCGACCAAGTCGTCCCGTTTGGCGGGGCACACTCAGTTCCGGGATAAAACATGGCATTATTTTTCCTGTTTTTGGATCGTGGTGTGCGATCACCACAGGACGCGATGCACCGAGCGAGTTGCACGGGCATCGAGGGGGTTATACAGTCTACGCATAGCATCTGATGGAATCGAAAACGGAATTACGAGGTGAGAGAAAACGGTACCTGAACAGGGCTCCGTGAACGCTGAATTCCACGTGTCCGAGGGTCAACTTCGTGTCCTGCGTCGACCGAGTCCTGTGTCCTGGTTGTGTCCGTGTCCACTGCTCTAGGGTTTAGGGCAGCGGTGTCCGGGTACTTCGACGGAGGCGGAGTCTTCGCTGCATCGGCTGAGAGGTGGAGGTCGAAGGCTGCTGCGGGAATCGGGGTCGCTGGGTAGAGGGTTGTGGGGTCTGTTCGAGGTCGGCGAGGTCGGCGGAGGGGATTCGAAGGGGAAAGTGGCGGTGGAGTCGGGCTGGACTGGGCGGAGCGGCGTCGGGGTCTGGGCTGGTCGACGAGGAGTTGGGGACGACGCTGGAGGGCGAAGCCGACGCTGGGAGGGTCTGCGATGGAGGAGGAGTTGGGGACGACAGCTAGGGTGGAGCCGGAGTTGATGCAGAGGGGGTTGATCGAGGAGTTCACGGTGGCACCGGAGATGGGAGTCGGGATTGGAGCTGGAGCAGAGAAGATGCAGAGGGAGCTGGGCTAGGGCGGAGGTGGAGGATCGACCGGGGCTAGGGCGGTGGTGTGGGGCTGTGGAGTCTGGTCGTTGCGGAGGGCGGTGGGAGACGCGGCGGAGGCAGAACTTGGGGGAGAGGGGGCTGAGCTCGGGGTTGAGGAAGGAGAGGGAGGAGGATGGTGGAGACGAGGGAGGAGGCTATGTCGGAGGGGATGGCCGGAGCGGCGCTGTGAGCGGTGAGGAGAGAGTAACGGCGGCCGCGGGGCGCTGAATTCGAGGGTATTAAATAGGGTTGCTACAGTAATCCCTATGTAATTGGGATTAGGGTTCAGTTAGGGTTAACGGGTCCGCGGGTCGGGTTCACATGAATCCGGCCCGACCCGCTTAGCATTTAAGTGCGGGTGCGGGTCGTCGGGTTTCGGGTCGGGTTTAGATCCGACCCGACCCGATAAGGCTGGGTTCAGTTTAGTAAACCGGGACTGGGTTGGTTTGGTTCAATTGAACCGGGTTTATTTAGGGGTTTAATTCGGTTTATTTATTTAATAGTTTTTAGGGCTTTATGAATGCTTTCGAAGTCCAATAAATTCACAAAAAATTACCCTATGTCCGGTTTTCCATTTTACACCATAAAATATTATTTCCATAATATTTTAATATTAATTAACAGCAATTAAAAATTATTTAATTACCAAAAGTCTAGATTTTAATTACAAAAAAAAAACCCAGAAAATTACGGAAATGTGTGAAAAACCAAATTAATAATTACAGAAAATCAGGGGGCTTACAGACACACACACACACACACACACACACACACACACACACACACATATATATATATATATATATATATATATATATATATATATATATATATATATATATATATATATATATAGATAGATATATATAAATACATATATATATACATATATATAATATATATATATGTATATGATATATATACATATATATATATATAGATACATATGTAATATATAGATATAAATATATATATATATATATATATATATATATATATATATATATATATATATATATATATATATATATATATATATATATATATATAGTTTACATATATAGATAGATATATAGATACATAGTTATATAGTATACATATATAGATAGATATATAGATACATAGATAGTATACATATATGTATATGATATATATAGATATATATAGATACAATTTAATATATATATATATATGATATATATACATATATATATAGAGATACAATATAGTAATACATAGATATATATATATAATATATATGTATATGTATATGATATATATATACATATATATATAGATACAATATAGTAATAGATATATATATATATATATATATATATATATATATATATATATATATATATATATATGTATATGATATATATATATATATAGTATTACATAGATATATATATATATATATATATATATATATATAATATATATGTATATGATATATATATACATATATATATATATAGATACAATATAGTAATATATATATATATATATATATATATATATATATATATATATATATATATATATATATATATATATATACATAGATAGATAGTATATAGTATATAGTATACATAGATACATATATACATACATATATATATATATATATAGATAATAGATATATAGATATATATATAAATACATATATATATATATAGATATATAGATATATAGTATACATAGATAATATATAGTTTACATATATACATGTATACATAGATATATAGATATATATATATATATAAATACATATATACATATATATAATATATATAGCTGCTGCGGCGCTACTGCGTGCTGTTGTTGCCCCTACAGCTGCTCCTGCGTGTTCCTGCTCCTGCTGCTGCTGCACGCTGTAACTTACATTGCTGCTGCTGCTTGCTACAGCTACTGCTGCATGCTGGCTGCTGCTGCAGCTATTGCGCTGCGACTGTAGGTGCTACTTGCTTCTTCCCTTGACACACACACACACACATCTATCATAGTTAGAGTTATAAAATAAAATTGAAAAGGAACAAGGGTTACCTTGCTCGTATAGGGTTGAGAGGAGATATGGGATGACGAATGAAAGAGGGTGGGGTAGTGTTTATATAGGAAAATGAGGGATTAGATTTTTTTTATGTGCATTGACCAAAGTGCCCTTGACTAATTCAATTTAGATTTTTCTTCTTATGAAGAGGAATCCAAATTGGATTTGATTTCCTAGTTTAATATTTAATTAAAGTTACACCCTCTAAGTCAAAACTGACTGACAAAGCTAGAACCACCCGAATAGATAACTGGTGAAAAGATCTCATCATAATCTATGCCCTTTCGCTGACAGTAGCCTTTAACTACCAGCCTCGCTTTGTATCGAGGGCGAGTAGCATCATCTGTCTGCTTCACTCTAAATATCCATCGATTTTTCAAAGCCTTCTTGCCCTTTGGCAACCGTATTAGCTCATAAGTAGAATTGGCATGTAAGGAACTCGTCTTCTCATGCATAGCCTCCATCCACTACTGCATGCGTTCGTCTTCCATAGCCTCTGCAAAATATTCGAGCTCTCCCCCATCAGTTAGTAGCACATACTTACCTAGTGAGTATCTCGTAGATGGTCGACGCTCTCTATCGCTCCACCTCAACGAAACTACTGGTGCTGGCTGTATATCAACAACCTCCTCCCCTTCTTCAGAAACTACCTTATCGGCATGCCTAACCTCCTGAGGGTCACCCTGACCACCATCAGCAGGCTGATGATCAAGGTTGGGAGAAACTCCATGTACTGTCTCCCCCATAACTGGATCCTTTGCGATATCCTTTGAAAACTGCTCGAAGCGAAATGACTCTAACTCAGAAAAATTTTCAGCCTCAGAAGGCATCTCGGAATCCTGAGTGTTGGTCATAGTTTGATCCTCGACAAAAATCATGTTCCTGCTTCTGTAGAGATTTCTTTTCACTGGATTATAATGTCTATTGCCAAACTTATCCCGACCGTAGCCGACAAAGATGCACCACCTCGTCTTTGGCTCAAGTTTGAATCTTTCGTCCTTCGGTACATGCACGAAGGCCTTAAAACCAAATACTCGTAGGTGATTGTATGACGGTTCTTTGTCGTACCACACTTTGTCAGGAACATCACCATGTAAAGGAGCACTAGGAGATAAATTAATAACATAAGCAGTTGTGTAAAGTGTCTCACCCCAATAGCCGTCCGACAAGTTTGCTTCTGACAGCAAATATCGTACCCTCTCCATCAACGTCATATTCATTCGCTCATCTACACTATTGAGCTGAGGTGTCTTCGATGGAGTCTTCTGGTGTAGTATCCCTTGCTCTCTGCAATAAGTATCAAAGGGACCAATGTACTCGCCGTCGCTGTCGGACCGAGCACATAGTAGCTTCTTGTCCGTCTTTCTTTCAACAGTGGCCTGAAACTCTTTGAAAGTGGACAGCACATGATCCTTGGTCTTTAAGGCATAAACTCAAACGTTCCTAGAATGATCATCAATAAACGTCACAAAATAAGAAGCACCACCAATGGACTTTACCTTCATAAGACCGCCGACATCCGAGTAAATCAACTCGAGCAACGCCGGCTTCCTTGAACTTGGGTGAGTTTGGAAAGACACCCTATTTTTATTTCCTGCCAAACAGTGCATATCTCTCTCCAATTTTGTAGACTTTAGCCCTGGAATCACCTTCATGTTCACTTAGTAGTTTATCCCCTTCTCGCTGATATGGTTGAGTCGCCTGTGCCACAACTCAATAGACGCATCAGTAGCTGCGATCACCTCATGTGCCCCATGTGCGCTCCCTTCCATATAATTGAGGGAGACTTCTTGCTTCATCTAGCAATCACCATCGAACCTGTCATGCCCCAGTCCCAAAATACGTAGGACTAGGAATACACAACATGCCAGCCGTAAGTATATGATAACTCTAATAAGTTGAAAGATCGTAATACATACGTACGCTGTACATGAATATCAAATCCACAAGTGGTAATATATTGTCAACACAAGTCACACATAATATATATCTCATCCACAGCATAAATAAAGAAATAGGAAATAAATAACTGAATCTCAAATATGAAGTATCAAAGAATGATAGTCGGGTGGAAACAAATCCACTGCCAATCGACTACACTAAAAACTAAATGAGAGAAGAGACCAACTATAATATAAGATAAATGTCCATAAAGGAAATAGCAACTAGAATATCCATCATCTGCGATGAATCAGGGGTACTCTGAAGGTAAGACCTCCTCAGTTTGGTATGAAGCGTCAGGTCCAGGTCCATACTCCTGTGGATAATCCTGCTCGTCTATACCTGGAAAGGGACCAGGTCCTCAGAGGGACGTAACAAGATACATAGAAGCATGCCAATAAAGTACTGAAAAATAAACATCCAAAGGGTCGTCTAACCGCCTATGTGAATGCACTTTGAGAACAACTTTCCAACACGTGGGCTATCTGGCCAAAATAGGATTGGCATGATTCCCTCAGAGAATCAGGGGCCTAAAAAGTATGACGTCTTTTGAACGTCAGAGGCCGCGCATCTCCGGCGGAGCGTACGAATTACACAAGAAAAGTGCAAAGGAGCCCAAATGCCTTACTTGTTGCCCTCCCTACCCCATGCTCTAAGTATGTCATATCCATGACATGATGATACCTCTAGTAACTGCCAATGCTTCTAATAATGCAATTTCTATCAGTAGTTATCCCAATCCGTCGCATGTCTCATACGTATCGGTGGCCAAACGTATACGCAAGTCTGTGTCCTACATGAGACTCACACTCGTATAACAACTGTGTCATGGCCAATAAAATATAAGAATGCCCCATAATAATGGGGCAGTCTCATAAAACTAGGTCAACATGCATAATATATAATAATAAAAGAATACAACGCCACCGTTGTTGCACCCAAGTTATTCTTGGATGCACAGTTTATACAGCAGTTAAAATATATTAACTAAATAACAGAAATAAAGTACATGTACCATATGGAATATAAATTACAGTACAATGACAATGTATACTTACCTGACAAGCAATCTGCATAGTGTAAGCGTCCAGACGTCAAGTACACAGGATCAGAAACTATGGCCTCCGATAAACGTCTCCTGAATTTGAAATAAATATCACAAATATTTCCAAAATCAGCAAGATAGCTAAAAAATACTACCCTTTCGTTCAATTTGGACACAGGGGCAAAACGATAATTTTGGGTCAAAGCGGGTCCACACGGGGGCCATTTTGCACCAAAATACGTGCCAGGGGTAAAGTTCTTTAAATGGAACAAATTATAGGTCAAACAAATTCTAAACGTCAATATGAACTCAACGGTATGTCCAATTTTAGATTTCGGTGAGCCAAACACAAATTCGTCCTTAAAGTCAACCGTAGGGCCCGCAAATAGGTGGCTTGGTCAACTGTCTCAGAATTACGTGAAACTTGGATCACAGGACTAGCGTGATACCATGAATCCAATGGCGTAAGTTTCGTCATATTCCGATGAGCGTACACAAAATGGTGTGGTGTTTTGCAAAAGTTATGATATGAGAACTTTTTACGGATACAGGTTGATTCTGACGCGCACACACGTTCGAATCAGTTTTCACGAAAGTCCACACGTCAGGACATACCATATGCGTCTTTTGGTACAATTGGTATACGACGAGGCAGTCCCGTTTGGCGGAACGTGCTCCGTATCATAATTTCTAATATTTTAAAAATAAATTTTTCTCAGTTTTCAACCTAATTTATCTCTGAATTTAACATAAAATAAAATAAACTAATTAACAGGAAATAATCTCGGTTATATAGACTTCACATAGCAAAAAGTAAATTTTAATTTGGATGTCTATGGCGAAAGATATCAGTCTCTAAACATAGGTTGTTGAACAGTTTATAGCAGTTTAAAATATGTAATTTTTTCTCAACTTGGCTTCAATTTCTACCTGATGTTTAACGTTGTTCGATGGAAACAAATTAACAAGATTTAGAGAGGCATAGGTTATGATCATACTGGTGAAGACAGATTCGAAAATGATCGAGAGACGAGTCAAAAAACGACGCATGAAACAGGGGTCGTCGCTGCCTGAGGTGCTGCGGTTGACCGCGCGGGTGACGTCGGCGTGGCCGGCGGTGCGGGACTGGGTTCCGGTGGTTCTCCGACGATGATGTGGGGCGTAGGGGTCGAAAGTCGGCGGCATAGGGCTGGGGTGGCAGAGGTTAGGGTTAGAGTTTAGAATCATATGTATATATATAGAGAGATGGGAGCGGGGGACTGGCGGTTCCTGAGCCGCGGTACTGTGCTCGCGGGGGGGGGAGGGGGGTTCGGGTGTTAGCAGAGGTCTTGGGTTGTGTGGGCTTGGTAATTATATAGGTTAAGAAATTTAGTTAAGGGTTAATGGTTAGTTTAAGGTTTTTTAGAATTTGATTAGGTTTTTTTTTCCTTTTTTTTCTTTTCTTTCTCCTTTTTTTTATTATTATTATTACTAGTACTATAATAATTATTATTATTATATTTAATAACTATATATTATTTACATATATATATGATGTATAAAAATAAAATAAAAAATATTTGTATCCAGAAAATAAATTCTAAAAATCTATCACTCTTCCACAAGGATCCCAAAATATAATAATAGTTTTGTGCAAAAATTCTAAATGAGTATTTATCTAGGTAATTAAATAAAAATATATTTTCTAATTAACTAAAAAATAATATAATTAATTTTAATGATTAATTAAATAGATATAATATTTAAATTGGGAGATTTTACATTATACCCAACTTATAAAAAAAAATTTCTCGAAATTAAAACTAAGTCACGATAAGGAATCACGAATGGTGTATGGTAGGAATGAACAAAGTAAATTCATACCTTGATCTACGAACAGATACGGAAAACATTTGTCCATGTCATCCTCGCGCTCCCAAGTGGATTCTTCTGGCATACAATGCCTCCATGCCACGCGAACCAAGGGAATAGACTGGTTCCTCAACACTTTCTCTCGACGGTCAAGGATCCCTACGGGTTGCTCTTGGTATGTCAAGCTCGGCCCAATGGTGATCTCGGAGTGGTCGAGAACATGACTGCTATCTGCCACATATCGCCTAAGTTGCGACACGTGGAATACATCATGTACTCCCTCGAGTGAAGGTGGTAGTGCAAGTCGATATGCCACTTCTCCCACTCACTCTAGCACATCAAATTGTCCAATATACCTTGGACTCAACTTGCCACGCCCTCCGAATCGAATAGTGCCTCTAATAGGTGATATCCTCAAGAAGACATGATCGCCTTGTTGCCAACCGTCTTTCTTTAGTACAACGAAAGCAGCTTCTTGCACAATGCTTTTGCAGAATTATCCATGGACACGTGGTGAAACACCGAGTCGGCCAGCCATTGGCGGATGAATCCAACAGCCCTCCGATCCAGTCGTTTCCATTCATCAGCATCTTTGTCCATTGGCTTTGCGATGTCGCCCTCCAACGGACCATGCAAGTCCTTGCACCACAGTAGATCCTCCATTATTGGCTTCTAAATTATCCAGTTTTTTCCTGTGAGGGTGATTATACGAGTGTTCATCTGCTACGTAGACATAGTTGCACCTTCCCTCTCGCGAAGAACCTGGCTCTGATACCACGTGTTGGACGCGTCGCGAAAGCGTTTTGCCAACCCACCTGAGATGACCAATCAATCTACGAACATCAAGCACAGATGAAGATAAGTATATGACAGTGACTATGTCACCTGGATAAATCCCAACATTTATAACTTAGATAAAATTACAAGATTACCAAAAACTAATGTTGAAACCCTTTGCCCTAATAGGTTCAACCCCCTAACTACACTCAAGAAGAAAAGTAGAATATTACAATTGAAATCACTCACCAAACCGTAGCAATCTCCCTAATCGAAGTTGATGACTCCTCGATTAGATCTCCCAAGCAAAAGGCTTTCTATATTAAAAAGAAGGGCTTCAACCATCTGAAGGTGAAGTCAGCTTCTTTCAAGGCAAAGCCTAAGTTCGACGAAACGTGTTTCAATTTTGGCAAGAAAGGTCATTTCAACAAGGACTACAGATCCAAGCATAAACCAAAAGAACAAGATAATCTTAACTTTGTTGTTATAATTGCGCAGGTTGACTTATCTGGTACGGACACTGACTAGTGGGTAGACACAAGTGCATCTTGCCACTTTTGCTCTAAGAAGGAGTTGTCACCACTTCAGAGCCTACTTCTAAGAATGTTTTAATAGCGAACAAGTCACAAGTAGAAGTTTTGGGGATTGGAACAGTGGTGCTGAAACTGGCTTTGAAAAATTACTTACCCTAGAGAATGTGAAGCACGTACCGGTAATAGTCAAGAATTTGATATCAGGGAGTCTATTGTGTAACAGAGGCCTGAGGATGGACATCAACGCGGGCTAGATGATGATGTCTTACAAAGAGGCATACTTCGAATAAGCTTTCTGTATCGAAGGGATGTTTAAACCGTACCTTGTAACTCTTTCAGAATATATCAATGTAGTGTCTACTTCTGGTTATTCTCTTGAGTTGTGGTACAATAGACTAGGACATGTACATTGTAAAAGAATAAACAAAATGTCTAGTATAGACCTTATCACCAAATGTGGGGGTAAGAAAGTGGGGAAGTGTAAAGTTTGTTCGCAGACTAAGATTGTAAGGAAGTCGTTTAGAAGGGTGAAATGAAGTACATATATTTCGGAGTTGGTGCACTCAGATATTTGTGACTTCAAGCAATTCTTCACGAAGACCGGTACCTTCATCGATGACTACTCGAAGTATGCCTTCGTCTATCTTCTTAAGTCAAAAGGTAAAGCACTCGAGAAGCTCAATGACTTCAAGGCTGAAGCTGAACATCAGACGAAACTGTTGACAAGTTCAAGACAATGCTAGTAGTTAAAGGGTTTTCTCTGAAGCATGAGATTGACTACATCGACACATATGCTCCAGTTGTACGGATGACAACTATCCGGATATTGATTGATCTGGGTGATATTCACAAGCTGATTATTCATCAGATGGATATCAAGACAACATTCCTGAATGAAGATCTGACCGAAGAGGTTTACATGCAGCAACAAGAGGGTTTTGTCATCAAGAGTTTTGAAGACAAAGTTTGCAAGCTGGTAAAATCTATGTACAGTCTAAAATAAGTTTCTAAGATATGACATAAAATTTTTGATAAAGTAATCAGATCAAACAACTACAGGACCAACAAGACAAATAAGTGTGTATATACTAAGTTTGATGATGACAGAGGTGTAATTGTTTGTCTCTATGTGGACGACATACTAATCCTATGTACTGATATAGAACGCGTCATAGAGTCGAAGAAGTTCCTCTCGTCCAAGTTCAGTATGAAGGACATGAGAGATGCTGATGTTAATCCCAGGGATAAAGATTATCTAAATGGAATATAGGCTTGCTTTGTTACAAGCTCACTGTGTAGAGAAGATGTTCACATGTTATGGATATCATGATCTTTCGAAAATCGATACTCCATACTGATGTGACAAAAAAACTGAAGCCAAATTCAGGAGAAAGCGTCAGACAGTTGGAATATTCAAGTGTCATCAAAAGTTTGATGTATGCTACGAATGCCACCAGACTTGACAGATTTTTCGTAGGGATGTTGAATCTGTTCACGAGCAATTCAGGTGTAGAACATTGAAAAGTTGTGAAGTGAGTTATGAGATATCTCAAAAGGACTCAGAAATATGCATTACACTATAGCGGTTATCCAACTGTAGTGGAAGGTTTCAGTGATGCAAGTTGGTGTTCAGAAGAAGAGAGCTAAATATCAACAGGAGAACATGTCTTCTCCATCAGTGGGGCTGCTATATCGTGGAAGTCGAAGAAGTAGACTGTTTTCTCTCATTCATCAATGGAATCTGAGTTCTATGCATTGGCAACTGCAGCGGATAAAGCAGAATGACTTCGGGAGCTCATGTATGATCTTCTGCTGCTTAGTGCGTAGATTCCTGCTATAACGATATATTGCGACAACCATGCGACGACAACAATGGTATCAAATTATCTTTTCAATAGTAAAAAGAGGACTATGCGACTTCGTCACACAATACTGAATCATCGCATCAAAGGTGGCATCATTGTAATGCTTGATGTTCGGAACCAGGAGAATCTGATAGATCCATGCACCAAAGGCCTCAAGCACCAGTTGGTCGAGGACAAAAAAAAAAGACTTGAAGGTATGCTGATATTATGTCTTACTATTCTACCATAAAGTTTTATGCTATTAGTTCAAAGAAAAATCTACCAGGCATCTAACTTTTGGTTCAAGGAATGACCATTGACTCGAAAAATATCAGGTATAGAGGTTGGTCCTTGGGGACACTGTTGGGATTGGATCCTGAAACCTCTGTAGGTCTATTGTTTGCTCTTGGTGTAGAGCAAGTCCTTTAGAAGGTTGGCATTAAGCCTTAATGAGTTATTGGACATTTGGAATGTCCGGTGTGCTTTACAGGAAGCATGGGTAGCTCAACACTACAAAGTGGATAGTATCTCATGCTATAGTGGTGTGACACCACATGGGGTGTGACCTCGGCTTGGGCCATGTCACAGCGGCATGGCACAATACAAAGACATATAGCCTAATGTTAAATATGGAGAGTAACAGGAAAGCACAGAGGCATATAGCCTAATGCTACTGTGCTATATATGACACCACCAAGAGGTTGGACTCGACTTTGGGCCATGTCATAGCGGTATAGCACAACAAAGAAACGAAAGGCTTAATGTTGGGTATTGTTAAAATCTCTGAAAAGAACTCACATAAGTGTATGAACAGAAATTTAGTCCATCTCTTGAGGGTAATATTATATGCGGTAGACCAATTTATTATAGATTTAATTACTTTACAGTACTAATTATGAATATGATAAAAAAATTTAAATTATATATTTGACTAGAATTAAAATTTTAATTCATGATTTGATTACATAAAATAAAAAACAAACAAAAATTCACACAAGGACACATTTAGTAACATACTAATTTTTTAAGAGTTTTTTTACTAATCGATTTTATAGTATTTCATGCAAGTTTTTTTAATACATGCAATAATCCTTCTTCAATTTTTTCAGTTTTAAATTAAAATATTTATATAATTTTAGATTACATCAATTTAAATTAGAATAGATTATAAATTGTGTTTTTTTTAAATTGTAGATAAGATTGGATTCAAATTATAGATTTAATTACTTTACATTTTAAATTATATATTCTCTGAAATCAAATTTTTAATTTTTAATTTAATTAGATAAATATCAAAATAATTCTTAATTGTATAAAATTAGGATAAATAAATTTTATGTATAATTATTTTGCCAACGGATGTGTCAGATTATATAATGTATATAAAATAAGTTGCATACATATTGCATGTGCTCCGACACTAGTTTTTTATTATTGTTTTTTGATTCTTTTCTTCGACCACAAAAGTCACATAAGACGACGTACACTTTTTGCAACAATATTTCAGTCGACAGTTCTATTAAATTTGCTACAGAAACGTTTGCAACCAATGCAATTATTAGTGCTATTAAGTTGCTATTTGAACCCAAAAAAAAAAAAAAAACTCATTTTGAATTAGAATACTTAATATAAATGATGGTGTGATTGTGAAGTTGAATGTCTATTGTCTTATGAAATCATTGTCTAATCAACAAAATAATTAAATAAAATTTTATATTAGAGAATATTAAAAAAAAAATTATATAGTGTTTTAAAAATCAGACCAAAAATTGGCCCCAAGAACCGAAAATTGACTCCAAGACTGGCTCCAATAAATCAAACAAATCAAATAAATCCAGCATACAATATACTTAGTTCTTGAATACACATAAATTATCATCAAGATCCAATAAATTAAGCAACTCCAACTACTATATTTATTCCATTAATTCAAATCAAATTTCACTAAACTAAACTAAGAAGAAAAAGCTCATACTCTTTTTGCTTTTTGATGTTCAAAATTGTCAATTAAATGATACAAAAATAGTTCAACAATTAGTAGTCAGCAGTTTCTTACTGCTTCAGGTGGATGACGTTCGACGACGAGTCGAGGTGGCGAAGAACGGCGGATTGCCGGTTGCGATCGATGATCGTAAACGAAGCGTCAAGTACAGTACATAAGAAAGAGTCAATGCGATAATAGTCCTTTCATGGACCTGCAGTCTTAATTGGACCTGGATTTTTATTTTCTAATGCTTAAAAACTCAAAAAATTGAGACCCCTTGGGAGACGAGATCATAGATGCTTGCCTACCCCGTCGAAAGCTGGCTCTAATTAACCAGGACATAATATTTGATTGATTCAACTAGTGGATTAATCTAAGCGGTCCAAATTCAATTACTTCTGGATGCTGATTTTTACAAAAATATTTATTTATAAATAACTTTTTTTTTAAAGTAAGTTAATACTGATGTGATCCGAAAAAAAATTACTAGTTCACGATTTAATCAGTTGAACTAGCACCCATTTTTAGGAGTACAATCTTACTATTAAAAATGCCCTTGATAGAACTTTCGAAAGCAAAATCTGTTATCCAAATGACCTGAAAATTTTAATTTTAAAATTTTTTTTTTTTTTACATGGGAGAAGGGAGAATATATTTCATTGCCTCAATTCATTTAAAAAGAGTCCCATTCATTTAAAAAGAGTGATGCCAGTAAAAGAGATCTCCTGCCCACCTGTAATCTCCTTTATTTATTTCTATTTGGCCTCTACTTACAAAAGTAGTAGTTGTATCTCTCTCTTTTTTATTGTTTTTCGATTACACAAACGTCACATCACGTTTTAGGGGGACACAGAACACTGCAAGCGTTTGTACATTTGAATGGTAGCATGGGGTCCATGTTCACCAAATCATGAAACTGATGCCATTTGTAAAAATATCCCATACGAACAAACTGAGCCGATTATTTCGAACCGGTTTGGTTCAGTTATGATCTCATTTCGATTTCAGTTTTGATTTTTAGAAATTATCTTTACTTGATTTTAAATGAAACCGAATGAAACAAATGTTCACCGCACCATTGTTTAATGCCGGACCTAAAATTGACTCATGGTTAAATCATTAAAAAATTGCAAAAATTATACATTCAATTGTTGTATTTCATTGGATCCAAAGTTGACATTTATTGTTAAATTACCGAAGTTAAACTTCAAAAGAACATATAAACAATTATTGTTTTTAAAATATACACACTGATATATGTTGGGAACGAAAGTGCGAAAATCGTTCCTTAAACCAAGAAGTCCTGCGAGAGAACCGAACAAAAGCACACAAACAAAAAATGCAAATAAAAAAAACTACGGGACGATCAGAGTCCAACCCTGAAAAGTCTCCACTAATGGAATAAAAAATACACAGACTCCTTACAAACTTCTCACCGATCCAAACGGATCATCACAACTCTTTAAAATAGAAAATAGATCACAGACAAACGAAGAACGGAGATGACGAGAGAAAAATTATCCGAAATCGATCTCCTCTTCGAAATAGCCTTCAATCTCTTCCTCTCTCTCATTCGAATGTTGTAAAAGCACTCTTATCTCTATTTGCAATATTTTTGAGATATCAGATATATTTTGTGGTTGGGAGACACCTAATATATATAGCCTCAAACCCACAACTAGTATTTCTATTATATACAGGAATACTCAATCCAAATCCAAATACATTGACATATTCATAGTATAAGTAGGAATATTCAATCCAAATATAAATTCATTGACATATTCCTATTATATGTAGGAATACCCAATCCAAATATATTGATGTATTCCTATTATATGTAAGAATACTCAATCCAACTCCGGAATATTTTTCACATAGGTTGGGAACCTCACCGACTCCAACAAATCTTCTCCTTCACAACTATATGGAGGGAGTAGACATCCTGACGATCCGCCTGCAGAACTCAATTTTTTTTCTTGGAAGAATTTTTGTTAACATGTCTGGTCTGTTGTCATCCGTATGAACCTTCTCAAGCGTCGCTTGCTTCTTTTCAACCACATCTCGTATCCAATGATACCGGATATCAATGTGCTTGGACCGACTATGAAATGTCTAGTTCTTCACAAGGTGAATTATACTCTGGCTATCGCAAAGCAAAGGATACTGCTCTTGCTTTAGTTTCATTTTCTATAGTAGCTTCTTCATCCACAACAACTCCTTGCAAGCCTCCGTCGCCGCAATGTACTCTTCCTCTGTCGTCGACAAGGCAACACACTTCTACAACCGCGACTGCCACGATACCGCTCCACCAGCAAACATCATCACATAGCCCGAAGTCGATCGACTCGTGTCTACATCTTCAGGCATATCAGCATC
The DNA here is from genome assembly GCA_036927795.1 of Iris macrosiphon. Classification (NCBI taxonomy): domain Eukaryota; kingdom Viridiplantae; phylum Streptophyta; class Magnoliopsida; order Asparagales; family Iridaceae; genus Iris; species Iris macrosiphon. The sequence continues at coordinate 106,800,826 of JAYESA010000016.1, read as the reverse complement.
AGTATACCCAACCAACTTTGGCTCGTCACCACCAAAAGAAAGTCTACAATCGGCAGTGCCCTGAAGGTATCGTAGAATCCACTTGACCGCACTCCAATGTACCCTTCTAGGATTTGAAGTATAGCTGCCAACTGTGCCAACTGTGTGAGCGATGTCTGGCCTCGTACACACCATAGCATACATGAGACTCCCCATAGCTGAGACATATAGAACCCGCTCTATATCTTCCTTCTCGTACTCGGTAGGTGGACACTGCTCCTCAGTGAACTTAAAGTGAGCCGCAAGGGGTTACTCACTTTCTTCGACCCATCCATCCCGAAACGCTGAAGTACCCGGTGAATGTACTTCTTTTGGGAGAATTGTAGCAGCTTGAACTCTCTCTCTCTCTCTCTCTCTCTCGGTTGATATTCATCCCAATAATAGTCTTCGCTGTGCCCAAATTCTTCATAGAGAATGTCGTGCCCAGTTGGTGCTTCAACTCTACTATCCTAGTGGCACTCCGACCCACCAGTAGCATATCATCAATATAGAGCAGTAAAATGATAAAATTATCATCGGCAAAATACCTCACAAATATACAATGGTCCGACGTCGTCCGCGCATAACCATGCTTCCCCATAAACGATTCGAACTTCCTGTACCACTGCCTCGGAGCATGCTTTAGACCATACAAGTCTTCCTCAACCGGCAAACCAAGTGTGACTTGCCCTTCTCACAGAATTCCTCTGGCAGTTCCATGTACAACTCTTCCTCAAGATCACCGTGGAGGAATATCGTCTTCACGTTCATCTGCTCGACCTCTAAGTCAAAACTGACTGACAAAGCTAGCACCACCCGAATAGATAACTAACGAAAAGATCTTATCATAATTTATGTCCTTCCGCTGACAGTAGCCTTTAATTACCAGCCTCACTTTGTATTGAGGGCGAGTAGCATCATCTGTCTGCTTCACTATGAATACCCATCGATTTTTCAAGATTATTGTCCTTTGGCAACCGCATCAGCTCATAAGTAGAATTGGCATATAAGGAACTCATTTCATCAAGCATAGCCTCCATCCACTCCTCCATGTGTTCGTCTTCCATAGCCTCTGCAAAATATTCGGGCTCTCCCCAGTCAGTCAGTAGCACATACTCACCCGGTGAGTATCTCGTAGACGGCTGATGCTCTCTATCGCTCCTCCTCAACGGAACCACTGGTGCTGGCTGTATATCAACAGCCTCCTCCCCTTCAGGAACTACCTCCTCGGCATGCTCATCCTCCCGAGGGTTACCCTGACCACCATCAGCAGGCTGATGATCAAGGTTGGGAGCAACTCCATGTACTGGCTCCCCCATAACTGGACCCTCTGCGATGTCCTCTAGAAACTGCTCGAAGCAAAATGACTCTAACTCAAAAAATTCCTCGGCCTCAGAAAGCATCTCAGAATCCTGAGTATTGGTTATAGCCTGATTCTCGACGAAAACCACGTCCCTGCTTCTGTAGAGATTTCTTTCCACTGGATCGTAGTGTCTATTGCCAAACTTATCCCGACCATAGCCGACAAAGACGCGCCGCATCATCTTCGGTTCAAGTTTGGATCTTTCGTCCTTCGGTACATGCACGAAGGCCTTACAACCAAATACTCGTAGGTAATTGTATGACGGCTCTTTGTCGTACCACACTTTGTCAGGAACATCACCATGTAAAGGAGCACTAGGAGATAAATTAATAACATAAGCAGTTGTGTAAAGTACCTCGTCCCAATAGCCGTCCGACAAGTTTGCTTCTGATAGCAAACATCGTACCCTCTCCATCAACGTCATGTTCATTCGCTCATCTACACCATTGAACTGGGGTGTCTTCGACAGAGTCTTCTGGTATCGTATCACGTGCTCTCTGCAATAAGCATCAAAGGGACCAATGTACTCGCTACCGTTGTCGGACCGAGCACATAGTAGCTTATTGTCCGTCTTTCTTTCAACAGAGGCCTGAAACTCTTTGAAAGTGGGCATCACATGATCCTTGGTCTTTAAGGCATAGACTCAAACCTTCCAGGAACAATCATCAATAAACGTCACAAAATAAGAAGCACCACCAATGGACTTTACCTTCATAGGACCCCCGACATTCGAGTGAATCAGTTCGAGCAATGTCGTCTTCCTTGAACTTGGGTGACTTTGGAAAGATATCCTATTTTTATTCTCTACCAAACAATGCGTACATCTCTCCAATTTTGTAGACTTTAGCCCTGAAATCACCTTCCTGTTCACCAAGTAGTTCATCCCCTTCTCGCTGATATGGCTGAGTCGCCTGTGCCACAACTCAATAGACGCATCAGTAGCTGCGATCACCTCATGTGCCCCATGTGCGCTCCCTTCCATATAATTGAGTCCGGACTTCTTGCTTCCTCTGGAAATCACCATCGAACCTCTGGAAAGCTTCTACTGACCGTTCCTTAAGAGGTTGAAGAAACCATCTTCATCCAACCTTTTAACCGACACCAGGTTGAAATGGATATCATGGACATGATGGACATCTTTGAGAATAAGAACTGCACCCGTCTTTGTCCTCAAATGCACATCTCCAACAACAACAGCAGCTTTTGACACATCTCTATTGTCCATCTTTAACACTCCACAATCGCCTGTTATGTAAGTAGCAAATAGTGTCCTGTTGTGAAATATGTGCGTTGAAGCACCTGAGTCCACCAGTCAAGAGTTATCATCGCAGGCAAGGTTCATAACTACCTCATCACCTACAATGATCACGTCTCCTCCATGTGCCGAGGCTGCTGCTGTAGTGTTCTCACTTTGCTTTCCCTTGTCGTCATTCTTCTCCCTCTTCCAAGTGAAATAGTCCGCTTGATGTGCCCCTTCTTGCCACAATGGTAATACTCCGAGTCCTTGTATTGACCCTTGGACTTGCCCCTGCTCTTGTCTCTGCCACCACCTGGACCCCTGCTCTTGCTCCTTCCGCGGCTCTATGAAAGTAGCGCCTCTGAGTGGGATGTGGATGAAGTATTCTGAGAACGTCTCCGCATCTCTTCATTTAGTACCCCGCTCTTGGCAAACTCCAGACTGACCACGCCTTCCGGAGCAGAAGCGATCATAGACACTCGTACGATTTCCCACGAGTCTGGCAATGTACACAACAACCATAGTCCCTGAACCTCGTCGTCGAACTTGACTCCCATCGAGGATAGTTGGTCATCCACGCCCTGGAGCTCACTCAAGTGATCCGTAATAGATGCACCATCTTTGTACCGCAGACTCATCATCGTTCGGATCAGGAACAACTTGTTTATCCCGGCCTTCTTCGTATACAAAGATTTTAGCTTATCCCACAGTGTCTTCGTGTGCTCAATATTGGCAACGTGATTGTACACGTTCTCGTCAACGAACTGCCTGATATATCCATACACATGTATATGCTCGAACTCTCAGCCCTCTTCGGATTTGTCACTGGGCCTCCCGGACGCAAATAATGGCAGATGCAGCTTCTTGACGAACATCAAATCCTTCATCTTGTTCCGCCAATAATTATAGTTTGTATCGTTCAGGGTTACCATGCACACCGGCTTCGCGTCCATCTCTCCGCCCTGGTTTGCCTACCAACTCCTGACCTCTTTGAACTCCAGAACCTGACTCTGATACCACTTTGTTGGAAACGAAAGCGAAAAACCGTTCTCCAAACCAATAAGCCATGCGAGCTGAGAACCAAACAAAAGCACACAAACCAAAAACGCCAAACATAAATCACAGATACAGAGATTTTTACGTGAAAAATCCAAATAGAAAAAACTACGGGACGATCGAAATCCAACCATGAAAAGCCTCCACTAATGGAATAAGAAATATACCGACTCCTTACAAAATTCTCACCGATCCAAAGGGATCACCACAACTCTTTGGAATAGAAAATAGATCACATACAAACGAAGAACGGAGATGATGAGAAAAAATTTACCAAAAATCGATCTCCTCTGCGAAATAGCCTTCAATCTCTTCCTCTCTCATTCCAATGTTGTAAAAGCACTCTTGCCTCTTTTTGCAATACTTTTGAGATATCAGATATATTTTAGGGCTAGCAGACACCTAATATATATAGCCTCAAATCCACAACTAGTATTCCTATTATATATATGAATATCCAATCCAAACCCATTGACATATTCCTATTATATGTAGGAATATCCAATCCAAATCTAAATTCATTGGCATATTCCTATTATATGTAGGAATACTCAATCCAAATATATTGAGGTATTTCTATTATATATAGAAATACTCAATCCAACTCCGAAATATTTTTCACATAGGTTAGAAATCCTACCCTCCAACAATATACACATTTTTAATAATAAAATATACATATAATTGAGAGTATTTATATAATTTTATAATTCTTTTTTAACTATCAAATTTGGACCAAAAGCTATATCCAAATTGAAACCGATTTTTTTTTAATATCTTCATAATAGTTTCTAAACTATATATATATTTAAAAACCGAACTAAATTTCCAATTCGGTTCTACTCCCCCCCCCAGGATGCATGACTCCACCAATAACAAAAGTCAAAAAATCAAACTAGTCATTGGCATGCAACAAATATGAGGGAAAAAAGGAATAAATAATCTACAAGTTATGGAGTCTCCCATCTGATGATTTATATATATATATATATATATATATATATATATATATATATATATTATATATATATATAGTTTTTTAAAGTGTATCACTTAGTAGTTGGAAAGAAAACAAATTAGAGAACACAGATGGATATACAAACTTCCATCAGAGGAATTATCCGAGTTGATGTCGAGATTATTTGGTAAGTTTTTGCAATATTTATTTACTTTTCTTTTCCGAAAACCAACATAGCTGTGTTTAAATAAAAACGTTCCTGTTTTCTTTTCTCTCTCTCAAAGCTCTTGCTTTTCTTGGGCTTCTTTTCAAGGCAGAAAAAAGGAGAACGTATTCAATATAGTCGCATAATGCTTAACATGCGTCTTTATATATGCTTACGTTACTGACGGAATGTCATTTAGATCTACTGTTACTATACTTTTTCTGCGATTTGATTTCGACACCATCAGTCTAATCAGAAATGTTATATCTCTTTTCACTGGCCACAAGAACCAGTTGAGTTCGGTTGTTATTAATTTGAGATTCAAAAAAGAACTGGCATCGCAGTATGCCTGCGTAATATAAAAGGTTAAATTTCAACTTAATACCCTCAACCATTCAATTCATGTTTTCTAATTTAATATCCTCAATTTTAATATTAGACGACCTAATATATCAAATATAATTATACAACTTAATATTCTAACATTGTTAACAAAAAAAATTTAAATGACAAAAAATATTTCTTTCATTTGTGATCACTTCAAATATCAACAAAGGAATGGAAGGTAATATAATCAAAAAATTATTCTTTATTTTTGTTGAAACGAAAATCTTAACCTATGATTGACGAAGTGTATCGACTAAAAAATATTCAATAGTTGATGGTAGTAATTGGTATGGTATTAAAGCTTAGGATATCAAATTATGAAAAGTTAAGGGTATCAAGTTGAAATTAAATCTAATATAAATATAAATGATGGCTCAAAGTAAGACAGGTCCCATGATATAGATTGAATGTGCCTAAAAACTAGAAAATAGTAAACATTTGTCATTAGATCAATCAAAAGTTAAGTTCATAACAGAGAATAATGAAGAAGGAAAAGGACTTGAACGTAGCAAGACCATGGAATATCAACAGAATCCACTTAGAAGGCCTTATCGGAGGGCAAACCTGTAATCTTCCTCTCTCCGACAACCGCCGCCTATGCAAAATTTAATTTGCATAGTGGTATCGGTTGGTGAGGGGCATATGCTGGAGGTAAGTGTTCGTTTTATTCGATTTCAATCTCAATCGGACCGTACTAATCAAAATCGAATAAACCAAAAACTTAAAAAATTTAAAATCGAAAACGGACCAAAATTTGCTATAACCGAAACCGAACTGAATCGATAATCAATTTGGTTATTCGATTGTACCTATGTTTATTGTATTTTAAAGTTAGGTCCAAAGTAAAACTAGTTGTTAAATTATCAAAGTTGATATTTAAAATACCTATATAAAATTGTTGTTTACAAAATATACACAAAAATATATAATTTTTTAATTATAAAATATACATAAAATGTTATTTACACTAACCTACTCTATATTTTATGTTTATTGCATAAACTTTTCTTATTTTAAAAATAATTGCACGGATCTCTCCAATGTTTTATATTTTAAGGGAAGTTAGAGTAATAACCATTTACATACAATATAAAATATATGGTAGATCCGTGTAATAAAAATAAAATATAGGGGAGGTTAGTGTAATTATTTTCAAAATAAGGAAGGTCGATATAATAGATATAAAACATAGAAAATGTTAGTGTAAATAATAAAATGAAGAATACTATTCATACTTCCAAAATGTCCCTCTAAACCATCCCTCCTTATGTGGCCGTTGACCTGACGGTTAATGTAGCAGATGACATGACAAATTTTAAAATTAAAATTAAAATTATATTTTTTAGGTAATTACTTTTTTGTGTTAAAATTTAACATTAAATTTTTTTGGGTAATTAATTTTTTGGATTAAAATTTGTCATATCAGCTGACATAGTAGATGACATATAATGTTATTTAACATACAACGTCGGCTACCACCTAAGAAGGAATTGTTTGAAGGAACAATTTGGAGGTACCAATAGCATTACTCTAATAAAATTGAGGCTACTTAATAATTGTACAAGTCTTATTTAATTTTCAGTGTTTGACCGAAATCGAAACTCAAAACCGAAATCAAAAATTTAAATATTTTCAAAAACCGAAATTGAACCGTTTTATTTTTTTTCTAAACCCAACTGAATTGGATTCGGTTTGATTTTCAGTCCAAATCCGAATAATGCTCACTCCCTAGAATATGCCAGACACACAGAACTGATCTCAGGTGTCCATATTGTGCACACACCTAACACAGAAAGTAGACTGAGCAATGACATGCTGTAAACTCAGCTAGTCATGTCCACCGCAGCATATCAGAGATGAGCATTCTGTTAGTTTGGAACATTCTGTTGTAGTAAGTTATGTACATTAGAATCTGCAGTGAAATCCTTGATCAATACAAACACAGAAATCTATTTGTGTACTACAGGAAAGATTGCAGATTATAATGTACATCAACTGTCATACATACACACACAGTTACATATTCAACTTGAATGACCAAATTCCATTCCGAGACTGAAACCTCAAGGTTTCGGATATATCAAGCCTCGATGTCGTATCGGATGTGCCTGAGGATGACAGGGATGACGATCTCCGGAGAGCTCAGCTGCGGGAGGTGGCCATCCGATGGCATGACCTCGACGATGGAGTCCCCTCCGAGGTTCCTGTGCCAGTACTCGGACACGACCACGGGCACCGCCAGGTCCTTGGCGCTCTGCAGGATGTGGCAGGGGACCGAGACCAGCCCCAGGGCGCCCCTCACGTCGCTCTCGAATATCGTCTGGGCCACGCTCAGGGCGATGTCCGGGCGCATGTTGAACAGGGTCCGGCTGAACTCCTGGACCGATGCGGACTCCATGTCCCCGCCCACGCACAACGGAGCGAACCCGGACGCCCACGCCTTGTAGTTGGACCTTATGGCCTCGAAGAGCTGGTCCAGGTCTTCCCTCTCGAAACCTCCGAAATATTCTTCATCATTCAAATACCTGCCAGCACAAACTATAAGAATACATGTCGCTGGTGTTGGAGTGGGTGGGGTTCCCAATTTATGTAAAAATATATTTCATAGTAGGATTGAGTATTTCTACATATAATAGGAATACCTCAATTTATTTGGATTGGATATTCCTAAATAAAATAGGAATATCTCAATGAATTTGGATTGAATATTCCTACATATAATAGTAATATATCAATGAATTTGGATTTGAATTGGATATTCCTATCTATAATAGGAATGCTAGTTGTGGGTTTGAGACTATATATAGGTGTCTCCTGATCCTAAAATATATCTCTCTCTAAAAAAAAAAAACATAGCAACAAGAAAAGAAAATGAGGCAAGAGTGCCATTGCAACATTGGAGAGGAAAAAGAAGGATGGGAGGCAGTTACGAAGAAGGAGATCAGTTTCGGATATTTCTCGTTGTCTTTTTTCTTCGTGGTTATAATCTATTTTTCTGTTCCAAAAGAGTTGTGGTGATCCGTTTGGATCGGTGAGAAGTTTATAAGGAGTCGGTATATTTCTTATTCCATTAGTGGATGCTTTTCAGGGTTGGACTCCGATCGTCCCGTGGTTTTTCCCGCAAAGGTTTTCCACGTCAAAAATCTCTGTGTCTGCAATTTGTGTTTGACATTTTTGGTTTGTGCGTTTTGCTCGGTTCTCTCGCAGGTACTCTCTGGTTTGGAAAACGGTTTTCGCACTTTCGTTCCCCACAAAGTGGTATCAGAGCCAGGTTCTGGAATTTCAGAAGGGTGTCAGGAGTTGACAGGCAAACCAGGGAGGAGAGATTGACGCGAAGCCGGAGCGCATGAAAAACCTGAACGGTACCAACTATCATTACTGGAGGAGCAAGATGAAGGATCTGCTATTTGTCAAGAAGCTGCATCTGCCGGTATTTGCTTCCGAGAGATCCAGTGATAAATTCGAAGAGGACTGAAATTTCGAACATATACATGTGTGTAGGTACATCAGGCAGTTCGTTGACGAGAACGTGCACAATCACGTTGCCAGTATTGAGCACGCGAGGACACTGTGGGATATGCTAAAATCTTTGTATGCAAAGAAGACCGGAGTAAATAAATTGTTCTTGATCCGGATGATGATGGGTCTGCGGTACAAAGATGGGACGTCTATTACAGATCACTTGAGTGAGTTCCAGGGCGTGGTTGACCAGTTATCCTTGATGGGAGTCAAGTTCGACGACGAGATTCATGGACTATGGCTGCTGTATACATTGCCAGACTCGTGGGAGACCGTATGAGTGTCCATGATCGCTTTTGCTCCTGAAGGCGTGGTCAGTCTGGAGTTTGCCAAGAGCGGGGTACTGAATGAAGAGATGCGGAGACGTTCGCAGGGTACTTCATCCACATCCCACTCAGAGGCGCTTGTTTCAGAGAGCAGCGGAAGGGGTAAAAGCAGGGGTCCAGGCGGTGGCAGAGACAAAAGCAGGAAAAGGTCTAAGGGTTGGTACGAGGACTCGAAGTGTTACCATTGTGGCAAGAAGTGCCATATCAAGCGGAACTATTTCGCTTGGAAGAGAGAGAAGGACGACAAGGGAAAGCAAAGTGAGAACACTACAGCGGCGGCCTCGACACATGGAGGCGACGTGATTATTGTAGGTGATGAGGTAGTTATGAACCTCGCCTGCAATGACAACTCTTGGTTGGTGGACTCAGGTGCTTCAGAGCACGTATCTCACAATAGGGCACTATTTGCTACATACACAACAGGCGACTGTGGAGTGTTGAAGATGGGTAATGGAGATGTGTCGAAGGCGGTTGCCATTGGAGATGTGTATTTGAGAACAAAGACATGTGCAGTTCTTGTTCTCAAAGATGTCCATCATGTCCCTGATATCCGTTTCAACCTGGTGTCGGTTGGAAGGTTGGATGACGAGGGTTTCTTCCAGCGTATTTCATACTTCTACAAGACCCCCTTCAAAGTTTTCAAATTCCTCATAATTTGAAATACTTTGAATGAAGCATGAAATGGTCAAATTTGACTCGTTCTTCGAGGCTGATTTTTTGGCGATATTTAAGAAGTTGTTGGAATTTGTATGTTCTCTTCTGCCTATATAAGGGCAAGCAAATAAACTTGTTTTTCCATACTCCCTTCACCACAAAGATGGCTACTGAGATTCTTTGGGCTAAACTGAGAAATAAGAACATTATGCTCTTCCAGCATGTAAGGAGCCGTAAAAAGAGACGCCTTCGAGCAAATAGTCTCTGCAATGATGGACCATGGAATGATATCATAGCTTCATTTGCTCGAGATAATCAGCGATTTTATATGACGATTCGTCAAAGAGAGAGGAAGGGTCACATTGGACCACACAGCTTGCTAGCTATATTTTTCCCTATGAAGCTGGACCCTGATGGACAGCTTGGTCGTGTCTTCCAGTATTGCGTTGGGTCAGAATCCCAATCACAATTCGAAGCATGGCCGCAGATGACGTATGGGAGGTGGGCTTTAATAATTTAAACAGGCCCAGTTTTGTATCCTTCCTCCATTCACCATTTTCTTGGCCCCCGGCCGAAGAAGTGCTGTAGAAGAAGAAATGAAGATCTCTATCAGACGAGAACCTAGCATAGTAGACTCTCGTCATATGTCATCGTGATCTTGAATATTAATGAAAAATCCTTTATAAAAAGTGGATTTCCATCATATGTAATCATGATTAATAAACTTGTCTTCTTTTACACACTATTGATTTGCCATATTGTTGTGAGGAAGTCTGATAATATGCAGCTTCAACATGCTTGAGTAATTTTTACGCAGACTCTGATAAATATGCATCCAGTCACGTTCCAACTTTTACGCGTAAAGGAAGATGCGTAAAAAGCTCTTTAGCATTAAATTGTCTTGAAGATCCAATCGTCATGCTGTTTTTGACGAGGAGTCACATAGAATTCTGAACTGTTCTTTCTCTTTCGAAATGTGAAGAAGATCTGTTCAGAACATCATCTTCGAAAATGGCTTCTCGAAAGATTCTCGAGACAGGACAAGAAATATCCGCCAAACAGGCCATCCCTGAACTATATTCTGGCTAAACTTCGAATGAACTATCAATGGCCAAGGAAGAAAAGTCCTCTTCCAGTGAAGACAGACACTTTCAGGGAACTCCTTGGCCCTTTCGTCTGATGAAGTCTTCTCGAATGAAAAAGAAGAGAAAACGCTGATAAGAAGAGCATTTCCTGCGTAAACTCTTGTAACCGGCTTCTTCAAGCGTAAAACCCAGATTATCAATATATACGTGTATTCTGCTGACTGATCTGTTCCGCGTAATTTAAGATGCACGTAAAATCATAGATCTGTAGCATTTGAGCGTAAAATCATGGATCTGTAGCTTCTGAGCGTAAAATCGTAGATCTGTATCTTCTGAGCGTAAAATCGTAGATCTGTAGCTTCTGAGCGTAAAATCGTAGATCTGTAGCTTCTGAGGGTAAAATTGTAGATCTGTAGCTTATGAGCGTAAAATCATAGATCCTTGCTCTGCGCGTAAAAATCTGAGCGTAAATCAGGGATCCGTTACGCAGCTTGACTATCTGTCTTCCTTTTCAAATGATCGACTGACGTGGTCCCAAATCATAACCGACTATTAAAAATCGAATTTGGTTAAGGATTCGGAGAGTCACTTGAACTCTATAAATAGGCCTAGGTCATGAGAGAGAAAAACCCTTCATCTTTCTCTGCAAAACCCTTCGTCTCTTTCTGAAAACTATTTGTCTCTTTCTGGAAAAAAAATCTCAGATTCGCCATGGCACAAAAACAAACCTCCATCGTTAAGGGAAAGAAAGAGAATCCAACACATTCTACATTTATCTTTTTTTTTTTTAAAATTTGGACTCCAAATTGTACTGGAGAGTTCCAACTACTAATTATGCTTTTATCAATCCATTATCTTCTCGACTTTTTTATTTATTTTATTATTTTAATACTGTTTGAATTCTAAAAAGTAAAAAAAAAATTATATTTAGAACGATTTTTTTAGATAAAGTAATATATTTATATATAATTGTAAAAAAAGGGAGGAGTTTGGGAAAATTATGGGGAGGGGGAGAACTCGCCAACTCAGTTGGCGAGTTGTTGGGGCCCGCCAACTGAGTTGGCGAGATACATGCAGGCCGCCAACTCAGTTGGCGAGGGATGCTGAGTTGGAGGCTGCGCCCGCCAACTGAGTTGGCGAGTGATGGTTTAGGGGGGAGGCTGTGACCGTTGCATTCTGCCCGCCAACTCAGTTGGCGAGTAAGGATCCGTTCACATACTTGGAAAGCATTATAGCCGTTGCACAATGGCTATTACATTCAACACTCTCACTCTATATATTTTCTATCTCAACCAAATCATCCAACACTCACTCTATTTTCTCTCTTCCCTCTAGCAAAGTTCTCAACACTCTCTCTGCCTCTAACAAAGCTTCAGTCAAAGTTTTGCCTGCAGCTAAAGTTCATCTGAGTTTCTTGTAGCAAAAGTTCTCAACCGTCATGGATCGTAGCGTAAGAATTGTATGCTCGCACGACGGTAAAGTAAATGGGTTAAATTACGAAGGAGGAGAAAGTATAATTTTTTCAACTTATCTGAATATTAGTTTTGAAAATATACGTAATCATATTATTGAATGTTGTTCTATTCATTATGATTTTATTCTGAAGTCTATTTTTTGTTCTAATTATTTTTTGATAGATAGTGAAGATACATGGAATTATATTCTTGAGATTAATTCACAATCACGGTATATAAAAAAATATGTTATTAAAGTAGCAGCAACATTAGATAATAGAAATAATGAATATTTTCTGAATATCAGCATGTTAGTTCGGGTGCTAGTTCTTCTCAACAAATTGTTTCATTTTTCCAAGAAGGTCATTCATCAGATGAATCTAACCATGATGATGATAGTGACAACGACGATGGAAATAGTGATGATTTAGTTGAAAATGTAGACTATACGGTAGATGATGATGTTGTAAAAGCTATCACTATGAAGTATTTAAGGGACAATCATTTCCTAGTCGTTCTCACTTTAGAAGCTTTATAAGTAATTTAGCAATTAAATATAATTTTAGTTGTTCAGCTAGTGTTATGAATAATGCTCGTGGAATTATATATAGTTGTGATCAACCGAATTGTAATTGGAGAGTATATGTCAAATCTATTGGAAATGACGATATAGTTAAAGTTAGTACATTAGAAAATCGTCATTTTTATTTTCCATGTTCTAGCATAATCAATACTAATATTGCAATATCTACAAACAAAACATGCATGTATACATGGTATATAAGTATGGTACCATCTAAAACATGTACAAGATCTGTCAGTTATATTAACAATATAGGTTCTACTTGTTGCACGGTCTATTATTTCAAACTTATAACTATCAATAGCTAATATTTCTAGGTGATTCTTCTCTTTGATAATACAAGCCATGGTCTTTAACATCTTCGGACAATAATCTGTGTCTATATTTTCAGCATTCTTTCTACGATTGTCATGAAGTGTAATAATCTTGGCTCTAATACCATCGAGAAGTATTGTTATTGGCTTATCTCGTAATTTCTTAATCCAGCTATTGAAATATTCAGCAAGATTAGAAGTGTTAATATCTAATCTAGGACAAGTAACATACGCTGTTATCAAATGTTCAAATCGACGACTTTCATCGTTTACACCAATAAGCCAATAGTACAAAATTATGTTCTCGACTTTAATTATATCAAACACACTCTATGCATCCGTTTCATTATATGATCTAGCAAGCGAGTCTAACAAGTGTTGAAATACTGATTCTTTGGTAACTTTTTTCATGTTTTATTTAAAATGTTGAATACAAAAAAAATGAGGAGATGCAGGAAAAATAGCACGAACAGCATTTATTAATCCTTTTTGCTTGTTAGATATAAATGAGATTGTACTCCAATCATTAAAACGATTTTGAAAAGATATTTTAAGAGAATTTAAAAACCAAGACCAAGAATCACTATTCTCAACTTCAGCAACAGCATAAGCTATAGGATATAATTGATAGTTAGGATCGTGAGCACAAGCAATAAATAAGATGCCTTGATATTTAGACGAAAGCCTGCTTGCTTATATCGAATATGAACTCTGTTTTCAAAGATGTTTCCAAAAGAAGTAATATGACTCCGTTCTTGTGCTGCATGTAACGAACATAGATAAAACTAGAAAGATCACTAATAATGTAATATTTTATAACATGATTACTTAGTGTTGGTTTTAGTGAATGTTGATTATGTTCAGTTGTTTGTACTCACCGGTGCTTATAAAAGTGCTGACCCACCAACAATTTGCTTGTTCACAAGTGCTGGATCGTCCGAGGAAGCGATAGGCGTGCCTCATCCCCAAGACCCAGAAATCTAGTTTCGATTGCTTTGGCTGCTTTCGTATAGAGGGACATAATGTATGGAACGAAGCCATTGTATCCAGATAACCCGATGCCTCGATTTGCCCCGTATACTAAGATGGATAAATGATTGCAACAATGTCCCTTTGAGCTGCTTACTCGATATATGCGATGATAGCCAAACTTTAACGATGTTGCTTTGTGCGGGCACAACCACAGGCTCGCACGACATCACGTTCCGGTGGCAAACGACTATACGCCCCGCGGGAGCGCCGAGGCACGATGATTCGCGCTCGGCGGGGGCGGGGGCGGTGGTCGGGAGACTTTCGGGACCGGGACATGACAACTGAGCCGCCCGTGCCATAACTCAGTAGACGCATCAGTAGCTGCGTTAACCTCTTGTGCCCCCTGTGCGCTCCCTTCCATATAGTAGAGTCCGGACCTCTTGCTTCCTCTGGCAATCACCATCGAATCTCTGGAAAGCTTCCACTGATTATTTTCGAAGGTTGGATTACCGCTACCGATCCTGAGTTTCTTGGGGATCAAAAAACATATAGCTAGTTCATTGTGTTGGCTTGATAGAGGATAGTTCCTAGATGGTGCATTGTCCCTAGAGTCTTTGAGTATAGCTCACGAGACACGTTGCGCACACCCTGGTAATAGAACAATCGGCTTGTCTTGCCTGCTTGCTTATATCGAATATGAACTCTGTTTTCAAAGATGTTTCCAAAAGAAGTAATATGACTCCGTTCTTGTGCTGCATGTAACGAACATAGATAAAACTAGAAAGATCACTAATAATGTAATATTTTATAACATGATTACTTAGTGTTGGTTTTAGTAAATGTTGATTATGTTCAGTTGTTTGTACTCACCAGTACTTATAAAAGTGCTGACCCACCAACAGTTTGCTTGTTCGCAAGTGCTGGATCGTCCGAGGAAGCGATAGGCGTGCCTCATCCTCAAGACCCAGAAATCTAGTTTCGATTGCTTTGGCTGCTTTCGTATAGAGGGACATAATGTATGGAACGAAGCCATTGTATCCAGATAACCCGATGCCTCGATTTGTCCCGTATACTCAGATGGATAAATGATTACAACAATGTCCCTTTGAGCTGCTTACTCGATATATGCGATGATAGCCAAACTTTAACGATGTTTTCTTGTGCGGACGCAACCACAGGCTCGCACGGCATCACGTTCCGGTGGCAAATGACTATACGCCCCGCGGGAGCGCCGAAGCACGATGATTCGCGCCCTGCGGGGGCGGGGGCGGTGGTCGGGAGACCTTTGGGACCGGGGCATGACAACTGAGCCGCCCGTGCCATAACTCAGTAGATGCATCAGTAGCTGCGTTAACCTCCTGTGCCCCCTGTGCGCTCCCTTCCATATAGTAGAGTCCGGACCTCTTGCTTCCTCTGGCAATCACCATCGAACCTCTGGAAAGCTTCCACTGATTATTTTCGAAGAGATTGAAGAAACCCTCGTCATCCAACCTTCCAACCGACACCAGGTTGAAACGGATATCAGGGACATGATAAACATATTTGAGAACAAGAACTGCACATGTCTTTGTCCTCAAATACACATCTCCAATGGCAACCGCCTTCGACACATCTCCATTACCCATCTTCAACACTCCACAGTCGCCTGTTGTGTATGTAGCAAATAGTGCCCTGTTGTGAGATACGTGCCATCCACCTTAGCAATGATTCGCCTGGGTAGAGCGATACGTCAAGCGAGCCTCTGAAAGCCTAAGCTGAATTCCTGTAGGGACAAGTCTGGATATCCTTTGCTTCTCGTTTGAGGCAAAGCGGGTCGGGACAGTTGCACTTTTGCCGATTGAAATGGCAGTCCGCTAGAATGGAACGGGGTGTTACAACTGGCAGATCCGGGAGACATCACTCTGGTGTTGTCAAGGATTTACCATCCCATCAAATATAAGAATGGTAATTCCACTCTGGGATATCTTTCGCGCTGAGTGGTATCAGCCAGCAGTCCATCAGTAATGGCTCTCAGGCCAGCTTGTATCCTGCATACCATGGCAGGGAGTAGGCCCAATCTTGCCCCAAATACCAAATGCACTGCATGCCATAGGGTATTCCGATGAATACGATTTGTCGACGCAATGCCAGGCACCACCCATCGGCGTAGCCAAATAGAAAAGAAGCCAGCCAGTTGAGCTTCTTTTGACAGAGGCTTTCGGCAATGCCTCATATAACTGTAGGCTTTGGTTCATGTAGGATAACGCCCTATCTCTTCATTAAGAACACAATCTAGAGCCTCTGCATCTTCAATAAGATCATCGATTGTGTTGGCATTCAGAATGCTCAGAGGGTTCAAAGGTTTGTCTTTGCTATCTACAACCTTATCCTGCTTGGCATCTCTAGCCTGATGGAAGAAGAGGTAGGATACCCATTTGTTAATATGGGCTAAATCAGAAGGCTCTCTGTAGAATGTGGTGCATGCAAGATAGTGGCTCATCAGTTCTTGGTATACAGCCACTACCCGAGGGTTGGTATCCTTTAACTCTCTGTTGGTGGGGACATATTCTTCATAGGGAATATCTCCCATGGGTAGCTTTGAGATATCTGCCATCTCATGAAGGGCTAGGCCCAACTCACCTATCGGAGTGGCGAAAGTCCTAGTTAGCGAGTTATATCGCTTCATCAAAGCTAAGAACAAATTGGGGTTGATAGGCAGCCCAACACTAGTAGCACTCACAGCCTCAAATAAGTTAATACTTTCCAGCTCCATCTGAAAGTGCTTCAGGGCCCATGCAGTTAAACTGGCCCATCGAAGATTCTGGGGGTTAAGCCATCCACTGGTGCGAGGGTTAACCCTGGGATATACTCCTCCCTGCCCCATGAATTCATTGCAGAAAGTTGCCATTTGAAATGGCTGGATCAAGGAAGAATCTTCACTCGGGACGCTGTCCGGTAGTAATCCTTTGAAGGGCATGACAGGGCCGGAGGGACTACTTACAAAGGATCCTTGGTTTAATCCTTTCTTATAAAAGATCTTCCCTGACTGCCCATGAAGATCAGGAGTCAGAGTCCATGCCATCCTTCTGGGATGTGTGGCATGGAAGAATGCAGAGATAGGGTAATCTCTGGACATCTTTGGCAGGAACATGACCGTGCCCTCAGCAGAAAATACCCAATCTTCCTTCTTGGGCTTTGTCTGAGATTGCTTATCAATAACATCCCCAAATAAGAAAGCTGGTTTCTTATACTCAGTTCTGTCTATGTACGTCAAGGGTTCCCCACTGATCATACTCAGCAACATTCTTTCTCCTTGGGCCGAGATCAGAGTTCCCCTTTCTTGAGGATACTCGTTTCCAGAGATGGAAAAAGTCACATGGGACAAGTCCTCCAAGTAGTTGAAATTCAGCATTCCAGCAGCAGAGCCCATCACTTCAGCCAGAGGGGAGATCTGTAGGTCCACTGCAAAAAGCAAGAGAATAAGTCAGTTTTACGCTGGAATTTACTTTCAGCGCATAAAACATAAGGTGCTACACTCTTGCAGTATACGCCAAAACCTAACAGTCTGAGTTTTTATGCCAGACTACAAAAATTTGAATTTTACGCTGAAATCAGTGTAGTCAAAGGCGCGCCTTGCTCCTAGGCGCAGGGTACGCACCTCAGGGCACTCCAGGCGAGGCGCAATTCTTAAGGCGCACCTAAGGCGCGCCTAGGTGCGCCTTTTTCGAGCACCTTGGAATAGCTAAGGCGCGCCTTGAAAATCTTGTGAAAAAATAACATGTTTAGACTATTTTTTTAACTGTTGTACTGTTTTTAGACTATTTTTTGAACTGATGTACTTTTTTTTATTATTTTCTCTCTCTCACTCAATTCAAAGTGATTGCAACCTAGACATGGGAGAATTTGAAGCACACATGTTTATCAATGTAGAAATCTGATATATATATATATATATATATATATATATATATATATATATATATAATTTTTGCGCCTCGTGTCGCTCGGGCGCGCGCCTTAAGTGCGCCTTGCGCCTCGGGCGATTTGGACCCTTTGCGCCTTGAGTGCGCCTTGCGCCTTTGACTACCTTGGCTGAAATTTACTTCCAGTGCGTAAAACGCAAGGTTTGTAGTATACGCCAAAATTTGACAGTCTGAGTTTTTACGCCAGACTACAAAAATATGGAGTTTTACGCTGACACATTAAGAATGTGAACGTATTTGCGCATACACGTACAACGTGTGCGGAGGATTTTTTTATTTCTCTCAAAGTTTTACCAGTGATGCCCGGTGCACAGCTAGACGGCGGAGCACTTCGTTCAGAACGAGGTTCGCTTGGCCTAGTAGGAGTCGCTCGTGCTTGAGCAGTGGAGCGAGATGATGAAACGACTTTCTTTCCCTTAACGATGGAGGTCTGTTTTGGTGCCATGGCGAATCTGAGATTTTTTTTCCAGAAAGAGACGAATAGTTTTCAGAACACAAGAGCTTTATTAACCTGAATCCGTAGTCTTTGTGAAACTTTCGGGTTCTCCCCCGTCAGTCAGTAGCACATACTCACCCGGTGAGTATCTCGTAGATGGTCGACGTTCTCTATCGCTCCTCCTCAACGGAACCACTGGTTCTGGCTGTATATCTACAACCTCCTCCCCTCCAGGAACAACCTCCTTGGCATGCTCATCCTCCCGAGGGTCACCCTGACCACCATCAGTAGGCTGATGATCAAGGTTGGGAGCAACTCCATGTACTGGCTCCCCCATAACTGGATCCTCTACGATGTCCTCTGAAAACCGTTCGAAGCGAAATGACTCTAACTCAGGCAATTCCTCAGCCTCAGAAGGCATCTCGGAATCCTGAGTGTTGGTCATGGTCTGATAATAAAAGAAGACCGGAGTAAATAAATTGTTCTTGATCCGGATGATGATGGGTCTGCGGTACAAAGATGGGACGTCTATTACAGATCACTTGAGTGAGTTACAGGGCGTGGTTGACCAGCTATCCTTGATGGGAGTCAAGTTCGACGACGAGATTCATGGACTATGGCTGCTGTATATATTGACAGACTCGTGGGAGACCGTATGAGTGTCCATGATCGCTTTTGCTCCTGAAGGCGTGGTCAGTCTGGAGTTTGCCAAGAGCGGGGTACTGAATGAAGAGATGCGGAGACGTTCGCATGGTACTTCATCCACATCCCACTCAGAGGTACTTGTTTCAGAGAGTCGCGGAAGGGGTAAAAGCAGGGGTCCAGGCGGTGGCAGAGACAAAAGCAGGGAAAGGTCCAAGGGTTGGTACGAGGACTCGAAGGATGAGAGATCCAAACTTGTTCCCAACCTATGTGAAAAATATCCCGGAGTAGGATTTAGTATTTCTACATATAATATGAATACCTCAATTTATTTGGATTGTATATTCCTAAATATAATAGGAATATCTCAATGGATTTGGATTGGATATTCCTACATATAATAGGAATATGTCAATGGATTTGGATTTGGATTTGGAATGGATATTCCTATCTATAATAGGAATGCTAGTTGTGGGTTTGAGGCTATATATAGTGTCTCCTGGCCCTAAAATCTCTCTCTCTCTAAAAAAATATAGCAACAAGGAGAGAAAAGGAGGCAAGAGTACCTTTACAACATTGGAAAGGATAAAGAAGGATTGGATGCCGTTTTGAAGAAGGAGATCAGTTTCGGGTATTTCTCGTTGTCTTTCTTCTTCGTGGTTATAATCTATTTTCTGTTCCAAAAGAGTTGTGGTGATCCGTTTGGATCGGTGAGAAAATTGTAAGGAGCCGGTGTATTTCTTATTCCGTTAGTGGAGGCTTTTCAGAGTTGGACTCCGATCGTTCCGTGGTTTTTCCTGTAAGGGTTTTCCACGTCAAAAATCTCTGTATCTGCGATTTGTGTTTGGCGTTTTTGGTTTGTGTGTTTTGCTCAGTTCTCTCGCAGGTACTCTCTGGTTTGGGGAACGGTTTCCGCACTTTCGTTCCCAACAGCTGGAGAGTGTGTTTCTTAGTAAAGAAGTCATCAAACCGAAGCTAAGAATCGACAAAGGCAAGAGGAATCATTCCAACAAAATAGTGATGGGTGCACAAAATGACATTCAAGCCCAACAGATTTCGTGCACTCATGGAACAACAGGTTACTAGCAATCTAAATTACGTTGTTGTTATTGTTACAATGAACATGAGTGACAATAGAGAGAGATTTCCATGGGTTATAAATGACTTTTCATAACGTTTTGAAAATAAGTGTTATATATGTACATTCCGTTTATAACGTTTTAAAAAATAAGGGTTATATATGTGCATCATATTTATAACACTTTGAAAAATAAGTCTTATATATGTACATCTCATTTATAATGCTTTTGAGAAAAAAAATATTTTATATGTACATAACATTTATAACGCTTTTAGTAACATTTATAACACTGATATTTATAACATTTGGACGCTTACTAAAAAGTGTTATAAAAAGTCAGTTATAACGTTTTTAGCCGTCATAAAAAAGTTTATTTTTTCTAGTGCCATGTCAACAAGGAGGTGACGAAACCAAGAGCTCTTTGTAGTGGTAGGCGTCATATCACGATACTTAACCTCAACAATAGACCGAGCGACAACGTTCTGTTTCTTGGACTTTCAAGACATCTTCAAGAAATATGCAGAATCCAGTGGTCGACTTGCAATCAGAAACATCACCGACCCAATCAACATCACTATAAACACAAAGGCACATGGATGAAGAGGCTGAAAAGAAGAGGAAAAGGTGCCTGAAAGGTAGGAAAGAATGCAAAGATGAGTGCAATAAGTTCAACATGAGTGCAATGGGAGATGACACAAATTAGCAATTAGCTGACTATATATATGTTCAACATGAGATATGTTGACCGACTGATAGTGAGATATAGTAAACATCCAACCAGATGACGGGTCTCGAGAAGGGCCAGATAGTAGCTCATCGTCATCATCATGCGGCTTGATGTTCAACTTCAGAAGTATTGAGGAAGTACGAGTATAAGGCATGCCAATGTCTTCTAATAATATCAACAATGAAATTCTGCTAAAAAGAAGATACAAGGACGGTGAGTGACCAACCTCGAGATCAAGAAAGTAGCAAAGATTACCAAGATCCTTCGTCTCAAAATATTGATGCAAATGACGATGACTTTCATAATATGATTGGGATTGTTGCCAGTAATAACCATATTATCAACATAGAGTAAAAACAGTCCCGGAGGGATAAGTGAACATGACATGATATTCTGACTTGATGAAAACCCAACATAAATGGCTGAGGTGAATCTGGAAAATGGCTTAGGTGAATGTGGAAAAATTCCGAGGAGCTTGCTTGAGGCTATAGATCGATCGCCTTGTGCAGATGACAAACTTGTCCTGGAGAATAAGAAAGGCTAAGAGGAGGAGCCATGTTTGACATCTTCAATCAGATATCTATAAAGAAAGATGTTCTTCGTATCCATCTGATAAGGAGGTTACTGGCGAACAAAGACAAGGGCTAGGAGAGTATGAACAATTGGCGTCTTGGCAACATGGGAAAATATGTTGTTGTAATCAATACCATGTTATTGAGAAAACCCATGAGCAACTAGACGAGCCTTATACCGATCAAAAGAACGGTATGAAGGAATTTTAATCTTATAGACCCACTTACAATTGATCGGAGATTTTCCCAGAGCCAGTGGTGACAATAGAATGATCTGCAAGAGTTTTAGTTTTATAGAGCCACTTTATCAACTTCTTGGATCATACTCATTGTGCAACTCAATAAGCATCTAGCAACCTCTAGCATAGAATTTTCAAGTAGTACTCTCGATCTCACGAACCACCCCTCCGTGGGGTTCCAGTCGACTAGTCGCAAGATGACTTTGAACTCGAGTTGGGCTCGAATTCGTGCTTCACCTCTGCAGCATTACCCACATTAGAGTATTCCAAAATCATTGTCGTTGCACCTGGATCAATTGTAAATTTAATTCGTCCTCCTCGACCCACGGAAGGTTGATCCACTGCAAATGAACCATTGAAAATATCAAGCCCTTTTGCTACAAAAATCATAGGAGCACCATCTCGTACCATGTTACCTATCAGTCAAAATATTACTGCACTTCTCTCCTTCATAAACATGATGCAACCACGTGTCACCCATAGATCTACCAGTAGCTGAAAAACCACAGCCCCAGAGTAATGCACGAAACGATAAGAAATTATTGCACATCTTCGGTAAATAAATTATCCCACCAAGCATGTGCATTATGTAACCATGCATCTTAATATCTACTATCATTTCACTGGCAACCTCATAAAAAGAGGTATCACACAAGAGAACAATACCGGTCTTCTTCTCCAAAGAAGCAAAATAAGATGCATCTGAGCAAATATATGGGTAACTACCAAAATCAAACATCCAGTCAGGAGTAACTTTCTTACCCTGGGAGATCGTGAGTAGATTGTTCCAAATGTCATCATGCCCTTGCGCCTGCCCTCATCTTCAAGATCTTTTTTTTTCCACATGTCGTGAGCAATTTCTTACGATGTGGCCAAATTTCTTGCAATGGTAACACAAGTCGTCCTTCTTCCTTGATGTAGATCGAGATCATACCGCTCCCGATCCATGATCAATGTTCATTCATCTTCCGTCATCCACTACCACCAATTGTTCACCCTAAGAAGCGAGACTTTTTTCAACAATTTATTAGACAAAAGTGATATAGTGACTTCTTCTAGCTTCACCGTATCCTCCTCATACAGAATCTTTGTCACTATGTGCTTCTACGAAGAAGAAAATGAGGTAAGAAGCAATAGGGCCTTGTCTTCTTCCTCAACTTTTGCACCAATGGTATGAAGTTTGTCCAAAAATCTGTTGAACACATTCAAGTGATCTAGTAGATTTCACCTTCCTTCATCATCAGAATATATAATTGCTGCTTCATGTATAGCCTTGTCGTGAAAGAATGTACAGCCTCTCTAGTTTTCCCATAGCCTGAGTGCAATTTCTTCCTTTATGATGTTGAAAAGAGACTGCAGTTTTTTCCACTATGATGTTAAAGAGAATATTGTCGTCTAAGGACAACCTGATGGAACTCGTAACCTTCATCTCCATGTCCTCCTACTCGTCATCCTTTATCATCTCTGGCTTCATGGATTTTTCCCACAAGACATTGTGAAGGCCTTGTTGAACCAAAAGTCTTTAATCTGTCTTTGCTATAGTACGGAGTTTCCTTTGTTGTTGAACTTCTCTACCTCGAAATTCAGATTTTACAATAAAAGTGAACCATCGATTTTGCAATTTGTGAGACAACTATAGTCCTTGGCTAAGTAGAGGTCACAAATTGAAGAGCAGCAGCTTATATGTGTCCAATGCAACACGGTAAACGGTACCTAATTTGGTGTGTCCTAGTATATTTTGGAGGATGAATTCTCTCTAAAAATTGTCCGATTCGTGTCCGACGTGACACGGACAACATTTTCTAAGTGTTTGTCCTTCCTAGAATACTCTACCTAACCAAAGCTTTATACTGACTGAATGAAAATAATCATATGCTCAACAATTAACCTCAACCTTCCAGTTGATCTGATCAAAATCATACTCTCTAAAACTCAGAAAGATTATCGACATACATATAGAATGAAATGACTATCATGAAAGGCCGAATAAGCATACCGCATATAAGCTCTCAAAGAGCACAAAATCCCTATCTTCTGAAAAAATGAAAGCAACGTAGAGTACAATAAACTAAAAATGTTCCAACTTACCTTCAACCAAAACAAGCTCACTTGCTTACTGTAGAGATTATGAGATAAATCTCATGACTATTCCATCTTATCATTATTGATAAACAGTTTGTTATCTTTGTCATCTTTTCTGCTTTTTTTTTTTTTTTTTGGTTTTCTGTTTTGTACTTACTTTTGGTGTATAATACCAACGTGTAATCAATGAATTCATCAACTTGATAATTAAAATATTCTCTGTTCATGGTATCAGAGCAGTAAGTTTTTTTTTCATAGCTTCTTCTTCCAATGTGTCTTCCAACACTTTTTCTTCCTCCAACGATCTCCTCCACCTACATCACTCTGCTACTCCTGTCACGGTGCTTGTAACCCATGTTCTCACCTCCACAAATTATCCCACATGGAGCTGTTCCATCCATACGGCGTTATCCGCGCAAAATAAACTTAGGTTCGTTGACGGATCACTCCCCAAGCCTGCTTCAATGGATGCTTCTTTTGCTTCATAGACTAGTTGTGACGCCATGGTGAAGTCCTGGCTCATCAACGCTCTTTCTCCGGAGATTGCAAATAGCGTCGTTTATGTCCCTACAAGCCGCGCTATTAGGAAGGACCTTCTTGATTGTTTTGCTCGAAAAGCAATTCTCCCAGCATCTATCAACTTCGGCGGGACATTGCTCTTTGTCGGCAAGATTCGGCTCCTATTTCGGTTTATTATACCCATCTCAAGGCTTTATGGGATGAATTAACTTATACTATTGAGTTTCTTTCATGTTCTTGTAGCTCATTCACGGCTTTTCAAAAATATTTTCAGCATTACCAACTTACTCAGTTCCTCATGGGTCTCAATGATGCTCACTCTAATACCCGTAACAATATTTTGCTAATGGATCCGCTGCCCACCTTCAATCGAGCATATTTTTTATTGATCCAAGAGGAGCAACAACGGATCATTATGGAGACGGCGTCCCCTTCACGCCAGTTTCAATGACTATGGCAATTTCTGGTCCAAAGCAGTCTGGGATCGGCACACCTTCACGCAGCAGTACACCTGGTAAAAAATTTCGTGGCACTTGTTCCCACTGCAAAGGGAAGGGACACGCCATCGACCGATGCTATCGTCTACATCATGAACTTGTGCCTCCCGGTCATCGGCTTCGCCGTCCCATATGCCACCTCTATTGCTACCGTTGCCAACTACTGTGCCTACAACTTCGACTGCCATACCTCCTGATTTTACTTCAGAATTGTTTCAGCAGATGATGGCATTTTTTCAGTCTAGTAATGCAAAGCCTTCTGTGAACATGACAGGTACTCAGGTTCATAATTCTTTCCCGTCTTTTAAATGGATCATTACCTCTAGGGCTACCCATCATATGATTTCTGATCCCTCTCTATTTTTTTCTTCTGTCAAACTCACTATTCCATTTTATGTCAATTTGCTTAATGGTTCTCATGTCCTCAGTTTCTCAAATTGGCATCGTGAGACTAAATAACTCTATTACTTTTTCTAATGATTTTTGTGTCCCTTCTTTTGGTTTTAATGTTATCTCTGTTAGTAAACTTGTCACTTCTTCCCAATGTTCTGCTCATTTTTTTTCTGGTTCATACTTCTTTCATAACCTGAAGACGAACATGAAGATTGGAGCGGGTGAACAGCGTGTTGGCTTATATTACTTTGCTTATATTACTTTGCAAGTCTCCTCAATAAGATGCCCACTGTCAACATGGTATTTGGCTTGCATAATAATTTTATATTACAACATCAGTGTTTCGGTCGTGCCTCGTCTAAACGCTTATCCTTTATGAATTTGAATTCTATTAATCATTTATGTATTGTTTGTCCTTTGACCAAACAAACATGTTTATCATTTAATAAAAGTGTTTCACTTTCTTCAAAAGCTTTTGATTTAATCCATGTTGACATCTGGGGTCCTTATCACACTCCATCTCTCTGTGGATCCCGATATTGTTTGACAATTGTCGATGACTTTTCTAGGTATAGTTGGATTTATTTGATGTCTCAAAAATCTGCTGTCAAAACAATTTTACCAACTTTTTCAACGGTTTCAACTCAATTTAACACGACCATTAAACAACTTAGGCATGACAATAATTCCATTTTCTTAACCTAAGACCATATTTTGCTAGTAATGGGATTCTCCATCAAACCCCGTGTGTTGGCACCCCTCAACAAAACGACATTGCTGAACGAAAGCACAGAGATCTCCTCAATACTGCTCGCGCTCTTCGTTTTCAGTCTAACCTTCCCATAGAGTTTTGGGGTGAATGCATATTAACTGCAACTAATCTCATTAATAGACTGCCCTCTTATGTCATTTCCAACATCACTCCTTATGAACGGTTATTTGGTCATCCCCCAACCTATCAACATCTTGGCGTGTTTGGATGTCTTGCTTTTGCTACTATTTTGGCATCTTCCTCTCGTTTTAAGTTTTCACCTAGGGCTCGCAAATATATTTTTATTAGTTATATGTTTCTCAAAAGGTTACAAATTGTATGACTTGACCTCCAAAAAGATTTTCACTAGCAGAGATGTTGTCTTCCACGAATCAATCTTTCCATTTGTCAAGCAAACACCTTCACCTTCCATTTCCCACACTCAGCCACTACCTACACCATCTTTTTCCATCCCGTGTCTTCAACCTATTCCCTTACTCTCAGTCGCTCCGTTGTCGGATTCACCCTGAACTGCTAGTGGACCAGATCCGTAACCCCTTTCATTTGTCGATCCGGCCCCGTCTCGACCCACACACCTCCTCCGGCTGCCACGCACCTTCTCGAGAGCACCGCTCGGGAGCGCTTTTTAGCTCCAATGCCCACCCTACCAACTTCTCGAGACGGGAGTCCGTCGGCGGATCAGTCCACGTCGGTCAACACCGAACCGTTCCCTTCCCGGGATTCCCTATTACTTTTATGCGATGTTCCATCTCCTCCGGCTCCGGCAACTGTTCCCATCCCACTGCCAGACATATCTTCCTGCTCCAGTGCTTTCGCTCGTCAAGGTATTCATTTTTCCTTAGAAAATTCAATTTCATATTCTCGTTTATCTTCTGCAAACCGCTCTTTTGTAGCATCCATTTCCTCTATGTCTGAACCTGTTTCCTTCACTCAAGTTGTGCAAGATCCCCTCTAGCGAGATGTCATGTATGCTGAATTCAAAGTTCTGGAACAAAATAGGACTTGGTCTCTCGTTTCGTTGCTGGCAGGTAAGAAGGCGATTGGTTGTCGTTGGGTTTATAAAATTAAATACAACTCTGATGGTCCTATAAAGAGATATAAGGCACGGCTGGTTGCTAAAGGTTTTACACATATGGAGGGTCTTGATTATCATGATACCTTTGCTCCTGTGGCTAAACTTGTTACTGTTCGTTGTCTTCTCTCTGTTGCCTCTGTTCATGGCTGGCCTATTCACCAGATGGATGTCTATAATGCTTTCTTACATGGGGACTTAGATGAGGAGATTTATATGTCTCTTCCTCCCGGATTTGATTGAAAGAGGGAGAATGTGGTCTGCAAGCTTCATCGTTCTTTGTATGGCCTGAAATAGGCTTCACGGATATGGTTTCAAAAAAATTCTATTGTTCTTCTGTCTGCAAGCTATGTTCAATCCAAATTCGATTATTCCTTATTTACAAAAGGAAAAGCATCCAGTTTCATAGCAGTTTTGGTCTATGTAGATGATATTGTAATCACTGAAAATGATACTGATGGGATTTTATCTCTTAAGGATTTCTTCAATAGACAATTTCATATTAAAGACCTCGGTCCTTTGAAATTCTTCTAAGGGATAGATGTGACTTGTACTTCGAAGGAAATTGTGTTATCCCAACGAAAGTATACTATGGAGATACTAGAAGATATGGGACTCCTTAATTCAAAGCCTTGCGAGTTTTCCATAGACTCCAACATCTCTCTTTCTAGATATGAAGGTGGGGTGTTAGAGGACCCTACTACCTATAGAAGATTCATCGAAAAGTTACTTTATTTACAAGTTACTCGGCCAAATATTACCTACTCTGATAATCTATTGAGTCAGTTTGTGAGTAAACCTCGTCGTCCTCACTTTGATGCAGTTGTTCGAATTCTTAGATATTTGAAACAGACATCCGAACAAGGGATTCTTCTCTCCTCATAAATCTTTTTTGGATCTTCGAGTTTATTGTGACTCGGATTGGATAGGCTATAAAGATACCAGACGTTCTACATTAGGTTATATTGCTTTCTTTGGTTCTTCTGTTGTCTCTTGGTTCACCAAGAAGCAAACTACTGTTTCTCGTTCTTCTGCAAAGGGTGAGTACAGATCTTTGGCTTATGCATGCTCTAAGATTGTTTGGTTGAGGTCTCTCTTGAAGACTCTTTGTGTTCCTTATGACAAATCGATTGTCCTGTTTTCATATTCTAATCTCGTTTTTCATGAAAGGACGAAGCATATAGAAATTGATTGTCATTTTATAAGGAAAAAAATTCAGCTTATGTGATACAAGTAACTAAAATTTTATCTTCTCTACCGTTGGCGGACATGTTCACAAAACCTTCGAAAAAGGTCAATTTCTCAATTTGGTGTCCAAGTTGAACATGTTAAACATCCACTGTTCAACTTGAGCGGAAGTGTATAGATTATGGGATAAATCTCATGACTATCCCATCTTATCATTATTGATAAACAGTTATCTTTTCTGTTTTTTTTTCTTTCTGTTTTGTACTTACTTTTGGTATATAATACCAACGTGTAATCAATGTATTCATCAACTTTATAGTCAAAATATTCTCTCTGTTCACTTACCATATAAATAAAGAGCTAAGAAGTAGACATTGTATATTATAAAGAGTTGAGTAATCAATAATGAGATCATGATATTTTCTACGCAGATAATTTTTTTATTTTCGGACAAATTTAGGAAGAAAAATCTATTCCTATATTTGTTTAGGTTATACAAATTTGTATTTCGAAAATTGTGAATTTTCAGAAAAATAATTAACCCACAAAATATGAAAAAATCTATCCCTAAAAAAAAGGGTGGGTATAGTTTTTTGCCTGGGCAAATTTTTTTTGGTTCCTAATACTCTTTTTAAATTTTCTTTTTCTTTTTCTTATTTTTTTGTTTTTTAACATTTTTCATTTTTAATTTTTAAATTTTTTTTTTTGTGTTTTGGCTTTTCCAGTTTTTTTTTTTTTTAAGTTTTTTTTTGTTTTTATGTTTTTTATCTTTTTTCATTTTAAAGATTTTTGTTTTTGTTTTTCATTTTTTATCTTTATTTTTTTCAGAATTTCATTTTTTTTAAGAATTTTGTTTTTCATTTTTTTATCATTTTAATTTTTTTTTAGAATGAATTTTGTTCTTTTTTTTTCTTTTTTTAAGGGTTTTTTGTTTTGTTTTTTTGCTTTAATATTAATTTTTTTTTTCTTGACAATATTTATATAGTTACCAAACATAAAAATATAGTTTTCAGAAAATTTAATTACAAAATATTTAATTTTCGAGAATTTTCATCTAAATATAGTACCAAACATTCAGAGTTAAAGATCAAATCAAAGCACCTTAGACAGCAGCTTAAGTGCTCCAAAATAAGTCTGCACTCGGAACAGTTGACCATTTAAGTTAATTATATATGAAATCGCCTCTCTCCTAATTAAGTCCTTCGATGAGCATCAGTGCCCCCACCAACCTAAACTCAATTGGGCTGTTTAGTTGACTAATGGAGCTCTACTATTGAGAAATCACATCATGATTTGATAGTGAAGTTATGCGTCTAAAAAAATTGCATTATTCAAGTCCATTATTGTTGGCAGGGCCCCACAAAGTGAGGTACTAAATATTAGAATGAGCTTTCAATTCGGTTCCAATCGATTCGAATTATCAAAAATCGAATAAATTTAATTTAACAAATTCAAAATTAAAATCGAACAGAATCAGTAAAAATTGAACTTAAACCAAACCTGAATAATCGTTTCAATTTTCGGTTTATGTGGACTTTACTAATGGACCACAATTCTCAAAAATAAAAAAAATTGTGTTTTATTAAGCTCATATAATACCATTAAACAGCAAAATATTTCACTTCATCTTTAGCTAAAAGGTCAAAGGAGAATCTGTTTGCAATTGTAGTGTTTGCCTAGGGTCCCTTTTATAATCTCTTTTAAGCCAAAACAAATTTGTTGCAAACGATGTGGGACTAAAGAGCTTCTACAGCCGTTGTATAATATCATTGGGCCAATGGTGAGCATTGGGACTAAAGGATGTGGGACTAAGTGGCATTAGCTGAACACAGTGACAACACACTGATGGAGGTGATCTGTTCGCCTTCTCTTTGGTTGTTAACATATATGTTATATCTAGGATGGTTAGTCAAACAAGGATTTTTGTTCTGTGTCTACTTTCCAATTGAACGGTGAATACATTGGCTGAACAACAAATATATGAGAATATTTATAAATATTTGGTTGCACATCCCTATTTCCAACACTAAAAGCCTGGTTAATATATATATACACCCCCACCCCTAAACTACCCCGGATATCCACTCAGTATATTCAAAAGTGAAACCGAACCAATTTTTTTTCCAAACCGAACCAAATCTCTTATTCGGTTCAGTTCAATTTGATTTTTGGTCTAAAACTGAATAATGCTCACCCCTACTAAATACGAAGGTGACCAGTGTTATAAAAATTGGATCAAAAATCGACCTAGACAAGGTAGTGGGTCGGGCCGGCTCGACTCAGATCACACAGGTTCAACCAGTAGGTTAAATAAAGTGGTCCAAATTCAATCATTCATAGACATTGATTTTTACAAACATATTCATTTGTGACTGATTAAAAAAAAAAAGTAGGTCAACACCAACCCAGCTTAAATAAAACTATCGGTTCACGGGTTAATCGATTAAACTGACCGGTCCGATCCGATCCGATTTTGAAAACAATAAAGGTGACAATTACTACAACAAATAAATATACAAAAATTTTAATGCCGTTAGCAGAAATTCTAAAAGGGAGAAGATAACATTTGAAGACTTGAACCTAAAATTCCAACCAATCAATGATCCAATCATATTTGTTTCTCGCCCTACTTTTAGCAAATTATAAGGGCACTACACTTTTTACTTGGGGCTAGTCCAATGTAATTTTTCTCAAAATTATAAGTTTGTCACTCTTAAAGTTACTTGGGGCTAGCCTAAATTTTTATCATTGATAATTACAAGTTTGCCACCAAAATTCACTCGGGACTGTTATAATCAGGACTGTCAAAATTTTGACAGTCCTACTACCACTTGTAAGGACTGTCAAAATTTTGACAGTCCTACTACCACTTGTAAGGACTGTCAAAATTTTGACAGTCCTACAAATTGTTAGGACTGTCATAATTTTAACAGTCCCACAAGCTATGTGGACTGTCAAAATTTTGACAGTCCTAATTTTAATCCACTGAAAATTTTATATAAAACTAGGACTGTCAGGATTTTGACAGTCCCACAAACAATGAGGACTGTCAAAATTTTGACAGTCCTCATTTTAATTGTCAGGATATTTTTTTTTTAATTTTTTTCTATTTAGTTAGTTTTGGATTTTGATTTTTTTTATTTAGTTTAACATCCAAAATAAAATATGTTATCATTGAACCAAAAAAAAAAAAAAAATCTACCCTACGAATATTACGTCTGCCGTCGATCAGACTTCGAACGGCCATAACTATTTGTTTTCAAATCGTTTTTCGTCACACAATAGGTCGATTTGTATGTTTTCGAAGAGAGTAACACAATTCGTGTAGAAAGAATTTTCATCCGAAGTAAGACGTACATATTACAGACAAAAATATAAAATATAAAACTTTAAAGTATCATAACTTTTGACTGGGAGATCGAAACAAGGTTCAGTTTGTACCAAAATGATCGTATAGAAAAGTACTTCGGGATAAACGGTTTTACCGTTTGACAGACTTCCCAAAATTTTAGAATCGCAAAAAATTGATGTTTCGACCTCAAAAATTTACTTTTGGTAAAAAAAAAATTTACAAAATATTTTATGTACCAATAATAAATTTACTATTTTAAATAACAGAATACTTTAACAAATTTTAAGGATATAAATTTGGGATATTTTACTATTTTGAAATTGGCCCCCCCACCAATTAACAAAAAAAAATTAACAGAAAATTTTTTTTAGGACTGTCAAAATTTTGCAGTCCTACCAATGGGAATCTAAAAATTCAACATATATTTTTAGGACTGTCAAACTTTTGACAGTCCTACCAATTGGAAGGACTGTCAAAAGTTTGACAGTCCTAAAAATATATGTTGAATTTTTAGGACTGTCAAAATTTTGATAGTACTTCCAATTGGTAGGACTGTCAAAATTTTGACAGTCCTAAAAATTAACATATATGTCAAATTTTGACAGTCAAAATTTTTAGATCATGATTTTTAGACTGTCGACTGTCAATGTCAAAAAATTTAGGACTGACAGTCCTAAAAATTCAACATACATTTTTAGGACTGTCAAAATTTTGACAGTCCTTCCAATTTGTAGGACTGTCAAAAGTTTGACAGTCCTAAAAATATATGTTGAATTTTTAGGACTGTCAAAATTTTGACAGTACTTCCAATTGGTAGGACTGTCAAAATTTTGACAGTCCTAGAAATCAACATATATGTCAAATTTTGACAGTTCTTCTATTTTTTTCTTTTTCTTTTTTGGTTTCCTGTGTGCTATTATTTTTTTTTATCATTGTGTTATTATTTATGTCTTCCGGCGGCGGAGTGGAGGACCTGGTGGTAGCGACGGAGGAAGGAGGGGAGGGAGGAGTGGCGGACGCCGATGGTGCCGAGGTAGTCGAGCACCGAAAGGGAGTACGAGACGGAGGAACGGGAGAGGAAGGAGGCGGCGGGAGGCGGGGGGGGAGGCAGAGGCGGCGACGGCGACGACGACGGGAGGCGGCGACGGGAGGCTGCGGTGGAGGACGGGGGAGGAGACGGAGGAGGACGGCGGGAGGAGGGAGGGCTCCGGTGGGGTAGGGAGGGTTTGGGAGTGTTTGGGAAGAAGGGTTTCAAAGTGGACTAGTATGAATAAACTAATGGGCTAGTGTGAGTAAACTTTGCTCATTAATGGGCTAGCCCCAATCATGGACTAGCCCCAAGTAATTATAGTAGTGCTCTTATAATTTGCCTACTTTTAATATACTCTTGCAAATATGACGCACTGAGTTCTGAGATTTAACAATTCAACCACAAAAGTAATCTGAATGGCAAATCATGACCTAAATTAAGTTGTAGGCAACTTGACTTTTTAGACTTCTTTTTACAAAATCTTGGCTACCAAAAGGTTAAGAAGGGGCCGAAGGGTTGGCACTAGTGAAGCTTAACAAAGATTGTTGTCATAAGCTATTTTTTTAACCTGGTGTCATAAACTCTTGATCATGGGAATCAGCTAGCAAAAATAATAGTGTTTAATAAAATATGCTTATTTGTGCTATAATTATTGAGAATGACCTAATTGAACATGTATTAAAGAAATGTAAGGTACAAGATAAAATTTTAGAAAGAAAAAAAACTAAAAGATACAGAAAATTTACTGTAGCGAAATAAATTTATATTAAATTATTATAAACGAAACAAGTTTGAGAAATTTATAAAAAAAGTCATCGTCCGCCAACAGTGTTGGCGGAAAACACAATTGCTGTACACGTAAGCAGCAAAAAAATTAAAAAAAATTAAAATGTGGGCCCCACGGCCAATTTCCGCCAACTGAGTTGGCTGAAATTGGGGGGGGCCAATTTCAGCCAACTCTGTTGGCGGAAATTGGCCCCGTGGGGTCCACAATTTTTTTTTTGGGTTTGGTTTGGTTTGGTTTGGTTTGATTGGTTTTTTTCGTTGGTTTATTTTAATTAGTTATATTTCTGTTTTATTTATTTAGTTTTAGTTTAGTTTACTTTTGTAATTATATTTAAGTAAAATTATTTTAACGAAATGAAATTAAAATGAATTAATTGGAAAGAAATATTTAGAAATATTTTTTTCGGAACTTTGTTTTCCAAGCATCAAAATTTGTATAAATTCCATCTAAAGTATAAAAGTTTAAAAAATTAGAAAAAAAATATCAATATGAATTGGACGTTTATATTTATAAATATTATATTTTTATCGCAAATTTTTTCATCGTTAACAGACGTTAAAAAAATAATAATAAAAAAAATCTGTCGTAAGACTATTACGTCTGCCGTCGAGCAGACTTCGAGCGGCCATAAGTACTTGTTTTGAAATCGTTTTTTGTCAAATAATAAGTCGATTTGTATGTTTTCGACGAGAGTAACACAAATCATGTAGAAAAAAAATTTATCCGAAACAAGATGCATATGTTACAGGCAAAAATATAAATTTTAAAACTTTAAAGTATCATAACTTTTGACTGGGAGATCGAAACAAGCTCCAGTTTGTGCCAAAATGATCGTATGGAAAAGTACTTCGGGATAAACAGTTTCATCGTTTGACGGACTTCGAAAAATTTTAGAATCGTCAAAAAACGATGTTTCGATCTCCAAATTTGACTTTCGGGTAATCTTATTTTTGAATATTTAAAATTTACTGTAGGGAAATAAATTTATATTGGATGTGGGGGCCCACGGATTTAAATGATGTTTCGATCTACAAAATTTTTTTAGAAATATTTAAATTAATTTATGTTTGTTTAAAATTTTGAAATAAATTTATGTTTCGATATACAAATTTTGATGCTTTGAAAACAAAGTTTCGAAAAAAAATATTTCTAAATTTTAATTTTCCAATTAATTTATTTTAATTTTATTTCGTTAAAATAATTTTACTTAAATCTAATTACAAAAGTAAACTAAACTAAAACTAAATAAATAAAACAGAAATATAACTAATTAAAATAAACCAACGAAAAAAACCAATCAAACCAAACCAAACCAAACCAAACCAAACCCAAAAAAAAAAATGTGGGCCCCACGGGGCCAATTTCCGCCAACAGAGTTGGCTGAAATTGGCCCCCCCCAATTTCAGCCAACTCTGTTGGCGGAAATTGGCCGTGGGGCCCACATTTTAATTTTTTTTAATTTTTTTGCTGCTTACGTGTACAGCAATTGTGTTTTCCGCCAACACTGTTGGCGGACGATGACTTTTTTTACAAATTTTTCAAACTTGTTTCGTTTATAATAATTTAATATAAATTTATTTCGCTACAGTAAATTTTCTGTAAAAGATACTTGTAGTAAAACACACACAATATGCTAAAGTAACATTTGAAAAAAAAAAAAAAACTCAAACTCTTCTATGCAGCTCATGAAAATAAGTAACTTTTCCAAAAAATAAGTATGGATTTGATACAACTTAGTAAAGCTACTTTGCTTTTTTTTTTTGGCTTTTTTTTTTGTTTTTTTGAAAAGCACAATAGTTGTATTGGGTACAAACTACCTAGTATTTTTGAAAGCTGCTACTTTTTATAGGTAGCTTTGAAAGCATAAAGTGATGGCTTTCAAAAGTTGCTTAAGCTTATTGTATACTTCTTACAAAAATATTTGTTTAAAATTTTTCGTAAGTCCCTACTTATACTCTCTTTTTTTCATTTGTGTTAATACATGTATAATTTGGTCTTTTTCAATATTCATCACTGAAAAACATGTTCTTTTTTAATCGAATTCCTTATTGCTCTGAACAATTTTGATCTTAACAAATGTTCTTTATGGTTAGTAGCTTACGAGACAAACTTATAGAAAAAGCTAATGACATCAACTTTTGATTATCTTCAATAATACCAAACTCATTCTAAGATCGGGTTTAGTACCTCTTATATAGTTGTTTGGTAACAGCTTCTTTTATTTATTTGTTTGATATGTTAGTTCATTTTTATGATAACTTTTGGAAAAGAAATAGAAATACCATAACAGGTTTAAGCGTAAACAACTTTTACCAAACACACTTATGTATTTCTTTTCAATAGATCAATGATAAACAAAACTTTGAAGGTTAATTAGCAGCTTAGGCCGAAGATTACTATTAATGTCGTTCTACACGCTCTAAATAAATATATTATTTATACTATTATATAATGAGAAAAGTTCAGTTTCAATTATGAAACTTTTCTTCCAAATATACCTCTTACGTTTACTAATTAAAATTATTTATCTATACTACTATATAATATAAAAAGTTCACTTTTATCATGAAAATTTTCTTTCCAAATATATTCTTACATGTTTACTAATTAAAATGATTCATCTATACTACTATATGATAAGAAACTTCCAGTTTTACAGTAATTTTTTTTTTTCAAATATACCCTTACATATTTACTAATTAAAATTGATCATTAAAGTTAATAGAAATAATTTGATAATTACGAGAGTTATCATTTGATATTCCTATAAATTCTTACAAATAGTTATAAAATAATTTTTAATAACCTAATAACAAATTTAGTCTTCGTAAGTTGTCATTTACTCTTCCTAAATAGTCCTGCAGATATAAAATAATATATAATAATATAATAATAAATTAAGAATAATTAAAAATGTTGTCTTTTAGTTTTTCAAATTTATTTTAATAAATATTAGAATAATTATATCACTTATTCTTAGTCTTCGTATTAATAATTTCTGAAATATTTTTAATACACGTACATATATATTAGTTTTTAATATAAGGAGAGAGGAAAAAAAAGCACATTAGACAAGGAGTAGTAAATGACTACAATGCCCTCTGTAAGCAAAAAAAAAAAAATACACATCTTGTGCTCAGCCACGAGGGGGTATAACATCGCAGACCGACGGTTTTGAGATCGAACCACAGAAAAAGGTGTGATTGTGGGTGTGAAAATTAGGAATAGTGTACCCAAAGAACGTGCAGCAGTACGATGTGCATAAAGTCTCGTACGTTGTGTCGGACATCGCAACGTGTCGGACAACGGATAAAATAAGCAGATCTTTGAAAATTTAACCACCCTAGCTAATTAATTACCTTGGCGATCCTCCCAGCATGATGAGCTTGGAGAAGAGGTCCGGCCTCGATATGGAGGCGAGCGCCCCGACGGCGGCGGAGACGGAGTGGCCGACGTAGACGCAGCTGCCGACGCCGAGCTCCTCGAGGATGGCGAGGAGGTCCATGGTGTAGCCTTCGAGCGTCGCGTACCGGTCGAAGTCGAAGTAGTCCGGGTTGGTCGTCCCCGCGCCCATGTTGTCGTACAGCATCACGCGGAACTCCTCCACCAGGTGGGGGACCAGGTGCTTCCACACTGACTGGTCCGTGCCGAACCCGTGGGCGAGGACTATGGTCCGCTCGCTACCGGACCCGCCGCCGGCCCGGCCGATCACGCGGACATTGTGGGCTTCCTCCACTACGCCCATCGCCTGCTTATTTGAGGAGGAGGAGGAGGAGGAGGAGGAGGAAGAAGGGTACTTGTTTGGTGTGGAATTGAAAGAATTGAACAAAGGAGCAGACAGCTTTATACCGCTGGTGTGTTGTACACCACACATTTGGGGTGCAGAGTTGGTTAGTAGTGGGCTATGCTGTGACTACAACAAAATACCTATAACCCTCTTACAACCGTCACGTGGGAGATCGGAAAAAAAAAAATAGGACTCAATTGCTGTCCGGGTAACCGTCACGTGACAGAAATATCATATGACTGTTGGAAATATACATTGACTCAAATTAAAGATGATGCATGAATTTGTTAGTTCATTGATGAATCTATCCATGTCTCTCCAACTTCAGTGAAAGAAATAATTAATCCTCATAAGTGTGATACATTCTTCAATGAATCTAGATTCATCTACTTGTGCCTATAAGTAGGCTTGTATTTCATTCGTTTGAAGTGTGCAAAAATTCGAGAGAAAAGATAGAGACATGTGAGGAAGAACACCTTGTAATCCTCTTGTGTATTGTTGAATAAATACTTGGCTGCACCACCGTGAACGTAGGAGTTATTTCTCCGAACCACGTAAATCTCGTGTCTCATTTCTTTTCTTTCGTATTCCATTATTGCTTCCGCTGTGTGCACTAATTGGTATCAGAGCTACATGGTTTTGAATATCTTGGGGCATTGATTTGTGCTTGGAATTTTATTCCAAGATTGTAGTTGTGTTTGTCTAACACACTTGGTGAAAGAAATTCATTGAAATGGCTGAAGATAAAAAGACAACTGGAGAGTCTTCGAGTAACTTGCATCGACCTAAGGTGTCGACTTCGAGTTTTGATGTCTCGAAATTTGACGTGACAAACAACTTCGATATTTGGCAAGGTGAAGTACTCGATCTTTTGGTATTGCAAGATTTGGATCTCACACTCGAGGAGAAGCCCGATGATGTATCTGACTCGACATGAAAAAAGCTTAATCGACAAGCTTGTGGGATCATTCGATCGTGTCTTGGAATGGACCAAAAATATTCGTTCATGAAGGAGACCTCAGCAAAAGATCTTTGGGATAAACTCGAAGTCAAATACATGCAAAAGAGCGTGAAAAATCAACTCCACTTGAAGAAGAAACTCTTCCGCTTCGACTATTGTAAAGGTACGACCATGGTTGAGCATCTTGATAGTTTCAATAAAATTATCACTGATTTGTTGAATCTCGATGTTGAAATCTCTGATGAAGATAAAGC
Organism: Iris macrosiphon; assembly: GCA_036927795.1. Classification (NCBI taxonomy): domain Eukaryota; kingdom Viridiplantae; phylum Streptophyta; class Magnoliopsida; order Asparagales; family Iridaceae; genus Iris; species Iris macrosiphon. The sequence goes on along the minus strand of JAYESA010000016.1, from coordinate 106,762,342 downwards.
CTTGTTATTGTTAAATTTTTTACCCGAGTCTTACGAACATTTGACAACTACCTTGTTGCATGGTAAATTTGAGATAAAATTTAACGATGTTTGTAATTCTTTGATGAATAACGAGATACGAAAGAGGGACAAACAAGTCCAGCGAGATTCTAGCTCGGATGCTCTCACTGTTAGAGGCATGACTTCCTCTCGAAAAAATGATGATAAAGGGAAGTCTCGATCAAAGTCAAGGATGATAGAGGGAAGTCTCGATCGAAGTCAAGGAGAAAATTTGACCGCAAAAGGATTGATAAAGATGAATGTGCCTACTGCCACCAAAAGGGACATTGGAAGAAGGACTGTCCGAACATGAAGAAGAAGGATTCCAAGACAAATGTGGCCCAGAAAGATGAAAGTGATACAGACGAGACTTTGACCGTGTCACTTTCGGTCAGTAACCTTGATGAGTGGATCCTTGATTCGGGGTGTACCTATCACATGTGCCCCAACAAGGAAATATTTTTGGATTTTAAGAAGATCGATGGTGGTGTCGTCTACATGGACAACAACAACACTTGCAAAACCGAGGGCATTGGCTCGGTTCAGTTAAAGATGTTTGATGGAGCAATCCGGAAACTTGGAGATGTTCGTTATGTTCCTGGATTGAAAAGGAATCTCATCTCGCTTGGAGCCTTGGAATCGAAAGGCTATCGGAGCTTCCCGGGACTCAACCAAACCAACCGTGCTGCCGATGCCGGATTGTAAGATCACCGACGAGCTACAAAACGAGTGCTAAGGATCACCATGGATGATGGAACTCTCAAAGTCACTAAAGGCGCATTGGTGACGATCAAAGGGACCCTAAAAGAAAATCTATACTTCCTTAAGGGTAGCACAATTGTCGGACATGCAGCTACGGCATGTTCCAAGAAATCTGATGCTTCAAAATTTTGGCATATGCGACTTGGGCATACCGGTGAGAAGCCTCTTCAAACTTTGATAAAACAATGCGTGCTTAAAGGGGCTAAAACTGGTAAAATTAGCTTTTGTGAACATTGTATTTTTGGCAAGCAAAGAAGGGTGAAGTTCGGCACATCTATACACCGAACGAAGAGTATCCTTGATTATGTTCACACAGATGTTTGGGGTCCAACGAAGAATGCGTCGCTTGGAGGAAAAAGGTGGTTTGTCACCTTTATTGATGATTACTCGAGACGAGTTTGGATGTACCCAATGAGCCATAAGAATGAAGTCATGGATATCTTCCTTGAGTGGAAGAAGATGGTGGAAAATCAGACTGGACGAAAAATTAAGAAGTTACGATCAGACAATGGTGAAGAATACAAGTTTGATCCTTTTCTTGAAGTATGTCTAGAACAAGGAATTGTTCATCACTTCATCGTTCCAGAAAATTTACAACAAAATATGGTCGCCAAAAGGATGAACCAGACTTTGGTTGAAAAGGCTTGGTGCATGTTGTCTCAGGCAAGCTTGAGCAAAGCATTTTGGGCAGAAGCAATCAACTATGTAGTTCACCTTGTGAATCGATTACCTACTGTTGCAAACGGGGGTAAAGCACCACTTGAAAAATGGTCAGGTAAACCTGTTAATGATTATGATCAATTGTATATTTTTGGTTGTCCTGCTTATTACCATATTTTTGAATCTAAACTTGACCCTCGAGCAAAGAAAGCTATTTTCATGGGCTTTAGTTTAGGAGTTAAAGCATACAGGTTATGGTATCCGGAGTCAAAGAAGATCGTCAAAAGCCAAGACATGACATTTGACGAATCGGTAATGCTTTTGAAAAAGACCGATGAACCTCCTAAGCAAGCTAAGAAGGTCACTGTTGCTCCTGAGGCGGTTATTCTTGTAGGAGAATCTTGTCAAAATAAACCGGTTGATGATGAGAAAAACTCCGATAAGGTGGAGGACATCATGCAGGTGGAGGAATGTCTCGAGAAAGAGACTCGAGAACCTGAGGTAGCTGAATCTATTGCAAAGAATAGACCTCAGAGGAAAATTAAACGGCCAGCTCGATTTGATGATATAGTTGCATTTGCACTCCCTGTGATCGAGGGAATTCCGAATAGCTACAAAGATGCTATTCAAGTTTCAGAAAGCTCGAAATGGAAGGAGGCCATGGACGAAGAAATGAAGTCTTTGAAAAAGAATCAGACTTGGAAATTGGTGCAACTTCCTAAGGGAAAGAGAGCTATCAGATGCAAATTGGTGTATGCAAAGAAAGATGACACTCAGGAATTCGATACAAAGCTCGATTGGTGGCCAAAGGATATGCTCAAAAGGAGGGTATAGACTACAACGAGATCTTTTCTCCTGTTGTGAAACATTCGTCTATTCGAGTGTTGTTGGCGTTGGTAGCTCAATTTGATTTCGAGCGTTTCCAACTTGATGTCAAGACGGCTTTCTTGCATGGAGACTTGAGTGAAGAAATTTATATGACACAACCTGATGGATTTCGTGTTCTTGGAAAGAAAAATTGGGGTTGCAAACTACGAAAATCCTTGTATGGCCTTAAGCAGTCTCCTCGACAATGGTATACTCGTTTTGATCAGTTCATGGTGGAATACAGGTACACTCGTAGCCAATTTGATCATTGTGTGTACTTTCGGAAACTTAATAATGGCTCCTACATTTATTTGCTCTTGTATGTGGATGATATGTTAATTGCATCCAAAAGCAAGGTGGAGATAGATAAATTGAAGGTCCAACTCAGAAATAAGTTCAAAATGAAGGACTTAGGCGAGGCTCGACGAATACTTGGAATGGAGATCAAGAGGGATCATCCTAATGGTACCGTTTGGTTGTCACAATCTCAATACTTGAAGAAGATTTTGGAGAAATTTGATATACATGGTTCGACCAAACCTGTAAGTACTCCGCTCGCCCCTCATTTCAAGTTAAGTACTTCTTTATGCCCGACTTCTGATGAAGAACGAAAACACATGGAAAATGTTCCCTATACAAATGTTGTTGGATCATTGATGTATGCTATGGTGTGCACTCGGCCTGACCTTTCGCATGCTGTTAGTATAGTTAGCCGATACATGCACAATCCGGGAAAGGGACATTGGCAAGCTGTGAAGTGGATACTTCGATATCTTCGGGGCACTGTTGATCTTGGTTTAAAATTTTAAAGAAAGAATGATCTAGAGTTTGATAAATTGGTGGTTGGTTATGTGGATTCGGACTATGCTGGTGATCTTGACAAAAGGAGATATACTACTGGATATGTGTTCACTAAGGCTGGTGGATCCGTTTGTTGGCGTTCGATGCTTCAATCCACAGTTACATTGTCCACTACTGAAGCTGAATATATGGCAGTCACTGAAGCTTTTAAGGAAGCTATTTGGATGAATGATTTGGTGAATGATTTGAGATTTGCTCAAAAGCACGTTGAGGTATTTTGTGATAGCCAGAGTGCTATTTGTTTATCAAAAAATTAAGTTCATCATGTCCGAACCAAGCATATTGATGTTCGATTTCACTTCATTCGAAAGATTATTAATGAAGGTGATATTCGATTGTTGAAGATAGCTACTGCTGAAAATTCAGCCGACATGTTAACGAAAGTGGTTACTCGAGATAAGTTGGTCCATTGCTTGGACCTGATCAACATTGGATAGTCGGTGCACCCGTTTGCAGCCAAGTCAGTTATGAGGATACATGAATTTTTTGTCAAGGTGGAGATTGTTGAAAATATACATTGACTCAAATTAAAGATGATGCATGAATTTGTTAGTTCATTGATGAATCTATCCATGTCTCTCCAACTTCAGTCAAAGAAATAATTAATCCTCATAAGTGTGATACATTCTTCAATGAATCTAGATTCATCTACTTGTGCCTATAAATAGGCTTGTATTTCATTTGTTGGAGTGTGCAAAAATTAGAGAGAAAAAAGAGACACTTGTGAGGAAGAACACATTGTAATCCTCTTGTGTATTGTTGAATAAATACTTGGTTGCACCACCGTGGGCGTAGGAGTTATTTCTCTGAACCACGTAAATCTCGTATCTCATTTCTTTTCTTTCGTATTTCATTATTGCTTCCGCTGTGTGCAACAGTGACATTCGTTCATTGGAGGGAGGGGTGGAGCCGGATGTGGCCCACATAGCAGAGGGAGAGAGGGTTGTAAGTAGTTGGTAGTAGACTTAGCATTATTGTTGTTAATATGACAATTATAAACTATTTAACCAAGTTCCCCCGAGTAGTTGACGAGACCCTCTCTTCTCCGGTTTGCTTCTGTTCACTTCGGATAGTTCCCCTGCCAACGAGGATTACAAAAAATTGGTTATACAGAAAACATTTTTAAATAAATTAACTAAAATAAAATTATATATATATATATATATATATATATGTTATAAAAATTGGATAATAGACACGGGTAAATGCATTCGAGCCTTATATCCGTCTAATAAATCTCTAAAGATTACGGTTAATTCCGAAAAGATGGATGATATATATATATATATATATATATATATATATATATATATATATATATATATATATATATATATATATATATATATATATATTTGTTAATTTTTTGTTAACTGGGTTGACGTTTGCCAAATTTTTGTCAACCAAGTTGAAGAAAATCTGACTGTAGTTTTTTTTTTTTTTGGGTTTTTTTTATGTTTTTTTTTTTGTTGATTTTTTGGGATACTTGTGTTTGGTTTTTTTCTTGGTGTGGTTTTTTTTAAATAGTGCTTTTGTTTAGTTTTATTTAGGTTTAGTTCTTTTAAAAAAAATATTGTAGTAATAATTTTTTTAAATAAATTAGAAAAAAAATTAACATCCAAAATAAAATATGCTTTCATTGAACATCCAAAAATTTAAAAAAAAATCTGCCGTAAGAAAATTACTTCTGCCGTCAAGCAGACTTCGAGCGCCCTTAACTATTTATTTGGAAATTATTTTTAGTCAAACAATAGGTTGATTTGTATGTTTTCGACGAGACTAACACAATTCGTGTAGAAATAATTTTTATCTGAATCAAAACGCACATGTTACAGACAAAAGTATAAAATTTAAAACTTTAAAATATCATAACTTTTGACTGAGAGATCGAAACAAAGTCCAGCTTGTGCAAAAATGACCGTAACGAAAAGTACTATAGGATAAACCGTTCCACCGTTTGACAGACTTCGAAAAAATTTAGAATCGCAAAAAAATGATATTTCGACCTCCAAATTTTACTTTCGGTCATTTTAGAATCGCAAAATATATTCTTGCGTATATTTTTTATTTTTTTTAACGATAAAATTATATATTTATAAATAATTTACTAATCATAATAAGATCGATTTAATTTTCGATTACGGTTGAAATTTTGAAATTCTGCTTAGCAATTGTGGGAGTAACGGTTATAAGGTATTTTTAGAGTACCGATTATGATGGCCCGTTACTGTTTCAAAAATAAACAATTGGTTCAAAAATATTCCAAAACCGGTAAAAACATTATTACCAAAAAAAAAATTTGAGAATTTTGCCAACTCAGTTGGCGAACTATTTCGTTATTGTTTCAAACTTTTTTTTTCCTAATTTATTCAAAAAATTATAGGTATAGCAAATTTTCTGAAAAATAAATTAAATTTAAAAAAAAACTAAAATCAAACATACACAAGAAAACCTAAACAAAAAACAAAAAAACCAAACAATAATATCAAATAAAACCCATAAAAAATAAAAAATAAAAAATTATTTTCTGTACAGCAATTTTTTCAGGAAAAAATCAATTATTTTTTGTACAACAAAAAAGTCAAAAAAAAAACTAAACATACTTATCCCCAAAAACAACACAAACAAAAAAAATTAAATCAAAAGAAATCCAAAACAAAAAACCCAAAAGAAAACCACCCGCACCCATGGCTTAAACCGGTTAAACTGGAGTTGCTAAATATGATTTGCTGAGTTATGGGGATATTAAAATATGATATGCCGACTTTTTGTCATCCCAGATGGCGAAAGCTTTCGTGATTTCAAATTTTTACAAATAGTTTCATTTTAGTTATGCGGACTTTTTGTTCTGATGGCGATATCTTTCTTGATTTCTAATTTTTATTGTTTGTTTTGTTATTAGGGATAAGTATTTGTACTAGTTCTTTTGAGACTAGAGGAGAGGGGGGTCATAAAGCATTTATGGACAAGAAATTATTCAGTGAACCGGATCACCATGAGTCTTGGTTCTCCTTCACACGATGAGTGAGTGCATACAGTGACAGCCGTGATTCTCCTCTCTATCCCAAATCTCCAGACCATCAAGTGAAAGAGAATCAAAGTTCATGGTGAGTCCGACTCATTAAATAATTTATCGTAGTTCATGTGTTTTATCCGTATTTGTATTCGTATCTCTATTTGCATATATATTTGGCACGTGTCTAATACAACATTTTCTTACACTATACTTCTGACAATCGAATTCATTTGGACACATCTTATAAGACACTTAATCGATACGATGTTCTGGATACATATTCGATACAAAACTTCCTAGAGACGACACTTAGTTGTAGCTCGTCCATGTTTGATCTAATTATCAAACATATTTGAAATTGCAATATTTTAATCGAGTCATTTTTTTATTATCATCTAGAACCCAAATTCTACCCACAAATATATATATATATATATATATATATATATATATATATATATATATATATATATATATATATATATATCCATGTCTATAGAATATGGCACAACCCTCCTTACATGTGTTTGCGCTTAGTTTTAATTTCATGGCCAAGAGAATATATGGATTTTTGGGGTTGGACCTTGAAGAAAGAGGTTATGCACAATAGATGTAGGGATGCAAGTCAAAAACAACGTCCAGCCTATGCCACAGAATCGGCGGTAGAACGCTGTCTGGATAATCTATCTAGCAATATAATGAACCACCAACAATATCAATATACTTAATCACAGATTTACGATAGAAACGAGCACGAATTATGATAAAAGAATAGAATAGTCACATACAACTCATGAGTCTAAAAATATATCAATGAGTCAGAAAGAATACTAACAAATAAGCTGGAGACAAATTCAGTACAAAAGAATACTAAGAAGCTACAAGTCCTGGGTCATCTGTCTCAGTTGGGATAAGTCCCTCCTGAACCAGGGTCTCTGACTCTAAACCCACAACATCCTGAGGTCCATAATGTGTAGGGTACCACTCCTCAATGTCATTTGGAAAAAAAATATCCAGTCAGGAAAGGAGCAGAGTACATCTCTAACAGCAGTTCTAATCAATGATAAAAACTATATAACAGTAAATAGATGTGAATATACAAGATGCACAATAGATACAAGAGATACACAATAAGAAAATACTTGAAATAAATACAAGAATGAACAATATGTCAATGAACAAGAATACTAATGACTAAGTGAGTGAGTACTAGCTTTAACATGTGATCGGCTTAGAAACTTGCACAGGAATAATGGTCTGGTTAGTCATACGTGCGGTGTATGACCAACACTCACAGGAAAATAATACTTGCACATGAAGGTATGATCACATATCTATACTAAAATATTTTTCACCCCCGACTGGTATAGTAGATTCAACCATGGTATGCTATGGCACGGGATTCTCTAGGAAGATAGCAAATCTTTCCGAGAATCAGTGTCTGTACATGCACAAGATAATGAATGAAACAAGACTTGCACAAGATACACCATATACAAAGAATAATATCTCATAACGAGATCCGGATATACCAATCCGTGTAACCATCGTGTCAAGAAACATGGATATCTACACTAAATACAATGAACATAGAGAATATCATAAATGAGAAACTATCAGAGAATGTACTCGCCTGAAGTCCAATGAATAGTCTCACAGATGTCTGATACGGTGCCTCGAAGACCTAGATATGGAATATAAAAATCAATACAAGGTTTTGAAAAGAAAAATAACTTAAACTAGTCAACTTCTAGGTCAACAAGCCATTTCTAAGTCAAAAAATTAAACTAGGTCAACTCTAAGTCAAATCGGTCAAACTATGGTCAAACTATGACAAACTACATATTTCTAGGTTACATGAGTCTATCTCAAAGATGTTGGGTTCAAACACAATGAATCTAGGTCATAAAAGCTATATCTTAGGATACTAGGATACCGTATCTCAGGATACGCAAATAGGAGATAAAATATCACACATACATATATCAAACAATATTACATATTAAATCCTAATTACCAAAAGCTATGTGGATACCTTGGTTTCGAACCAACTTGGTATCGCAACACTAAACCTCCATTTTGATACCCAAACCCAATACCTTGGTCATCCCCAATACCTTGTACTTACCTTGGTATCTCAAGGTAAAAGCCACAACTTCATATATATACTAACTATCCATTAATAACTATTATGCTAACACTAATTATTACAATATAGTTTACTAAAACATAAATACCAAATATGAAATACATACATATATACTAATACCATATATATTAAATAACTATAATAAATACATATATATATACTCTACCACAGAACTATTGCTAAAGCCCTCGCTGCCGTCGCTAAAACTGCTGATACGCTGCTGATACCGCTGTTGTGGCTACAATTCTGCTGATGTCGCTAATACTGTTGATGCCGCTGTTACTGAAACGCTGTCGCTGTAGCTGACTACTGCCGTCGCTGAAGCTGCTGCTGTTGCTATTGCTGCTGTTGCTATAGCTGCTGCTGCTGTTGTTATTGCTGTTGTTGCAATCACTGTTGTTGTTGTTGCTAAAATCCTGCCCTCCTCTCTCACTCTTATATATATAACACATAATATATATATACTAATATATACATCATAACTACTACTATATAAAATATATATACACTCATCTAAATACATATATATGTATCCACAATAATACATATAACATAAGATACACATATATAGTAACATATAGATATAATTACAACTTATACGTACACACACACACACACACACACACACACACACACACATATATATATATATATATATATATATATATATATATATATATATATATATATATATATATATATATATATATATACTACAATAACTAATAGCCTTCACATATGTAGAAAAATAGCTACATAAATATATACACATAGACATATAGATCCATGACACATAATACATAAATATATATACACAACAATATATATATATATATATATATATATATATATATATATATATATATATATATATATATATATATATACATCACCATGACTAAGAACAATTTAGAAATAGATCTAAAATTAAATTGCACAAACACATGGAGTGTGTCACACCCGTATCCCACTAGATCTAGGATACGCTTGTGATACGAGTCCACCACACATCCAAACGTACCTTGAAGGACACAAACAAGTCTAATATATTATTTATGAACAATACGAAGAGTCAAACACAAATCTACGTGTCTGTGTCAAAATATGACATGCACAAAGTCCCGTATCGGAGGAAAAATCCCTAAATCAACACGTATCACCAAATTGTTGGGACCTACACGTACCCAATTGTGGACACGACACTAGCCCCAAACATACAAGAACATACCAAATTGATCTATAGGACCAATTGACATACACAATAAATGTCAATCTCGGAATTTCTCCAAAATTGACACAAAAAGTACTATAACTTTCACAATAGGCCTCCTATGAACACAAAACCAAATCCCATGGTAGCCTATGCATATGGGTTGATTTCTCATGGTTAAATCTCAGATTTAGAACCTAATTTAAGGAAAAAAAACTGAATTATACCTATTGGGAGATGGATTCCCAATGAAACCTCCAAATGTTATGAAATTGGCCTCCAACTTATAGATCCTTGCTCCTCTTTGTAGATCCTTACTTCCTCCTTCTAGATCCTTGTTCCACTAGTCTCCAATGGTGATTTGGAAAATAATTGGGATAAAATTTGGTAGAAAAATGATGTGGAATGAAGAAATTTGGTTGAGAAAAAATTTAGATCTAGTTTTCAAATGAAAAGAGGAGAGAGAAATTTTCTCCCTCTTTTTATATAGGCCGGCCCCCTCTACCCCTTCCTCAAGTCACTATGTAATGTCCATTATACCCCTTGGGGCCTCACATGAAGAAATAATTAAGGAGAAAAGATTATAGTCTAATGGTTTAATTAAATTAATCATCCTTCTAATCAATGGGCTTTCTAGTTGGGCTCAAATCTAACAATTAATACATGTTGGTCTATGAGTCTAAACTAAACTATTTAGGTCCACTAACACAAGTCCAAAATAAATAAATAACATCTAACAACAATTAAATAATATAATAAATAATTATTTAATATGCACAATATTTAATTAATTATAAAATTACTAAAATATCCTTTCTTAGAAAATATGGTAGTGACAAACCATGAGACACGGCTAAAGAAGGATGGGTCTAGTCTCTAGCTGAGTTGACAGTCATGTCAGCAATAGTATACAACATTAATACATATACCAGGAACGGGGAGTGACATCCCTACCCTCCTTAGAAAAATTTCGTCATCGAAATTTCGTTAAGACTAGGCAAGAGAGAAGTAACAAAAACAAGCAGCTTACTACAAGATACATCTACCATACCATCATAACTAAGCAACAAGTGATGCAATGAAAAGAAAGCAAATCCATTCTACATGAATGTTCGACAATTAGTAGAACGAGATATGAAGGCATGCGAAGGAATTGTAAACTCCCTAATTTTTAATTTTTAATTTTAGTATTTTTATTAAATTATTGGATTTATTTTGGCTATTTTGTTGGTTAATTAGAAAAAAAATGTTTAATTTAATTATTTATATAAATACTTATTTAGAATTATTTTTAGGTTATTTAGAATTTCTTGAATTTTTTTAGAATTTTTGGGTAATTAAAACCTAGAAAACGAAATTTTCTAGGGCTTCCACGATTTACTGTGAGATCATACTTGCATATTTTTCTACCAAATATTTATTTTAGGTTAAAATACTTAAATATATTTTCTATAATTTATTTAAAAATTTTTGAAATTTAATTGGATTTATTTGATTTTAAAATAGGCTAAATACTAATTTTTTTAGGAGTTCTAGAATTTATTGTGCAATCCTAGGAGCATAATTTGGTTCCAAGTATTTTTATAGGATTTATAATAGTATTTTATATTTTCTAGAATATTTATGAAATTTTATGATATTTTTACATATTTATTTGGAGTTAATTAGGTCAAAACTGATTCATAAATAAAATTCTAGATATTAAAACCTATTTAAATATCCAATCAGCATACACAGTCAGCCCTAACCTACCCGCCTGGGCCCACTTGTCGGCTACTTCCTATATATGTGTGTGTATATGTAGGGTTTCATTATTTAGAGGAGAGAGAGAGAGAGAGAGAGAGAGAGACTTTGAGTAGGTTTCATCTAGAATTTCTCCCAAATTCGTGAGGCCATAACTCCTAGCTCCGGACTCCAAATAGGTTCCTATTTTTTTGTGTTAGAATCATATCGAGGTACAATTTTTGAATATAAAATTTATTTTAAATAACTTTGAACCCAAATTTTTGTAAAATTCGTGGAGTGCCAGTTGTCCGAAATCTGACAAGTTTTAATATTTTTGAGATTTTGGGAGATCCCGAACTCGTAATCTGGATCCGTTTAAAGTTTCAGAAATTTAACATGACAAAATATAACATATATTTTACTTAGAATTAAATATTCTAGTTTACTATTCTGAAAAATTTGTGCAACCTAAAAGTAACTAAAAACTATCAAAAATTGTTATCTGTGCGCCATATGGGCGATAATTCTTTACTAATTTAAAATTTGGTTAAACCATCAATTCTAGCATTATGTAGCACTAAAATATATAGAATTGTATACAAAAATCTTAGTTTTGTGTTGGTTAACTTTTTGATCAACAGAACGTCTCAATTTGCGTGCTACGGATTCCGAATTCGTAAAATTAATTTTTTTTAAAACCAGAATCTAGGGTTACCCTTAAAATTAGAATATAATTAAATTAAATTAGTATTTTAGGTTATTTTATTCATAATTAAAATAGATTAGACTAGAAAACTAATCCAACCACTTTTATAGATCTAACTTGTTTAATTTATGTGACGGATAGATCAGACGACGTCTTGAGTTGCTACTTCATCCTTTTTCGGAAGAGGTAAGATACCTTGACTTATTTATAGTATATTTCATGATTAAATTCTCTTTTCTCATGCATAATATTTTGCTAGTATTGTTTCCTTTTGTTGTCCATTGATATGTGTTCTTATATGATAGGCCTAATAGATGACTTGTCATTGTATTTGTTCATACTTGGTTGATTGGAATTTGTATCTTGTCTGAGTCATACCGTATCATGGGGAATGGGAAGGACAAGTACGTTATAGTTAAACTGCTATTTTTGTTTCCTATTTTTATTAGCCTGAGAGTCCATATTAGGGGCGAGGGTTGATTGTTTGACCAAACATGCGAGTCCACACTAGGGGCGAGGGTTGACTGTTTAAGCAAACTTGCGAGTCCACACTAGGGACGAGAGTTTTGCTTATGCATTTTGATTTCCTTTTCATGTGTTCACGGAGGAACTTGGTATTTAATTAATCTGTTTCCTTTTCAGCAGTTAACTTATATGTAGTTGTTCTTATATGCATATTTTATTTGTTCCTTAGTTATATTTGTAACCTTCTTTTCTTTTCATGTATACATGTTTATATTGCATATTTTTGGCATATTTTTATGTATCTTGTTATGTCCCACTGAGGACCTGGTCCCTTTTCAGGTGCAGGAGCACGGACCCGGACCTGCTACTTCATTCTCTTTTGAGGAGCTTTTTTCTTCGAGATTATTTGGTTCATAATTGATACACTATCAGAATAACACATATTAGCGACGCCTAAAAATGTCGCTAATATGTAAACTAACGTCGCTAAAATAATTTAGCGACATTTTTACGGTATCGCGTATTTTATGGTCGCTGACAACAAAAATGTCGCTAGTCGTCGCTGTAGCGACGTATATTTATGACGAAACAACGTCGCAGAATATACGACGATTAGCAACGTGTCGTCGTTAAATGGAGGCATAATATTTGGTCACAAAATGTCGCTACATTAGCGACATTATGAGCGATATTTTGCTACAACAATGCTGACATGGCAAGTTTTGCCACGTCAACATGTTGGCGACATTTAGCGACATACTAGCGACGTCCTTGGTATCAGGTAGCGATATTCCGATACTTTTTAGAGACATAAATGTACGTCACGGAATGTTGTAATACGTCGCAACACGTCGCTAAATTAAACAAATTTAAAAAAATAGAATGCAATTTATAAAATATTTTTCAACAAAACTCTACCTGCAGTTATAAAGTCACAGTTTATATAAATAGACCCGAAAAAACCCTCCGTTGAATTCCCTGGGTTTGCCGACCCCTTCGGTGGAACATTCAACACCGGTAAATTTTGGTGTATAGTTAATATGAATAATAAACTAAACTCACAGAGAAAAAAATCTACAAAATTATATTATATTAAATATGTCCCAAGAAGTAGATAAATAAATTTAAAATAAATATCACATACATCTCAGAATGTAATAAAAACTATAAAATAATACATCAAAGACCCAAGAATAGGCCAATACACACAAACACACTAAAACATGTCCAAATAAGAACTACTACTGATCAGGAGGAGCACCACTGCACATCTGGGATAGAATGAACTCATACTGCTCTTGTGAGAGCGTCACCGATGCCGATGGAGGAGACAGTGATAGAGGCGATGTCGATATCGGCGGACCAGGAGAACGTATCTGCTCCAATGCTAGCAGTGAGCATTGTATGAATCCATGACAGATACCACCTTCGAAGTGTTCTCCACCACCGATTGGCTCAATAAATCTTGTGCCACATGGATCCTCACAAGCGAGTCGCTCATGGCCGTATGCGACCCCTCCAGCTCCGTCTGTCTGTGCTCCATAGACGAGGCCAGAGTTTCCAAGCTGCGCTCTGTCGTCTGGCCCATAGTCTTGAGCTCCATAAGGCTGTGCTCTGTCTTATGGCTCAGAGTCCTAAGCTCCATAAGGCTATGCTCGAGCAAATCAAAACATGCGGTGATCGTCGCATCGTCCGTCTGTGGTGCAGACTGTGGCCGCTCCATAATCCTCCGTAGCAATTCATTACGCAGGTCAGCAATCTGACGGTCAATGCTCTCCTGGGCTCATACCGACTCCTGACAGAGGGGGCCCTGGATGACTGCGTCACAACATAGGCGCCGTAGGATCCCGTACCGTAGTACGTACCCTACTGAAGACCACCAACGACGGTCATTTAGAGCTCATCCGCCGACGAAACTGTAGAGGACTGCGAGGAAGTACCATCCCCTCCCTATGAAGGTGCACTAGCAGTCGCCTGCTCACGTAGTTTAAGATACTCATCCTAGAAAAGTGGTTGCCAACGTCTAAGTTACTTATTACTAACTATATAGATATCTATTTGCATATTTTCTAAGTTATATTAAAACTAACACGGGATAGTAAAACATACATAGGTCTGCGTGACCTTCTCATCAATGAGTTTTTTGCCCTTCCGATGGGTAGCCCGGAAGACTGTCACCATGTTGGCATCCTCACCCCTCTGTACCTGTTAAAAATTATATTGTTTGTTATTAAAATTAAATATCTTATCCTACTTGTATTAAAATAAAATATATTCAATAGAATACATACCAGACGATGGAAATATTCTGTCATGGCAATCGAGCTACCACACCACTTTTCTGCCTTCGACCTAGCCGCCTTTGCCTTCTTCGACCGTTCCTTGTACTTGGGTTCGTCAAATCTCGTCTTTATCGCAGTCCACTACTCAGGCGTGATCCAACCGTGGATCGGTTCTCCGTCACGATCACGAACCTTCTGTTCGTTTATCGCATTACGGATCAGCTTGGCGGTGACGGCAGAAAACTGTTCCTCGATCTTTTCAGCCAGTGTGGTGGATATAAATAGATTTTTTACAAGAAGTAAAATAGAGAGTTACATAATATGCATAAATGGTTATTGATATTAAAAGTAAATATATTTTTATCTTGAAGTGGGCAAACCAAAATGCCTTCCTATCTTCAGGAGCATTTGAGTAGTTGATCCAAGGCCCACCATAGTTCTACTTCAGAAAATTCTCCAATGCTCTCTGTACCGTCGAGGGACGATATCTATAAAACGATAATTAAATTCATGAATATATAGATATAATCATTTAGAAAATATTAACTATTTAACTTACTTGCTAGGCTCGTCCTACCAAATCTCCATCCCTGTCTCGCCCAGAGCTACGCATGGAGAATCGCTCTGATCATGCGCAGACATAGTTGGCTCGACCTCCGCCATATGCTTCTCTGTCTCCATGGTGCCGTCAGAAGGAGGAAGGTTGGACGGGGGAGTAGTCTCAGGCATAGAACTACTGGTCCCAGGAGTACTTCCATGTACCGTCGACGAAGTCAGAGATGTGAATGGTCGGTACACTAGAGTACTCCGTAACGAGGATCCGGAACCAGTAGTCGATACCGGAGGAGCACTCCGTCTAGAGGATCTACCTCTGTATGATCCTTATTATCCTATCATACCTGATAATAACATATGATGATAAAATAAATACACAGACTTATAACAATTCATCAAAATATATAGACCCGGAGCAACCCTCCGTTGAATTTTCTTGGTACAAAATTTTATAATAAAAAAGTATCACGGTCACACAATAAGCACAATATAAAAGTATAACAGTCACACAATAAGCACAATATAAAAGTATCACAGTCACATAATAAGCGCAATATAAAAGTATCATAGTCACACAATAAGAACATTTCACATTAGAAATAGATGTTACATTCCAAATTAAAAAAATAGTACATAGCTAGAGTTGTAAATAGATTTTATTTTACTTTCAATTCTCTTCTAAAAATTTATCTTCTTCATTTTTCTCATCCTCCTCTTCGTCTTTCTCTTCCTCCTCATCTTCACTTTCATTTACTTTGTCTTCCTCTTTGGATAATTCTGCCTCTTCCACACGATTAGACGTGTAATAAGTACCTTCCGTTGAGTCCACATCTATAATATTTGTTACAATAGGTAGCTTATCCTCCTGATAATCTATTTCGTTAATGTTAAAGATATTTCTAGCTTTTGTCTTGCATACTGTCCACCAGTCCGACCTCGTTGTTCTCCGCTTAGGATAAGTTATGAAGTACATGAGCAGAGGCTGACTTGATAGGACAAATGGCTCATAGCCTTGATATCGACGCCAAAACTTTTATATCCACAAGACCATGCTTGTCTATTTTTCAACCTTGATATTGGATCGGATCGAACCAATCACACCTGAATAATAAGATCTTAGCAGGCTCTGTTCCACAATTATTTGTCAACTCCATAATCTTTCGTAAGATGCCATAAAAATTATTGCCTGGATCGACATCTTTGTAGCTCGAAGATCTAATACACAAATAACTATTTTTCGTAGAATCGAGATCCAAGTAGCTCTCTCTTATTGGGGATTTTATTGACTTGAACCTAAATCCATTCACACAGTAGCT
Organism: Iris macrosiphon; assembly: GCA_036927795.1. Taxonomy (NCBI): domain Eukaryota; kingdom Viridiplantae; phylum Streptophyta; class Magnoliopsida; order Asparagales; family Iridaceae; genus Iris; species Iris macrosiphon. Next base: position 106,745,729 of record JAYESA010000016.1, on the reverse strand, counting down.
TGGCCAAATTTTGATAGCATAAATTGGTCCCTTGGCTAGAGTTCTAATAGACTCATTCTCAAGTGTTATGTGGGGACGATCGACCTAAATACCAAGAAAATGATATTAAGTTCAACGTTATGTTAATTATTGTGCATAGTACATACAAGTGGTCTCTCATACACTTGACACACACACACAAGGTGCTACCCATACCCAAACACAATATCTTGCGGGATCGGGTTTGGGGTCGGGGTCACATATTTTTTGGTAGTTATAGGTCCAGCAATGAGATATGGTAATTGCTGACCCGGGTACGAATAATTTTCCGTTTGACCCTATAACTGGTAGCCGAGAATGATAAGGAACATACCCAAATTTATATCAAACAACATATATCATAGTTAGAAATCGACACTTATGATTACCTAAATATCTGAAAGTTAACCATGATCATATCCAACCCTAATCCAAATATCGGGAGGCTACGGTTGCCTTAAATTATTAAAGAATATGTTCTTGCATATATACTTAAAATCATTGAATATTTATTAATATATATATAATCCGGGGGAGTGAGTGTCATGATCTTGAGCAAAAATTGCCAAAATCAACCACGTCAAAAATTGGAATAGGCCTCCGACTCGGGATTCATGTTCAAGAACTCTTTTAGCTCACGCTCGACCAAGCCTCCGACTCGGTATTCAGGTTCAAAACCAATACTACTTTGGTAGGTTCGACATGCAAATATAGGTCGTGTCGGGGAAGTCGGAAGGCACTGTCATCGACTTCTATATAATCTTTCACAACCTAGCTAGCTAACCACTCCTCCTCTCCTCCATCGTGTTTGTGTGTGTGTGTGTCCGTGTTTGTGTCAGTGTGTGTCAATATGATTTTCAGAAGAATTAGGGGTTAGGATTTACCTAAAAATAGGGTGCGGTGGTGTGTCGAAGGCGGTGGCGAGTTGGTGGGGCATGACGGAGGGGGGGGAGGACAGCCTGACAGAGGAAGGAGGATCGCCTGATGGAGGGAGGAGGAAATAGAGCTGTGGATGGGTCGCCGGGGGCTCGGAGGGACTGGAGCCGCGGGTGGGTCGCCGAGAGCCGGTGGGGTACCACTGAGGCGGGGATTAGGGGTGGATGAGGTCGGATAGGGGGTTGCTTGGGGATCGGAGGCAGTCGTCGGCAACGAGGGGGGAGGAGAGAAAAATAAAATTTTGGGGGGAAATAAAATAAAAAGTCGAATCAACGGAACCATATATGAAGAAATTTAGCGACGTCAATACTAGATGTCGCTAACCGTCGCTACCTTTTAAATTTACTGTGACACATAAGATTTGGGGTCCGAAACGTCGCTATTATTAAATATTTAGTGACGTGCACCAACTCCTAGCAATGTAATCTTTCATAATACTAACTCAAGTCGCTACATGTCGCGGAATGTCGCCGACAATGACGTATTGTGACATCTTTTATAGATGTCTCTAAGTTCAATAATATTAGCAACGTCATTTTCTAGAGTCGCTAAATTCGTCGTTAATTTGACTTATTTTGGTAGTGATAGATTTATTAGGTTGCTACTCTCCTTCATCTATTTATTTTAAGTAGTCATATTATATTTCTATTCTAGTTCGATAGTAGATCTGTCTCCACCTAACCATTGGTCTTTTCGACTATTTCATACTTGGTTCATTGTTATATTTGGTTATTTATTTTATTGGTTTTGTGGATTAGATTAGTATTGCCTGTGACTTGTGACATTATATACCACTTTTGAATTATTAATCATAATACAACGTACGTATATGTTCTGGTTTCCATATATTGGAGTTGTCATATACATACGGTTGGCATGCTTATGTATTCATAGTCCTATATATTTTGGGACTAGGACGTAACATGAATATACCCTCAGAGTCGAACAAGTATGGGTATCTGACTCTGATATCGTCCGCGCATTCCCACATCGACTTTCCTGACGAGTGACGGCTCCAAGCGACACAGACAAGACTGATAGTCCTGTTCTTGAGCACCTTCTATCTCCGGTCCAAAATAGATACAAGATGCTCTTTGTAAGATAAGTCGGTACCAACGACTAGCTCAAAATGGTCGAGGAAGTGGCTCGGATCTGGGACATACCTATGCAACTGAGAAACATAAAAGATATCATGTACATCATAAAGCAAAGGCAGAAGGGCAAGGAGATAAGCAACATCTCCTATCCGCTCGAGGATATCAAAGGGGACAATGTATCACGGACTAAGCTTCCCTTGGACTCCAAATCTAATAACTCCACGGGTGAGCAAAATCTACAAGAATACGTGGTCACCGACATTAAACTCTTAGGACCTACTATGTTGATCAGCCCAATGACTGATTATTCTAACCATATCTACCATCTGAGTGATCATATCTAGTCCAAACATCTTTCGCTCACCAATGGCATCCCATGACAATGGAGATCTACACTTCCTTCCATACAATGCTTCAAATGGAGTCATCTGAATGCTTGCCTGATAGATGTTGTTATAAGAGAACTCAACCAGATGAAGATAATCCTCCTAAGACCCTCCAAAGTCTAAAGTACATGACAGCAACATATCCTCCAAATTCTGAATGGTCCTTTCTGACTGTCCATCTGTCTATGGATGATAAGCTGTACTGAACCTCAATATGGTGCCCAAAATCTGATGCAAACTTTACCAAAAGTAAGAGGTGAATCGGGTGTCTCGATCTGACACTATGCTTACCGGAATACCGGGCTGCCTTACTATCTTCCTCATATGCATTTCCATCAACTATTTAGTGGACTGCCCTACTCTGAAAGAAAGAAAATGAGCGACCTTCATGAGCTGGTCTACTATCACCCAAATTGCATCTTGATCAGTCAGGGATCTAGGTAAACCAGTCATGAAATCTATCATATTATGCTTCTACTTCTACTCCAGAATAGGGAGTGGCTGCAATAATCTTGTCGGCCTCTACTGCTCGCTCTTTATTTGTTAGCACACCAAACACCGAGATACAAATCTTATTATCTCCCTCTTTATTCTGTTCCACCAAAAATATTATCTTATATCCTATTACATCTTCATGCCTCCTGGGTGGATAGAATACAGATAAATGTGTGCTTCAGCCATAACTTCCTGCCGAATATCTCTATTCGGCACACAAAGACGACTTCCAAATCTAAGTATTCCATCCTCATGAATCATCAATTCTTTACGAAGACCTGACTCATACTATGATCGAAGCCTCTGAATCTGAGGATCCTCTGCCTGAGCTACCCTGATCCTCTCTACCAAAGTAGACTGAATCTGCAAACTGGCCAAAACTTTGGCATCCTGCAGAAGAATTACTTTAATACCCATCTCCTGAAGATCCTCCAGGATGTAACTCTAAGATGTCAAGATGAATGCACTACCCCTCCTTCTCAGGGCATCTGCCACCACTTTTGCCTTACCTGGGTGATATTGAAGCTCTATATCATAATCTTTCAATAACTCAAGCCATCCCCTCTACCTCATGTTTAAGTCCTTCTACACGAACATGTACTTCAATATCTTATAGTTGGTATATATCTCCAATCAATCTCCATATAAGTAGTGCATCCACAACTTAAGAGCAAACACCACCGCTACCAACTCTAAGTCGTGCGTTGGATAATTCTTCTCATGATCCCAAAGCTGCTGTGATGCATAGGCTATCATCTCGCCATGTTGCATCAGTATAAACCCAAGTCCCTTCTCAGATGCGTCACAATACACCATGAACCCTCCAGATCCTGCTGGAAGTGTTAGGATTGGTGCTAAAATTAATTTCTTATTCAGTTCTTCGAATAATGCCTAACACTCAGTTAAACAAACAAACTCTACCTCCTTACGTGTCAATCTTGTTATGGGTGCAAAAATCCTTGCAAAATCTGCTATAAACCTCATGTAGTACCCTGCTAATCCCATAAAATTACGTACGTCTTCTACTGTCCTCAGAACTAGGCAACTCTCCGCTGCCTAAACCTTTTTCGGATCTACTGATATGTCACTACCATATTTCAGGAAGAAGGGTATTTTAGTAATTTCCTATTTAAATAAATATTGTGCATGGTAAATAATTTTTGTTGTATTATTTAATTATTGTTGGATATTATTTAATTATTTTGGACTTATTTTAGTGGACCCAACTAGTTTAGTTTGGATCCATGGACCAACATGAATTAAATAGTTAGACTTGACCCATTTAGAAAGCCCATAGTTAAGGAGATGGATTAAATTAATTAAGTGATTAGACTAGAAGCTTCCTTCCTTAATTATTTCTTCATGAGAGGCACCAAGGGGTACATTGGACATTTTACAATTGCTTGGGAGAGGGGCAAGGCCGGCCTATTAAAAGAGGAGGGAAATTTCTATCTCCTCTCATTCTTATTCCAAATCTAGATCAAGAAATTCCCACTCCCAAATTTTCTCCATTCTCATTCCAATTTTCCACCAAATTTATTCCAAATTCTTCCCAATTCACCATTAGAAAGTTGAAAAGTAAGGATCTAGAAGGAGGAAGCAAGGATCTACAAAGAGGAGCAAGGATCTACAATTTGAAAGCAAGTTCATCTCAATTGGAGGTTTCATTGAAAATCCATCTCCCAATAGGTATAATTTAGATTTTTCCATTTAAATAGCTTCTAAATCTAAGATTTAATCATGTAAAATCAACCTATATATATGTACTACCCATAGGACTTTGTTTTGTGTTCATAGGAGACCCATGGAGAAAGTTATAGTGCTTTTTGTGTTAATTTTGTTGGAATTCCGAATTTATATTTTTTGTGTGTCAATTGATCCTATAGATCAATTGGGCATGTGTTTTTGTGTTTGGGGCTAGTGTCGTGTCCATAATTTGGTACATGTGGTTCGTATCCCAACTATTTGGTGATACGTGTCATTTTGGGGGTTTTTCCTCTGACACGGGGCTTTGTACATGTCGTATTTTGACACGGACACATAGATCTACTTTTGACACTTTGATTTATTCATAAATATTATTTGTGACTTGTTTGTGTCCTTCGAGGTGCAATTGATTGTGTGTTGGACTCGTGTCACATGCGTATCCTAGATCTAGTGGGATACGGTGTGAAACTTTCCAATTTGGTGTGTTTATGTGTAGATCTAACTATTTATGCTTTAAATTCTTCATTTATAATTAGTAAATATATATAGATATTATATATTTATTTTAGTGTATTTATTATGATATCGTAGCATAGATCTATATTTTTATGTATTTTAATATGATGTATAAATATATGTATGTAGCTTTCTTGCATGCAAATATATATGTACTTATGTTAATAACATAAATTATACATAAATGTTTTATAAAATATATTTATGTGTTTAAATGTGTAATTATATTATGTATAATTATTATATATTTAATTGTTAATTTAATGAATGTATTTTTATGTGTGCTTCTAGCCATGTAAAATATGTACATTAATATGTGCATGTGTTTGGTATTTTAATTTTGTAAGTTTATATGTATGTATATATAAGTATATAGTTATTAAATTATTGATATATATATATATATATATGCATTTTGATTTATATATGTATATATATAGGGGTTTTTGTGAGGTATAATACTAATAATAATATATTATTTTATTTGTATAAATATTGGTTTGTATATACATTATTTAGAGTGTGCATTATTTGTATTATTAGTATTCTTGTGTGGGTATCTTTTGGGATCTAATTTTGATTCCTAAATTATTGTATTTTATTTTCTATATTATTTTATATAGAGGTTTTGTGAGGATGACCTTGGTTTGACCATGTTTGACTTTAGTTGACTTTAGAGTTGACCATAGTTGACTTTTGACTCAGAATTGATTTATTGACCTAAAAGTTGACTAGTTTGACTTGTTCTCTTTCCGGGACCTTGTATTAATGTGGTATTCCATATCTAGGTCTTCGAGGCACCGAGTCAAACATCTGTGAGACTGTTCTTTGGACTTCAGGCGAGTACATTCTCTGATAGTTTCTCATTTATGATATCCTCTATGTTCGTTGTATCTAGTGTAGATATACATGTTTCTCTTGACACTATGGTTACACGGATTGGTATATCCGGATCTCGTTATGAGATGTTATTCCTTGGTATATGGTGTATATGGTGCAAGTATTGTTTCATTGGTTATCTTATACATGTACATACAACGATTTTCGGGAGGAGTCACTCTCTTCTTGGGGAATCTAGTGCCATAGCATACCGTGGTTGGATCTATTATACCAGTTAGGGGTGGGGAGTATTAGTATAGATATGTGATCAAATCCCTATTGAATAAAGTATTGGTAAGCGAATAGTGTTGATCATGCACCGCACGTATGATTAGCCAGGCCGCATTGTATCTTGCCCAAGCCGATCACATGTTAAGCTAGTACTCACACACTTAGTCATTAGTATTATTGTTTCATTGGCATATTGTTCATTATTGTATTTTTTTCCAGTATTTTCTTATTGTCTATATATCTCTTGTATCTATTTTGTGCATCTTGTTTATCCACAGCTATTTACTGTTACATAGTTTTTATCATGGATTAGAACTGCTGTTAGAGATGTACTCTGCTCCTTTCCTGACTGGATATATTTTTCCAAATGACACTGAGGAGTACCATACCTATTATGGACCCCAGGATGTTGTGGGTTTAGATTCGGAGACCCTGGCTCAAGAGGGACTTATCCCAACTGAGACAGTTGACCCTGGAGTGTAGCTTTGTAGTATGATAGTATTCTTTTGTACTGGATTTGTCTCCAGCTTATTTGCTACTCTTCAGACTCATTGATGTATTATTTTAAACTCATGAGTTGTATGATGACTATTCTATTCTTATCTGATTCGTGCTCATTCTATCTTAGTTCTGTGATTGAGTATTCTATCATTATTGGTGATTCATTACTTTAGATAGACTATCTAGACAGCGTTCTACCGCCGATTCTGCGGCATAGGCTGGGCGTTATTTCCGACTAGTATCCTTACATCGGGTACGGGTCGTGACACGTTTTTGGTGGTGGCCCATGCAGGTCTAGCTTCACAAGTATGTGATGTCGTGGTAGTGCGACAACTTAGTTGTACTACTGCGAGCCTGCGATAGGATATAGGATATAGGCTGAGATACTCAATCACATCTAGGAAAATTCTTTTGATTCAACTATTCTCCTTTGACATTGATACTTGATCCCTTAAACTGTCCTTTCCTTGATGTCTTACATCTTGTGCCATATTGATCCTCATTTTGTCTCTTTATGAGACATACTCGGAGATACTTGCGGAGGCACGCAAGGTTGAGCGGGATCTGGGTTTAAAGACCAAGAGAGACCGTGATTCTTTTCTGGGGGCCAACGGCAGTGCAGTATCTGCCAAACGTCCTCATTTTCAGTCCAGACCTTTCCAGCAGCCACAGCAGAACCAAACTCCAGCTAGAGCACCTTTTCACCAGGCACCTCAGCAGCAGAGACAGTTACAGCAAGCTCCATGCAACTTTTGCAAGAAGCCCGGCTACATCTGGGGAGTTTGCAGGAGGAGGCTAGGAGTTTGTTGTATTGTGGTACTGAAGGGCATCAATCAAGGGAGTGTCCTCGTCGTGCAGTTCAAGGAGCAGCTCCAGCTCCGAGGACACAGACGAGACCACCTGCAGCACAGCCGAGGGGACCGCTTCCGACACAACAGCAGCGTTTTGTCCAGCATCAACAGCAGGGAGGTGCTCGGCAGGGACGAGCGTTTGCTATGACCGTCGAAGAGGAGGAACCCACCGGAGATGTCATCGCAGGTTCTATTCTTCTTGATTCTATTCCAGCTTTAGCTTTGTTTGATAGTGGTGCTTCCCATAGTTTTGTATCTGTTTCTTTTGCTCTGAAGTATGGTTTGGTAGCTGAGTCTTTGTTTAGGACTTGCAAGATCATGACCGGGGGAGGCATTATCCTGGTTAATGATATTTGCAAGGATCGGAGAGTTACTCTGGGAGGCCGGGAGTTGAGTGCGTGTCTACTTGTAATGCCACTTCCGAGCTACGATATTATACTTGGGATGGATTGGTTGAGTAGGCACCGTGCTAGCATAGACTGTAGAGGAGGTAGAGTTTTGTTTGGTTCGCCAGGAGAGCCAGAGTTCGAGTTTGCTAGAGGAGCTGCGGAGCAGGGGGAAGGCATTATTTGTGGAGTTATAGTGGAAGACAAGGAGTTGCCGCATCCGTTGATAGCAGAATTCTTGGATGTGTTTCCTGAGGAATTGCCAGGATTGCCACCAGATCAAGATGTTAAATTTTTTATAGACTTGGTGCCAGGTGCAGAACCAATTTCACAGCATGTCTATAGAGTAAACAACAGCGAGCTGGTCGAGTTGAAGAAGCAGGTGGACGAATTGCAGGATAAGGGGTTTATCAGATCGAGTTTTTCACCATGGGGAGCCCCGGTATTGTTTGTACCGAAGAAGGATGGATCGGTGCGTATGTGCATTGATTACAGAGCTTTGAATAATCTCACTATCAAGAATAAGTATCCTTTGCCACGGATTGATGATCTGTTTGATCAGTTGAGTGGTGCGAAGGTATTTTCTAAGATAGATTTGAGATCAGGCTACTATTAGGTGAAGGTGAAGCCGGAGGACATACCGAAGACTGCTTTTAGAAATCGGTATGGTCAGTTCGAGTTTATGGTGATGCCGTTTGGTTTGACTAATGCACCGGCGGTATTTATGAACTTGATGAATAAGGTGTTCCACCAGTACCTTGACAAGTTCATGGTGGTGTTCATCGACGACATACTCATATACTCGAGGACACCGGAGGAGCATGAGGAGCATTTGAGGATTGTGTTGGATGTGCTGAGGAAGGAGAAGCTTTATGGAAAGTTGTCCAAATGTGAGTTTTTCTTGGACAAGGTAGAATTCTTGGGGCATGTTGTGACTGGTGATGGTATTTCAGTGGATCCGAAGAAGATTTCAGCAGTGGAATCTTGGAAGACTCCGAGTTCGGTAGCAGAGATCAGGAGTTTCTTGGGATTGGCAGGCTATTACAGGAAGTTTGTGCAAGATTTTTCAAGGATTGCCGAGTCGATGACCAGACTCACAAGGAAGGATGTAGAGTTTGTTTGGACGGAAGATTGTCAAGTTGCTTTTGAGGAGTTGAAGAAGAGGTTGACGTCTGCTCCTATTTTGACGTTGCCATCAGGGTCCGGAGGTTTCACTATTTATAGTGATGCATCGGGAAAGGATTTAGGTTGTGTTCTTCAGCAGCATGGGAAAGTGATTGCCTTTGCATCCAGGCAATTGCGCCCTTATGAAAAGAACTATCCTACCCATGACTTGGAATTGGCAGCCGTCATTTTCGCTCTGAAGTTGTGGAAACATTATTTGTACGGAGAGCGTGTGGAGATCTTCACAGACTACAAAAGCTTGAAGTACGTTTTCACGCAAAAGGAGTTGAACATGAGGCAGCGTCGGTGGTTGGAACTGATGAAGGATTTTGATATCTCTTTACAATATCATCCTGGGAAAGCAAATGTAGTGGCCGATGCTTTGAGCAGGTATCCGGTAGCTATGTTCTTGACGCGGGATCGATATTTGTTGGAGGACTTGGAGAGCTTGGGCATTGAGGTGATTGTTTCTGGGTGTGCTATGCAAATATGGAGATTGCAGATACACTCAGATTTGATGGATAGGATCAAGGCAGCACAGTATGATGATGTATCTTTGAGGAGTATCAGAGCTCAAGTGAGAGCAGGATTGGAGGATGTTTTCACTATTGCAGAGGATGGATCTTTGAGGCATGGAGTTAGATTGTGTGTGCCTAGTGGGGAGTTGCAAGAGGAGGTGTTGCAAGAAGTGCATCGCTCTCAGTATTTTATACATCCAGGTGCTAACAAGATGTATCGGGATATGCGAGAGAGTGTGTGGTGGTATGGCATGAAGAGGGAAGTGGCACAGTTTGTATCCAGATGCTTAGTGTGCCAGCAGGTGAAAGCCGAGAGGCAGAGGCCAGGAGGGTTACTTCAGCCATTACCCATTCCAGAGTGGAAGTGGGAACACATTACTATGGATTTTGTGTCCGGACTTCCACGATCTCCAGGAGGGAAAGACGCGATTTGGGTCATTGTTGATAGGTTGACCAAGTCGGCCCACTTTTTGCCTTTTAAGGTGGGTTTGTCTACGGAGAAGCTGGCAGAGATGTATGTGAGGCAGATCGTTAGGATACATGGAGTTCCCGTCAGCATAGTCTCAGATCGGGATAGTCGTTTCACTTCTTATTTCTGGAGGAGTTTGCAGGAGAGTTTGGGCACTTAGCTCAAGTTCAGTACTGCATATCATCCCCAGACAGATGGGCAGTCTGAGCGGACTATCCAGACTCTCGAGGATATATTGCGCACTTGTGTACTAGATTTCGGGGGTTCTTGGGAGGACCATCTCCATTTGGTAGAGTTTGCTTACAACAACAGTTACCAGGCCAGTATAGAGATGTCACCTTTTGAAGCTCTATATGGTCGGAGGTGTCGTACTCCTTTGTCTTGGGACGATGTTGGAGAGAGAGTTTTGCTCGGGCCAGAGATGGTTGTGGATGCAGCGGAGAAGGTTCAGTTGATCAGAGACAGACTTCGAGTGGCACAGGACAGACAACGGCATTGGGCCGATAGCCATCGGAGACCTTTGGAGTTCGAGGTATAGTTTAGATTTTGTTTGTGCTTGTTCTTGTTTGTTATAGATTAAGTTCTTAAGGTGGTATTTTGTTCTAGGTGGGTGGTTTGGTGTTTCTGAGGATTTCTCGACACGAGACACGATTTGCTTCGGTGGAGGCGGAAAGCTTAGTCCGCGATTCATCGGACCTTTCACTATTCTAGAGAGGGTCGGTGCAGTTGCTTATAGACTAGACTTGCCACCTGTATTGGAGGGAGTGCACAACGTGTTTCATGTATCGCAGTTGAGACGATACGTGGCAGATCCTAGTCATGTATTGGATCACTCAGAGATAGAGGTGGGCCCTACTCTTAGCTATCCAGAGCAGCCAGTTGAGATTCTGGATCGGAGAGAGAAGGTGCTGAGGAACCAGACTATTCCTTTGGTACGCGTCGCATGAAGGCATCACTCTCCGGGGGGGTCTACCTGGGAGAGAGAGGATGACATGCGAGAGCGTTATCCATATTTGTTTGTACCTTGAGGTATGTTATTTTCTAGTTATGTTCTGTTCATTGTTATGTTTTGTTCATTAGTTAATTGTGATTCTTTAGTTCTGTTCTGTGATTTTCTGGGGGTAGTTTTCATCTTTAAATTTTGAGGACGAAATTATTTTAAGGAGGGTAGACTTGTCACTACCACATTTCAGGAAGAAGGATATTTTAGTAATTTCCTATTTAAATAAATATTGTGCATGGTAAATAATTTTTGTTGTATTATTTAATTATTGTTGGATGTTATTTAATTATTTTGGACTTATTTTAGTGGACCCAACTAGTCTAGTTTGGACCCATGGACCAACATGAATTAAATAGTTAGACTTGGCCCATTTAGAAAGCCCATAGTTAAGGAGATGGATTAAATTAATTAAGTGATTAGACTAGAAGCTTCCTTCCTTAATTATTTCTTCATGAGAGGCCCCAAAGGGTACATTGGACATTTTACAATTGCTTGGGAGAGGGGCAAGGCCGGCCTATTAAAAGAGGGGGGAAATTTTTATCTCCTCTCATTCTCATTCCAAATCTAGATCAAGAAATTCCCACTCCCAAATTTCCTCCATTCCCATTCCAATTTCCCACCAAATTCATTCCAAATTCTTTCCAATTCACCATTAGAAAGTTAAAAAGCAAGGATCTAGAAGGAGGAAGCAAGAATCTACAAAGAGGAGCAAGGATCTATAATTTGGAAGCAAGTTCATCTCAATTGGAGGTTTCATTGGGAATCTATCTCCCAATAGGTATAATTCAGATTTTTCCATTTAAATAGCTTCTAAATCTAAGATTTAATCATGTAAAATCAACCTATATGTATGTACTACCCATAGGACTTTGTTTTGTGTTCATCGGAGACCCATGGAGAAAGTTATGGTGCTTTTTGTGTTAATTTTGTTGGAATTCCGAATTTACATTTTTTTGTGTGTGTCAATTGATCCTATAGATCAATTGGGCATGTGTTTTTGTGTTTGGGGCTAGTGTCGTATCCATAATTTGGTACATGTGGTTCGTATCCCAACTATTTGGTGATACGTGTCATTTTGGGGGTTTTTCCTCCGACACGGGGCTTTGTACATGTCGTATTTTGACACGGACACATAGATCTACTTTTGACACTTTGATTTATTCATAAATATTATTTGTGACTTGTTTGTATCCTTCGGGGTGCAATTGGTTGTGTGTTGGACTCGTGTCACATGCGTATCCTAGATCTAGTGGGATACGGTGTAAAACTTTCCAATTTGGTGTGTTTATGTGTAGATCTAACTATTTATGCTTTAAATTCTTCATTTATAATTAGTAAATATATATAGATATTATATATTTATTTTAGTGTATTTATTATGATATCGTAGCATAGATCTATATTTTTATATATTTTAATATGATGTATAAATATATGTATGTAGCTTTCTTGCATGCAAATATATATGTACTTATGTTAATAACATAAATTATACATAAATGTTTTATAAAATATATTTATGTGTTTAAATGTGTAATTATATTATGTATAATTATTATATATTTAATTGTTAATTTAATGAATGTATTTTTATGTGTGCTTCTAGCCATGTAAAATATGTACATTAATATGTGTATGTGTTTGGTATTTTAATTTTGTAAGTTTATATGTATGTATATATAAGTATATAGTTATTAAATTATTGATATATATATATATGCATTTTGATTTATATATGTATATATATAGGTATTTTTGTGAGGTATAATACTAATAATAATATATTATTTTATTTGTATAAATATTGGTTTGTATATACATTATTTAGAGTGTGCATTATTTGTATTATTAGAATTCTTGTGTGGGTATCTTTTGGGATCTAATTTTGATTCCTAAATTGTTGTATTTTATTTTCTATATTATTTTATATAGAGATTTTGTGAGGATAACCTTGGTTTGACCATGTTTGACTTTAGTTGACTTTAGAGTTGACCATAGTTGACTTTTGACTCAGAATTGATTTATTGACCTAAAAGTTGACTAGTTTGACTTGTTCTCTTTCCGGGACCTTGTATTAATGTGGTATTCCATATCTAGGTCTTCGAGGCACCGAGTCAGACATCTGTGAGACTGTTCTTTGGACTTCAGGCGAGTACATTCTCTGATAGTTTCTCATTTATGATATCCTCTATGTTCGTTGTATCTAGTGTAGATATACATGTTTCTCTTGACACTATGGTTACACGGATTGGTATATCCGGATCTCGTCATGAGATATTATTCCTTGGTATATGGTGTATATGGTGCAAGTATTGTTTCATTGGTTATCTTGTACCTGTACATACAACGATTTTTGGGAGGAGTCGCTCTCTTCTTGGGGAATCTAGTGCCATAGCATACCGTGGTTGGATCTATTATACCAGTTGGGGGTGGAGAGTATTAGTATAGATATGTGATCAAATCCCTATTAAATAAAGTATTGGTAAGCGAATAGTGTTGATCATGCACCGCACGTATGATTAGCCAGGCCGCATTGTATCTTGCCCAAGCCGATCACATGTTAAGCTAGTACTCACACACTTAGTCATTAGTATTATTGTTTTATTGGCATATTGTTCATTATTGTATTTCTTTCCAGTATTTTCTTATTGTCTATATATCTCTTGTATCTATTTTGTGCATCTTGTTTATCCACAGCTATTTACTATTACATAGTTTTTATCATGGATTAGAACTGCTGTTAGAGATGTACTCTGCTCCTTTCCTGACTGGATTTATTTTTCCAGATAACACTGAGGAGTACCCTACCTATTATGGACCCCAGGATGTTGTGGGTTTAGATTCGGAGACCCTGGCTCAAGAGGGACTTATCCCAACTGAGACAGTTGACCCTGGAGTGTAGCTTTGTAGTATGATAGTATTCTTTTGTACTGGATTTGTCTCCAGCTTATTTGCTACTCTTCAGACTCATTGATGTATTATTTTAAACTCATGAGTTGTATGATGACTATTCTATTCTTATCTGATTCGTGCTCATTCTATCTTAGTTCTGTGATTGAGTATTCTATCATTATTGGTGGTTCATTACTTTAGATAGACTATCTAGACAGCGTTCTACCGCTGATTCTGCGGCGTAGGCTGGGCATTGTTTCCGACTAGTATCCTTACATCGGGTACGGGTCGTGACACGATATTCCTACTCCTAAAATAATGTGCCCAAAGAATGAAATGTGATCCATCCAGAACTCACACTTGCTGAGCTTTGCATAAAGCTGATGCTCCCTTAAAGTTTGCAATACCTTCCGAAGATGCTCCTCATGCTCTACCTCATAACTGGAATATACGTGGATATCGTCTATGAATACTACCATAAACTGATCCAAGTAAGGCATAAATATGCGGTTCCTCAAATCCATAAATATTGCAGGTGCATTAGTCAACCCAAACGACATCACTAAGAACTCATAATGCCCGTACCGTAACCTAAATATTTTCTTAGGTATATCCTACTCCCGGACCCTCACCTGATGGTACCCTGATCAAAGATCAATCTTGGAGAAAACTTTGGCTCCTCTCAACTGATCATACAAGTTATTAATCCTTCTGCAGTAGATACTTGTTCTTCACCGTCTCCATATTCAATTGTCTATAATTAATACACAATCGCGTTGACCCATCCTTCTTGTTAACCAGAATCACTGGTGCTCCCCAGGGTGGCCCACTGGTTCTAATGAAATATTGGCCTTCAGTTCCTCTATATGCTGATACAATTTGTCGAGTTCTGACGGATACATTTGGTAAACCTTAATAGATATAGGTTGTGCCCAGATAATGAACTCAATACAAAACTTCACATCTCTTACCGATGGCATCTTTGGAAGCTTCTCTGGAAAAACATCAAGAAACTCTTCACCTTAGGAATTTGTTCCTCTACTACTGTTGCCACTGTAACTCCACCCTCCGGCTTGCCCTCTAAGTATCTAACAAAGACAAACTCCTCTAAGCCCGGAATGTTAAACAATACTCTCCCTCCGCGATAATCTATCTTCACATGACTGTCTCTTAGCCAATTCATGCCCATGATAAAGTCAAAGTTACTCGTATGGAACTCGATCAACCGCGCAGGTAAAGTAAAATGCACACTTAGTTGCTTTGGATGCCATGGATAAAGTGCCCAGAAGGAGCAGACTACCATCAGGAGAGACTCGATTTTAGGATGAGAGTCTCTTGTAATAAGCTAAAATTAGAACTAGGGGTATTTTTTTTAATTTATTTTTGGTTGATAATTATATTAGTTATATTAAATTAGTGGTTACTTTAGAATTATTTATAACTATTTTCATGGATAGAATATTCTATTTTAGCAAGCTAGATGTCATCCATAACTAATTAGCTTTCCTCCGCAACCAAATGATTCATTTTCTCTTAGTTTTAAATTCAAATTAGGGAAGAGGAGGGGCAAACTTGTAATTACCAACAACCATAAATGATCCATATATGGTCGGCCCCCTATTGCTACTCTTCTCATTTCATTTTCCCACCAAACATCTTCCTCTTTCTCAAGTCTTCTTCTCCACCAAGCCACTCCATTACCAAATCTAATTTCCACCTTCTCCACCTCCAAATCAACTCAATTTTATTCTCATTCCCTTTCCAATGGAGAGCTAGAGTCTTGGAGCATAAGAGGAGCTTGAAAAGAAGCTCAAGATAGGAGGATTATTGTAAACTCCCTCGACCAGATTTTAGTATTTTAAAATTATTTTTAGCTAATTAGAATTATTGTAACTTTTTAAAATTTATTTTGCTTACATATCCTATTGATTTGTGCACCTGTCCATTACCCAATTAATTAGAGCATTACACTAGCTGTTACTGTAGCGCCCCGTTCCTCCTATTCGAGGAGCGCGGCTAAGAAACACAAGACGGTATCGTTCGATCGGGATAGATTGAATTAAGAACTCATCCTCGTTATGGATTTGTTTCTTCTCCCATATTCAGTGGACTGCGCCCCAAGGATCGGCTTAGCGGCAGAGTCAGGAGGGACCTCTCCGCTGCTATCTTTTATTGTCTCGGTTTTCGATGTCGCTTGTTGCTTTCATGCTTTGAGTTGGTTTTGGGATTTGTTTGTTTTTCTTGAACGGTTTCGATGGTTTTCATTGTTTTCGTTCATTGAACTGCATTTCTATTCCGAGATTGGAAAGAGAGGAAGAAGTATTAATCGAGCTGTTCGTGTGCAGGTGAACGAGCAGTAGGCGGCTTGCGAGCGGAGTCGTGAAGCTCCTCTTTCTTTCTCCCTTCCTAAATCTAAGTGAGTGGCTACCATCCCGATTAGCTAGCCTTGCTTCCAAGCCTCACTCCTTCGCCCCGATCAAACGATACCAAGTAATAATAAAAGAGATCAAGATAAAAGGGAATAGACTTGAAATATTGCTTGTCAACTAAACTTATGAACGGTTATCATCCTGTATGCTAGTTCGTTTATAACTGTTCTATAAATCATGCTAAGTATGGAAATATATGCTTATTATGAAACAAACTGTTAGTAAGACTATGCAAAACTGTTTGGCTATGGAGCTTGCTCCTATTCGTTCGAAATTCGTTTGTAAATTCGTGTGAAATAATTCGAACTAAATGTGCTCGATCACGGATAACTTGTGCACAAGGTATTTTGGCTTCCGCGGACGGCCGCCAGGGCACTGGGGCCGATCCGATCCGGGCGGAAGAGTTCGTATAGTCGTTTGACATGGACGGGATGCTATGTAGCGGGGCTCGCCACCTGCGTTGCATAACATTCTTGTCCCGAGACTATAAACCGTCCCTTTGTGGCATCAAGCCAGTGATCCCTGTGTATATTTAAACCTGTTGCATACTAACTTGTGTCTTCGTTTCAGGGAAGGCATGGTAAGTATTGTGCAGGTAATTCAGACGGTCAGGTAAAATTCACCGAACGGTGGCACGTTCATTTCAGTAAATTCTATATGCTGCTTACTTGTAAATGAACTAAGGCAAGATAGAAACCCACAAAATATGCATGCTTCACTAAACAACGTGTTGATTGGTATAGTTCGGCTAGCTCGCCTTCACCAGCATGTTTCGATATGCTGACCCTCGTTGAAACAGGTTCTCCGCACCAAGGCGAACCGAGCGAGGAGCCGAAGTCGTCTTCCCGGTCCAGTCCAGCTGTTGGCGCATCTTCACCGCGCCCTCGAAGCATTTTAAAGCCAGAAGCTGCAACTCTTCATACACAAATGCAGCTCCGTGGCAAAGCCGTCCTCCAGCCTGGAGGTCCTTATCGTTTTGAGTTTATAAAGGGATGTAATGTACAGGACTGCTATCTCATTTTGAGTCATCTCTTTTGTAAGCCGTTCGGCATATTAGCTGACTCGTTCAGGAGTTTGTAATAGATGTTCATTATCAATAAAGAGAACTTTTCCATATTATAAATCTGTGTTTCAATTTATCTGCGTACTCTGAATATGTGCTTGCTATGCAAATCATTAAAGCCTTGTACGGGCGCAACTCCAGGCCCGCACGACGGTCACGATTCGGGGGATGCCTCAATTGATTCTACGGAATTGGGTCGTGACATAGTGGTATCAGAGCACAGATTCAAGTTCCTTAGACTTCGTGCTAGAAAAGTTCCTTTAACGATCAAATTCCTGTGCGAACTCTTGAACTCGCTAGGCCAAAATGAGATACGTTCATGCAATAAGTCCATAATATATTATGATCCTAATGTAATTTACCTTCTTTTGAAGGAATGGATCCAGCGCAATCTGCAGCGCAACCACTGAACGAAACACAAGAAAGCAGTTCGGGCACTTCGGGAAGCTCTCGGAGCCAACGAGGCATGTCTCAAGTTGACCCGCTTGAGCGGGTAATGCAAATGTTAGAAACACAACGACAAAGAGATGATGCTCGCCAAGCCAAGCTCGAGAGCAATCTAGAGACCCGATTCTCAGTCCAACAGAAGCAGGTAGATGCCCTGCAACAGATCGTTCAGACTTTGGCTGCCAACCATTCCGCCGTAATAGCAACGACTCCGGTGGAACAGCCCGTGCTTGAAGTAGAGACGCCACAAATTCCAAGGACGAGGGACGTGACTGCCTTCAACTTGGGCCACTTTAAGAAGGTCTGCAATACCCCATTCAATGGGACTGAGGACCCAGTGGTAGCTCTAGATTGGCTAGCAGAACTAGAAGATCACTTCGCTCTGCTAGAGGTCCCCGAAGATAAGCGCGTCGCCTACGCACAACTACAGCTCCGCCTCAACGCACACGATTGGTGGGACGTGCATCGACGATCTCTCCAATTTGATCACGGAGAGGAGGCGATCTCGTGGACGACCTTTCGTGCCGCGTTCGAAGAGGAGTTTATACCCCCTCCAGTACAACGTCAAATGGAGAATGATTTCGTGCAACTGAGGCAGGGGAGTTTGACTGTGAAGCAGTACTCCGCCGAATTCAACCGACTCTCCAAATTCGCTAGGGCCTATTTACCTGATGCAACGAGTCGAGCTAGAAGGTTTGAAGGTGGACTACGCCCTGCCATCCATTCGCACGTGGTCAATAATCAGTACGGGACAATGCGTGAAGTCATGAATCATGCCCTATCTCTGGAACCGCAGTATCCTCACGTTTCCACCGGCGTTGTGCATACCTACAATCACAAACGCCAAGGCAACGATAGAGGAAACAACGCTACAAAGCGACAAAACAACGGTGGTCGAAACAAGACAAATGCAGGAGTGCGTTGTGAGCACTGCCACAGGCCGGGGCACACTATCGTTAATTGTTACTTGAAAAATGGGTCTTGTTACAACTGTGGCGGCAACGGGCACTTGATTCGAAACTGTCCGCTCCCGGATCGCCGCCAGAAACAAAATAATCCCTAACGGTTGGTTCTATTCCTAAGTTTCGGGACAAAACTTCTAATTAGTTGGGTAGGATGTAGCGCCCCGTTCCTCCTATTCGAGGAGCGCGACTAAGAAACATAAGATGGTATCGTTCGATCGGGATAGATTGAATTAAGAACTCGTCCTCGTTATGGATTTGTTTCTTCGGAATCGATTCCCATATTTAGTGGACTGCGCCCCAAGGATCGGCTTAGCGGCAGAGTCAGGAGGGACCTCTCCGCTGCTATCTTTTATTGCCTCGGTTTTCGATGTCGCTTGTTGCTTTCGTGCTTTGAGTTGGTTTTGGGATTTGCTTGTTTTCCTTGAACGGTTTCGATGGTTTTTATTGTTTTCGTTCATTGAACTGCATTTCTATTCCGAGATTGGAAAGAGAGGAAGAAGTATTAATCGAGCTGTTCGTGAGCAGGTGAACGAGCAGTAGGCGGCTTGCGAGCGGAGTCGTGAAGCGCCTCTTTCTTTCTCCCTTCCTAAATCTAAGTGAGTGGCTACCAACCCGATTAGCTAGCCTTGCTTCCAAGCCTCACTCCTTCGTCCCGATCAAACGATACCAAGTAATAATAAAAGAGATCAAGATAAAAGGGAATAGACTTGAAATATTGCTTGTCAACTAAACTTATGAACGGTTATCATCCTGTATGCTAGTTCATTTATAACTGTTCTATAAATCGTGCTAAGTATGGAAATTTATGCTTGTTATGAAACAAACTGTTAGTAAGACTATGCAAAACTGTTTGGCTATGGAGCTTGCTCCTATTCGTTCGAAATTCGTTTGTAAATTCGTGTGAAATAATTCGAACTAAATGTGCTCGATCACGGACAACTTGTGCACAAGGTATTTTGGCTTCCGCGGACGGCCGCCAGGGCACTGGGGCCGATCCGATCCGGGCGGAAGAGTTTGTATAGTCGTTTGACATGGACGGGATGCTATGTAGCGGGGCTCGCCACCTGCGTTGCATAACATTCTTGTCCCGAGACTATAAACCGTCCCTTTGTGGCATCAAGCCAGTGATCCCTGTGTATATTTAAACCTGTTGCATACTAACTTGTGTCTTCGTTTCAGGGAAGGCATGGTAAGTATTGTGCAGGTAATTCAGACGGTCAGGTAAAATCTATCGAACGGTGGCACGTTCATTTCAGTAAATTATATATGCTGCTTACTTGTAAATAAACTAAGGCAAGATAGAAATCCACAAAATATGCATGCTTCACTAAACAACGTGTTGATTGGTATAGTTCGGCTAGCTCGCCTTCACCAGCATGTTTCGATATGCTGACCCTCGTTGAAACAGGTTCTCCGCACCAAGGCGAACCGAGCGAGGAGCCGAAGTCGTCTTCCCGATCCAGTCCAGCTGTTGGCGCATCTTCACCGCGCCCTCGAAGCATTTTAAAGCCAGAAGCTGTAACTCTTCATACACAAATGCAGCTCCGTGGCAAAGCCGTCCTCCAGCCTGGAGGTCCTTATCGTTTTGAGTTTATAAAGGGATATAATGTACATGACTGCTATCTCATTTTGAGTCATCTCTTTTGTAAGCCGTTCGGCATATTAGCTGACTCGTTCAGGAGTTTGTAATAGATGTTCATTATCAATAAAGAGAACTTTTCCATATTATAAATTTGTGTTTCAATTTATCTGCGTACTCTGAATATGTGCTTGCTATGCAAATCATTAAAGCCTTGTACGGGCGCAACTCCAGGCCCGCACGGCGGTCCCGATTCGGGGGACGCCTCAATTGATTCTACGGAATTGGGTCGTGACATAGCCACCAATCGTGTGCGTTGAGGCGGAGCTGTAGTTGCGCGCAGGCGACGAGCTTATCTTCGGGGACCTCTAGCAGAGCGAAGTGATCTTCTAGTTCTGCTAGCCAATCTAGAGCTACCACTGGGTCCTCAGTCCCATTGAATGGGGTGTTGCAGACCTTCTTGAAGTGGCCCAAGTTGAAGGCAGTCACGTCCCTCGTCCTTGGAATTTGTGGCGTCTCTACTTCAAGCACGGACTGTTCCACCGGAGTCGTTGCTGTTGCGGCAGAATGGTTGGCAGCCAAAGTCTGAACGATCTGTTGCAGGGCATCTACCTGCTTCTGTTGGACTGAGAATCGGGTCTCTAGATTGCTCTCGAGCTTGGCTTGGCGAGCATCATCTCTTTGTCGTTGTGTTTCTAACATTTGCATTACCCGCTCAAGCGGGTCGACTTGAGACATGCCTCGTTGGCTCCGAGAGCTTCCCGAAGTGCCCGAACTGCTTTCTTGTGTTTCGTTCAGTGGTTGCGCTGCAGATTGCGCTGGATCCATTCCTTCAAAAGAAGGTAAATTACATTAGGATCATAATGTATTATGGACTTATTGCATGAACGTATCTCATTTTGGCCTAGCAAGTTCAAGAGTTCGCACAGGAATTTGATCATTAAAGAGAACTTTTTCATATTATAAATCTGTGTTTCAATTTATCTGCGTACTCTGAATATGTGCTTGCTATGCAAATCATTAAAGCCTTGTGCGGGCGTAACTCCAGGCCCGCACGGCGGTCACTATTCGGGGGACGCCTCAATTGATTCTACGGAATTGGGTCGTGACAGTTACCCCCAAACAAAGTTCACATACCTGTCCTAGACATGTTAGTCTATTTTTCTGAATTTTGTGCAACTCCCAAATACTTTATTTTGAGGCTCGTTTGAGACGCACAAATATTGTTACAAACGTCCGTATTATTTATTATTTAATTTCCTGCTCTATACCCATCTCTGTTCCAATAGAGATTTGAGGCCCAACCTGTACCTGTTTTTCCCAAACAAAAATACGTTAATATTTTACTTTGAATATACTACAATTAGTATATTGACACCGTATTAAAATTATGGCCCTACCTGCCTCTAAATAATTAGTGAACACCGTGCGCAGTATTTATTAATTAATTAATACGGTGACCCGTATCACCTAGAAACCAGGCCCAGTCCCTGCCCAAGCTCACCCCCACCCCCTCAGGGCCCTCCCACAGCTTTTTCCTACAGTTCTGTGAATTTTAGCATTTTTAGAAATATGATGTTTTTCCAGATAAATTACGTAATTGTGCAATTTCCCAATTTTAGGACTTTTATGCAATTTATAAAATTACAGGGGTTTTTCTGCAAATTTCATTGTGAGGTGTCACCCCCCTATTGGCCGGTGAACCTACACCGTACACGTGGTAGTGGGACCCACCTGAAAATATCAGCCAAAATATCCAAAATACCAAAAATCCCAAAATACCCCTAAGGTTCGAACTAATTACCAAAATGCCATCCACCCTAACCCTATAAATACCCGACCCCTCCCCACTTCCAAACCTCACGCCGCCCAACTCCGGCCACCACCTCCGACCAAACTCCGCCGAACCCTTCGCCCCTTCCCCAGCTTCCCTCCGACCAACTCCCACCGCCTCCGGCCGACTGCTCCGCCGCCGGCAGCCTCTGCAAACCCAACACCCCACCCTGCACCACAGCAGCACCACCACTCCCGTCCGCCCCTCACCGCCACCCCCGCCGTCGTGGACCACAGCCACCGACCCTACCCGCTTCGCCTCGACGTCCCCCGTCGAACCAACCTACCACCACCGACCCACGACCACCGCAGACGCCTCCACCTCCCCCGCAACAACCCCCGACCCCCTCCGGCCTCTGCACCATAGTCTCCCCAGACCGCCCCCACAGCCACCACCACCGCCTCTGACCTCCGCCATCCCCCCTGAACCCTTCGCCGCCCCCTCCTCCGCCTTCCTGACACCTTGCACCGCCGCCTCCGCAGCCGCCGCTGAAACTGCTGCAAGCCGCCGCTGCTGTTGTTGCTGTTAAACAGCAGCTACTGTTGCAGCCGTCCCTCCGGCCAGCCACCGCCTCCTCCGCCACCGTCCTCCCGCCGGCGACAAGCCGTGGGCCACCCCTGCCGACCTGTCAGGTATAAATACCATATTTAATACGTAAATACCTATTTATCTATATATGTATGTATATATGTATATATATATATATATATATGTGTATATATATATATATATATTTATATATAAATATTATTTATATATATTATAATATATAATATATTATATTAATTATTACTGTATATACACAGTATACATATGTATTATTATATATTTATATTTATATATATATATATTATTATATATTTATATATATATATATATATATATTTATATACATTATTATATGTAATTAATATATATTATATATATATAATTATATATATATATTAATCACAGTATATATATATACAGTGTATATATATATATTATTTATATTATATACTTATATGTATATATATATGTAATTTTACTTTTTATATATATATATATATATATATATATATATATATAATATTTATTTATGTATATTATACATATATAATTATATATCATATATAGTATATTATAATTATATGTATATGTATAATATATATAATATATTATTATATGTATATGTCTTTTCATCATGTTTTATTTATTTATATATATATGTATATATATATACATAGTTATATTATTACATATATATGTATATTATAATATATTATTATATGTATATATATATGTATGCCTTTTCTTTTTCTTTTATTATTATTATTTATATATATGTATATATATATATTTATATTATTACATATATATGTATATATATTATAATATATTATTATTTGTATGTATATATGTATGCCTTTCATTTTTATATATATATATGTATATATATATATATATTTATATTATTATTACATATATATGTATATATATTATAATATATAATATATGTATATGTATATGTATATATGTCTTTCATTTTTATTATTTATATATGCATATATATACATATTCATATTATTACATATATATGTATATATATTATATATATAATAAGTATATGTATACACAGATTTTATATATAAATATATATGTATTTTATATTTTTACATATAAATAGTATATATGTATTTATATATGTATTATATATATTATATATATATATATAGCAATATATGTATATATGTATACTTATATTTATGCATTTTTCTCTTATTATACATATACAATTTATATATATGTCTATGTACTTATATTATATATATATATCTGTTTATAATTATATTAAGTATATAAATACTATATTTATATACTTCTATGTATTAATATATATATAATGTCTTTATTTATACATAAGTAAATATATATATATCCTATACTATTTAATACGCATCATTCAAATATAATATTTACAAACCCTGTACATCTTGAACAGAACACATCTTCAGCGCAGTCAGTGACCCCCTGTCACAGGACCCCTCAAACTTGACTGCGAGAACAGGTTCTCGACACACTCAGGAAGTAGGCAAGTATACCTTGCCAAGTTTACTATTTAAATATTAAATGTTGTTATATGCTAATTCTCCTGAACTTTATATGACTGTATGTATCTGAGATTGCCTCGGGTACCGTCAACAAGTACGTTGATACGTAGTATAAATAACTTAGTCCTTACAGACTTACCAACAACTGTGAAGGTATCCTAATATCCTCCTAGACCCTGACACGGGAACACGCAACAAGGTTGTAATACATATTGGGATGCGAGTTGCGTACTCGATTAGCTACCGGTGCGTGTGACGTGCATCACGGCTTAGCATAAAATCAGGAAAACTCAGAAAAAGTACGACTTGGCATTAGTTACATTGGGCGGGAAAGATACTAGTAGACGTATGGGACACCCCCCTCCTTGAGTCTTTTATCCTTCGTACCATGCTCCTCGGAGATGGTCGATTGCAGAGCTACCCGTGTGTCCGGGGGCATATGACACATATACTAACCAGTCAACACGATTGGTGAATTAAGTCAGCATATGTTAAGCCTACACTTTCTCATGCGTACTACAAGATCTTTACTTGCATTCACTTAGATGGTTAGCACCCTGTATTTATTTATTCAGTATTTACATGCATGGCATATTTTCTGTATCTTGTTATGTCCCACTGAGGACCTGGTTCCCTTCCAGATTTAGATGAGGCATTCTACCCCACGGTGTATGGTCCAGGACAGGAGACTAGGTATGCCACCGAGGAGGAGTTAGAGGAGCCACCATCAGAATCTGCCTGATCCTAGAAGCTTGTTCACCTGGAGATGGAGCTATTTCCCTAGATAGACGATACTTTAGTCTATCTTATTTTCTGCACTATTATTATCTTTTATAGTGGGTTTGTTCCCACAAGATGTGTACTATGACATTCAGACTTAGCATTATATATATTTCAGCACTTATTCCCATATTCATGATATTTCTGTGGATGAGATTAGATTTACCTGTGTTAAACTTATAGTATTTTAGGTCAGCGTCGCACGTTCCTTTGGGTCCATTAAAATGGATTAAACCCTTAGTGACGTATCAGCTGGCCAATGCCATGTGGCCTAGTTCCTTATATTTTGGGACTGGGGTGTGACATAGTTTTAGTGGTGGCCCATGCAGGTCTAGTTTATTGCTAGTGGTATGATGACATGCCCAGCAAGCCTGCAATATGATAGGAATACTAGGTCTCATCCACTATGACTTCATCCATAAATTTTTGCATCTTGTTTGATTATCAATTATTATTTCCTTGTGATTTTCTAATTATTTTATCTTCTTCAGAAATATGGACATACCCGGTGGACATGCGATTGATGGGGCTGACCAAACAACAGACCCCTCGCCAAATGTCCAAAGAACCCCGACCACCCCGAGAGACCAATCTCCAAGAAGGATGCTGGTCTACCCGACGACCTCGTACCTTTCCCAGAATCCTGCCCAGACAGGAACACCAGCCCAACATGAAGGGCAAGCCCCAACCCCGCAGGCGGAGACACATTTGCCTCCACCTCCCGCCTTCTCTGCCCAGATGCCACAGTTTGAGGGACAAGCTCAAATGTTCCAGTTCCTCCAAGCCATGTTGCAGACTCAATGGCAACAGACTGAAGCCCTGAGACAGTCTCAGTGGCAACAGACTGAAGCCCTGAGACAGACCTTGATGACGGCTCTGGAAAGAACGACTGCCCCAGCACCATCACCTGTCCAACCAGTGGGCACTGTTCGAGGATTTCGCCAGATGGGGCCGAGAAACTTTAAAGGCAGCGAAACCCCAGAGGAGATCTCAGACTGGATCTCCAACACAGAAATGCTGCTGGAAGGTTCGCAACTTTCCCCCGACTTATGGATGACCGCCGTGAGGGCCCAGCTCTTAGGCAACGCCCATCACTGGTGGGATTCTATAGAGCGTAGCGTCGGCAAAGACCGGACTTGGGAACAATTTTTGGAGCACTTCAACGCAAAATACTTCCCAACAACGGTCAGAAATGCCCAGTATTCCCAGTTCCTGCACTTGGAACAAGGGAACATGACCGTTGAGGCCTACGATGCAAAGTTCTGCCGACTAAGTCGATTCGGTGCCATCTTGATACCGAATGAGCTGGAGAAGGCTAGAAGATTCCACCACGGCCTTACCTGCGAGCTCCAAAGGTATACAACGACTCAGGCGAGGATCTTCTATGAGGAGGTTATTTCAGAAGCAAGAGTACAAGAAGCTATTGGTCGAGGAGCAAGACGCTCTAATCCAACTACACCGGCCAGGAACCAGCCCAAAAATGGAGGACCGATCCGCCGTCCGGGAAATCAGACGCAGCAGACGACGGGACCTTATCAGAAGAAGGAGCTCCCAAATTGTCACTATTGTGGCAAGAAGGAGCATTATATCCGAGACTGCAGAAAGAAGAACGGACTATGCCTGGTATGTAGAGCTAGCCAGCATATGGCTAGGGACTGCCCACAACGCAAAGATGCAGCGCCTCAGAACGGGCAAAGACCAGGAGCACAACATCCCTCAACATCTGGAGGATATCAGAGGGGAGCACCCCTGGCTACCCAGGAGAGCCAGTTCAACAAGGCCAGACAACAATCTGGAGGGCAAAGGCACGGACAGGCCTTTACATTAGCTGCAGTTGCAGAGGAGCCCGAAGGTGAAACCATCATAGGTACCATTTTAGTTGCATCATTACCTGCAGCCGCATTATTTGATTCTGGCGCTACACTGTCATTTATATCTAGTAGTTTCGTAGCCATGCACAAACTAGCCACCTCCCCACTGCCTAAATGCTGGAAAATTCTTACCGGAGGAGGCATCGTGCCGGTTACCAGCATTATTGAAACATGCTCGGTAGTCGTTTGTAGTAGAGAGCTAAGAGCGCGATTTTTGGTACTCCCAATGCCAAATTTTGATGTCGTCTTAGGCATGGACTGGTTAAGCTAGAACAATGCTATCCTAGACTGCCGAAAGGGTAGCGTCACCTTTAGACTACCAGGACACCCGGAGTTCGAATACGTACGAGGTACCATCGAGCAAGGAGTAGGCCAGACTCCCAGAGCTTACATGGCATTGGAGATAGCACCCCCAGCAATCGTTGCAGAGTTCGAAGACGTATTTCCGGAGGAATTGCCCGGCCTACCGCCTGACAGAGAAGTAGAGTTTACTATTGAGCTGATACCCAGAGCTGCACCGGCATCCTCAAATGTGTACCGACTGGCGAAGAAGGAGCTTGACGAGCTGAAGCTACAGCTTAAAGAATTACAGATCAAGGGATTTGTTCGTCCTAGTACATCACCCTGGGGAGCACCAGTGTTGTTTGTACCAAAGAAGGACGGGACATATCGGATATGTATTGATTACAGAGCCCTCAACGCTTTGACAATCAAAAACAAATATCCCTTGCCGCGGATCGATGATCTGTTCGATCAACTGACAGGAGCTGTGGTATTCTCAAAGATAGACTTGAGATCAGGCTATCATCAGGTCAAAGTATGGAGAGAAGATATTCCAAAGACAGCATTCAGGACTCGTTATGGTCATTACGAATTCCTGGTGATGTCTTTTGGACTGACAAATGCACCTGCCGTATTCATGAACCTGATGAACAGAATCTTCCACCAATATCTGGACCAGTTCGTGGTAGTCTTCATCGACGACATCCTGGTGTATTCAAAGAGCCACGAGGAGCACGAAGAACACTTAAGATTGGTGTTAGAGACGCTGGGACGTGAGAGCCTTTATGCTAAGCTAAGCAAATGCGAGTTCTTCCTTGATCGTGTTGCTTTTCTTGGACACGTGATCACAGGAGAAGGCATCTCGGTGGACCCAGCAAAGATCTTATCTGTAGAGACGTGGCCAACCCCTACCAACGTCTCAGAGGTGAGAAGCTTTCTAGGACTTGCCGGATATTACCGGAGGTTCGTAGAAAATTTTGCTAGAATCGCGGAGCCAATTACCCGTCTTACCCGCAAGGAGCAGGAGTTCATCTGGTCTGAGGAATGCCAGACAGCTTTCGATGAGTTGAAAAAGCATCTGACTACAGCCCCCATCTTGACCATACCATCTGGATCCGGAGGTTTCGTAATATATAGCGATGCATCCAGAAAAGGATTGGGTTGTGTCTTAATGCAATATGGGAAGGTTGTAGCATGTGCCTCAAGACAACTGAGGACTCATGAGAAGAATTATCCCATGCACGACCTGGAGCTTGCCGCAGTCATCTTCGCCCTGAAGCTATGGAGACATTATCTATACGGCGAACGAGTGGAGATATTCATCGACCACAAGAGCCTGAAATATGTCTACACTCAGAAAGACTTAAACCTGAGACAAAGACGATGGCTCGAAGTGATGACGGATTTCGAGATCGATCTGTAGTACCATCCTGGGAAGGCTAATGTAGTAGCTGATGCACTAAGCAGAAGACCCTCGGCATTCTTAATGATCACCTAACTAGGTCTATTGAGAGACCTAGAAAAGTTGGGAATAGAGGTTATTATGCCAAGAATTGACGGCCAATTGTCAAACTACCAGCTACAATCAACATTGGTCGAAAGAATCAAAGCTGCACTGCCAACAGATGCAAGATTTCAGAGGCTTCGACAAAGAACAGAGGCTGGAATCCAGACAGGATGTCGCATACAGGAAGATGGGACTCTAAGATGTGGAGATCGTCTTTATGTTCCAAATGGAAAACTTCGTGAGGAGCTGATGTCAGAAGCTCATAGCTCAACATACTCTATACATCCAGGTGGCACAAAGATGTACAGAGACCTGCGACAATACTACTGGTGGCATGGAATAAAGCGAGAGATAGCACGCTTTGTGGCAAAGTGCCTGGTGTGTCAGCAAGTCAAGGCTGAACATCAGAGATCTGCCGGTCTACTTCAACCCCTCCTAATACCCTAGTGAAAATGGGAACACATTACGATGGACTTTGTTACGGGCTTCCCAAGAAGTCCCAGTAGTCGTAATGTTGTATGGGTTATCGTAGATAGACTCACAAAGGCTGCTCATTTTTTATCTTTCAGAGTCGGACAATCTATAGAAGTCTTGGCGGACATGTATATGAAGGAGATAGTACGTCTGCATGGAGTACCTGTCAGCATAGTGTCTGACAGGGATACGAGGTTTACATCTTACTTTTGGCAAAGTATGCAAGAAAGTCTTGGTACCTGCCTCAAGTTCAGCACCTCTTATCACCCGCAGACAGATGGCCAATCAGAGCGCACCATCCAGACACTAGAAGATATGTTGAGAGCCTGCATGCTTGATTTCAGTGGATCATGGGAAGATCATCTACACCTGGTAGAATTTTTCTACAACAATAGCTATCAAGCGAGCATCCAAATGGCTCCCTTTAAAGCATTGTATGGCAGGAAATGTCGTTCCCTAGTATGCTGGAGCGATGTAGGCGAGAGACAGATCCTAGGACCAGAATTGGTCGTTCGTACGGTGGAGAAAGTAAAAAAGATCCAAAGACACCTGCGAGCTGCACAAGACAGACAAAAGAACTGGGCCAACGTACATCGACGACCTCTAGAGTTCCAAGTGGGAGAGCATGTATTCTTGAAGATCTCACCTACCCGAGGTACTATCAGATTTGGAGGAAGAGGAAAACTGAGTCCAAGGTACATTGGACCCTTCGATGTGTTGGAACGCGTCGGAGAAGTTGCTTACAAGCTAGCCTTACCTCAGACCTTGGAAGGAGTACATGACGTCTTCCACGTATCTCAGCTGAGGAGGTACATACCAGACCCAAGTCATGTGTTGGACCATTCAGAGATCACTATCGGCCCAAGCTTATCGTACCAGGAGGAGCCCGTAGGGATCCTAGATCGTAGCGAGAAGGTATTGCGAGGCCAGACTATCCCTCTAGTTCGTATTGCATAGAGACATCATGCACCAGGTGAATCAACCTAGGAACGAGAAGAGGATATTCGACAGCGTTTTTCCCAACTATTTCCAAACCAGGGTATGTCCTAATATTTCAAATCAATCTTTCATTCTCATTATATGTCTGTCTTTATTTCGAGGACAAAATATTCTAAGGAGGGTAGATTATAAACTCCCTTGACCAGATTTCAGTATTTTAAAATTATTTTTAGCTAATTAGAATTATTGCAACTTTTTAAAATTTATTTTGCTTACATATCCTATTGATTTGTGCACCTGTCCATTACCCAATTAATTAGAGCATTACACTAGCTGTTACCCCAAAAAAAAGTTCACATACCTGTCCTAGATATGTTAGTCTATTTTTTTGAATTTTGTGCAACTCCCAGATACTTTATTTTGAGCCTCGTTTGAGACGCACAAATATCGTTACAAACGTCCGTATTATTTATTATTTAATTTCCTGCTCTATATCCATCTTGGTTCCAATAGAGATTTGAGGCCCAACCTGTACCTGTTTTGCCCAAAAAAAATACGTTAATATTCTACTTTGAATATACTACAATTAGTATATTGACACCGTATTAAAATTATGGCCCTACCTGCCTCTAAATAATTAGTGAACACCGTGCGCAGTATTTATTAATTAATTAATACGGTGACCCGTATCACCTAGAAACCAGGCCCAGCCCCTGCCCAGGCTCACCCCCACCCCCTCAGGGCCCTCCCACAGCTTTTCCCTACAGTTCTGTGAATTTTAGCATTTTTAGGAATATGGTGTTTTTCCAGATAAATTGCGTAATTGCTCAATTTCCTAATTTTAGGACTTTTATGCAATTTATGAAATTGTAGGGATTTTTCTGCAAATTTCATTGTGAGGTGTCACCCCCCTATTGGCCGGTGAACCTACACCGTACACGTGGCAGTGGGACCCACCTGAAAATATCAGCCAAAATATCCAAAATACCAAAACCCCCAAAATACCCCTAAGGTTCTAACTAATTACCAAAATGACATCCACCCTAACCCTATAAATACCCGACCACTCCCCACTTCCAAACCTCACACAGCCCAACTCTGGGCTCCACCTCCGACCAAACTCCACCGAACCCTTCGCCCCTTCCCCAGCTTCCCTCCGACCAACTCCCACCGTCTTCGGCCGACTGCTCCGCCGCCGGCAGCCTCTGCAAACCCAACACCCCACCCTGCACCACAGCACCACCACCACTACCGTCCGCCCCTCACCGCCACCCCTGCCGTCGTGGACAACCGCCACCGACCCTACCCGTTTTGCCTCGACGTCCCCCGTCGAACCAACCTACCACCACCGACCCACGACCACCGCAGACGCCTCCACCTCCCCCGCAGCAACCCCCGACCCCCTCCGGCCTCTGCACCACAGTCTCCCCCGACCGCCCCCACAGCCACCACCACCGCCTCTGACCTTCGCCACCCCCCCGAACCCTTCGCCGCCCCCTCCCCCGCCTTCCCGACACCCTGCACCGCCGCCTCCGCCGCCGCAGCCGCCGCTGAAACTGCTGCAAGCCGCCGCTGCTGCTGTTGCAGCCGTCCCTCCGGCCAGCCACCGCCTCCTCCTCCGCCGTCCTCCCGCCGGCGACAAGCCGTGGGCCCCCCTGCCGACCTGTCAGGTATAAATACCGTATTTAATACGTAAATACCTATTTATCTATATATGTATGTATATATGTATATATATATATATATGTGTGTGTGTGTGTGTGTATATATATATATATTTATATATAAATGTTATTTATATATATTATAATATATAATATATATTATATTAATTATTACTGTATATACACAGTATACATATGTATTATTATATATATATATATATATATATATATATATATTATATATTTAGTATTATTTATATATATATATATATATATATATGTATTTATATACATTATTATATGTAATTAATATATATTATATATATATTAATCACAGTATATATATATACAGTGTATATATATATATATTATTTATATTATATACTTATATGTATATATATATGTAATTTTCCTTTATATATATATATATATATATATATATATATATATATATATATATATATATATTTATATATAAATATTTATTTATGTATATTATACATATATAATTATATATCATATATAGTATATTATAATTATATGTATATGTATAATATATATAATATATTATTATATGTATATGTCTTTTCATCATGTTTTTTTTATTTATATATATATGTATATATATTATATGTATATATATGCATAGTTATATTATTACATATATATGTATATTATAATATATTATTATATATATATATATATATGTATGCCTTTTCTTTTTCTTTTTTATTATTATATATATATATATATATATATATATATATATATATATATATATATATATATATATATATATATATATATATATATATATATATATATATATATATATATATATATATATATATATATATATATATATATATATATATATATATATATATATATATATATATATATATATATATATATATATATATATATATATATATATATTTATATATTTATATTATTACATATATATGTATATATATTATAATCTATTATTATATGTATGTATATATGTATGCCTTTTATTTCTTTATATATATATGTATATAAATATATATTTATATTATTATTACATATATATGTATATATATTATAATATATTATTATTATATGTATATGTATATATGTCTTTCATTTTTATTATTTATATATGCATATATATACATATTAATATTATTACATATATATGTATATATATTATATATATTATAAGTATATGTATACACAGATTTTATATATAAATATATATGTATTTTATATTTTTACATATAAATAGTATATATGTATTTATATACTATATGTATTATATATAGCTTATATATATATATATATATAGCAATATATGTATATATGTATACTTATATTTATGCATTTTTCTCTTATTATACATATACAATTTATATATATGTCTATGTACTTATATTATATATATATCTGTTTATAATTATATTAAGTATATAAATACTATATTTATATACTTATATGTATTAATATATATATATAATGTCTTTATTTATACATAAGTAAATATATATATCCTATACTATTTAATACGCATCATTCAAATATAATATTTACAAACCTTGTAAGTCTTGAACAGAACACATCTTCAGTGCAGTCAGTGACCCCCTGTCATAGGACCCCTCAAACTTGACTGCGAGAACAGGTTCTCGACACACTCAGGAAGTAGGCAAGTATACCTTGCCAAGTTTACTGTTTAAATATTAAATGTTGTTATATGCTAATTCTCTTGAACTTCATATGACTGTGTGTATCTGAGATTGCCTCGGGTACCGTCAACAAGTACGTTGACACATAGTGTAAATAACTTAGTCCTTATAGACTTACCAACAACTGTGAGGGTATCCTAATATCCTCCTAGATCCTGACACGGGTGTAAAAGCATGAAAAATACGCTGGGAGGAGCTACGCAGCATACTGATGCAGAGCAGCGTAAACAGAGGACTTCAGAGCCATCAAGAGTACAAGCAGAGCTTTCTCCGCTAAACACAACGTGAAGTACAAGCTCAAAGGACCATCCGCGTAAGTACAGTACGTCCAGGCCGCTCCAGCGTAATCAGGGTTCTTCATCGCTTCCATAGCGTAAAACTTAGCCGATCTCAAAGCAGCGTTAAAGCGTACGAGGAACGCTTCATCTTCCCCGAAATGAACCTGTCAAGTCACACAGTGAACCTGACCTCTGACTCCTGACAAAAAGTGCTGCACGGCTACCCAGACGATGGCTGAAAATGAGGACGGACCCTTCGGGACGCGCACCACAGTATGATGCGGATCTCTGCATTTAATGCAGAGGATTTGGTTAAAATATCACCGAACCATCGTTTACTGACGTCCCCTCAGCATAAACTACTCTTTCGCGTACAAGGGGATACGCTGCCTTGTTTTACACAGGTAAACATGAGCTGTTTTACGCTCCGTAGTAGACAAACCGTCTGCCACATCAAAAGCTACACTTCGTACGGGGCTCGAGGCACATCTCTACGTCTAATTGCACAGAGCGGTGACAGTTTCTCTCAAGGCACGTCTCTGCGATGGATGCACAGAAGGGCTGCAGACCTTCAAAACACGCCTCCGCATTTAATGCACAAGATGGTGGCAAATCTCTGCAAGAGATTTGATTATATCTTCAAAAGCCGTAATTCCGGCTAAGACATCCACATCAGCACTCTGGCACGGTACGCAACGGCTTCTACGCCCATTCAAGATCTGTGCTCATTCGGCTTCTACGCTCATTCGGCTTCAAACGTCCACTCAGTCTCTACGACCATTCGACTTCAAATGCCCACTCAGTCTCTACGACCATTCGGCTTTAAACGCCCACTCAGTCTCTATGACCATTCGACTTCTACGCCTACTCGGCTTCTATGCCCATTCGACTTCTACGCCTACTCGGCTTCTATGCCTATTTGGCTTCTACGCCAGGGTGACAGTCATTTGGCTTCTACGCCAACCTCTTCTACACAAGGGATACCTACCTACGTGGCTTCTACGCTGTGATCTTCACAGCAGATATACGCGTTTTGTCCCCTTAGTTGGACACGCGTCACATGCTCACTCAAAAGGTCATCTATACGCAGGCATTGGTTATTTTAACCATTGTATAAAAGGGTGTTGTACTTTCCACTCCTCGGTTTTTACACCGACGGAGTGGTCACTGTCACCAAAACTCTATAAATAGAGACCCCTATCAATGGGGAAAAAGGTCGAAAAACTTTAAACTTGAAGATCGAATAAGGTCAAAACTTTGAAAGAAGGATCGAACAAGGTCGAACTTCCCAGAAAGATCGAACCGAATGTCAAGAGAGAGAGAGAGAGAGAGTCCGGAGCTCAGGCAAATAGTAGGGATCGACGACTTTGGCATCGTGCATCCACCCTCCTTTGCAACCTTCGAAGCTGCTACCTGTCTTCCACGGCACTTCTTCAACATCGTGTGGTCCAAGGGCTAAAGTGATCGACTGCAGATCAGACACCTATAGCAATTTATACCCAGATTAAATAAATTGTACTCCCACATCCTCGTATAGGATTAAATTGTACAAGTTTGTTTGTAAACCAAAGGGCACGGGTTTCGTATAAACCCCGTCATTGAAATACACTTTCATTCTTTCGTTTAATACCACAAACAAGATGGCGACTCTGCTGGGGACGTCTTTCTCTTCTGATGAGGAAGTAATTGTTCAACACGATGTGGTACCTGTGTCACGCCCCAATCTCCCGCAAGCTCAATAGTCCCCGCTGAACGTGAATCACCACGTTTACAGCTCTCCCGCAGGACTATCGTTCCCATCGGGACGTGATGCCGTACGAGCCTGGAGTTGCGCTCGTACAAGGCGATGTTGTCAAACACCAAATGTTATCATTGAAACAACCCATATTGCAGCGGAAGTCAAGTATTGTGTACCAAGCACACAATCAGAGTATACACAGCGAAGCTCACGATAGGGTCCAAATGAGATGCCCCGAGTCAATGCCACAAAGGCGATGCCACGGAGACGATGAAATAACTCTCGCTCTTTCTCTAGCCCACAAAGGTACTTACAGTTCATACATCTTGTCCCGTATATCCAAGCAGCGCCACTACGTCTGTGTACCTGAAATAATGCCCACAAACGTGGGTCAGTACACAACCGTACTGGTGAGCGGGGTAACCCACTCGCCTAAGCCGACACTAAGTAAAGTAGTGAATGCAAACAGTTATATGGTGATCTTTCTAGTTGAATCCTAGATTCATTTCATGGCATATGGATGACATGTTAAGGAAAGCAGTAAAGCAGTTTAAGCATGCTAGCATTCATTCTCAAACCAAACGACAAGCATTTAATATAAAGCCGACCCGTCTAACTCAATGTCATCGCTTGCACGATAACATATCGAACCATCAGTCTCGCCTCGATATCCATCCAGAACCAAAGTTATATA
The DNA here is from genome assembly GCA_036927795.1 of Iris macrosiphon. Classification (NCBI taxonomy): domain Eukaryota; kingdom Viridiplantae; phylum Streptophyta; class Magnoliopsida; order Asparagales; family Iridaceae; genus Iris; species Iris macrosiphon. The sequence goes on along the minus strand of JAYESA010000016.1, from coordinate 106,709,322 downwards.
TCCCACTCTCGAGTGCACACTCTTGCCGAGGCAAGGTGGCCGCGCCTATACGATGCACAAACCAACCAAAGTAAAGCAAGCCAACATCTATTCTTATATGAAGTCACTGGCCAAAGGCCATAAAGGACGTTGATCGGACAGATCAATGCGGTTCTATTCGAAACAGCGCTAAGTAGCTAACCCACCTGAATCGCATCCAACCGCTGGCACCGCGCCCAAGACGCGTTACCCAAATTGTCTCCTCCATGGCCGAACGGTCCCGGTGCCCCGGAGCACCCGTTCGAGGAAACCAAACCCTGTGCCACCCAGGTTGTCCGTGACTATGCAGACACGTAGGTATGACGAGAGGATCGAACATTCTCGCCCCACCAAGCGATCCTAGACTCGTTCTACCAATAATCCAACCAACACATCCATAACCATTCTTCCAACATGTCCTTCCAAGAACCCAAATCTCGACCTCAAAACATAGCCCGAGGCATCAAAATATTAAGTGTTTCATAGGCACGAAGCCTCTTCTCAACACAATCCAAATTGGTGCAACACCTATGCTCAAAGCTAACCCATGGCACAATGCCCCAAAAGAGGCACAATGCCCGCGCCGATGCAGTTGTTCGGTTTCTAACCACAACTGCTCGCTTTGTAAGACAAAGCGACCAAGTGATACTCGTGCACGGATGCACGGATGCACGCTCGCTCGCCCGAATTCCCGATATTCCCAATATTCCCATTGCCTCAATTGTATCATTCCAACTTGTATATTTCCAACCGTCCAAGCATAATCCCAAGTAATCCAACCGATCGCCTCAAATGAATAATCCAGCTATCGTATCCAACTATCCAACGCGTAAACCATATCAAGCCACAATCCTACCAAGCCAATGACGCACACTCTATGCACGCCTCAGTGTAGTGCTTCCCGATGTTTCAGCCCAAGTGTTCAAGCCATTTACGTATTTTCCATATTATTAGGCATGAAGGAGTAGAGGAGAAGGGAAAGAGCCCACTCACAATGATTGATCCCGTTAGGCATCCTGTCCTGCCGATACGGCCAATCCCTTGAACCCGTGGTCCGATGCAAGCGCGATCTACTCAACCGGTATGACCGTGCGAGCAGGCCGTGCTTTCCAAATCATCCGACCGATCGGACTAAGGAAGACGGCATTATCGTTTCCATCCAGCTATTCAGTACTGTTCTGAACGAACACCTGATTTCCATCGAACCCGCTAGCCATCTGCACATTGAAACCAACTCGATTATCCTTCTTCCCAAAATCCGACATTTCAAATGTAACCAGCATTTGATTCATTCAGTCCGACTCAGCGTAACGCTCCGAGCGGTTGCGGGCGTTACATAATATACCACTTAGAATCAGGTTCGTCCACGAACCGTGCTGGTACTCATTCCTTACTAGCATGCCACAATCCAATTCCATAGATCTGCTCTATGTAACTCTCATATTCACTATTTCTGACACAACATCTCGTTCTGTTGAACGCTCGAATAAATTTCACGAATTCCCACATCCTTCTTGCAGCTCAACCCGAATTTCTCGTATCGCTTAGTTTTGGATCGTACATATATTTAAGGCGTCCCTAAAATACATGCATTTCAGCCGAGCTTTGCGATAGCAAATTTGAACAAGTTACAAGGGTATCTTTATGTTCGAGGCGTCTATTTACTTTGCTCCCAATTGAACCAAATCACGATTTCCATTCCAACATGTTCGCTTGAGCACTATTCTCAATTATGCAGATTTTCTACCGATCAATCAGTCCGAGTTCCAACTCAATTCATCCCACTATTTCTGAAATCAGTACTAGCAACATCTCCAAATATTATCTCGTGCACCGAACGATTCTCACGACTGATCTACCCCAGCTATGCGACTTACCCAAATATCAACTTGCTTAGATCAGCTCAGTCCAACAAATTCCTGCCATCTCAATATCTCACAGGGTGAACATCTATATTGAGGTTCGTGTGATCCACGAAGATCTCGCCGCCACGCCAAAGGGATTTGTGTCGCCACGATTTCAACGTGGACACACTCGCCACAATTCTTAGGTTGCGCATGAAATAGTTCTTCGCGCTGCTTCCACTGCCTCGAAGCATAGAATATCACCTTCGCCTTCCGAATGAGCACGCTTCCCAGACTAAGTTCCGAGACATCTTGTAAATCTGAGGCAAATCTGTCCCTTCCAGTATTCGCAAGGATTTGATCTGAATGAGCCGCTGCTTTAACTTCACGAGCTAGTTTCACAGTCGTCATTTCACATGAATGCTATTCCCTTCCAGGGATGAGTCAGAGGCGATGCCATCGATAAAAATCTGTGACTCTGAATCTCATCAGTTGACTTAGGCCAATCCCACAATCGCTTCGGTCTTCCGGCTGCTTCTTCAGCTGAAGGCTATCCCAAGGATCTCTCAAATCCAACTCTCAGTCAATAAGCCAAATCTCATTGCTCACATCTGCCCTCGACGCATTCCCAAATACGCCGCCTCAAGGGTCATTCTATGGGTCTACCATATTCATATCCGATTCAGCGGGCAAGGTCGCTTAGGGTCAGCTGTCCCGAAGCTACGCTTGATAATTGTAATCATCACGATGGACAGTTACTATAAACCATGCTATATCTCCTCTGCAAATCCGAATCAAAATTCCAACCATCCCATCCGAGCGAACTTTCCGAATCCGAGAACCGCGCTCGTTGAAACCTTATTCCATCAATCCGCCGTTCTGTCCTGAATCCATCAAATTTCCGAATTGCCATGTTCCACAGTACGCGTCCAACTTACTCGAGCAACACAGTGATTTGCTCCGACGTTGCTCCCACGTTTAGCTATCTTCAAAAGTCTGTCAGCCACAAATTCTTGCCTTTAGTCGTTGCCTCAATCCGTCCACGTCTTTCGGAGAATCCGTCTACTATCGTTGCACCATCTTGCCCAAAATTCCATTTTCGCTAAACCTGAGTCAACTTCACGAGCAGCAACATCCAAAATCTTCCAAGTTTGTGTGAATCCATCTCATTGTCCCTCCAGATCAATATCGTGTTTCTTTGCTCAACCAACAGCTCAAATGTGTCGCCCAAAATTGTAGTCTGAATTCGCTATCATTCCGATAATCCCATCGCTTTGCTCAAGCGTAACCCAATTGTTCGTTCCGATTCGATCCATCTCTTAAGCCCAACGATGCTTTCCATTTGCACCAGTCCGTTCACGATATGCTCAACTCAATATTCGCTTGCTCCATATTCATTCTTCCTAATTCAACCGACGTGCACCAACCAACTTGTATTCTCGTTTCACGAGTCCGTTCAGGCAATTCCCATAGATGTCCAACCAAAATATTTCTAATGCCTTGCTTAACATGTGGTATCCCATATACCACTCCGAATCAAGTCGCTACTCGCATTACAATTTCCTTCACAGATCCAAGATCCGTTCGAACCATCCCTTATGCATAATCATGCCTTTCCCAATTCGAGTCTGACACAAAACTCAGGCAACATTTTGAATTATCCAACTGTTTCTCAACCCGTCTGATACTTTCTCAATACGAGCAATCGTGCAATGATTGTCTTCCAAATAGTCCAACTCAATATCCAACGGTTTCACACTTTTGTTGTACGAGCAACTCGTACCAACTTATCCATATATTCCCGAGCCAAACTCAAACCTGCTCAACCGATGCGCCACAGCCAAACTTCCAACTTCTATCCAACACAATCGCTTGACGAGTAACTCGTGCAAGGATCTATTCTCTTCGAATGCTTCTACTCAAAACATGCTGCATAACCAAACCTCGTTAGCCAACCAACTGATCCATTGAGGCAATCAAAAACTCCCAGAACGATAAGCCAAGCCAACCCAACGAAAGCCCACACTTGTTGCACAAATGCAACAACGCCAACCAACTTGCTGCACGAATGCAACAACGCCTAACGAGACTAAGCGATCCTACGAAAACCAACCAAGGCAACCCAACAAAGAATAATAATACAACCAAAACCAGCAATAATTAGACTTATTGCATGAAACATCCGATGCGGCACCGAGTAGAGTCAAGAGCTAGACGACACACGGAAGCTATTTAGAGTTTGTGATGAAGCGAAGGACCAAGTCCGAGAAAATGAACCAGGCGCTCTGATACCAATTTGTCACGCCCCAATCTCCCGCAAGCTCAATAGTCCCCGCTGAACGTGAATCACCACGTTTACAGCTCTCCCGCAGGACTATCGTTCCCATCGGGACGTGATGCCGTACGAGCCTGGAGTTGCGCTCGTACAAGGCGATGTTGTCAAACACCAAATGTTATCATTGAAACAACCCATATTGCAGCGGAAGTCAAGTATTGTGTACCAAGCACACAATCAGAGTATACACAGCGAAGCTCACGATAGGGTCCAAATGAGATGCCCCGAGTCAATGCCACAAAGGCGATGCCACGGAGACGATGAAATAACTCTCGCTCTTTCTCTAGCCCACAAAGGTACTTACAGTTCATACATCTTGTCCCGTATATCCAAGCAGCGCCACTACGTCTGTGTACCTGAAATAATGCCCACAAACGTGGGTCAGTACACAACCGTACTGGTGAGCGGGGTAACCCACTCGCCTAAGCCGACACTAAGTAAAGTAGTGAATGCAAACAGTTATATGGTGATCTTTCTAGTTGAATCCTAGATTCATTTCATGGCATATGGATGACATGTTAAGGAAAGCAGTAAAGCAGTTTAAGCATGCTAGCATTCATTCTCAAACCAAACGACAAGCATTTAATATAAAGCCGACCCGTCTAACTCAATGTCATCGCTTGCACGATAACATATCGAACCATCAGTCTCGCCTCGATATCCATCCAGAACCAAAGTTATATATCCCACTCTCGAGTGCACACTCTTGCCGAGGCAAGGTGGCCGCGCCTATACGATGCACAAACCAACCAAAGTAAAGCAAGCCAACATCTATTCTTATATGAAGTCACTGGCCAAAGGCCATAAAGGACGTTGATCGGACAGATCAATGCGGTTCTATTCGAAACAGCGCTAAGTAGCTAACCCACCTGAATCGCATCCAACCGCTGGCACCGCGCCCAAGACGCGTTATCCAAATTGTCTCCTCCTTGGCCGAACGGTCCCGGTGCCCCGGAGCACCCGTTCGAGGAAACCAAACCCTGTGCCACCCAGGTTGTCCGTGACTATGCAGACACGTAGGTATGACGAGAGGATCGAACATTCTCGCCCCACCAAGCGATCCTAGACTCGTTCCACCAATAATCCAACCAACACATCCATAACCATTCTTCCAACATGTCCTTCCAAGAACCCAAATCTCGACCTCAAAACATAGCCCGAGGCATCAAAATATCAAGTGTTTCATAGGCACGAAGCCTCTTCTCAACACAATCCAAATTGGTGCAACACCTATGCTCAAAGCTAACCCATGGCACAATGCCCCAAAAGAGGCACAATGCCCGCGCCGATGCAGTTGTTCGGTTTCTAACCACAACTGCTCGCTTTGTAAGACAAAGCGACCAAGTGATACTCGTGCACGGATGCACGCTCGCTCGCCCGAATTCCCGATATTCCCAATATTCCCATTGCCTCAATTGTATCATTCCAACTTGTATATTTCCAACCGTCCAAGCATAATCCCAAGTAATCCAACCGATCGCCTCAAATGAATAATCCAGCTATCGTATCCAACTATCCAACGCGTAAACCATATCAAGCCATAATCCTACCAAGCCAACGACGCACACTCTATGCACGCCTCAGTGTAGTGCTTCCCGATGTTTCAGCCCAAGTGTTCAAGCCATTTACGTATTTTCCATATTATTAGGCATGAAGGAGTAGAGGAGAAGGGAAAAAGCCCACTCACAATGATTGATCCCGTTAGGCATCCTGTCCTGCCGATACGGCCAATCCCTTGAACCCGTGGTCCGATGCAAGCGCGATCTACTCAACTGGTATGACCGTGCGAGCAGGCCGTGCTTTCCAAATCATCCGACCGATCGGACTAAGGAAGACGGCATTATCGTTTCCATCCAGCTATTCAGTACTGTTCTGAACGAACACCTGATTTCCATCGAACCCGCTAGCCATCTGCACATTGAAACCAACTCGATTAATCCTTCTTCCCAAAATCCGATATTTCAAATGTAACCAGCATTTGATTCATTCAGTCCGACTCAGCGTAACGCTCCGAGCGGTTGCGGGCATTACAACCTGTAGGAACCGTGAAGAAGATACTGGTCGTTCATTTCGACCAGTCTGCCTACGAAGGCATGCTTCGAACCAGGGGTAGCTCTCACCCTCTCTCCGTCCAAGACAACAGGAAGCTGCGCAAGGTGTGGATGCCCAAGATATCCTCCGCCATTCCTGTGGACTCTCCGATCTCTCCGACCAATGAGGTTGTAGCATCGCTCCCTCCGTGCCCCGCACGTAAAATTCAGTCTCCCGCTACGCGCGGTACAGACGAAACTTCGGACAAAGACTCAGCGCTAACCCAGAAGAATCCACTGCGCTTTACGCGTAGAAATCAATCTCCCACTACGCGCGGTACAGACGAAACTTAGGGCAAAGCCTCAGCGCTAACCCAGAAGCATCCACTATGCTCCACGCGTAGAAATCAGTCTCCCGCTCCGCGCGGTACAGACAAAACTTCTGATGGTGCCTCAACGCCAAATCGGAGGTACAGATCACGCTCCACGCGCAAGACAACATCTGACCTCTACGGTGAACCAGATGAGCGTTGTGATCTCCGCAAGGGAAAGCAAGCGGCAGAGTACTCAACTTCCCGGCCTTTACGCCAGCAAGGGAACAGTCTGCCTACCCTCCGGATTATGCGAGAAGCCGATGGCCGACTGAGGGCCTCTCCAGCTTTACGCCAGTCTGAACGAATCTCCGAGTTACGCCAGGCAAGGTCCCTCAGCGTAAAACAAGCTCAGGTTGCGAAAAGACACCCTCCCAGGGGATTATCCGCCACCCAGATGGCCAATCTGTTGTACACAGGTGGCACAGGAAAAACCGGGGTGCCCAACCTCCGCATGCCCGCTGATGGGAACAGAAGAAACAAGCCTTCGTCTTCTTCTTCGGCAACTCCTCCCGACTTGCGCAAATATCTAATCCAGAAACGTAAAGAGAGGGGACCTTCCAATATGTCTATTACGCCTAATAGCGAGCACTATTGTAATAGTCATAAGGTTGTGATTAATTGCTGCTGTTCCAAAGCAAAACGATCGGTTTTCGACCGGTTGAGCTACTCTCTGTCTTTCCAGGAAGAGGAACCCGTGCATGCATCTGTGAACATGGCTTCACACATACGTAGAGGAGGGTCGAGCTCAAGATGTCATCCCTCCAGGCCCTCGAGCCGAAGGAGGTTCAGTGAGCTCCTCAGGAACGCTAAAGCCGGGGTATTCCAAAACACTCGTGCAAGGTCACGACAACCAGCTTCGTCCTCTTCTGATTTCGACGCTGGGGGTCGCCAAGCCCCCGAATCAGAGGCAGAAAGTGTAGAGTCGACTTCTACAGCGACTTATACTAATCCTTCAATGACACCCCGGGAGATGGGAGTTTACGCCGTTGAAGAATGAATGCGAGGAAGCTTCGCCGTCAGGGAACGCGAAACAACGCATCACTATACTGGAGACATCTCTGAAATAAATGCAATCCATGATGGAGAACATGCACCAGATGATGCTAACTCAGCACGCAACTACCATGGCTCAAGCATCGGTCCCACCAATTCAGATACGTGTGGGGGTGGACTTACCACCATCCAACCCGAGCCAAGAGCCTGCGCTAGATCAAGAGTCAGCAGTTCCTCCGCTTCCTCACTCAGAGAATGCCTTACCTCCCGCTGGAGCTACGATACAACCGACTCCGCACCACTCCATCGCCCCGCTTCCGACTGAAAATCCGATGCAGGCAGTACGGGAGTTGAAAGCCCAGTTCGACGCCTTGAAGCACAAAGATCAGCTCAAGAAACTGAGAATCAACTAGCCCTACCCAGCTATCTGGGAGGAGGTCCCTTTCCCACCGAAGTACAAACCTCAGACTATGGCCCTGTTCGAGGGAAAAACATCACCAAGTCAGTACATGAACTATTTCAGTATGATGACGGTGTTGCTACAAGGGAACGACGCCCTCCTCACTCGGGTGTTCAAAGGCTGTCTCTCAGGAGTAGCCTATCAGTGGTACCGTAGCTTGGCGGACAACTGCATTACTTCCTTTGAGGACTTCAGAGCTTTATTCTTTACGCGATTCTACGAGGGAGGAATGGACATGTCTATGTCCTCTCTCATCGAAGTCAAGCAGAAGGAAAAGGAGGACGTTCGCATCTACATCGATCATTTTCGTCAGGCCACCTTACAGATGCCTCCAGGAGTTCCAGACTCTGCATTGGTAGACATTTGCAGGAAGAACCTCCTTCCCATGGTCTCGGTGTTCACAGGACCATATCAGTTCTATGATTGGCCCTCGTTCATCATCTCGGCAGTAGCCGCCGAAGACAACAGTCGCAAGGCGCACGACAATGGCATCATGATCTCCGCCTCTGACAGAGACAAGAGGTCATCTCCTAGCAGCGACCATCCTCGTGGTCCCAAAGGGAAAGAAGCCCTGGCAATCAATACGGCCAGACCAAAGATTGCGGCAACCACGCAAACGAGACCCGGGACTTCCAGGCCCGTCGAAGTTTACTATTTCGACGACGACAATATCCCAAGTATATTCGAGTGTCTCTTCAAAAGTGGCAAGATCACCCTTCCAAAGCTGAGGCGGCCCCAGATGTCACGCCCCAATCTCCCGCAAGCTCGACAGTCCCCGCTGAACGTGAAATTACCACGTTGCAGCTCTCCCGCGGGACAATCGTTCTAATCAGGACATGATGCCGTACGAGCCTGGAGTTGCGCTCGTACAAGGCGATGTTATTAAACACGAAAGTTATCATCGAAACAACCAAGTTACAGCGAAAGCCAATTGTGTACCAAGCACACATCAGAGTATACGCAGCGAAGCTCACGATAGGGTCCAAATGAGATGCCCCGAGTCAATGCCACAAAGGCGATGCCACGGAGACGATGAAATAACTCTTGCTCTTTCTCTAGCCCACAAAGGTACTTACAGTTCATACATCTTGTCCCGTATATCCAAGCAGCGCCACTACGCCTGTGTACCTGAAATATTGCCCACAAACGTGGGTCAGTACACAACCGTACTGGTGAGCGGGGTAACCCACTCGTCTAAGCCGACACTAAGTAAAATAGTGAATGCACACAGTTATATGGTGATCTTTCTAGTTGAATCCTAGATTCGTTTCATGGCATATGGATGACATGTTAAGGAAAGCAGTAAAGCAGTTTAAGCATGCAAGCATTCATTCTCAAACCAAACGACAAGCAGTTTATATATAGCCGACCCGTCTAACTCAATGTCATCGCTTGCACGATAATATATCGAACCATCAGTCTCGCCTCAATATCCATCCTCAACCAACAGTTTATATCCCAATCTCGAGTGCACACTCTTGTCGAGGCAAGGTGGCCGCGCCTACACGAAAGCCAAACCAACAAAAGAAAAGCAAGCCAACTCTTATCTATATGAAGTCACTGGCAGAGCCATACAGGACATATCTCAAGCATTACGGCGCGCCCTATCAGCCCGGGTAGCAAGCCCCGCTGGAGGTCCCGCAATGCATCGCGACTGAACGCGAATCAAATATTTCCCTCCGGATCGAAACGGCTCCAGTGCCCCGGATAAAAACCGTTTCGGGGAAAGTGCCAAACCTTTGCACAAGTTGTCCGTGACATGCAGACACACGTAGGTATGACGAGAGGATCGAACATTATCGCCCCACCAAGCGATCCTAGACTCGTTCCATCGATAAACCCAACCGAAGTATCCATAACCATTCTTCCAACATGTTCTTCCAAGAAGTCCAAATCTCGACCTCAATATATATAGCCCAAGGCACCAAAAATACCCAGTGTTTCACATTGCCGCTTTACAACAATGTATTCTGAAATGGTGCAACACCCATGCTCAAAGCAATCCCATGGCACAATGCCGTCTCAGTAGCACAATGCCCCATTCGTGGCACAATGCCCCATCAAGCGGCACCATACCTCGCTGATGCAGTTGTTCGGTTTTGAACCACAACTGCTCGCTTTGCAAGACAAAGCGACCCAGTGATATTCGTGCACGGATGCACGCTCGCTCGCCCAAATTCCCGATATTCCCATATTGTTATTTGCCTCAATGTATCATTCCAACTTGTATATTTCCAACCGTCCAAGCAAGATCCCAAGTATCCAACCGATCGTCTCAAACGTATAATCCAACTATCGCACCAACTATCCAACGCGTAAAACCATTCAAGCCACAATCCTACCAAGCCAACGACGCACACTCTATGCACGCCTCAGTGTAGTGCTTCCCGATGTTTCAGCCCAAGTGTTCAAGCCTTTACGTGTTTTCCATATTATTAGGCATGAAGGAGTAGAGGAGAAGGGAAAGAGCCCACTCACATTGTTTGAATCCGTTAGGCATCCTGTCCTGCCGATACGGCCAAATCCCTTGAACCCGTGGTCCGATGCAAGCGCGATCTACTCAACTGGTATGACCGTGCGAGCAGGCCGTGCTCTCCAAATCATCCGACCGATCGGACTAAGGAAGACGGCATTATCGTTTCCATCCAGCTATTCAGTACTGTTCTGAACGAACACCTGATTTTTATCGATCCCGCTAGCCATCTGCACATTGAAACCAACTCGATTAATCCTTCTTCCCGAAATCCGACATTTCAAATGTAACCAGCATTTGATTTATTCAGTCCGACTCAGCGTAACGCTCCGAGCGGTTGCGGGGCGTTACATAATATACCACTTAGAATCAGGTTCGTCCACGAACCGTGCTGATACTCATTCCTTACTAGCATGCCATAATCCAATTTCATGGATCTGCTCTAAGAAACTCTCATATTCACTATTTCTGACACAACATCTCGTTCTGCTGAACGCTCGAATAAATTTTCACGAATTCCCACATCCTCCTTGCAGCTCAACACGAATTTCTCGTATCGCTTAGTTTTAGATCGTACACGTATTTAAAGCGTCCCTAAAATACATGCATTTCAGCCGAGCTTTGCGATAGCAAATTTGAACAAGTTACAAGGGTATCTTTATGTTCGAGGCGTCCATTTGCTTTGCTCCCAATTGGACCAAATCATGATTTCCATTCCAACACATTCGCTCGAGAACTATTCTCAATTATGCAGATTTTCCACCGACTCAATGAGTTCGCGTTCCAGCTCAATCCATCCCACTATTTCTGAAATTAGTACTAGCAACATCTCCAAATATTATCTCGTGCACCGAACGATCATCTCAACTGATCTACCCCAGCTATGCGACTTACCCAAATATCAACTTTGCTTAGATCAGTTCAGCCCAACACATTTCTTGCCATCTCAAAATCTCACAGGGTGAACATCTATATTGAGGTTCGTGTGATCCACGAAGATCTCGCCGCAACGCCAAAGGGATTGTGTCACCACAATTTCAACGTGGACACACTCGCCATAATTCTTAGGTTGCGCATGGAATAGTTCTCCGCGCTGCTTCCACTGCCTCGAAGCATAGAATATCACCTTTGCCTTCCGAACGAGCATGTTTCCCAGACTAAGTTCCGAGACATCTTGTAAATCTGAGACACATCTGTCCCTTCCAGTATTCGCAAAGATTTGATTTGAACGAGCCGCCACAGTCGTCCATTCATATAAATGCTATTCCCTTCCAGAGCACGATGAGTCAGAGGCGATGCCATCTACAAAAATCTGTGACTCTGAATCTCATCAGTTGACTAGGCTACTTCCACCATCGCTTCGATCTTCCGGCTGCATCTTCAGCTGAAGGCTATCCCAAGGATCTCTCAAATCCAACACTCAGTCAATAAGCCAAAAAAATCATTGCTCACATCTGCCCTCGACGCATTTCCAAATACGCTGCCTCAAGGGTCGTTCTATGGGTCTACCATATTCATATCCGATTCGACGGGCAATGTCGCTTAGGGTCAGCTGTCCCGAAGCTACGCTCGATAATTATAATCATCACGATGGACAGTTACTATAAACCATGCTATATCTCATCTGCAAATCCGAATAAAATCCAACCATTCACCCGAGCGAAGTTTCTGAATCCGAGAACCGCGCTCGTTGAAACCTTATTCCATCAATCCGCCGTTCTGTCCTGAATCCATCAAATTTTTGAATTGCATATTCGATTCTCGCACCATCGATTTCAACGATTCTCGAAACTCGAGACTTGTTCAAATTCACATCCGTTTGCCATATCCCACCTTGCACTTCCAACTTACTCGAGCAGCACAGTGATTTATTCCGACGTTGCTCCCACATTTAGCTATCTTTAAAAGCCTGTCCGCCAAAATCTTTGCCTTCCGTTGTTGCCACAATTCATCAACGTCTTTCCGGAGAATCCGTCTACCATCGTTGCACCATCTTGCCCAAAATTCTATTTTCGCTAAACCTGAGTCGACTTCTCGAGCAGCAATATCCAAAATCCTTCAAGTTTGTGTGAATCCATCTCATTGTCCCTCCAGACCAATATCGTGTTTCTTTGCTCAACCAACAGCTCAAATGTGTTGCCCAAAATCGTAGTTCGTGCTCGCTATCCTTCCGATAATCCCATCGCTTTGCTCAAGCATAACCCAAATGTTCGTTCCGATCTCATCCATCTCTTAAGCCCAACGATACTTCCATTTGCACGATTCCGTCCTTAAGTTCTCAAGTCTAATGTATCGAAGGATACCCGAGTCAAATTCTATTGTACTATATACCACTTAGAAATATAGTTGCCCTCGTGCAAAATCTGCGTCAACCAGCGTCTATCCCAAACCGACTATTCCGAGGTGATTCTGTCGAATCATAACTCAATATTCGCTTGCTCCATTTTTACTCTTTCCAACTCAATCGATTTGCACCAACCGACTTGTATTCGTTATCCGAGTCCGTTCAGGCAATTCCTATAGATGTCCAACCAAAATATTTCCAAAGCCTTGCTTAACACATTTGATCCCATATGCCACTTCGAATCAATTCGCTACTCACATTACATTTTCCTTGCACGAATCCAAGATCCGTTCGAACCATCCCTTAGGTGTGATCATGCCATTCCCATCTTAAGTCTGACACAAAAACTCAGGCAATGCTTGAATTATCCCACTATTTCTATCAATCTCGCTATGTAACTCGTGCCATATCCCATTCTCGATACTTCCAACTATTCTCAAACCGTCTGATACTTTCACAGCACGAGCAATCGTGCAACGATTGTCTTCCAAATAGTCCAACCCAATACCCAACGGTTTCACACGTTTATTGTACGAGCAACTCATGCCAACTTATCTGATATTTCTCAAGCCAAACTCAAACTTGCTCAACCGATCCGCCACAGCCAAAATTCCAACTTCTATCCAACACAATCGCTTGACGAGCAACTCGTGCAAGGATCCATTCTCATCGAAAGTTTTTACTCAAAACATGCCGCATAACCAAATCTCGTTAGCCAACCAACTGATCCATTGAGGCAACTAGAAACTCCAGAACGATAAGCCAAGCCAACCCAACGAAAGCCCACAACTTGTTTCACAAATGCAACAACGCCAACCAACTTGCTGCACGAATGCAACAACGCCTAACGAGGCTAAGCGATCCTACGAAAACCAACCAAGGCAACCCAACAAAGAATAACATGCAGCCAAAACCAGCAATAAATAGACTTATTGCATGAAACATCCGATGCGGCACTGAGTAGAGTCAAGAGCTAAACGACACGCGGAAGCTATTTAGAGTTTGTGATGAAGCGAAGGACCAAGTCCGAAGAAATGAACCGGGCGCTCTGATACCAATCTATCACGCCCCAATCTCTCGCAAGCTCGACAGTCCCCGCTGAACGTGAAATCACCACGTTGCAGCTCTCCCGCGGGACAATCGTTCTAATCGGGATGTGATGCCGTACGAGCCTGGAGTTGCGCTCGTACAAGGCGATGTTATTAAACACGAAAGTTATCATCGAAACAACCAAGTTACAGCGGAAGCCAATTGTGTACCAAGCACACATCAGAGTATACGCAGCGAAGCTCACGATAGGGTCCAAATGAGATGCCCCGAGTCAATGCCACAAAGGCGATGCCACGGAGACGATAAAATAACTCTTGCTCTTTCTCTAGCCCACAAAGGTACTTACAGTTTATACATCTTGTCCCGTATATCCAAGCAGCGCCACTACGCCTGTGTACCTGAAATATTGCCCACAAACGTGGGTCAGTACACAACCGTACTGGTGAGCGGGGTAACCCACTCGTCTAAGCCGACACTAAGTAAAATAGTGAATGCACACAGTTATATGGTGATCTTTCTAGTTGAATCCTAGATTCGTTTCATGGCATATGGATGACATATTAAGGAAAGCAGTAAAGCAGTTTAAGCATGCAAGCATTCATTCTTAAACCAAACGACAAGCAGTTTATATATAGCCGACCCGTCTAACTCAATGTCATCGCTTGCACGATAACATATCGAACCATCAGTCTCGCCTTAATATCCATCATCAACCAACAGTTTATATCCCAATCTCGAGTGCACACTCTTGTCGAGGCAAGGTGGCCGTGCCTACACGAAAGCCAAACCAACAAAAGAAAAGCAAGCCAACTCTTATCTATATGAAGTCACTGGCAGAGCCATACAGGACATATCTCAAGCATTACGGCGTGCCCTATCAGCCCGGGTAGCAAGCCCCGCTGGAGGTTCCGTAATGCATCGCGACTGAACGCGAATCAAATGTTTCCCTCCGGATCGAAACGGCTCCAGTGCCCCGGATAAAAACCGTTTCGGGGAAAGTGCCAAACCTTTGCACAAGTTGTCCGTGACATGCAGACACACGTAGGTATAACGAGAGGATCGAACATTCTCGCCCCACCAAGCGATCCTAGACTCGTTCCATCGATAAACCCAACCGAAGTATCCATAACCATTCTTCCAACATATTCTTCCAAGAAGTCCAAATCTCGACCTCAATATATATAGCCCAAGGCACCAAAAATACCCAGTGTTTCACATTGTCGCTTTACAACAATGTATTCTGAAATGGTGCAACACCCATGCTCAAAGCAATCCCATGGCACAATGCCGTCTCAGTGGCACAATGCCCCATTCGTGGCACAATGCCCCATCAAGCGGCACCATACCTCGCTGATGCAGTTGTTCGGTTTTGAACCACAACTGCTCGCTTTGCAAGACAAAGTGATCCAGTGATATTCGTGCACGGATGCACGCTCGCTCGCCCAAATTCCCGATATTCCCATATTGTTATTTGCCTCAATGTATCATTCCAACTTGTATATTTCCAACCGTCCAAGCAAGATCCCAAGTATCCAACCGATCGTCTCAAACGTATAATCCAACTATCGCACCAACTATCCAACGCGTAAAACCATTCAAGCCACAATCCTACCAAGCCAACGACGCACACTCTATGCACGCCTCAGTGTAGTGCTTCCCGATGTTTTAGTCCAAGTGTTCAAGCCTTTACGTGTTTTCTATATTATTAGGCATGAAGGAGTAGAGGAGAAGGGAAAGAGCCCACTCACATTGTTTGAATCCGTTAGGCATCCTGTCCTGCCGATACGGCCAAATCCCTTGAACTCGTGGTCCGATGCAAGCGCGATCTACTCAACTGGTATGACCGTGCGAGCAGGCCGTGCTCTCCAAATCATCCGACCGATCGGACTAAGGAAGACGACATTATCGTTTCCATCCAGCTATTCAGTACTGTTCTGAACGAACACCTGATTTTCATCGATCCCGCTAGCCATCTGCACATTGAAACCAACTCGATTAATCCTTCTTCCCGAAATCCGATATTTCAAATGTAACCAGCATTTGATTTATTCAGTCCGACTCAGCGTAACGCTCCGAGCGGTTGCGGGGCGTTACACCAGGAAGTCGGCAATACTAACGACCCCAAATACTGCGTCTTCCACAGATACGTACACCACCCAACAAAGGCGTATTACATACTGAAAAGGAAGATCCAGGGGTTAATCGATGCTAAGGCCATCACTCTGCACAACACCGAGAAGGCGGTCATGGCCAACATGATCTCTCTGCAGTTTGGCAATCTGCCTCCCCAAGAGATCCCGGATGGCGTTGCACCCATCTCCCGGACAACGATGAGCATCGTCAATCTCCCTCCAGCCAGGGATCAAAATCATGACCTGGTACCCCTAACTACCCGACAAGGCAAGATTATGTGGGTTCATCCAGATTTGGTGTCAGAGTTCGAGGAAGAAACTAAGGCTACTAAGCCTACATCCAAAAAGAGTCCCAAATGCAGGCCATGCCATATGGTCGCGAATTCTTCGGCATCAGACGAAGACGAGGTATTTGCTGCAATCCGTTCAGGGAAGGCCTACCTCAATAACTACGGAGCAAGTCAGGAAGGTGCACCGGTAGACGCTCCAGCGGCCAAACCTTCAGAGCAAAGTCCCGGCGTACCAGATATCACATTCAAGACTTGAGAACGGTATTCGAGTTAATGTGCCAACATCAACTCAAGATGAACCCTACGAAGTCCTTTCTGGGTGTATCCAGTGGCAAGTTTCTGGGATTTTTCATCACCGCCAAAGGCATCCAGGTGGACCCTGACAAAGTCCAGGCAATCGTAGAAATACGACCGTCCCGTAATCTGAGGGAACTCCGGGGATTTCAAGGCCGTCTGGCTTATATCCGGCGATTCATATTCAACCTCTCAGGGAGATGTTAGCCCTTTTCTCATCTCATGAAGAAAGGTGTATCCTTCGTATGGGACGAAGCCCACTACCAAAAAAAGTCAAATTAGCGACGCCAAAAAACGTCGCCAAATGACAATAAAACGTCGTTAAACTCGTTTAGCGACGTAATTAGCGACGTTTTAACGCAGTCGGAAAAAACCAAGTCGCTGAACGGAAAAACGTCGCTAAACGTCGCTATGCCGACGTTTTTTAGCGACTTTATTGAGTCGCTAAATGTAGCGACGTTTAGCGACGCGGCGTCACGAAATAGCGACGTTTATTAAAGTCGCTAAACGTTGCTCATTAGCGACTTTTATAGTGACGTAACAGCGACGTCTTTAATGACCTGGCAGTACTGCCATGTCAGGAATTTGTGACGTACAGCGACATATTTAGCGACGTTTAGCGACGTTGTTAGCGACGGCTATTTACACGTCGCTAATTAGCGACTTGTTTAGCGACTTATAAAAATGTCGCTAGACGTCGCTAAACGTCGCTAAATACGTCGCTAAATTTACAAAAAAATTAAAAAAAAAACTGAATTGTTCCAAACTATTATTCCTCTAATTTATAAATTTGTAATTAAAAATAGACCCGGAGCAACCCTCCGTTGAATTCTATGGGTTTGCCGACCCCTTCGATGGAACACAAACATTATAGACAGACAATAAAAGTATCACAGTTATAAAAGTATCACAGTCACACAAAATGGGCATAAACAGCATCACAAAATACATAATATATAAGTATCAGAGTATCACAGTAACACAAAATGCATAATATATAAGTATATGAAACATTATAGTATCAATCTTGAGGATTTCCAAAACGGGGCTGATACCAGTCCCTCAAATACTGCGCATAAACAGCGTTTATGTTATCAAGCTCCGCTATGGGTGCTGGGTGACTGGAACTCCCCGTCTGAGATACAGCCGCGATAGGTGCTGGGTGACTGGAACTCCCCGCAGGTGGTATCTCTTCCTCCTTAACAGTAGGAGGCATCACTTCCTCCTTAACAGTAGGAGGCATCACTTCCTCCTTAACAGTAGGAGGTATCGCTCTCTTGGGTGCCATCTGGTAAGATAGATGAAATTGAATTATGATATTTGGATGATAAAGATTAAAGTAAATAGTAGTATCTAAGACACACACACAAAACCAGTGGCTCGACTGATACACTGAGACACAGTGGTTGAGGCACACTGTGCACACACACAAAACCAGTTTTCACAGTGTGCACTGACTGAGGAACCCGACACTCTCACATCCCCCAAATGCAAAAACCCAAACTCACACTACAACTAACAATTGATGCCTAGGTCTTATACACCTACACACACGTATGGTTGAGCTATTTTCAAATTCCAGTCTTATATAACCTAAAGACAGGTAGACGTTGATACCAAATTTATATCTGAAGATGGGAGTAGCTTGCTAAGTCCAACAAGTATATTTTGTCTCCATATTGTGTACTCTAGTGAACTACAAGCCAAATTTCAAAACTCATTTTGGTTTATTTTGGTCTGCGCCAAAAAATTTTATCACACAGATTTAATTCCTAGACACTAATCAGGATATAACTGTAAAGAGACTGGCTAGAACATCATATCAAGGCCTTGAAGAATTCAAGAATGAGGTGGTGCTCATTGCCAAACTCCAGCACAGAAACCTTGTCCGACTTCTCGGTTGCTGCATACAAGGGGATGAAATGATGTTGATATATGAGTACAAGGGGATGAAATGTTAAAATTGTCTTTACTTAAATACTTATGATTTTGTTATGTTAATTAAAATTTTCATATGATAGAAAGTTTTACCTATTTTGGCAGAACTTGAAAACTTATGACATATTACAATTGCTTCTAGATAAAGAAAAAGGAGCATTAGTGGATTGGCAGACACGGTACCAGATTATCCTAGGAATTGCTCGTGGACTTCTCTATCTCCATCAAGATTCACGATTAAGAGTTATACATAGAGATCTCAAAGCAAGCAACATTCTCCTTGACAAGGACATGGACCCCAAAATTTCAGATTTTGGTATGGCTAGAATATTCGGTGGAGATTAAACAGATTTTAAAACGAGAAAAGTTGTTGGTACATAGTAAGTTTTGACTCATAATCATAAGATATGTAGTTTTTTTTAATCAACCCTAACCCTAATCTGCGTCTGTGGTACATAGTAAGTTGTTGGTACATAGTAAGTTTTGATCTCAAAGCAAGCAACATTCTCCTAAACCTAACCCTAACCCTAATCTGCGTCTGTGTGTGTGTATGCGTCTGTGTGTCGTGTGTGTGTCGTGTGTGTGTCTGCGTCTGTGTGTGTGTCGTATATGTGTGTCGTGTGTGTGTGTCTGCATGTGTGTGTGTGTCGTGTGTGTCGTGTGTGTCTGTGTGCGTGTGTCGTGTCTGTCAAGTGTGTCTTGTGTCAGTGTCATATGAGAGAGAGAGAGAGAGAGAGAGAGAGAGAGAGAGAGAGAGAGATTACCTAGAGCTCGAGGAGGAGGAGGAGGGGGATGCCGGAGTAGCCGCAGCCGTGGAGACCCGGTCGCCGGAGAGGGGGGGCGGGGGAAATTGAAACGTTTTCGAAATTTTCGATAGATCGAGAAAAGAAACCTGAGCCCTAATTAAACAAAATTTAGCGACGTTTAGCGACGTCCAATAAAAATGTCGCTAAAATAAAAATTAGCGACGCCAACGATAGATACAACGTCGCTAAATACGTTGCTAAATGTTTTTCATATATACGTCGCTAATTACGACGCTAAACGTCACTAAATCAGATATATTAGCGACGTTTAGCGACCTTAATTGAACTTATAGCGACTATTCGTTTAAAATCTTAATAAAAGTCGCTAAACGTCGCTAAATATCGCCATTTAGCGACGACTAGCGACAATTTTTACCGAGTCGCTAATTTAGCGACGTTTTTACTTGGAGTCGCTAAAATACGTCGCTAATCCCGCTTATTCTTGTAGTGGCCTGTCAGCAAGCATTCAGAGATATCAAGCGCTACCTCACCAGTCCGCCAGTTCTGGTACCTCCCATCATGGGAAGACCATTCTTGTTGTACGTTCGAGCGATGGATCATTCACTAGGAGCTCTTCTCGCACAGAAGAACGACATGGGTCATGAACAGGCTATCTACTACCTCAGCAGGATGATGGTCGGAGCCGAACACCGGTACAACCCAGTGGAGAAAGAATGCTTGGCTCTGATGTTCGCTATCCAGAAGACGCGACACTATGTCGCTGGCCAGACTATTCATATCATCTCCAGGATCAACCCTCTTCGAGTACTGATTAGCAAGCCCAGTGCTCTTAATTCTCGACTCGCGACTTGGGCGATGCTATTAACACCATATGACATGGTATACGTACCGCAGAAGTCCATCAAGAGCCAAGCGCTGGCTGACTTCCTAGCTACTCATCCGATCCCGGAGGCCTCCAAATTATACGAGGACATTCCCGATGAAGTTGCAGAATGTAATTCCGTAATAGAAACTGACGCATGGCAACTATTCTTCGATGGTGCCTCCAGAACCGGTCCTAGGGGAAATGTCGCTTCAGGAGTATGAGTCGTCCTGGTCACTCCTGATAAACTCGTCATCTACCGAGCATATTCTCTTAGAGAGCCATGCTCCAACAATGTGGCAGAGTACAACTCTCTACTAATCGGGCTCCAAATCGCTAAAGAGCAGGGGTGATTCTCTGCTTATCGTCAATCAAGTCAGGGGAATATATGAAGTCCGGAATCCAGACCTCATCCCCTATCACCAAACAACGGTCGAGATAGCCGTGACATTCAAGAGGTTCTTCCTAGAGCATGTACCTCGATCTCAGAATCTGGAAGCCGATGCCCTAGCCAGTCTAGCTGCAGATTTAGCTACTCCTATAAGAAGGTAAAATTCGGTAATCCTTTTTAACAGAGATCTATTTTGCGTGAAGAACAACGCTCATATCGAACGCAGTTACACTGTGAACATCGATCCTCCTACGAGAGATTGGAGAAGTCCCTTTATAGATTTCGTGGCATACAGAATCTTGCCGGAGGACCCTAAAGAAGCAGCATCCGTTAAGAGACGATCATTACGCTTCTACTTCGATGCATCTTCATAATGCCTATATCGTCGGACCTACGACGGACTGCTATTGAGATGTCTCTCTAATGACGAAGCACAACAGATCATACGCGAAGCTCACGATGGCGTATGCGGGGCGCATCAACCCGGTCCTAAGCTACAGGATCGTATCAGGAGAATGGGCTATTACTGGCCCACTATGATCGCGGACGCAATCCAGTATGCCAAACGATGCAAGGCCTGTCAGGTCTATGCAGACTTTATACACCAGCCGTCTGAACATCTACATCCTACGGTTGTATCCTGGCCTTTCGAAGCATGGGGTATGGACATCATTGGTCCTATTCACCCGTCTTCTTCCAGAGGTCACCAGTTCATACTGGCCATCACGGATTACTTCTCCAAATGGGCAGAGGCGATCCCTCTCGCTGAGGTAAAAATATCCAATATGATCAGCTTCATCAAGCATCACGTCATTTATCGCTTTGGGATTCTCCGAAGGATAATCCATGACAATGGGCCTCAGTTCATCAGCCGAGCGTTTCATCAATTTTGCGATAAAAATCGGATACAAAATGTCGCCTCTACGGCGTATTATCCAGCTACTAATGGTTTGGCCGAAGCCTTCAACAAAACCATTATCAAACTCTTGAAGAAGTTCGTCTCTTCGAACAAAAGAGATTGGAACGAGAAGCTGGGAGAATATCTCTGGGCATACCGCACAACGGTCCGAGCACCGACAGGTTGTACCCCGTTCTCACTGGTCTACGGGAGCGAAGCAGTTCTTTCCATCGAAATCCAAATCTCGTCACTCAGGATAGCAGTCGCCAATGAGTTAACTCGAGAAAAGAATGACCTTTTAAGGCTTCAAGAGCTAGAAGGATTAGACGAGAAACGCCTTCAAGCTTAACAGAGCATCGCGTTCTATCAAGCGCGCATTTCCAGAGCTTTTAATCAAAAAGTAAAGGAAAGAGTGTTCAAAGTTGGCGAGCTAGTCTTAGCTGTAAGAAGGCCAATGATTCTCACTCACAGGAGCAAGGGCAAATTTCAGCCCAAGTGGGAAGGCCCTTATGTGATCGAGACAACGTTCTCAAACGGCGCCTACATGATAGCCCAGCCTAATGGAGACCTGTTAATGGCTCCTATCAACGGCAAATTCCTGAAAAGGTACTATGCTTAATCTCCCCTGCTCGAGTGGAATATAGCGAGGATCTCAATTCTGACAAAACTACTCCCAAAACGAAACTAGCTGGATCATATCATATCATGTCTGTATGACCTCTGAATAGATATATCCTGCTAAAAAGTTTATCGAGAGTCTATCATGTCCATATTACCTCTGATATCACTCTCTCCTAAAAAACTATCATTTACACTCCGAAATGATGGGTCCACAAAAGTCAGAAAAGAGTCACTTTTATTTATTCCCGATAAGAGCAGAATTACATCTGGGGAAGCAAAAAGAGAAAGAATACATTATGATGGGGGAGCAGTCAGATCGCAAATCGGCCGCTCTAGTGCAGCTATCTTCTCATTCCTGGAAACCAAGGCATCGGCGCGAGGCCGCTCCAGCCATGCCACGGGATTGTTCGTAAGGGTCAGCTCAGCCCTTGCCTGAAGAGAGCCCGCACGGGCAGCTTCTGCACGCTCCAAATCCCGTCGCGCTGCGCTCAGTCGACCAGTCGCTACATCTAGACCTGCCAACGACTGAGAATCCCACTCCTCTGCCAGAGCGAGTTTTTCCTTCAGCTTGCGGGCCCTCGCTGCGTTTCCTTCGTGCTCGGATCGGAGCTTCATCTCAAGAGCGAGAGCCTCTTCCACGACAGCTTTCCTTTTATCCATCTCCAGCTTATGTGTTTTGATGGAGTTGTCCAGGCTTTCCAGCTGTGTAGAAAGCCGTGCAGTCATGAGGTCGTATCTGGCCTGGACCTCAGCATCAAAGCTACCCCGAGTCAGCTGCAAGTATTCGTTAATGGGTTGCTCTAAACCATTAACCACCGCCTCCAGGGCGTCAGCTACCCCAGGATCGCCGAACTCCCTGACAGCCCCGATCGAAAACTGAGAAGTCTTCTTCAGGCGCTCAAAATCTAGACTCTTCGCCAACACCATTGATATCATCATTTTCAAACCGGTGTAAAAGAGGCTGGTATGTTGCTCGGTCAGCGTAACTAGATCCGATTGAACGCCAGGAGTGGCCGCAATATCAGCAAGTCCCTCTCCGGGAATGATTGCAGACGAAGTGGCCACAGCCGTCGCCTCGACGGGTGGTGCGACCAAAGGAGGTGCAACGACGACGATCGAAGTCATCCGCATACTCGCGAGAGGCAAAGTCACGATGACGGGTTCGTCCTCCTCTCGAGATGACAAAACCACTCCAGGCGAGCTGGCCCCCAAAGGTATTTCCTCCTCGAAGTCGAAAGCCTCCGTATCATCGCCAGGAGCCGGAGCAGAGCCAGAAGGTGCTTCAACGCTGTACTCCCCGTAGACGCCATCCCCTGAGAAAAGGACCAGAAAGTTGATATCAATATGATGGTAATCTTTTTAAAGGAAGACATAAAGACGATATTTACCCGGAGCCAACGGTATATATGGCGCATCTGCAGCCGATGTAGCTAAACCACACTTTAATGACGCAATGCAAACTATCATACCTGGAGAAGGAGGTGGGCCAACCGACATCGCCCGGAGTTCTGCCAAGCCTTCACCGAGACGCAGTCGAGGTTCGTCAACTGGAATCTTGCTAGGCGTGCTCGCTGACACAGCGGGAGTTTTATCCGTTGTTGGTCTAGGAAAAGATTCTCCCATCTACCGCGGCCACGCAGGCAACCTCGCTCCACTACCTGGAGCAGTAGCAACGACAGCGACCTCTAGCGAAGATTCTCCGACGCCGCCGGCCGGAACTGTAGAAGGTCCCTCTCTAAAAGGCGAGGAACCTCCAGCCAAAGAATCATCCTTGATATGGGGAGATGCTGGCTCACTCCCGGGAGCCTCAATACCAAGAATGCGGAGAGGACAAGCAACCGTCTCCTTCCTCCTCTTACGAAGAGAAGCTTCCTTCGGGGCAGAAGCCCGTCGCTTCCCGGAAGAGACTACCAAAGCCCCCGCAGGCGGAGACACTTCACACCTCGACACCGACACCAGAGGCTCATCCGGAGTGCCAGACTCCTCACCCTCGTTAGAAGAAACCGAGGGGACTTCAACTCTTCCCCCAAGCTTGGGAGAAGGCACCCTGAAGCTTCCACGCATGTCAAAATCGCGATGGAAGGTGTTAATCGCCACATAAAACTGGGCGTAAGAATGGAGAATACGGAGCTCCGTGGAGGTTGTAACAACCGACACAATAAAGATTGCTCTCGTACAACCCATGATAAAATATCGCCACCCTCTGGCTCCATCAATGAGTCCGCCCCTGGACCTAAAGCTGGTGACGGCATTGCCCACGTGCAACTGATCGTACCCAAACTGCCTGGCGAACCAACTAGGCAAGTAGGGCTCGAAGAAGCAATGGCCTTCGCTCCTGTACAGCAGATGGGAGGGTCTAATGCAGACCAACCAATTAAAAGCTTCCGAAGAAAGATCGGTCTTCTCTCCACCTGAATTCTCAAGTCTCACCCCTGATTGATTGCGATGTACAGGAGGGGGAGTACAGAGGAGCTTCCAGTCGTGATTGAGGTTCAACACCAGCCGACAATCCAAAGTTGTGTTCACATTCCAGGGAGAGTCCTTGTAGTTCGTCAAGAAGTTACCCCCCGAGCTGCTACCAGAGCCGGGAGACATCACCCGGGGATTATGGAGAATTAACCATCCCATCAAGTACAGGTATGGTAATTCCACCCGGGGAAAACTCTAATGCCGAGCTTCATCAACGAGTAACCCATCAGTCATGGCTCTCAGGCCAGCCTGTATACGGCACACCATAGCAGGAAGCAAGCCCAGTCTTGCCCCAAACACCAGACGCACTGCCGGCCACAGGATGTTCCGGTGAATGCGGTCCGCAGACGCAGTACCGGGCACTACTACTCGACGCAGCCATATCGAGAGGAAACCGGCCAGCTGGGCTTCCTTAGACAGAGGCCTGCAGCAGTGCCTCAAGTAACTGTAGGCCTTAGTGCCTTCAGGGTACTTTCCTACCCCCTTAACGAGAATCTGATATGGAGCTTTAGCCTCCTCCATAAGATCCTCAACGACCTGGGCACTAAGCACGCCCAAATAGTTCATGGGCTCATTCTTGCCCCCCGAGACTTTCTCCGACTTGGCGGCCTTGGCTCGGTGGAAGAAGAGGTAGGACATCCACTTGGTGGTATGAACCAAATCAGAAGGCTCGTTATAAAAAGCGGTGCACGCGAAGTATTGACACATCAGCTCCTGATACACTTCCGCCACCTGAGGGTCCAAGTCCCCCAACTCTCGGTTGCTGGAAACATACTCTTCGTATGGGGTATCCCCCATCGGCAGTCTCGAGACCATTACCATCTCATGGAGGGCCAATCCCAACTCCCCCAGGGGAGTGGCGAAAGTCCCGGTGAGCGAAATGTATCGCTCCATCAGTGCCAAGAACAAGTTAGGGTTGGGAGGCAACCCAACACTAGTCGCACTCACAGCGGCATACAGTCCAATGCCCTCCAATTCTCTCCAAAAGTGCTTCAAAGCACAGTCAACTAGGCAAGTCCATCGGAGGTTTGTTGGGGTGATCCACCCGTTGCACCGAGGATTCTCCTTGGGATATACCCCACCTCGTCCCATGAAGTCGTTGCAGAAGGTCGACAATTGGACTGGCTGGATCACTGAGCTGTCTTCACTCGGGACAATGCCCAGGCACAGTCCCCTGAATAACGTCACAACGCCGGAAGGGCGGCTGACAAACGACCCCTGGTCAGCCTCTTTCAGATGAAAGATCTTCCCCGGCTTGCCGTGAAGATCGGGAGTCAACGTCCACGACATCATCCTGGGATGCGTCGTATGGAAGAAAGTCGAGATGGGATAATCCCTCGGCATCGTTGGCAGATACAAAACCAAATTCCCGGCAGGAAAAACCCAGGGTTCCCTCTTGGGCTTCGTCTGGGACTGTTTATCAATCATGTCCCCAAAGAGGAAAACCGGCTTTATGTACTGCTCCCCGTCTACGTATGTCAGGGGCTCCCCGTTGATCATGTTCAGCAGCGTCCGCTCACCCTGAGCTGATATCAAAAACTCCCTTCCCTTAGGATACTGGGGTCCGGAGATAGGAAATGCCACGTGGGACAGATCCTCCAGATAGTTCGAGTGCAGCATCCCGGCAGCGGAACCCATCACCTCGGCCAGTGGAGACTCACCCAAATCAACTGCAAAAGTGCAAGAAAAATATGTCATTACAAATCTTGCACAAACATACAGACCAAAGAAACGACAGTCTGTGCTCTACGCCAAGATTACACAAATTTGGTCATTTTACGCCAGAAGTCCCCTTCACAAGCATAAAACTCAAATTTTACGATATACGCCAATTTTCGTTAGCCAGAGCTTTTTCGCTCGGAACTACGAAAATATAGAGTTTTGACGCTGGTACATTAGAAATGTGGGCGTAAAAGTTGAAAACGCCTATGTGCATCATCTTCCTCAAAGAGGCTATCAGCACAGAAGACGATCTAGCGCGGTCACGTTCAACGTGTGCGAAGGATTTTCTTTTGTCGTTTTTGTCATCCCAAAAGGCTCTACCTCTAAGACTGGGTGCGCTGCTCGTCGACGGGATACTCCGCTCAGAGTAAAGTTCACCTTGCCCGACCAAAGACTCCCTCGCTGGGGCAGAAGAATGAGAAAAAGAACCTATGCTCTTTCCCTTAGTGGAGGGGGTTTGTTTCGGCGCCATTTCTGAAGACGCGAAGTGCTCGGAGAAGGAACGAAGAAAAACTCGAACAGTCGAAAGCTCTCTTTCGCAGGAGATGGATAAAAAGTTTTTCTCTCAAAGGCTTGGGATATATATAGAGTTTGAGTCGACTCATCGAATCCTCGGACGGACTCCTCGAGACCCTAACCAAATCTCGCAATTAATAGGTGGTTATGATTGGATGCTACGTCAGCCCACTACCCTCAAAAGACGGACAGTCAGCGAATTCGAAAAATTCTTCGCGCAAAGCAGTTCGGCGGTTTCTACGCTAAAGGAGCTTTCTACGCTCGACAGCAACAGATCTACGGTTTTACGCTCGCAAGCTATAAGTCTATGGTTTTTCGCCCGGATACCTTTGTGCTCGGTAGCTTTTATGCCCGAGAGGCAACAAACCTATGACTTTACGCTCAGCAGATACCAAATCGATGATCTCACACTCGGTGGCGCTCAGTTTACGCTCAGAAGCAATAGATCCGCAAACTTTACGCTCGGAATTTTTTTTTTCAGGAGCTACAGATCTCCAGTCCTACGCTAAAGGAGCTTTCTACGCTCGACAGCTACGAATCTACGGCTTTACGTTCGACAGCAATAAGTCTATGGTTTTACGCCCGGATGCCTTTGTGCTCGGTAGCTTTTATGCTCGAGAGGCTACGAACCTATGACTTCACGCTCAGGAACCACAAGTCTACGATTTCACGCTCGATGATGTTCTACGCTCACAGGCTACAGATCTCCAGTCCTACGCTAAAGGAGCTTTCTACGCTCGACAGCTACGAATCTACGGCTTTACGTTCGACAGCAATAAGTCTATGGTTTTACGCCCGGATGCCTTTGTGCTCGGTAGCTTTTATGCTCGAGAGGCAACAAACCTACGACTTCATGCTCAGGAACCACAAGTCTACGATTTCACGCTCGATGGTGTTTTATGCCCAGAGGCTACAGGCTGATGATTTCATGCTCCACGACTTTCCGCATATCCGAACAGTCCCCGAAGCGGTCAATTGCAAAGAGTTCACACAGAAGATACTCGTTCTTGACCCCAAAGTACCCGAAACATACAGAGTTCAAACATTGAGAAATTACTCTTCTCGGGTCCAAGATTGGAGGTTCATCCAGACTCCAGTCTGAACATCTTGTCTATCAAGATGGCAAACTCAGTTTGACAGACAAAACCTCGACCCTGTTCCAAGGGAGTTTCGAGAGGTCATTCTTGAAGACGAAGTCTGAACAAAATTTCTGCTCATCAGAATCAGCAGTTCAGAGCTCTACGCGGTCCCTCAGTCCTAGCAACAGGACAGTTCTAAATGTTCAAAAAATGCTTAACAGCGTTCTATGGACTGTTCGCTATGCGCAAAAGGATAGGACCTAGCACTCTTTCTACGGAGTCGGCACAAAGAATCAGACGTATCGAAGCTACACTTATTCAGACTTCACAGCGACATATGGCAAAATGATCATATGCAGAGAAGAAAGACGATTTTATTAAAATCAAAATCATGATTACATATGAGGGAAATCCAATCTACAAGGGTTTTTCTCTTTTTTTTTTATGATTACATCTGAGGGAAACTCCTCTACAAAGGAGATCCCCCCTCGTCGTCTGAAGATCGCCCAGAAGCTGTTCTGACAGGTTCTCGCTGGGCTTCAATTCTTCATCCATCTTCTCCAGCAGTCAGTCAGTTCCAGCAAACTGACTGACATGGCAATGATCAACGGCGGGAGGATACAGAGCTGGGCCTGCATAAATTATGCAGATCCCATGCTTCATGCGCCGCTCAAGCCGGGACAGAACAAGTCTGTCTGACTCTCGTCACCGGAGGCAACGGGAGAAGACAACACTTGCAAGCGGTGTGGTCAAATACGACCCTTCCTCTCTCCTGGGAAAATGCCATATAAAGTTGCTGATTATCCCGAGCAAGGGAGGCTAAGATATCCTTCCATGATCCATCGTTGCAGTGGACACTTGCTCGAAGATGCCGCCTTTTTTGGCTTCCTACATGCTGGAAGAACATGATCTCCTTCTTCCTCAGGTCGACCCGACGAACTCCGGCGATCATCTCTGCATGGTGATGGGAATGTAGGGAGAACAGGTTAACTCCCCCAGCCTTTTTATAGGTGAAAGAGATCACAGCGGTCCCCAATAAATCCGCCATAAAGTCTGCATCGACCGTTTCAACGCTCCATTCAGAAATGTTTTGAGTTACGAGGGGCCGTTCATGCTTCATTCAAAGCGTTTCAAATTTTGAGGAATTTAAAAGCTTTGAAGGGGGTCTTGTAGAAGCATAAAAAATATGCTGGGAGGAGCTACGCAGCATACTGATGCAGATCAGCGTAAACAGAGGCCTTCAGAGCCATCAAGCGTACAAGCAGAGCTTTCTCCTTTAAACACAACGTGAAGTACAAGCTCAAAGGACCATCCGCGTAAGTGCAGTACGTCCAGGCCGCTCCAGCGTAAACAGGGTTCTTCATCGCCTCCATGGCATAAAACTCAGCCGATCTCAAAGTAGCGTTAAAGCGTACGAGGAATGCTTCGTCTTCCCCGAAATGAACCTGTCAAGTCACACAGTGAACCTGACCTCTGACTCCTGACAAAAAGTGCTACACGACTACCCAGACGACGACTGGAAACGAGGACGGACCCCTCGGGACGCGCACCACAGTATGATGCGGATCTCTGCATTTAATGTAGAGGATTTGGTTAAAATATCACCGAACCATCGTTTACTAACGTCCCCTCAGCATAAACTGCTCTTTCGCGTACAAGGGGATACGTTGTCTTGTTTTACACAGGCAAACATGAGTTGTTTTACGCTCCGCAGTAGACAAACCACCTGCCACGTCAAAAGCTGCACTTAATACGGGGCTCGAGGCACGTCTCTACGTCTAATTGCACAGAGCGGTGACAGTTTCTCTCAAGGCACGTCTCTGCGACGGATGCACAGAAGGGCTGCAGACCTTCAAAATACGCCTTCGCATTTAATGCACAAGATGGTGGCTCTCTGCAAGAGATTTGATTATATCTTCAAAAGCCGTAATTTCGGCTAAGACGTCCACATCAGCACTCTGGCACGGTACGCAGCGGCTTCTACGCCCATTCAAGATCTGTGCTCATTCGACTTCTACGCCCATTCGGCTTCAAACGCCCACTCAGTCTCTACGACCATTCGGCTTCAAACGCCCACTCAGTCTCTACGACCATTCGGCTTCTACGCCTACTCGGCTTCTATGCCTATTCGGCTTCTACGCCTACTCGGCTTCTATGTCTATTTGGCTTCTACGCCAGGGTGACAGTCATTTGGCTTCTACGCCAACCTCTTCTACACAAGGGATACCTACCTACGTGGATTCTACGCCGTGATCTTCGCAGCAGATATACGCATTTTGTCCCCTTAGTTGGACACGCGTCACATGCTCACTCAAAAGGTCATCTATACGCAGGCATTGGTTATTTTAACCGTTGTGTAAAAAGGTGTTGTACTTTCCACTCCTCGGTTTTTACACCGACGGAGTGGTCACTGTCACCAAAACTCTATAAATAGAGATCCCTATCAATGGGGAAAAAGGTCAAAAAACTTCAAACTTGGAGATCGAACAAGGTCAAAACTTTGAAAGAAGGATCGAACAAGGTCGAACTTCCCAGAAAGATCGAACCGGAGGTCAAGAGAGAGAGAGAGAGAGAAAGAGAGAGAGTCCGGAGCTCAGGCAAAGTGTAGGGATCGACAACTTTGGCATCGTGCATCCACCCTCCTTTGCAACCTTCGAAGCTGCTACCTGTCTTCCACGGCACTTCTTCAACATCGTATGGTCCAAGGGCTAAAGTGATCGACTGCAGATCAGACACCTATAGCAATTTATACCCAGATTAAATAAATTGTACTCCCACATCCTCGTATAGGATTAAATTGTACAAGTTTGTTTGTAAACCAAAGGGCACGGGTTTCTTATAAACCCCATCATTGAAATACACTTTCATTCTTTCGTTTAATACCACAAACAACGGGAACACGCAACAAGGTTGCAATACATATTGGGATGCGAGCTGCATACTCGATTAGCTACCGGTGCGTGTGACGTGCATCATGGCTTAGATCAGGAAAACTCAGAAAAAGTACGACTTGGCATTAGTTACATTGGGCGGGAAAGATACTAGTAGACGTATGGGACACCCCCCTCCTTGAGTCTTTTATCCTTCGTACCATGCTCCTCGGAGATGGTCGATTGCAGAGCTACCCGTGTGTCTGGGAGCATATGACACATATACTAGCCAGCCAACACGATTGGTGAATTAAGTCAGCATATGTCAAGCCTACACTTTCCCATGCGTACTACAAGGTCTTTACTTGCATTCACTTAGATGGTTAGCACCCTGTATTTATTTATTCAGTATTTACATATATGGCATATTTTTTTTGTATCTTGTTATGTCCTACTAAGGACCTAGTTCCCTTCCAGATTTAGATGAGGCCTTCTACCCTACGGTGTATGGTCCAGGACAGGAGACTAGGTATGCCACCGAGAAGGAGTTAGAGGAGCCACCATCAGAATCTGCCTGATCCTAGAAGCTTGTTCACCTGGAGATGGAGCTATTTCCCTAGATAGACGATACTTTAGTCTATCTTATTTTCTGTACTATTATCATCTTTTGTAGTGGGTTTATTCCCACAAGATGTGTACTATGACATTCAGCATTATATATATTTTAGCACTTATTCCCATATTCATGATATTTCTGTGGATGAGATTAGATTTACCTGTGTTAAACTTGTAGTATTTTAGGACAGCGTAGCACGTTCCTTTGGGTCCATTAAAATAGATTAAACCCTTAGTGATGTGTCAACTGGCCAATGCCACGTGGCCTAGTTTCTTACATTTTGGGACTGGGGTGTGACAATTATGTTCAACTCATCCTTTTTTGTGTCCAATTGGTGGATCTTTATTGGAAACTCACTCATAATAGGTAATTTTCTCTTTTCTCCCAATTTATATGTTAGAAACATAAATTGAACCCATAGTAACCCACTAATAGTTAGATCCAACCATATAGGTGGTGAATTATGCGATAGAGAGCAAATTTCTAGTAGATCTATGCGTCTTTATGGTCAATATTTGGTAGAATTATAAATTTTTGTCCATAAAGTGTTGTGTTTCCAAAGAAATTTTTGTGTCCAATTTGGGTTGTACATGTGTCTTAGTGTCCAAAATTGGATACCTAGTGTTTGTGTCATGATACACATGGTTAGAATTAGAGATTCATAGGTTTGGGTGTCAATTGGTACTAAATTAGAAATTTTTATGTACAATTGGTTCCTTTGTGTCAATTATATATATTTGTTAGTTAGCTCTATTTATAATTATGTATTGTAGGTCAATATTGCTATTTATACTTTATTTAGAAGGGTGTCATGGATTATTTATAAGGTTTGAGTGTTAAGATTGAAGGGTATCAATGAGGTTTGTGTATTGAATTGGTGTGGCATCATAAAAATTGGCGTTGTTTACCAATTGGTGATATTGGTGTATCAATTAGGATTTTGTAACATACCTTGGTTGTGATGCGCTTATGAGTGAGGGTGTATCTTGAGGGTGTGTGCATGTGTGTGTGTGGGTGTTGGATCCATAAGTGAGTTCGTGTGTATGTGTGTGTTTTTGCCATGTGTATATCCTGAGAGTATCCTAGGTAACTGAGTGTATGTGGGGGCGGGGGGGGAGGTAAAAGGAAGAGAATGGCATCTAGTTAGTGAAGCTCCTGGGTTCAGGTAGCAATAGCAAGAGGAATTATAGCAGCAACACTAGTGTAATGCAGAATACAACAAGGGGGAGTCACCTGCAAGCATAGAAGCAGGTAGGAGGGGAGTTTACCCCCTAGAAATTCAGCAACAGCAATAACAAAACCAATTGCCGTAGCAAACAGGCAGGAGATGCAATCAACAGCAACATATGGGAGAAAGAAGTAGGTAGTGTAGAGAGGATACATTGGGTTGGGAAGTACCCTATGCACAAAAACTATAGTGCTACTTGCTAATGTGTGCAGAACAACATCTGTAGTAGCTGCATTGTAGCAGCAACAAGTGTTACAGGTCAACAGAAGCGACATGCTGCAAGGAGCATCTGTACGTTGGCAACAGTTGGGTATATCTGGGCGTGAGTTACTTGGGTATCATAGATGAGAGTGTTTTGTATGAGTATATCAGGAAGTCGAGCATATTAGCATATATGTGAGTGTGGATAAGTATCAAAAACAGTATCATGTCTGTGTGCACTAGAGAAACTAGTTGGGGCTATCCCTTTGGAAGTACAGGTGCATAAATAGGGTATCATGTTAGTGTTCTATTAGTGTAGGATTCTTGGTGAAATTGGTGTGTGCCATCTAGTTTTGTTTTAGAGTGAAGGTTCCAGTTCCTGTGGGTGAGGGATGAACGTGTATAGATGTATTTGTTTGTTTATATATGATTGTGTATCTGAGAGATTTAGGGTGTATCATATATTCTAGAGTGTAAGGGTGTTAGTTATGTGTGCAAGGAAGAACTGCAGTAGCAGTAGAGAGGAAGAGTAGTGAGTATCCTAAATAATTAGGATATGAGTATCCTAGGTATTGATGTCAATTGGTGTGGGTACATGAGTATCATAGGTAGTCTAGTATCAAGTATCAAGATACTTGGATATTGTCATGGGTAAGGGTATCCTAGGTAGAGTGAATGTGTCAAGGTAAAGGTAAATTCCTTGGATATATTCATAGGTGATTATGAGTATATTGGTATCAAGATACCAATTTAGAAAGGAAAGTAGTGGAGTTGGTTATGTTCCTAGTGTTAAGGTGTATAGTTGGTATACTAATAGGTAAGGATAAATATTAGGATACCAATATGTAAGTGTTAAGGTATTAGTGAGCCACACACACACATACACACACACATGTATGGAGGGAGCGAAACATGAGGATCTCCGAGGGCCTTATTACCCCACCTATTGGAATAGCATACAATATTGATTTTGATGTAAATAAGATGCGATAAGGTGGCCATGGGATCATTAGTGTAATGTATTCGGTTGTTATTTGAGATTCATTTGAAAAAAAAATACCATTATTTCAATATATATATATATATATATATATATATATATATATATATATATATATATATAAGGTATGCATAGAGATAATTTAGAGATAACTTGGAAATATGTTAGATCACTATATGCACAAACCTAGTAGATATTGGGAAACTTATAATAGACAATTACCTAGTATCAACCCAATTGATCTAGAATTGACTTAGAAACCTAAAATAAGAATAGTTAAGATTGTTATTGATTTCAAATCACCTATTGACATTGAAAATTCATAATATATGTTACTTGGGCTCTGATGCATGTTCTAACTTGTACCACCGGCCCAGGACAACAAGTGAGTACATTCTCTCATAGTTTTTATTACTATATAGCTTCTATGATACATGTTTATAGTATTGCTTTACTTAATTCTCGACAAGTTGGTTACACGGAGTAGTATAATATGGATTCATCTTCTTTAGATACGTTATTTCATATTGGTCTGGCTTATCAGGACTTTCTTACTGGCATCATTCATTTTACTGGCATCACTCATATTATCTGGCTAGCCTTGTATTTTTATCTACATGCAAGGAGTTGGATCAATTAGTACTAGTTGAAAGGAGAAATACTTTAGTAGACACGTAAATATTTCCAAAATTGGAACTAACCCTTCAGGTCTAATCTGGAACGATAACAGTCACATATTTTACGTGCAGGATACCATATATTACCTCTTAGCCGTTTACATGTCGAAAGTAGTATTTTAACACACTAGATTAGGTGCAATCTTTTTTGCTTTACTCTGCACTTGCTGATTATATGTCATAACTGTTACATTTACTTATTTTACTTATTTGACTTGTCATTACTGTCATACTTATCTATTTTACTCTATTTACCGTACTATTATTCTAGTTTACCTGTTCATCATGTACTTTATTATTTACTGTTTTATAGTTTCTACCATGTATTGGAACTGCTTTCAGTGTTTATACTCGTTCTATACTGATTGGATAATATTTTTAGGAGTCAATTTGGAGGATATGCTAGTGGAGACTAGTCCTAGTGCTCAATTGGATCTGGAAGCAAATTTAGCAGAGTTTCTGACTGATAGAAATCTAGTTTAGCATAGATTTATACTATAGCATTTTTGTCCGAATTTGTCTCCGGTAGACTACTTATTTTGTACTAATTTTGGATTAGACTCTTGGATATTGGTTACCTAACTCTAGACTTGGGATGTATCTAAGATTGCCTTTATTCTTTTTTATCTTCTTTTAGTGTTTGTGATTGAGTACATATACCTGTTGTATTTAACTGCTCATATATATTGCATGAGTTGTTGGATATTAGTCTAGACAGCATTCTACTGGCAATTCTATGGTGTAGGCTAGACGTACCCACATACTCGTGCCCGAATATCTGAATACGGGTTATGATATCTCTGCAGCATTAGAGATCAAGTGCAGATAGGGTTACTTGAGGACTTCATCATTGCAGAGGATGTGACACTAAGATATGGCACCAGACTCCATGTACCTAGTGGAAGTTTGAGAGAGGAGATCATGCAGGAAACTCACTAATCCTAGTATTCCATACATTCGGGGGCTACAAAGATGTATGAGGATATGAGGGAGTATGTCTAGTGGTACAGGATGAATAAAGAGTATCGCGCCCCAGTACCGAAATACGGAGACGGACATGGACAGCTCTCCCGTACAAGGTATAGAACGTCATACGACAGTCATGGCTGTAGAAAGACAAGGGGGTGTATGCTACAATAAAGTATCCTAGGGTCTCAGATCAACTATGTCTCAATCATTCAAGCAAGTAACAACAACATATAACATGTGATATAAAGCCGCTAGGCGTCCCAATTACTGTATCAGAATATTATAGAGATCTCGTTATTAAAATGTTAGGCTAGCAGAATGTCAATAGTAACACAACCGAGATTAGCTGTATTCGGATTATATTATAGTTATGTAAAAGAAACTTATGTCCAAACAAGTCGGCTAACAAGTGTTGGTGGATAAACGTCCAAAAGAGTAGAATGTACAAGACGAGCAGTGATCAAGAAATCCACTCGTGCCCTTCAGCGACCATCCGTCTAGTACGCGTTATCATAAGGAAGATAACCTGGATCCTCTGGTGTTGGCTCTAAACCTGGCCATACAAAACCAATGGGGTTAGACCCCAAATAGCAAGTACCACAAGGAAGCCCGAATGAAAAAACAAAAACTAGATCAAGCATATAGTGCAAGAGCCAATAATCATTGGCGCGTGCCCCATCTTTGGGATAACATAGCACTCTTTCACCAAACAAGGACAAAAAATGCATGATATCCAAGATAAGGTACGTTCCATAATTATGGTCAAGCTAGGATTTCTGTGTCGTAGTTTGGTCCATATTCCAGCATAGCATAATGACTCAACTCCCCAAACAAATAAGAACAGAAATTGAATACCATACTATGATAGTCCATGTCCCTAAGCTACTAGCAGAATTACAATCACAACCAAGTCAGGTTAGGACGACCAAACAATATTACGGCTTGTTATATGGAATTTAGGGTTATCCCAAATATAATAATAATAAGCATCCTCAGATCGTGCCATGTCGAGTAAGGCTAACCGAGCCAATATTATACAAGTAGAAAATCAAGATCACACAAGTTCCCTGTAGGGCCATTGCGTTAATTGTCGTACCAATTCCCTGTAGAGCCACCGCGCTGATAAATCAAAAATAGTTCCAACCTTCCTATAGAGAAAATTTTGGCTCGATCTTAAATATAAAAGGTTAAATATTGCACTCCTCTACATGCGAATGATATACAATATTCATGGTGGCCAGCCTTGCACGCCATAAAAATTATCACAGGGCGGCCCATCATATACGATCTCAGGATGCCTGTTCGCCATTAAATTGATTGCTTTAATAACAAATCAAAAAAGTACAAAGAGGTCCTAGACAGACAATCTAAGTATAATTTTTTGATTCTGGAGGGTGGCGATGGACAAAGAGCGTTATGGCGACTCATTTTCTCCGTTGATGATCCGACGCAGGGTGAAGAAACTCTCGTCTGTTCTCTCCTCTTTTCTGTTATTCTCTGTCTGTTTCTCTCTGTGTGTCTGTCCCTCTGTCTTTTGGGTATGTCACCCTAGTATATATAGTCATCCTTGGGCGCGTATATGTTAGGTCTCGTGGATGTTAAAGGATGCCATGTGTACCTTCCAAACATGATATAACTGTAACCGTAAGCAAGCCAAGCTGCCACGTAGGTGCTTGTTAGAATTTTTTGTTACTGAATACCTGGACGGTTCTCTTCCTTTACGGGTGTGACTTGGTCAATTATGACACGTGGCCCGTATTTGGTTGGAGAGATCCACTTCAGTTGTAACGACAAGATTTGGTCTTCATGGAGTCTGAGACGCATGTGACCAGAGATGCCTGAGGCACATGGAGTCTGGGATGCACGAGGCTAGAGACGTATGGAGTCTGGGACGCATGGGGCCAGAGACACAATGAGTATGGGACATATGGGGTCTTGGATGCTTGGGGCCAGAGACCCATGGAACGAATAGATTCTGAGACATATGGGGCCAGAGATGCATGAGTGTGGAACGTATGGGGTCCTTGTTAGGCTATATATGTGGCACTACACACCCATCGAGAGCGAAGTTCTGTGCTGACGTGAGACTTCTGTCGTTTAGTATGTTCACGTCTTTTGAGGCATTCAGAAAAATTATTTTTGTCAGAATTCTGTGTCAGAGACGATCATGTTGACGAGATTCCATATCAGGTCCATCTGTGGCTAAGGCTGCTTCGGCTGATTGGGATGCATGGATGTTTCCTTATTAGGCCGCAGGGTGATTCTGTGGTCTGATCTCTTTTGAGCTTTGGGGGTGCATAGTTTTTTTGGACGGATGGACACGTACTGTCGAGCTAACACTTTTAAAACTTGGCTCAATCTTTAAGGAAACCTGTCCACCTTTTGCATGCTGACTCCTTGGAAACTAAACCATCGGTTGCATGCAGAGTCCTCGGAAGCTAAATCTTCGAATTCACCCTTCTAGGTTCATCTATCCAATTACTGCAATTATGCAAA
The DNA here is from genome assembly GCA_036927795.1 of Iris macrosiphon. Taxonomy (NCBI): domain Eukaryota; kingdom Viridiplantae; phylum Streptophyta; class Magnoliopsida; order Asparagales; family Iridaceae; genus Iris; species Iris macrosiphon. Next base: position 106,671,365 of record JAYESA010000016.1, on the reverse strand, counting down.
CAGTCGCTCTCTTCTGTAAATATCGTTATTGTGGTTCATCGTATTCCACTTAGTAAAATATGTCGTCCAAGGAAGGTTCTAGTTGGGAACCTTGGCCACACGCTTCGCCCCGGTGCTCGGGTATAGGGGGGTCCGGAATTGGAGGGTCACTTGAGGAATGAGCTATTAGTTCTCCGCCGACTGTCACAGTGTCTCCTCCTGCAAAAAGAGCACTGGTCGGAGACGAGTTATCTGCCGTTGAGGATTTTTTGTCCTTGTTGGGGTTAACTTTGGAGGCTCTTGCTAGGCCTCTAGAGTCCACTCCAAATTTTGCCTTGTTGCCCATAACTCTAGAGGAGAGGGAGACGTTGGAAAGGAGGGAAGGACTGTGCTGCCAGTTTCATCGCAAGGGCATACGTTCACTCCAGGAGGTTGCGATCGTGCTTTATAAGGCTCATGGCACATCTGACTGGTCGCGTTCTCCTAGTTTTGTTTTTATTTTATATGGGCCTTGATGGCTGTATGTTGTAACCCCCCCTTTTTGCAAAATAAACTTTTTATTTTGTTTTAATCAATATCTCTTTTATGTTTCCCCCCGTACTCTGAGGATGTTTAGGCCGCATGCAGGCCATCTATGTGGTTGGCTATTCTTGTCGCATAGGTCCCGGGCGGCTCCCATGTGGCTTTCTTTCATGTTGGGGTGCATGAGCTCTTATGCGACCTGCATGATTTTTATTCTTCTACAAGACCCCCTTCAAAATTTCCAAAATGACAATTTTGGAATACTTTGAATTGGAAGAATGGTTGAGTTTTGGCCGTATATGAGCGACATGCCGCATAGACGGTCCTGGCGGACTGTCGGATCATTAACTGGGTAGATTTGCTCAATCTTTGACCGGTCTCCTCGGATTCTGAGCCATCCCTTGACACGAGGCTTGGGGCATCAATTTCCAAGAAGATTGAGATATATCACGGGTATCGAGATGTCAGGTTCATCCTCGTTAACCATTGGTTTCATCACCTCGATCTCCTCACGGGGTCTAACGGCCTATAAATAGGCGGTCAGGAGAGAGAGAGAACTCTACCCCTTCATTTTTTCTTTTCTTTGTGAGGAATGCCGAGGGATGCGACTCTTCTCGCTGGAGAGTTTGTTAGGGGCAGTCTCGGTCCATGGTCCCCTAATTTTGATATTTTTCTTGGAGGTAGGGTAGTACACAATCTTGCTGTAGGGACGTGTGCAGACCCTTCACGAAGTTATGCCGTATGGATGGAGACTCATCTTGGACAAGTGCATACCTCTTCTCAGAGCTCCAACGTGTGGATGAGCACTCCTCTGTAACATGCGCGTCGAGCTTTGGCGTGGCCACATAGGTGAGAGTTTATTTTCTTTATGTGCGCATAGCTTATCTCTGGTTTGGCTGCATGGATGAGATCTTCTACCACCTATGCGCGCAGACTTGGCCACGCGTCGCTGTGGCCGGGCAGCAGTATGCGGCAGTTGTGCCTTTATGCGATCTTTGCTGAGACTGATGTGTGTCTTCTTTTTGCAAGTTTTATCCTCGCTCGTGCTACTTATTATGGAGCATGGAAGGATATCATAACACCCGTTATTCAAAGATAATATCACCCTCATGCAGCGGTTCCTCGTCAAGAACCATTACAGGAGACGATGACGGTTTGCCAAGAACTGATCCAGGAGACGAAGATGGTTTGACAAGAACTGATCCAGGAGACGAGGACAGTTCGGCAAGGATTAATCCAGGAGGCGAGGATGAACATTCTGTATCATGTGCTGAGTCATCCTTGTTCATGCAGCGTGCTAGCTGCGTTTCTCTCCTTTATGCGGCTGCTACTAGCTGGGGGCTTGCGGCGCTAACGACAGGATTTGGATTAATTGGCATTCATGTCATTGGTCTTCTCGTATGGTCGTAGAGCGTCTGATCCTGCTCCTCCCTTTTTACCCATCAGTATGGATTCTTTTCCATATATCGAGGTTTGAACTATGGAGGGATGATCCAGAAAGCATTAAGCTCTGTTGTTGAGCCCACTTGTGTCTGTGGCAGAAACAACATGGGGCACCTTTTAATGGAAGAGGTTCTTGTCGGCGAGAACTCATGGCACCCTTAAAAGGGATTTCTATCGTATGTACTTAAGACCTTGAATATAAATAAAAACCCTTGAAATGTAATAGATTTTCATCATATTTACTCATGATCTTGAATAAAGTTTCTCTTTTTCTAGAACTTCTTCATGCATTTATCGTGTTGTATGTTGCGAACTTTGGACGCTGTGCTAGAGGAAATATGGACGTAGGACAACATCGTAGTCCTTTAGGGATATCCCGCTAGGGGATATTTGGAAGAGTTATTACTTCTTGCGTACGAGAGTGTAAGTAATAAGTTCGAAGCGGCCTTTCCAGAGGTGATATGGATGTGGCAAGTTTGGTGGACTTAACACTGTGGGTGTAATTAAATTTAAGCATGGGTGATAAGTTAAGGTGACGACTGATGATAGTCATAAGGATAGGTTTTCTCAGAGGTCACATGGACATAGAAAACTCTCGGGGGAGGATGTGAGCACAATAGCTCAGGGGTGACGTAGACGTGAGCTGATCGGTAGTCATACCGAGAGGTTAGGTACGATCCCAGTATGTTTAAGGAAAAGGAAGCGAGCCGGAGGTAATATGGATGTGGCTATTTTCTTCCGTTGAGGACATCCCACTAGAGGACCTTTGGTGGAATTACTACTCCTTGCAAAATAGAGTACAAGTAATAAGTTCGAAAACAATCCCTATCAGAGGTAATATGGATATGATAGATTTTTTGGACCTATTACATTTTACGTATTTGAGTGTAAGTAATGGGTTTAAGAAAAGCACTGACAGAGGTAATATGGACATGGTAGATTTTGTGGACTTAACACCGTTGGCATACCTTGGCAAGTACGGATGATAAGTAGTGATGACAACCGATATCAGAGGTAGTATAGACGTAATAATCGATAGCCAAGACCCGGAAGGTTTGCTCATAGGTAATATGGATATGACAAACTCAACCAGGGAGAAATATTAGGATGATAGTTCAGAGGTAATATGAACGTGAACCGATGTACGAGCAACTCATTGAAGAGTAATTTACTGAGTATGGTCTATCCGGGAGTATGGATAGACCTGAGGATTGCTCCACTGGGGAGATTGGTAGGACGATAACTTAGAGGTAATATGAATGTGGCTAGCATCTAACGAGATTGGTTTTTAAGTAGTCACTGGAGAGTGTGCAAATGGACCCGAGGACTGCTCCGCTTGGAAGACTTTGAGGTTCTATCATCCGTTGCGTATCCAGGACCCCTGGATACAGATGACGGCATTTACAGGATTTTGTAAAGAAGGGGAAAATATTGTACATATAAACTTGTTGGGGATGAAGAACCAAGTGTGTAGAGATGTACATCTTAATTGCCCGGCTGGTGATAAGGGGAGTACAAGTCAAGTTTAGACGTAGTACTTTTTTAGGAATTTTTTGTTGATAGGAATTATGAGAAAGTCACCGTTGGGTATCGAGAGCGGATAGGCACCGTTGGAGGATACTGATTCTACAACGAACGGGCTTTCCCATTTGGGTTAGAATTTGTCGACCGTTTTGTGGGTCATAACCATCAGCCTTCTTACGGTCAGGATGAGATCACCCACTTGGTAGGTCATCTTCTTCATCTATTTATTGAAGGCTCCCGAGAGACGCACTTGGTATAGCTAAATGCGCTGTTGAGCTAGGAAATATTTCTCATCGAGTGCTTCTAACTCTTATAGCCATCGGCGGTAATTTTTGTCGATGGATAATTGGTTGGAAAGAGCCACTTGGTGTGAAGGGATTTGGATCTCGAGCGGGAGGACAACTTCACTTTCGTACACCAGAGAGAAAGGCATATTGCCAGTAGCTATCCGGACTGTTGTACGGTAGGCCCACAGGCATTCACCCAGCTTCTCGTTCCAGTCATATTGATTGGAATATACGGACTTTTTGAGAAGCTTTATGATGATCTTATTGAAGGCTTTTGCTAGACAATTTGCCATTAGGTTATAGGCAGTCGACGCTACATTCTGAATTTGGTTTTTTGTCGCAGCACCGGTAGAATGCATGACTTACAAACTGTGGACCATTATCATGGATGATCCTTCGTGGCAAGCCGAAGCAGTATACGACGTAATGCTTGACGAAGCTGATCATGTTGGACATCTTAACTTTCGTGAGTAGTACTGCTTTTGCCTACTTGGAGAAGTAGTCGGTGACGGCGAGGATGAACCGATGTCCCTTAGATGAATATAGACTAATCGGTCCAATGATGTCCATACCCTAGGCTTCGAACGGCCAGGATGCAACGATCGGGTGTAGGAACTCCGAGGGTTGGTGGATAAAGTTGTTTGATAATAAATAAAAGAAATTGAAACTAGGTTTATACGAAACCCTTTCTTTGGTTTACAAACAAGAAAAAGAAGTACAATTAATCCTATACGAGGATGTGAAGTACAAAATTTTAATTCTGGGGAAATATTGCTATATGAGTCTGATCTGCGGTCGATCACTTTGTCCCTTGGACCACACGATGACGAAGAAGTGTTGTAGAAGACGAAAAAGAAGCTTCAAAGACTGCAGGAGGGGTTGAACTCTGGTTTGCCAAAGCTCTCTATATGTGCTCTCTTGACTTTAATTATCCACACTTCGACCCTTTTTTCTTAAATTTTTCGACCTTTGACCTCCGTGGCCGGAGGTCTCTATTTATAGGGTTTCAGGCACAGTCGGCGTAGACACCGAACAACGGAGAAAGTTATACCTTTTATGCGGCGGTTATAATAACTGCCACCCACGTATGAATGATCTTCTGAATTGGCGTGTGACGCGTGTCCCATTATGAGGTAATGCATATAACTGCTCGTCGAAGATCATGGCATGCAAGCCATGTAGGTAACTGCCCCTCGCGTTGAGAAAGTTGGCATAAAAGCCAAATAACTATCTCGTTGGCGTAAAAGCTAAATAGTTATCTTGTTAGTGTAGAAGCCAGGTAGGCGTAGAAGATGAATAATTGTCAAGTTGGCATAGAAGCCAAGTAGGCGTAGAAGCCGGATAGCTGTCAAGTTGGCATAGAAGCCAAGTAGGCGTAGAAGCCGGATAGCGGTCAAGTTGGCATAGAAGCCAAGTAGGCGTAGAAGCCTGATGCTGCATGGATAGGTAGCCAGCGTAAAGATAGTCAATTATCCTTCCTTGACCGAGATCTTGAGCGTATTCTGGACCAAATAGTCTTATCACACACCTTTACAAATATAGCCTGAGTTGGCGTATTTTGAGGAGATAGCGTACAACATGCTCCTATAGTTGAAAAAATAGCCAGGTCGACGTATTTCAAGGAGATAGCATACAGCGTGCTCCTATAGCTGAAAATAGCCTAGTTGGCGTAATGTGCGGGGATGGGCGTAATGTGCGGGGATGGTGATGTGGACGTATTAGCCCTAATTATGGCTTACCCAGTCATTAAAATTAGAACCAAATCTCGTGCATTAAATACAAAGATCTGACCCCATAACGCGCATTAACTGTAGAGACGTGCCTTGAGTTCTGTACGAAAAGCAGCTTTTGACGTGACGGTTGGTTTTGTCTCATCCTGAGCGTAAAAGCTCATGTCTGCCTATGTATAATAGGCAGCGTATTCTTTGAATGCGTAAACAACGTCTTATATCAAGGGTTATGTCACTAGACGACAGTCTGGGGCTCTGTGCAGAATCATCATTACAGCCATCCCTTGATAGTCGTGCAGTACTCTTTGTCAGGAGTCAGGTTCACTGCATCATCTGACAGGTTCATTCGAGGAATATGAAGAGTTCCTCGTACAACTTTCCGCTGCATTAAAAGCAGACGAGTTTTACGCCAGAGTGGCGATGTAGTAACCTTTTTACGCCGAAGCAGTCTGGAAATACTGCTTTACGCGGGTTGTTCTGGAGCTATATTTTACGCTGAATAGCGTTGAAGCTCTGTTGTTCGCCAATGGCTTTGAAGTCATGTCTTACGCCACCTAGTGCTGGAGCTCTATTTTACGCGGCTTCTTGCATGTTAAGGGTTTTACGTGTATAATTCCTCAGCATATTTTTCATGCTTCTACAAGACCCCCTTCAAAGTTTTCAAATTCCTCGTAATTTGAAACACTTTGAATGAAGCATGAAACGGTCAAGTTTGGCGCGTTCCGCGAGGCTGATTTCTCAGCAAATATTTAGGAATTTGTTAGGATTTGGTATGATCTCCTCTGCCTATATAAAGGCGACTGAGTTAACCTATTTTTCCCACACTTCCTTCACCACACAGAGATGGTTGCCGAGCTTCGTCGGTTTGACTTGAGGAAGAAGAAGATCATGTTCTTCCAGCATGTAAGGAGCCATAAAAAGAGGCATCTTTGAGCAAATATCCTCTGCAATAATGGATCATGGAAGGATATCATAGCTTCCTTTGCTCGGGATAATCAGCAATTTTATATGACGATTCATTCAGGAGAGAGGAAGGGTCATATTGGACCACACAACTTGCAAGCTGTATACTTTCCCATCATGGCGCTGGACGAGGGTAGGCAGCTTGGCCCTGTCTTCCAGTATTGAGTTGGGTCTGAACACCCAACACAATTTCTAGGGCATGCCTGCCATGTCGTATAGAAGGTGGGCTTGAATAATTTATACAGGCCCAGTTCTGTATCCTCCCGCCATTAATTATTTTTTTGTTCATCGGCCGCAGAAACCGATGAAGTGCCGTAGAAGACAAAAAAGATCTCCACCAATACGAGAACCTGGCAGAACAGATTTTTGGCGTGATCTTAAATGAAAAATAAGAAACCCTTTGTAGAAAAAGGATTTCCATCATATGTAATCATGAAGATAAAAAACCCTTTGTAGACTGGATTTCCATCATATGTAATCATGATTAATAAAATTGTCTTCTTTTACGCATATGATGATTTGCCATATTTGCTGTGAGGAAGTCTGAATATGTGCAGCTTAAGCACGTCTGAATAATTTTATGCCGACTCTGATAAAAGAATATCTGATCTCGTCTTGTCTTTTACGCGTAACAGAAGACGTGTAGAAGGTTGCTTAGCATTTAAGTCGAATATCCGAACTGTCATGCTGTTTTAAACGAGGAGTCGCGTAGAATTTCTGAACTGTCACTTCTCTGATGCAAAGAATACTTGTTCAGACCATCATCTTCAAGAATGATTTCCCGAAAATTCCTTGAAATAGGGCGAGAAATGGCCGTCAAAACAGGCCATACTTGAACTTTTGAGAAAGGATTTTGACTGGACTTTGGATGAACTTCCAATCGACCCAAGAAGAAGATTCATCTTCAATGCTGAACTCTGTATGTTTTGGGTACTTGGAATGTTTTGTGGCCAAGAAGGAGCATTTTCTGCGTAAATCCTTACAATTGGCCATCTGTAGCTTTCGAGCGTAGAATCATAGATTTGTAGCCTCTGAGCGTAAAAAGCTTCTGAGCGTGAAATCATAGATTTGTAGCCTCTGAGCGTAAAACTGTAGGTTTGTAGCCTCTCGAGCGTAAAAGTTGCTGAGCATAAAAGCATCCGGGCGTAAAACAGTAGATTTATAGCCTCTGAGCGTAAAACCGTAGATTTGTAGCCTCTGAGCGTAAAAGCTCCTTAGCGTAAAATCGTAGATCTACTCTGTGTGTAAAATCTGGATCCACTGACTGTCCGTCTTCCCTAAATGATAGGCTGACGTGGTCCCAAATCATAACCGAATATTAAATATCGAATTTGGTTAGGGATTCAAAGAGTCATCCGAACTCTATAAATAGCCCAAAGTTCTGAGAGAGAAAACTTTTATCTGTCTTTCCAAAACCCTTGCTTTTCAAGAACCCTTCTTCTTTGTTTCTTCTTTGAGAACTCAGAATCGCCATGGCCCCTAAACAGACTTCCACTGCTAAGGGAAAGAAGGTCGTTTCCTCTTCCTGCTCCACTGCTCAAGCACGAGCAACTCCCATTAGGCTGAATGAGCCTCGATCGGAACGCAGCACTCCGCCGTCGAGCCGTGCTCCGGATGTCATAGGTAAAAGGACTTCGAGGGAGAATAGAGGACTTTTAGCACACATTGTACATATATGCGAACCAATACGCCCATATTTTTAATGTGTCAGCGTAAGACCATATTTCGCAGTCTGGCGTAAAAAGCTCAGGCTGTCAAAATTTGGCGTATACTACAAACTTTGAGTTTTACACGCTGGATGAAAATTCTGGCGTAAAAACTCAAATTTTGGAAGTCTGGCATAAAAGCGCAGACTGTTAAGTTTTGATGTATACTGCCAACCTTGAATTTTACGCCTCGAAAATAGGTTCCAGCGTAAAAGCTCAAGTTTTTGCAGTCTTGGCGTAAAAGCACAGACTGATAATCTTTGGAGCAAAATGCAAGAGTGTACTGTCTAGTGTAGAAACTGACTTGTTCTCTTGCATTTTGTAGTGGACTTGCAGATCCCTTTTTTGGCTGAGGTGATGGGCTCTGCTGCCGGGATGCTGAACTCGAATTATCTGGAGGATTTGTCGCATGTGACATTCTCCATTTCTGGAGCCAATTACCCTGAAGAGAGGGGAACCCTGATATCGTCCCAAGGAGAGTGCATGCTGCTGAGTATGATCAGTAGGGAGCCCCTGACATACATAGACGGGACGGAGTATAAGAAACCGGGTTTCTTATTTGGGGATGTTATTGACAAGCAATCCCAGACCAAGCCCAAGAAGGAGGACTGGGTATTCACTGCTGAGGGCACGGTCATGTATTTGCCGAAGATGCCCAGGGATTACCCCATCTCGGCCTTCTTTCATGCCACACATCCTAGGAAGATGATGTGGGTGCTGACTCCCGATCTTCACGGCCGACCGGGGAAGATTTTATACAACAAGGGAGGCGACCGAGGGGCCTATATGAGCCGTCCTTCGGGCCCTGTTATGCCCTTTAGGGGATTGCTACCGGGTAGTGTCCCAAGTGAGGAAACTTCGCTGATCCAGCCGGTTCAGATATTGACCTTCTGTAATGACTTTATAGGACAGGGAGGAATGTACGCCAGAGTCAACCCTCGGACCAGTGGATGGCTTAGCCCGGAGAATCTTCGATGGGCCAGTTTGACTGCATGGGCCCTGAAGCACTTCCAGACGGAGCTGGAAAGTATTGGCTTGTTCGCGGCCGTGAGTGCCATAAGTGTTAGGTTGCCTGTCAATCCTAACTTGTTCTTAGCCTTGATGGAGCGATACAATTCGCTCACTGGGACTTTTGCCACTCCGCTGGGGGAGTTGGGCTTAGCCCTTCATGAGATGGCAGAGGTTTCAAGGCTGCCAATGAAGGACGTTCCTTATGAAGAGTACGTCCCTACAAACAGGGAGTTGAGGGATACAAACCCTCGGGCGGTGGCAGTATATCAGGAGCTGATGAGCCACTACCTTGCTTGCACCACTTTCTACAAGGAGCCGTCTGATTTGGCTCACATCAACAAGTGGGCAACATACCTCTTCTTCCACCAGGACAGAAATGCTAAGCCGGACAAGGTGGTAGATAGCCAAGATAGGCCCTTGAACCTCCTGAGCATGCTCAATGTTGACACGGTCGAATACCTCATCGAAGATGCAGGGGCTCCGGATCATATTTTTTACGAGGGGATAGGGGGTTACCCTGCAGGCACAAAAGCCTTCAGTTATATGAGGCATTGTCGGAAGCCTCTGTCAAAGGAAGCTCAATTGGCTGGCTTTTTCTCCGTCTGGCTACGCCGCTGGGTAGTGCCGAGTATCGCGTCTGCGGATCGCATCCATCGCAACACTTTATGGCCCGCAGTGCGTTTGGTGTTCGGAGCAAGACTGGGCCTGCTTCCTACTATGGTATGTAGAATACAAACAGGTCTGAGGGCCCTTACTAATGGGCTGCTCGCTGATGAGACGCAGCATGAAAGCTTTCCCAGGGTAGAATTATCATTCCTATACTTGATGGGATGGTTAATTCTTCACAACGCCCGGGTGATGTCTCCCGGTTCCGCCAGCAGTTCAGGAAATAATTTCTTGCTGAATTACAAGAATTCCTCTTGGAACGTAGCGACTGTCACAGATTGTCGGTGGGCATTAAATGTAGCCCACAGCTGGAAGATCTTCTGTATCGTCTCCCCTGTACACATCAATCAACAGGGGAGGAAACTCAAGGATGAAGGTCATGGGAGAACCATTCTTTCTCCTCAAGCCTTCTATTGGTTGGTCTGCATTAGACCTTCCCACTTGCTATACAGGAGTGATGATCATTGCTTCTTGGATCCCTATCTGCCCAGTCGGTTCGCCAGGCAGTTTGGTTATGACCAATTGCATGTGGGGAATGCCATCACCAGCTTCAAGTCCAGAGGTTGACTTATTGATGGAGCCAGAGGGAGGCGGTACTTCATCACGGGCTGCACCGGTAAAACTTTTACGGTGCCCGCAACTTCTCTTTCCATGGAGCTACGCATGCTTCACTCGTACGGGCAGTTCTATGCGTCCATCAATACCTTCCATCACGATTTTGATATGCGTAAAAGTTTTAGGATGCCCTCTCATAGGTCTACTGGAAGGGAGGATGTTCCGTCTGTTTCCTCGGATGAAAATAAAGACAATACCGGGGCAGACGAATTCTTGACGATAATATCGAGAGGCGTACTAGCTCCGCCTGCAGAGCCTCTCGTTATCCCCCATAAAAAGAAGGCTTCTGCTCCGAAAGAACCTTCTCCCTGTAAGAAGAGGATTGCCAGAGGTTCGAAAAGGGCTTCTACCAGGGAGGCTTCTAGGAGCGAGCCTGTTGTTTCCCCGGTTGGGGATGATTTGTTGATTAGAGGTCCTTCGCCTTTTAGAGAGGGAACCTCCACAGTTTCGGCCGACAATGCCGTAGATTCTTTACTCGAGATCGCTGCTACTACTGCTTCTGGTAATGCTACGAGATCGCCTCCGAGGCCGAGCATAATATGATTGCATATACCTTTATCCAGACCAATAATAGGAGTAACCCCTATTTCGTCTGTAAGTATTTCCAGCGAGATTCCACCCGATGAGCCTCGAGTAGATCTTGGTGAAGACTGGGAAGACTACCCTCCAACGTCAGTTGGTGCACCCTCTTCCCCAGGTATGACAACTCACTTAGCCTCATTAAGAACTGATTTAGCTGTACTTGCTGCAGACGCGACATATATACCATCGGCCATGGGTAAATATCGTCTTTTATGCCTCCTTTAGAAAAATTAACATCGAGTTGATATTAACTTTCTCTTGTCTTCTTTTCAGGGGAAGACATCTCAGGGGAGGGCGGAGTCGACGCAGCCTTTGACTTTGTTGCGGCTCCTGCCGATGAAACGGCGGTGTTCGACCTTGGAGAGGCAACATTTTTGGGTGTTGTCTCGCCAACAACAGTCCAGATATCATCAAAGGAGGATGAGCCTGTCATCACGACTATGCCTCCTTTGTTGAGTACGCCAGCCACTTCAACCGTTGCTGATGCTTGTTCTTTTGTAGCGCCATCTGTTGAAGCGACGACTGTGGCAACATCCTCTACAGTCATTCCTGGAGGAAGATTCACCGATATCGCAGCTACTCCCAGCATCCATTTGAATCTCGCCATGCTAGTTGAGCAGTATACTAGCGTTTTCTATATCACTTTGAAAACGTTGATATCGATGGTGCTGGAGAAGAATCTAGGCTTCGAGGCTCTGAAGATCTCCTCCAATCTCACTATAGCGCAGATTAGATATTTCAGTAACGCTAAAAGGGCTAATACGCTAGAGCAAATAATTAATGGTTTAGAATAACCCATTAATGAGTATTTGCAACTATCTCGAGGCAATGTCGATGATCTAGTTCAAGCTAAGTATGACTCCTTAACTGCAGAGCTTGCTGAGCAAATGGAAACTCTGAACAAATCCATCCAGGAACAACAGCAGGAGATGGATAAAGAGCGAGCTGTCTTGGTGGATTTTATTCCTCAGCTAACTAAGTACCAGGCCGAATATGAGGGAGATGAAGCGAGGGTTCGAGATTTTGAAGTTGAACTCACTCGGGCCAGGGAGAAGCTTCTCAAGACATCGGCAGCTCGTGATGTATTTAAGGGCCAGGTGGAGATAGCTTAGCAGAACTTGACGCGTGCTGGTGTCATCCATGCCAGTTTTGTTGATGCTCGGTCCGAGCTATCTCGCTTGAGCGATGATGAGGCAAGGCTGGAATAGGCTCGCAACCATATTTTGAACTCCAGGAATGATAGAATGGCTGCTTTGGCGCGACAGATTAGGGATTTAACTGCTCCTCCCCAATGATGTACCTTCTTGTTTCTCCTATAATTTCTCGGAGATAATAAAGACATATTTTCTAACTTTGTGGACCCATCACTTTAGAACATGATAGGCTAAGATGAAAGTGATATCAGAGGTATCATTAACATAACATACTTTCGTTAAGGTTTTGCTGAATGTAAATCTATTCAGAAGTGATATAAACCAGATAGAATATAATCCAACTAAATTTGTATACTAAACACTATCAGAGGTAATATGAACATGATAGGTTTACAAATTAGTTAAGCATATCCATTAAGAGGTCATACGAATCTGATAGAATATGATCCAACCAACCTTTGTGCATGATATCGTCAGAATAAGATCTTTATCACACTCTGTTAAGCAAAGTAGATCAAGTAAAGTACTTCTTCAGGAATTTGCCGTTGACAGGAGCCATTGCCAAATTTTTATTAGGCTTGGCTAATCTGTAAGCGCCATTTGCAATCATATAAGGGCCCTCCATTTCTTTATGATTGTTTGTGCGAACTTTGGTTTGTTGAGGACATCCCACTGGGGGATCTTTGGTGGACCTATTATTCATTGTGCACGTTGAGTGCAAATAATAAGTTCGAAACAAGCCCTATCAGAGGTAATGGCGGCATGATAGGTATTGTGACTGGTAAAGACATCCTGCTAGGAGATTTTTGTGGACCCATTGCTTTTTGCGTATGTTAGTATAAGTAATAGGTTTGAGACAAGTCCTGCCAGATAAAATATGACTCTGTGGGGATGAATAGGGACTGACTCTTTCTTCATTGGGAAAATAAGGATAGTTCAGAGGTAATATGGACATGAACATTTTATTTTCCATTGCGGGCATTCCACAGGGGAATTTTTTGTGGACCTATTACTTCTTGTGCACGAGAGTGCAAGTAATAGTTTAGGACAAGCCCTGCCAGAGGTAATATGGACATGACAGTTTTTGTGGACTTAACACCATTGGCATACTTAAAGTTAAGTACGGGTGTTTAAGTTGAGATGACAACCGATATCAGAGGTAATATGAACATGATAATCGATAGCCGGACCAGGAAGGTTTGTTCAGAGGTAATGTGAACATGACAAACTTTTGAGTTATGACTCCATTAGGGATAGAGGTATATATCTGCTCAGAGATAATATGGACATGGCAGTTTTTTGTGGACTTAACACCACTAGCGTACTTAAAGTTAGGTACGGGTGTTAAGTTGAGATGACAACCGATATCAGAGGTAATATGAACATGATAATCGATAGCCGGACCAGGAAGGTTTGTTCAGAGGTAATATGGACATGACAAACTTTTGTGGTGATAGATTTACTCTGCTGGAGAAAGTGGCGAGACGTAGTTCAGAGGTAATATGGATGTGAACTGATCTATAGCCACAAACTGGAAGGTTTGCTCAGAGGTTACTTGGACATGGCAAATTCAGCTGGGAAAATAAAGAAATGTTTGGACAATAGTTCAGAGGTAATATGGACGTGAACTCATGTCCAAAAAATTTACTGTGGAGTGATTTTCCTGAGCGGGGATAGACCTGAAGAATCCGTTGGAAAAACTTTAGGGACTCATCATCCGGTATTTTCTTGAGGGAGCAAATGAGGGAGCAAATTGTTACGTTAGAGTGAAATCAATTTGCAGTGATTGTCCCCTCGTTTATAAATACAAAGTGACGACTTTGGCGTCGATCAACTCCTGAATTCTTCTTTTCAGTACATAGCACGCCCTTGTAGGGTGATGAATGTACCGGTGGAAGAGACAATAATCTGGGTCATCGACTTTGCCAGCCCTCTCAGGGTATCTAATGTTGGGTAGCTAAAGTTTGTGTTCCTTCATCAATATATGGAAGATTTCAATGATGTCATCTTCATTAAAGGAGAAAGTCCCTTTTAGCCTTCGGGCTCCCGATGCCTGAGTTTTATGCTCTTCCGGGAAGATGGTCATCGTTGCATCATCTTCGGACTCAGAGGGAATTCTACCCCCAGTTTTGGATGCTACCCTATTTTGTCGAGGTAGACTACCCCCAGACATATCGTGACGTTTGTCCATAGAAGTTGATTTAGAAGGACCTACCTCTGGTATTACAGAATCAGACTCTGGAGGTTTGGAGTTTGCAAGAGATGCAGTATACCCCAACCCAAAACGAGTTTGTTGACAGTAAGGATTACCATGCAACGGTATTCGTCTGCCTTTTTCATAGTTGAGGCCTTGTTTCAACTTTAAATTATAACCCATATTTTGCATAATCCTCAAAGCCTGAGGGCTATATCTGTGGATTTGTATTTTCCCAACATCGGACTCGCGAGATTCTTCTTGTACAATCGGTCTATTCCGTATTCGACCGAAGATTATTCGATGCTGATCGTTGCGAGTCGGTGGAATAATAAAGACAGATTCTTTATGTGGCCCATATGTCATGATGACATTAGATCTTGACACATCTTTCCACATGATCTCTCCATGCTTGGAAGTTAGGGACACTAAATCTTGATTTTGATCCCTGTCTTTGCATTTCTGGATCAAGAAATCACGCAAATCAGCGATATTAGCAGAAGAAGAAGACTTATTCTGTCTTTTTACATCATTGTGTTTGTGGAGATTAGGAACCAGAACACTTTCTCTGCCATATGAGTAGAGCAGTTTAGCCATGTGAGTAGCACATGATCCATGAGGAGCGTATATTCCCGTGAACCGAGTCTTCTTTACGCTGAGGGGCTTATCCTGACATAATCTGGCACTTTGTACAGGTTGGCGTAAAACTGAAGAAGTCCTCAAATGGCCATCAATATTCCGCGTAATCTGAAGAGCGGGCATATTCTTCTTTTGATGGCGTAAAAGCTGAGAGGTCGGGAAATCCGCCACTAATTTTCCCTTGCGGTGATTGTAAGGACCATTTGCCTCATCGCAGAGGGGAGATATATTTTTACGCTCGGAGCACGTTTGGAATTTCTGAGTTTGCACTGAGGCATTATCAAAAAATTTGTCTGTCACGTCACAGACGGGAGACTAAATTTTACGCGCGGGGCACGGAGTAGACTTCTGGATTGGCACTAAGGCATTGCCAGAAGTTTTGTCTACCACGTCATAGACGGGAGACAGAGTTTTACGCGCAAGGCGTGGAGTAGACTTCTGGATTGGCACTAAGGCATTACCAGAAGTTTCGTCTGCCACGTCACAGACGGGAGACTGAATTTTACGCGCGGGGCGCGGTGTAGACTTCTAGATTGGCACTAAGGCATTGCCAGAAGTTTCATCTGCCACGTAACAGCCGGAAGACTGAATTTTACGCGCGGGACGCGGTGTAGACTTCTGGATTGGCACTAAGGCATTGCCAGAAGTTTTGTCTACCATGTCACAGACGAGAGACAGAGTTTTACGTGCAAGGCACGGAGGCTGCGGTACTACAACCTTGTTGGTCGGAGTGAGAGAGTCCGCAGGAAGGGTAGAGGATGTTCGGGGCATCCATACTTAACGCAATTTTCTGCTGTCTTGGACAGAGAGGGAATGAGAGCTACCCCCTGCTTGAAGCATGTCTTCGTAAGCCGATTGGTCGAATTTGATGACCAAAGTCTTATTCGTTGATCCTACGGATACAGCATCGTGTTGAGCAATTTCTTTCTCATCAGAGGAGAAAGACTTCCCCAGCAGAGTCACCATCTTGTGTTTGATAATAAACGAAAGAAATTGAAACTAGGTTTATACGAAACCCTTTCTTTGGTTTACAAACAAGAAAAAGAAGTACAATTAATCCTGTACGAGAATGTTAAGCACAAAAATTTGATTCTGGGGAAATATTGCTATAGGAGTCTGATCTGCGGTCGATCACTCTGTCCCTTGTACCACACGATGACGAAGAAGTGCTGTAAAAGACGAAAAAGAAGCTTCAAAGACTGCAGGAGGGGTTGAACTCTGGTTTGCCAAAGCTCTCTATATGTGCTCTCTTGACTTTAATTATCCACACTTTGACCCTTTTTTCTCAAATTTTCTTACCTTTGACCTGTGGCCGGAGGTCTCTATTTATAGGGTTCAGGCACAGTCGGCGTAGAAACCGAACAGCGGAGAAAGTTGCAACTTTTATACGGCGGTTATAATAACTGCCACCCACGTATGAATGATCTTCTGAATCGGCGTGTGACGTGTGTCCCATTATGAGGTAATGTGTATAACTGCTCGTCGAAGATCACGGCATGCAAGCCACGTAGGTAACTGCCCCTCGCGTAGAGAAGGTTGGCATAAAAGCCAAATAACTGTCTCGTTGGTGTAAAAGCCAAATAGTTATCTTGTTGGGGTATAAGCCAGGTAGGCGTAGAAGCCGAATAGTTGTCAAGTTGGCATAGAAGCCAAGTAGGCGTAGAAGTCGGATAGCTGTCAAGTTGGCATAGAAGCCAAGTAGGCCTAGAAGTCGGATAGCTGTCAAGTTGGCATAGAAGCCAAGTAGACGTAGAAGCCTGATGTTGTATGGATAGGTAGCCAGCGTAAAGATAGTCGATTATCCTTCCTTGACCGAGATCTTGAGCGTATTCTGGACCAAATAGTCTTATCACGCACCTTTGCAAATATAGCCTGAGTTGGCATATTCCGAGGAGATAGCGTACAACGTGCTCCTATAGTTGAAAAAATAGCCAGGTCGACGTATTTCAAGGAGATAGCGTACAGCGTGCTCCTATAGCTGAAAATAGCCTGGTTGGCGTAATGTGCGGGGATGGTGATGTGGACGTATTAGCCCTAATTATGCTTCACCCAGTCATTAAAAGTAGAACCAAATCTCGTGCATTAAATGCAGAGATCTGCCCCCAATACATGCATTAACTGCAGAGACGTGCCTCGAGTTCTGTATGAAGAGCAGCTTTTGACGTGGCGGTTGGTTTCGTCTCATCCTGAGCGTAAAAGCTCATGTCTGCCTGTGTAGAATAGGCAGCGTATTCCTTGAATGCGTAAACAACGTCTTATATCAAGGGTTATGTCACTAGACGACAGTCTGGGGCTCTGTGCAGAATCATCATTACAGCCATCCCTTGATAGTCGTGCAGTACTCTTTGTCAGGAGTCAGATTCACTGTGTCATCTGACAGGTTCATTCGAGAAATACGAAGAGTTCCTTGTACAACTTTCCGCTGCATTAAAAGCAGACGAGTTTTACGCCAGAGTGGCGATATAGTAACCTTTTTACGCCGAAGCAGTCTGGAAATACTGCTTTACGCGGGTTGTTCTGGAGCTATATTTTACGCTGAATAGCGTTGAAGCTCTGTTGTTCGCCAATGGCTCTGAAGTCATGTCTTACGCCACCCAGTGCTGGAGCTCTATTTTACGCGGCTTCCTACATGTTGAGGGTTTTACGTGTATAATTTCTCAGTGTATTTTTCATGCTTCTACAGAAGTCTGCATGGATTTGAAACTCTTGGCACTTTCTTGCGTAGTCGACGACATTCGCTACCATTGTTGGCCAATAGTAACATATTCTACGGAGGCGATCCCGTAGCTTGGGCTCTGGCTGATAGGTACCACAAACCCCATCATGAGACTCACGGAGAGCCTGCTTCGCTTCTGCGTTCAATAGGAATCGCAGCAGAAGGCCTTTATAGGAGCGACGATATAGCATTTTGGTAGCTGTATCATAATAGAACCGGAGGGAACATCTTCTGATGGAAATGGCTTCCTTTAGGTTATCGAAAAAAAATTCGTAGACTGCATAGTTGATGAATGGAAGTCTCCAGTCTTGTGAGTCAGCGCTCATCCTTGGGTGTTCAAAGATTTCGATGCCTTCTATTCCGGTCAATGAACCGATATTGGGAGGGAGCAGCTAACCAATCTTATTTTCTGGTATGAACCAGAGTTGGTTCAAATCTCTTCCTTCTACCAGACAGACAGAAAGAATGAAATGATAGGTAAAAGAAAATAGGATTTGTCCCATGGACACACGAGCAATCTAACCCATAGGATTTCCTCTTCCTCTTCTCATTCTAACTTGAGTATCTCTGGCTCTGGCGATCCGTCGCAGCATCTGCCTATCTCTCGACGACAAACTGTTTCTAGTCGACTACGTTCGAGCGGAGCAAGTTCTCCACCTGAGATCAACTGGCATATTGTTCCATAAAAGGGCATAATATATATTTCGTCATATAAAGATAGAATAGATATGGATAGACAGACATTCCATTGATTCACGAAATGGCTCGTCAATCCAAATGAATCATTTTTATGGTATCTATCCGCCCCAGACACGCACATCGCCCATTCGCTTCGCGCGCGGGACACAAGTGGAGTTCAATGTCCAGATTCGATTCACCTGACACAGTTGATCCCTGTTCTTTTATGAATTGAATTTCAAAAAGTCTAAGGCAAGGAGTTAGTCTGTTCTTGGTTCAAAACTGATTTCTTCACACTTAAACTTGGAGTATTTTGAATATAACGGTTACATTTTGACCTAATTTGAACTTGGTTTGTATTTGAAATGAACAGTTTTGTTGCATTTTTTAAGAGATTTCAAAAGTCAGTGAGCAGGCCGACTTCATTTATGTGAAATAAATTCAACTGTTATTAAGTGGACCGGTCCATTATAGTTTAAATGTTAACATGAAGAGAAAATGGGTCAGGGAGTACACTGTTCATGAGAACAATTGGATTTACTGTTCAATGAGGTGTAGTTGTTAATTTGTAATAAGAATTATTAGTTTAGATACAAGTTAATTAGTAAATATTAAGTTAGAAAAATTAGTTAGTTAATTGCTAAGGTGAGGAAATCAATAATTAGTTTGTTAAATTAGTTATAAAATTTTTACAAGGTTCCAAGAGCTTATTAATTTAGAATGCAACAAATTAATAAGCATTATTAGTTTAGGACCTATTATTGATTTAGAATGTAACATTTACATATTATTTTTCTATGTGGACTTAGCACCATTTTCATCCTTGAATTTAGGCAAGTACATATTTTCACTTTACTTAACAATTTGCATATCATGACTATTTGTGCACTTTTATCACGTGTCTTGTTCATGTTTTACTTGTCGTGTCGGGAGGGAGAACACTATTATGGCATTTAGTTTACCTAGCTTTGGACGCATCGTGACTGCTAGCATTGTCGTGAGATGTGTCTTATGTCAATTACATCCATTGCTGCTAGCATATCATTTTATGATATGTCTTATTTCCGATCAGTCCCTACATGCTTGCTAGTATTCCAATTGCACTTACTACATGTAGATAGTGCGTGTAGACATGAATTTCTCATTTACTTTTCATGTTTTACTTCAAAGTGTGTAAAAGGACGGGCGGCTCGGAACTCGACCCGGACCCGATCAACGTACCGGCCAGCTCCGACCCACTCCCCCCCCCCCCTACCGGTCTTGGCTGGGTCGGAGGATCCGACCCGCAAGCTCAGCCTAACCCGGCCCGCTGTCGCCCACGTTCGGGCCGAGTTCAATTCGGCCGGCCCTGTTCAGGCCCAGTTTGGCTTTTTTTTTTTTAGAATATAATAGTTGGGGATATTTTTTTACCAAAATACCCCCAATTTAGTGGCAGTTTTTTTGACCGTTTTAGGGGTATTTTGGTCATTTTTGCTAAAAATGACCAAAATATCCATTATAACAACTCTTTTTTAGGGTATTTGGGGTCATTTGGCCCTATTTTTTTTTTATAAATAGTCCATAATTTATGAAAAATAAATACAACAACTTTTTTCCCTCTCTTACAAAGTTTAGAAACAAGGCCATTACAAAGTTTAGAAGCAAAGCAATTACTGGAGTCCAACTTCTTCCCTCTCAATAAATTTTCTTGCGATTTCTTTTGGAGGCTTCTAGCAGACGTTACAAGTAACTTTAATATTACAAATTTTTTTTTCTAATTTGAGATTTTTCTTTCCCCTCTCTCTCTCTCTTTTGGTAGAGAAGTAATTCATTTAGCTCTAATTTTTTTTGAAAATTTATTATTTTTAAATATGGATGGACAAGGTTCAAACCAACATTATGAAAATTATGATTATTATAATAATATGTTTGAAAATAATCATATTCCTAATTATGTGCCACCGACATAAATGTCACCTCCTGAAGTTAAGAGTATGACCACGGCTACAAATATTGGCAATAGAAAATAATCTTTTTTATGAAAATATTATACAAAAATATTTGTCGCTGATAGTGAGGCGCACCGGTTTTAGATCCAAAAGATCAAAAACCAATACATAAAGCTGCAGAATGTAAGAAACGTAAGCGGGTTTACTAATATAAAAAAATGATGGCACGGACACTTTAAAAAGACACTACGGAAGTTGTTATGCCAAAGACACACTACAGGCTACACAAACACAGCTAAGTACCGGTGGTCAAGGATCTTCTTTAAGTAACTTTACTTATTCTGATGCTCGTAACAAGACTGAGTTAGCAAGATATATGATATGTGAGGAACAACCATTTACATTTCTGAGAGTGATTTCTATTATAAATATGCAAGTAATACCATTAATCATTGTTTTACTACAGTTTCTAGATCTACTGCTAGAGCAGAGGCTGAATTTTTTTCAAAAAAATAAGGCTACTTTGAAAGAAAGTTTTATGCATGTTAATAAATTAGCTTTAACTTCTGATATATGGACTACTAAGCAAAATTATGCTTATATTTGTATCACGACACATTATATAGTTCCAAGATAGATGTTGCAAAAACACATAATTTGTCTAAGGCCTTTAGAATTTTTACATACTGGTGTTGTAATCGTTGGCGCTATAATACAATTTGTGCGTGAAGATGATATTCACAATAAAATAATTTTGATTTCTTTTGATAATGCTACTAATAACACAACTTCTATTAATGTTTTGAAAACACAATTTATGCCTATGTTAGAAGGTAGACTTTTTCATGTTAGATGTACTTGTCATATTATTAATTTGATTGTACAAGAATGTCTTGAATTCTTTTAAGTAAATTTAGAAAATCTTAGATCATGTTTACATAGTTTGAACTCTTCTGCAAGAAGACAACAAGCTTTTAAAATTTTATGTACACAATATGGTGTTACTTTCAGGTGATTTGTTATGAATGCACCACATAGATGAAATTCTACTTATTTAATGTTGCAATCTTCCTTTAAGTTTAAAGATGTTATTACATATTATTGTAATGCTAATCCTAGTTTTGATTATCAAGTAACTGAGAATGATTGGTTAATTGTTACTTCTATTTTTGATTTTTTTAGAATTATTTTACAAATCTACATGTATTCTATCTGGAGTTTATTATCCAACTTCTCCTTTAGCTTTAATAGAAATTCTTAACATGTCTCATTTATCTTGTAAATATAGAAATGTTCCTGGTTTTGATTATGTCGTTGCCAAAATGGAAGCCAAATTTTTAAAAAAATATTGGGGTAATATAACTCTTATATATCGTTTGACTTCGATTTTTGATCCTAAGATTAAATTAGATGGTGTATATATATTTTATTAGACGATTTTCAAGATAATATGAGACTTGACGTAGGTAGTTTGAAAGTAGAAATTATGGATGTTTTAGAAAGTTCAATTGCTTTATACGAAGAAAGTGTTGTATCCACCCACTTGGTACAACCGTTCAAAGTAGTAGCTCTAGTTTTTTTTGTCTAAATTATCATATGTTAAAAGCGTACTGCAAAGGAAGAAATAAAAATAATCTTCCCAACCTATGTTAGAATTGTCCTTATATCTAAATTCTTACGAAGAAAATGAAGATGACTCTTCATCTTATTATTCAATTTTAGAATGGTGGAAGAAACACGAAAAAACGTATTTTGTACTTTCTTTTATAGCACGCGATATTCTAATTGTCCCGATGTCCACGGTAGTATCGGAATCTTGTTTTAGTGCATGTTCAAGGATGCTAACACAAGAAGAGGAATCGGTTGCTACCAGATATTTTGAAAGCTTGTGTCTGCGTTCAAGATTGGACCCGTGCTGAACAAAGAACTCAAGACTCAAGAGATGAAAGTGCCGATATCTCAGAACTGGACTTTGAATATCTTACTATGGATGACGCTACTGAAGGAGGAGTTGAGCAATAAGCTTCAACATAAGACGGACGACGGACGACATTTTTTTTAAAAGACTTGTACATTTTTTTACAAGCTTTATGCAAATAAAATATTATTTACACGTTTTTTTATTTTTTATTTTATTTTACTTAATAATACATTTATAATTTTATTGCCATTAATAAAAAAAATCCAGCTTTTTTTTGTTAGTTGTTTACATTTAACTTCTTTATGTCTATATAAATAACTTCTTTAAATTTAAATTTAAAGTTATAAATTTATATTTAAATAAAAAAAATATTTATACATTTTTTTATAAGTTATATTCCAAATTTTTTTTAAAAAAATCAACTTATAAATATTTAGATTTTAATTTATACTTAAAGTTATATAAATATTGATATAAAAAAATTAAATAAATTTTCTAACAAATAAATTTATAAATTTCAAATTATAATAAACATATAACTTATAAATTTCAAATAAGTTTATACTTAAAGTTATATAAAAAACTTTCTAACAAATAACTTATAAATTTTAAATTATACAAAAATAACTTAATAACATATAAGGTATATCATATAGATTATATATAAACTATATATAAATAAACGTAAAAAAAAGAAAAAAAATTAAACTGGGCCGAACCGGCCCGACCGCTCGACTGTGAACCGGCCCAGACCCAGATCGGTTCGGCTCGGTCCTCCCATGACCGGGTCATGGGTCCGGACTGGGTCAAAATTTTTTCTTACCGGGCCGGTCCGACCCGTCTCTCCTCTCGGGTTGAGCCCGGTCCGAACGGACCCGGTCAAATCCAATTGACTCAGGCCGAGGGCCGGTCCGGACCGGCCAATACACACCATGAGTTTTACTTGCTATTTCTAGTTATTATTAACTTGTATATTATTGCATCATAGTGTATGATGTTACTTTGTTTCTTTTTTGATTGGAAAAACTGGATAAATGTGACAAGTGAGGATGATTTGGACTACCCTACCTATTATGATCTTAGGAGGACATGTTAGGAGAGACGGACACGAAGCTTATGCCGGAGGAGATATAGGACTGAGTAAATATTTATATATTGTCCTTAATTCCTCTTTATTTTTCCAGAAATTGTTATATATTCATTAAATAGGAAAATATAATGTTTCATAAAATTTAATTACGGAAAAGTTAATTCTGGATATAGAATTCCCAGCGTAGCAAACGCCCAAAGAAAAAAAAAAACTTAAAATTTATTGATTTAATTTTAAATAGCAAAAAAATTCTCCCTTTCTCTCCCCCATAACCAACCAAACACTCACCCCTAACCACCGACCACCAGCGACCTCCCTCGCGGGAGCACGACCAATCTCCGGTGAACAGGCGGCGGAGGCCGACGACATCCTATGGAAACCGAAGAAGAAGAAGTAGCGATGGAGTTGGAGGAAGAAGAAGTGGCGATGGAGTTGGAGGAGGAAGAAGAATTAGGTCAATATGAGGAAGAAGAAGAAGAAGAAGGAGAGGAAGAAGGGGAAGGAGAGGAGAGCTATGATGTCGACTTATACGGAGAGCAGAACCCCCTCGATTTCCTCAAGGAGCCTCAAGGAGAGCTCTACCGACGTCTTGAGCGCCTCGAGGAAGAGGCCCTCGCCGAGAAGAGGCGCAAAGCCCTCCCCCAACCCTCTGCTCGGTATGGCCAACCTAATAAAGTTAAAAGCTTTCTTACATTGGCTAATTTACTTCCAAAAAGATTGGTTTCATGTTTGTGTCGCGGGAAGTATTGGACATGACACGGATACTGCAAACTACACTTGGACATGTCAAACATCTGCACCGTGTCCGTTTTGCTTGTGTCTGTATCTTGTCGGTATAACCAACCTCATCATACTATTTTCGTTAAAGTCATGCAACCTAAGAAGCACGGACACTCCAAAACTCATGCTGTGTCCATGTCATGTTGTGTCGGAGTCACCACGACACTCCGAAATACACTAGGACACGCCAAAATAGGTGCTGAATCCGTGTCTCCGTGTCTGAAACATGTCGTGTTGAATCCGTGTCCATGCCTAACATTAAAGTCGGAAACTTTTTTTTTTTTACATTTTTAATCTATCGACCAGTGGACTGGAATTCTAGAGAGATCAATTCCAGAAAATTTGCCATGATATGTTTAGTATATTTTGGAGTGCTAGTGTTGTGTATGCTATCCTGTACGATAGTGACAAGATGTCAATTTTGGAGCGTCCTCTGCTTCCTAGTTGGCCAGTCTGTGTTGCACGAACATGACACGATGGATATGGCAACAAGGAAACATCATTGTTTTGGGCGTGTCATAATGTTTATTGGAATGCATAGGTCGTGTTGATTCATGTTCGACACGATGCCACATTGATACAATGCCATACTCGGAGTGCTCATGCTTCCCTGGCCATTGTTTCATTAGGAATTTCTGCTTCTGAGAATATGTATTGCAGACATTTCTATGGTTGTGAAATCAATTTCGTAATACCTAATGGATGTCATGGCTCAACAAGGACACATCATTGTTTTGGGCGTGTCATAATGTATTTTGGAATGCATATGTTGTGTTGATTCATGTTCAACACGATGCGACATGGACAACGCCGTACTAGGAGTGCTCATGCTTCCCTGGCCATTGTTTCATTAGGAATTTCAATGCTTCTGAGAAGTGAGAACATGTATTCCAGACATCTCTATGGTTGTGAAAACAATTTCACTATACCTAATGGATGTCATGTGCTCAACTTGTGGGATCCAAAAGGATATCCTGTAACCTTCCAAGCTTGTGAATAAGAAATTCATTCGTTCAACCAGACAACAAGAATTGGAATTTCAGTTCAATGAGCTACAGTTTTCTAATAGAAATTTCCAAAAAAAAATTTGGTGACCAAGCAGGCTGTAAATGTCAGGTGATGCAACATTTCTGATCTATGTTGCACGGCTACACCATTTATTTTGACGTGTTCTATTGTATTTTACTGCCCGTGTCATGTATGATCAGTAACTGACACAAACACGATATGATACAGTCCCAATTTTGGAGTATCCGTGTGTCCTAGTTTCAAATATGTTTTATTTCCATGTGTCATGATTCATGAGAAAGTTGAAATTTTCAGTTATTATTATGTTTGCTTCTTTGTTTTTTTTGTAGTGACGGGCCTGGGAAGAACCCTAGACAGGAAAACATTTTGGGAGCTACGATGGAAGAGATCGATGAATTGATGAACTTTGGTTCACGAAGAAGATCAAGAAGGGTATGCCATTAAACCAACTCTAGCATTTTAAATCTCTCATTGACATAGTAGTTGGAGAAGCAGTAATTAGTGTTGAATTAGGTTGGATAAAGGGCTCATTGCGCGCTGAGTATCATGTTTTCACACCTTTGTAGTGTGAAATGAAAATCTTTATTTATCAAACCTTCCCTTATTCTTTATAATTGCCGGATGAGTAGACTTGATAGTTGCATTACTCTCTTGATTACCTAGGGAACTCTCTGTTCACATATGTATGTTTTTTGAAAAGTTCGTACTATTTTTCTTTACTAGTTTTATATTAAAGTGTGGCTTGATAATTTTCCATGTCTGTGATTGTTGCATATGTAATAACCTGAGTTATAGTGTTATACTAGCATGCCAAACACTATGATCATGTTTCTCCATTTCTAAAGCCGCCTAATTTTTGTTCAATTTTGCAGCGCAAGAAAAAGGGAAGAAAGAGGGGATCAAAGAGTAATCTTACTCCTGAAGCAACTAGAAAACTAGGTGATGCTACTCTTCTTTATGCATCTGGAAGTTATGATGAGGTGAGACCTTCTTAGCTAGTCTACCTATATGTTATTTGTTTATTTTATCTATCATCTTTTAGGACGAACCTAACATTGTAGATATCAGTTTAGATTTCTTGAAGGCAGTGACGAGTTATGGTGCTACTAGTAAGCTAATTTTTCTTGTTTGATGGGCTTGTCATGATGAGGGATAATGTATTCCTGTTCATACTCCTGTTTTTGAATACTGCAATTTTAGTTAGGAGGGAACACCTTATCGTCATAGAGCAATGCATTTTCTGCTGATTCCGGATATACAGTCTATATTAATAATGCTTTTCAAGATCAGTAACAGAATGCTTTTTCAATTAAATGGGTCATAAATGATCTGACATAAAAACACACCTTTTTTTGTAATATATAAAACGACAGCACCTGTATGTTGCACTGATACTCCTCTGGAGGACTGTGTCCATATCTACATCTCCATATCCATATTTGGCTTGGCACTCCTCTGGAGGACTGTGTCCATATCTGTATCTCCATATCCATATTTGCTTGGCATGTGTCTGATAAGTACGATAACATGACACTCCCTCAACACCTATGTTGGAGGTAATTCATCCATGTCTAGCTTCAAGGAGAGACAAAACATGGTTGAAAGTGATTTTTCATGGTCGTGATGGTGCCAAAGATATTTAAGATATGAGAAAGTAGCATTTGTTTTTGTATTTAATCCTTTATATCACTTTTTGGAACATATTTAATACACAAATATGCATATATAGAATATTATTATGATCTAATTTATAAAATATGGGATCCTTTTCACTCTTTGGCTTAATGTGTGAAACAGATGAATGCAATTTATGATCTTATCTCTTCATTTAGACTCTTTATATTCTTGGGGAATATGAAGATTGCTCATTGGTTGCATGAGTTTAAATAACACATCCAAAATATGTCTACCTACTTGGTAATTGCCCCCTAGGTTATATGGCGTGACCCTCTCATAATCATACTTCCTTGGATAGAATTTTGACACAACATTAGAGGGTTGACGTCAGATAGTAACCGGCCATAGAACTTTGTCAAATCCTTTATGGACCTTTCTTATGCTCCATAACCGATCTCATTATGATGAGAGAAGGTTTTTTTAATTTATATAATATGCACCATAGATATGTTTGTGTACATAAATAGTATCCATGCTGTATTTGTATCTTAAAATTCTAAAAGCATACTCTATTCTAGTGTGTATCTATGTCCACATCTGTGTCTATGTATCCTAGGATAGAACCAAGGATAATTAACAGGACAAACCCCAAATATGGAGATCACTTTGCAAATACAATGAAGAACATCATTATTCTAGTCTCCTCCCATCATAATTGGGTTGGCTTTGGAGCTGGGAAAGCTCCATAAAAGAACTGATAGTTTTTACGACTTGCTGTGATCTCAAATCTCTACTCTTTATAAAGAGGCTTGAAAACGGCAAAAAATAAGCCGTCTAAGCCGTATGTATATCCTCACGTAATTAAAAAAGAAAAGAAAATCTAACTAATTGTTTAACTACCTAATATTATCAAACTATAGCCAAACACCTCTAACTCGTGTGGTTAAGGTGGGAGGCATTTTCTCTGGTTGGGTGGGTTTGATCCCACATGGTAGCGGTATTTATAGCAAATTTTAATTTTAATTATTTTTCAACAATTGTTTTTTGTGCGTGCAATGCACGTGCACGTTACTAGTATAAATAATGGTGCCATACTCCTAGCCGAGGTCCATGACAAAATACCTAGATGACCAATTGACGCAGGTTGACCATATCTATGCTATGCAGTTTAAGCTCATGCAACCAAAAGAACAAGCGTCAAGTTGCCTTAGATTATAAAGAGTCTAGATGAAGAGACAAGATGATACAATTTTCTATAGGAACATCTATTTGATTTAACCCATTTCCATTGAACACCAACCGTTCCCTAGCCGAGCAACGCCAAAAATCAGTTACCTACCGAACCAGCACATCACTCTGCGAGTTGACTAGTAACCATGAATTATGCTGATAACTACAGAAAAGTGATACGCCCCCTTGTCACTCTCCACCAGTGTCTCATTGTCATTGATCTTTGGTGCAACAAATTATCTTTATGTGCTGGAAATACAAATCTTCAAGAGCTTTATTGTTGGAAGTTAACCATCTTAGCTTAATGGACACAGTCAATAGCTGGAAGCCCATGTTGTGACTTGACCACCCACATGTAGGTCTGGCTTTTCTCATCGTAATCTAATTGTACGTCATAGACACCTTGGCCGCCACCTAGATTTGACCCCTACTCTAGATTAGGTTGTCTTATTCTAGACTTTCTAGTGTTTGGCCACGACTATGGATTCTCCCAACCTAACATATCATTGGCCAATTATCCCCTCTAAGCTCACTAGAAGGTTATTACCGACGGGATCATCCTCAAGGTTGTAGATGTCAGGTGCTTGTCGAATGTCAGGACATATTACATTATTATGTTGGATATCCATATCCCGCTACTTATATATGCTAAGCACATATTTGTTAAGGTGATAAGCGCTCACAGGCACTAAGGCCCTTCAGAGCATAGGCACAAAGTGCAAAGGCAAGACGGCCACCTGAGCAAAAAAAAGCGCATGCATAATATAAATGTATGTCATAAATATACCTCTTTCATAGTTATAACCAATAAAACACCATTAAGATAGTATTGAGGAGGGGGTGGCACTAGCGAGGTCGATGAGAATGAGGAGATAGTTGCTGCAAGACCAACACGACGAGGTGGATGTTGTGAGAAGACATCGAGCAAATGTTGGTTGCTGCAAGGAAGAGATTGTGGCTGTTGTGAGAATGAAATGATTTCTGATGGCGGCGAGTGCTTGAGGAGGTGCTGGGTGGAGATATTTTGGTGGCTGTGAGGAGCTGGAGTTGAGGACCCAGTTTCCAGGAGATTCGCCAGCGAGATCCGCAAGAGAGAAATAGAGAGATGAGAGGCATTTGTGCTCAAGAATATAGAGAGGGATCACAAAGAGTTATGACTGTGTGAGTAGAACCCTAAATAATTCATCTGTCTTTATAATAGGGTTCTGTTTGAAATCTAACCCAAAATAGCTTTTTTCTTTCCAGAGGCAAGCCTCTAGGTGCAGTTTTCCATAATTATGAGGGAAAATACTGTCTAAATGTTATAAAACTAAAAATAAGTATTTACTTAACAGAACAAGTAACAAGTGGCACCAAGTGTAATTGACATTATTCATTTGTGTAATTATAATTGAATTTGTACTTTCATTACTATCACTACAATGATCACTATGTTTCTACCAATTGTTATAGATGTCAGCTGATACGACGAATATGTCTGCGCACCTGTTCTGTTGGATATATCAACCGACATTTATGTCCAAATATGATATGGTAGAAATATTGGTAGAAAGATAAAGATGTAATACATAAAATATGTATAAAATATGTTTTCATGTGTGTATATAACTGTATCATGTTGTACCTGCATCCCAAAATTTTCCAAAAATGCCATATTACGTATTTTTATCTCATCTGTGCCCGAATCTGTCTGTCTACGCAATCTAGCTTCTAATCAAACCAAAGTAATATCTGTTGCTCAAGATATGAAACGAAGAGTAAAACTATGTCAGCCTAGACTATAGAGAGCAGTCTGCACATGTAAGTTTTCTTTCTTAATTGAGCATGGTAGAGCCATATAACAAGAAACTTGTGGATAGATGATTATGAATTGTAGGTATGGAAGTCTAGTTTCTAATTAGTCTAAGAACATATAACATATAATCATTAGTTCATGATACCTGAATCAAAGAAGAGGTGTAGAGTTGGATATAATATTAAACCTAGTTAAGAGGTGATATTTGGTAATTCGATTAAAAAATTCAATTCCTAACTTGAGAATGCCTGTAATCTAGAATATATATAATAGTTACGACATCTAGGAAATGTCAAACGTTTTTGGCTTGATCTTCCGGTGCTAACACCCAAGAATCACAATCATATCCTCATGATACACACATGGCCACATATTACAATCTTATAATTTAGTCGTACATGGATCAATAGTAATGGAGCTGCACATGGAATTGCAAGTTGGGAGGTGTATGCTATCATTTCTCGAGTTAAAGTGTCTCCAACCTCCTAAAGTCAGGGTGGATTAAGAATCAAGGGTTGATAATTTAAGTATGTCAGTATAATGGATAATATGGATCAGAGAAACGCAACATATTCATATTAACAAATCTTTTATGTCTAGCTATGTCCTGTATCCTGGTTTTGGAATTTGTGATGCTGGACCTTCTGGACTTCTTGACACCTTTATCCAGTGTCTAGACTTAACACTTATGCACTAGAATTACAAGCAAATATGCAAGTGCAGATTACATCTATACTAAACTGTTATGTTTTTACTGATATTATTGCTTATTCTAAATGCAGGCAATTCCTTTACTTCAAGAGGTTATTGTTCTTTCTCCATGCTCTGATGCATTTCATTTACTTGGTCTTATCTATGATGACATGGGTGACAAAAAAAAGGCATTGAACTTTCACATGCTTGCTGCACATTTGACACCCAAAGATTCATCTTTATGGAGAAAACTTGTGGCCTGGTCCATGTGAGTTCCCTTTTCTTATTTGTATGCTTGCAGCCTTAGCTTAATAATCAGTTCTTAATCATACTTTCCAAACTAAAGGTGCACTTGTAGTTCCTTTTTCCTATTCTACTAATACCAACTGTCGATATAAAAGACAACCGGTCAAGATTCTGAGGGCCATTTATGAATTATTGCTCATCAATTCTGCAATTACTCTTCATTTACTTTGGTTTAATGGTTGAATGCCTGTAGGTGGTAGGTTTTCTCTAGGAAACATCTGTCAGTACATAGTTGCTCCCTTCTCTGTCCTCATCATTATAACCTTTAAAAAGTATAAATGGTGTGGCAGGAATCATCTTTCATTTATCTTCATATATTGATTTATGTATCTACTGGAACTGAAACCACGCTTTGGTTGTATGCTTCTCCTTAATGTTGACATAATTGTTTGAACTTGCAAGCTTACTGTTCTGCCACTATTAGTGTCCTTAGATCATGACCGAATTGTTTGCATGGTAGGTCATGTGTATAAGGTAAGTAAGGAACTTCTCTTTTCATGTAAGGTTCATGCAGACTTTTTTTGTGTGAATGCTACGTCTCCCTGGCTTTTTCAATACCGCAAACTTATAGTTTATTCCTTGTAGTAGTTTTTTTTTTTTTGACTAGTGTCTTTTAATTCAAGTTCCATTAGGATGTTGGAATATCAGAGATTAACTACATCAAATAGGAAAGGAAGTAAATATCCAAGAATGTTAGAAGTAATTTATTTGTTGGAGTAACTGCAATGAATTTGTCATCAACACATAGTGTACATCAAGTTGGCAGCTGGTGTAAAGACCTGGTGAATTCCGTCTTGGAGCTTTTAGACATTAAGTTTTGCTCCACATACAACCCCAAAAGGCTCGTGATGATAATGGAAAGAAACTCTTAAGGCTTTTGGAAGTCAGCAACTCGGAAAATAAAAGAACATTTGAGGGATTTTTTTTTTTTTTTGGGATCGAGGAAGCCTTTGTTGACTATGTACCAAATTGGCTCACTTATGCTTCATATCACATCATTTTGCATTGATGATTTTCATTTAAGCATTCTGGCTTTCCGCTACCCCCATTTCCTCGGGTGCTTGCAGTGGATTTCAATTTGTGATAGCTCGAGTTGGTGCTTATTATGGAACTTGTTCCTAGTTGGTGCTTGTGCTGGAGCTTGTTCTTAGTTGGTGCTTGTACTGGGACTTAATTCCTCATATTTCCTTTTTCCTTGTTGACATGACATTTCTTTCTTGGGATGGGATCTGTTATTGGACTGTGTAGAATGTTCAGGAGCCTAGTATGTCACATGTTTTACAGCTCATTGACTTGAGTTCTAATGATAGTGGAGATGCAATGTGTCAGGTTCTTGTCTGGTGGCAGCTGAATTGAGTTACGTCATGCATATAGTTCATTATGAGTAGTGTTGCGTCTGCCATTTTGATGTACCCATCATACACTTTAATAGGTATGAACAACTAAGTTTCCCTAGTAACAATAGGCTCTTCCCCCATATATATCATACTATATAATAATGTGCATGTGCATGCATGCGTACGTAATTATATAGTGCATCAAGTTCTAGGCTTCTAGCAGTGCAAACTCCAATCCTTCTTTACCACAATGATAAGACACAGATCTTCAAATATTTAGAAGAGTCTAGACATAAAGTTATATGTTTTCTGAGTTTTTAACCGATGTCAAATGTTTACACAACTAGTGACTTTTCAATTATAGATTTAGTTGGATTACTTGATCCCTGAGTTATAAGTCTTTCTGTCCACAATTGTTCTAAAGGTAAAGCA
Source organism: Iris macrosiphon (assembly GCA_036927795.1). Lineage (NCBI taxonomy): Eukaryota > Viridiplantae > Streptophyta > Magnoliopsida > Asparagales > Iridaceae > Iris > Iris macrosiphon. The sequence goes on along the minus strand of JAYESA010000016.1, from coordinate 106,638,798 downwards.
TTTAGATGGAAATGAATCATTTGCCACTTCCATATGTATTACTTGTTTACAAAGAATTTATGAGTTCATGAGATGGAAACAATTACACCAAATTTATCTTATAAGTAATTTTTGCTTTTCTGCAGCGAAGAAAAAAATACTGGCCAGCTTAGATATTGTCTTTCAAAGGCAATTTCTGCTGATCCAGAAGATGTACGCCTTAGATTTGACCTTGCTTTACTGCATTTTGAACTTGGGGAGTATCAGAAAGCTGCTTTAGTATATAACCAAATAATAGGATTGTATCCTAAGAATATCGAGGCACGGAAGATGGCTGCAAAGGTAATCTTATTTTATATGCTAACTTTTAAAATGGACTTCCATGAGCTATGACCTAAACATGTGGACTTGTGATTGAGTAAATACGTCAGTTTATGTTAACATATATTGATCTCTTGCAGTCTAATCTCTAAAAGCTAATTACACAAGTTTTTAAGACAGATGTAAGTTAGCAGTAAAGTGTGTCCAAGTGCCACAAGGCTTCTAATAATGTAGGGTCTGGGGAGGGTCCATATGTGTGTGTGTGTGTTTGTCTCTCTATATACATGTATATATATTGAATATCCAAATTGCAGAAGAATACCTCCAATTTCACTATTTTGCTCTTAAGTAACCCATACAGGATGTGGAACCCAAATCAGTGTAGTCAAAGGCGCGCCTAAGGCGCGCCTTGCTCCTAGGCGCAGGGGGAGCGCCTCAGCGCACTCCAGGCGAGGCGCAATTCTTAAGGCGCACCTAAGGCGTGCCTATGTGCGCCTTTTTCGAGCGCCTTGGAATAGCTAAGGCGCGCCTTGAAAATCTTGTGAAAAAATAACATGTTTAGACTATTTTTTTAACTGTTGTACTGTTTTTAGACTGTTTTTTGAACTGATGTACTTTTTTTTTTATTGTTTTCTCTCTCACTCAATTCAAAGTGATTGCAACCTAGACATGGGAGAATTTGAAGCACACATGTTTACCAATGTAGAAATCCAATGTGAATATATATATATATATATATATATATATATATATATATAATTTGCGCCTCGTGTCGCTCGGGCGCACGCCTTAAGTGCGCCTTGCGCCTCGGGCGATTTGGACCCTTTGCGCCTTGAGTGCGTCTTGCGCCTTTGACTACCTTGACCCAAATGTATCTTGAACTTTCAATATGATGCATGAAGTTAATGGGAGTTGAAAAAGGACTCTTTTGTTGTCATCTTTGAGATGCGAATAATATCTTAAAAAAGCATTTTAAGTTGATATTTTTTCATTCCATCATAAGAGCCCAAATTTGGTATCCATGATAAAATATTGAACTTTTGCAAAATATAGGACATTATTCAGTCATGGTTGTAGATGTTGGCTAATATGTTGGTTTCATAGGTAAAACAACATGATTTTGCAATATATACATATCCTTTATGTCATTTCAGCCTACATATTAGGCCCAACCCGATATATCGACCGACAGTCAGTGACATTTTTGTTAATCGCGTCTCTGTTAAGGATTTTTGAGATAAAGGGTTTTAAGTTTGAAATGATTTAGACTCTTAAGTTACTTGTATATTTTAAGTGTTAAATTACTTACTCTTAAATTATTTATACTACTAAATAGTGTTTTCTTATATTTGTACTCATTTTCTTACTTAGACTATTATATTATATTACTTTATATATATATATATATATATATATATATATATATATATATATATTTGGAAATGGTAATTCTTATTCCTTGTAAACATAGTACAATCAATACATTAGACTCTGCCACCACTTGGTAGCACCAAGCGACCTATATCATTCTTAATGTTGTGTATAACCCCCACCGGAGATGTCTGTAGTCCTTCAAAAATGCGTTGATTTCTCTCCATCCAGACATGCCAGACTGTCGCAGCTACTCGGATACGGGCTTCACGAAACCACAGAGTACCCCTATTCTTCATACCAACTATAGCTTGGGCCAGATCACCAATTGATACCTCAGTATCCCCCCCCCATAGGAACCTGAATCTTTGCATTCTGTGCCTGCCAAATAATACAAGATGTCGCGCATCGGAATAATAAGTGCTCCATGCTCTAATTTTCTAGGCCACAAAGCGCGCAGACCTGTCCTCCTACGTGGACCCCAAATCGTAGTAGCCGGTCCATTGTCAGCAGCCTCCCCAGCAATAGGCGGTAAAGACATAGCTGGAACTTTCATACATTTCTCTTAACCCACACCAATTCAGCTAGCTCCCATTTGTCGTTGATCTCCCTAACATGGTTATATGTTGTCCTGCTCTCAAATTTTCCACTAGCGGAGTCATTCCATACCCAGGTATCTTCGTGAAGTTCCCGTTCGATGGGGACTCTACGGATAAGCTCAGCCAGCCCACGAGCAAACCCATGCTCAGATACCCGCCATTTTCCATCTTGGATCAGAGGAGCAACAATGTCCTTCCGGAAAGCATGCTGTGCTGCATGCACCCCCACGTGTTCCAGCAGTCCCTTGTGCCCAATCCAAGGGTCTAACCAAAGATCCGTCGTTGCACCGTCGCATAGTTTCCTGGTCAGAACCTGTTTTACTGCCGATCGAGATTTCAACATATTCTTGAAAGACACTGTTCATTGTTATTTGGAGTATATGCCTAAAAATTAGTGTCTTTCAGGTATCGGCTTCTCATCCAATTTGCCCACATGGAATCCCTTAAAGGAAGCGCCACACCATCTTCATCCCTGCTACCTTCCTCATGCTTCGCATCGAACGTAGGCCCACCCCTCCTTCGCGTGGTCTACACAATTTGTTCCAGGCGATGGCTTGCATTCCCCCCTTCCAAATGAACGTAGCACACACCTTCTTTAAACGCTCAATAGTTGCCAATGGTAGAATGATCGACTGTAACCAAGAGGAAGTGATCGCCATTACAACAGATCTGACTAGTTCGATCCGTCCTTCGAATGACGTCTTTGCTTGTCACCCTTCTACTCGCCGTTGAGCAAACTCGATAATACTCAGGCAATCCACATCCCGAGCGTAATTTACATATAGCGGAATTCCAAGGTACTTAACCGGAAGCTTTCCTCTGGGGATCCCGAGCACCGCTGCCCTCTCCTCCTTGTCATTGCACCATTTACATTTAGAGAAGTACACCCAACTCTTATCACAATTAAGCCGAAGCCCTGTCAGCGCTCCGAACTCCACCATGACCTCCTTCAATGCATTTATTCCTGCAAAAGTGGGGGCCAAGAAGACGAGCAAATCATCAGCATATATATATATATATATATATATATATATATATATATATATGATTTTAGTTGCCAAAATGTTCTCATCTTTCTCTTCTTCATTTCAGACTTACCTAATCCTACACAGCTACACACTTTCCTTACCCTACCTTGTCGTTGCTAGCAAGAGCAGTGGCGACGACCATAATGGTGGCATTACCAGCAATGGTGGGGGTGTTATGTGGCATTGATAGACATGGCCATTTCTGGTGGACATAATGCGAGCACCGCCCTTCACCAAAGATGCTTGTGGACATGCTGGTAGAACACTACCTGGCTATCATGTTTACTCGTTCTATGCAATATCCTCTCTTGTACCTGCTACGCTCCTTGTGGTTGTTTACAGAAAGCCCCCATCTATTGCCACTGATTGATGCTTGGTAGTACTAATAGCACATCCATCAGGGATGATCGAGGCTGCCTCGGTCATCTGCAGCTTGCAGGAGTGCTAAGGATGATGGCAATAGAAGGAATATAGAGAATTTGGGACAGAAGAAAGGATAAGAATTTTTTTTTTTTTTTTTTTTTTGAGATGTAGAGGTGGGTGTGGCCAGTTTAGGCTTTGTTAGGTTTAGAAAGGATCAGGGATACTAGACAATAGGAGTTTTTTTCCCCTTCTCTCAAAATGTAAAACTGTCTTAAATTGCTTACATAGACAAGTATTCTTTTAAATTCTAAGGGAAGAATTGTCCAAAATTACTTACAAGTTTTTCACATGATAGCCTGGGGCATATTTGGAACACGGTATGAAATTTTAACCCGGTATGAAATTTTAAAACCTTATGATAGCCAATCTGGTATCATGAGACTTTAGCTATTTGGCAAAGTGAAACCTCACAAAAGTTTGATGATGTGTCAGGTTTCACCTGGTGAGTTTCACTTTATTTGGATAAAACCTGCTGAGACTTCAACAACCACAACAAAGCCTTTATCTCAATTTTTTTGGGTTTGACTGTTTGAATCTTCTTCTTCCGTTCGTCTTTGCTATGGTCCATGTCTAACAAAAACCATGTCATTCTTTAAAATTTTAAATCCCCTAGATTATAAAGTTTCTCACCACCCTTCTGTTTTAGTATCTAACTCTTCTCTACTTTGACCATATGTTACCTGGACTCAGATACAGGTGTCGGGTACGAGTACATATCCAATAGTCGGGTCCTTCAAACTCATAATTGAATGACACACAAACTCGTTTAAAAAGGATTCAAATTTTTGGTTTGGGTATGGGTGCGGAGATATGACTATTAAAATAAATATATTGAACGTGGTTTCATAAAAAGAGACATCGTGTAATTAAATTTGCAAGATTTCATAAAAAGACAACCTGTAATTATAAACTACTAGTAAATTTTACCGAACTAGTTGAATAAGTCCCTAAGAGGCCGTCCCTTCAGCTTCCCTACAACTTACTACATAGAGATGTTAGGTTAACTTTGTGGACTATCAACTTCTCGTTATTTTCACTATTTCTTGCATAACATCAGTGGGTTGATAAGTCCTTGTTGCAACCTGATGATTTCTTGCACTATTTGAATCTTAAAAGATTGAATAGTATATTATTAATGAGCTAACTCATGTTTCAAAAGCTTTCATGTTATCAAAAAAGTTTTGCGTGTTTTGGTCTCATTAGGTTTTGTGCAACAAAATAAAATATCTACTTTCAAGGTTTCTCATTAGGTTTTGTACTACAAAATAAAATATCTACTTTCAAGGTTTCATGTTAGGTTGTTAGCAAAAACACTTAATATGTGATTGTTGCTATATAGTTTTAGTTTTTGGAGCAAGGTAATTATATTACAATTTATGCCCCCGACTAAGTGCGGGACTTATTTCATCATCATCTCTCCTTGACCTATTCGGGGATGAATCTTTGCATGCGGATTCTTGATTTTTTTGCATATGATACATCCTTCTTCGATCCGCCGCCGCTCAAGCCAATTTCTATTGCACGCTCTACGCTCTACTCGAAATGACTGTTGGTACCACGATCCCCTTGTCCTGTCCGTCTGTCAATTAGCCGCTACATGAAATTCTCGGTTCCTCTCCCCTTTAATATTGAAGTGCATCCTGCGCCGAGGGGGATTCGAATCTACAATCCGTTTTCCATGGTCCATATATATATATATATATATATATATATATATATATATATATATATATATGGGGCTCACATCTAATTTGCATAGTGGTACTAAACTTGTGGCTTTGTATGGTATACAAATTTCTAGTCTAGATAAATATGTATTCCCTGAAAAGTATATGTATATTAGGTATATTACTTGCATCATATATTAATTTTCTCTTTAATTTTTTTTCCAGATGTACCAAAAGTGTGGTCAAATAGAGAAGGCTGTTGGGATCCTTGAGGATTTTGTAAATGATCATTCTTCTCCATGTGATCCCACAGTTGTTGACCAACTAATTAGTTTACAAATGGAAAGTAATGCACATGCTAAAGCACTTCAGCAAATTGAGCAGGCATGCTTAGTTGGTAGCTCAGGCAAAATAATGCCACTGTACTTGAAAGCAAAGGCAGCAATTTGCCATGCACATCTTGGAAATGTGGAAAATACCGAGGTTTGTTTTTTGTTACTTTTTTATCCATTGTTTGAACTTTTTTAATATATAGTTTAGTAATAATTGAGCTGTTCTGGGAAGATTAATGTTAACCTTTAATGGTCTCACTGATTCATCAAATATCTTAGTTCCTGTGTTTTTGCATATCCTACATACCTATTACACTGTTTGAATGATGTATTTGAGGTTGCATGTAGTTTAATGTATAATTCAAAATGTGCAATACCCAAGGGGCAATTGCTTCAGGTATATTGCCCAATGTCCTTTTCTTTCAAAGCTGCATCTCTGTAGCTAATATCGCCGTTTCTAGGTTCTCCTCAAGGATATGCAAATGGAGAAAGCTGGAGATAATCCTGACTTGATTACTGAAGTTGGTGATACCTTTGCAAATCTTGGGCATTATGGTTATGCACTGAAGTTCTACTTTATGTTAGAGAAGATTGCAGGCCATGATATTGTAAGTTAATTTACTTTGTATTGGCTTTTTTCTCATTAGTTTGTGTGTGCAAATTTACAATGTCGAGTTATCAGTTTTTTAGCTGTTTCTGCGTATTAAGGCTTGTCTTCTAGTGATGAAGTAATAATGCTTTAGCATCCCAATTATTATGAGCAACATTTTTTAGTTTGTCATGATTGTACAATTTCAGATCATTATTGCATCATATGCACATAATTACAACTATAGTTGCACACTGCATGTTGATGCATATAAGCTGCTAAGCACTTGCATAATACATCTTGATGCATGCTAATTGCTAAATACTTAATAAAATTTGTGTTAAAGTTTGCACTCCATCAATTCTTAGCTATCTACATTCTGCACTACATACTTCACTTACCATAAAATGATGTATTCAGTTGCCACTATACTATTTTTTCTCCCATCGTTATTCTTTAGAAGAGACATTTCTTTGATGTGTTAATGTTGAAGTCTCTGCCACTACATCAAAACTCTAGAGTTGTAGTGTGGGTTGATGGTTAAATATTTATATTATTTCGACATGCCCCACATGTCAAATATCATTTTATGGCCGAGAGCTTGATTCACATTGTGTATAATATTTTGCAAAATGCACACTAAAACTCTAGAGCTTGATTAACATTAAATAATATAAATATTTAACCATCAACCCACACTAAAACTCTAGACTTGTAGTGTGGGTTGATGGTTAAATATTTATATTATTTCGACATGTCCCACATGTCAAATATCATTTTATGGCCGAGAGCTTGATTCAGATTGTGTATAATATTTTGCAAAATGCACCTAAGACAGATAACCTGGGTTCCTCTAATACCACGTAAAATTCTCCACCAGTGCACCAAAACACCAGAGTTGTGGTTAGGGTTGAGGGTTAAATGTTAATATTATTTCAGCAGTAACATCCCATGCCTTTGTAGTTCTGGTGTTTATTATTTGAGCTAGATTTTAAGCAGTATCATTCTTCATACACTAGTTGGGATTGGATTTGATGTTATGATACGAACCCGGTTGTATCCGGTCGTATCGTAGAGAGAGAACAAATATAACAAGAAGAAAAGTGTTTTAGGATATGACTGTTTCAAGGGGATCGGGCCTCCAATAATCATTTCAAGGGTAATAGCCTCCAAAGAAAATAGACTTAATATTATTCACCTTGGCCAAAACCTTTCAGTCTCTTGCATATTTATAGGATAGAAATGTGCCAAAGTAAACATTTAGGGAAATTTGAATCCATTCCCTGTTAAGTTTTTGAAACCTGATTCCGGTACATATTACAACTTTTATCCCAATTCGGTCCCTGGATTAAATAAAAAATCAGCTTATAAAAAGAAGACAGAAAAGATAGCTTTACCCTTCCCTCTCTCTCTCTTTCTTGTCTTCTTCTCCCGCTTGTTTTCTGTTCTCCCGCTCTCTCTCACCTGCTTCCCCCCCCCCCCCCCCCCCCCCCCCCCCCCCTCTTTTTTTTTCTCCGTCTCTCCTTCCCTGCTCTTCCTCTCCTACTCTCCTCCTATATATATATATATATATTTCAAAAATAATATTCTATCTCTATATCTTTGTTGGCCAATTTGACACAGCAAAAGCCTCTTGCAAGTTATGCACAACATCTATGTTGTCGGATTTAACTCCTACAAATATGTTGTGGTCATCCAACTTCTTTTGTGGCATGTAGATGAAGCAACATCGACCTGCTTACCCTGATCACAGAGATCGGTCCCTTTCAACAGTTTCAGAACCCTTGTCCTTTCCTTCCGCTTTTGTTCTTCTTGGTTATCATGAATGCCTGGATCTCCTCGTGCAGAAGTTGCAGTACTTCTTCACAAATGGAGTCTTAAGATACATATGTCCATGGAACTCAATCTTCGTCTCATCTTCAGTTAGTTAAACTAATTCTAGTAGTACCTTATCCTTGGAAGGAATTACTTGATTTTCAATTGGTTCGGTATAGGATGTAAGTTGTTCCTCCTCTAACCTCTAACCTAATCAGCCTATTTAACGTAGCCAATTTAATAGTTTGTGACATCGTCGCTGGCCAGAATCTTTGAACCTCATGCTTCATTTCTTCCTTGGGACAACTTACAAAGCAACTCAGAAGTCTTCAGTTAAGCTCGTGGTCCAATAGCCAATTGCTTGAAATTAGACTGATAATCACACAGTAGAAATCTTTTGGACCCCAATTTATAGATTTAATATGATGACAATATTCTTCAAATCTCTTATTATAGGAGTGGTGATCTCCAAATATTCTACTGGACCACCATATATCTCTCTTATCTTTTTTTAGGTAGTCTCATGGAACGCCCTGTTCTTCTTTTGACTTGTGCATTACTTCTAAAAAACTATAGCTCTGATACCAAATGACACAAACCCCGTCATATCGTAGAGATATAACAAGAAGAGAAGTGTTTTAAGGTGACCTCTTCGAGGGGGTCGAACCTCCAGTAGTCACTTTGAGAGTGATACCCTCCAAATAAAATAGATTTAATATTATTCAACTTATCTAAAAACTTAAAATATCTTACCTATTTATGGGATACAAACCTTAGGTGCTAAAGTAATTAGGAATCCTATATTAAGTAAATTAAGTAATTAAGAATCGTAAATTAAAGCGAAGGCAATAGGGAACTAAAGCAAATGAGATAAATCTGGTAACTAAGATGAGTAATAGAGTCTCATAAATTAAGGAATCTAGGATCATATCATGTTATTGTCCTATTTAAAACATTATACTTTTTCTTCTGGCCTTATTCATTTGCTACTGTCTTCTGTATTTCCCAAAGTTTATATGAGCTTATGTTGTGCTTTTATATGCATTATAAGGTCATTTTCTTCTTTTTTTTTAATTTTTTTCCCCTTGATATCCAAGCTATGTGTCTTGGCTTAGTAGTATCATAGTTTGCAGTATCGGCCGACGATATCGATCTGATACAGCTGATACCGATACTGATACGGTTTGGCATGCCCCGATGCTGATATTGACCGATACCGAGATTATGAATCTCTTTTTCAGTCAATTCAACAAAGAAAATTGAACGAAAAAGACCAATCAACAAGGGTGTAAAAGCATAATAAGGTTGTAAAAGCATGTAAAAGGAGAAACCTTATCTATCACAGGTAAACCAATCGGGAAGGGGACTATTGTTTCATTCAACTCCAAAATTACTAAAAACAACATAGTAAATATTTAAAATTATGCCTAAATGTATAAAACATTTTTTTCTTCTAAATTTTAATAATTACTTGCTTTTCTATGTCAAAAAAATCTGATACTTTGATCCGAAACTGCCGATACCGCCGTTCCCGATACTCATAAGAAGGGCCGGATACTGATACTGTGAACCTTGAGTAGTATGCTATAAATTCAGTTGTATTAATCTAGAAAAGGACAAAACTTTAATGTTTTTTTTTTGTATAAATCCCCTAAATCTACATTATTTTTCCGTTAGTCCCCCAAATCTTGATAATTGCTTAGAGTTCTCCCAAATCATTAACAATTGAGTTATGAGTCCATGTGGTAGTGAATAATCCATTGACTTCAACATGAAAACGTTTAGACCGTTTTACGCCCCCCCTCTCTCCCCCTCTTTTCCTTCTCCCTTGTTGATCAATGTGAAACATATTCTCACTAATGATAAACCTAACTCATCTCTATCACATTATCACGCTATATAGTGAAGAATTTCGAAGATGTCATTATGTCAATTCTTTCTAATGTCAGTAGATCAATTATGAATAACTGCATAAAACTATCAGGTGAAAATATTAAGTAACTTATGAACTCAAGTAATGCATATGGTCATAATAGAAATTCTAATCGTTTAATACAGTAGTCGATACATAGAAGTAAATACATCCACCTTATGAATGCAAGACTGAGTTACTACAACTTGAGCATAGTGGACCTAACCCTGCAACATGGGCTCACACGTCTCTTCTCAACAAGAGCTGCAAATATAGTTCCTGCTGGGATGGACACAACTTTAGTGTCCGAAACCATACAGTTGGATATCTAACAAGTTCATGCCAATTGGATATCTAACAAGTTCGGTACGACATATCTACCGAAACCATACAGTTGGGACTAATTTCTGTACATCTACGAGAATTCATGAATATCAACAGTTCTTTTCTTAAATCAATAATCATTCTTGAATTGCAATGTCTATCCTAACATGCGAATGGAGTCTAGTCTACAATTCCCTAAGTGATAGACAGAGGAGAAAGGATAAACCACTCGCCCAATAAGGCTGGAAGTTCGGTATCACGAATGATCGTCTCATGCTGTTAAGTATTAGTAGTATTGGGCTTTAGTCCCACATTGGATAGAACAATAGTGAGAGGGATTAGCCTCTCCTATATATATATATATATATATATATATATATATATATATATATAATAATAATAATAATAATAATCTAATCAATCATTCCACTCTACATGGTAATAGAGCCTATCCACCCCTCCACCCCTCTCTCCATAGAACCCTAAACCTAGATCCCCCTCCGCTGCCCCCCCCCCCCCCCCCCCCCCCCGCCCTCGCCTGCCCCTGCCCGCTTGCCCCGCATGACCTTGTCCCTGCATGCCCCCGCCCGCCTGCTACTGTCCTTCCTGCCCCGTTGCTGCCCCCCACCCCCCAATGAGCACCCCCCCGCCCTCCGTCTCTACCCAAAACCTAGCCGTCACCTACCCCAAACCCTAACCCTACCTGTCCTTCCTAAACTGAAAAATGTCCATAAATCCTAACCTTAATCCAGCCGCCTATCCCAAACCCTAGCCGTCTTTCCACATTTGCAAAAAAAAAAAGAAAAAAAAAGATTTGAGATCCTCAGAGGGTAAACAATGGTTTGTTTGTTGGAACCTCTGACTCAATATCTGAAAAAATGTTATGATCCTCAGAGGGTAAATAATGGTTTGTTTGTTGAAATCTCTGACTCACAACATCGGCTTCAGAAATTTAACAAAGAGCAGACAAGAGGTTTGTTTTGCGTGAATCTTTGTTTCTTTCTTTGATTTTCACATCGGGATCTAACAGAGGGTAACCTGGGTTGCTTCTCTGTCCTGACTTGTATGATCCACATTTATTTTCTGCTTCCTATGTGCGTGCCGGTTCTAGTCACGTTTCTAGCGCATTGACAGAGTTGATGTGATTATCAAGTTGGAAAGATCAACCGACGATCGAATCAGAATTACTTAAGGATGGCAAGTACTGAGGCGAATAGCAGTGCTACAGACTAGTATCAGAAATGCAATGGCAAAACCAACGGACACTAGTATGACAATTTCTTCAAATCGACTTGTCGATCGACGGTTGGACGGACCAGAGAGCTACTTGACATGGCGAAAGAAGATCGAGAAGACGCTTCAGAGAATGCGGTTGTCCAAACATCTGACTGGCAACCCTCCAGCAGAGACTGATCCCATATTTGAGCAGTGGGAGACAGATGACAGTCGACTGTTTGCACAGTTGATGAATTCAATGGAACTAAAGGTGGAAGACATGATTCAGAATACGGATTCAGTAAAAGAATTATGGAAGGTCCTGGCGGCTACATTTGATAGAAAACGTGATTTGTCTCGTATCTACGATTCGGTCGTTGGCGTATACCGAGCAAATCAGGGAGACAAATCTCATAAGGACCACTTCTGGGCCTTTAAGGCTATGACTGATGAGATAGACCATTACCTCTTACAACGGCTATTCATGAAGCAAGGGCTCAATATGAGCAGCTTCATGTAATGACATCTTGTCTCTCTCCGTCCTGATGCAGACTCTGTTCACTCTCAGATCGTTGCTGGATATGATGTTCCGTCTCTGATGGAAGCTCACTATCGTGTTCTTAGGGCAACGAAAGTCGTTGAAACCACTTCGGGTGATGTTCTTGCTGATCGATCTGCACTTTGTGCTGCTCGTGGTGGACGACGTGGTGGCCGAAATGCTGGTCGTGATGGGGGACGAGACAATGGCTGTCGTGATGGAGGAAGACCGAGCACATGCTTCAACTGTGGTCAGTATGGCCATTTCTAGTGACAGTGTCCTAAAGCTCCTGCCGCCAATGTTACAACAGATGCTTCTGATGATGGTGTTCGATATGTCCAGATGACTGCAGTCATATACAAATTTTCTTGACTTCCAAGCTCAACGTCGTTGTGAAACATCCACATCTGGATCCACAGTCGGGTACTCAATGGCATCTGAAGAGATCGAAGAAGTGGGTGATCGACTCTGGTGCGTCTGCTCACATGACTAGCGACGCAGGTATGATACGCAATTATGTATCAGTGGGTCGTGTTTCTGATATTACTGTTGTCAATGTTGCCAATGGTGGTTTACTAACAGTCCGTGGACGAGGAAGTGTCCGTCTTTCTTCCGTACTGTCACTCAATTCAGTATTACACACCTGAAAACCTATTCAGTTTGCTTTCGATTAGTCAAATTACTCGCGACTTATATTGCTCGGTAACATTTTTTTCTGATAGTTGTGTTTTTCGGGACCTGAAGACTGGAAAGACTGTCGGTAAGGGGCATGTGGCTGGAGGCTTGTACCTGTTTGACGTTCCTTCTTCTGTTGCTTGTGCCGTCATGAAACTCGATCCTTTCGTGTTACATTGTCAGTTAGATCATCCATCAATCCAAGCTCTACAGAAAATGTACCAATCTTTAAATGTTCCAGTTACTTTTTATTATGAGTCGTGTCGTTTGGCTAAGCATCACCGGGTTCCCTATCCGGCGAGTCATAATAAAATTGCATCCGCTCCTTTCGAGTTGGTGCATTCTGATGTATGGGAACCTTGTCCGGTCGAATCAATGATGGGTTTCAAGTACTTTGTTACATTTGTTTATGACTACTCACGTGCTACTTTTGTTTATCTGATGAAAAATTGTTCCGAATTATTTGAAATTTGGTACAATTTTTATTCAGAAATCAAAACACAATTTGGTGTTCCAATTAAATGTTTTCGAAGTGACAATGGTCGTAAGTATCTATCTCGTGAGTTCAATACTCATTTGTCCCGCAATGGCATCATCTACCTAACCTTCTGTCCTTACACATCACAACAGAATGATGTGGCCGAATGTAAGAAACACCGTCTCTTGGAAACAACGCGTGCTCTTATGTTTCAAGCACGTACTCCCAAAAGATTTTGGTCGGATGCGGTGCGTACAACTTGCTACCTTATTAATCGTATGCCATCATCAGTTTTCAATTATGCTACTCCATTTTCTCGATTATATTTCGAACGAGAGCCGTTTCCTCTTACCTCTCAAAATTTTTGGTTGCTTGTGCTATGTTCGGGATACCCGATCGACCCTTTCTAAATTAGATCCTAAGGCAATCCAATGTATTTTTCTTGGGTATCCTAAAGATCAGAAATGATATCGTTGTTTTTTTCTTACCTTGAAGAGGTATTTTTTCTTTCGGGATGTTAATTTCGTTGAAATCGAGTTTCCTCCACTTCCACAGATTACATGTTCACTTTTCCAAGTTTACCAGAAGAGTGTTTCTTGTTGTTGTTCCACCACAACAACCCCTATAAGGATGCTCTCCCCTACCGAGCCAGTATCCCGGTCCGACGGTCCGCAAACACCAGTTCAGTCAGTACCGACACCTGATCGACCATCGCAGATAGTGTCCACGGTCACAGAACCATCCTCCTCCTCTAGCTATACTGATTTGCCTCCGCCTATTCCACCAGCTCGACCTCGTCATGCCTGTCGGGATAATCCCTTGTATGTTGACGACTACATCGCGAGCCACACTCACTCCTTGGTAGCCACTATTGATGGGATTCAGATTCCCGATACTGTCGATGAGGGTCTCAAATATCCCAATTGTCATGCTGCTATGGAGTAGATGAAAGTGCTTCGGGAGAACCATATTTGGGACTTGTAGATTTGCCTACGGGTAAGCAGGCAGTAGGTTGCAAATGGGTATTCACGATCAAGGTGAAACCGGATGGTACTCTTGATCGTCTAAAGGCTCGTTTGGTGGCTAAATGATATTCTCAAACCTATAGTGAGGATTATTTTGAGACATTCTCCCCAGTAGCGAGGATGATATCTGTGCGCGTACTCTTGGTCTTAGCTGTTCATTATGACTGGCCATTACTTCAGCTAGATATCAAGAATGCATTTCTCCACGGGAATATTGAGGAAGAAGTGTATGTGGTGCAACCTTCCGGGTTCCGTTGCAAGGGAGGGTAAAATGTGCCATCTACGGAAGGCCCTCTACGGTCTCAAATAGCCACCTCTTGCGTGGTTTGGTCGATTTACATATGTTGTTACTCAGTTTGGCATGTATTAATCAAAGAAGGATCATTCGGTATTCTACCAACAGACATCAGCTGGAAGGATACTACTTGGTGTCAATGTTGACATTGCGATCATGGGAGACAACAGCCAGGGTATTGCAGGACTAAATAAGTTTCTGGGAGAACAATTTCAGACCGAGGATATGTGATCGTTGAACTACTTCTTGGGCATTGAAGTCACACGGGGTAAGACACGGGGTAAGAGGGACATTGTAATGTCTCAGTAGAAGTATGTGCTGGACATACTAAATTATGCAGGACTGATGCAAGCCAATGGAGCAACCTCGCCCATGGATCCAGAGCAAACTTACTCCTAGTCGAGGGGGTCCTGATGACCAATCCGGATCATTATCGTCGAGTGGTTGGAAAACTCAACTACATGGCGGTCATGACTCGCCTGGACATTTCCTTCGCCGTGTCGCAAGTAGATAAGTGTCGCAAGTAGATTTATGGCTTCTCCACGAGTTCCACACTGACAGATAGTTCTCAGAATTCTACGCTATCTAGTCCAGAGTTTAGGAAAAGAAATTCGGATGGAGAATCATGGACATACTCGTGTTGAGTGCTTTACCGATGTTGACTGAGGTGCAAGTCTGACGGATAGACGGTCTACATCAGGCTACTCAGTATTTATTGGCGAAAACATGGTATCGTGGAAGAGCAAGAAGCAGAGTGTGATAGCACGATCAAGTTCAGAAGCAAAATATCGAGCCATTGCTCATGACACAACAAAGGTTATATCTGCAGCATCTTCTACAAGAGCTGGGAGAAGAAACATGATATAAAGCAGCATATATGTGGTGTGATAACCAGTCTCCTGTCCATATCGCTATCGTGTATTTCATGAAAGGACGAAACACATTGAAATTGTCATCCACTTTGTCCGTAATGAGTATAAAAAGGGGATGCTAAAGTTTCACCACGTGAGGACCGGTGATCTGATAGCCGATATCTTCACAAAGTCTCTTTTGGATCCTTAGATTCAATTTCTGTGTAACAAGCTGGACATTATTGATATTTGTGCTCCAGCTTGAGGGAGGGTGTTAAGTATTAGTAGTAGTATTAGTTGTAGAACCGTAAGGCAACTCTAGAGGGGGGGTGAATAGAGTGCAGCGGAATAATCTATCCAATTAAAAATTATACAGAGTAAAGACAACTACCAACTAATAACGGTAAATAAAGTAGAGCAGTAAAGAGAGAAAGCAAACGCAAACACCGCGATGTATACTGGTTTTCCTCTGAGAGTACTAGTCCAGTCCTGAGAACTCTTGCTCGGAGTTTTATCCACTATAATCACCAATAGTGAATAACAAGCTTTGATATGAAGGCTTGCTACTTCTTTACAACCACAAGCTTTGATGCAAAGGCTTGCAACTTCACAGCTAGAAAGAAAATTTGCTGAACCAAGTTCTTACAACTCTGATAGACTTCTAAACCGAGATCGCACTTGGCACTAGAAGGCTGGGGAGTTGATATTGGAGATGGAAAATGTTTAAGCTCAGGAGTTTGCTCACTATAGGATAGAAAGATGAGAAGGAGATGAGTGAATAGGTATGTGAAAATCCATGTCTTTTTATAGGGTATACTCAAACCGAGTTCGGCCAGAATTCTGATTGGAATATTTAAATTTTTCGAACGCTGGGGCCATAAAAATAGGGATTTCACAATTGGTCATTTTTCTAAAATAGGCTAACCGAGTTCGGTCCGAGTTTAGTTGGCTTATTCCAGTAGGGTTTGGGTTTGTGTATGGCTAATTTTGGTTTGATTTGGGTATGTATTTGTGGATGGGTTTTGAGACTATTTGAGTAGACTTGAGTGTGCCAGTGCGACTCGATATACATAAGTCCTAGACTCAATAAAAAGTAGGATTACATAGATAAACAATAAGTAACTTGACGCAGAACAACCAGCAATCGTCACAGCGTTGTTGAGTCTTCAGTTGTATCATATTGCGACATATCGAAACATGGTTTAGTTAACTATCAAAATCAAGTTGATTGAGACCTAACGGGCCAACAATCTCCTCCATTTTGATAATTGACAAACTATGAATGAAACTGCAAGTCTTGAATGTGCATGGCTCTCCCGCAATTTGTGGAGCTTTTTGATACAACGATGTCAAGTATCATGTTGTATGTTCTTCTCCCCCGTTGTCATTTGATCGAAATGGCGCGCTCTCCCAAAATAGATAGAATTTTATGTTTGACAAGGAAACAAGAGAGTGAAACAACACATATAATAATAACCAACAATTAATGTCAAATGTCAATAATATTTTGATAACTATCAAAATCAAGTTGATTGAGACCTAACGGGCCAACAATCTCTTCCATTGATAATTGATAAACTATGAATGAAACTGCAAGTCTTGAATGTGCATGGCACCCCCGCAACTTGTGGAGCATTTTGATACAACGATGTCAACTATCAAGTTGTATGTTCTTCTCCCCCGTTGTCATTTGATGGAAATAGCGTGCTCCCCCGAAATTGGTGGAATTTTATGTTTGACAAGAAAACAAGAGAGTGAAACAACACATATAATAATAACCAACAGTTAATGCCAAATGTCAATAACATTGCATTTATTGAATTCAAAATACTAGTTTCAAACCAAAAAGCATACATAGAGTTTTTGAAAAACATAAAAAGATATCTAAAAGTGATGTGAACTAAGAACAACATAGTAGAGCAAAATTTGAGCTTTAAACTTCAAAATCCACTGTAACATCTAGTGGTCATCTCCATCATTGTCAGGTTTAGCTGATCTATTAGGGTCATAGAAGGCGTCGGCTAGATCCAAGTATCTCTGAACATAAGAATGATCGATGCGATAGCCTGGTCGATCGGGGTTCTGAGAATCAGAAATGGTCCGGCTAGGTGCTAGGAGAATATACTGAATATCCATCATGGTGTTACCGAGAGCCTAAGTGAGTCTGAAGTGTCTAACAGTAATCAAAAGCACAATAGCGTTCGTCTTCCATTTTGAAGCGATCATGCAACAAAATTAGGATGGATTCTAAAGTAGCAGGTGGCTCAGTGGCAGTAGGAGGTGAGTCAGCAGCTTGTGTGTTGGAGTTTGAGGACGAGTTGTATGGTAAAAGAAATGCGGGATAAATCCTACGTACTCGATTAAGAGATAGTGGTTCATCAAGATATTGATATGTGTCAAGAGAAATGTCAATTGGCAAATACATGACATAAAGTAATGGACGTTATTTCTTGCGACATTGAACCATTTGGGATATGACTGTGAAAGATTGAACGAAATAGAGAAATGCAGATGATATAAAGCAGACATTTCTAAGTAAGAAATTTCATCATAGTAAGTTTTCTTAGATAGAAACGTGGAGAAAATGATGCGATGCATTTCAAAGAAATAATTGTTCAGATATCTAGCGTGGAATCTTCCAGGTGGACAGTTATGTGGGGCACAAAGGGTGTTTTTGAAAGAGTCCAAAGTAACGTTTTTAAATTGAACTTGAGTGATACTAATTAGGGATTCACCTTCAAGGTTTAAAGTATCGGCCGATACCGATACGTATCGGCCGTATCGGATCGGTTTTGGACGTAGCAGATCCGATACTCCAGTAAAATATCGGTATCGGCCGTAACCATTTCGAAAACTTTGGTATCGGTCTGTATCGGCCGATACATGTCCGATACGGACCGATAATAGGCCGTAAATGCTAGTATCAGAAGAAAGAACAGTAAAGAATCGAATATATTCTCTTTCCGACATAAACAAAATTTTTTGCAGAGACATCAAATCAAATAATGCAAATATCTAACAGTTCCTACTAAAAGTTCTATAAATAGATCGAAATTCTCTACAAACAACCACCACAACAAAGAAGAAAATAATTTTGAGAATAATTTCGAGAAGTTTGTGAGGAAGTTACCTAATTTCAGAAGGTATGAGGAGTCCTTTCCTCCTTTGAAACACCCCTTGTCGCCTTATCCGCCGTCGCGACAACCGCCGCCGCAAACGTGCAAGAACCCACCGGTGGAGACGCTCTCTCCACTTCGATCTGGCTTACTCCAGCACGGTGGAGTGTTGACGAACATGGTGGTGGACCAACGAGAAGCTGTGGACGTCGGCGTGTGGTGGACGACCGCGGTGGAGAGATGTTTTCTCTCTCCTTCTCTCCCCGTTTCCTTCGTTAATATCCGGAAAAAAAACAAGGCCAGTGCATATGAGCTGACAGACAGCTCATCTAACACAAAAATACTTGATCTCCACCGTCCACGTCACCGATCCAGGACCGAAAATCTAACGGTCCAAATTTAATTCTGATTCGTTGGAAACAAATCCTAACATTAGCCCATTAGCCACAAAGCCATCTTAATTTTGTTCTCTAACTTGCCATATATATATTATGTATCAATACTAGTTGACTAACTTGCTTTTTTTGTATCTAACCTTTTTTTCTTTGTTTTTCTTTATATATATATATATATATATACAAAATATTATTGTACATATATAATATAGTGTATATATATAATATAGTGTATCTATCTATATTATTGTACATATATATTGTATACACTAACTTATATATATATATATATATATATATATATTCTCTCTCTCTCTCTCATATATATATATATATATATATATATATACTATATCTATCTATATTATTGTACATATATATTGTATACACTAACTTACATACTATTATATGATATATCTAACAATATTTATTATTCTACATATATACATATACTATATATAACTATTTATTATTATATATATACTATCTGTTATTGTTATCTATGTAATATTTTTTATTATGGCAATTTATTTTACCGTATATATGATTATATATGCTATCTAACAATATTTATTACTGCATGTAACGTTTTTTTATTATTGTATGTAACGTTATATCATTTTAAGGATTACTTAATGGCGCCAAAAAGTCGTACGCCGAAGGAAATGGATGCTAGTTGGAAACGTGGCAAATGTGTCAAATCGAGATATACAAGCAGCTGGTAAGTACTCTATAAATTGAACATCCTTCAAATGTTATTTTATAATGTTTGTAGGGATTTTAAAACTAGTTATTTATTCAATATTGCAGGTTATTTCTTGAATCCCACATACCAATATTTTAATGATATTGGAAATGACGACGAGGTACTGAATGGTTTCCTCCGCGTCGTTAATAGAATGGTGAATGACAATACAACACTCTTTAATATAAAAAAAAGGTAATTATTATTTGATAGTGGATTTTTTCATAACTTTATAATATTTAATTTTAATGTCATAAGACCCATAACTTGTGTAATATCACTATGTAGGCGAAAAAGTTCATATTGAGAAATGGTGTATTTAGTTCAGATCAAATCCAAAGTGCTGTAAATAGATGTCTTCCTGGTAGTAATAGTTAATACTTTAAAATATTTATTAATTAAAATTAAATAGTTACAAAGCTAATATATTTTATTATTTTGTAGCTGAGTGGTGGTCCATACATGCTAGGAAGGAACCCCAAATTTGACTCGATTAGCTATGCGCATCCTAAGTCAAACGGTGTCTTCGTCCAACTGTGAAAGGAATTTGACAACATTTTCTTCATCCATACTCGTTCCCGCAATAGACTTTTAATGACAAAACTAGAAACATTGGTTTTTGTCCATTATAATATGAGATTGAGGGTTCGAAATCTGCAAAGATTACGAGATGAACAAAATATTATAGATTTGGATGAGATACTTCATGAAGAAGATCCACTCATAGCTTGGACTAGAGAAAGGGAAACACCACTCTTAGATGGTAGAAAAAATGAGTGGTTAGATGATAACTTCGATGTCGATCCACAAGATACTGTCGAAAATGCTCGAAGGCCTGAAAAAAGAAAGAAAATACCATATGTACAATCTCGACAGGTCGACAGTGATAAAGACGATACTACTGATAGTTGAGGCAATGGAGCTACACTTGCTGCTTGTGCTGGCAATACTAATGAATATGAAAGTCCTGGATATCAGTCTGATGAATACTCTGAAGACTGGCCAAGTGATTATCAATCTAGAGAGCACCGCATGGATGATGCATATGCTGGAGGATCTAGCCATCATGATGTACCTACTCCTTCAGACAATTACAACAATACATATGATAGTTCATCCATAAGTTATTATCCATACAACACTCTAGAGGCGGAACAACATTCAACATTTGATGGCCTCATGACAATTTTTTTCATAATACAGATATCAGTCGCTACTACCCTCATAACCAAGAACCATATCGGAATGATTATGATAATTATGAACCATTTTAGTGATATATTTGTATTTTTTTTGTATTTGTATTCATTTTCATATTTGTATGTTTTATGTAGTTCGTACCTATTGTAAAAAGATTATTGTTCATGAAATTTAAATGAAGGGATAGGCCAGAGTCCCAATGAATTTTTTTGGCCAAGTGATTTTTTGTCGTACTTTTAAATTTAAACATGTAAATCTTGTAGCTAATTTTATTTCGGTATATTATGAAACAAAATAATTGGTGTCTTGGATCACATTGTAACAATTTATAACTATGCATCAAACTAAATTTCTGAATATAATTAAATCTTTATTTTTTTTACAAAAAATTAAAGAAATATCTCGAGTCCTCAACAAATATAATTATGGGTTTGTGACTTATCTCATGATCTCATCCTGCCATTTGCATTGCTTCGATTCTCTTGTGCCTCCCTCTATGCACCTTAATTCGTCAAAATTGAAACCTATAGAACAATACAAGATTCAATTAGTACGAATATAATGACATAGTAAGATTGTAACTAAAAACATGTAAAGGAAGAAAACTTATATATCGCAGGTAAACCATTAAGCAAGGATGACTATTGTTTTATTCAATTATAATTAAAAAAGCAACCGTAAAAAATACTTAAATAATGCATAAATATGTAAATTATTATTTTCTATTTTTTTACTAATTTATTAATAATTATTTAAATATTGCCGATACAGCCGATACCAAAAAATTCGATACTCCGATCCGATACGATCCGATACGCCGATACTGCCGATACTGCCAATACGGCTACTCATACAAACTGTCTGATACCGATACCGAGTTTTTGAACCTTGCCTTCAGCAGGTATGTGTAAGATTTCTCCCAAGTCATTAGCATCAAATTCAATGTGAATACCTCGTACTCTAGAAGAGATGGTGCCATTTTCATATGCTAAGTTTCAATAAAATATGCAAACAATGTTCAGAAAAACACGATAACATGATGCAACTAGTTCTTCAAATTTTGAAAATTTTGAAAGACAGATAAGTAGTCGTTGTAATGAAGAAGGTCAATACGATTGCGAGAACAAATATTGCGTTTGGAAAAATTATTAACCCATTCATTGGAATTTTCTAAATTTCTAAAAAGAAATACATCAAATTCTCCAATGTTTGGCCTAATGGGACAAAACAAAAGATCAATAGAGGATTCACCTTTCTTTCTTTTAGGAGCCATGAGGGGAGTAAAACAGAGCCTTGAGAGAAGGAAGAAAAAAAACTAGGGTTTTAGAGAGGATGTAGCGCCCCGCTCCGCATCGACGCTACTTACAAGTGAGATTGCCTTGCTTGCTCGAACGGAAGTCTTCTCAGAGAGTTCCTGACCGATTAATCAAAGTGAGTGGGCAGAACTGCATTCTCTGATTCTTGCACGACTTAATAATGAATCTGAGTTTTTGAATGTTTGTTTGCTTAAGAAGAATGTTTTCATAAAAAGAATGATAGAACCGACTCAGCATGATAATAAGAGAACTCACATAGCTTGTCATTGAAACAAATATGCTGCCTAACTAAGAGAAAGAATGCTTGTCAGAAATGGAAATAGAACCATTGCTATGCTAAGAGAAAGATAGAAATGTTGCATGCTTAGAAACACCGACACAGCTCAAACGAACCCGTGCCATGCTAAGAGGATAAGTAAATGAATCGTTTAAATATGTCCCTTTGTAATATGCTAAGAAAGAGATAGTTTTGCATGTTAAAGAAGAATCAATCGTGCTTGCCTTATATGTTCTGCTTGTCTGTTTTGCTATATCGAACTGCTAAAGTCTGTGATTCGTATAAGCATAGTCTAATAGTGCGCCCTAACGTCCGGTCCTTCGGGATCTTGGGGGGTGTGCTATTAGATTGTTGGAAAGATGTGTTGCAAAAGAGTATAGTCTAATAGTCCGCCCTGATGTTCCGTTCCTTCGGGTTCCAGGGGGGTGTGGCTATTAGATTGTTAAGTGCTTGTGCTTGCGATTGTGAATGTGATTGTTGCATTGGTCTCGGACAACTTGTGCACAAGGTAATAGTCTCTCGATCGGTTCCTGGGGCACTGGGAGTCGGTCGGTCCGGAAGAGATTGTGAGAGCACCCTGATGTTCCGGTCCTACGGGATCTTGGGGGGTGTTGTTGTCCAATAATGGGGAAACTCATGGACCGTCATATAGATAGGGCGCATGCTAGGTTTACCTTCTTGCATACCTATCATTTGTGACACCAGAAGATGGATTCATAAGTTTATGCATATATGTGCAAAAGTGTGACTAACTTGTGTGTCTGCTGCAGGGATAACCGTTTGGCTATGGGGTAAGAAATATGAGTTTATGCATAAGTATGCATGTTCATTTTGTCTGCATCGTAGAGATTATCTGTTAGTGCTTCATGCATTGCATCGGTCGGACAATGGCTATTAGTGCAGAGCTGAACCTTGGCTACGGCTGCTTCGGCAGTAATGTGCAACCATGAGTCGCAGCTGCTAATAGCATCAGATAAAGGAGTCATTGGTTAGCTGGATTACCGCTACCAATCCTGAGTTTCTCGGGGACCGGCCTCTGAATGATAGTTCTGCTTGTGTGTTTGATTAAATGATAGTTCCTATATGCTGCCTTGCCCCTAAGAGTTAGATTTGTGTTGCACAATACATGCTGCGCACTACACGATAGAGCACTGTCCCGATTCGTATGTTTATAAGTTTGAATATGCAAACTGTTTCAAAGTTATGTTTTCAAAAAAGATGTAATCTGACTATAATCTTGAACTGCATGAAATGAACTTAGGTAAAAACTAGCAAGATCACTAGTAATGAAATATTTTGCCACATGATTACTTAGTGTGGGTTTCAGGGGGTGTAGCTTCTGTTCAGTTGTTTTATCTCACCAGTACTTGCATAAAGTGCTGACCCACCAACAGTCTGCTTGTTCTCAGGTGCCTGATCGTCCGAGGAAGCGATAGCCGTGCCTCATCCCAAGGAACCGGAAATCTGGAGTCGATGCCTGGAGCCGCATCGAGTTGTGTTTGCTTTGAGTTGCTTTTGTATAGAGGGACATAATGTATGGAACGATGTTATTGTAATCGAGAGAAGAGTGCTTGAGCGATCTGTAACCTCGGCCTTGCGCCGTTTGTAACATTTGTGAATATCAATAAAAGAGCTTGTTTTTCATATGCCATTGTGTTCTTCACTTTTCTGCAATGTTATGTGCCGCTGCTTCAGTATTGAATAGCTTACTTGCCCTTGTTCAAAGCTTTGGCCTTGTGCAAGCGCACTTTAGGCTTGCACGGCATCACGCCCGTGCGAGGACGATCGGTTTCGTAGGGACCAAAGCGAGGACGAACGGCCCTGCGGGACCGGGACGTGACAGAGGAGGTAGTTTTTCGTATGTCTGTAGGTTAAACCACGAAAAGGAGTATTTATAGAGCAGCAAAACCTAAATTAGGAAGTCAGCCAATAGATGTGAATATTCTAAATATTACGGACCGAGTTCGGTCCGAATTCGGTTCTAATATGAACCAGAATTCCATTGTCAACTTTAATAAATAATTTGGCTATTTTTACTTGATATAATATATAAAGATAAGTGCTAAATGACTTTATCAGATCATAAATTCTTGTAAAGTCAGATTATCTCGGAGTAGCTGTAGGGGCCGGAATCCAGCTAGTGGTGGTCCGAAGACACTTGAGTACCGTGTCGCTTAAGGTTATTTACATCTTGTTGATGGAATGGCTCTTTCGGCTTGTATCCAAAATGATCAGAACTTTGGACAACTTAGATTGAATAAGAATTTAAAGCAGCTTATAATCTTATATTTTATTAGAATTTAGAAGTCCTAATTCTCGACGGATAAAGTTGAAACGATCTTCAGCTAAATGTTTTGTAAAAATGTTTGCTAATTGATATTCTGTGTCAACAAATTCTAAACATATATCTCTGTGTTGATCCCTGAGAAAATGATGTCTGATCTCTGTGTTTAGTGCGTGAATGTTATATTGAATTTTTAGTGAGATTGATAGTGCTAGTGTTATCACAGTAAATAGGAATGTTCTTTTAGTGCAGATCAAAGTCTTCTAGGGTTTGTTTTGTCCACAAAATTTGTACACAACAACGTCCTGCGGCGATATACTCGGCCTCAGTTGTTGATAATGCAACAACATTTTGCTTCTTACTAAACCATACTTTCCTAGGAAATGACAAGTGCCGCTGGTATTTTTTCGATCGACTTTGCATCTAGCAAAATCAGAATCCGAGTAACCAATAAGGTTAAATGACGTGATTTTGAGATACCATAAGTCTGCCGATAAAGTTTCTTTAATGTATAGGACGATACGCTTAACTTCACAGATGTGATTCCTTAGGATTAGCCTGATATCTAACACAAAGACATACAGAAAACATAATATATGGGCGACTAGCAGTTAGGTATAACAAACTATCAATCATATCTTGATACTTACGTATGTATGTAGGTTTACCACTTTCATCAAGGTCAAGCTTAGTTGATGTTGCTATTGGAGTTCCGATAGGTTTTGCATTGTCCATGTCGAACTTTTTGAGTCCTTCGTGTACTTAGCTTGATTAATGAACGTTCCTTGTGAATCTTGCTTGATTTGCAATCCTAGGAAGAATGTGAGTCCCCCATCATGCTCATCTCAAATTCACTCTGCATATACTTAGCAAACTCGTTACATAACATCTCATTAGTATATCCAAATATGATATCATCTACATATATTTGCACACTAGTAGCATAGAATCATCAGTAGATTTAATAAACATGGTAGTATCAACTTTTTCTTTTGAAAAGTTATTTTCAAGTAGAAAGGACCTGAGGTGCTCATACCAAGCTCGTGGGGCTTGTTTGATTCCATATAGAGCCTTTTGTAACTTGAATACGTGGTCATGACATTTGAAATTTTCAAAACCATGGGGTTGCTTAACAAATACTTGTTCTTTTATAAAACCATTTAAGAAAGCACTTTTGACATCCATTTGAAAAAGTTTGAAATTATGAAAACTTGCAAAAGCACAAAGCATTCGTATAGATTCTAGTCTAGCAATCGGCGCATAAGTCTCATCATAATCAATGCCTTCCTCTTGGTTTTAACCTTGAGCTACGAGAAGTGCTTTGTTGCGTGTGACTGAACCATTCTCATTTAATTTATTTCGGAAAACTCATTTAGTACCAATGATCGGATAATCATTAGGTCTAGGAACGAGTTTCCAAACTTGATTACGTTCAAATTGGTTGAGTTTATCTTGTATAGCAGAAATCCAAAATTCATCAGTAAAAACTTCTATGTTCTTAGGTTCTATTTGAGAAATGAAAGCAACATTTATAATGATATCTCTATTTGAAAAGTGTGTACTTACACCTTTTGATACATCACCTATTACCAAGTCTTCTGGATGATCTGTGGAGAATCTCAATCTCTGCGACAGACTTTCCAGATAACTTGTTCCGGTCGTATCTTCAGGAGCCTTGTTGGTTGTTGGTTTGACATCTTCGTCGTCATTGTCGTTTGCTACTTGATTGTTGAGTTCATCAAATATGACATTGATTGATTCTTTAACGGTCAGTGATTGCTTGTTGAACACTCGATACCCCTTGCTTTTGGTGGCATAACCTAGAAAGATATCTTCATCGGTTTTGGAGTCAAACTTTTCTAGGTTATCTTTAGTATTGAGAATAAAACATTTGCAGCCAAAAACTTTGAAATAACTAATAGTGGAGATTCTATCAAACCAAAGTTCATAGGAAGTTTTCTTCGATATAGGTCGAATAAGCACTATATTCAAGATATGGTATGCTGTATTTACAGCTTCAGCCCAAAAATATTTCGGAAGATTATACTAATTTAACATGACTCTAACCATATCGCCAAGAGTTCTATTCTTCCGCTCCACAACACCATTTTGTTGAGGAGTTCTAGGACAAGAAAATTCATGAGAAAAGTTATTTGCATTACAAATTTTTTTTAAATCACCATTTTCGAATTCGCCCTCCATGATCACTTCGTATGCGAGTAATCGTGAAACTTTTTTCGTTTTGAAACTTTTTGCAAAAAATATCAAATTCAGAAAATGTCTCATTTTTGTTTGCAAGAAAGTAAACTCATGCATATTTAGAGAAATCATTAACAATTACATATGCATAAAGCTTACTGCCAAGACTAGCGACTCTACTAGGTACAAATAAATCCATATGCAATAGTTGTAGTGCTCTAGCGGTACTTACATCGTTGATTGATTTAAAAGAAGATTTAGTAGCTTTATTCTTTTCACAGTCAGCACATACCATATCTTTCTTGAAAGTAATCTGGTAAGCCTCTTATTAGCTTCTTCGTGGATAGTCTTGCAATATCCATATTTTCATGTCCTAGACGCATATACCATAGTCAGCTTTCATTTTTGTTGGCGTATAGACATCTGCCTACATTGTTAGTGTCATTTGAAAGATGGAATATATATATATATATATATATATATAGTCTTCCCTAATACCTTCAATGATAATATTAACTGTAGCTCTTACATAAATGGAGCATGTCTTTCACGAAGTTAATACCATAACCGTGGTCAACTAGATGACCGATGCTGAATATGTTATGTTTTTATTCCGTTACTAGACAAACATATTTAATAACATGATAGGGAGGAATACCTACATTACCATTACCAATGATATATCCTTTGAGATTGTTATCGAAGGAGACATCATTCTTTCTTCATCGATAGTGTTGCAAATAAATTAGCATCACATGTCATATGTCGTGAACATCCACTATCGAGTATCCACATCCACTTGCTTCTAGCATTAGAAGGTGGTTTCACCTACAAAACGAGTTGTAGATGTAACCCTTGGTACCAATTTCTCTGAGGGTCCAGCTGTGTTAGTCTTTGGTACCCATGCATAAACATTCATATATACTAATTTTCTAGTTCTACATAATCTAGATATGTCCTTTCCTACCACAGTAATGACATATAACAGTGTTGTTGATACTAGGTGCAGTATGATAGATATGCATGCAGAACCAGTATTTTGTGTTTTTCGTAGATATCTATAGTAGAATGCATGATTGTGTGCAGTTGTATGGTGTGTTATGTGATAATGTGACGTGGTATGTTGTGTTCTGCATGCATGATTGTATGAAGCATTATGTTTGCTTGTGGATATCCTGCTGTGTGTGTTCACTTGTTTAGCTACGTGATTCGTGTTAGGTTGGGTAGTGGGTTGTTCAACCTGTTTACCCAATCTAATCTATAATCTTTTAGATGTAGCATAAACTTCATCATGTTTAGCAGTTAAAGCATCAATTCTACGAGTAGCAATAGAATATTTCTTCTTCTCTGATTCGAGATCCTCCTTAAGTTTAGTGTTCTCTTGAGTGCTCTTGTCAATGCATCCAAGTGCCTCATGAAGACTAAGCTTGAGTTTGGATATCTCATCTGAATCAGTACAAGTAGAAGTATCCTTTACTTCACATTCAATAAAGAAGTTAAGTCTTTCTATTTCGGTCTGATAGGATTGAATATATTTTCTAGCATGTTTGTACTTATCCTTAAGCTTTCTAAAGTCCTCAAGTAAGTCACTGAAAGCATTACCTAATTCATCAAATGTAAAATCATCATAAAGATGGTTATTCGTTACCTGATCAGTTAGTGCCATGATGATCAGTTAGTGCCATGAAGCAGATGTTTGCCGCTTCTCGAGGCTTTTCTTCTTCTTCGAATTCTCTTGCTTCGCTCTAATGTCAGTTACTTGTATTTGCATACTTCCTTGATGATGTCCTTCTAGATGAGCGGTTGTGATTCCCTTTCTTTAATGTTGGGCAGTCCCTCTTTATGTGACCTATCTTCTTACAGTTGTAGCACACATGTTGCTCATCACTGTTGTCGTTGTGCTCCTTCTTTGATCTCTCAAACTTTAAGAATTTCTTGAAGTTCCTAGTGATCAAGACAACTTTTTCATCTTGAGATTCATTGTCGTCAGAGTCATAGTTGGGGACCTTCTTGTGATGTGCCTTGAATACAATCGTTTTTTTCTTTTGGTGTGGGATCTTCGAATTCCTTGAGATCTAGCTCGTGAGTCATCAGCTTGTCCATGAGCGTCTCGAGGGTCATCGTGGTGAGATCATTCCCTTCTATGATTGCAGTGACCTTGGGATTCCAATTCTTGGTGAGACCTCCGAGTACTTTACGAATCTTCTCGTGGTTGCTATACTCCTTGCCAAGAGAGGATAGAGGGTTAACTATGTCGAGGAATCTTGTGAACATTTGAGTACTCGTCTCGTTTTGCTTCATCTTGAATGATTCATATGCTTGTGTCAGTCGACTTTTTTTTTTGATTCATTCATTTGTGAGGTTCCTTCATGAGTGACCTCAAGAAGTTTTCATACTTCGTGTGAAGTGTCACAAGTGGAGACACTGTTAAATTCAGTTATGTCTACATCAAAAAATAGAGCGTTAATAGCTTTAATATCATGACTAGCTTATTTTTTCTCAGTGTCTGTGTACTTATCATGGGGCCTATCTACAAGGTTGCCATCTATGACTATTCTAGGTGGTTTCTTGTATCCATCTACTACAACAGACCAAAGATCAAAATCAAGTTACTTCAGATAAAAGCTCATACGTGTCTTCCAGTACATGTAGTTGGTACCATCAAACATGGATGGTTTATTTGTGGACTGGCCTTCTCCATTGTTGGTATGGATAGATCTAGCAGTTGCCATGAATATCTAGGAAGGCTAAACCGGTAGTAAGAGAACTTGCTCCGATACCAATTGTAGGACCGTAAGGAACTCTAGAAGGGGGGTGAATAGAGTGCAGCGGAATAATCTATCCAATTAAAAATTATGCAGAGTAAAGACATCTACCAACTAATAACAGTAAATAAAGTATAGCAGTAAAGAGAGAGAAAGCAAACGCAAACACCGCGATGTATACTGGTTTTTCTCTGAGAGGACTAGTCCAGTCCCGAGAACTCTTGTTCGGAGTTTTATCCACTATAATCATCAATAGTGAATCACAAGCTTTGATCCGAAGGCTTGTCACTTCTTTAAACTACAAGCTTTGATACGAGACTTGCCATTTCTTTAAACTACAAGCTTTGATACGAAAGCTTGCAACTTCATAGCTAGAGAAGAAACTTGCTGAACCAAGCTCTTAGAACTCTGATAGACTTCTAAATCGAGATCGCACTTGGCTCTAGAAGGCTGGGAAGTTGATCTTGGAGATGAAAAATGTTTAAGCTCAGGAGTTTGCTCACTATAGGATAGAAAGATGAGAAGGAGATGAGTGAGTAGGAATGTGAAAATCCATGTCTATTTATAGGGTATACTCAAATCGAGTTCGGTCAGAATTCGGTATGGAATATTTAACTTTTTCGAACGTTGGGGCCATAAAATCAGGGATTTCACAACTGGTCATTTTTCTAAAATATGCTGACCGAGTTCGGTTGGTTTATTCCAGTAGGGTTTGGGTTTGTGTATGGTTAGTTTTGGTTTGATTTGGGCCTGTATATGTGGATGGATTTTGAGGCTATTTGAGTAGACTTGAGTATACCAGTGCGACTCAATGTACATAAGTCCTAGACTCAATAAAAAATAAGATTACCTAGATAAACAATAACTTGACGTAGAACAACCAGCAATCGTCACAGCGTTGTTGAGTTTTCAGTTGTATCATATTGCTACATATCGAAACATGATTTGGTTAACTATCAAAATCAAGTTGATTGAGACATAATGGGCCAACATTAGTAGTATTGGACTTTAGTCCCACATCGGATAGAACAATAGTGAGAGGGATTAGCCTCTCCTGTATATATATATATATATATATATATATATATATATATATATATATATATATAACTCTCTCATCAATAATAATCTAATCAATCATTCCACTCTACACATGCTATCTCTGCCTGAACATTTTCGACCGCAACACAAAGAACACTCTACAACACTATCACCATTGCTCTCTTTCTCCCTAACCTTTTTCAGTGCTATGGATGTATGGGAAGAGAGGGGAGACTAGCCCTCTATGTAAAGGGAATCAAATGGGGGTAATGGTTGGGAGTTACAAACCCTCATGATGACCCACTAATGAGCAGTCATTCATGAAGTTATATTGCCTTTTTTTTTGGGGGGGGGGGGGGGGGGGGGGGGGGGGGGGGTGGGGAAGGGGTGGGGTATATAAATGGTGGGTTTGCTTAATGGATTATCGGATCATTCTATCCATCACCCTAACCTACTAATCAACCAAATCCAAACCCAATCTCACTAATCAACCAAACCCAAACTCATGCAAAAATCTAAATTATTAATTTAGATATAAAATTTGAGTGCCAGGTATGACAGAGAACATGGAGTGGGTCTTGGTGTGGAGGAGAGTTGATGGTAGTGGATTTAGAGTGAGGGAGTGGAAGGGGAAGAAAAATTAACAAGAGGAGGAAGGATAAGATTGAGGTTTAGTGTTTCGCTGACATAGATGGATGTGGACTCATATTCAATTGTTAGTAATTGTGGGGACTTTTAAGCAAGTAACGAGATTTGAGGGGCTTATGCAAAAATAAGGTAGAACAAGGGACTTGCATGCAAAAAACTGTGAATAAAACAAGATCCATGGTGGTTTATTACTGTGGTTATGACTCGGCCTTTTGGTTTTATTTTCTATATGGTGCTAGGGGTATACCATTATATTGGTTCTCCACATGAACTTCATTTGTTAGCTTATCCTATAAATTATCTTTAGCAATCTAATTTCAGCTTCCATGCTACCTACCCCCACAGAAATCATATTGTTAGTCCATTCTTGGATATGAAAAGGTTTTGGAGTGTTTTCTTATGCTGTGAAAACATGCAAGATTGATTGATTGATTTTTTTTTAGTCTCCTTGTTTTATTTATCAGCGTATGTAAAACCATGCTCTTAATTTCTAAATGCATAGTTAGGTTCTAATTGTTGTTGCAAATTGGAATTTTTTGCAGGGTGCCATACATCTAAGAATAGCTCATTGTTACCATTCAATGAAAGAGACAGGGAAAGCTATTCCATTCTTCTATAAAGGTTCTTCAAAATCTTTATTTATTGAAATGATGACTAAATGATCAGCTAAATTTTTCTTTCAATTTACTTCTGAAGACGGATAATTTCTTATAGCTTCTTGAGTTCACATATAATTTGTTAAACACAGTTACTAGTATATTATTAGTTTATTACATAGCATGGTAATACTAGAGATCGAATGGATTAGTGTTTCATATTACTGTATGCTGGGATTGAGTTGGGGATATAACCAAGACTTGTCAGACCAACTATGGTTCTTTGTTCTTAGGTCTTTGGTTCATCCAAAGAATACCACTAATAATATATACACACACACACACACACAAAAAAAAACCCGCTCTTAAGCAAACTGAAGCATACTTTGTAAGCCTACCCCTTTGTACTGTGTAGCAGGAAAAGTAGTGTACCCCGTACCAGTACTGCGTATTGAAGCGAACAGTGACTGAGGTAACTGTGACATTCTATAATGGGGCCTTCAATTGAAAATATTATGAACGTCCACTTGCAGGGTAAAATTTTGTCTCTGAAAGAGACCTGAAATTGAAAATATTGTGAATGTTTGAAATGTCTCCTTTTTGGAGTGAAGGATACAAGTTTCTTTTTCTTTACATTTGATAAGGACTCTTCTAAGTTTGTCATTCTTGAAGTCTTATTCGTATTCTTTCAGCTTTATCAACAATGGAGGACAATATTAATGTTCGAATAACCCTATCTTCCCTACTGCTTAAAGAAGGTAGAGATGCCGATGCAATTAATTTGTTTTCTGCTCCCGGGAGCTTAGGTATTTGTTTCCTTTTTATCTTCATCCAGATATTGAAATGCTATGAGATAGTTGGCTTTGTTCCTTAAAACTTTTCTCTTTGTTACAGAACCAGTCTCCGACTTGAAGTTCACAGAACCCAGACCCTGGTGGCTTTCTGTAAAAGTCAAATTGGAACTTGCTAAAATTTATCGTGCAAAAGGGATGCTGGAGAACTTTGTTGATGTAATTTTCCCCCATGTTCATGAATCACTGGTTATTGAAGCCCATAATCGGAAGGTAAGCCAAATATATCAAATCTATTTATCTTCCTAGTGTATTCTCCTTGGGATAACTCTTCTTAGATATTAGAGAAGAGATTAGGCATAATTCTCAATTTACCTCTAATAAGAGAAACAATCGGTACATGTACTGGTCACTCCACGTTTTGATTGTTTTAGATTAGGAGTCAATAGTTCTAATTTCACTGGAATCTTATTAAGTTTGATGATAACTTATCCATAGTAGTTCAGAGCAAGATTTAAAAACATGGTATCTGATCATCTATAATTGTCCGTCTTGAGGTTTCGGTTGACCTGTTACTCCAGTAAAGGGTGTTAAATGTCTTCTAGTTCCATTATCGAGTTGAAAGTTCCTAGTGGTGATGGAATGAAATATTCTATTTTTCATTATATATGGATATGGATGAAGGATTAATTCTTTGAATTCTATATACTTGATATGGTATTTAATCCAAGACATTGATCTACATGAGAAACTAATTATATGGGTGTTGCAACTCAGGTTATCTTGATATTTTTGTACGTTTAAGTCGGTTGGGAGTCGTGACGTCCTGCTAGGAGCCTAGGTGTTGCTCATGACTTGTACACGACCCAGATTTATTTAGTAGGGATTCTGAATTAAATCTGTGAGCAGATAATCAAATTCGTTGAATTTCGTGTCTGCATCTCAATCTCATATGAACATGATGAGTTGGACACCAACAAGGTTTAGTGCTTTCTGGAACTGATTAAGAAATTATTTGCACATTTGAGAATTGCAAATAACACCTATTTAGGAACTAATTTAGATGATTCTGAGCTAGCGTTCATGGTTACTTGATTATTATGTCTCCTTATTAACAGGGATTTAGTCTCCTATATAAAGGATTTGTAAACCTAGTGTTTCACGTGAGAGCCACCATTCTAGTTTTTCTTTAGACAAAGAAAAACCTTTGATTTCCTCTATTCTGAGTGAAAATCAGGAGGAGACTAGGAGATTCCAAAGAGGTGAAACTTAGGTGTGGACGAATCAGAGATACCTACACGAGATGCATCCTGATCTAACGAGATTGGAGGTATGATGTTCTTCCTCATATATCTAGTTATAGATCTAGAAGCTAGGGCTTGTATTTAAGAACTGATCCAATATATATATATATATATATATATATATATATATATATATATATATATTGTTTCCATGGTGCTTAGGATCACCCTTGCACTTTCAAGTCCATGGTTGTTATGATCATATTCGTGGAATTACTCATCGCTAACTAGATATTAGCATTTTGACACAGTTTATGTATTTAAGGTGATATCTTAGGTACTAGTGTATCCTTTCTGCAAAGGAAACAATGTTATGGTTTGAACAACCCATCCTGAATTGATTTCAGTAGTTACATATGTTGTGCATCAGTTAGAATTTCATGATGTGATAAAATGGCTTGATTGACCAATATTTTTCATGGGGATCATTTATAAGTTCAGAATGCTATAGAAGTACACCCTTCGAGAAAATATATATATTGGAAATTGCTCTCAAGACACATAATAAACCCAAACCCTTATCTTACGTGGAACAAGAATCTAAATAATACCAAGGAGGCAATTCTCAGACATTCTCTTCCCATTAGCTTCTTTAAGTAAACAGGAAACTTTTCTGTTTGATGATGCAAGATTGTTAATCGCATGGCTTTTCGTTGTTGTTTACATGTGACATTAGATAACTCCTTCCGTTGTTTTTCGTTGCTTACATTTTTGTTTTGTGCTATGTTCATAGTTCAGTTGGTGGTTATCGTATGCTAACTTGGTTCCTTTAGCATTTTGATTTATGTTTCTATTGATTGGCTTATTGTACTCAAATAAAGCTGAAAGCAAGGAAAAGACTCAGCACAAGGGATCTCTATGAAAGAGCCAAGTTACTTGAACGCCAACAGGATGACAACATATTCAATACACGCAGATCAATGATATCTGGATCAGATATGTGAGTTTGAATCCACTTTTATATTTATTTTTGGTCCATTTAAGTCTGCCTTTTTTATTGGTTTGTTTTACTGGCAGAGTGCTGATTTGGTACTATTTTCTAAAATAGTATCTTCTTATCAGATTCATCTGTTATAATCATGGTGCCAAGTCAAGAAGTTTAGCGCGAATTTTAGAAATTCATTGGCTTATTCTTAGGTTCAAATAATATTCAATAGTTATGCATGTCGTCAACAACTAAGAAATAGTTCTTCTTTTGGAACTTACAAACTCTTCCATGTAATTATACTAAACCACATTAACAATTACTGTCTCAGCTCATATTATTTTTATTTATGTTCGGGTTTTAATTGTGATTCATTAGATTAAAGTTACAATTTATCAAGATGTGTCTTGGCCATGATTGATTAGTTAAGGAGTGCTGTTCCACCTAGTACTTAGGGAAGCAAGATTAAGTAAGTATGGACTTCTCATCAGTCACATTGTGGTTCACTTTAAAGATATAGAAACTCTATAAAAGCATATTTCAAACTATTAACAATAATTATCTTAATTTCATTAGACCCTGATAAGCATTATTAAGTCTAATATCTACTACTGACCTTAAACTTTGTCTGCCTATCGGTGAAGGATTTGCAGAAAACCCACCCAACGTTCACAGTATCGGTATCAAAATCTTCTTATGAGTATTGGTATTGACGTTATTGATAGTTTCAGATTGGAGAATCAGAAAAAAAAATTCCCAGAAAGGAATAAAGATTTTTTTTTATAACTAAAACTAGACAAATATTTGATACATTTAGGCATAATTTGTGTATTTTTTGTGCTATTTCCCTTTATTAGTGAATTAAATAATTTCAAATATTGCTGCATCACTGACCCAAAATAATTAGTACCATATATTTATTTATTTGTTGGCTGAAGTACACTATTATTATTATTATTATTATTATTATTATTATTATTGTTATTGTTTATTGGTTTTGTTCAACTGCTTGCTCTGATGCAGTTTTGTACATGTTCTCTTCTGGAATCTCTTCCAGCGATGAAGAAGTAAAATCCTGTTGGTTGCCAAAGATATCTTCTGATACTATTGCAGTTGTTCATGTCTAATCGAAAATAAGAAAACTCTTTCAGAGATTTATTCTTTTGCTCCTCAATTATTTTTCCAATTTTTGTTAAGTTCATAGTATTTTTTTTTTGCAAAAAACATACCTAGTTTGTAATTTTTGAATTTTAGTAATATACTAATATGTACTTGATAAGGGCTTAATCAATTCTCTCTTAAAGAAGTAAAGTTACTACTAAATAAATCTCAAAGTTGCATGGATACTTATTTATTTATTACAAACAATAAAATAAACTACAAGTTCCATCTATGTACATGATATGCATTATAGTCTCTTTTGATGCCGACTTAAAACATAATTCAGAAAGCTATGTAGATCGTTCATAATCTGAATATATATATATACACACACACACACACACACACACACAAAGGACGAGATAGTGAGTAACTAGTTAAGGGTAAGCAACTACTATGAAAGGCCAAAGCTCACTAGAAGAGGTGTATATGTCTATAATAAAGAACAAATATTATTTTATATTGTCCCTAATCTCCAAAAGTGAAACACATTTCATCTTCTTCCCTTAACTCCATCGACACAACAAAAACCCATGACTTTTGTCCTTTTTCCTCCCTTTTCGTTTTCCACCACACCAACGTTCGCGAGTAAGAATCGAGTCAATTGACATTGGCAGTACGTCGGTCGGTAAGGAAGAAGGAGATGTCTCTGACATAAATATCCTCCCACCAAGAGCGCTGAACGATATTGATATCGACGTGATATGTAAATATTTTAATTATTTCTTTATTATGTTTCGTGTCAGACGGTTTCAACCGATACCAACCGAGATCCCACCACTTTTGACCAATATGACCGATATCTGGCCGGTATTTGCTTTATTCTATCGACATCGCAATTTTAGGCTGACTCAAAACGGGTACCCTAAAACCCGATAAGATACGTATTGATGTTGGTTGATTCTCCAAACCTTGCTATTACTATTATTATAACATGATTTTAAAGTTAATTTTTTTTTCAAGTTTACTAGAATATTCAGATTAAGTTGGAAGCATCGAACAAAATCATTGTATCAGAACGTATGTGTTTTACAATATAACTACCCTGGATTATGTCGTAGATTATTTCATATTGGAATTTAATGATCCTTGGTAAGATAGTAACGCTTTGGCGCTTGAATAATGAGGATTCATGTTTTAGTCCATGAAACAACTGCCATAAATGGGAGTTGGCCGAAGGCCACCTCGTGTTGGAACTCTATTTTTCTTGTGCCATCCTATTCCAATGTATCTTTCTGCATTTGCACGAACTTTTGTTGCCTCCACTTAGGAGTGAAGGAAAACATGATGAGTGAAACACAGTGGAATGAATGTTTTTGATCATCGATTCATCTCTCTTCTTGTTTTCTAACCTAGAATAATCATAGATCTAATCTACAATAAAGAGGCAGAAATGAATTCCTCCGATCGTATTGGATTAGACAAAATTCCAATCGAACGTCTTATGGTCGAGGGGTTTCTGAATTGTCCACACCGAAGTTTCATCAACACAGAACTCCTGATCTCCATCTCTCTCTTGGTTTCCTATGATAGGAAACCAAGAATATTTCTCATAATAACAAACAAGTTAGGCACCCCTTTATATAGATCATCGCTCCTTATTTGAGAAAGAATAATCAGGTTAGGATTAATTAGGTAATTATGGATGCTAGTTCGTAATTATCCTAACTATTTCCTACAAGGGTGCTAATTGTAACATATCAAATATATGTAAATATGTCCGTACTTCCAATTGCACCAAACTTCGTGGGTGTGACTCATCAGGTTCTCGTCAGACTTAGCCGTAGATACGAAAATTGAACACTTTGATTATGCTCTCATAGATTTAACTCAGTACCTTGCTTAAATTTGGATCATCTACAAGTCATGAGTGACACCTAACATCATATCGATGACCCCAAATCAACTCGAATAAATGAACATATCAAGTTAATATCTGTTGTAGTAATCATGCATATTGGTTCTTCCTATCCAATAGTTTCTTGAGCCAATTCTATGTTGAGATAGGCCTCTAGGTCATTAATATAAGTCCTTAATTAACTTTATGAAGTTAGAGAAAGCTTTTGTTCGAGTTCTCACGGAGAATGTGTAGGCTATGAAGAAGAAGAAACACTTTATTTGTAGTTATACTGAGACTATCAAGAATATGTATGATAAGAGTTACGATGATCGTATGAACTATTGGAAGATATAGCAAATCATTTCCTATTGCCATTGGCTTGCATCAAGGATCAATGTTAAGTCCTTACATTTTTGTCGTAGTTATGGACAACATTACTAGGCCTATTCAAGAGGAGGTTCATAGTGTATTATGTTTCTTGATGCTATTGTGTTGGTTGATGAGAGTAGAGAAGGGTTAGATGCTAAAATAGAAGTGTCGAGAAAAGCTTTGGAACTAAAGAGATTTAAAATTAGAACGAAAACTGAGTATATACGAGGAGAAAGTCCATATAGATGGGCAAAAGATATCTAAGAACGATATTTTTTTGGTATTCATCAGGATAATCAAAGGCGCAAGGCGCACTTGAGGCACAAAGGTTCCATATCGTCTGAGGCGCAAGGCGCACTGAAGGCACGCGTCCGAGCGAAGCGAAATGCAAAAATAAAAATTTACATAAATAAGTAAATAAATTAGTAATGTAAGAAATAAAACCAACATATTCAAACCAACAAAAATATTTTTAAACATAACCAAGTAAACAAGTAGAGCATCAATAGCAGTCAACATGACTAAGAGTTTGTATTTTTCTTACCATACTTTTAGTAAATTTTAGTTTTTTAGTCAACTGTAACCAACTTTGACAATCGTGGAAAGGGCTACCTTCCTCATACTTGTACAAGGTAAGGGTTGTCTCCCTACATCAAGTTTTATTTACCAAAAAAACATAAGGCACATATAGGCGCACCTTTTCTTTGTTGTGCCTTGCTGAAAGGCGTGCCTTGGGTGCGCCTAGAGAAATGCGCCTCGCCTAGTGAGGTGCTAGGTGCAGTTGTTGCGTCTTTCTGTGAGGTGCGTCTTAGGCATACCCGAGACGCGCCTTTGACTACCATGTTAATGGAAAGATTGAAAATGATGTCATTCATGAAATTAAAACAGGGTGGTTGAAACAACGAAGTGCTTTTGAAGTACTTTGTGATCGCAAAATATCTCGAAAGTTGAAAAGAAAATTTTGCATGGTTGCTATAAGACCCAGGGTCCCAAAGTTATTGAAAACGCAATGCGCAAAGGGGGTAAAAGACCAAGGCATGTGACACGAGCCTCATGAAGACGGGGCACACATTTATCCCATATATATATATATATATTTATGTGTGTGTGTGTGTGTGTGTGTGTGTGTGTGCGCGCGCGCGTGCGCGCGCCAGAGTGGTTGTCGAGCATGAATATAAATCATTTGGGCTCTACCTGCGCACATTTGAATCCCGTCGTCCACACATCTGACATGTATGCTAAAGTATTGAAGAATAGGTTATAGCATACAACATACTAATACTGTAATTAGCAGTATCAGGAACCCAAATTAAAAGGCAATAATGATATACGATACTTACCTTTGAAGAAAAACTGATTCTTTTTTTTTCCAAACATGGTCTTGTGATGTGTTAATAAGTAACCAACCTCATTGAGAATGCATTAGTTAGTGTAAAAAAACATATAAAACGAAAAATAAAGCAACATATGGATGAGGCGCACTTTAGCGAGGCATGAGCTCACAATGATGCTCATTGAGGTGTGCATCGTATAAAAGGCACCTCGCCCCACATATTCATATTGTTTATTTATCTGTGCAATTTATTGTTTTAAATAACTTACTCTTTTAATAGTCTTACAACTTTGCGAAGTGTATTACAAATACGTATTGTGCTACATAATTATATTGTGTACATATGTACACGTGTGTTCACAATATAACAATGTAAGACACTACTCTTATTATAATTGTGTTACTATTATATACTATGTTACTAATATCAGTATTAGGTCACAGTGCTAGTATTTATCAGTATCGTCTTGCTATTATCGTTATTGTGTTACTATTATCAGTATCATGTTACATATTATCAAAATTGTGTTGTTGTTTATCGTTAGTGTTACTATTGTCGATATTGTATGATTTATCGTTGTGTTACTCCTATCGGTATCGTCCTACTATTATTTTTAGTGTAACTACTTTTGATATTGTGCTACTGATATGTATATTGTCTCAAAGTGTCAAATACTATCGTGCCATATTTGTGATCGCACAACATATGTTTTAAACTTCACGTAAATAAATATAACGATAAACTACTAAATGGTTGGGGCCTTCCTTATAGAGAATAAAGGGGACAGGATGTTCAAGTTTGAATCTCAACAACGCTCGTAATTTCAAACTGTTTTTTTTTATCTTTAAAGATTATAAAAATTATTTTAAAATAACAATACGTCAGTGAGTTATATAGGAGGAATATTTTTAGTTTTTTAAAAACCATTAAAAAGATATGAGAGGCATAAGAGAGAGAGGGGTGAGAAAAGAGACTTGAAAGAAAAAGATAAGAGAGCGTGAGAGGAGTTATGATGAGAGAGAGAGAGAGAGAGAGAGAGAGAGAGAGAGAGAGAAGAAGAAGAAGAAAAAGAAGAAATTGAGAATGTGAAATAGGAGTGAAATAGTCCCTTCCATTTTTATTTTATTTTAAGTTTTGGATTAAAAATAAAACCCAAAGAACTTTGGACCGGGAGCAAATTCAAAGAAGGGGAGGGATTCCTATCATTATTCCCCAAAAAAGTAGGGACCAGAACCAAATTTTCCTTTTTATTAGACCTAACGACCCAAAGACGCACCATATATGATGGTTAAAATAGTGTAGATATAGTATAGATTAGATGTGGTTTCCTTGTGATGTGAAACAGGCAATCCTACTAAACAAATTCATTTGCAAATGATATTATAATATAAATTACATTATTCTTCTATAAAGGGTCAAGGCAAAGCGAGCGAAGAAGTCACTTGAAAAGAAGGCAGCCTCAAGGAATGAAAAAAAAGCAGCAGCTCTAGCTGCTGGTATGGACTTGCCAAGTGGAGATTCAGAAGACGAGGATCCGGTATAATCAGTATCTTTTGTGTCTTCGCATTCTTTGTTGATTTGTCTGTTTATTATCTTCTCATTGTTTCTTTCTTCTTTTCTTGGCGATGACTCATTATGTCACGTATGAGGTCAGCAGCAAACTGAGCTAAAAGAACCTCCTCTTCCTGGACTCCTGAAGGATGAGGAACATTGTCAACTTTTACTGGATGTTAGTACTCTAATTCAGATTATCTCCAGTCTGTTTAATCTTTTCTTCCATGTTTAGCTGGCAAAACATACTTCATAGGACAATATCAGTATAATCAATAATTACAGCACTAAATTGGGGAATAATCAGACTTGATCACCATGATGAAAAACCAAGATTTCAAATTGTACCTATGTGAATTGTTGCTGGAAGATTGCAATTATGCTCTATGTTGTTAGAGGCGACGCCTAGACGACCTAGGCGTACAAGTAAAAACTTCCTCGACTCGTTTTGGGTTAATTTTTCATTGTTGTGGCGATGGTAACCTAGAACTTTGAAGTTAGAGAACTTTGCAGTAGTAGCAGGGAAGTACCCAAGTTCCAAGGTGACTCCTAGGCGAGTCGGGAGATATGTCGTCTCGACTCGCCTAGCGCTCAAAACAACATAGGTTATGCTTCATATTTCAGTTTGTGACTTCAACTTATCTTCTATATAGATTCTTTATTTAAAAGCTCTCTGTTTAATTGTCATAGCTCTAAACAATTACCACAAATTGAGTACAACCAAATTAGTTGGCAAGTTCTATCCAAATGTCCTAAATGTTATGAAACTAACCAATATAACAAGGAACAAGTAATTTAGGAGTCTAAGAGAATAAATGTGTATATAATTATATATATATAGCCGGTCAAGTCTTGGAGACATAAGAACCCGGGAAATTGGGTCGGAGGTTCGATTCCCTCTAGACGCGATATGCGCTTAAATTTTAGGAGGGGGGGGTGGAGGAATCAAGAATTTCAGGTAGCGGCTTATTGAGAGTCGGACTTTGAGTAGTAGTCTATCCGGCCAGGGGATCGTGGTATCGACGATAAGCCTAAGTAGAGCGTGCGGTGGAGATTGACCTGAGCGAAGGATCGAGGAAGGATGCATCTTCTACAAAAAAAATCGAAGATCGGTTTGCAAAGATTGAGACCTGGCTAGGCCGGGGAGAGAGGATGTAATAAGCCTCGGGCTTAGCCTGGACATAGACTGTAAAACAATTACCTTGCTGCATATATATATATATATATATATATATATATATATATATATGAGACAAAGGGGTGGAGACATAAGTCCCCAAATCGAGCGGTTCAATCCCCGAGGTGATTTACAAGGAATTTTCAAGACTGGTCCGTGTAGATTTATGTGGAGAGTTGGCGGGGCTACCTAGGCCGTCATGGTCGTAGATATGCTAGCCCGCAACCACGGTTACAGTGATCTTTCCAGGGGTGGAGGTGACGACCAAGCCTAGCAGGGGGTGGAGGAACGAGTTGGACGTTGCCGAGCTAGATGCTGAGAAGGATGCCATGATAGACGTCGATGGTGGGTTATGAAGTTCCGTGCATAAGCCGGACAATGTTAATTTACCTATGGAAAAGGTAATTTTATTGTTAGAATTAAATATTACATCACCGCAACATTTATATCATACAATTTACATCATATTCTATATTATCCATGATTTTCACTCTAGTTGTGTGCATCCCTTTATATATGCGTCTATTTCGCTCTCTCCAGTTGTGCCATACTGCCAATGACAACCTGATTCGAGCCATCTGAAACAACCTGGATCCCCTGCCTCGCTGATTGGAGATGGGACATAATTTGACTTGTCAAATCCCTTGTCACAACGAGTGATAAGTTTAATTTATTTCTTTGTGTCATCAAAATATCCCATGTAAATTTGCATTGGAAAAATAAATGAATAGAATTTCAGAGGCTTGCTGACATATGATGCAACTCTGTCCCTGTATATGTATCCCAAATCTGGCTATCCTGTCCATAGTTAATAACCTGTCTCTCAGAGCTTTATACATATTTAATTTCATTTTATTCGCTAGGCCTTTTACCCATATGAACTCAACGTTCGGTATTTGTGGGTAAGAATTTCGAACTTGGTTATATACTGTATGGAAGTCGAACCTCCCAGTTGGGGAATCGTCCCAGACCCATATGCCATCCTCCCTGCACTGCTTGATCGGCACATTGACTATATTTGCTACTAGATGCCTTACAACCTGATGATTGGTTAAATGCGAAGCCCCATTTCATATCACGCATCCGACCTGTTCATCCCTCCCCACCGTCGTGTAAAGATGCCAACCGATCCTCTCCACGGTGCTGTGATGATCCAGACATGGATCAAACCATAAATGTGTGTTACACCCATTGCCGATAACCCGAGAAATTCTCAACTGGATTTTGTTCCTATATCTCAGAGCAATTTTGTAAGTAACTGAATAATTATTATTCGATTGTTGAGTCCAGAAATTTGCATCTTTTAAGTATGCGCTTCGCATCCAGGATGTCCAAAACGATCGCCTTTCTATGAGATTCTAGGTGAGTCTCAACCCGCTATCTCGC
Source organism: Iris macrosiphon (assembly GCA_036927795.1). Classification (NCBI taxonomy): domain Eukaryota; kingdom Viridiplantae; phylum Streptophyta; class Magnoliopsida; order Asparagales; family Iridaceae; genus Iris; species Iris macrosiphon. Next base: position 106,594,941 of record JAYESA010000016.1, on the reverse strand, counting down.
GAACAGTGAATAGAGAACGCAGCCCCACACCACCTTCATTCTTTGGTCGGCATAGCTCCGTCCAAGCAATTGTATGTATGCCCCCATGCCAAATGAAGTCAGCGCATAGTTTATCCACCTTGCGAATTGTAGCCGATGGGAGCATAATTGTTTGAAGCTAGAATAATGAGATGGCAGAGACGGCCTATCTAACCAGGTCTATTCGCCAGCAAATGACAAGGTCAGCTTCTCAGCCTTCAATGCGTCTTTGAACATATTCCACCATGCTCTGACACTCTTGAGCTCGTGCATAATTAACTTTCAGCGGTAGCCTCAAATATTTCACTGGAAGACGTCCTCTTTTTATATGAAGAATTTTTTTAAGCTCCTCCTGGTTCGGACAGTGAGAACTAAAATAAACCTTACTTTTATCACGATTAAGTTGAAGACCTGATAGACGGCCAAATTCCTCCATAATCTGAACCATCGCATTTAGTCATCTATTGGATGGAACCAGAAATACTAGTAAATCATATGCATATATAAAATGGGACACTATTGGGGAAACCTGTTTGTACAAGGGAGTAATGCATCTCCTGTGGATCACGACATCTATTAAGCATGTAAAGTATTCCACTACCAGAGTAAAAATGTATGGAGCATTGGAGATAGTGGGTCTCCCTGGCGCAGTCTCCGGTTGCTAGAGAAAAACCTGTGTGGTTGCCCCTTAATTAGGATCGAGAACGTCGGAGTCGTGATGCATTCATGGACTGTGTCCACCATATCGAGTCAAATCCCATAGCTGACATGATATGACATACGAAGTCCCGATTTACCGTATCATATATTTTTTAAAGATCTAGCTTCATACACGCCATGCTTCCGCCAACTTTATTGAATTTTCTGACCATCTAATAAACCAACAAGCTATTCTCCGCAATTGATTTGCCTTTGATAAATGCCGCCTGGTTAGGAGATATGAGCCCCTGCATGATCCTCTCCATTCGTCGACACATTAATGGAAGTTATAATCCTGTACAAAAAATTGCAGCAGGATATAGGACGGAAGTCAGCCAATCAAACAGCCAATTGGTGAAAACCTCGAGGTCATACTTGTCATTGAGTAATGGTACCTTTATTTTTAACTTCCTAGTGCTTATGGTCATGGCTCCTAAGGAGGTAGTCTGTGCCAGAATCGTCTCAGTACAGTGAACTTGTCACCTGTGATCATCTCTAGCAAGAGAAATGCAAACCTTAGGGTAGCCATCTGTGCTAGAATTGTATATATCAATATGGTGAAGTCATCTCTGATGATCATCTCTAGCGAGAGGAATGTGAACCTTAGGGCAAAGTTGGTCACTAGTATGTGTGGTCTCTAACGTGTCAAACCTAGTCTTTATCAACTCGATGCGAGTTATAGTTTGGCTAATCATGTAATCACGTTGTTTACTCTCTAAATTAAGGTCATGTGTGCTTTGCCACGGCTATTTCAATAAATCATGGGCCTCTATCCTTTCCCTAAAGTTTTTACTAGTATGCAACATGCATAGTTCTAGCTTGGCTTTTGTACTAAATCTGATGCAAGGGAGCCCTAGATGGAGTAGTGTAAATGATCAAAATGATACATATATGTAAGAACCCTAGACTAGATAGAATAACATAAACCCAAAAGAATTTTAGGGGTTAGGAGGCAAAAATACCTCAAATTAGAATTTTAAGGGAACATTGTAAAGGTTTTATAAAATAAAAAGAGAGTTACAAAGATAACTATAAATAAGGCTAAAGAGAATTGAACTGGAGACATCTCAGTTACCCCCCACCCACCCCCACCCACACCCCCCATATATATATATATATATATATATATGTATATATATATACACACACACACACACTGTTGGATATTATTCCAAAAGCCTCCCGGACTCTCCACTTTAAGAAAAAAATACTTGTGTCGACCCGATAGGACATGGAATATGGATATGAGATTTGTATCGGATCCTCCATGGTGACAATCGGGAGACTGGTAGTGAAGTAGATAGTATATTTTAATATAGTAGACTGGTAGTAAAGTAGTATGGAAGCTGAATGGACGGTCTCTTAGGGACTTGTTCAACTAGTTCAGTAAAGTTTACTAGTAGTTTATAATTACATGTCTTTTATGAAATTTTACAAATTTAATTACATGATGTGTCTTTTTATGAAATCATGTTCAAATATATTTATTTTAATAGTCATATTCCTATATCCGTACCCAAAATTTAGATCATTTTTAGTCGTGTCCGTGTGTCCTTCAATTATGAGTTTGAAGAGTCCGACTCTTGGATATATACTCGTACCGACACCCGTACCAGAGTCCAAGTAACATAGCTTAAAGCATGCCAACAGAAGATGCAGACGCAGAAACTAAAAATAGGAATTAAAAAGTAAGGATTTGAGGCACGTTACAACGTTGTCCTTAGATTAGGATTTTGTCTCCTACAAACAGTGTAGCGGTTCCTGACGATCTATTCCCGAGATACAACAAATCCAATGACCCGCGACACTGTGCACGCTGTGACGAGTCTAGCAAACGGCCATTGCCTTGCCCAGAAGAGAAGCCGGACGGAGGAGATTTTTGGAAAATTTTGGGTTCCGGTGGCGGTGGCCTTTCTTTCTCTCTTTGTGAAAATGTAATTTTTTCAAAGAGAGATCGACAGAAAACAGATAAACTATTTTTAGTTTAAACAAATCTCTGGACCGATCGTGTCCAGAATAATCTTTCACTAATCCCGTAACGGAATTACGTGAGAACATGTCTGCGGAAGACCAGCAGCCAACTGAACCGAATTCAAAAAATAAATAATTAATTAATAAGGAGTTAGGAAATTACTGTTTTACCGAATGCTAAGTGTGCGACTAATAATCGCGTCAAAAACACACATTAAATCGTGTACCAGCTCGTAGGATGGATGGGTTTGAGCCCACCCCCCAAAAAATCCACTTACCCAATAAAGTGGAGTTAGCACTTTAAACAAAGGAGAGTGCTCTTTTGAATCCTTATTGAATCCTTATTGAATCTCATAGAATTTTATATGTTGCTCCAACAAGCAACACATCCAAACACTTACCAACTAGACAACCATACAATTGTAATTTTTTCATAAAAGTGTAAGTAAATAATAGGACAAAGAAGACATAAAACTGATAAATCAGCACCCCCCCCCCCCCCACCCCCCGGCGCCGTCCGTGTGGGTCTGCCTCTGATTATACATATATATTTAGTGACAACTTTGTGTTTTTATTTGAACATATATAATCTTAAGCATATTTTTCCTTTTTCCTGGAGTATGAATTAAGTAATATTGGTTGTGAACCAAAAGAGAATTGCATTATTTGGGATTTGGTTTAGGTCTCTAAAAATCGGATCCTACACATCAGAGAATTTGAAGAATCTATGAAATGCCTTTAATAGTTCCTTTGTCGGAAATATCTAGACTCTGATAAGCCTGCCATATTGAAAAGCCCAACTAGGATATAAGAAACCACTATTCTACTTGATTAGTTACAGTGTTTATTGTTTTTCTGTTTTGCTGACATATTACACATTTCTGGGGAGGCTAGTGCAATATGTATATGATTTTCTCTTACTTGTTATACGTTTTTTGTAGCTTTGCAAAGCTTTAATCTCATTGCAATACTATTTGAAAGCCCTTGAGATTATTAATCTCACTTTGAGTTCAGCCCACAAGAACTTTTCTGTGGAGAGAAAAGAGGAGTTCAGATCATTGGGTGGCCGTATGTATATAATTTCTAAAATTTTCTGGATTGAAATTATTTTTATGAAAGTTTGTAAGGATCAACTGTATATAATACCTTTTTCTTTTTTCTCTCCTCATCAGGAATTGCATATAGCACTAAAGATCCAAAACATGGCTATGACTATGTTAAGTACCTAGTGCAACAGCAACCTTACAGCATCGCCGCATGGAATTGTTTCTACAATGTTATTTCAAGGTAATTTATGCTTATGCAGGTATTATTTCAAGGTAATTTATGCTTATGCAGGTATTACTTAAGCATGAATACAAGAACTTTTAGAAGACTGAGTAGCCATGAAGCACAGACACCAAATATAGATATCATGTGTGCACGCACCCGCATTTGCATGCATGTATGCTGCCCACCTTCCTCTTAAGAATAGAGTCCTTCTACATTTTATGCCCAATACAAACTAGTTAGTCTTCACAGGAGTTCATTTCCTTGAACAAATTATAGTGAAATACGTTACACATCTATATATGACAAGATAACATAAATAACAACAGAGACACACAAACTTATGGGGTTTACTATTGTGAGAAGATTATATCGAGAGTATTGATCAACCAACCACCAAGTTCATTATTAAAAGCCCACATCAAGACTACGGATAACTTGTTGCCATCAATATCTAAAGTTGATTGTGCATCTCTCTCCAGATATCTGCCTTCATGGTTACCATTTAGAAAGTACTAAGAGATGATTCTATAGTATATCTTGTAGGTATCGGGAACTTGTTAAAGGTGTAAACTTCATCAGCATTGTGTAGCCTTTTTATAGTTTCCTGTTCTGCAGTCTGTTCTGTCATTTGTGTATGTTCTGCATCCCTTAATACTATCTAAAGCATGGATATTAGCCAAGGTGTGATAACACTCTTAATGCTTAGCATCAATCTATTGCTTACATTTTCTTGATCCACAACTACCGTATTTTGTATTTTTAAATTACTGTGAAAATAACTTAAGTAAAGGAGAAATCCTTTGAGCTTTCTATATGCTTGCCCCCTTTAAGAGAAGTGCAACAGTATGAAAGTTGTTGAAAGATAGATTTACCAAAATAATAAGAAGGGTTGGAAACACATGTTACAGTACTTCTTTATATCATCATCAAGGGCTACAGCTATTGTTCTAGTTGAAGTCAGTGAATGGACGTGCAATCTTATGATAGCTGAAGTACAGTTTTGTCTTTCATAGGAAAGATGTTTAACTATTAGTTGACTAGTTCTCCATAATAGTGCAAAGATTGCAAAACATGTTCATCCCTAGGGATGATCTTGTACACTATTGGCCAGATTAGACATACAACTTTTCTAATGAGCATATTCGGTCAGGTACGAACTGCTTATTAGTAAATTCTTGACAGCTGAAAACATATTGACACCACCTTCTAATTCTTAGCTTTACATATTCCACCCATTAAAGATTCTCTATTTTCCAGTGCAGGCTTTTATGTGTATTCTAATGTTGCACATAGTTTACTTTTTGTTAGAGCTATCAATAATGAGGTTAAGATAAGATATAAGAAAAACAGTCCCGAATAACCATTTTAGGTTTTTAGTGTCAGGTCCTTCAAATTCCACACATTGCTAATCATCCATGTTGTTCCATCCACAGTAACTCGTTGAATCGGGTTCAAAAGAATTATAGCAAATTTCTGCATCGTAGTCAAATGACACTTGAAGGCTGTGTACCTCCTATCCTAATAAGTGGCCACCAGTTCACCCTGATTAGCCAGCATCAAGCAGCTGCCAAGGACTACCTGCAAGCTTATAGAGTGCAGCCTGAGAATCCACTTGTAAATCTTTGTGTTGGTAATGAATTCCTACAGCTGATCAGTTCTGAACGTTTATTTTGTTTCTTGCTATGATTGCATTTGTGTTCACAATTCTCAACTTCTTCTGTTGCAGGGACTGCTTTGATTAACTTAGCTCTAGGGTTTAGGCTTCAGAATAAGAACCAGTGCGTGGTGCAGGGATTTGCCTTTCTCTACAATTATCTTCGCATCTGTGATAACAGTCAGGTTTGATTCAGGAACTTCCCTCATTTTGTTTCTCGCTGCCCTGTACTTTTCTTTCTTTTTGGTTCACTACTAGTTGGACTTTTGGCGTTGCAAAGTGCTGCTTCTGAATCTTAAAAAACTCTTCTAGTTTCATACAATTGGCATGATTTTTTTTTCTTTTTGTCGCAAGTATAAAAAAAAAGTACATATTACTATTTTTGGCATTTTGTTAAACAGCTTATGGGATGTTTTGCAGGAAGCGTTATATAATGTTGCTCGTGCATATCATCATGTTGGTCTCATCACTCTTGCGGCTACATATTACGAAAAGGTGCTTTCAAAACAGGAGAAGGATTACCCCCTTCCAAAGCTTCCTTACGAGGGTTCAAGTGTTCCAGAAATTAAGACCCCAGGTTATTGTAATCTACACCGGGAGGCTGCTTACAATCTACATTTAATTTATAAGAAGAGTGGCGCGGTAGATCTTGCGAGGCAGATTGTGAAAAAATATTGTACTCCTTAATACTCACCTTTTATTTAAAGTGTAAATATACTGTGATTATTATCACACTATGCTTTCTCTCCTGCTGGCTATTGAAAGTGCCAACGATTTAGTGAAAATTTTCAATTCGCGCAGACATTAACCCTTTTCATAGCCATTTTTATCGTTGGAGAATTGTTTCAATGGGTGTAAGAATAGCTGGTCTTCATTGAATCCTTTGTTATTTTGGAGAGTACACACAACTAAGCACCAGAATCTATTCTCCTGTTTTGTGAAGTTTTGGTCTTTTCAAAGAGAGTGAACTTTGGGGGTCTTTCCTCTGAAGCTGTATTAGGAATTTGCGACATGTACAGCAAAACCATGAAACTAGTGGTTAATTTAGCTGTTTATCTACTTTGAAGCATATAGTGCACAAGTATATATATTTGATGCCTTTATTCTTTATGTACACTTTGATCAGAAGCTTTTGAATTTCTCACGACAGCTTATGTTTGCTTTGATAACTTGGTGTTTGTAATGCAAACACTTTCATGTATTTGTATTAGTATTTGTATTTATTGATGATTACTACTAAATTTAGGAGTCATTTTATTCGTTGTAGGGAAAATTTTGTAACATAAATCTTCTTTATCGTTGTAGAAAGGAAGAAGAGGATATGTTTAGTAAATAAATACAAATACAAAAACAGTGCAGGTGCAACAGAATAGTGCAGAGAAGTTTGTATCTGTCTAGTACTAATATTACTCCACAATAAGAGTACAGAACAATTCAGAGCTGAATGAGGAAGAGAGAATCAGTATCAAAGTATAATATAATTATTTTCTTCTGCTGATGACGAGCCTTTGACTGACTGACAAACATATGGTAGTCATGATGTTAAAACCGGTCCATCAGTTCGAAATCTGCCGCTGGGCCGCCGACACACACACACACACTAACTATCAGTTATATGAACGTTATGGAGGGGTTTTGGTGAAGCATCCACCAATAACCATAAGGGTAATTTGGTCTGTTGGGAGGGTTTTTTTTTTTCCAAAGTACACTAATAATTTAGTCAATATAAACGTTAATAAGGTAAAAATGATCAAAATAGACCTAAAACAACTTTGGCACCCTAAAAATTCCTATAAAAAGTGATTAATTCATCCAAATTTGCTCTTGATAGTCTTTTGGATCATTGTTATAATATTTATAATAATTTGGTATTAATTATTATGTTAATTCTCTAGAAAACGAACAATCAAGGACACAAATGTCAACTCCGAAAATCAAATTATTAATAGTTTTTCCAAGTAGATCAAGATCAATTTATTGGAATTATCTTATTAAAATATTATGTTACAAATGATAAGGAAAAGTAAATCTTAGATCCCAGTAAACAAATACAAAAAAAAAAACTTTAAATGGAAAGAATGAAGGCATGAGAACTCTAAAGAGACATTATGAAAGTTGTTATGATAATGACACAATTGGTGCTAGACGAAATACAGCTAAACATCAATGCTCAAAAATCTTCATTAAGATCATTTACTTATTCATCTGCTCGTAACAAAGTTAACTTAGCAAAATATATTATTTGTGATGAACAACAATCTTTCACATTTTGTAAGATTGAAGATTATTATGACAATGCAAGTAGTACATTAAATTTTTGTTTACAAAAGTTTTTAGATCTACTACTAGAGCATAAGCTTTTAAAATATTTGAAAAAGAAAAAAAAATTTGAAACAAAATTTTAAAAATATTAGTAAATTATTTTTAACTTTGAATATATGTACTAGCAAACAAAATTATCCTTTAATTTGTATCATGACACATTATTTAGCTGCAAAATAACTTTTACAAAAACTAATTCTTTGTATAAGATCGTTGGAATGTCCTCATACTGGAGTGTAATCATTAAAGCCATCTTACAAGTAGTACGTGAATATGATATTTCTAATAGAATTTTTTTTTTTTTCAATTTCTTTTGATAATGCTAGTAATGATACTTCTTGTGTCAATATTTTTGAAATCCCAATTTCTACCTATATTAGAAGGACAATTATTTCATATAAGATGTGTTTGTCATGTTGTTAATTTAATTGTACAAGAGTGCCTTTAATATTTTAAGTGAATTTAGAAAATATTAGAACATATCTAATTAATTTGAACACCAAACCAAGTAGTCAACATGAGTTTATAATGTTATGTGCACAATATGGTTTGAAATTTAATATATTAGTTAATGATGTACCACATAGATGAAACTGTCTATATTTGATATTGAAATCACGTATTAAATATAAAGATGTTATTTACACACTATAGTAATACAAATTCAAGAGTGACTACCATTTACCTGAAAATGATTGGTTAGTTGCTACTTCAATTTTTGAATTTTTAAATTCGTTTTACAACATACATATATTTTATCCATATTTTATTATTTAACTTCTTTAATTTTAGCAGAGATCTTTAATAATTCTTATTTATTTGCAAAATATAGGCATAAGCTCCTGAGTTTGATTACATTGTTACTAAAATGGAAACAAAATTTCTAAAATATGCTACGATATACTTTTTATATTGTTTAGTTACAATTTTAGATCCTAAAATAAAATTAGATGGTGTATATATATTGTTAGCTGATTTTTATAAAAATATGAACATATAGGTAGGTAACTACAAACATAATTAAAGAATGTTAATTAGTTTATACGAAGAAAAAGTTATTGCGTATCAATCATTAAAGGTAATAGCAGCTCTAGTTTAAGTTCTAAGTTATTTTATGCTAATAGTATCTACAATGAAGAAACAAAAACATTATTTCCTTCCAACTCAAAATTTTTTCGTGTATTTGAACTCCTATGATGAAGATGCAGCGATTCTGGAACATATTTTCAAAATTAGGGTGATGGAAAGCACATGAAAAAACTTATTATATACTTTTTCACACGTGATTTTCTAATGTCCTCGGTGTCTGTGGTAACATTGAAATCTTGTTTTAGTGCAGGTTCAAAAATGTTAAGAAAGAAGAGAAGCAGGATGCTACCAGAAGTTTTGGAAGTTTACGTTTGCGTTCAAGATTAGATTCGTGCGAAAAAAACCCGGCCTCAACACTTAAGAGATGAAAGTGTCGATGTTAATGAGGTAGAGTTTCAAGCTCTTACTAAGAAGTTGAAAAAAGCGATAAAGTCTTGAAGAGTTAGATACATTTCTCTAATAATCGAAAATTTGAATATATCGAAGACCATCATCAAAGGTTCAAAAAAAAGGACACGAAGACCAAAAACTGGAGATAAAATTGTACTTTCACTCTTTCAACTTTCCTAAAAATAAATAAAAATGGTATAAAAATTTCAAATCAATAAAGTTATTTTTATTTTTTTAATTTTTCTTTTCTAATAATATTTTTTTAAATAGTCCAATCCAAGGTCCAAAGTTCGAGACCCCAAACCAATTTTTCTAATAAAACCGGTCCAGATCGGACCAACCCACATCTGAACCGGACCAACTTTTATCGGGTTCTGGCCGAGATGGGATTTTGAATTTAATGTCCATCCCGGTCCGGCCCACTACTCAAGACTGCGTTGGCTCAGCTCGACTCCGATAAATTCGGTCAAATTTGGTCAAAGTCGGTCCAACTGGCCTAGTTAACATCATGATATGTTAGCGACCCCACAATAATCTAGTGGGTGGACAAAAAAAAGATCATGCAAACAATATTCTACAATGAATTTCTCTAATGGCCTGTTTGGTAACCTAGAAGTGGGGTTGAATATGGTAAGAGCAAATATACATTTGGTATTTATCCCACTTTCTGAATTTGTGTCTCTCTGACCTTCCAACTAGTACCTATGCATCCACTCGTCCATCTGGGCATCTAGGAGTCGACCTCCACCCTCTTCTGCTCTTTCCTCCGAGTCCGGGCCATCCACTGCTCAGGCTCGTCAACACCGAACCTATGGGTACAACTACAAAGATTTGTCCTGATCCGTCTAGTCCAGTTTTTCCGATCTTTCGTCCTCAGCCTCTCCTGGCGAAGCGTAACCCTCCGTTTATTTATCAATCCCAATCTCCCCACCCATTCCACTCCGGGAACTACCGTGCCCATTAGCGAAGGAAATGCGAGGCTCGAACCAGGAAATCAGTCGTTATTAATATTATAAATAAATGCCCACAGATTCCGAACCCAGGAAAGCAATGGAACCAACGATGTATTCACAATCTTCCGAGGGGCGGCATTTAAGCCTTCAGATTCATCTCCTTTTCCCCAAGTGCCAAGAACCGGCGAATAAAGGCTCCATGACGGCATCGGACAATAAGCTAATCCGTTCCCAGTGACCCGACTCGATCCAGTGCAAAAAAAAAGCGAGTGAGCGACAAATGATCCAATATCGGACCAAGCGAATATATGTCTCTCAATTCCGGGATTCCAATCCAAATTATGTACGCATTTACTGACCTTACTAGATTTTATGATTCGCTGGGAGAGAAGAGTCAAGGTTCGTTGGCAATTACTTCCTTTCTATTAGTGCCACCGGAAAGGATGAAAAGAGATAAGATGTTGTTGGTTAGCCTGCCCTGGACTCGTAATTGATAGTTTCTGATGAATGGAGATGGCTTCGAGCCTTCACTGAACGATGGGTATCACAATCGAGACTAGGAGAGGTAGCCTCATATCCCGTCCCTGCTTTCGGCTCTTCGGAAGCAGAGTATAAGGGGATGGCAGATGGATTTGAAGTTGAGGGAAAGACATTGAGACTACTACCAATACCAAGTACTTTCGATACCATACCAAGGGGAAGCAGGAATTAGACCAATAGGGCACTGCTCCTTCGGGGGTGCTTTGCTACTTTTCCAAGGGAAATCCGTTGTATTGCTTATTCCTATGCTGATATCGTGCTATTATTGAGATAGGTAGGCGACAAAGACAAGGTCTTTTTCAAGCTATGGGCATTCAATGGTTTCGGTTTACTGTTATAGCTATAGGTGAAAGGCAAGGGATCGATGAGTCATCTATCTACGAATCAGAATCTACATACAAAATTAATTTTTCTAGTCTTTCTTCCTTGATTATCTTTTCTTTGAGAGATTTTTATCATAGTAGAGTAGCGCAAATCGAGTTTTGTTTGATGAATCAATCACTGAAACTACATTTGAGATTCGATGATTTTTCTGACTCCCACCCATTCCTCTCCTTCTCTCTGGCTAATGACTACCCTGGAGGATTAGAGCTTCCCTCTACCCAACTCGTTATCCGAAGGTGACTAAGAAATTCCCTTAGGCCCAGTGACCACATCTCGACTTCAGTCCATTGATGTCCACCCGGCTTTGCACCCGAACTTGATGAAGTGGTGACATCTGCCTTCCCCCTGTAAAAGCTGCTAAGGAACTTCAATCGTCAAGAGCTGCGAAGGAACTTCGATCATTGAGATTCAAGATCGATGAGATAAAAGAAGGTAGGTGCCCTCTACATTGGGGGTTGATTCTAGCTAAACCTAAATATCAAAAACGAATAGGTAAAGGAACTGCAGCTTTTACTAATGTACCAATTGTCGTGAGTTGGGCGGACAACTCGCAGACTAGCTTGGCGAAAGCATGGAATAGAGGCTCTCGACTTTGGTGGGATCCCTAGTTCGTATCGTCTATCGGCTCCCAATTATCATTGCCTACCCGCTCGAAGCCTTTAAGTAAAGGAATGGCCCTCTCTGGGGAATTCCATCAATATTGATCGTAGACAATTGACATTAAGTGGGAAGAGTAGACTTCAAGTATTGGACTTACGTGAGTTGGTCGGGTCAAGGACCTGGGGCAGTCGCTACAGAGTAGACTTGAAACCGAGCGGAAACATGGCTGGGAGTAGCCTTTAACAGTGCTGGTCTACCCCGATTTACCCATTGAGAGGGACTGGCACAGCAATAGAACAAGTCGTCTATATCACGGCTAGATACCGAGTAGGTGACGGACGTCGGGGTTGCTTGCAAGTTATTATACACGCACAACAATCGAGGGTTGCTTGCTTGCAATACGGGAAGGCATTTACTGATTCGAGCTTTAGCTCCCGTTGAAAAAGCCAAGGAAGATAAGCAGAATCACACTTGCTGGTAAGGATCATACTGCAAAGAACTGGTACGGTTAGTCAGGAAAGATGGTACATTATTCGCTGCTTGATATCTAAAGCTATGTGCATCATATGATGTTTGGACAGTCCCAGTATGAACCCGGACTACTACCCATCTCTCTAACGAGATCAGGTATACCTAGATCCCTTCTTCTTTATCATAGAGAACTGATGTCAATCAGAAGGCGAGATTCGAAAGCGGAGGCTTGGGAATACGAATTGATCCCATCTTCATAACTATAACTGGGAACTCGCCCGACTGAATTTGCTTCCTTTCTGTATAGATAGGTTCCGTGAGTTTAATTTACCTTTGCCGGATAGAGAGAAAGGAGCGTAGCGACTATTCATGTAAAAGAGGCAGGAGAGACAACAGTGAAGATAAGGGGAAAGGGAAGCAATCAGTGAAGTCCCCACACTCCACCCCTCAAGGAGGGAAGATATCACCCCAAGAGAAGCATATTTCACCTCCGATGGCACTTTGTGCCGCTTGCCGAAGGGCAGTTTACCTGCGGCGAGTCAAGCATCCTATGGGGCAAGCCATAAATTGCAATATGCAGAATAACATCGATCGTAGTGCTGGAATTCAGAAGCATGCTTATCCATGTCGTCCAAGGATGACAAGGCTCCAAGTTCCTAGGGGGATTGAATAGAGGAAAGTTGTTCATCCAAAGGACCATACCACTCACTCGATCTCAGAAGAAAAGATTACAGAGGAGAAGAAGTCAGGAGAGAGATTAGCGACGGAAAGAGGCGCTCCATCCATGGCAGACAGAAAAAAAGAGAGAACAATACATATCCATGTTTTCGACATTCTTTGTTTGGTAATTTTGTTGTATTTGGGATTGGAAAGTATAGTTTTTTTAACTTTTGGTTGCAAAATCGGATTTGTGATTGGATCACCAACTTTTGAATTGGTAACCTTACCTACACATACATGTTTAAAATCCATACAAATGGCCACAAAACCCATATTCTGAAAAAGAAAAAGAAAAATAAAGCTAAATTTCAACTTGATACCCTTAATTATCCAAGTTTGTTCAACATAACATAATACCCTGAACTTTTTTTTTAGCAACAACTTAATACCATCAACTATTAAAAATTTTAACTTTGTACAAAAAAATAATAATAATTCCAAACTACCCCCCCCCCCCCCCCCCCCCCCCCCCCACCCTCATTTTTCGGTCGGCGATGACTCCCCCCTCCCTCTCTGGCGGCGATGACCCCCCCCCTCCCTCTCCTCCATCTCCTACTTTTATCTCAACACTGCCATGATAAGAAAAAAGTAAATCCAAATTAGAATTGAACTAACAAATAAAAAATAAAAAATTGTTGAAGAACTGCACATTTGGAAGAAAAATATTAAATTGTTGGCTCACCACGTAGAAAATGTCAAACTTTGCTTACAACTTACAGAATAACAATTGCTTCAAAAAAAAAAAACTTACACAATAACAAAATGAGATATAGTTCCATACATCATTTCCTTTATTAACACAAAAAAGTAAAACACCTTAAGCAGAAGTCTTCTTCACCAAAATGAGAGCTTCAAAATGAGTGCAAAGCTTCTAAAGAGTCCGACGAGCTTTCAGGGTCTCCGATCTTCCACTAGGTTTCCGGCAGCTGTGGAGAGTGGGAAATGCACTCAAAGTGTGTATTGGCCAGTGCGGGCCGGCCCGCGGCCCGGGTCAACCGGGTTTGACCGGGTCCGGGCCGGGTCGAGCTCAACCCGAAGAGAGCGGCGGGCCCCGGCCGGTCAACAAATAATCCGACCCAGTCCAGACTCATGACCCGGTCAAGGTAGGACCGGACCGAACCGGTCTGGGTTCGGGCCAGTCCACGGTCGGGTCCAGAAAAATAATATTATTATTATTATTTTTCGGACCGACTTGGTTCAGTTTTTTTATTTACTTTAATATATATAAAAAATTATATATATATATATATATATATATATATATATATATATATTATTTCCTAAAAGAAAAAGAAAAAGAAAAAAATCGAACCGGGCCGTCCGAATTGGACTCGGCCCAACCAGAGGATGGACCGGGCCGGACGGGCCGAGCTTGGGGTCAAATCCTCCGACCCAGCCCGGACCGGTGGGAGGAGTGGGCCAGAGCGGGCCAGTCCGTTGACCGGGTCCGGGCCAACCCGGACCGGGTTTGACCGGACCAGGTCCGTGGCAGATTCCGGGCCGAGCCGCCCGTTTACACACCTTGAGAATGCACTAGTGAGCGATTGTAACCAAACTCACCTAAAATCAACATTGTAATCTTGTAGTTGCAACCATTATTAATAGTGATATTTCTATTCTTGCCTTGGGTCATTTAACAATTAATATATGTAGGAATGTAAAGAATATAAAACATCACCATTCGGCGTTTCTTATCCACGATCGTTTAGCATTTCCTGTAAACAAGTGTTAACTTGCTCCATTCTACATAAGACATCATTAGCAGTGTAGCATATCTATATGAATGTCACTGGCCACAAGCCATCTAGACTATTTATGGAATTACGTCTCTTTCAGCATAGGTAGATATCCCCACTAAAAATCTCGTTATTCATGTGCTTGTACTTCAGCACGAGTTATTCATGTTCCTCCTAAGCGGAATCGATTATGTGGCTACGGATATCGTTTGAGAAAACCAGACATTGTACACAAGTTGTTCATGATCATGCATGCATATGCAATCTTAACATATCAAGCATGATAACAAAAAATTTAAATAAACATGTCACTGTTCTCTTTTGTCTTACCACATTTCCTCGAGCCATAGTCCGTAATTCTTACTGCCTAATCCAGGGACTTTACCTCTTACTGCCCAATCCAAGGACTTAGCATAAATGATGGCTCAACGGTCTCAAACATCTTTCCACGGTTCTATTCTTGTTACAACAATATAGCATTCTTTTACAGCACGTTAACAACAATGTGCTTTATTATCTTTTTATCTTTTGAAACTTTTGCTAAGGTATCATTGATCAAGAACACAACGCAATAACGAAAAAAATTATTTTGTTAAGCGTGAGCATTAAGGAAAGTAGAATCAAAGCCACTCATCGTTGGTGAATTGCCGAAAGAAAAAAAATTCACGCGACGGTCAAATTTTGCCTATTCGATCACCTACATTTACACCAACAAAGATTCAATACTCTTATTCTTTTTCACTCAGAATTCGATATGAATGCAAAAATCGATGAATGCAAGCAATGAAAAGATCTATCGAAAAGATCTACGAAAATGTATCCACAAAACTAACAACGAAAGCATACACAACGAAACAAATAGTGAAAAAGTTTTAGGAAGAGACTCTTATATAGAGTCCATTCTCCAAGACACGATTCACAATTCACAATTCACAATTCACTGCCACTGGATGTGACGGTTATTCTATTTGAAAAATGTTTGTATGCTTTGTTTTTGTTTCTATTCGTGCAACATATCTGTTAGTTAACTCAGTTTTGATCAATGTGTTCCATAAAAGCTCAAAAAAAGACGATGTGATTTAGGAAACTCCAACTCTTGAAGCGGTCCCAAGCACCTTCAATATTTGTACATTTCTCTCCTCTACTCAATTTCCTTTTTTCCCTTTATCACTTCTTTCAGTTTTATTAGTATTTCTTTTGCAGTTTTCTCTAGTAATAGTATCCGTGATTAAGCACTGAAGTACCTGTTTATGTTTCACATCACGTTTTGTATAAATATTTAAGCATCTAATCCTACAATTATTGTTCTTGTGGTTTTCAGCTTCCACAGTAACAGCAGACTCAATGGACCTGTGCTCCAAGGACTGGTTCCTTGCCACTTTGGGTGTTGAGCTCATCATACCTGAAGAATCCTGCAGTGGTATATACTTGTACTGAGTCCTACTGTGTCAAATTCGGAGAGTAGACATACATACTATACTGATGTTTCTAGATAACACTAGAAGTAAATAGCTCCCAATATAAATCTTAATACTGCTTGAACAAAAAATTATGACTTGAATTATGACTTGAGCCCTCTCTTCCAAAGTGAATTTACTGGAAATGAAATGAAAGAATCTGCAGGAAGAATAGCTGGCAATATGTTATATGGTATAAATGATCAAACTGATAACATCCGCAGAAAGTGGCTGACCAAATGAGAAACAAGACAATTATACCATCATCTCAATTTCAAAGTACACACTAAATCACCTCTAACCCTTCTCAATCACATATGAGAAAACAACACAACCACCACAATGTAAGAGAAGAAACAACCAAGTTGCACAAATAACACAAGTCGGAAATTTGCAGAATCAACATAACATACATTCCTGCCTTAGATCAAGAGAAATACATGACAATCTTAGCAAACTGGAATTTCACGATGCAGTGCTAGTGCAGCTGCCAGTTTCAAGTAAATAGCCCAAGCAACAGTCTCTCCTTTCACCTCAATTATTCCTTCGCCTCAGTTATTAGGTCCGCATCCTGCTGCTCTCTGCAGCTCTCACCTGGAGGAAATATGGGTGCGACTGCTCGGCAACATAAATAGAAACAATGGTTATATCAAGGCAGGTGTATCCAGTGAGAATTCACAAACAGAAATTATAACTCTAGGATAAAGCCACCAACGATATCATGTGGACCGAGGATAAACTACAATGGCATCAAGCACACAGATTGGTCGTGGCCTAAGGCGCCATCGACATTAGGAAAGAAGGCAGAGCATAAAAGTTGGTGGATCTTCCCACAGGGAGGAGTTGGGCATCTAGGATCGAGATAAGGTAAACTGGCGTAGGGTTAGGGGTGTCAGCTCTAGGTGGCGTTGGGATTAGATTGTGCTAGGTTAGGCTAGGGTTTGGGAAGTGTTAGGTTTTCTGTTTTGGTACTTGGTAGTGGTGGTGATGGGCCATGGCTAGGGTGATGGAATCTCTTTGTGTGAGCAGAAGGTGGAGAGCTAGGTTTGGGATGAGCCTTGCTCTGGTATCAAATTGAAAATGAGCTCAAGTCAATGGGATAGATTCATTGATGTGGTGCGAGTACAAATTTATAGGAGGTAAGCCACCCTCTCTCTTTTTCTCTTTTTTTTTTCTTTTTGTAATACTTATAGGAGGTAAGCCCCCCTCTTAAATTCCTATCCAATGTGGGGGACTAAAGATGTGTTTTGGGGGGGGGGGGGTTGGGGAACGAAGTATGAAGACAAACTATTCCAACACTTCTTATGGACCAAAAGATTATAGGATAATTCGTGCGGGCAGAAAAAAAAAAAAGAGGGACCAAGACGAACAAAACATAGAATTGATACAAATAGAGGAGTCTTCAAGCGAAGAGCCAAAATGTAAATGATAGTGCAGTGGGGGTAAGGAAGCGTTCTACTTCTAATCCACTTACCATTGCTTCTCTGGCCGTAAGCCTATCTTGGTGATCATAACGGAGAAGTTTGTCCAGAAAATCCATTGCCTGCATTGAATGATATAATAGTCAAAACCAAATAAAAGCAAAACATATTTACACAAAGGGGCAAAAATGGACGAGTAACTTTGTAGCCTTAACATGCCTAAAGAAGAAAAAGGAATAATAACAAACCTCTGGGGAAACTAAATGCTGATTATCTGCATTGATAAATTTTGACCAGGGTTTCCTGCTGTGCCTGAAACAAATAAATTTAAGTACGAGAACCATAGAATGACAAACAAGATACATGCCCTATCAATTAAGTCAAATACGTGGATCACTTCTCATGATTCTCACAACTGACTATTATACAACTCAAACTACATGTCACAAAATCAAGTACCTTCCAACAAGGGCTTCAAGTTGAGGATCAAGCTCTAACCGGTATTTGTTTAAGTAAGAATTTAAATCATCAGTTCCAAGTACCTGGAGAGTAGATAAAGACGAGAGGACTAAGTCATCTGTAACCATATACAGTGTCTGTGTGTGCATCTGTAAGCCTGCATTTATATATATGCATATATCTACTTATGGTGATGGTATGTGTATGCATGGCGATGCGTCCATGTGCATTGTAACCATATACAGTGTCTGTGTGTGCATCTGTAAACCTGCATTTATATGTATGCATATATCTACTTATGGTGATGGTATGTGTATGCATGGTGATGCGTCCATGTGCCAGAGGTCTAAGTCATCTGTAACCATATACAGTGTCTGTGTGTGCATCTGTAAGCCTGCATTTATATGTATGCATATATCTACTTATGGTGATGGTATGTGTATCATTGTATGCATGGTGATGCGTCCATGTGCCATATGCACGTACCAGTATGTGTGTGTATCCGTGTATGTGGGTTCAATTAACCCATCTGAAGCACAAGTTCGTCACACTACTGCAAAGCAAGTTGGCATCCATAGAGAAGATGAACACAACCTGATAAGTTTCCTACAAGCTTCAATATCTGTTGTGTGGATAAGTTTAGGTTCACACCAAGACCTCATTATCAAATGAAGTCTGTATATGAAGCCAATAAAGTAGCTAACACTGTAATATGAACAGAAGAAAGAAGAACTTCCACGTATATAAGACTTCTAAGTTTGACAACAATCAAACAAGAACCTAGATGAAAGTTAAGAACTAATACTAATCATAGCAAGGTGTCCTCAAGTAAAGAAACTTCGCCAAGTGAAAGGAATTCATATCTCATGTGCACTAACTTGAGAAAACATAAGCATATCAGTAAGAACATTACATATTAAATATCTCAATGAAACTATTAACTCAAAACAACAGTATAAAGTAAAAAACATGAAGTTGACATCTACCTTGGCAATTTTCACAAGTTGATCATGGTTGTCATGGCCATAGAAGAAGGGTTCCTTGCGAAATATCTGCAAACATAACAACAGAGAATGACCAAACCATGAGTGATAAAATCGAATCATCAATGGCACACAAGGAATCATAGATAAACAAATAGTGACTGCTATTGCAGGCCGGATCGAGAAAACTTTTACCATTCCCACAAACATGCAACCAAGACTCCACATATCCAAGGAGTAGTCATAATCTTGTAAATCAACAAGGAGCTCCGGTCCCTTAAAGTACCTGGATAGAAAGAGATTATGTCATTAGTCTTCTTTTTATAAAGTCTAAGAGAGTTTTACACTCATTTCTAGGAGTAGTATGCTTGACGTGGAACAAAATAGTATCATAAACAGAAGTATCATGATGCTTAGTTTTTACTATGGAAGCCTTTATTTTTAAGAAGATTAATGACAATATTTAGAGAGAAAAAAGGGATTTACATATTGTTCTCATTGATTTTAAAAATTTATGATAAAGTTCTTAGGAAGATAATGTGGTGAGCTTTGGATAAGTAAAAAACTCCTATTAGCTATAATGAGACCTAAGGATATACATGATAGAGTTACGAACCGTGTGAAACATTGGAGGAGATACTAACCCATTTCTTGTTGGCTTACATCAAGAATCAACATTAAGCTATTACTTTTTTGCTCTAGTTATGGATGAAATTACTAGGCATGGCCATGAAGATTTTTTGTGGTGTATGATGTTTGCTGAGGATATTTGTGGTATATGATGATTGCTGAGGATATTGATTCGGTTGATGAGACTAGCAAAGAGTTTAATGCTAAAATAAAATATGAAGAGAAACTTGAAATAATGGTTTAAAAGTATTACAACGAAAATACAGTATATGAAATGTAACTTCAATAATAAAGCAAAGAGAAATGAGAGGGGAAGTACATATAGATGAACAAGGGATACATAAGAGTGAATGTTTTCGACAGTCAGGATCAATTATTCAACATAATCAAGAGAATGAAAAGGATGTCTTGGACATAATTAAAACAAAGATGGTTGAAATTGAGCACTTCTGGAGTACTTTATACTCGTATGATAGCACTTTGAAATATAAAGAAAAATTCTATAAGATTGTTATAAGACCGGTCATGCTTTATGGATTAGAGTGTTGGGCATTTAACAAACAAAATATCCAGAAAATTAGTGTAGTCAAAATGAGGATGCTAAGATAATGTGTAACAATATACTCTATTCGTCGAAAGATAGAGGTAACAACAATTGAGGACAAGATGAGAGAATCTTATGCAATGTTTACCAATAGATGTTGTAAACCCTATGATCAAGAATATCATGTTATATATTTGTACACTTCCCGCATTCCAATAAATTCTTGATTATAAACCTATGTTTCTTCATTTATAATTCGTTGCAGCATTTTTTTCTTTATTAAATCAAGAAAATAATACATTTAACCTCTTTTGCAAAATCTGAAATATCCTATGCAAATTTTATTTTGCATATTAAACTTTTATTCGCAAATCCCAATTTCTTATCCCCCAATCTATCTCTAATGTGGAAGAAAACCCACATTCTCCCTTATAGCTAGAAGGGTACTCCGGACCACCACCACTATACTCCTTATCCTCTCCTCATTTCTTCCGATCCGCAACCCAGCCTCTATCCGGCCCTATCCGGCCGACCCATTCCGACGACCCTGTCCTCCATCACCTAGACCGGACCCGCCGATACTTTGCGGCGCCCAGAGCAGCAGATCCAATCCTCCATTGCAACTCGGCCACGCTAATCCCTCCGCCACAGCCCATGACCCCAACGCCCACTGTCATCACCCCGGTCGACTATCCCCCCCAAGCTGCCAACACACCCGCACGTCTGCCTCAACCGACCCGACCTGATTGCACAAGGTGTGCAGTCGGTGCACTGCCCAACCGACCACAAACGTTGTCGCCACTTTCGAACGCCTTGTCGGAGATCCCCTACTAGTGCGCTGAACCCCCACACGCCTCCCCGACCAATTGTCGTCACCCTCGACCACCTGCATTGACTGGGATCTCATTTCGAAACCGATTCCCGATGATGTGGGCGAGCATTATTTGATTCAAAACCAAAAAGTATGCTTCGAAGCGCCATTTTTTAGACGCAATTTCTCCCAGCTCGGTGCTCTGATTCCCAATCAGCTTCTTCGACCTAAAAGCTGGTATGAACCTCTTTGCTCACGCTTAGTTTCATTCGAAATCAATATCAATTGCTAGAAGAAAACTGGAATCAAAGTCGACTCATTAAATCAAAATTATGTAGCAAATTTTGGGACAAACTTCATGCATCGATTACTTCCCCGTGGAACCGATTCCCGATTCATCACTTCTTAATGAGAGCTCGTATAACCACCTTGCTTCCTATTAAATTTCATTCAAATATATTGTCGTTTGGTTAATCAATTTCGAGGCGGAAGTAGGACGCTCAAAATTTAAATGTATTATTTAAATCCTTCATAACGAACAATACTCCGTCAATCCGTCTCCATCGGATTCCTAAACAAATATCACCATTGAATTTGCGGCGTCAATTTAGCATGAATTGACATATAATTTGCTAAATTTAGACTCCAACTAATTGTACTCTTATCCGGTACCTTGCGGTCCCGCTTGTGGATCTCGCCTGACTCTGGACCGACGAATTTCTTCACTGTGATGGAATTGGACTTTTGGGCAGGCATTCTTCTCGATTTATATCATCGTGAGCTTGTAGGAAAATTTATTTCGGCATCCAACGTTATCTGCTCCGACTCGATTTGTGTTATTCTGTATTCGACACGTTTGTGTCGGTACGTCGACTCTTCACCAATCGTTTATCAAATCCCCTATCACCGTAAGAGAAGTATTATGAATTTGTGCATCAATTGTGTTGAAGGCACAAGTTTCCATTCTTCACAGGAAGCTTCAGCAGATGCACACACTCATAGTGGGGAATATATATATTTCATTATGTTGACAAGTGCATTGAAAAAATTGGGCCAAAATGTGTAGTTCAAGTTGTGACGGATAATGCATCCAATAACATGGCAGCAACCAAATTGCTGAAGAAGAAAAGGCCTACTATTTTTTGGAGCTTGTCTGACACTCACACATATGCTTGTAAGGGATTGCTAAACTACCAAAATTCAAAGATGTAATCAAGAAAGCAAATACGTCCACGATGTTCATTTATTATCACCATAGGACATTGGTCATGATGAGAATATACACAAAAATGTATGACATAGTGAGACCGGATGTGACTCGATTTGCAACAACATTCTTGACTTTGCAAAATTTGTATGAAAAAAGACATCAATTTCATGCAGTTGTGGATTCTTCTGAATGAGAAACAAGCAAATTGTGTCATAGTACCTCGAAAGGGAAGAAAGTCTATGTTACTGTGGTGAGTGCTAGCTTTTTGGTGGTGTAGCACTATGCTTGTGAGTCTCCATTAGATTGATCGATGGAGATAAAAAGTCATCAATGAGATTTATTTACAGAAAACTTCAGGGAACAAATAAAGGTTGTGTTTCAAAACAATGAGATGAGCTACAGACCGATCAAAGAAATTATTGATTCAAAAGCTACATGTCGCCTTTATAGTCAATTGCATTTGGCGTACTACTTATTGAATCCTTATTATGCATATCAAGATACTAATAGTAATAGCTTTTATTATCCAACAATTAATGGGCTAATATAATGTGTCGAGACTTTATTCTCCTATGATTTGGACATACAAGATCGAATGATGAATGAGTTGGTCAAGTACAATATGAACGATGGTTCATTTGGAAGAGCCTTGGTATTGAAAAGATGTATGAACAATGATGAAAAGTATAATCCAAGTAAAATTAGAACTATAGAATTATTTAATGTTTGATTTAAGTTTCATTGAAATTGAATTTCTATTTGCTAATAATTGCAATTTATTTTGATCAATAGTAATTTGGTTGTCAAACTATGGAGGTTCTACCTCCAATTTGTTAAGAATTGCAAAAAAAATCTCTTTAACTTCAAGTTCATCCGGATGTGAGAGAAATTGGAGGCACGAGGGTATAATCATAATACTAATTTATTCTAGTCAATAACTAACTTTGTATGATTTTTTTCATGTAGATACATACAAAGAAAAAAAAATAGGCTAGATGTGGAAAGGTTGAACAATCTAGTCTATGTGCAATTCAATGCAAAACTCATAAAAAAAAGAGGTGAATCGTGATGTACTACACGGTAGTGAGCCAATACATGCTCAATGATGGATTGTAGATGGTGGTGATGAAGATGATGGCGGACCACACTTGAGAGTTACTTGGACAATGGTTGCACAAACATCGGATGCGGATTACTACTTACAACCTAGAAGTAGTAGAATTGTTATACCAGAACAAAAAGTTGAATCGGATAATGGCACCGAAGAGATGAGGATGTTGAGTGTGAATCTAATGGCCCTTATGTAATATTTGTTGATTATGAAAATGAAATAGGATCCGTAGGATGCAGACGGACACTTAGAGGAAAAAGAGGAGAGACTTTGTTATTGTAATATTTTGTTAAATATATGAATTATATTTGAACTTCTACTATGACTTTGACTATGTTTGATTATGTAAGACTTCGAATTTGGGATTTTATTTTCAGTTCAACAGGATTTTATTTCAGATTTTATTTTTTAAGGGGGCAACCGCCTAGATTTAGGCAATGCCTAAGCGGGCTAGGTAGCGGGTGCCCGCCAGCCTAGCACTTTTACAACCTTGGTGAGCCTTGTGGCACTGAAACACCCTTCTTTTTTGCTTTGTTGTCGTTGTTGTACCATGATGTTTAGTTTTTAACAAACAACCATTGCAAAGTATGGAGAAGTTAGGTTTCTACTGCTTGGTTAACACCTCAAATCATCAACACTTGTCCCGGTGCCAAAATGAGAATTTCGGATAATAAGAACTCACCTAAAACCATCTTGCAAGAATTAACATGGTTTCAATTTATTTCTTCACCAAACTGATGCTTGTAGAAGATAATAATCTATATCTTATCAGCTCAATGAAACTTTGAACCAGAAACAAAGAAAACGGTGCAGCAAAATACTGAGGAACTTGGTATACTGGCGGGTTTGGTTGATCCCGTAAAGACCATAACTCAATCTGTTAAACAAAGTGAGAAGGTCGAAAAGTTGCTAAAGATCTTGGACTCATCAATACTAGGGTGATATAACCAATGAGCAGATTAAGACCAGAAAATCTGTTAAACAAAGTTAGGTCGCAAAAGATGCTAAGGATCTTGGATTACTAGACCTAGGAGTGAAATAACCCAGTATGAGTAGACCAAGTATTCTAACCATGCCTGATCGACTTCGCCAATTCCTTTTTCTAGCAGTAAGAAATGAATGAATATCATCAATTCTTTATTCTTTTCTTCAAACATCTTTTTCTTTAGAAGATAGGGATGTGAAGCTACCCAATATGCCTTTACTTATAATTTTACTCGATCTATAAAAGGGGTGCAAACCTGGCTTCCAAGATTAAATTTCTTTTTGAGATAAATCCTCGGTCAAATTTATACAGCCTGATGCACTGAAAAAACATCCACAGACCAGTGCTGAATCCATTCATTTGAAGGAGCTCTACTTAAAAGCCTAAAAGACGCTCTTAGCATAAAAATATTTAGTTTTCATCAAAAGATGATGATCGTCACCATTTATGGTTTCAAACATGTACATAGATCAATGCCATATATTACCCTTCCATTCCCTGTTTGCAAACAATCTAGTTATCCAACTTAAGTCTTCGCTTGAAATCCTGTATAGAGCTATCATATCGCTGTAATTAAAATTAAAAAAAGGACAACAAGGAAAAACCTTATGGAATATGAAACTCTAATATCAATCCCATGTAAGTTATTCCTTCATGAAAGTTCCTGGAGATATTTTCAGATTTTCTGGAAAAATCTGAAAAAGCTATATTAATGCTTTTTGTACAATATTAAAGGGGAATCACAAGAATAGCTATATCAAATGAAATAGTATAAAGGTAGACACATTCTAAAACCGACAATAAACCCTACCTCGAAGCGACTCGAACATTGTATTCCTTTCCAGGATGATAGAATTCAGCTAAGCCCCAGTCTATCAAACGGAGTTTTCGGAGCTCGTGATCGATCATAACATTGTGAGGCTTGACATCTCGATGCATAATTCCTTGTGAATGACAGTAATCTAATGCCTACAATAATAAAATAACAGGGCATTTAATCATGCAAGGAATCAAAAAATTAAGATAGAAGTTAACCCTATTTCATGCTCTACCAAGAATAGAATATTCCAACAACTTCAATATAAGCATCTCCAAAATGATGTAACCTCGGAATATGAAGGTATACTTTTATCATGTCCAAAATTAGATCCTAAAAGGATGCTCAAGATGCCATGGAAACTAAGACATGGTAGAAGAAGAGCAATACCACTACAGAAATTAAAAAAGTTTTGTGTATTACATTCGAGGGCAAAAAGTCCCAATCCTCACTGCCTTGGTATATTATCTCGAAGTGTTAAGTAGACTCGTCTGATTAAAACAGTGAATTGCATCTAAATGAATAATGACCACTTCAGCTGGCCTGGTTTACAAAAAGTAGTCACCTCATGCCGTTTATTTTTGTCACCCTACAATGGTACATGTATGCAGCCTAGTTCTCCTGTATGGATTTTAAATTTTTGCCATATCAGACACTTCATGGCCCCATCGAATTTTGACACCTAATTTCGTGCCTACAAATAATAGGTTCTCTTGTTCTATTTCTTAATATTTTCAATAATCAAGTGATGAAAATATGGATCAAGATCGAAGAGTTTTGGTATGACTAAGACAGCTTCAAAAGTTTCCCAAGGATTGCCAAATCAGAAACCTAGAAATCAACTAATTCAAATATCTGAGTTCAGCACTAAGAGTGAATTTAAGTGAAAATGTAAATATCTTGAGTTGCCTATTTTGCGAGCCCCTTGCCCCTTTCATCTCCCTACACTAATATGCAAATATCTACTTTTAATATGTCTGACATGCCCTTGCCCTTCCATCTCTCTCCTCCACCAAAAGCTCCGTTGTAGTCGACAAGATTAAAGGGAAAACTCAGGTGGAAGGATGGAGATTATATCAATCAAGCACATGGATGCAAGAATCCAACACAAGATCTTGATGTATGAAACTACATGAAGTGTGACAATAATCAAAGTATAGATGCTATCCTAGAATGATGTAAAATACACGATGAAACATGCTCAACTCAAGTAATGAAATCAATAATGTTGCAAACCTAACAGTAAACAACCAAGAAAGTATTTGAAGTTCACAATTGCATCTAAAGTAAAGTTAGGATTATACCTAAAGATTGGAGTAGAACAACACAAGCAAAACATGCCCAATCAAATCCTGGAAGATGGTTATCTGCTTCAAAGCCTTTGAGCCCAAGATCGGACGATCAACCTTGATTCTTTGTGTTGGATCTTAATTATAGATGATGGTGCAATAGATTAGGGTTTTGGCTTGATTGGGTTTCAATGGTGTATAGAAGCGAGGGCTCAGCCGCTCAAGGGCTATCGTGTTTGCAAGATAGAGTGAGGGGTGTTGTTGCTATCAAACCTGCAGGAAGAAGGGATAGTAGGATAGTCTGCTGTTGTTGTGGCTGTCGGGTATGGTGCTGCCAATAAGAGAACAAGAGGGAGATGAGACCTGGTCAAGTGGACCATCATGTAGAAGATGAGGGTAAAGGCTGGGCTGTTCACAGGAGATGAACAAAATAAGAAGAGGCCTCATCAAGTTCACAAGAGTTGAGAAAGGGCAGGTCTGCAGTCAGGTCCTGGTGTGGGCTGTAGGTGGTGGTGCAAGGCTGCAATCAAGAGATGGGCTCCACAGGTGCTATCCAGGTTGGTGCAGCAGCAAAGAAATCAGCAGGGAAGGGGTGATCTCGGCAAGGTAACGAGAGTGAGAAGAGAATAGGGAAGAAAGGGTTGTGGCTTTTAAGGCTTCACAACAAGGATAGGGTTTTTGGCTTCACACTCTTGCACTTCACAAGCAATCACAAGGAAATCAATCCAAAATCTCAATTTTTCATTAACTATATTATATACATCTTATAGTTATTGCATTTTAAACTTGGCCAACAAGCAACCAAGTTTATAAATAAAAGAAACTCCAGAATAAAGTAAAATTGGAATCCTAATCCTAAAACTTGACTCAAATAATTCAGACCTATGTTACCTAGACTCATGTACGGGTATCTGGTATGGGTACATATCCAAGAGTCGGACCCTTCAAACTCATAATTGAAGGACACACAGACTCGGCTAAAAAGGATCCAAATTTTGGATACGGGTATGAGGATATGACTATTAAAATAAATACATTTGAATATTGTTTCATAAAAAGACACATCATGTAATTAAATTTGTATGGATTCATAAAAGATATGTAATTAAATTTGCACGGTTTCATAAAAAGATATACTCTCTAATTAAATTTATATGATTTCATAAAAGGACACAGTTGTAATAAAGTTTGCATTGTTTCATATATTTAAGCTTATAATTCAATTTGCATGATTTCATAAAAATGCATCATGTAATTAAATTTGTAAGGTTTCATAACTTTACTACCAATCCACCATATTAAAATAAACTATCTACTTCACTACCAAATTAAAATAAACTATTTACTTCATTACCAGTCTTCCGATTGTCACTATAAAGGACCATGAATGATCCGATTGTCAATGTGGAGGATCGGGTACGAATTCTATACCCATACCCATGTCCTACCCGGTGGACACGGGTACTTCTCTTAAAGTGGAGAGTCCGGGTAACATAGATTCAGACTCAACTTTGACTCGAATTCAAACTGAAAGAAATAAACCAAAGACTCTGGAACTTGAATTGGATCTCCATCACTCCACCTTCATTAATTTTGTTTCTATCTTTACATATGGCAGCTTTTCTAGCTATAGAATTCTACATACACATGTAGTAACTCGAAACCCATATATGTTCAGATTTCAGAGCAAACTTTGTGTGAAATATTAATTCCTTTCTATATGACAATATATTTGATGATATGATAAAGATAGCTTCAGCATAGTGGACACTACAGTTATCTGAATTTCTTATGCTAGATATCTCAATGGGCATAAAATGTGGTTCTAATTGCATGTGATTGCATGTGAAGTCTTGCAAAAATAATGCATAAACACGTGTAGTAACTCGAAACCCATATATGTTCAGATTTCAGAGCAAACTTTGTGTGAAATATTAATTCCTTTCTATATGACAATATATTTGATGAAATGTTAAAGAAAGCTCCAGCATAGTGGATACTACAGTTATCTGAATTTCTAATTGCATGTAATTGCATGATATATATATATATATATATATATATATATAAAATTCCTTTCGATATGACAATATATTTGATGATATGTTAAAGAAAGCTCCAGCATAGTGGATACTACAGTTATCTGAATTTCTAATTGCATGTGAAGTCTTGATATATATATATATATATATATATATATATATATATATATATATATATATATATATGCTAAATTCATAATGATTCTTCAATGTCAGCAACTTGATCAACTGAAAGCACAGAAATATAAATAAAGGGTCAGAAGAACACCTTGAGAAGTTCATAGATGTAGTAGCGTATGTCGTAATCTGTCAAGGTTGGGTACAAAATTTTAAAATCTGTACTGTTGACATATTCAAATATCAAGCTAGGTGTTTTTGAATGCTGATCCCTGACAATATCAAGAAGCTTCACAATATTTGTGCCACCGCAAAGGTTCTGAAGTATCTTGATCTCCCTCTTTATCTGAAAAGTAGGAACAGAATAAACATTTCCATGAGAATATCCACCATGATGAAATCAGTTATCCAGAACTTGTATCCCACAGAAATACTTAAGCGAGTTGTGTAATTAGTTGGCAAACTAGTTAACAATTACAGGCACAGCTACTTATACCCAAAATTAGCTCCTACAAAACGGAAAAATAACTGGCTTCCACAGGTTATAGCTTGCAACTAATTTATTAAGTATCTATAATGATTAGAATCATTAATGTGTATGTACGTTAATACTTGAAATAATTCTCTGTATTCACATCTGATAGGCAGAGATCAGTGTTACTTCATTTTCGTGTCAATTGACACACTGAAAATTTACATCAACTAGATTCTAAACGGCGGTAGGCGGGTACACGGCGGAACATTATTTTTACTATTTTAATACAGTTTTTTGCATTATATACATATTTTAAGAATGTTTCATGCATAACTATGTTGTAGAACAAAGATTTATTAAGTTTTAGTCTTGTAAAAGTGAATCATAGGCCCATAATGCTTACAATTGTTTGGCCAAAACATCTTGTTAGGTATTTCTCTGCCTAGGCGTCCACCTACGCCGCCTACCCCGCCAAAGCTCAGTTGGCCGCCTACTCCACCGTCTACCGAAAAGCGGTGTGGAGAGAGACCGTCTACCGCCTAGGAGGCATTTAGAACATTGAAGTCATCAAGTGACAAAAAGAGAAAATGTATGGCAGCTTTTGAGTGCAAATACATCTTCATTTGAGCACCTCAAATATATCCAGAAAATGATCATGTCAGAAATGAGAATGCTAAGTTGGATGAAGGGCAATACAAAGAAAAGATAGGCCAAGAAAAGAGTGTATTCGTGGGAAGTTGGAGATGGAGTCAATTGAGGAAAAGACGAGAGAAAATGCCTCATGTAATTTGGGCATGTGCAGCGTAGACCAATAGCTGCATTGGTTAGGACTTTGGGGCGATAATATATTAGTTAAAGGAGCTGACATACTAGGAGTAGGCCTAATAGGATTTGGATTGAGGTTGTAAAGAAGGATATGATGTTTGTTAATTCGCAGAGGACGTGGAACTTAATTGAGATGACTGAAAGAAAAGGATCAAATAGGCGAGCACAATAATTTGGGATAAAGCCTTTGTTGTTGTCGTTGTTTAAATGCTCTAGAAGGTGTTATCAACATAGTTATATATCAAGTTCTATATTTAAATATTGTAGGAGAGGATTATGTTATGAAGTTCCATATCTAGCACTTTGTGGAGTTCAAGTTGATATTCAGCTCCTCTCTTTTTTTGACTAGCAGCTTGAAAATCAGCAACTTGTCATAGTTATAACTTATAATGTTCATATATTAAGCAAACTGTGCAAACCCAGAATAAGACCAGCCATAAAGTAAGTTTGTATGATCCCCTAAATTTAATCTGGATTCTGTATTAAATGTACCTTCTTCTTCTTGACAGGCTTAAGGATCTTAATAATGCAGCGTTCATTGCTGGATGTATTTATGCCCTCAAAAACTTCACTGTATTTCCCTCGTCCTACTTTCCTAACCACCTCATAATCATCCTGATCGCTGAAGAGAAAAATTAATTAGTTTACAATTCACCTTAAATATATCAACCTTGAAAACAACAAATACAACAAGAAGTATAGTAACTCACATAAATAATTGTGAACTAGTTTAAACTCCATTTTCCTCTAGTGCACATTTAAATAATCACGAGTTTGGATTTGTAGGGATTAGGGGAGTTAGTTTCTCCCTTGTACTAGATAGATATGTAGCAGGTATCAAAGTTTGTAGTACAAAGAAAGTCAAATAATATCTTAATGGCATTTGTAACCATCCATAAATAGTTCCACAAAGATTTAAGCAACAGTAGGCCAGGAGCTAGGTTGTCAACTGACACTATGTATCGTGTATCAATTTGCTTGCTACCGTATCGTGTATTGTTTGATACAATAACTCTAGGTGTTTAGGTATATACTTCTAAATCAGTTTAGGAACACGATTTAATGTAATTTTCTGAACACGATTTAATGTAATTTTCTCATAAATCTTTTATTTGTTTCTTCTTTACAAGTCTATCTACTTCCAAAATCCAAACTCTTAACTATATATTACATGACTCAACTAAAAAAACTGATACTACCTATCAACCTATAACGAAATGATAGTATATATCCTATCTATGTATTGCATCCTACCATACTAACAACATAGGCCAGGAGCTTATGTAAAAGTGCAAGTATGCATCATTTTTTCTTCTACGTAGCATGTCATGTCTCTCTACAAATTTGACAGATTTAGAAGGATAACATTTAGTCTCAACTTTCTAAAACTGACATGAACTCTCAAACCTTTTCCACAGAAGGCAATCCTCTCAACCTCAAAGATAGGCTGCATGTCAATAGACTCAATATAATAGTCTCCATTAATAAATTATAATAGTAGTTTAATTGCCGTAATTTCCCCATAAACTAATACAAGATTCCACCATAGCAAATTTTACAGGCCCAACATGTGATAACCAAATTTACTTTTGTACACTAGTTGCAAGGAACTTGATTAATAAGATTCTAGATTACATTTAAGGATAGTTCTCTATAATAAAATATTATAAAATTCTTCTATTTATACCACTTGCATTCAAAAAATCCTTTTAGCTAGTTTTGCATTCAAAATTTCTCCTAGCAAACTATAACACCCTACTGCACCCTAATCAATCTGACCAACTACATCCAATTGCAAACAAGTCTCATGAACTACAAAATTATAAAAATTATAACTGCTGGCTATTTGGAATGGTAAGGATAATTTACAGTTTCAACCCCAAAATGTTCTCTATTCATCCATACGCTGCATAAGGATAATTTACAGTTTCAACCCCAAAAAGTTATCTGTTCATCCATAAGCTGCATCAAATCCCAATTTGGAGAAACTCTTTCCAGAATTCTTCCCCAGTGAAGAAAGAATGACCCTCAAAGGGTATACTTGTAGCCGAAAATTCTCATTTTCATGCTTGGGTAAATAGTATCAATCAGAAATGACAGCCTTGGTAACAATTCATTCAATTACACACCAAACAAACATTTTCGTGAGATAATCCTAAACCCAAAAAATTGCGCTTGCTAGAACTTTGACCACCAGGCACAATTTACACACTTCTGCCTCAAAAATCTCTAATTCATCAATAAGCCACCACATCAAGTCCTTGTTAACAAATACGTCCGTTCTCCACCATGATTTACAATAAACAATAACTGTCAAAGGGCATATGTTTATCTGAAAATTTTCATTTTTCATGCTCCGGTGAATAGTCTCAACCGAAAAATGACATCTTTGGCAACAGACTTGTTCAATTCGAAGGAGATTCCTCAAAATTCTAACAACAAATATCACCAATATAGAACGATAACCTCCGTAAATCGATCAATCCTACACAATTCAAGACAAAAAAGGAAAGGTAAATACATGCGCTCATGTTTTATAGGCGAATATTTCAATTTTCCGTTCTTCAGTGGACAATATCGATCGGAAAAATAACATATTTCCTAATAATTCATTCAACTCGAAATTATCACCGATATACAACAAAGACCTGCAGAAACCCTAGCTTTCTTGAGCTCAAGCTCAAGTGAACAATATCAATCGAAAGATGACACGTTTGGTAATAATTCATGCAATTCGACACAGAATCATTCGATTCTAACTCACAAAGTTCACCGAATAAAAAACTACAAAAAATTCAAGACGGGGAAAGGGAAAAATTAGGGTTACGGTTAGTGTTAGGGTTTTTACCCCCACTGGACGACGAGGGACTCGTAGTCCCAATACTCCTTTGGGCGGAGGACGTTGATGTCCGAGTAAACCCTAGCTTTCGACATCAGTGGCTTCCCCTTCCTCCACCTCCGGATCAAGAAGAAAAAGTAATTTTGTTTTATTTAAAAAGAATTAGTAGTAATAGGGAATCAAACTTTTAATGGAAAACCAGCTTTTGGATGTTAAAAGGGGGGAAATTTCTGCAGGCACAACCAAAGTTACTTGGGACAGCCAATTACTTCCCGAGAGTCCAAATTTTGTAACTTTTACTTAGGACAGTACAAAATTTACTCAAGACGGTCTAACCCCCAAACCTTTCCAAAATCCTTCATTCTAAATTTCTACTCTCTCCTCCAAATTCTCATCCCCCCCTATGTTCTCTCTTCTCCCTCCAACCCACGTTCATTTTATTTTTCCAAAACCTAATTTCTTCCAATTCTCAAAATCCTTCATTTTAATGCCTAAAATAGTTAGATAAATTAGTTTAGAACTAATTTAGGTTTGATATACGAACTAATGAACCATAAAAATCAAACTTAGGGTTTCAAAAAATCAAACAGACTCGACAATCGGAATTCAAACATACAGGTTTGTAGGCAAATTCTACAGTCCTATAGTATATATAGGACTATAGGAAAGTCTATAGTCCTATAGTATATGTAGGACTGTAGGAAAGCATATAGTCCTATAGTATATGTAGGTAGGTAATCCTATAGTCTTGTATTATATATGGACTGTAGGAAAGCCTATAGTCCTATAGTATATGTAGGACTGTAGGAAAGCCTATAATCTTGTATTATATATGGACTATAGGAAAGCCTATAGTCCTATAGTATATGTAGGACTGTAGGAAAGTCTATAGTCCTATAGTATACCAAGGCTCAATGTTGTTGGAGTACATTGGATCTTGGTATACTATAGGACTATAGGCTTTCCTACAGTCCTACATATACTATAGGACTATAAAATTTTCTACAGTCCTACATATAGTATAGGACTATAGGCTTTCCTACAGTCCATATATAATACAGGACTATAGGATTTCCTACAGTCCTATATATACTATAGGACTATAGGCTTTCCTACAGTCCTATATATACTATAGGACTGTAGAATTTGCCCACAGTCATGTAGATTTGAAGCTCGACTGTCGACTCTGTTCGATTTTTTGAAATTCCAAGTTTGATTTTTATGGTTCATCAGTTCGTATATCAACCTTAAATTAGTTCCAAACTAATTTATCTAATTATTTTAGGCATTAGAATGAAGGATTTTGATAATTGGAAGAAATTATGTTTTAGAAGAAGGAAGAAGCATAGGGAGAAGAGAGCATACGGAGAAGAGAGAACATAGAAAATATAAAAAGTCATTGGCTTTTATACCAAATTTTGGACTGCCCTCAAGCAAAAAAATTAGATGGCAAACTTGTAAATAAACTGAAAAAAATTGGGTTGCCCTAAGCAAAAAATGTAGTGCCTTTAGAATTTGCCTAAAAGGGGGAACGAGTAAATATAGGCATTTGATAAAGGCACTACAAAAATAACTTGGGGCTAGTCCAGTATTGTTGCTAGCCCATTAATGAAGAAATTTTACTCATACTAGCCCAAATCTTACTCATACTAGCCCAACCCCACCCCCAAACCCCCTAACCTCTACCACCGCTGCACTTGGCCGAAGCCCTCCTCCACTCCTTCCATTTGAAGACCTACAATTTTACAATCTCCATAACCTCCAATTCCAGCAATTAATCGATGGCTCTCAAACCCTCGAAAAAATTAAGGTACAATTCTTCTTCCTATCTAATTTTTATTATTTTTTATTGTATTTCGAAAAATTTTGAAAAAATTTCTTTTCAATCTTCAGTAATGGCTTAAAATTATAGTGTAATGAGCTTAAATAGGTTTTGGATGTAGTATCGACGTATTTCTGGAGTCTCAAACCCTAATTTAGGGTATGGATGTTCGAATTTCGTCGAACTGTCGGGACCGAAATAGGCTGGACTGTAGAATTTTCTACAATCCTATATATATTCCGGAGTGTTGAAGTATCTGCAGTCCTTTATGTATAGAGGACTGTAGAGATTTCAACAGTCCTATATACATACTGGGCTGTATAAATTTCTACAGTCCTGATTGTTCAATTACTTTTGGACTGTTAAAATATATATATCTTCTTTGTTTTATAGTCACGGCCCCCGCAAGGTTCTTGAGGATAAATGTATCATAAGAAGATGCCCCACTGCATCGATGCATAAGGAACACAATATTGAGCGTGATGTTGAGACAACCCTCACTATCGTCAACCCCGAGGCGCACCCACAATTTAGGAAACGTCGACTGAAGAAGACTGTAACTCGTTCGAAGAGACGTGCTCCTAGTACTTCTAGTTCTTCTTCCTCCTTAGATGAAGACATACCAACTGTCCAAAATTAGCCAACTGATGGTTCATGACTTTCTCAACAGCCAGATAGTCCAGTCGAGACTCGTCCACCAACCCTCCGAAACCGGCCAACTGATGGTTCATGACCTTCTCAGCAACCATATAGTCCAATCGAGACTCGTCCAGACGGTTGCTTTATGTTTTCATCGATCGAGAACCATGTTGCATACCAAATATGGAACAATCCGGTAAGTACATTACATTATGATAATTTAAATTATTTATAGATAACTATATTTTATATATAGTTCTAAGTTCATCAAATTGTTTACTTTTTATGAGAGTTCTCGTATGTTAACGGTGATCAACCACGGCAAAAAGTGTAATACATGGGGGTTTGAATTTTTCGTAGATGGCGTCAAGGCTAAAATCAATCCCACCGGTTACAAAATTTTGGTAACTACTCATATACGACGGTGGACAATTCACTCATATCAGCATTTGTTGAACGCTGACATCCAGAAACTAACACTTTCCATCTCCCAAAAGGGGAGTTAACGATTACCCTGGATGACGTCCATCATATATTGGGACTTAGGGTTGATGGTCGATCATGATGAATCACACTTTTGACGAATCGAGCATAAACTTTTATGAGAATATCGTGGATTATGTATCAAACTGTCTCGGAGTTGATGCGGCAAGTTTTACAACCCTTCAAGACTTCAAGAAGTCGTACGGACTTTCTTTAAAATATTTGAGGAGGCATTCAATGATTCAGACACCGAAGGTGATAATGTCTATATGGTGGCCCATGGATATATGTAGTTCATCTTAGGGGCTATCGGCATTCCGGATAAGTCTGGAACGTCGATATATGCTAAATATCTCTTGAATTTTGATGACATAGACACGGTAGGAAAAATCTTATGGGGAAGAGGTATACTAGCATATCTTTATCGCAAGCTTGGTGCGGCATCCCGCGTAGGTTCCAAGATAATATCCAGATGCCAGATTCTACTCCATGTAAAGATATATCTTTGTCAACTTGTATACATAATACAAAATTTCTGTTATAATTTTTTTTACTATTGTAATGTACATGCAGACATGGATATACGAGAACTTTCCAACCCTGAAGCGGGCCAAACTTAACCGAGGGTATAACGAGCACCTTCCTAGAATGTGCAGATGGATGCCAACTAAGGAAGATGCCAAACGTTCGCACACATTGTCCGTCATACGAAATGCACTTGAAGATATGACGGTAGATGAGGTGAATGTTAAACTTATTTTTATTTTTTTGTTTGGTAATAATTTACTAAATTATGTTATGCTCAACCAGTCGTCCATTGCAACCAGTCGCTTTATATCATGGTATGTTAAGTTGCCATGAAATCGAGGAGCCTTACATGCATGATAGAGTGCTCCGTCAGTTTGGCTACGTACAAACAGTACCAAAGCACACATTAAAAATGATAAGTTCTCCGAGAGGTACAAAACCCCTAAACTATATCCTGCAGCATTCAAGTGGGTCTCAGACTTCTTTATTGAGTGAAAACGTCACGTTATTAGAGAATCTGAACGAAAAGCGACAGTTCATATGACGGACTGTATCGACGACTACATCGTCTACTACGCTGGTGTCGGACTACCTACGTTGTTCAAACGCAGAGGCGATATTGTGCACGTACCAAAAGATCTTCCTGCCAAATCAGTCTTGTATACTATATTGGTCAAGATGGCAAGGGATAAATTGTTCATTTTGAAGATTTGTAAATGTTTATAACCTAATAATTTTTTTGTATTGTCATCAATAGGCTAGGAAAGCGAAGAAGTTGGGAAGAAGTCTCGTCAGTTGCCAGGGTCAGAATTATATAAAAATTAATGAGGAGCTACAGCACATCGACAACACTGATGATTTTTCTTTCTTGGATAATAGGGAGCAGTTGTAGAAGCATGAAAAATGATGGGGATTGTCCGCATATTTTATAGTCAAAACCCCCAACATACATGAAGTCTCTCCCTGCGTAAAACAGAGTTTTAAGGTTGTTTGGCGTAATGTCACGTCCCAGTCCCAAAATACATAGGACTAGGACACGTAAGCATGCCAGCCGTATGGGTATGGCAACTCCAATATATGGAAACCAAAATCCATACGTACGCTGTAATATGAATATCAAATCCACAAGTGGTATAAACATATGTCACAAGTCACAGGGTATAATCTAAATCTCATCCACGAAAATTAAATATAAATAAATAACCAACATCTATATAACTAGATCTCAATATAAGTATCTAAGGATGATAGTTGGATGAAAACAAATCCACTACCAACTCGAATGGAAAAGTACAACACAATAAATACAATATAGGAATACCAGCTAACAATCATGGGGCTCGGAGAGAAGACATCCACGAACTATATGTAACCATCCAAATCTGCGCTCCTACAAATACTCAAGAACAGATACACCTGACAGGGGACCAGGTTCTCAGAGGGACGTAACAAGATACAGAAAAGCGAGCCAATTTGAATATAGTAAACATGCATATTGTTTGAAAATATATAAGTACGCTGTACAAGACAATCTATATGAATGCAAATGAAGACAACTTTTTGACGTATGGGCAAGGGTAGGCTACTCGATCTAATCCTCACAACTCATGCGCTCGTCAGTGGACATCATCAGCCGACATACCTCTGGGGTAGCGACCCTCGGACTCCATCAATCGACATACCTCGGGGGTAGCGACCATCGGACACGACCACCATAGTGTGTGCTAGTTACTACGGTTTACCAGAGTGGTTAAAAGCCCATACACATAATGATTATCCTCGATGATACTAAGTGCCATGTGTGTGTCAACATATCTAATACATAGTAATGACTGAAAGAAAACTACACATGCAAGAAATATACAGAAATACAATAAATATACAGAAATATACTAAGCATGTAAAATATTGTAAGCAATTTGGCAAGGTATCTTGCCTGGCAAGAAAGCTGCAAAAATATAATGTCCCGATGTCAACACCAAGAGTAGAAGCTGCGACCTCAGAATGAACATCCCCGGATGCTGAAATAAATATTACCAACGTTCCCAGAATGAGCAAAATAGCTAAAAAGCACTTTCCTTTCGTCCAATTTGGACACAGGGGCAAAACGGTAATTTTGGGTCCACGTAGGGCCCACTTTGCACCGAAAAGCGTGCCAAGGGTAACGATCTCTAAATGGGAAAAATTATAGGTCAAACAACTCTAAATGTCAATACGAACCCAACGGTATATCCAAATATGAATTCCGATGAGCCGGTCACAATTTCGTCCAAAAAGTCAACCATGGGGCCCGCCAATTGGCGACTTGGTCAACTGTCTCAGAATTGCGTGAAAATTGGGTCTCAAGACCAGCGCGTTACCACGAGTCCAGTGGCGCAAGTTTCGTCGCAATTTGACGAGCGTGCACAAAATGTACGCGACTTCCACAAAAGTTGCGATACGAGGTGTGTCCGCGGATACGGGCTGATTCCGGCGCGCACACGCGTCCGAATCAGTTTTCACGAATTTTTTACGTGTCCGGTTACGCTGCGCACACCGTTTGGTACACTTGGTACACGGCGGGGCGCGCTCCGTTTCACAACTTTTAGAAATATGGGAAAAGTGGTTCGCGGGGTTTTGTGACAAATTTAATTCTGTCCACAACAGTTAATAATCTAGGGTTATTTAACAGAAATTAAACTAGGTCAAGTGGTCTACGTATACCAAAAAGAATCATCGAATTCGGATCTCTGTGGTGGGAGATACGAACTCTGAAATGTGGGTGGTCACCGCAGTTTTCTACGATCCCAGAATTCGGTCTGTGTCCGCCAACTTTGGTACTATTTTTGCCTAGGGTTGCACGTTGTTCGAGGTCTGCTATCATACAGATATGGAAGAGGGTTAAGGGGTGAGCATACCGGTGAATACGGGGTGGCGTTTGGTTGAGCGAGTCGACGGGAAACAACTCTGGAACACAGGTACCTCTTGTGAGAATCTGCAGTGCGCGGGGTCGCGGGCGTCGGGATCTGTTTGGACGGCCTAGCGGGGTTCTCCGGCTGCGGTGGCGGTGCCCTCTAGGTCTAGATGGGGAGAGGAAGAGATTTGGGTGGTCTAGGGTTAGGGTTTTAGTTAAAAATAAGTGATATATATATATATATATATATATATATATATATATATATATATATATATATATATATATATATATATAAGAAAGGAAGAGGGTTAAGGGGTTTCGGTCGCATGGGCTTATGGGGGTATAGTGGTTGCTGTGAGCAAAAGGGGGCGGCGTTTGTTAGTAATGGGTTGGCTGCTGTGGAATAGGTATGGAATTGTTTGCTTTGCTTATAGTTGCTTTGTTGGAATGTTTGCTTTGGTTATTAATAATAGTTTAGTAATAGTTAATAGTAATATATTTAATAGTTTATTTTATTTTATTTTATTTTTTTCTTTTCTTTTCTTTTCTTTTCTTTTCTTAATCTTTTCTATTTAAATATATACATGCATATATATATATATATATATATATATATATATATATATATATATATATATATATATATATATATATATATATATATATATATATATATATATATATAAGAAAGGAAGAGGGTTAAGGGGTTTCGGTCGCATGGGCTTATGGGGGTATAGTGGTTGCTGTGAGCAAAAGGGGGCGGCGTTTGTTAGTAATGGGTTGGCTGCTGTGGAATAGGTATGGAATTGTTTGCTTTGCTTATAGTTGCTTTGTTGGAATGTTTGCTTTGGTTATTAATAATAGTTTAGTAATAGTTAATAGTAATATATTTAATAGTTTATTTTATTTTATTTTATTTTTTCTTTTCTTTTCTTTTCTTTTCTTAATCTTTTCTATTTAAATATATATATATATATATATATATATATATATATACTCATAGAAAAATTCTAAATTATATTAATGCACACTAATAAGCTAGCAACTGCTCAAGGGGTCTCCTACATGAAATAAATTCTGAAAAAATCCTAATGGTCCCATAAATCCTCTAAGTTCTCCAACACCTAAAATAAAAATTATTAAAAATCTATTTCTCCTAATTAGCACATAATTACTATAATTAAATTAATAATTAAAAAGGTATATACTATAATTAAATTAATAATTAATAATTAAAAAGGTATATACTAATGGAGAACTTGGTGGTAACCGATTTAGAAGTTTGGCATGGAGGCACGGAGAAGGGACAAGAAGGTGAAGGTGTTAGGCCTACGGCTCAGGGAGAGTTACTTACCTACAGCAGGAGAGAGAAGCAAACTGCAGGACCAGTACCGACAGTGCTAGTGCCAAGTCCCTTGCTTGCGTTCGTCCCAACTCCTCGTGCATTGCCGCTTTCCACTTTGGATCGTTCTTGGCAACCTGCCAATTGTTAGGTACAATAATACTATCCAAAGATGCTATAAATGCTCCATGAGAAGAAGGGATATGGTCATAAGAAATAAACTGAGCAATATCCCAACCATATCTGTTTGGAGGATTTTCTGCATTGCTGCGAGTGGTCCTCCGTACAGATAGTGGTGTGGGAGGAGTAGAAGTAGGAGGAATAATATCTTGTGAAGGAGGGGGTATCACCTGAAGGGGGGTTGGTGTCGGTGCCTCAGGAGTTGGGATGAACCAGGCAAGGGACTTGGCACTGGCACTGTCGGTACTGGTCCTGCAGTTTGCTTCTCTCTCCTGCTGTAGGTAAGTAACTCTCCTTGAGCCGTAGGCCTAATACCTTCACCTTCTTGTCCCTTCTCCGTGCCTCCATGCCAAACTTCTAAATCGGTTACCAACCAAGTTCTCCATCTCCCCCTCTCGCCTAATACTGGCAGTATTAGGCGTGTTGTGTGAAGTTTTGTCCTGGTGGTAGTATGGCTCACGCTCCCGAAAGTTGACATCCATACTGACAAAATTCTTCTTCTCTACTGGACTCCAGCACACATACCCCTTCTGGGTCGCCGAGTAGCCTACGAAGATGCATTTGACCGCTCTAGGGTCAAGTTTCCCAACTGATGGCCTGTTGTCCTTCACAACCATCCGAGAATCTTTGAGGGCATCATGTTGATGAGTTGAGCGGCTGTCAACACTGCATGCCCCCACAGACTCTGTGGGACATTCATGTCGATCATCATACTTCTTGCGACCTCCAGAAGGTGTCTATTTTTTATTTCTGCAACTCCATTTTGTGCTGGTGTGTATGCACAGGTGGTCTGATACTGTATTCCGTGTGCTGACAAGTATTCTGTAAGCGTCCTGTTGGTATACTCTGTTCCATTGTCAGACCTCAGTACCTTCACAACTGCTTTGTACTGAGTCTGGACATGCTTATGGAAATCCCGAAAACAAGCAGGTACATCATTCTTATTTTTTATCAAATATAACCAGGTAACACGAGAGGCACACTCAATGAAAGAAACAAAGTACTTATAACCATTCATAGTGTTAGTAGCACATGGACCCCAGACATCAGAATGTACTACCTCAAAAGCAAAAGTGCTCCTATGACCCGTGCCAACATATGAGCTCCTAGTAAGTTTTCCTAACTCGCATGCATCACATACTAATTTC
Organism: Iris macrosiphon; assembly: GCA_036927795.1. Classification (NCBI taxonomy): domain Eukaryota; kingdom Viridiplantae; phylum Streptophyta; class Magnoliopsida; order Asparagales; family Iridaceae; genus Iris; species Iris macrosiphon. Next base: position 106,553,069 of record JAYESA010000016.1, on the reverse strand, counting down.
TCTTTATTTGTTTTTGCATAAATCTCTGGATACAACTTACTTAGAGTATCAAAGGAAGAATGTCCCATCCTCCGATGATGGAGTATCAAGGTATCCTCAGTCCTCTATTGCAGTCCTTCCATGCCAGTCTTCTCTGCCATAGATACCAATGCTGAGTCCAGTCCTTCTCAATCTAGGTACCACAGTCCCTCATGCCAAGTGCCAGTCCCAAGTCTTCGTCCTGTTCCTTTCTCCTGGAAGGTCACCTTAGAAATATCAAAAGAAACAATGCATTTAAGTTGGAGGATTATAGAACTAATGGACAAGAGACTAACTGGAAAGGATGGAGCATGTAAAATATTGGATAATCTTACTGAACCTGTACAATTAACAGTACCCTTACCGACCACTGGCTGGAAAGTGCCATCAGCTGTCTGAATGCTGTCTGCTGATGCTAGGTGAGTGTAGGAAGAAAACTCACTAGCATTCCCCGTCACATGCCGAGATGCTCCCGAGTCGATAATCCAGTCTGATGATTTAAGGGAAGAGATAAACGCAAGGGCAAGTAATTCATCAGTACCTTCTGATGGATGGGCATACATGGCAGCGTTGCCCTAACAAAGAATGAGGTGGACGCCTCCTCTGTTCTACTCCTCATGTCTCCTAGTGCCTGGTCCTCCACAGTAAAGGTGTCATCAGCTTCTCCGTTCCCTTCTGATATCAGGAGGTTCGCCCAATAACCTCCTCGGCCACCTCGTCTACCCCCTCGACCACGACCACGTCCTCCATTATATCCTCGCCCGCCGAACGGTCCTCGTCCACCACCTGAATCTCCCTCCCTAGGTGGTTTAGTACAAGCATACCGATGATGACCCATCTCTCCACAGTTGTAGCACTTTCGGTTATGCTGCCAGGGCTCTCCCTTAGATCCTGTGTTACCTGAGCTGGTGATCGCTAGTGCTGACTTTGCTTCGGGGGGACCACCTGTCCCGGTTTGCAGCCTGATGCGTGTCTCCTCCTGGATCATGGCTGAGATAGCCTCCTCAAGGCTAGGGATCTTTGGTTGGGCTAGAAGTAGGGTCGTCCTCTGTGCAAAAGCTGCAGTCAGCCCTTTGAGGAACTTCATCGTCCTCTCCTGCAGACATACCTGTATCTCCTTACACTTACGGTCCCTGCAGCTCGCCCGATCTGAGGAGTGATCATAATCCAACCACAGACGCTCTAACTCCGTGGCATACTCCTGCACCGTCTTCTCTCCCTGTACGGTGTCATCAATCTCCCCCTGTCACCCCCACTTTTTGGATTAGGGGTATTTTCATCTTTTCGTAATTAATGAGTAAATGACTGCATGATAATTGATTATTCTCAATTTTTGTGATTTTATTTTGTTGCACCTCACCGTCGTTTTGAATTTTAGAACCCCACTTTCATTCACTTTTATTAAATTGATTCATAAGTCGAACTTGTACAACTTTTCATTGTTTGGACACCTTGGTGCAAGAGTACATCGAGGTATCCATCCCGTGGACGATACGTAAATAAACCCAAATTCTCTTTAGGTGTAAATTCCATAAATTCTTGGAAATATGTAATACAACATCAATTTCCCTGAACCATGGCCTCAGACCATCGAACCAATGCATTCTAGCAATTTCTTTATTATTTGAAATTCCAACCATTGTAATACCCATGAGAAAGCCCAATCCCAGGAAGGCCTTGACCAGACCTAATTCTAGGTCAATCCAAAGTCTACTATGATTATATATATATATACATAAGTATTGCTTCCCTATTTCTTTCTCAACCAAAACCTAATACACCAGCCGACAATCTCAAAACCCCCCCGACTTTACTATTCCCCGCCTGAACGCTGAACGATGCCGCCTGAACGCTGAACGCTGCCGCCTGAACGCTGCCGCCTGAACGCTGAACGCTGAGCGCTGCCGCGCTGAACTCGAGCAGGCCGCTGAAGCCTGGACCCCACGCTGAACTCGAGCAGGCCGCTGAAGCCTGGACCCCACGCTGAAGTCGACGACCGCCGCTGCCGACCGAGAAGTTCCCGCGCTGAAGTCGACGGCGCTGCCGACCGAGAGTTCCCGTGCGGACTGAATGCTCAACGACCGAAGTTCGACGACAGACCCTGCACATCGACCGGCCTTCCCTGTTCGTGACCATCGCCTCGTAATCGCCATCGTGCCGCGTGCAGGTTCGCTCCTGTCCACGTTCCCGTTATTTCCTATGATAATATATATAACTAAGGACGTATGTATATACGTATTTGCATACGTATTGGTATTTTGGTATATATATAATATGTGCTCAGCTAATATCTATAAACATACGTATAAGTAGTGTATAGGTATCCCCTAGTATATATTTTAATAATTATATACATGGTATAATTTTGTTAAGTATATATATATATATATATATATATATATATATATATATATATATATATATATTATAATTGTAATTAATGAATATTAATGTATATGCCTATGAACCGTATAATGCTCAATTAGTTTAATACATATATACATATCTATTATAAGTATAATTAATTAGTATGATGAGAGATTAGTTCATATTAAGTCCTATGTATCATATGTCCGAGATGTCTTGATTGTGACCACGGATACCCCGTAGTTACATCTACCTGCGACCATGTAGCATGATAGTAGACTGCCATATGTACACTGACGTACTGGCAGGACCGTACCATTGACTGTCTGTTATGCACAGCAACTACAGACGTGGCCCCTAGTATAGTCCTTGATCATTATGTTGATTGTGAGCTAGAGTATTGTCTGATGAAGTATTGTATTATATGATATGTCTATAGGACTGTTGGATCTTTCAGACGACACCTTGGAACCCAGACAGTGGTATTGCCAGCTAAGGACCACAGGCGAGTACATTCTCTGACAGTTTCCATTATGTTGATTATCTCTATAATTCTTGTTGTATAGTGTACATGACTCTGACACTATTGTTTACACGAGTTAGCATCATTGAGACCTGTCACGAGGAGTCGTGATTGGAATCCATCGTGCTAGCTGGGGAAACGGGGAAGTATTAGTAGTTATGTGATCATACCCAACCTACATGCAGCATTAGCTCACCCATATTTCACGTTGGTGCAGCCTTACCCTTACATGCCTCATCGCCGTTACATCTGGTTAGCCTGACCTGTTGGGGATGACCGCTAATCAATGTAATGAGTCATATAGTTCTAAGCCGATCACATGATATACTGATGTTTCACACACTTAGTTAGATATTCTTGACATGCATCTCTAGTACATTGATCTAGCATCTCTACATGTTCTAGTTATTATTCTTGTACACACTTACATACCAGTTCTTTGTTCTTGCGTATACTTGTAGTTCTATTCATTGTTAGATTCATATTGATGATGATGTTCCAGTATTTCTTATTCAAGTATTTTTTTTATTCCAGTATCTTATTGTCAGTTGTTCATATCTGTCTTGTATTTCTTTACACTGTGTTATAGTTTTTGTCAATATATGTGGAACTGCTGTTAGAGGTGTATTTCGTTCCAATCCTGACTGGATATTTTTTCAGAGAATCTTGAGGATTTCTGTACCACGCACTACGGACCAGGTATAGATGCAGACTACGCACCAGAGATCCTAGAGGAGACCATACTTCTAGATGAGGCATTGCCTACAGCTATCTAGATAGTATTTATTTATGCTTGAGACTTATGGAGGTTATTTCAGTTTATGTTTAGACTTATGTTAAGTTTAATTGGAGACTTGTGTTGGACAGCTAGACTGTGAGTTATCTTTATGTTTGAGACATGGTATTTAATTATGTCATTTTCTTTTATCTTTTATCGTGCCTTATAGTTGTTGTGATTGAGTTACCTTGTGAGATTATTGTGAGATGTATATTGACCTCCTTATGGAGATGGATATCATTGACAGGTGTTTAGCTATATAGTATTACTGTGACCTAGACAGCGTTCTACTGTCGATGCCGCGGTGTAGGCTGGACGTACCCACGCTCTCGTGCCCCTATACCGGGTGCGGGTCGTGACACGTTTTTAGTGGTGGCCCATGCAGATTTAGTTTCGCAAGTTATGCGATATCGTGGTAGTGCGACAACTTAGTTGTACTGCTGCGAGCCTATGCTAGGATATAGGAAATAGGATCTAGGATGAGAATATGCTCAATCACACTAGGAAATTCTGAACTTCATATTACTATTCTAATGGATTGCTTCCTTTAGCACTTTAGTGTCCTTTCTTGATTGAGATTATTCGGACCATATTTCCAAGTATCATCCTGATGTTAATATCATGTCTATCACCTTAATTGATTCTTTGATCTGTATTCAGGATGTCGCCGAATACTAGATCCATGAGAATGGGAGCAGTCAATTTAGAGAGGGCTGCCACCTCTCAACCTGACGAACAGATACCTGAAGATCCTTCTACATCTCCTGTTCGTGTGGGAGTGTCTGCGGCTAACGGGATTCCTCCTCTACCCATACAGAGGATTGCCCCAGCTATGACAGACAACCTTCTACCACCATCAACACCGATTTTCAGAGGAGTGCCCGCTGACGGGGCACAGATGTTCGCACTGATGCAGGGCACGCTAGAGGCCCAGAGAGTAACAGCAGAGGCTCAGCGTGTTCAAGCTGAGGCTCAGAGAATGCAAGCAGAAGCACACCAGGTGCAGACTGAACTGATGAGAGAGAGCATGGAGAATGCTCATCAGGTGACTCTCCAGGCTGTGGAGAGAGTAGCACGACAACCGCAACATCAAGGTCAACAACAACAGAGGCCCGGTACCATAGTGGACTTTAAGAGGATGATGTCTCGGGAGTTCAAAGGCACAGAAGGAATACTATATGCTGACGAATGGTTAGAAGACATAGAGAGGAATTTGCGCTTATCACAGATTCCAAAGATTCTTCAGATAAAGGCCGCTGGCAGTCAGATATTTGATATCGCACTGACGTGGTATCGTACAGAGCCGAGACTCACCGCTGAAGGGCTTACTTGGGAGAACTTTAAGGAACTCTTCAAAGAGAAATTCTTTTCTGACGTAGCCTTGGGAGCATTAGAAAGTCAGTTCCATGACTTAGTCCAAGGAGGCATGTCAGTCGACGAATATGCTGCAGAGTTTTATCGATTGAGTCGATTTGCGCCATCGATGGTTCGAGACCCAAGAGACAGAGCTTGGAAATTCAGGAAGGGATTGAATAGAGAGATCAAGTATCGTACTTCGGGACGACGTACTGCTACATTTGAGAGTATTCTGATGGATGCCCAGATTGTCGAAGACGACTTAGACCTCAGGCCCAAGAGAGGACACGATACATCTGGAGCAACAGGAGGTAACACAGGACCAGCCAAGCGCCCACACTTTCAACAATAATATAGGCCGCACCAGCAACAACACCAGCAACATGCACCAGTTCGAGGACATGCTCAACAACAGCAACCACAAAGACATAATCAACTCATTGCCCCATGTTCGTATTACAGAAAGATGGGACATACAAGAGACATCTGCAAAAAAAGGTTAGGCACTTGCTTATCGTGTGGATCAGCAGCACATCAGCTGAGGGATTGTCCAACTATTCAGACTCGCCAAGGAGAAGGAGCAGCTCAGAGAGGACCAGCCAGAGCACCTATTGTACCAGGAGGCCAGCAGAGAGGACCTCCACTTCCATCACAGCAGGAGAGGTTTGCTCAGCAGCAACAGCAACAGAGAGGAGCACCACAAGGACGAGCTTACGCCATGACCACTAAGGAGGCCGAGCCAGCTGGAGACATGATTTCAGGTTCAGTTTTACTCAATTCTATTCCAACACTTGTATTATTTGATTCTGGCGCTTCCCATAGTTTTGTATCTGTATCTTATGCCCTCAAGCATCATTTAAAAATGGAACCATTAGATAGGACTTGCAAGATCACGATAGGAGGAGGCATTATCCTAGTCCGTGATTGTTGCAAGGGTCGGAGAGTGTCATTGGAAGGCCGAGAGTTGAGCGTGAGTTTACTCGTCATGCCACTTCCGGAATACGATATTGTACTCGGAATGGACTGGTTAAGTAAACACCATGCTTTTATAGATTGTCACGGAGGAAGAGTAGTATTTCGACCACCAGGAGAGCCAGAGTTTGAGATTGCCAGAGGAGCAGAGGAGTGGAGCAGAGGCACTTTTTGCGAAGCCAGGGTGGAAGAAGAAGAGATACCGCATCCACTTATAGCGGAGTTCCTAGATGTGTTTCCAGAGGAGTTGCCAGGTTTGCCACCAGACAGAGATATTGAGTTCTCTATAGACTTGATACCAGGAGCAGAGCCTATTTCACAATATGTCTATAGAGTTAATAACAACGAGTTGGTAGAACTAAAGAAACAAGTTGAGGAGCTGCAAGACAAAGGTTTTATTAGATCTAGTTCATCGCCATGGGGAGTACCGGTATTATTTGTACCAAAGAAGGATGGCACGGTACGTATGTGTATCGATTATAGAGCTTTGAATAACATCACTATCAAGAACAAATACCCGCTGCCGAGGATAGATGATCTTTTCGATCAATTGAGCGGAGCGAAGGTGTTTTCAAAAATAGACTTGAGGTCAGGCTATCACCAGGTGAAGGTGAAGAAAGAAGACATACCGAAGACCGCCTTTCGAACCAGATATGGCCAGTTTAAATTTACAGTAATGCCGTTTGGTTTAACCAATGCACAGCAGTATTTATGAACTTGATGAACAAGGTGTTCCACCAGTACCTTGACAAGTTCGTAGTGGTGTTTATTGACGAAATTCTAGTATATTCAAAAACCTCAAAAGAGCACGAAGAGCACTTGAGAATAGTCTTAGAAACACTCAGGAGAGAGAAATTATACGGGAAGCTTTCAAAGTGTGAGTTCTTTCTTGAAAAGGTTGAATTTCATGGATATATGGTAACGGGTGACAGAATTTCAGTTAACCCAAAGAAGATAGAGGCAGTGAAGTCATGGGCTACCCCCGGTACGGTAGCTAAAATCAGGAGCTTTCTCGGACTAGCAGGATACTATAGAAGATTTGTACAAGACTTCTCCAAGATTGCAGAGCCAATGACTAGGCTGACCAAGAAGGATGTGGAATTTGTCTGGACAGAAGAATATCAAGCCGCATTCGATGAGTTGAAGAGGAGATTGACGATAGTACCAGTTTTGACGTTGCCATCAGGGACAAGTGGATTCACTATCTACAGTGATGCTTCAGGAAAAGGGTTGGGATGCGTTCTTCAACAACACGGGAAAGTAATTGCCTATGCTTCAAGATAATTACGCCCTCATGAAAAGAACTACCCCACTCACGATCTGGAGTTAGTGGCAGTTATCTTTGTCCTAAAGCTGTGGAAGCACTATCTGTACGGAGAGCGTGTGGAGATCTTCACAGACCACAAGAGCTTAAAGTACGTGTTTACACAGAAGGAGCTGAATATGAGACAAAGAAGGTGGTTAGAATTGATGAAAGACTTTGATATCTCATTACAGTATCATCCAGGGAAAGCCAACGTAGTCGCGGATGCCTTGAGCAGGTACCCAATGGCTATGTGCTTGACTTCGGATAGACACTTATTAGCTGATCTTGAGAGCCTAAAAATTGAGGTATTAGTTCCAGGAGCTGAGATTCAGATGTGGGGACTGCAGATTCAATCAGAGTTGATAGACAGAATTAGAGCTGCGCAGTATGATGATGAGACTCTAAGGAATATTAGGGCACAAGTTCAGGCAGGATTGATAGACGATTTTACTATTGCGGATGATGGATCCTTACGACATGGCACGAGGATGTGTATGCCAAGCGGAGAGCTGTGCGAAAAATTTTTACAGGAGGCACACCGCTCTCAGTACTCGATGCATCTCGGAGCCAACAAGATATATCGAGATTTGAGGAAGCATATATGGTTGTATGGTATGAAGCACGAAGTATCATGCTTCGTATCCCGATGTTTAGTGTGCCAACAGGTGAAAGCAGATCGACAGAGGCCAGGGGGATTGCTTCAACCTTTACCCATTCCAGAATGGAAGTGGGAGCACGTGACTATGGACTTTGTTTCGGGACTTCCTCGTTCTCCAGGAGGAAAAGACGCAATTTGGGTCATCGTGGATAGGTTGACCAAATCAGCCCACTTCTTACCTTTTAAAGTGGGTACATCGACGGAGAAGTTAGCAGAGATATACGTACAACAGATTGTCAGATTACATGGAGTTCCTGTGAGTATTGTCTCAGATCGGGATAGTCGTTTCACTTCCCATTTCTGGGGGAGCCTGCAGTCTAGCTTGGGTACTCAGCTCAAGTTCAGTACCGCATATCACCCTCAGACAGACGGGCAGTCTGAAAAGACTATTCAGACTCTTGAAGATATGCTACGCACTTGCGTATTGGATCTCGAAGGTTCTTGGGAGGATCATCTACACTTGGTAGAGTTTGCTTACAACAACAGCTACCAGGCCAGCATTGAGATGTCACCATTCGAGGCTTTATATGGACGGAGGTGTCGTACCCCTTTATCTTGGGATGATATTGAAGAAAGAGCCTTGTTAGGACCAAAAATGGTCGTGGATGCAGCAGAAAAAGTAAAACTTATCAGAGACAGACTGCAAGTGGCACAGGACAGACAGCGGCATTGGGCAGATAGTCACCGTAGACCCCTAGAGTTTCAGGTATTGTTTTGATTTGTTTTGTTTGGTTTGCGATTGCTTTGTTTAGGTTACATGTTAAGATCGTTGTTCTAGTTTGGCGATTTTGTGTTCCTACGGATTTCTCCGATACGGGGCACGATTCGTTTCGGCAGAGGAGGAAAGCTTAGTCCACGATACATCGGGCCCTTCAGTGTTCTTGCAAGGGTCGGTGCAGTGGCCTATAGACTAGACTTGCCGCCTGCTCTAGATGGAGTGCATAACGTGTTCCACGTGTCGCAGCTGAGACGGTACATGGTAGATCCTAGTCACGTATTAGATCACTCGGAGATCGAAGTTGGACCGACACTCAGCTATCCTGAACAACCGGTGGAGATCTTGGATCGTAGAGAGAAGATATTGTGGAACCAAACTATTCCCTTGGTTCGTGTTGCATGGAGAAATCACTCTCCAGGAGAATCAACTTGGGAGAGAGAGGACGAAATGCGCGAGCGGTATCCATATCTCTTCGAGACTTGAGGTATAATTCATTAATTGATTGCTTGTTCTTGTGATAGTTATTTTAAATTTCGAGGACGAAATTCTTTAAGGAGGGTAGACATGTCACCCCCACTTTTTGGATTAGGGGTATTTTCGTCTTTTCGTAATTAATGAGTAAATGACTGCATGATAATTGATTATTCTCAATTTTTATGATTTTATTTTGTTGCACCTCACCATCGTTTTGAATTTTAGAACTCCACTTGCATTCACTTTTATTAAATTGATTCATAAGTCGAACTTGTACAACTTTTCATTGTTTGGACACCTTGGTGCAAGAGTACATCGAGGTATCCATCCCGTGGACGATACGTAAATAAACCCAAATTCTCTTTAGGTGTAAATTCTATAAATTCTTGGAAGTGTGTAATACAACATCAATTTCCCTGAACCATGGCCTCAGACCATCGAACCAATGCATTCTAGCAATTTCTTTATTATTTAAAATTCCAACCATTGTAATACCCATGAGAAATCCCAATCCCAGGAAGGCCTTGACCAGACCTAATTCTAGGTCAACCCAAAGTCTACTATAATTATATATATATATATACATAAGTATTGCTTCCCTATTTCTTTCTCAACCTGCAAAACCTAATACACCAGCCGACAATCTCAACCCCCCCCCGACTTTACTATTCCCCGCCTGAACGTTGAACGCTGCCGCCTGAACGCTGAACGCTGCCGCCTGAACGCTGAATGTTGCCGCCTGAACGCTGAGCGCTGCCGCGTTGAACTCGAGCAGGCCGCTGAAGCCTGGACCCCACGCTGAACTCGAGCAGGCCGCTGAAGCCTGGACCCCACGCTGAAGTCGATGACCGCCGCTGCCGACCGAGAAGTTCCTGCGCTGAAGTCGACGACGCTGCCGACCGAGAGTTCCCGCACGGACTGACTGCTCGACGACCGGAGTTCGACGACAGACCCTGCACATCGACCGGCCTTCCCTGTTCGTGACCATCGCCTCGTAATCGTCATCGTGCCGCGTGCAGGTTCGCTCCTGTCTACGTTCCTGTCATTTCCTATGATAATATATATAACTAAGGACGTATGTATATACGTATTTGCATACGTATTGGTATATTGGTATATATATAATATGTGCTCAGCTAATATCTATAAACATACGTATAAGTAGTGTATAGGTATCCCCTAGTATATATTTTAATAATTATATACATGGTATAATTTTGTTAAGTATATATATATATATATATATATATATATATATTAATTGTAATTAATGAATATTAATGTATATGCCTATGAACCGTATAATGCTCAATTAGTTTAATACATATATACATATCTATTATAAGTGTAATTAATTAGTATGATGAGAGATTAGTTCATATTAAGTCCTATATATCATATGTCCGAGATGTCTTGATTGTGACCACGGATACCCCATAGTTACATCTACCTGCGACCATGTAGCATGATAGTAGACTGCCATATGTACACTGACGTACTGGCAGGACCGTACCATTGACTGTCTGTTATGCACAGCAACTACTGACGTGACCCCTAGTATAGTCCTTGATCATTATGTTGATTGTGAGCTAGAGTATTGTCTGATGAAGTATTGTATTATATGATATGTCTATAGGACTGTTGGATCTTTCAGACGACACCTTGGAACCCAGAAAGTGGTATTGCCAGCTAAGGACCACAGGCGAGTACATTCTCTGACAGTTTCTATTATGTTGATTATCTCTATAATTCTTGTTGTATAGCGTACATGACTCTGACACTATTGTTTACACGAGTTAGCATCATTGAGACCTGTCACGAGGAGTCGTGATTGGAATCCATCGTGCTAGCTGGGAAAACAGGGAAGTATTAGTAGTTATGTGATCATACCCAACCTACATGCAGTATTAGCTCACCCACATTTTACGTCGGTGCAGCCTTACCCTTACATGCCTCATCGCTGTTACATCTGGTTAGCCTGACCTATTGGGGATGACCGCTAATCAATGTAATGAGTCATATAGTCCCAAGCCAATCACATGATATACTGATATTTCACACACTTAGTTAGATATTCTTGACATGCATCTCTAGTATATTGATCTAGCATCTCTACATGTTCTAGTTATTGTTCTTGTACACACTTACATACCAGTTCTTTGTTCTTGCGTGTACTTGTAGTTCTATTCATTGTTAGATGCATATTGATGATGATGTTCCAGTATTTCTTATTCAAGCATTTCTTTTATTCCAGTATCTTATTGCCAGTTGTTCATATCTGTCTTGTATTTCTTTATACTGTGTTATAGTTTTTGTCAATATATGTGGAACTGCTGTTAGAGGTGTATTTCGTTCCAATCCTGACTGGATATTTTTTCCAGAGAATCTTGAGGATTTCTGTACCATGCACTATGGACCAGGTATAGATGCAGACTATGCACCAGAGATCCTAGAGGAGATCATGCTTCTCGATAAGGCATTGCCTACAGCTATCTAGATAGTATTTATTTATGCTTGAGACTTATGGAGGTTATTTCAGTTTATGTTTAGACTTATGTTAAGTTTAATTGGAGACTTGTGTTGACAGCTAGACTGTGAGTTATCTTTATGTTTGAGACATGGTGTTTAACTATGTCATTTCCTTTTATCTTTTATCGTGCCTTATAGTTGTTGTGATTGAGTTACCTTGTGAGATTATTGTGAGATGTATATTGACCTCCTTATGGAGATGGATATCATTGACAGGTGTTTAGCTATATAGTATTACTGTGACCTAGACAGCGCTCTACCGCCGATGCTGCGGCGTAGGCTGGACGTACCTATGCTCTCGTGCCCCTATACTGGGTGCGGGTCGTGATACCCCCTTTATTTGGAAGACCCGTAAGTTGTTCCCCACACCATCATAGGTCCTCCTCAACTTCTCCCACGCATCTTTCACCATCTCAATACCGTCTACTGTGGCGGCAATAGACTGGACTAAGGAGTTGAGAAGCCAGATATAGATCACCATATGAGTGGACTTCCACTCATCGCGTCCTGTCGAGCCCTCGTCCGGCTCTGTCGTCTCGCCCGTCAGGAACCCCTCCATGTTTTTTCCTGCGAGGGTTCTTCTCACCCGCCGTGACCAACTCAGATAGATGGTTGGTCCATCTAATTTTATATCGATGGAGGGAAGCTTCAACTCCGGCGACGTTCGTATCGTGTTCTCACCAGCCGACATCGTCAACAACTTCATCAACGTCGCCACCTCTGCAGAATCTAGCTTCTTGATGATCTCCTCCATCGATGCGTCGTCTATCCAATCATGTCACGTCCACTCCACGACTCACGCTCGTCCTCGTCGTCCGCTCCTAGATCCGAATATGTCCCCCATTTTTTCAGATCTAGGCATCCCTATTAGGCGCTGTCTCGTGCTGGTGCGGAGGAGGCGGCAGCACGCATGTCACAGTCGCCGTCGCAGCAGCAGCAGCAGTCGCAGCAGTCGCAGCAGCAGTAGTAGCCGCAGCAGTAGCGGAACGGGACAGCAACAACGAAGGGCGGCCTGCGAAGGGCGGATAAGGGGAAGAAGAGGGGGCGTGGAAGAGTTCGGTGGAGGAGATCTAGGAAATCCTCCTGTGGGTTTGTGGAAGCTTGGTGACGGCTAGGGTTTATGGAAACTTGGCTCTGATACCATGTTGGAATTAGTTGATAATTTTATTGATTGTCTCATTGGCATTATATAGCCTTACAGTCATTAATACAATGATCTCTATCATTATGACAATAATCTCATAATGGAATATCCTGTGATATATTCTGGCATCCCAAATATCTCCTCAGGATATTCCCATGTGCTTATACTATACTTAAATATGACAACCAACATACCATATCAACATATGCAATAGCCCGAGGTAGACCTCCTGTCATCAGTACAACTAGCCCAGTCAGAGTCACAGTAGCCCTCGATGCTCACGTGATCATTCTTCCTGAATATCAGCCCCTTTCCGGGGGCACCCTTCAAGTATCTCAAAATCTGGTACACTGCGTCCATATGACCCTTCCTTGGGTCATGCATGTAGCGGCCCACCACACTCACTGCAAATCAGATATCAGGACGTGTATGGTTCAAATAGATCAGCTTGCGCACTAGTCTCTGGTATTTGTCCCGGTCAACTAGTTCTCCAGCCTCAGCACCCAGCTTGAACCTCTGATCGATCGGCGTCGCTACAGGTTTGCATCAATGTCTCTGTGAAAAGGTCCAGCGCATACTTCCTCTGAGAAAGAACAATTTTCTCTGCTTCTCGAGCAATCTCAATACCAAGGAAGTACCAAAGAAGGCTAAGGTCCTTCACCTCGAACTCCTTGCCAAGCTTCCCCTTGAGTCGGGCAATATCCTGCTCATCATCTCCTGTGATAATCATATCGTCCACATATACTGCAAGCATGGTAATGTGGCCTCTACTCCGACGAGAAAATACAGTGTGATCAGCGTTGATCTGCCGATATCCCATCCCTATCATTGCCCTCCTGAATCTATCAAACCACGCTCGAGGAGACTGCTTCAGTCCATAGAGGAACTTCTTTAACCTGCAGACCTTGTCCACTATCTTATTAGTGCAGAATCCTGGTGGTATCTCCATATACACCTCCTCCACTAGCTAGATCCCCATGAAAAAATGCATTCTTCACATCCAGTTGGTGTAGCTTCTATCCATTATTCACTGCCAAAGAAATTAGGGTCCTGACGGTGCTCATCTTCGCCGCTGGTGCAAAAGTCTCATCGTAGTCAATATCGTACGCCTGACTGTATCCTTTTGCCACCAGTCGAGCCTTGTAGCACTCAACCTGTCCACCTAAGTTTTGCTTCACAGTAAAGATCCATTTGCATCCGACTACCCTCTTCCCCTCTAGCAGTTTTACCAGTTCCCAAGTGTGGTTCTTCTCAAGAGTCCCTAACTCCTCGTGCATCATCGCTTTCCACTTTGGATCGTTCTTAGCAACCTGCTAATTTTTAGGTACAATAATACTATCCAAAGACACAATAAATGCTCCATGAGAAGAAGAGATGTTATTATATGAAACAAACTGAGCAAGGTCCCAACCATACCTATCAGGATGATTTTTCGCATTGCTGCGAGTGGTCCTCCGTACTGATAATGGTGTAGGAGAAGTAGGAAGAATGATATCACCTGAAGAAGAATCTGGTGGTGGTGATGTAGGTGTCTCAGGAGTTGAGACGGATGCAGGCAAGAGACTTGGCACTGGTACTATAGATACTGGTCCTGCAGTTTGCTTCCCTTTTCTGTTGTAGGTAAGTAACTCCCCCTGAGCCGTAGGTCTAACACCTCTCATCTCCTCCCATGTTCCTCTTCACACTCCTCCTTAACCGTTCATCCATGCCATACTCCTAAATCGGTCACCAAACTCTCATCAATCTCCCTCTCTCGCCTCATACTCTCAGTGTAAGGTGAGTTGCCCATGGATGAAGTTACCTCCTGACGGTAGTATGACTCAAGCTCCCTGAAGTGAACATCCATGCTCACAAACCTCTTCTTCTCTACTGGGCTCCAGCACACGTACCCCTTCTGAGTCGCCGAATATTTTACGAAGACACACTTGACTGCTCTAGGGTCAAGTTTACCAACAAATGATTTGTTATCCTTCATAAAATATACGCAGCCAAACACTTTTAGTGGGAGTATCCCACTATTATTTTCTTGCAATATCTCATATGGAGACTTCCATCCCAGTACTTTCGAGGGCATACTATTGATCAGTTGAGCTGTTGTCAAACTGCATGCCCTCATAGATTCTGTGGGACATTTATGGCGATCATCATGCTCTTTGCCACCTCCAGAAGGTATCTGTTCTTCCTTTCTGCCACTCTATTTTGTGTTGGTGTATATGCACATGTGGTCTGATGCTGTATCCCTTGGGATAACAGGTATTCCTCAAGTGCTTTGTTGGTATACTCTGTCCCATTGTTAGACCTCAGTATCTTCATCACTGCACTGTACTGAATCTGAACATGTTTGTGAAAGTCTCGGAAACAGAAAAAGATATTATTCTTATTCTTCATCAAATGCAACCAGGTGACACGAGAGAAATAATTAATAAAATAAATAAAATACTTGTAACCATTCATAGTAGTTATGGTGCACGGCCCCCAAACATCAGAATGTATAATATCAAAAATAGAAGAGCTCATATGGCCCGCACTAACATATGAGCTCCTAGTAAGTTTGCCTAAATCACATGCATCACATATTAGTTTTTTCTTATTTGCTTTCTCATAAGTAGATGGATATAACCTACTTAAAATAGGCTTTTGATAAGGGCACTGTCAATTTTACTTGGGGCTAGCCCAGGATTCTGCAACCTTTACTCATACTAGCCCAAGTTTATACTTGGGGCTAGCCCAGCATTTGAAAACCTCCCTTCTTCTTATTCTCTAAACCTAGCTCCCCCCGACCGGAGCTTTCCCCTCCCGCCGACCCCCTCCCGCCGGCCGATCTCCGCTGTCCTCCTCCTCCTTGTCGATGGCTCCCAAAGTCTCAAAAGAACCAAGGTAAAAATCCTCATTCTCCTTGCACTATTGTATTTGAAAAATTGTCCAAAAATGATAAGAAATCCTCTTGCATGTTGAAAATTTTGAGTTTTTTTCTTTCAAATGAGGGCATACTAGTCGTTGGCGGAGTCTAGGATGTAGTTTAGACATAAAAGTCGTTTGGAACATGATTTTAGGGCGTACAATGTCGAGACTGCTCGACATTGTCGAACAGTATCGAGCGGGACTGTATAATTTCCTACAGTCCCATACTGATTTAGGACTGTAGGAAATTCGACAGTCCTATATATATATAGGACTGTCGAAATTCCTACAGTCCTAAATCAGTATGGGACTGTAGGAAATTCAACAGTCCTAAATCATTAGGACTGTTGAAAAATCTGCAGTCCTGTATACTTACAGGACTGTAGAAATGGCTACAGTCCTGAAAATAAAATGAGATTATTATGTTAAAATAGAAATTAATTTTTGTCTGTATACATTAATTTTTGTCTTATAGTCATGCCCCTGGAAATGACACTGTGGATGAAGAAATGAGAAGACGCCCTACTGCGTCGATGGGTAAGGAACGCACAGTTTCGCAAGGCGTCACTATCCGCGAGGGCGAGGCACGCCCTGAAGTGAGGAAACGTCCATTGACGAAGAAGATTGCCACAAACAGACGTGCTCCTCCTAGTTCTTCCGGTTCTTCTTCCTCCTCCGATGAGGACATGCCAAATGTTCCAAATTGGCCTACTGATGGTTCAGGACCTTCTCAGCCTGCAGATAGTCCTGTCGAGAGTCTTCCACAAACTCTCAGAAACTGGCCTACTGATGGTTCGGGACCTTCTGAGCAGGCAGATAGTCGAGTCGACACTCGTCCAAACGGTTGCTCTATGTTACCGTCGATCGAAAACCATATTGCATTACCAAATATGGAACAATCCAGTAAGTACATTACGTTATGATAAATTTATATATAGTTGTAAGTTCAAAGTTCATTTTACATGGAGGTTTAATTTCATCCAATTGTTGACTTTTCAGGAGAGTGGTCGTTTGTTGACGGTGATCAACCATGGCAAAAAATACAATACATGGAGGTATGCATTATTGGGAGATGATGTGAAGGCAAAAATCAGTCCCACCGGTCTACAATATTTGGCTAGCTACTCATATACGACGGTGGATAATGCACTGATTTCAGCATTTGTAGAAAGGTGGCATCCAGAGACCAACACTTTCCATCTACCCAATGGGGAGTTGACGATTACCCTCGATGACGTCCATCATATATTGGGACTTAGGGTTGATGGTCGTCCCATACAGAATTATACTTTTGATGAGTCCAGCATCGACTATTACGACAATATTGTGGATCATGTATCAGGGTGTCTAGGAGTTGATTCCACTAGTTTTACTAGTCTTAGAGAATTCAAGAAGTCCTATGGACTTCCTCTAAAATATTTGGAGGAGATATTCGCTGAGCCGGCCCCCGAAATTGATAATAGCGATAATGTGGCCCGCGGATATATGCAGTTCATCTTAGGGGCTGTCGGCATTACAGATAAGTCTGGAACGTCCATAAATGCCAAATATCTCCTGGATGCTCAAGAGAAGTCTTCAGCTAAGACCTCGTCCTCTGATGGCGGTACAGCTCCTGGATCAGCTCCTGCTCCGGTCCCGTATACCTCGGGATAAATCTCGTCCTCAAATCCTGGGGACAAAATCCGGATCCAGGTCCTCAGGGGACATAGCAAGGTACAAGAAAGCTCATGCCAAAATGAATAAATAAACAGTGCAGCAAATAAATGTCTAAATGAAGCAATAGGGTAAATATGTAACCAATCTAAGTGAAATGCAAGTGAGAGCAACACTAAAACTCAGGCTGAGCCACTACAAGCTCTGTGTCGGGGAGCCGGTAGCGGTAATAACCGGTAGTGGGTCTAGCTCTGCTACGAGAGTCTACGACCTCTCAATAATAGAAGATATATATATGTAAACAGCCTGTAGCATGTGTGTCTCTCCCCACCCAATGTAACCACGCGTATCATGACCATAACGTCTCATGCCCATATCAAGCGCGATCATAACTAATGCACAAGTCAATAAAGTATCTAAGAATATAATGTCCATGTCCTGTATCCTATACAGAATCACCACGAATATCTCGGGAAAATCCTGTCTCATGAATAGTGTCAAGTGTCCTGGGCCATAGGGTACTTGATAAGACAAGTACAAGAATATAAAGTGTCACGGATGTCCATCTCTAGATGACCGTACCCAACACTGCGTACAGTGTCGGCACCCGACTGATAATCGGACGCTAAGTACGTCACACGGTCCTAGGTTAAGCATGTACAGTAATATATATATAAAGCAAGGAAAATAGATAACTAAGCTACAGAGTTTGGCAAGGTACACTTGCCTGATGTCCGAATACCAACAACTGTCCCTGTATCGGTGGATCCGGTAGGTACTACTCCAAAAGCTGTAATAAATATCACCACTAGTCTCAGAAGATGTCAAATAGCTAGAAATGCCTGTCCTTACGTCCAATTTGGACACAGGGGCAAAAAGGTTATTTCCGGATTAAAGCGGGGTCCCCATATGGGCCACTTCGCACCGAAAAGCGTGTCAGGGTCAAAGGTCTCCAAATTTCGTAAACTCAGTGTCTACAAGTCAGGAACGATGATACGAACCCAACGGAACTTCCAGAATTGGATTCCGATGAGCCGATCTCAAAATCACCCGTCAAGTGGAGCCTGTGGGGCCCACGATACGTGATTTTGTCAACGTTCTCGGAATCGGACCAAACTTGGGTCACAGGACCAGCGTATTGCTACGAGTTCGATGGCGCAAGTTTTGTCTCGATCCGACGTGTGTACACAAAGTTACAGCGTGTTCCAGAAAGGACGGATACGGGGTGTCGTCGGCGGATACGCGTTGATTCCGGGGTGCACACACCTCCGAATCGACTTCTGCAAAATCTCACACGACCGTATCAACATCGCGCACAGTTCGGTAAAGACCGCGTGCGACCAAGTCGTCCCGATTGGCGGGGCGAACTCAGTTCCGGGGTGAAACAGAGCGTTGTTTTTTCTGTTTTTGGATAGCGGTGTGCGATCACCACAGGACGCGATGCACCGAGCGGGTTGCACGGGCACCGAGGGGGTTATGCAGTCTACGCGTAGCAATTTACGGAATCGAATTTGGAGTTACGATGAGGGAGAAAACGGTACCTGTTCGGGGCCCCGTGAGTTCTGTTTTTCACGTCTCCAAACGTCCACGTCGTGTCCTGCGTCTCGAGTTGCTGGTACCGCGTGTCTGCTGCGAGTCCAGACTAAGGTCCTGATCTGGAGGGCTTCGTCGGGGGTCAGCCTCGTGGTCGGCTAGGGCTCGGCGACCGGATCTCGAGCGGCGGCCGGCGTGGGTCGAAGGGTTGAGGGAAAAATGGTCTGTCGTCGGTTCTGAGGTAAACTCGGGGGAGCAGTTCGAGGGATGATGGGGATGTCGACGCCGGAGAGCGGCGGTGTTGCCGAAGGGTCGAGGGGGAATCGTCGACCGAGGGGAGGTCGGGCTGGGCGGTCGGCGGGTCCAGGGAAAAGCACGGCGGAGGGAGATGATAGGGATGTCGGGGTCTTGGTTGGGGAAGTCGACGCCGGAGAGCGGCGGAGGAGGAGACGCGGAGGAGGTTGCTCTGTGATGGAGGTCGACGAGGTTGCTCGAGATGGTAGGGAAAACTGGTGGCGGTCGGCGTGGCACGGAAGCCGAGGCGGGGATAGGGACGGCGAGGCAGTCGGGAACGGTAGGGAGGTGGATTCGAGGGTGCGGGGAAGCTAGGGTTCCGGTGGGGCGGACGGCTAAGGCGTTGGTAACGGGCTGTCGAGGTCGACGAAGGAGGTGGGTGGTCCGGTGAAGCTAGGGTTTCGTCGAGGCGACCGAAATCTGGAGAAGGCGGCGCTGCTCGGGCACGTATATCGAGGAAGGCGGCTGCGGCTACGCGAAGTCCGAGATGACTTAAATAGTCGCGCCACCGCCGGAAACACTGTTCAGTTGGGAATTAGGGTTTCTATCGGGTTCTCGGGTCGGGTTGGTTTGGTTCGGGCTTCGTTGGGTTCCGTTCACAATCCTATAGCTTTTGGTCCTCGTTTCGTTGCTCCGGTGTCCAATAAATTCACCGAAAAATGCCATGCGTCCGGTTCTCCATAATACACCATAAATTTTTACTTCCAGAATATTTTAACACCCATAAACTGCCCGTAAAATTCTTTAACTCATAAACACCTCGGTTCTTCATCCAAAATCCCGAAAACATCCGGAAAATTTTTATAAAAAAATTATCTGAAAAAATAGGGTGTTTACACATCCCGTGTGGGTTCAAAGACAATTTCCGGATGCCAGACTCTACTCCATGTATAGATATATCTTTGTCAACTTGTTTACATAAATTGAATTTTTGTTGTTTATTTTTGGACTAATATATTTCCGGTAACATGAAGGCATGGATATACGAGCACTTTCCAACCCTGCAGCGGGCGAAGCTGAGCCAAGGGTATGACGAGAACCTGCCTAGAATGTGCCGATGGAAGCCGACTAAAGAAGATGCCAAACGTTCTCACACATTGGCCGCTCTACGGCATACACTCGAAGATATGACGACAGAAGAGGTGAATATAGACCTAATTTTGTACTTAATTGGTATTAATTTACTACGTTATGCTAAATGACAATATATTTAATTTTATGTGGTGCAGATTGTATGGGATCCATACCGTGATTTGCGACAGACTACCCGTCCGTTGCAACCAGTCGCCTTATATCATGGTGTTATCACTTGTCATGAAATCAAGGAGGCTTATATGCCGGATAGAGTGCTACGTCAGTTTGGCTACGTCCAAACTGTCCCAAGGCGAACTTTGCAAATGATAACTCCTCCGCGCGGTACAAAACCGCTAAACTATATACCTGCCCAGTTCAACTGGGTAACGGCCTTCTTCACCGAGTGGCAACGCCACGTCATTAGAGATACCGACCGGCTACCAGCAGTCAATATGGCAGAGTGCAGCGACGACTACCTCGCCTACTACGCCGGTGTCAGACTACCGACCTTGTTCCAACGCGGAGGGGATATTGTGCGTGTACCGTCAGATCTTTCTCCCAAATCGGTCTTATATACTGCACTGGTCAAGATGGTGAGCCTACTTGTAGAGTTTAAGTGAGATATTTGTAACTGTGGCTAACGATTATTTTCATTTTTCATGAATAGGCAAGGAAAGTTAAGAAGTTGGGAAGAAGCCTCGTCAGTTGCCAGGGTTCCAATTATATGACAATCAATGACGAACTCCAAAATATCGACAACGCTGAAGAATATCCTTTCTTGGATACTAGAGAGCAACGCACGAAGAGGCGCCATGACGTTTGAACCATCAATTTGAGTTGTAAAGTGTGACTGAATATGACCTTTGAGAATTGTCAAAATTTGACCTGTAAACGTTGTAAAAGTTTGATTGAATATGACATTTTGCCTACTTGTGACACTTTGACGATATTGAGGATTTGAGTTGTACAACTTTAAACTATAAATTTGCCTACTTGTGACACATTTAGTTAATTTTGCCATGTTGCGACACTATGAGTTAATTTTGCCTTGTTGTTACTATTTTGATCTGTATATTGGGCATATTGGTTTGACAATCAATTTGAGTAAACTTTAGTAAATTTTGCCATGTTGCGACACTATGACGTTTGAACAATCAATTTGAGTTGTAAAAGTTATATATTTCCTCAGAATTCACAGTGAGTAAACTTTAGGACTGTCACAATTTTGACAGTCCTAGTTTACACAAGGACTGTCAAAATTGTGACAGTCCTAAAGTTATATATTTCCTCAGAATTCACAGTGAGTAAACTTTAGGACTGTCACAATTTTGACAGTCCTAGTTTACACTAGGACTGTCAAAATTGTGATAGTCCTAAAGTTATATATTTCCTCAGAATTGACAGTGAGTAAAGTTTTGCACTGTCACAATTTTGACAGTCCTAGTTTACACTAGGACTGTCAAAATTGTGACAGTCCTAAAGTTGTATATTTCCTCAGAATTCACAGTGAGTAAACTTTAGGACTGTCACAATTTTGACAGTCCTAGTTTATACTAGGACTGTAAAAATTGTGACAGTCCTAAAGTTATATATTTTCTCACAATTGACAGTGAGTAAACTTTAGGACTGTCACAATTTTGGCAGTCCTAGTTTACACTAGGACTGTCAAAATTATGACAGTCCTAAAGTCCTGACAGTTTTCCATAATGACAGTCCTAAGTTATTAGTAGCAATGCGCAATATACAATCAAAATCTCCATAACTCTTTTCATTACAATAGGTACAACATATAGTTCAATATACACTTAAACATACATGGATCAACACAATATACATCTTCACATGGGGCAGTATCAATCGATTAAAATATCAAAGTAGTCGTCCGACATGATTTTTGGATCCTCCATCTTCATCATCTTCTTATAGGCCGCCATTGCATCCATGTAGGGTGTCGTCCGTGCGATCGCTTCCTCGGGTGCGTGTTTATACCAAAGCGTAGAAGGTGGAGTGAATATCGATATGAACAACCGCAAACCTCGGGATCATAACCCACCGACTTCGACCTTCGAATCTCCTCAAGCAATAACCCCAAGGCCTTGTGAGATACCACATGAGTTAAACCATCCAAGAGGTGTTCTTGCTTGTATTCATGCTTTGTAATATTGAGGCTCATCTCAAATGATGCTACAATATCGTTCACCGTGGCAATAGTCATCAAATGAATCGATTGCCAAACAGACAAAATTACCGACCGATGAGCGTAGATATCTTTTCAAACATGAGTGTGCCCCTTCGACCCGGTTCGTAGTGATCGTGCCATAATGCTTCACCATGTTGGTCCATGCTAAGACGAATTGCTCTTTATGTGGTCCTAGCCAAGTATCTTTGATATAAGATATGCATGTCGGGTTACTTGGCTCCCACTTTTGTTGGAACATGTACCATGCTGCGTCGTAACTGTCTGTAGTACTTGCTCGCCATACAAGACTCCAATCACTGTAGAATTCTTCGAAGCGAAGCATGTCAATTTTACCGTCCACAGTTTCAAATTTTTTCTTGCATTGAGCATGGATATTTCTATTTATATGCCAAGTGCATAGTAGTCTATGCGCATGAGAAAATATAATATCTATAGCATTTATCAACGCATATTCTCTGTCAGTAACAAAAATAGACGGCTCTTTGTAACCTGTGTAAAGGGATTATAGTTTCCTCAACGCCCATGTGTAATCCTCTACTGTCTCACTCTTCATAAAACAAAAAGCGACTGTAAATGTTTTTCCCGTAGACGTAAACCCGACAACATGCAAAAGAGGCATCTTGAACTTGTTGGTCTTATATGTACAATCAAGGACCAACACGTCTGCGAAGGACCGAGCCATATGTGTGCAATCAGGATGAGCCCAAAACAATGAAAGGAGTTCATCAGTTTGTGAATGTCTTCTATGGTACTCCACGTAGTGATGCTCCCCAAGCAACTTCAATACTTGCTGCATCGCCATTCTTCCTTTCATACTATTGCATTTTGCTCTGGCCAAACTATTATAGATCGTCCTCATGGTGGACTTGTTCCCATCTTGTTTTTGTCGCACAGCAGAATATATTTGTTTCGGTGCAACTCCTGAAAGGAACATTTCTTCAACCAACTTTTTCTCATCCTCCTTCAACCGTGCCACGTAGGCATGACCCGTAAATGTCCCTGGAATAGGATGATTGTGTCTTCCATTCTTAACTTCGATTATCCACTTCACATCTTCAACTTTTACAATCAACACCTTCAATGGACAACCACATTTTCTCGTCCCAATATTTTTCTTAGGGATTTCTTTTTCAACAACACCCTTCTTTTTATGATGCCTAAATACACCTCCTCTTTCGCATCCAAGCTCAAGATATTTTCGGCCCGGCCGAGATCGGATGGATCTTGCAATGACAATAACTACGTTATGTCGTCTCCCAACTTCTCTACACCACTCTAATGCTTCTTCATGGCTTGCAAACTCAATATCCGTTGAGAAAATATCATCCACATCAACACCAACAGCAGGATGTACCACAATATTTGAACAAGCTTGGTCCTATAACCAATATAAAATAATATAAAAATTAATAACTTCATATAACTATCCAGGACTGTCACTATTTTGACAGTCCTATTTTTATATAGGACTGTCAAAATTATGACAGTCCTACTTTTACGTAGGACTGTCGATTTTATGACAGTCCTATATTTATATAGGACTATGGAATATTTGACAGTCCTATATTTATATAGGACTGTATAATGTTTACAGTCCTAACTCGTGACTGTTAAATTAGGGTTGTCGTTTTACGTACCGTACGTGCTTCGGAACAACCAACTTGTACTTCGGAACGTCCGGAGTGCATAATTAATGAATTGGACGATCCGACTTCGTCATCGAACATTTTTTCATGCATTGTTCCTACATTAATCAAAATAAACTAAATCTTTTTCGCACATTTGTAAAACTTTTTCAACGTAGGTTGTCGAAGACATACCGGAAGAATATTCCTTGGGGTATCACCAAAGTAAAATACTCCTCCAACCACAACTAGCTATTTCCAAATTTAGGTTTGGGCTTGGTGGAATGAGGGTTTCTTAAGTCTAGGTGGAATGCCAAAAATAGAAATCCATTTGACTTTTATACTTTGGTATGGGGTAGCCCCAACTAACTACCCGAGTGGCAAACTTGTAATTTTGGGAAATAGACTGTCAAATTTTTGACAGTCCTAACAATTTGTAGGACTGCCAACATTTTCACAGTCCTACAAATTGGGTAGGACTGTCAAAATTGTGACAGTCCTTCCAAGTGGTAGGACTGTCAAAATTTTGACAGTCCTATCTATTTGTAGGACTGTCAAAATTTTGACAGTCCTTCCAAGTGGTAGGACTGTCAAAATTTTGACAGTCCTGAGTATTACAGTGGGCTAGCCCCGAGTAACTTTCATGATGGCAAACTTGTAATTTTTTCTAATTTTGAAATGGGCTAGCCCCGAGTAAAATGTGCAGTGCCCTTATAATTTACCCTTAAAATACCAAAAGAAGAGTGTCCCAACCGCCTGTGGTGGAGTATCAGTGTATCCTCAGCACTCATCTTCGGTCCTCCCATTCCTGCCCTCTCTGCCATAGACACCAATGTCGAATCTAGCCTTTCCCGATTCAGGTACCAAAGTCCATCATGTCAAGTGCCAGTCCCAAGTCTTCGTCCTGTCTCCTTTTCTTGGAAGATCATCTTAGGAACATCAAAATAGATAATGCATTTTAGTTGGAGGATTATAGAACTAATAGACAAAAGACTGACTAAAAAATAAGGAGCATGCAAAATATTGGATAATTTTACTAAACCTGTATAATCGACAGTACTCTTACCGACCACTGGCTGGAAAGTACCATCGGCTGTTTGAATGTTGTCCACCGATGCTAGGTGAGTGTAGGAAGAGAACTCACTAGCATTTTCTGTCACGTGTCGAGACGCACCCGAATCGACAATCCAGTCCGACAATCTAAGGGAAGACATAGATGCAAGGGCAAGTGAGTCGTCAGTTCCTTCCGATGGATGGACATAGATGGCAGTGTTGCCTCTGGCGAAGACTAAGGTGGACACCTCCTAAGTCCCACTCCTTATGTCTTAATTGCTTGACGCTCTCTGCTTTCTCATGAGTACCTCCAGTATGTCCAGCAGTGCATGATCCTCCTCAGTATAGGCATCATCAGTTCCCTCCTCGCCTTCTGCTACTAGCAGGTTTGCCCGATAACCTCCTCGATTACCCCGTCGACCCCTATGACCACGGCCACGTCCTCCAAACTATCCACGTACACCACCTGAATCTCCCTCATTGGATGGTTTGGTACAAACATACCTCAGATGGCCCATCTTCCTGCAGTTGTAGCACTGTCGGGGCTCTCTATTAGGTCATGTGCCGCCTAAATTGGCAACCGCCAGTACTGACTTCACTTCAGGAGGACCACATGTCCCTGCCTGCAGCTTAATGTGAGTCTCCTCTTGGATCATGGCCGGGATAGCCTCCTCAAGTGTAGGGATCTTCCGTTGGGCTAGAAGTAGTGTTGTCCTCTGAGCAAACACTACGGCCAGTCCCTTAAGAAACTTTATCGTCCTCTCCGGCAGACATAGCTGTCTCTCCTTACACTCCGGGTTCTCACAGCTTGCCCGTGAGGAGTGATCGTAATCCAACCACAGACGCTCCAACTCCGTGGCATACTCCTACACCGCCTTCTCTTCCTGTACGGTGTCATCGATCTTTTCCTTGATCTGAAAAACTCTCAAGTTATTTTTCACACCATCGTAGGTCCTAATCAACTTCTTCCATACGTCCTTTACCATCTCAAGGCCATCAATTGTGGCGTCGATCGACTGGACTAAGGAATTGAGGAGCCAAATGTATATCACCATATGAGTGGACTTTCACTCATCGCGTCCTACCGAGCCCTCATCCGGCTCTGTCTTCTCTCCTGACAAGAAACCCTCTAGGTTCATTTTCTGCAA
Organism: Iris macrosiphon; assembly: GCA_036927795.1. Classification (NCBI taxonomy): domain Eukaryota; kingdom Viridiplantae; phylum Streptophyta; class Magnoliopsida; order Asparagales; family Iridaceae; genus Iris; species Iris macrosiphon. Next base: position 106,526,745 of record JAYESA010000016.1, on the reverse strand, counting down.
GGTTCTACTCACCAGTCGTAACCAACTCAGGTAGGTGGCCGGTCCATCAAGCTTCAGATCGATGGAGGAAAGCTCCAACTTTGCTGGTGTTCATGTCGCGCTCTCACTAGCCGACAGCTTCATCAACGTTGCGACCTCCGCATGGTCCAACTTCTTAATGATCTCCTCTATCGATCCTCCTCTTCTCCGATCACCTCACACCCGTCCCACGATTTACTTTTATTCTATTCGTCCCCTCCTAGACCCGATCATGTCTCTCTCCCATCGGATTAGGCCTTCGATGTCAACATCTGGAATGACCCGCGGGAGATGCCGAAAACCGCTACAGAAGGCTACTGCGGGCTCTGCCGGAGTCGTAGCTTCGCGATGGTGGCAGAAGTGTGGTGGCGGCGACGGTGGTGGTGGACGACGGTGGTGGTGGCGCGACAGCGGCGGCGGCGGCTAAGGTTTGGCGGCTAGGGTTTGTGGCTGCTAGGGTTTGTGCTCTGATACCATGTAGAATATTTTAGAGTTCTTTATATTTTAATAATCTCTTATATATATATATATATATATATATATATATATATATATATATATATATATAGCCTTACAATCCTCCATCTTACATAAAATCTCCTAATACATTCTAATATACCAACAACATGTAACCTTAGTGTAGCTCGTTAGCAAACATCCAGTCTATGTCGATGCTTCAAGGGGGAGAGATGTCTCAAATATTCAGTCTTCCATGAAGGATGGTGGTGTGAAGAAAACCATGGTTATGTACCAATATTTACTTTGATATTAAGGGATTAACCTTGCAGTTGAAGTATAAGGGTTACGTATCAAGCTTGGACTCTTAAAAAACTTCTTTTGGTTTATTTATCATATATGGATGATATAAGCCAATTCATATGAATGGATCACAGACATATGTTAACTTTATAGTGTAAATCAAATACACTGTATTGTGCCGACTCTTGATTTGCAATACTGGGACTAAATTTCATGGTTCATATCAAATCAAAGATCATTGTAATTACTTATAAGCAGAGCAGTATTTTTGATTGGCTTCTTGCAATCCAAATCTTGTATGCTTCAATTGGGAAGAACCCGATTGACGATGTATATTTATTGGGATTAAATTGTATGATTAAATTGTATATATGGTGATTGGCCCATATGGCTTAGGCCCAAGTTGATATGTGGATGTATATATATGTAATATCATGATGAATGAAAGACCTAGATTATTCTCTCATTCTCTTCTACTACTTCATCACATGGTATCAGAGCCAGGTTAGGGAACGATTTTTTTTCCATAGCGGCGACATCGACGATAATTTTTTCTACACGGCTGCGGCGATGAGTTTCCCTTCGACCTGCGGTATGACAAGCGGTGGCGGCGGCGGCGAGTTTTCTACGTCGGTAGCGGCGGCAACAAGAATTGATCCCACCTCCCCGTATTACCTTGGTTCTAATGACAATTCAGGTAATACAATTACAAAAGTGGTATTTCGTGGGAAAATTATGAGTAATGGTCGAGATCTTTTCGGCTTTCTCTACGGGCTCGACGAAAATTTGGGTTTATTGACGGGTGTATCGATAAACCTACGGAGAATGAGAAATTAGAGAATTTGTACTGTATCCAATCGATGCTTGTGCAATGGATCTTGCTCACTATTGACGCTTCGGTAAAGAAGACGATACCCTACTTTGAGGAGGCAAAACCGTTGTGGGATTCGCTCAAGGACCGATTTAGCGTGGGAATGGCGCTAGAATTCAACAGATTAAACATTCGTTGGCAGAGTGTCTCCAAACGAAATCCATGTCCGTGGTCGACTACTTCGGCCAATTGCAGACTCTTTGGGATGAGTTAGGGACTTATAAACCTATTCTGGCGTAATCATTGGGATGCGGCTTTGAGGGTTGTTAGATATCTGAAGGGTTGTCCTGGTCAAGGCATTCTCCTTCGCTTTGACTGTGATTTGCGGCTCCGGTGGTGGTGTGATTCCGATTGGGCGAGTTGTCCCATCACATGATGCTCTTTGTCTGGTTGGTTGGTTTTTCTTGGTGATTTGCCTATCTCTTAGAAGACGAAGAAACAGGTGACGGTGTCCCGCTCTCCGGCCGAAGCAGAATACCATACGATGATGGCGGTCACGTGTGAGCTTCTCAAAAGGTTTCTTGGCACTTTGGGGGTGTAACATTCGTGTGCTATGGATTTTTTTTGTGATAGTCAATCTGCTTTACATCTTGTGCAGAATCCAGTTTTCCATAAGCGCACAAAACACATTGAGGTGGATTGTCACTTTTTGAGGGATGTTGTTCTTGATGGAGTTATTCGCTCATTTCATGTGCCGACGGATGGGCAATTGGCGGATGTTTTCACCAAAGCTTTGGGCAAGTGACAATTTGAGTTTCTTTTAAGCAAGTTGGGCATTTGTGACTTGCATGCTCCAACTTGGGGGGGGGGAGGGGGGATGTATTAGGATTAAATTGTATATATGGTGATTGGCCCATGTGGCTTAGGCCCAACTTGATATGTGGATGTATATATATGTAATATCATGATGAATAAAAGACCTAGATTTTTCTCTCCTACTACTTCTTCACAATATTTGCATCTCAGGGAGGACACTGAACGGATTGTTAACTCAGTTTCATTTTAGGGTTCATGGTCAAACTGCTTGTTTTTATTTGTCTGAACTGATTGATTGGAAGATAGTGCCTGAAGCTTGATTCAAGGACACATATTATGCTTGAACGGGACATAGCTGGCAGTTGAATTATTACTTACTTGATGGTGGTTTTGGGCCAATCCATCCGCTTGTTCTAGAAGATAGCCTGGAAGATAACGGAAGCATCCTACTTTTAGTATCTTGGTCATCATTCTATACTTAAGATGCGTTTACAATAAGCCGACAAATCGTTTTAACTGCTTATAATATATATTGTTTATAGATAGTTTGGTCAGATTTACTTGGTATATGTGGTTGGTGATGAAAAACGTAAAAGTTGTCCCAAAGATTGTCGTTATGTATGGATACAAGAGCTATACTAAGAATCTATCCAATCTACTCCAATCGCTTCCAGCAATTAGAATTTTAAATAAATAGGTAAATTTGGAGTAAGAAGGAACTATTGACTTCACTTATGGAGTGACCAACTAACACTTTTGTCTTCCAATGTGTACCACAAAATCAATAGGTGAATTTGGATTCATGCCTAATAGTGTGTTTCCTTCACGTCAAGATAGATTATATACTCTGCTCAGTCATAAACTTCACTAATGACCTGTAATTTGTTACTAGGATCCTACTAATGTCAGCCTCCAACTTCCGTGTTTCGCCTATGATCTCCCCTTTTCAGTACCTTTTACATTGTAGGTTTTACTTTAGACATGTTTAATATTGGATAATTTTAATATCTTGAGTGCAGCCAATTTGGTGGCTTAAGCCCAGGAGGGAAATTAGAAATAACAATTGTTTGCTTAGCATTTGTTGAAACCTCTGATTGGCCTTTCTAGGTCTCAAGACAGCAAAGGATTTGCAAAATGCAGTAACCAAACTTTTTTTTTTTCTGTTGAAAACTTTCGAAAAGTAATTAGGAGTTAGCAACAGACCTATGTACTTTTGATTGTTGCAGCAAAAGTAAGTAGGAAATTTGTCAAGATGATGGCTGGTCCCTTGGTTGTCATTGCTATCAGCTGAACCTTCACTGGTGTATTGATACTCTTGACTATGCTAATACTCTTGATACTACACTGATACTCTGAATGGATAATATCAGTTTTGTGCTCTCCTAAAACAAGGATCTAAGTTCTGCTATATTGATACTCTGACGTGTATTTATACTTCCTGGATCCTCAAGAAATAAGGATCTAAATTCCATGTTAGAGCATATGTTGGTACCCTCAACTATTTACTGCATATGTCCGAATTATCTTCTCCAACTTTCCATAGGTGCACTCATTTGTTGACGAATCTTTTAATTTATTTGTTGATATATACGATTTGACCTGCAATGGATCTCCTTTTCTTGTTGACAGGTTAATTCGGGTACCCTCCTATGGTAAAGAATGGTGAGGTTATTGCCATGCTATCTTGAGGATGCTATCTCGAGGATGGAAAAGGTAGCATAGCAGGGTAATGCTGTAGCAGCTGTTGTTTATGAATTTATTTTCAGGTTTGTGATGGTTTATGTACATATATGCTTCACATGCTATGGGCTCTCGTACATACAGTTACAAAATAAAATAAAATAACTTCTTTTTTGTATTGTGGGAAATTTAAAAGGTCAAGCATTTGATTCTTTATCCTCTCTTTTAAGAAATCTTCCTTCAAGTTTATTATTGATGACAACTGTTAAGTGGTGCAAATGGTCACTCAAGACATTTTAGATTTGGACTTGAAGTCGATGGATATATACTTGCGGATATTGTGTAATTGGTATTTTTTGCATACTGTACTGTTTTTTGGCTATAGACATTGACATGGTCGAGTAGTTCCCACCTCTCTATCATATTTTATCTATTCTCCTTTCAATTGATTTAGTATCTTTCAGTGGACTAAGGATCAAGTAAAGTTGTTCTTCTGACAAAGCTTAAATTTAAAGCAAACTTCAGTTTTGTTGTTTTCTCTCTTTTATCTTCTTTATCTAACAATATAGTTCTTGGCAGATTTTATTAGTAACTATAAGAGTTATTTATAAGGATGCAGAGGAAAATAAAATATTTTTCAATGCAAGACCGTACATTAGATTGTTTATCAACTGGATTCTGGACCTTACCTCTGACCCTGTACTAGATGGTGCCAACTTCCAGGCAAGTGTTAATGGAAATTATTTGTTATCATGCCTATACATTCTTGCATAACACATAATATTCTGAACTGGTATTTCAGGTGTTGACTTCTCTTGCAGGGGCTTTCCATGCATTGCAGCCTCTGAAAGTTCCAGGATTTAAGTTATAGAAGTTCATTTCAAATTTCCTGAGATATGCTTGTTGCTTGTAATATGGATGACCTATGCTATCACTTCCTAATGAAAATATTTGAATTACATTTGTGGTTCCTATTTGCTGATTAGAGTAAGTTTGTATTTGATTACGTAAGACCAATAAGGGCAATAATCGTTGGTTTGCTGCATATTTTCCATCTTTGTAAACCTCGGCAATAACACAAATTGCAAAGGCTCCTAGTAGAAACAGGGAATCAAGACAAATCAACTTGAACTGCACAAAATTGTCACCTTTTACTTTTAAGAATTGCAACATCCGTAGGTGCACAGGGAAGAATTGCAACACATTATTCTCTTTAATGGAAGCTAGATGATGGTCACCTTTTACTTTTAAGAAAAAGTGTTAGGGGCACAGCGGAAATAAACCCAAGAAAATCATAGAACGCCTTAGAGAAAGTTTACAACCACAAAGATAAGGATTTACATGGTTCGGCCAAGATGCCTACTTCCATGAACGAGGGTGATTCAGTTTCACTACGAAGAAGAAAAGAAATTACAATTGCTCTCTCAACACTTATCTCCTTACTCTCAAGAACTCTCTACAAAAAACTCTCTCTCAAAAACTTGTGTTGAACTTATTCAAAACTTTTGCTCTCTCATGTTGAACTTATTCAACAATTATTGAGCACAATTTGAGATGCTCTTGTGTGAACTTATTCAACAACTTACATTGAGCATGCTTGAGATACTCTTGTGTTGAACTTATTCAACAACTTACATGAGCACTCTTTAGATATCTCAAGGAGCAACCTTTGGCCCCCTTATATAGCATGTCATATGTCTATACATGGAAATCCAACATTATGCAGGTATATGAATCCAATATTATGTAGGCTTAGGAATCCAATATTATTCTTGTCAAAGATTTGGTCAAATGTCAAAGTCAATCTTCTTCAAAAGATATGGTCAAATATATCTTCCTTCATATCTCCAACTCGGCAGGGTTTTGCCACAAAACCGAGCCGACACACTTTTCAACCGCACAGTTTCACCAAATCAACCACTCGTCAATTCCGCCCCTAAGAGCTCTTAAGCAACACTTCTCTACCTGATTGTGGAGAAGCATCATTCTTCTTGTACACCCACTTCTAGCCTATAGCTTGTTTGGCCTTGGGCAATGAAATCAAATTCCATGTACAGTTTTGTAAACACCAGGATTTTTCAGAAATTAAAATATAAATTTTTGTAATTTTTCTGTAATTAAAATAAATGTTCTTCAGGTATTAAATATTTTTTAGTATTAAATTAAATATTAAAATATTATGAAAATTATATTTTTTGAGTGTAAAATAAATAATTAGACATAGTGTAATTTTTCTGGAATTTATTGGACTCAAAACTATTTTTAAATAGTTAAAAACATCGTTTATAAATAAACCAGACTAAACCAACCTGAACCGAACCGAACCAAGCCTAGAATAAACCAACCCAACCCAAACCCTTAGTGGGTCGGATTTGGACCCGTAACCAAAACCCGACCAGCTAATCCGACCCGAACCTTTTTCTACAGTAACCATTCAAAATCGATCCCCAACCGCCGCGACCTTTCTTCTCCGGCTGTTTCACCCGCAGCCGCCGCCGCCGCCGACCCCTCGGTTCGTCTTCCCCCAACGCCGGCGACTCCTCCGGTCCCCTTCCAGTAACCGCCGCCGCGGCCTCCTCCTATATAAACCCTGAGCCACCCCTCACCGCCATCACCACCACCACCATCCGCCACGATCCCGAGCCTCCGGCCAAACCCCCGACGAACCCCCATCACCACCGCTGTCACCACATCCCCACCGCTGTCACCATCATCAGCCACCGTCACCATGACGACGCCGAGCTCCCCTCCGGCAACCCCTAGTTCCCCCGGTGACCCTCCGCCGCGAGCCCGACCTCCGGCGACCAGCACCGACGACCTCCGCTGCCGCCAACAGCCACAGCAGCCGAGCAGCCGCCGTCGATGAGCCGCAGTCGCCGCGCCGCGCCACCCCGTGTACGCGAAGTTCAGTCGATACCGATCCTTTGTTCCTGTGAGTCTTTCTCTTTCCTCGTTCCGTCGATTTCCAATAGGACTGTTGCGACACGGTCGCTGTGTGACCCTCTCGAACCCCATGCAATTAGACTGGGGTACCGTGTCCCGTGTCGATCGTAAACCACGACGCAAAAACAAGAAAATATCCTAATTTTCGGATTTCGAAAACTGTCCCGAACTCACAAGTTCACGGCCGTTTTACGTCCAACCTAGTTAATTTTTTCAAAATTAACTTGAATAGTAAATTAGATAATATAACCGAGTTTTAAACCTTGTAATTAGTTTATTTTATGGTGTTGTATGTTGTATTTTATTCGCGGGTGAAATCGACCAAAATCTTGGTTATTTAAACCCGATTCTCCCGAAACTGTGCGTTCCGCTAAATGAGGCAACTTTGTCGTGTGCGAATTTTACAGAAAGGTGTGCATCGTTAATACGGATGTGTGGGATTTTGCGGAAGTTAATTTGGATGTGCATGCACACCGGAATCAACGCGTATCCGTCGAAATTGTCCCGTATCGGACCTGTTCTGAAACTCGTTGTGACTTCGTATGTGCTTGTCGTTTCGTAACGAAACTTGCGCCATCGAATTCATAGTGTTATGCTGGTCCTGTGACCCAAGTTTGGTTCGATTATGAGAACGTTGACGAAATCTCATATCGTGGTCCCCACAACTCCACTTGACGGACGATTTTGTGATCGGCTCGTCAGAATTCAGTTCTGGATATTCTGTTGGGTTCGTATCGTTGTTCTGGACTCATAAACACTAAGTTTGACAAATTTGGAGAACTTTGTCTCTGGCACATTTTTTGGTGCGAAGTGGGCCACATGTGGACCCCACTTTGACCAGAAACTGTCAATTTTATCTCTGTGTCCAAATTGAACTTATAGATAGGCAATCCTAGCTATTTCATATCTTCTGAGAGTGATGGTAATATTTATTTCAGCATCCAGAGAAGTACCTGAAGATCCCGCTGTTACCGGAGCAATTAGAGAAATTCAAACCCCATGCAAATGTACCTTACCAAACTTGCAGTACTTGCTTCATATTATTCTCTTGATTTATTTATGTGATGTATATGTTTAACCTATGACCGTGAGACGTTGCTTAGCGTCCGAATAAGATTCGGGTGTCGATGCCGTACGCGGAGTCGTGTAAACGTCACTTAGAGAATTAATATTGCGATCCTATATATTTTTTGTGCTTGCTTATCAAGTACGTCATACCATAGGACACCTGACACTATTCATGAGACATAATCTTTTCTGAGTTATTCATGGTGATTCTGTATAGGATTATAGGATTCATGACATAGATATTACATATGCATAGCTATCATTATGACTCGTTGCATTAGTTAGAGGTCATGATCTTGCGTGTTATGGATATGAGACGTCGTGGACATGAGACGTATGATTATATTGGGTGGAGAGAGACACACAGGCTACAGGCTGATTATATATATATTTATTTATTATTGCGGTGTCGTAACCTCTACATTAGAGCTAGGCCCACTACGTGATATCACTGCTACAGGCTCCCCGACACAGAGCTTGTAGTGGTCTCAGCCTGAGTTATAGTGATGCTCTCATTTGTATATCACATAGCTGGTTACATAGTTTGCCCTATTGATATATTTTATATACTGCATTATTTGGTTTGAGTTATTCTTGTACCTTGCTATGTCCCCTGAGGACCTGGATCCGAATTATGCCCCCAGGTTTAGCAGAGGAGATCTACCCCGAGGTATACGGGACAGGAGCAAACATTGGAGCAGTACCAGTACCAGAGGATGAGGTGATGCCAGAAGATTTCTCCTGAGTATTTGTTTATTATACTCAGTCATTTCTATTGTTAGATACTCTATTTCATGTCTCGTGGATTTCTGTATTAAACTCATTATCGGGTTGTTTCTCGAGATATTTTATTGAGACTTGTTGTTGAATTATATTTCATCTTGATTATTCTGATATTTGAACTGTTATTATCTTCTGTGGATGAGATTAAAATTAGACTGTGACTTATATCGTAGATCATTAGATTATTTTACAGCTTAAGTACACTCTAATGGGTTCATTAAATTGGGTTTGCCCATTGGAGTGTTCTGCTGGCCATTGTCACGTGGCTAGTTCCTCGATATTTTGGGACTGGGGCGTGACATGGTTTTTGTGGTGGCCTGTGCAGGTCAACGATTATGGTCTGAGCATTAAGGTCTTCGACTAAGGTCTACGACTATGCTGCTTTGATTTCAACTAAGGAACCGAGCAAGCCTGCGATAAGGATAGGATAAGTTATAGGATCTCATCCACTTGATTGATTCGTTCTTGATCTCTATATCGACTTCAAATAAATTCTTGACTTGCATCATGCCTTGATTTTCCTGTGCGCCTTTTATAGTTTATTTTGGATGCAGAGTAATGAATCCACAAGCAAGCAACGAGACTCCCGCAGGAATACCACAAGTTGCAGTTGTCACCTACGACGATGAAGTGACACCAGTGGGTGGAGGGCAATCAACTCAACAAAGCAATCAAGCAGATCAGCTCGCCTCGAGGTTTCAGCAAGACGACGTTCCACCATCACCGCAGTTTACTCCACTGATATCTGTTTTCCACCAAGACAGCTTATGGATAGTCAGCAGATGTTCCAAATGTTCTACCCAATAATACAATCCCAACAGCAGGTTTATCAAGAAGCCCAGCAACAGAAGAGGACACCACCACAGGGATGTGGACATGCTTTTGCGATAACAATGGAGGACGCACAGACTCGTGGAGTAGTGAATACGAGTAAGATTTAGTTTTATCATAGCTATTTATTCCTAGTAGTGCCTTAGCACGTGCATGTTAGATCATTTCCCTAGCCTTAAGCCTAGTATTATGTTAGAATGAACTTGTTAGTTTAGATTAGCAATTGATACCCAAGTTTTCATAAGTTGTAGTTGATCCTTGCCCTAATCAGATTCCTTTACTCTTGAATTACTTATCTCTCATTACTCAGAATTTTTTTTATTCCTTCCCTACGTATTATGCTTAACCCTCACACTTTCTCTCGATTTTTCCTTATTCATGATTCTTATTCCTTTGTGTCGTGTTTCAAATATGTCTTGCAACCGCATCATCTCTTCTGACCGATTATGTTTCATTTTTTTAATTGCCATGACGCAATTCTTTTAAGGAGGGTAGATTGTAAACACCCGAATTTTTCAGAAATTAAATATAAATTTTTGTAATTTTTTGTAATTAAAATAAATGTTCTTCAGGTATTAAATATTTTTGAGTATTAAATTAAATATTAAAATATTATAAAAATTATATTTTTTGAGTGTAAAATAAATAATTGATATAGTATAATTTTTTAAAATTTATTGGACTCAAAAACTATTTTTAAATAGCTAAAAATATCGTTTATAAATAAACCAGACTAAACCAACCCGAACCGAACTAAGCCTAGAATAAACCAACCCAAACCCTTAGTGGGTCGAATTCGGACCCGGACCCAAATTCCGACCCGCTAACCCGACCCGAACCCTTTTCTACAGTAACCATTCAAAATCGATCCCCAACCACCGCGACATTTCTTCTCTGGCTGTTTCACCCGCCGCCGCCGCCGCCGTCCCCTTAGTTCGTCTTCCCCCAACGCCGGTGACTCCTCCGGTCCCCTTCCAGTAACCGCTGCCGTGGCCTCCTCCTATATAAACCCTGAGCCACCCCTCACCGCCATCACAACCACCACTACCACCATTTGCCGCGATCCCGAGCCTCTGGCCAAACCCCCGACGAACCCCCATCACCACCGTTGTCACCACATCCCCACCGCTGTCACCATCATCAGCCACCGTCACCACGACGATGCCGAACTCCCCTCCGACAACCCCTAGCTCCCCCGGTGACCCTCCGCCGCGAGCCCGACCTCCGGCGACCAGCACCGACGACCTCCGTCGCCGCCAGCAGCCACAGCAGCCACAGCAGCAGAGCAGCCGCCGTCGACGAGCCGCAGTCGCCGCGCCGCGCCACCCCGTGTATGCGAAGTTCAGTCGATACCGATCCTTTGTTCCTGTGAGTCTTTCTCTCTCCTCGTCCCGTCGATTTTCGATCGGACTGTTGCGACACGGTCGCTGTGTGACCCTCTCGAACCCCATGCAATTAGACTGGGGTACCATGTCCTGTGTCGATCGTAAACCGCGACGCAAAAACAGAAAAATATCCCAATTTTTGGATTTTTGAAACTGTCCCGAACTCACAAGTTCACAGCCGTTTTACGTCCAACATAGTTAATGTTTTCAAAATTAACTTGAACAGTAAATTAGATAATATAACCGAGTTTTAAACCCTGTAATTAGTTTATTTTATGGTGATGTATGTTGTATTTTATTCGCGGGTGAAATCGACCAAAATCTTAGTTATTTAAACCCGATTCTCCCGAAACTGTGTGCGTCCCGCTAAACGTGGCAACTTTGTCGTGTGCGAATTTCACCGAAAGGTGCGCATTGTTAATACGGACGTGTGAGATTTTGCGAAAGTAGATTTGGATGTGCGTGCACACCGGAATCAACGCGTATCCGTCAAAATTGTCCCGTATCGGGCCTGTTTTGAAACTAGTTGTGACTTCGTGTGTGCTTGTCGTTTCGTAATAAAACTTACGCCATCGGATTCATAGCGTTACGCTGGTCCTGTGACCCAAGTTTGGTTCGATTCTGAGAACGTTGACGAAACCCCGTATCGTGGGCCCTACGGCTCCACTTGACGGGCAATTTTATGATCGGCTCATCAGAATTCAGTTCTGGATATTCCGTTGGGTTCGTATCATCGTTCTGGACTCGTAGACACTAAGTTTGACGAATCTGGAGAACTTTGTCTCTAGCATATTTTTTGGTGCGAAGTGGGCCACATGTGGACCCCATTTTGACCAGAAACTGTCAATTTTGCCTCTGTGTCCAAATTGGACTTATGGATAGACAATCCTAGCTATTTCATATCTTCTAAGAGTGATGGTATTATTTATTTCAGTATCCAGAGGAGTACCTGAAGATCCTGCTGTTACCGGAGCAATTGGAGAAATTCAAACCCTAGGCAAATGTACCTTGCCAAACTTGCAGTACTTGCTTCATATTATTCTCTTGATTTATCTATTTGATGTATCTGTTTAACCTAGGACCGTGAGACGTTGCTTAGCGTCCGAATAAGATTCGGGTGTCGACGCCGTACGCGGAGTCGTGTAAACATCACTTAGAGAATTAATATTACGATCCTATATATTTTTTATGAGACAGAATCTTTCCTGAGTCATTCATGGTGATTCTATATAGGATTACAGGATTCATGACATAGATATTACATATTCATAGCTATCATTATGACTCGCTGTATTAGTTTGAGGTTATAATCTTGCGTGTTATGGACATGAGACGTCGTGGACATGAGACATGTGATTACATCGGGTGGAAAGAGACACACAGGCTACAGGCTGATTATATATATATTTATTTATTATTACGGTGTCGTAACCTCTATATTAGAGCTAGGCCCACTACGTGATATCACTGCTACAGGCTCCCCGACACAGAGCTTGTAGTGGTCTCAGCCTGAGTTATAGTGATGCTCTCATTTGCATATCACATAGCTGGTTACATAGTTTGCCCTATTGATATATTTTATATACTGCATTATTTGGCTTGAGTTATTCTTGTACCTTGCTATGTCCCCTGAGGACCTGAATCCGAATTATGTCTCCAGGTTTAGCAGAGGAGATCTACCCCAAGGTATACGAGACATGAGCAGACATTGGAGCAGTACCAGTACCAGAGGATGAGGTGATGCCAGAATATTTCTCCTGAGTATTTATTTATTATACTCAATCATTTTTGCTGTTAGATACTCTATTTTATGTCTCATGGATTTCTGTATTAAACTCATTATCGGGTTGTTTCTCGAGACATTTTATTGAGACTTGTTGTTGAATTATATTTTATCTTGATTATTCTGATATTTGAACTGTGATTATCTTCTGTGGATGAGATTAGAATTAGACCGTGACTTGTATCGTAGACCATTAGATTGTTTTACAGCTTAAGTACACTCTAACGGGTCCATTAAATTAGGTTTGCCCATTGGAGTGTGCTGCTGGCCATTGTCACGTGGCTAGTCCCTCGGTATTTTGGGACTGGGGCGTGACAAGTTCTTGTGGAAAAACTCAATCTCTTCATGCATAGCTACAATGCAACTCTCGCTGCTAGTATCTTTGACATCTTGTCTGAAGGTGATAGGCTCGTCATCCTCCACTGGCAGTACATATGCCACCACATTCAACTGTCCATAGTGCTTGTGTAATCACCTGAAAATTTGAGTATTTTAAAAACTTAATTTTTTTGAAACTAATTAGCATTTTTCTGTAATTTTTAAAACCAATAAACTAGGGTAATCTGATTTAAAATGAATTTTTAAATATATTAAATAATATTAAAATATGATGAAAATTATATTTTCTAGTGTAAAATTAAAAACCGGACATGGGGTAATTTTTCAGGAATTTATTGGACCCCGGTTGGATTTTTAAAGCATTAAAAACTATTGATTAATTTAACTAATTAATTAAACCAATATAAAATAAAACCAAATCGAACCCAAAATAGAACCGGACCGGACCGGCCGGTCTGCCCGAACCGGCCCAACCCTTAACGGGTCGGATCCGGGTCAGACCCGACCCGCCAGAACCCGACCCGACCCGGTGCAATCCCTAACCCCCAAATCCCAAACGACCCGACCGTCGTTTCCACTGCCGGCGGTCGTTTCCGCCGCCGTGGCTGTCACGACCCGCACCCGAAAAATCGGGCATGAGTCGTGGGTACGTCCAGCCTACGCCGCAGCATCGGCGGTAGAACGCTGTCTAGGTCAACTATCTAGATAACTCACAAAAAAATCTGCCATGACCTCTCCAAAAAGGAGGGCAACCACGCAATCAATATATAAACCTGTCAAGATCTCAACTCCAAACGGAGGAGCAATATCATAATGATAATCTCAAGTACTCAATCACGAGTCTAAGCACGATAAGATAACACAGAAGGCCAACAACTCCAAAGTCTAACCAACAACAACAACTAAAACCACCACAACATCAATAATAATAATACATCATCCAAAAATAATATACAAACAGGGTCTCAAACCAAAACCGGAGACAAATCCGGTGTTAAAAGCTAATAAAAACAACAACAAGGTCCTAGTGATCCCGGCTACCAACCCGGAAATCACCCCTAAGCTAGAGGGTCCCTGCCTGCACCATCGACAGGCTCAGATCCATAAAACGTCGGACACCAATCCTCCAGATACTCTGAAAAATATGTCCAGTCAGGACTGGAGCAAGTACATCTCTAACAGCAGTTTTATTTAAATGATAAAAACTATAAAACAGTTATAGCAAGTAGCAAGAAGAATGAAGCAAATATGAAACAAGAAATATATAAATCACTGGTGCATAAAGATAAAGATGCAGGAATATCAGAAACAAGATAGTAATAACTGTGAGATACAAGAAATCTAAGCTAAGATCAAGTCCGTGCACATGAACGTGTAGTGAGTCCAGCATAAAATACATGTAGTGAGTCAAGTCCAGAAATATGTAAGTGAGACCAACAAGAATGCAAGTGAGTCCAGACTATAAAGAATGAACTCGGTGTCTTTGAAATACTTGTTTCGACATGTAAACGGCTAGGGGTAAGTACGGCTCACCGCGCACTGGGTGCGCGGCTGCTATCATTCCAGATTAGACCAGAGAGAGTGATTCCTGATGATTCCAGATGGGAATGTTTACATGTCTACTTGAGTATTTCCTCGCTCCGACTAATACAAGTGGATCCAAGACCCGACACGCAATTCAAGATGAGTCCAGCCTGAACATGAGTGATGCCTGTAGTGATGCCTGTAGGTGATGCCAGTAGTGATTCCAGAATAGAGGCCAGAAACATAAAATGTACGTGTCGCAAGTAAATAAATCCAGAAATATCAATCAGTGTCCCGTGTTGTGCCAGAATAATCAGATGATACTATACTAGAAGCTGAATCATAATAATCATCAGATAATGAAAACTATCAGAGAATATACTCGCCTGACGTCCTGAGCAACTGGCAATCCGAACTGGTGTCGCAATGACCTAATGCGAAAAGTAAGGTTAAACAGGGTTCTAATGAGTTAAACAGATATAAAATAACTAAAAATAGGCTTCTAGGGTCTTTCTAGGTCGAACGGGTCAAACCGGTGAAATCTGGGTCAAAAAGTCAACTCTGGGTCAAAACTAGGTCAAAAGTTGACTTTGGCGTTCAACCGAGTCAACTACGGTCAAGTCTGGGTCAAACTAGGGTGCTCCTGAAATTCTAGGTCAAACCGAGCTCATTAAGCTAGAAAACTCACAAACTCGCCTCCTTGAGATACCGGGATACCCTCGGTATCCGATACCTCAACCTACGCTATATACCCCGCCTAAACCCGCTAAAACATATGCTAGCATGCGTAAATATATACACATAAGCATATAAAAATCACTCCAATACTATTCCTAGGCTATTGCTCAAATACCCCGCTCGAAACTCAATACCTTGGATATCTCAAGGTATTGAGATACCTTGGTATCTCAAGGTATTGAGATACCTCTCTAAACTCAACCCGACTACCCCTCTAGCTAACTAACTATGCATAAACATATATATCTAGCTATAATCTAGGCTAAAATATATATATATCTAATACATATAGGCATATACCTATATATCTATACCCAATACCTTACCTTACCTTACCTTACCTTACCTTACATATCTATATATCTAGCTATAATATATCTAGTTATATGTATTTATATATCTATACCTATAGATAGATATATCCAAATACCTATCGTATCTATCTATCTATGCCTTTACCTATCTATCAACTATCTATCTATTTATGAATCTATCAATCTATTCATAAATCTATCTACCTATTATATCTAGGTATCTATCTATGTCCATCTATCTATCTACTTATCTATTTAACTATCTAACTATCTAATTATTATCTATCTATCTAGTTATCTAACTATCTATCTATCTATTTTCTATCTATGTATCTATTCATCTATTTATCAATCTATCTAACTATATACCTATTTATCTATTAAAACATAGATACCTATCTATCTATCTATCTATCTATCTAATATATCTATTCATGTATCTATTTATCTAACTATCTATAGATATCTATCTATTTATTACCTATCTATCTATCTACCTATCTATCTATATATCTATCTATCTCATATATCTATCTATCTAGCTATTCACCTATCTATCTATCTATTAGTCTATCTATCTATTTATCTTAGTTAACTATCTAACTATCTAGTTATCTATGCATCTCTATCCAATCTACTAATCTATCTATTTACCTAAAACTCTATTTAACTAACTATTAATCTATCTAACTAGTTATCTATATATATATATATATATATCTATCTAGCTAACCATCTATATATCTATTTATATAACCATACTTTGCTACCCCTAGCTACTGCTGCTCTAGCCCGTGCTTAGGACTGCTGCTGCTGCCCCCTTATTTCTGCCTAGCTGCTGCTACTGCAGCATTACTGCTGCTGCTGAAACTGTTCTGTTGGCTGCTGTTGTGCAGCAGCAGCAGCTCCCTGTTTGCCCAGGTTCTGCCCCCCCCTCTAGCTACAAACACACACACACACACTCCTATATTCTTATATATATATATATATATATATATATATATATATATATATATATATATATATATATATATATATATATATATATATCACTATATATATACAAATATACATACATATATCTATAGATATATATATTACTAGATAGATATATATATATACACACACTTATACTCTCTAACACTCACACCTACACACTCACAAACACACTAATACACACACACTTAAACACACACACACCTATAAGTATGCATAGCTATATATATATATAAACACCTATATTAATATATATATGCATACATACAATTATATATATATACATATCAATACACACACACACTCTAAGATATATCTATACACATACACATATATATATATATATATATACATATACACACAAGCACACTTACACATATACATATATATATATACACATAGACATATACACCCACAAGCACATAGATATAAATACACACACCTATATATATAAATATATATACATATATACAAATACATATAAATATATACATATATATATGTATATATATAGACACATATACACTAACACAACACACAACAACACACAAACAACACGCCCCACTCACGCCCAACGACCCCGACACTCACCAACACCCTAAAATATATAAAATATAACTCAAAAACTCTAGCACACACTCCCCGATACTAACCCAACGTGCGCGCAAGCCCGAAACGAGGAAACCAAGTCGAAATGGCCGTTCGGTTATTTCGACGAACACGTGGTGCGCGGCTCGGAAAACCTCCTGAAACGCACACCAAACAAACTCGGAATCGGTCCAAAATTTACCCACGCGTTCTAAACGATGCCTAGATCCTAGAAAAAGTGCTTTCGCATCGATTCTAGGCCCGTGGCGGAAACCACACGCGCTTAGAATCGGCGACGACGAAAAACCCTAATTTCTCCCGAAACGCCCGTTTCTCCGCGACACGGCTTCCCGTACCCAAACGGAGACACGCACTCACCCTCAAGACACCCGACGACGTCTACCTAGGTCCATCTAACCTAGGCCATCACCCAAATTTGGGCCAAATTCGGATTCCACCCGAAATTGACACAAAACCTAGTGTCAAAGTCTCTAAACTCAACCAAACTAGTTCCAACTTTCTCCTACGGGTAGGCTTAGGGTCTAGGAAGGTTCTACAACACTAATTACACTACATAAAAATAATTACAAGGGGGAAAATTAGGTTTTACCTCTTGGGAGTTGGAATCCCAAGGCCAAAGTCTCACAACCCCTAGAAATCACCTCTCTCAAGCTCCAAGCCACCAACTCTAGCTTCCACACTAGATCTAAGCTCCTCACACCTAGGTTAGGGAAAATGCAAGGTTAGGGCTAGCATAAGGAGAAGGAATGGAAGAAAGAAAGAAGAAAAATGGAAGAGGGACTTACTTGGAGAAGGAAGGAAGAAGAAAGAAGAAGTGGAGAAGAAGAAGAAATGAAGAAGAAGTGAAGAATGGAGAGAAGGGGGAGAGGGCTGCTGCTCCTGCTGTGTACGGGCTGGAATGGGGGAAAAGGGTCGGCCAAACACTAATAAAGGAGGTTGCCAAGTTTCCAAATGCCCAAAATGCCCCTACATGACTTGGTTTCGGGTTCCGGGTTCCAAAAGCACTCAAACTAGCTCCAAATCTCTCCCACTAACCTTCTAAAAATATAATAAATATTTTTAAGCCCCAAAATAATTCTCATAAGGGTGTGGGCTGGGTCGGACATGGGTCCACTAGGGTCTGACATGGGTCTAGGCTAGCCAAAATTCTAAAACAATCAATAAAAATATAATACAATCATTAATTAAATATAATTACAAATAATTATAAATAATACACAATTAACTAAATTAAAATAAAAAAATACCCGACTCTGGAAATGGGGTGGTGACAAGTCTATCCTCCTTAGAAAATTTCGTCCTCGAAATTTAAAGTCAATCACACTCTCTCTAGGTCAAACCCCCAACAATCACAGTCAAGAAATTCTACCTAAACAACAGACAAGATCAGGGTCCTACTGGTCGTGTTATCACAGTCTCAATCAGGGTCACTACACTATCTACCACAGCACAAAGAAAATCTAACAGGTACTAATAAAGCACACAAGGAATGGAAAAGGACAGGAAGAAGAACAAAGAGACAGACCTGCTAACCCGACACCCGTAGCATCGGCCTCCTCGACCGTCAACGCATAAGCCCTGCCCTGCTGGGGTGTATCCCTCTGCTGGTGCGGGGCATGATGCTGTGCCACAGGTGGCCTAGCTCCAACTCTCTGATCCTGTGCTCCACCCAATGGAGGTGCAGTGGGGCAATCTCGCATCTGGTGAGCAGCGGATCCACAGAACAAACACACCTTCAGCCTCCTCCTACAAACATCCCAAGTGTGTCCTGCCTTCCTGCAGTAGGCACAAGTGGGCACCCTCTGATTCTGACCCTGCTGCGCTGCCTTCTGCACATAGGGACGCTTAGCTGGTCCCGCACTACCACTCGCACTGCCTGAATCATCCCTGCCTCTCTTGGACTTGAGCTCCAAGTCATCCTCTGCTCTCTGAGCATCTCCTACTATCTGCTCAAAAGTTGCCTCGCGGCCGCTCCTGGTCAAAGACTTGACCGCCATAACCAAGCCCTTGCGAAACTTCCTCGCCTTAGCTGCCTCACTCAAGCCATCTACAAATCTGCCCAGACGGCAGAACTCCGCTGCGTACTCGTCCACTGTCATGCTCCCTTGGACGAGTACCTCAAACTGGCTCTCCAAAGCACTGAACGCCACATCTGGGAAAAACTTCTCCTTAAAAAGCCTCTTGAAAGCCTCCCAAGTCAGCCCTGGCGCTGCGATCCTCGTATCTGTGAGATACCATGTCAAGGCAAGGTCAAACATCTGACTGCCAGCTGCCTCTATCTACATGCTGTCTGGAATCTGCGCCAGCCTGAAGATCCCCTCGATCTGCTCTATCCAGTCATCCGCGTACATGATCCCTTCTGTACCACGGAACTCCTTGGGTCGCATCCTCTGAGAGTCGATAATACTGCCCGGCCTCGGATGCTGAATCTGATCTGCCTGTGGCTGAATCTGTGCCAACCTATCCACTGCTATCATGGCCACCTGGTGGGCGTTCTCAATGCCCAGCCTTATCACATCCACCTGACGGTGCTGCGCGTCCATCATCTCCCTGAAGAACGCAAACAACTGCGCGGCATCCACTGGAGCAGGAAGTGGTGGAGGAACCACCGGAACGACTGGGGTAGTCCTCGGATCGACAGGTGAAGGAGGATCCCCGAGAGAAGCAGATGCTCCCTCAACCGCAGGAGTGGTGAGTGGAGCGGTAGCAGCTGCCTGAATACGGGCTGGACGAGAGGTAGCAGACCTCTCAGTGGCAACTACTGGAACGGTACGATGGGATCGTGTCTTCGGAGGCATCCTGAACACAGATCAAAAGAAGTCAATACGGTGCAAGATGTGATATCATCAAAGAAGGACAGTAATATTTCAAAAGAAATAATTTTAGAATAATTAGATTGGAATTGTTCCTAGTCGTGATTGAGTACACTCTCATCCTAGATCCTAGATCCTATAGCAGGCTCGCAGCAGTACAACTAAGTTGTTGTACCACCACGACATCGCACTAAATACGAATCGAGACCTGCATGGGGCCACCACCAAAAATGTGTCACGATCCGCACCCAAAAAATCGGACATGACCCCCTCGGTGCTCGTGCAAACCGCTCGGTGCATCGCGTCCTGTGGTGATCGTGAACCGCGATCCAAAAACAGGAAAACCAACGCCCTGTTTTACCCCAGAACTGAGTGCGCCCCACCAAACGGGACGACTTGGTCACGTGCGGTCTTCACCGATACGTGCGCGTCGTTGATACGGACGTGCGGGATTTCGTTGAAGCTGATTCGGATGTGCGTGCACACCGAAATCAGTGCGTATCCGCGGACAACGTTCCGTATCCGACTTTTCTGTATATCGCTGTAACTTAGTGTACGCACGTCGGATCAAGACGAAACTTATGCCATCGGACTCGTAGCAATACGCTGGTCCTGTGAGCCAAGTTTGGTTCGATTCTGAGAACGTTGACAAAATCGTGTGTCGTGGGCCCCATAGGCTCCACTTGACGGGCGATTTTGAGAACGGCTCATCGGAATCCAATTCTGGAAGTTCCGTTGGGTTCGTATCATCGTTCCTGACTTGTTGATACTAAGTTGGACAGATTTGGAAACCTTTGACCCTGACCCGGTTTTCGGTGCAAAGCGGCCCACATATGGACCCCGCTTTGTCCAGGAAATGTCGTTTTTGCCCTTGTGTCCAAACTGGACTTAAGGATAGGCATTTCTAGCTATTTCCTATTTTCTGAGACTGTTGGTAATGTTCATTTCAGCTTTTGGAGGAGTATTTACGGAACCCACTGATACAGGGACCGCTACTGGTATTCCAACCCCAGGCAAGTGTACCTTGCCAAATTATGTAGTTTTGATAATTAATTCCTTGCTTATTTACATTGTTGATTATGCTTAAACCTAGGACCGTATGACCTACTTAGCGTCCGATTAATAGTCGGGTGCCAACCCCGTACGCGGAGTTGGGTACGTCATTTAGAGATGGACATTCGGGACCCTTTACATTCTCGTACTTGTTGTATCAAGTACATTATAACCTAGGACACTTGACACCATACATATGATAGAATCTTCCTGAGATATTCATGATAATTCTGTGTAGGATACAAGATGGACATAGACATTATATTCTTAGATTATGACTTGTTGTATTAGCTATGATCTCACGTGACATGGACATGAGACGTTATGGACATGCGATGTGTGGTTACATTGGGTGGGAAGAGACACACAGGCTACAGGCTGTTCTATATATATCTACTACTATTGTGAGGTTGTAGACTCTCGAGCAGAGCTAGACCCATTACTTGTTATTACTGCCACCGGCTCCCCGACACAGAGCTTGTAGCGGTCTCAGCCTGAGTACTAGTGATGCTCTCAGTTGCATTTTCACATAGATGGTTATGTAGTTACCCCGCTTATTTCATTTACTATTCCACTACATTTATTTTGACTTGTATTATTTGTACCTTGCTATGTCCCCTGAGGACCTGGATCCGGATGATGTTTCCAGGTTTAGCAAAAGAGCATTATCCCGAGGTTTACGGGACAGGAGCTGAAGCTGTACCAGAAGATGTTGCTGAAGCTGAACCAAACTTAGAAGCAGAGGTGATGGCTGAAGACTTTTCTTGAGTTTATGTTTTTTGTACTCATCAGATACTTTATTTTGGACTCCTTTGTTCTGGTCTGATGAACCAGTATTTTAGACTTTTATCGGGTTATTCCCCGACATACTTTGCTGAGACTGGACATTGATGTACTTTCCTTATTTGCTGTTGTTCTTATTATTTTGTGTGTGGATGAGATTAGTTTAGACTTGTTGTTCTAGACCTATATTATAGCTTAAGTATGCCCCGATGGATCCATTAAATTGGGTTTTTCTATCGGTGCGTGCTGCTGGCCGTTGCCACGTGTCTAGTCCCTTGGTATTTTGGGACTGGGGCGTGACAGCTTGACCGGTTCATCAAATCCATGCATGTTGCACTGGCTTGACCGGTCTCCTTGGCCTAGTAGTAGCCAAAGAATCTTTCTGCTGGTGTTGCTCTTCTTCTGGTTGTTGTTCTTGTGAGGCTTGATGAACATATTCATAAACCTCCATCTCATCTGATGCATCCTCAGACGACTCACTCATATGCTTAAGTCGCATATGCCATACACGTGTGCTATTAGACGAATCAGATGTACTGACTACTAAAGTCCTAGTCACAATGCTTCCCAATAAGATATAATGGTCACCATATCGATGACCTTTCATCACTACTATAGAACCAAGAACAACCCGCAAGACTCCACCATTGGCAACAAACTTGTTACCATTCGAGTCAAGCATACCAAGAGAAATAAGATTTTTCTTGAGGTCGAAAACATGTCTGACATCGGCCAAAGTCCGCACAATTCCATCATGCATCTTCACCTTGATAGTCCCAATTCCAACAACTCGACATGTGTTGTTATTGTCCATCAACACATAATCACCATATGACGTCTTGTAGGAAGAAAATAACTCCCTCTTTGGACACATGGTAGGAGCATCCAGAATCGAGAATCCAACGGTCACTTATGTTGTCATGTGCCACCAAAAAACAGACTCTGTTACTTTCGGCTTCTGAAGCATAGTTTGCTTCATCACATTCTCTTTCTATCTTATTCTCCTTTTTTTTGTTCTTCTTCTTTAGACGAGGACACTTATTTGCATAATGTCATTTCTAATTACAGTTGAAGCACTTCACCTTCTCGATAGGTATCTTGGACATGGATCTTGACCTTCTGCTGGAAGATGCTCTATCGTTTGTCTTCTCTCTTGCCATCAAACCTTGGGCCCGGTCTCCACCGTTTTCGCCATTAGAAGCCAACCTCCCCATCTCATTGAAAAATAAGGCACCCGTAGCTTATGAAAATTGAGTCCTTCCCGTATAGTAATGTTTGAATAAGCTTCTCATAAGAATCGGACAACGAAAACAATAGGATTAGTGCCAAATGATCATCATCTTCATATATGTCAACATCCTTCAAGTCAGAAATAATTCGATTGAATTTTGAAATATAATCTCGAATTGGCGTACCTTCCTCCATCACCAGCCTGTAGAGAGACTTTAACATATAAAATCGGTTGGTAAGAGTCTTCGTCATGTAGAGTGATTCCAACTATAGCCAAAGCCCAGTGACGGTGGTTTCGTCCTTCACGGAGTACACGACATCCCTTTCCAAACAGAGACGAATAGCGGCGCATGCTTCGAGATCCATCTCGTCCCAATCATCGTCGGTCATGTCAGCGGGCTTCTTCGACTTTTCCCGTAAAGCCTTGTGAAGCTTTTGAGATATGAGAATGTCATTCATCTGGATTTTCCAAAAGCCAAAATCATTCTTCCCATGGAACTTCTCAATTTCATACTTCTCAATCTTGCTTGACGGAGCCATCTCAAGAATCAACCCAATTAACTTTCTCTGAGAACTTCAAAGCTCTGATACCAATTGTTAGGGGTACAGTGGAAATAAACTCAAGAAAATCAGAGAACGTCTCAGAGAAAGTTAACAACCACAAAGACAAGAATTTACGTGGTTCGGCCAAGATTCCTACTTCCACGGACGAGGGTGATTCAATTTCACTATGAAGAAGAAAAGGAATTACAATTTCTCTCTCAATACTTCTCTTCTTACTCTCAAGAACTCTCTACAAAAAATTCTCTCTCAAAAACTTTTGTGTTGAACTTATTCAACAATTTTTGCTCTCTGATGTTGAACTTATTCAACAATTATTGAGCACAATTTGAGATGCTCTTATGTTGAACTTATTCAACAATTTATATTGAGCATGCTTGAGATACTCTTGTGTTGAAATTATTCAACAACTTACATGAGCACTCTTTAAATATCTCAAGGAACAACCTTTGGCCCCCTTATATAGCATGTCATATGTCTGTCATATGTCTATACATGGAAATCCAACATTATGCAGGCTTAGGAATCCAATAGTATGTAGGCTTAGGAATCCAATAGTATTCTTGTCAAAGATTTGATCAAAGGTCAAAGTTAATCTTCTTCAAAAAATATGATCAAATATATCTTCCTTCAAAAAAGACTTATTGCAAGATCGTTACATGTTTAAGAAGAACAGTTACGATATGCTTATTAGACTTGGTAGCACTTGGCCGATCTCTTCCTGATAAGCGGCAAGAAGAGTACAAACATTGATATTAGTGTATCCCTGATAGCCAATGGCTCCATGGAAAGTTGCACTACAATGAATATTTGCATATTATGTAACTTCAATATTCTGCTACCATATTTTTTTGTGAAACACTGCAACTTCAATATATTAATCTTGGGAAAAAAAAATCAGAATATGTAATATGTACCTTCCACATATGTGGGCCGATATCTTATAATAGGTACATTCTATATTTATGTTTGTAAATTCCAATATATATATATATATATATATATATATATATATATATATATATATATATATATATATAGTTATTTTCACTTGCATTGTACTTAAAAAGAAAAAAAGAAAAAAAATCTATAATATTATTGAAAAATTAGATAAAAATTTAAATTATATTAGAATATTTTAAATATGATTTGAATATATTATAATTATGATTTATTATAAATATTTTTTTAGAATTTTGGATATATATTTAGTTAGATAATATCATTTATTAGTTTAAATATGATTTAAATATTAAATTAATATATTTTAGATTTTTAATTTTTTTACGTGAGGAGAGAAACTATATTAGTTAATTTTTTTTAATTTTTTTTTAAAATTAACTAGTGATGATATACATACGACTTAGACGACTCACTTTTAAACTATATATATATATATATATATATATATATAATCTCAACATTTGAAATCCTAAATTTCGATATTGTAGCTAAATAGTATTGTGATTAATCATTAAACATGAAGTACTGTACTTTGCTAGGATAGGAATCTAGAGAGATTTATGGTTTTTAACATGATAATTTTAAATGCATATAGTTTGATAGTAGTTTGGGCAAATTCTTGGAAACCCTCCTACGGATTAGGCGCTTATCAATGAATTTCTACCGACATTTTTTCATCAATTATCCCTTTCCGTTATGAGATACCAAACAGGCCTATTACTTTTTCTTAAAATAAGACAAATATAGTCAAATGATAAATAAAACTCAGGGTGTTTTTTTTCCGGCACTTACAAGTGGTTCAAAATACTGTTAGTTTTTGCGTGATTCGGATGTTTGATGTTATTTAAAAACCATTATACACTTGTGTCAAAAAAAAGTTGTAGTTGTTGTTGCTCATTTTCTCAACAAAGTTATTTTTATATGCATATGATATGATGCCATCAAACTTATTCACTTGTTGTTGCTCATTTTCTAAAAATTATGTAGTTGTTGATACCGAGGTAATATTGAAGTGTAAATTGTTAAACAAACACGACGTCACTTCTAAAATAGACGAAGATGAGAACAAATAGATCGATGGCAAAATTGTTAAACATACATAATCACCACAAAATAAGTACTAAATTATTTGCATGGTTTATTTTTTTTTCTTATAAGCTTGAGGTATTTTAACCATTTAAAAAAAATAGAAGAAGACAAAACAGACCTTTCACACTTATAAGTACTTATTCGTTTTTGACATGGTATAATGCCACTTCTAAAATTTGAGTCACATACAAGTGGTTTCCACTTATAAGGGACAAAAAACAAACACATTTATTTGCTTCCACTTCTAAGAAAAAGCCTTTGATAAAGGCACTACAAAAAAGATTCAGGGTTAGTCTAGTATTGGTGCTAGTCCATTAATGAAGAATTTTTATTTATACTAGCCCAATTTTGTCTCAGGGCTGCCCCCCCCCCCCCCCCCCCCCCCTCCCAACCTCTACATCTCCTCTCCTCCGCTTCCCTCCGGCCTCCTCCGCTCCTCTTCGACCTCCTCTAGCCCCTCTCCTCCTCCTCCCGCTCCTCCGCCCCCTCCAGCATCCTCCTCCTCCTCCTCTATGGATCCTCTCCTCCTCCTTCAGCTCCTCCGCCCCCCTCCTTATGCTCCTCCGCTCCTCTCCGGCCTTCTCCTCCTCCTCTTCCTCTCCAGACCCTTTCCTCCCTCTCCTCCCGCTCCTCCGCCTCGTACAGTTCCGCGTCCCACCCCCTTTCGGCCTCCATGCAGACCCCGCCCTCGTGTCACCTCGCGTAGCCCTCCTCTTCGGACTGTCAAAATTTTGACAGTCCTACCAATTGGAAGGACTGTCAAAAATTTGAAAGTCCTAAAAAATCAACATATTTTTTATGACTGTCAAAATTTTGAGAGTCCTTCCAATTGTTAGGACTGCCAAAATTTTGTAAGTTCTTACAATTTGTATGACTATCAAAATTTTAAGAGTCCTGATTAAAAAAAAATTAATTGAAAGTGGACAGCTTAGTGAGTAATTTTTGGGAATGACAAACTTATAACTATCAAAAGTAAAAATTTGGGCTGTCCTTGTCTTTTTTATAGTGCTTTTATCAAGGGCCTAAGAAAATATGTCACTTATAAATGGCAAAAACAAACACCCAACTTCTTTGACTACAGTAGGGGATTCTTAGGTGGCCTCTCACCATTGTAAGGAGTGGAACAATAGACATCTATACCATGGCTTTTGATAAGGGCACTGCACATTTTACTCGGGCTAGCTCAGGATTGGAGCTAGCCCAGGATTGGGACTAGCCCACTAAAGAGGAACTTTTACTTATACTAACCCAACATTTTACTCATACTAGCCCACAACTTCCAAACCCTCCCAAACCCTCCCTACCCGACCGGAGCCCTCCCCCCTCCCGCCGTCCTCCTCCGCCTCCGCCTCCTCCCCCGTCCTCCACCGCAACCTCCCGTCGCCGCGCCTCCCGTCCTCGTCGCCGTCAAAACCAAAAAAGAAAATAAAAAAATAGAAGAACTGTCAAAATGTTGATTTTAGGACTGTCAAAATTTTGACAGTCCTACAAATTGGAAGGACTGTCAAAATTTTGACAGTCCTAAAAATGTATGTTGAATTTTTAGGACTGTCAAAATTTTGACAGTCCTACAAATTGGTAGGACTGTCAAAATTTTGACAGTCCTTCCCATTGGTAGGACTGTCAAAATTTTGACAGTCCTAAATTTTTTTTTTCTGTTAATTGTTGGGGGGGCCAATTTCAAAATATCCTTAAAATTTGTTAAAGTATTCTGTTATTTAAAATAGTAAATTTATTATTGGTACATTAAATATTTTATAAAAAAATTTTTTTTACTAAAAGTAAAATTTGGAGGTCGAAACATCATTTTTTTGCGATTCTAAAAAATTTGGGAAGTCCGTCAAACGGTGAAACGGTTTATCCCGAAGTACTTTTCCATACGGTCATTTTGGCTCAAACTGGAGCTTGTTTCGATCTCCCAGTCAAAAGTTATTATACTTTAAAGTTTTATATTTTATATTTTTGCCTGTAATATGTACGTCTTACTTCGGATGAAAATTCTCTCTACACGAATTGTGTTACTCTCGTCGAAAACATACAAATAGACCTATTGTGTGACGAAAAATGATTTGAAAACAAATAGTTATGGCCGTTTGAAGTCTGATCGACGACAGACGTAATATTCGTACGGTAGATTTTTTTTTTTTTTGTTCAATGATAACATATTCTATTTTTGATGTTAAACTAAATAAAAAAAATAAAAATCCAAAACTAACTAAATAGAAATAAACTTTAAAAAAAATGCTGACAATTAAAATGAGGACTGTCAAAATTTTGACAGTCCTCATTGTTTGTGAAACTGTCAAAATCCTGACAGTCCTAGTTTTATATAAAATTTTCAGTGGTTAAAATTAGGACTGTCAAAATTTTGACAGTCCACATAGCTTGTGGGACTGTCAAAATTTTGACAGTCCTCATTGTTTGTGAGACTGTCAAAATTCTGACAGTCCTAGTTTTATATAAAATTTTCAGTGGGTTAAAATTAGGACTGTCAAAATTTTGACAGTCCATATAGCTTTGTGGGACTGTCAAAATTATGGCAGTCCTAACAATTTGTAGGACTGTCAAAATTTTGACAGTCCTTCCAAGTGGTAGGACTGTCCAAATTTTGACAGTCCTGATTATAACAATTTGGGCTAGCCCCAAATGAGGACTGTCAAAATTTTGACAGTCCTCATTGTTTGTAGGACTGTCAAAATTTTTCAAAATTTTGGCAGTCCTTCCAAGTGGTAGGACTATCAAAATTTTGACAGTCCTTCCAAGTGGTAGGACTGTCAAAATTTTGACAGTCCTGATTATAACAATTTGGGCTAGCCCCAAGTAACTTTTAGGATGGCAAACTTGTAATTTTTTATAAATTTCTAATGGGCTAGCCCCGAGTAAAATGTGCAGTGCCCTTATCAAAAGCCCTATATCATCTTCTTAAAAACTATTCATATTACTTTAACTCAAAGATTTGTTTTCAACCAATAAGATATCATATGCATCATATATTAAGTTCCACGAGAAATTATTTACTTTGGAACCTTGTACTTCTACTTGGTATGAACTCACCAAGTGGCATTGTTATATTCGCGCAACGCAATCCTTGCTGATTACGAGAAATTTTTGCTAAACTCGGCAAGACACTGAACCTAATTGAAGTAAATTCAGGTCTATGTCAACCCTCAGCTCTAAATTTATACAGAACACCGAGTCCCAACTGATGATGATATGGGTATTAATTCTCCGCAAGAGAAAGGGACAGTTCATTTTCAGAAACTAAGCTGCATTTCACATCGAACCTATGTTTAGCACCACAACACCACCACAGTAAAGTAAAGGATAGAAATAGTAAGTAGGGATGTTGTAACCAACTTATTGTCCTCGCCACCACTGGTTCTGTTATTAGGGATCGATAGTGATCTGACACGGTGTCGGACCACAGCAGGTGCATGTTCTTGAATCAAATGCTGCTCCGATAGGCAATGTGATTTGCAGGCTAGGTTCAGTTATAGGAGCAATTGTCAAGGCAAGCTTCCATGTCCATTTCTTCTTCTAGGGAGCACAGCAAGCACGAAACATCATAGTAATTAGTACAAGCAAACATCTATAGACAGCTCATAAGGACACAAATCAAGCAAAAGGTAAAATTACCAGGGCCAAGATGGAGCCATGAGTACTTGGCACATTCATGGTTTGTAGGTGTCATCTATGTGGCGGACATTTAGCGGGAGCAAAACAGTTGGAGAAGCATGTCAGCTTGCATAGCCACTTGGGCATCTTCTGCCTGCACAGTTTACAACATTGCTGGTAGCAGGACTTGTAGGTTGCCGAGCTCTGCACGATGAGCACAGCCGTTAGGGGCAGCTAGGCTTGTCCTCTTGCTTTTGGTCTCATCAACATCCTGTCAAGTATAGATCAAGAAGAGCAACAAGACCACCAAACTCGTGAACTTGAGCGCTCAACCAATTGCAAGATGCAAACCCAACATAACAAGGTATAGATCTAAAGGTAGTACATACTGAATGGGGAAGGTGTTAGAATTATTGTTGTTTTCTTATTGAAAAATTTCTGAGTACAAAAATAAAATTAGATTGATTTTACCGGCCTCTGGGGAAGTCGTGCACGAAGCACTGCCCTAAGAATTGATTCGGGATCTGTGTGCAGACGTTCCCGAAGCTCCTAGTGGTAAATACCCTATCCAAGGCAGTCCAATGTGACTGATTTGGGTTACTGGTATATCTACTTAGTCTCCCAATAGTAAATGCAATATCAGGTCTTGTCCTGTTTATTATATACATAAGGGAGCCTATCATCTGTGAATATTTGTGTTGTTCCAAAGGTGATCCTTCATTCTTTTTTAGTACAATACTGCTGTCATAAGGAGTAAGGACAGGTTTCTTATCAAATAACTCAAACCTTTTTAGCATTTTTCAATTGAATATGCTAAAGATAGAGTATAATCCTCTTTGCCTTTGGTCACTTGCATTCCTAAAATTAAGTTGGCTTCTCATAGATCTTTCATATCAAACTGGCTAGATAAATAGTTCTTTGTAACATTTATCAATTCCAGTGATGAACCTAGGATAAGAATGTCATCTACATACAAGCATAAAATGACACAACTTTTACATGTACCTTTAGAGTATATACATTTGTCATACTCATTTGACAAGAAACCATATTCATAAATTACTTTGTCAAATTTATTGTGCCATTGTTTGGGAGTTTGTTTCAAGCCATAGAGGGATTTTACTAGTCTGCAGACTTTCTTTTCTTGACCTTTAGCAATGAAACCTTCAGGTTGGTCCATATAAAGTTCTTCCTCTAGATCTCCATTCAAGAATGTTGTCTTTACGTCCATTTGATGGATTAGCATATCATGAATGGATGCTAAGGCCAAGAGAGTTCTAATGGATGTGATCCTAGCTACAGGAGAGTATGTATCAAAATAATCTAACCCTTTCTTCTGGGTAAAACCCTTAGCAACTAATCTAGCTTTGTATTTCTCTATAGTACCATCGGCTCTGAATTTCTTCTTGAAAATCCACTTACAGCCTATTGGTTTATTGCCTAAAGGTAGATCTGTTAGAAACCAAGTATTATTCTCCATGATGGAGTTGTATTCACTGTTAATGGCTTCTTTCCAGAAGGGAGCATCAGGAGACGACATTGCTTCTTCATAAGTTGAGGGATCACCCTCTATCAAAAAAGTGAAGAATCCTTCTCCTAAATTTTTCTCAATCCTATTCCTTTTACTCCGTCTTGGTTCTAAGTCTTGTTCAGATTGTGAGCTAGGTATTTGGACTTGAGAACTAGTAGAGGGTATGGAGGAAGAGATTGAACTTCTATCCTTAAAAGAAAATATATTTTCAAAGTAAACTGCATCTCTTGCTTCTATAATGGTATTGTTAGAGATTTTATTTACTTCTGAGTGAGTCACTAGAAATCTATTGGCATAGCTGTCTAAGGCATATCCTATGAAAATAGCGTCTACAGTCTTGGGACCAATCTTTCTCTTTTTAGGTTCGGGAATTCCGACTTTAGCAAGGCATCCCCAAACTCTAAGGTAATTAATCCTAGGTGCTCTACCTTTCCACAGCTCATAGGGAGTCTTATCTTTTGTCTTACTAGGAATCCTATTAAGAATGTAACAGGTGTCACGACCCGATTCCGTAGAATCGTTTGAGGCATCCCCCGAATCGTGACCGCCGTGCGGGCCTGGGGTTGCGCCCGCACAAGGCTTTAATGATTTGCATAGCAAGCACATATTCAGAGTACGCAGATAAATTGAAACACAGATTTGAAACATGGAAAAGTTTTCTTTATTGATAATGAACATCTATTACAAACTCCTGAACCAGTCAGCTAATATGCCGCACGGGCTTACAAAAGTGTTGACTCAAAATGAGATAGCAGTCCTGTACATTACATCCCTTTATAAACTCAAAATGATAAAGACCTCCGGGCTGGAGGACGGCTTTGCCACGAAGCTGCATTATGTATGAAGAGTTGCAAGCTTCTGACTTTAAAATGCTTCAAGGGGCACGGTGGAGATGCGCCAACAGCTGGACTAGATCGGGAAGACGACTTCGGCTCCTCGCTCGGTTCGCCTTGGTGCGGAGAACCTGTTTCAATGAGGGTCAGCATGTCGAAACATACTGGTGAAGGCGAGCTAACCGAACTATACCAATCAACACGTTGTTTTAATGAAGCATGCATATTTTGTGGGTTTCTATCTTGCCTTAGTTCATTTACAAGCAACAGTATATATGTATGATACTGAAATGAACGTGCCACCGTTCGGTGGATTTTACCTACCCGTCTGAATTACCTGCACAATACTTACCATGCCTTTCCTGCCACGAAGACACAAGTTAGTTTGTAACTGGTTTAAATATACAATTTAGATCACTGGCTTGATGCCACAAAGGGACGAGTTATAGTCACGGGATAGAAAACGATATGCGACGCAGGTGGCGAGCCCCGCCATATGCCATTTACTTCCTCAATTCCAATTGACTAATCCATATATTCCGTCCGGATCGGATCGATCCCAGCGCCCTGGCGACCGTTCGCGAAACCTCCAAAACCTTGTGCACAAGTTGTCCGTGATCAAAGCATTCGTTAAGTTTTCCATCAATCCATGCACATTTCAAGATAAATTCTAGCACGATACAAGTTCCATACACAACAGTCTTTGCATAGTCTTTAAGATCAATCTATGGCAAAGAAAAGTGTGTTCCATATGCATAACAATATTCATAGAAGATATGCATTCTAACTAAACTTGAAGCATATAATGAACATTCCAAACGAACAAGCATGCATACAAGTAATCGTTCACGAGTTTGATTGACAAGCAGTATTTCCAAGTCTATTCTCTTTTATCTTGGTATCTTTTATTATTACTTGGTATCGTTTGATCGGGGCAACAAGAATGCAAGAGTTTTGGTGTGAAGACTTGGAAGCAGGGCTAGCTAATCAGGATGGTAGCCACTCACTTAGAAGTTGAAAGGGAGAAGGAAAGAGGAGCTTCACGACTCCGCACGTAAGCCGCCTACTGCTCGTTCACCTACAACACGAACAGCTCGATCAATATTCTTTCCTCTCTTTCCAATCTCGGAATTGAAGTATAGTTCAATGAACGAAAATAATGAAAACCATCGAAACCGTTCAAGAAAAATAAGCAAATCCCAAAACCAACTCAAAGTACGAAAGCAACAAGCGACATTGAAAACCGAGGCAATAAAAGATAGCACCGGAGAGGTCCCTCCTGACTCTGCCGCTAAGTCGATCCTTGGGGCGCGGTCCACTGAATATGGAAATCGATTCCAAAGAAACAAATCCATAACGAGGATGAGTTCTTGTTTCAATCTATCCCGATCGAACGATACCGTCTTGTATTTCATAGCCGCGCTCTCCGCACCGGAAGAACGGGATGCTACATCCTACCCAACTAGTTGGAAGTTTCGTCCCGAAACTTAGGAATAGAGTCTACCTCTAAGAAACATTACGTTGAGGCAGAATCTTAGAGGGGAGGGGACAATCTCGAAATATGTGGCCTGGACCGCCACAGTTGAAGCACAGACCCTTTCTAATGTGGCAGTTATTTGCGGTGTGCCCCGGTTTCTTACAATAGAAGCATAATCCTTTTTCCTGGTTCCCTTTCTGTTGACCACCATCGTTTCGACGCTTTGCAGCATTGTTTCCTCCGTCGTTGCTTTGGCGTTTGTGACTGGATGTATGCACAGCGCCGACAGCAACATGAGGATACTGTGGTTCAAGTGATAGAGCGTGATTCATGACTTCACGCATTGTCTTGTACTGATTATTGACCATGTGTGCATGGATGACAGGGCGCAGACCACCTTTAAACCTTCTAGCTCGACTCGTTGCATCAGGTAAATAGGCCCTAGCAAATTTGGAGAGTCGGTTGAATTCGGCGGAGTACTGCTTAACTGTCATACTGCCCTGCCGCAGCTGTACGAACTCGTTTTCCATCTGACGTTGTACTGGAGAGGGTATGAACTCCTCTTCAAACATGGCACAAAAAGTCGTCCACGAGATCGCCTCCTCTCCGTGATAAAATTGGAGAGATCGTCGATACACGTTCCACCAATCGTGCGCGTTGAGGCCGAGCTGAAGTTGCACGTAGGCGACGCGCTTCTCTTCGGGGACCTCTAGCAGAGCGAAGTGATCTTCAAGTTCGGCTAGCCAATCTAGAGCTACCACTGGGTCCTCAGTCCCGTTGAATGGGGTATTGCAGACTTTCTTGAAGTGGCCCAAGTTGAAGGCAGTCACGTCCCTCGGCCTTGGAATTTGTGGCGTCTCTACTTCAAGCACGGGCTGTTCCATCGGAGTCGTTGTTGTTACGGCGGAATGGTTGGCAGCCAAAGTCTGAACGATCTGTTGCATGGTATCTACCTGCTTCTGTTGGACTGAGAATCGGGTTTCTATATTGCTTTCGAACTTGGCTTGGCGAGCATCATCTCTTTGTCATTGTGCTTCTAACATTTGCATCACCCGCTCTAGCGGGTCGACTTGAGATATGCCACGCTGGCTCTGAGAGCTTCTCGAAGTACCCGAACTACTTTCTTGGCCTTACATTTCGTCCGGTACTTGCGCTGCAGATTGCGCTGGAGCCATTCCTTCAAAAGAAGGTAAATTACATTATGATCATAATGTATTATGGACTTATTGCATGAACGTATCTCATTTTGGCCTAGCGAGTTCAAGAGTTCGCACAAGAATTTGATCGATAAAGGAACTTTTCCAGCACGAAGTCTAAGGAACTTGAATCTGTGCTCTGATACCACTATGTCACGACCCGATTTCGTAGAATCGTTTGAGTCGTCCCCCGAATCGTGACCACCGTGCGTGTAAACCCCCTGATTTTTTCAGAATAATTTTAATATATTTTCCCCAAATTTTTGGTATTTTCTGGATGAAAAACCAAGGTAATTATGATTAAAAGATTTTTAAACGCTGTTAATTGGTGTTAAAATATTATAGAAATAATATTTTATGGTGTAAAATGGAAAACCAGACATAGGGTAATTTTCGGTGAATTTATTGGATTTCGAAATTATTTTTAAAAACCTAGAAACTATTGTAGAATTAAACCGAATTAAACCCGTGCCAAACACCCAGCATCCCCATGAGAGCCGAAGCCAAGCCCAAGGAGTATTGACCCAGCCCTAATCCTAGGCCCAACCCAAGAGGGGGTTGACCAGTCAAACATATTCTAGGTCAACCCAACACCATACTCATATATATATATATATATATATATATATATATATATATATATATATATATATATATATATTATTTGTTCCTCTTCCCTATTTTTCTATTCCAAAAACTCCATAGAGACAACAGCAGCCGACATTACCATCTCCACCCGCCTGACGTCCCTGCGCCGGAGTGGTCAACCTCTCCTTCCTCGAGTATTCAGCCTCTCAGCCTCCACGTGCGCAGCTCCGGCCGGTGGACGACTCCTCCGACCGGCCGTGCGTGTCTTTCCCCCGCGGCTCACCCGACAGCGGCTGTGCTCCCCCGAACTCTCGCCGGACCGACCGATCCTCCACCGCGGCGCAGCCTAGACCCCGACAAGCTGTGCATTTTTCAACCACCGGAGGTGCAGCCCCGACCGTCCCGACTCCGGCCAGCGCAGCCCCGACCCCGACCGGCTATGCGTTCCCCGACCCCGACCGGCTCTGCGTTCCCCGACCCCGACGGTACAGCGATCCCCTCCGGCCGGCCACGGTGCAGCCATCCCCTTCGGCCAGTTCATCAACCCAGAACCCTAGAACCCAGGACACACAGACACGGACACAGCAGCAGTTCGGACAGGTACTGTGTCGAAACAGTCACCGGACACGAGAATGCAGACTTCTCGGAGCCCTGTTCAGGTATTGTTTTCTCTCTCCTTATAATTCCATTTTCGATTCCGTCAGTTGTGTCGCTTAGATTGTATAACCCTCTCGGTGCCCGTGCAACATGCTCGGTGCATCGCGTCCTGTGATGATCGCAAACCGCGATCTAAAAATAGGAAAAACAACGCCCGTTTCACCCCGAAACTGAGTGCGCCCCACCAAACGGGACGACTTGGTCGCACGCGGTCTTTACCAAAATGTGAGCGACGTTGATAAGGACGTGCGGGATTTCGCAGAAGTCGATTCGGATGTGCGTGCACACCGGAATCAACGCGTATCCGCCGACAACGCCCCGTATCCGTCCATTCTGGAACATGCTGTAACTTTGTGTACACACGTCGGATCGAGACAAAATTTATGCCATCGGACTCGTAGCAATACGCTGGTCCTGTGACCCAAGTTTGGTTCGATTCTGAGAACGTTGACAAAATCGCGTATCGTGGGCCCTACAGGCTCCACTTGACGGGCGATTTTGTGATCGGCTCATCGGAATCCAATTCTGGAAGTTCCGTTGGGTTCGTATCATCGTTCCTGACTTGTTGACACCGAGTTTGAGGAATTTGGAGACCTTTGACCCTGACACGCTTTTCGGTGCAAAGTGGTCCACATGTGGATCCAGCTTTGACCCGAAAATGTCATTTTTGCCCTTGTGTCCGAATTGAACTTAAGGACAGGCGTTTCTAGCTATTTGATATCTTCTGAGACTATTGGTGATGGTTATTAACGCTTTTGGAGGAGTACCTACAGGATCCACTGATACAAGGACAACTGTTGGTATTCAAATCCCAAGCAAGTGTACCTTGCCAAACTCTGCAGTATTGTTACATATTTTCCTTGCTTCATTTATATTGCTGTGCATGCTTAACCTAGGACCGTGTGACTTACTTAGCATTCGATTATTAGTCGGGTGCCAACACCGTACGCGGCGTTGTGTATTGTCATCTAGAGATGGACATTTGAAACACTTTATATCCTCGTACTTGTCTTATCAAGTACACTATGACCCAGGACACTTGACACTATTCATGAGACAGGATCTTCCTGAGATATTCATGGTGATTCTGTATAGGATTCAGGACTTGACAGAGATACTATATTCATAGATACTTTATGACCTGTGCATTAGCTATGATCTCGCGTGACATGGATATGAGACGTTATGGTCATGATATGCGTGGTTACATTGGGTGGGGAGAGACATACAGGCTACAGGCTGTTCTATATATATCTACTACTATTGTGAGGTCGTAGACTCTCTTGGAAGAGCTAGACATATTACCGGTTATTATCGCTACCGGCTCCCCGACACAGAGCTTGTAGTGGCTCAGCCTGAGTACTCGTAATGCTCTCACTTGCATTTCACATAGATGGTTACTTACTTGCCCTATTTACTTTATTTATTTTCTGCACTGCATTTATTCTGGCTTATATTTTCTGTACTTTGCTATGTCCCCTGAGGACCTGGAATGGATTATGTCCCCAGGATTTGCAGACGAGATCTATCCCGAGGTATACAGGACCGCAGCAGAAGCAGATACAGGAGCTGTACCGACACCCGAGGACAAGGTGTTAGCTGAAGACTTTTCCTGAGCATCCATGTTTCATGCTCAGTATTTATTTTATTCATTCGTTTATATTTTGGTCTGTTGAACCATTGTATCAGATATTTATCGGGTTGTTCCCCGATGCACTTGTTGAGACTGGTTGATGATTTACATTCCTTATATTCTATGGATCATATTTTATATCTTTTGTGGATGAGATTAGTTGTGCCATGTTGTCGTAGACTTGTTTTACAGCTTAAGTACGCCCTGATGGATCCATTAAATTAGGTTTGTCCATCAGTGTGTGCTGCTGGCCATTGCCACGTGTCTGGTCCCTCGGTATTTGGGACTGGGACATGACATAGTTTTTGTGGTGGCCCATGCAGGTCTACGACAAAATTGTTCAGTTTCAACTTAGGGACTGAGCAAGCCTGCCCTAAGGATAGGATAAGTTATAGGATCTCATCGATTATTTGAACCATTTTTGAACTCTATATCGAACTCAAATTTGTTACTTGATTTGCATCATGTGTTGATTCCTCTGAGCGTTCTTATAGTTTATCTTTTGGTTGCAGAGTAATAGATCCCAGGAACGGAGATGAGATTCCCTTGGATACGCCACACGACGTTGTGGTTACTTATATAGACGGAGTGACACCAGGGAATGGAGGACAAACATCGCAGAGCAATCAAACCGGCCAGCCTAATCCAAGGTTCCGGCGGGATGACATCCCATCTCCACCACAGTTCACTCCACAGATGCCAGTTTTCCCGCCAGGACAAGCCATGGACGGGCAACAGATGTTTTAGATGATGTATGCCATGATGCAAGCCCAGCAGCAGATTTAGCAAGAGGCCCATCGTCAGGAGGCAGAGTATCTAAGAACCAGCCACGTATCCGCATTGGAGCAGGCAAATCCACCAGCGAGGCGATCAGCGACGGGATCTATCACCGATTTTCGTCAGCTCAAGCCTCGTACATTCTCTGGTAAAGAGGGGCCAACAGAAGTTCACGAATGGCTCACGAACATACAGCACCAGTTGGAAGCAGTTAAACTTCCGAGGGAGAAATGGATGACTGCAGTGAGGATGCAGTTGACTGAAAATGCACATCATTGGTGGTTAGCAGAAGAGAGGAGGCTCGGACAGGACCGAGTCACTTGGGAAGAGTTCTCCAGACTCTTCCGAGAGATGTATATTCCAGCAGTTGCACGGTCGAAGCTCAGAGACAAGTTCAACCGCCTTATCCAAGGCAATATGACAGTGAAAGAATACAACGCAGAATTTATTCGCCTAAGTCGCTTTGCCCCAACCTTGATTTCGACAGAGGAAGAGAAACCTGAGAAGTTCTTCAACGAACTGAAGTTTGAGCTCCAGAGATTGATTAGATCGGTCGCCCCTACATCATATATCGACGTCCTTGCAGCAGCACGACGCATGGAGCGCGTCGCTAGAAGGGAGTCAAATCTGAAGAGGCCAATCACATCAGCACCATCCAGGATAGCACATGGAGATACTGCAAAATGATCCCAGAGGAGTATGCTAGATAGAGCAGCACCCAGGGCCATATCCCTTCCTACCTGTCACTACTGCGGCAAGGTAGGACACATTGAGAGAGAGTGCAGGCGTAAGTTGGGACTATGTCTGAGCTGCGGATCCAACCAGCATCTATCCAGGGACTGCTCTGAATGCAGAGACGGAGCACAGCGACTAGCTTTACCTGTATCACGACCAGCTTATCCAGCAGTAGGGGCACTGCAGACAGGAGCTGGAGGAGTCAGGCCACCAGCTACAGGAGGATACCAGCAGAGACCACCACTGGCACCACAGGCAGCTCTATTTCAGCAGGCTCAGCAGCAGAGAGGTCCAGCTCAGGGACGAGGCCAGGCATTTATATTGGTTGTTGAGGAGGAAGCTACTGCAGGCGAGGTTATCGCAGGTACTATTTTAGTAGCTTCATTACCAGCTGTAGCTTTATTTGATTCTGGAGCATCGCATTCATTTATAGCAGCTAGC
This sequence comes from Iris macrosiphon, assembly GCA_036927795.1. Lineage (NCBI taxonomy): Eukaryota > Viridiplantae > Streptophyta > Magnoliopsida > Asparagales > Iridaceae > Iris > Iris macrosiphon. The sequence continues at coordinate 106,487,373 of JAYESA010000016.1, read as the reverse complement.
TTTGTAGCCACCCATAGAGTAGCTATCGCACCCCTTCCGAAGATGAAGAGAATTCTTACGGGAGGTAGAATTATTCCGGTTAGTGACGTCTGTAGATCATGTTCTGTAGTAGTCTGTGGAAGAGAGATGCGCGCTCAATTTTTGATCTTTTCCATGCCGGATTATGATGTTGTACTTGGTATGGACTGGTTAAGTCAGTACCATGCGACTCTTGATTGCCGACTTGGACGGGTTATATTTAGACCGCCTGGACATCCAGAATTTGAGTTTCTTCGAGGAGCAGTAGAGCAAGGAGTTCAGCCTACTCTTAGGGTACTATCTGTAGAAGGGGAGACAGGTTACCCAAGAGTCATATCAGAGTTTGTGGATGTATTTTCTGATGATCTTCCAGGTTTACCCCCTGATCGGGAAATAGAATTCACAATAGACTTAACTCCAGGAGCAGAGCCTATCACTTCATCAGTATATCGGTTAGCACCTAAGGAGTTAGTGGAGTTGAAGGAACAAGTTGATGATCTTCTGGAGAAGGGTTTCATTCGGCCTAGTATTTCACCCTGGGGAGCACCCATATTATTTGTGCCGAAGAAGGATGGAACAGTACGGTTGTGCATTGACTACAGGACACTAAATACTGTGACCATCAAGAACAGGTATCCCTTACCACGCATTAATGATCTATTCGATCAATTGAGTGGTGCTAGGGTATTCTCGAAGATTGACCTTAGATCCGGCTATCATCAGATCAAAGTAAGGAAGGAGGATATACCGAAGACAGTTTTCAGGACCAAGTATGGACATTATGAGTTCTTGGTAATGCCGTTTGGTTTAACCAATGCGCCAGCAGTGTTTATGAGTTTGATGAACAGTCTTTCATCAGTTCTTGGATAAATTTGTGGTTGTGTTCATTGACGATATTCTAATATATTCTAAGAGCCACGAAGAGCACGAGGAGCATCTCAGAATCGTGTTAGAGACCTTGAGACAGGAGAAGTTATATGCCAAACTCAGTAAGTGTGAGTTTTGTATGGATAAAGTGCCTTTCTTGGGATATATCATCTCAGGAGAAGAACTTTCAGTTGATCCAGAGAAAGTTGCTGCAATAGAGACTTGGCCTACACCCACATCAGTTGCAGAGGTGAGAAGTTTTCTCGGACTTGCGGGATATTACCGAAGGTTTGTAGAAAATTTCTCAATGATCGCGGAGCCTATGACGAAGTAGACACGTAAAGACCAGGAGTTTATATGGACAGAAGACTGCCAGAAGGCCTTCGAAGAATTGAAGAGAAGATTAACAACAGCACCTGTCTTGACTCTTCCTTCAGGGTCAGGAGGTTTTGTTGTTTACAGTGATGCATCGGGTAGTGGACTAGGATGTGTTTTGATGCAACATGGCAAAGTTATTGCTTATGCATCGAGACAGTTGAAGGTCCACGAGAAGAACTACCCAACACACGATCTGGAGCTAGCAGCAGTTATGTTTGCACTGAAGATCTGGCGGCACTATCTTTATGGGGAAAAGGTAGAAATCTTTACTGATCACAAGAGTCTAAAGTATGTATATACTCAGAAGGAGATCAACATGAGGCAGAGACGTTGGCTGGAGTTGATGGTAGACTTTGATATAGATCTGCAGTATCATCCGGGAAAGGCGAATATTGTAGCAAACGCACTCAGCAGGAAGCCTACGGCTTATTTCTTAACGATGCAGCCTGAGCTATTGAAAGATCTATAGGAGCTTCAAATAGAGGTTGTTTTACCAGGACAGAGTGGCTTGCTAGCTAATCTCGAAGTTAAGTCGTCACTTGTGGAAAGAATTAAAGAGGCATTGCCCACCGATGCTAGATTTTGAAGACTGAAAGAGAGGACAGAAGCCGGCATGCAGACAGGACTTCGCATACATGAAGACGGAACATTGAGGTGTGGAAATCGCTTGTATGTTCCAAATAGAGAATTGAGACAGGAGTTAATGACTGAAGCACATAGCTCTATGTACTCCGTTCACCCAGGAGGAACCAAGATGTACCGAGACTTGAGGCAATATTATTGGTGGCATGGAATAAAAAGGGAGATTGCAAGATTTGTGGCTAAATGTTTAATATGTCAGTAAGTAAATGCCGAGCATCAGAGGACTGAAGGTATGTTACATCCGCTTCCTATACCAGAATGGAAGTGGAAACATATCACGATGGATTTTGTCACAGGATTTCCAAGGAGCCCCAGCGGAAAAGATGCGGTATGGGTGATCGTGGATCGACTCACTAAATCGGCACATTTCTTGCCATTTAGAGTTAGACAGTCCACAGAGGTACTAGCCGACATGTATATACGACAAATCGTCAGATTACATGGAGTGCCGGTTAGTATTGTATCGGATCGAGATTCGAGATTTATATCTCATTTCTGGCAAAGCATGTAAGAGAGTCTGGGCACTAGACTCAAATTCAGCACAGCTTACCACCCACAGACAGATGGTCAATCGGAGCACACGATTCAGATCTTGGAGGATATGTTGCGATCGTGTATGCTAGACTGTAGAGGATATTGGGAAGATCATTTACACTTAGTGGAGTTCTCCTACAACAACAGTTATCAGGCCAACATTCAGATGGCACCATTCGAGGCATTATACGGAAGGAAGTGCAGATCGCCAATATGTTGGAGTGACGTTGGTGAACGTCAAATACTGGGTCCAGAATTGGTAACGCAGACAGTGGAGAAGGTAAAACAGATTCAGAATCATCTTCGAGCAGCTCAGGACAGACAGAAGTATTGGACTGATACTCACAGACGTCCCCTAGAGTTCAAAGAAGGAGAGCACATATTCTTGAGGATTTTGTCCACTCGTGGTACTATCAGATTTAGGAGCAAAGGCAAGTTGAGCCCATGGTATATCGGGCCATTTGATATTCTGGAGCGCATTGGTGAGGTGGCTTATCGTCTGGCATTACCTTCATCCTTAGAGGAAGTGCATGACGTATTCCACGTCTCACAGCTGAGAAGGTACGTGACCGACCCAAGTCACGTATTCGATCATTCAGAGATCGCCGTGGGTCCAAGCTTGAGATATGAAGAACAACCGGTTGGCATCCTCGACATCAGTGAGAAGACATTGCGAGGACAGATAATTAGACTGGTCCGTGTAGCTTGGAAACATCATTCTCCTGGCGAATCGACCTGGGAACGGGAGGATAGTATGCGCCAGCGTTATCCCCACTTATTCGCGGAAGCAGTTATCACCTAAGCATTATTGTAATTTCCATAGTTCTTTCCTTTAGTAGTTCATTCTTTGATTGTGAGGACGCAATCCTGTTAAGGGGGGTAGATTGTAAACCCCCTAATTTTTTCAGAATAATTTTAATATATTTTTCCCAAATTTTTGGTATTTTCTGGATGAAGAACCAAGGTAATTGTGATTGAAAGATTTTTAAACGCTGTTAATTGGTGTTAAAATATTATGGAAATAATATTTTATGGTGTAAAATGGAAAACCGGACATAGGATAATTTTCGGTGAATTTATTGGATTCCGGAATCATTTTTAAAGCCCTAGAAACTATTGTAGAATTAAACCGAATTAAACCCGTGCCAAACACCCAGCATCCCCATGAGAGCCGAAGCCAAGCCCAAGGAGCATTGACCCAGCCCGAATCCTAGGCCCAACCCAAGAGGGGGTTGACCAGTCAAACCTATTCTAGGTCAACCCAACACCATACTCATATATATATATTATTTGTTCCTCTTCCCTATTTTTCTATTCCTAAAACTCCATAGAGACAACAGTAGCCGACATTACCATCTCCACCCGCTTGACGTCCCCGCGCCAGAGTGGTCGACCTCTTCTTTCTCGAGTATTCAGCCTCTCAGCCTCCACGTGCGCAGCTCCGGCCGGTGGACGACTCCTCCGACTGGCCGTGCGTGTCTTTCCCCCGCGGCTCACCCGACAGCGGCTGTGCTCCCCCGAACTCTCGCCGGACCTACCAATCCCCCATCGCGGTGCAGCTCCGACCCCGACCGACTGTGCGTTTCCTGACCACCGGAGGTGCAGCCCCGACTGCCCCGACTCCGGCCAGCGCAGCCCCGACCCGACCGGCTGTGCGTTCCCCGACCCCGACGGTGCAGCGATCCCCTCCGGCCGGCCACGGTGCAGCCATCCCCTCCGGCCAGTTCATCAACCCAGAACCCTAGAACCCAGGACACATGGACACGGACACAGCAGCAATTTGGACAGGTACTGTGTCGAAACAGTCACCGGACACGAGAATTCAGACTTCTCGGAGCCCTGTTCAGGTATTGTTTTCTCTCTCCTCGTAATTCTGTTTCCGATTCCGTCAGTTGCATCGCGTAGACTGTATAACCCTCTCGGTGTCCGTGCAACCCGCTCGGTGCATCGCTTACTTTGGTGATCGCAAACCGCGATCCAAAAATAGGAAAAACAACGTCCCGTTTTACCCCGGAACTGAGTGCGTCCTGCCAAACGGGACGACTTGGTCGCACGCGGTCTTTATCAAAATGTGCACGACGTTGATACGAACGTGCGAGATTTCGCAAAAGTCGATTCGGATGTGCGTGCACACCGGAATCAACGTGTATCCGCCGACAACGCCCCGTATCCGTCCATTCTGGAACACGCTGTAACTTTGTGTACACAAGTCGGATCGAGACGAAACTTGCGCCATCGAACTCGTAGCAATATGCTGGTTCTGTGACCCAAGTTTGGTTCGATTCTGAGAACGTTGACAAAACCGCGTATCGTGGGCCCCACAGGCTCCACTTGACAGGCGATTTTGTGATCGGCTGATCGAAATCTAATTCTGGAAGTTCCGTTGGGTTCGTATCTTCGTTCCTGACTTTTGACACTGAGTTTGAGGAATTTGGAGACCTTTGATCCTGACACGCTTTTCGGTGCAAAGTGGCTCATATGTGGACCCCGCTTTGACCCAGAAATGTCATTTTTGTCCTTGTGTCCGAATTGGACTTAAGGACAGGCGTTTCTAGCTATTTGATATCTTCTGAGACTGTTGGTGATGTTTATTACAGCTTTTGGAGGAGTACATACAGGATCCACTGATATAGGGACAACTGTTGGTATTCAAACCCCAGGCAAGTGTACCTTGCCAAACTCTGCAGTATTGTTACATATTTTTCTTGCTTCATTTATATTGCTGTGCATGCTTAACCTAGGATTGTGTGACTTACTTAGCATTCGATTATTAGTCGGGTGCCAACACCGTACGCGGCGTTGTGTATTGTCATCTAGAGATGGACATTCGTGACACTTTATATCCTCGTACTTGTCTTATCAAGTACACTATGACCCAGGACACTTGACACTATTCATGAGACAGGATCTTCCTGAGATATTCATGGTGATTCTGTATAGGATTCAGGACTTGACAGAGATACTATATTCATAGATACTTTATGACCTGTGCATTAGCTATGATCCCGCTTGACATGGACATGAGACGTTATGGTCATGATATGCGTGGTTACATTGGGTGGGGAAAGACACACAGGCTACAGGCTGTTCTATATATATCTACTACTATTGTGAGGTCGTAGACTCTCGTAGCAGAGCTAGACACATTATCGGTTATTACCGCTACCGGCTCCCCGACACAGAGCTTGTAGTGGCTCATCCTGAGTACTCGTGATGCTCTCACTTACATTTCACATAGATGGTTACTTACTTGTCCTATTTACTTCATTTATTTTCTGTACTGCATTTATTCTGGCTTGTATTTTTTGTACCTTGTTATGTCCCCTGAGGACCTGGAATGGATTATGTCCCCAGGATTTGCAGACGAGATCTATCCCGAGGTATACGGGACCGCAGCAGAAGCAGATACAGGAGCTGTACCGACACCCGAGGACGAGGTGTTAGCTGAAGACTTTTTCTGAGCATCCATATTTCATGCTCAGTATTTATTTTATTCAGTCGTTTATATTTTGGTCTGTTGAACTATTGTATCAGATATTTATCGGATTGTTCTCTGATGCACTTGTTGAGACTGGTTGATGATTTACATTCCTTATATTCTGTGGATCATATTTTATATCTTGTGTGGATGAGATTAGTTGTGCCATGTTGTCGTAGACTTGTTTTACAGCTTAAGTACGCCGTGATGGATCCATTAAATTGGGTTTGTCCATCAGTGTGTGCTGCTGGCCATTGCCACGTGTCTGGTCCCTCGGTATTTGGGACTGGGGCGTGACATGGTTTTTATGGTAGCCCATGCAGGTCTACGACAAAATTGTTCAGTTTCAACTTAGGGACTGAGCAAGCCTGCCCTAAGGATAGGATAAGTTATAGGATCTCATCCATTATTTGAACCATTTTTGAACTCTATATCGAACTCGAATTTGTTACTTGATTTGCATCCTGTGTTGATTCCTCTGAGCATTCTTATAGTTTATCTTTTGGTTGCAGAGTAATGGATCCCAGGAACGGAGATGAGATTCCCTTGGATACGGCCATAGACGCTGTGGAGGTGACGGAGGGAAAGCGAGACGGAGGTGACAACCAGGGAATGTAGGACAAACATCGCAGAGCAATCAAACCGGCCAGCCTAATCCAAGGTTCCGGCGGGATGACATCCAACCTCCACCACAGTTCACTCCACAGATGCCAGTTTTCCCGCCAGGACAAGCCATGGACGGGCAACAGATGTTTCAGATGATGTATGCCATGATGCAAGCCCAGCAGCAGATTTAGCAAGAGGCCCATCGTCAGGAGGCAGAGTATCTAAGAACCAGCCTGGTATCCGCATTGGAGCAGGCAAATCCACCAGCGAGGCGATCAGCGACGGGATCTATCACCGATTTTCGTCAGTTCAAGCCTCGTATATTCTCTGGTAAAGAGGGGCCAACAGAATTTCATGAATGGCTCACGAACATACAGCACCAGTTGGAAGCAGCTGAACTTCCGAGGGAGAAATGGATGACTGCAGTGAGGATGCAGTTGACTGAAAATGCACATCATTGGTGGTTAGCAGAAGAGAGGAGGCTCGGACAGGACCGAGTCACTTGGGAAGAGTTCTCCAGACTCTTCCGAGAGATGTATATTCCAGCAGTTGCACGGTCGGAGCTCAGAGACAAGTTCAACCGCCTTATCCAAGGCAATATGACAGTGGAAGAATACAACGCAGAATTTATTCGCCTAAGTCGCTTTGCCCCAACCTTGATTTTGACAGAGGAAGAGAAAGCTGAGAAGTTCTTCGATGGACTGAAGTTCGAGCTCCAGAGATTGATTGGATCGGTCGCCCCTACATCATATATCGACGTCCTTGCAGCAGCACGACGCATGGAGCGCGTCGCTAGAAGGGAGTCAAATCTGAAGAGGCCAATCACATCAGCACCATCCAGGACAGCACATGGGGATACTGCAAAATGATCCCAGAGGAGTATGCTAGATAGAGCAGCACCCAGGGCCATATCCCTTCCTACCTGTCACTACTGCGGCAAGGTAGGACACATTGAGAGAGAGTGCAGGCGTAAGTTGGGACTATGTCTGAGCTGCGGATCCAACCAGCATCTATCCAGGGACTGCTCTGAACGCAGAGACGGAGTACAGAGACTAGCTTTACCTGCACCACGACCAGCTTATCCAGCAGTAGGGGCACCGCAGACAGGAGCTGGAGGAGTCAGGCCACCAACTACAGGAGGATACCAGCAGAGACCACCACTGGCACCACAGGCAGCTCTATTTCAGCAGGCTCAGCAGCAGAGAGGTCCAGCTCAGGGACGAGGCCAGGCATTTACATTGGCTGTTGAGGAGAAAGCTACTGCAGGCGAGGTTATCGCAGGTACTATTTTAGTAGCTTCATTACCAGCTGTAGCTTTATTTGATTCTGGAGCATCGCATTCATTTATAGCAGCTAGCTTTGTAGCCACCCATAGAGTAGCTACCGCACCCCTTCCGAAGATGAAGAAAATTCTTACGGGAGGTAGAATTATTCCGGTTAGTGACGTCTGTAGATCATGTTCTGTAGTAGTCTGTGGAAGAGAGATACGCGCTTAATTTCTGATCTTTTCCATGCCGGATTATGATGTTGTACTTGGTATGGACTGGTTAAGTCAGTACCATGCGACTCTTGATTGCCGACTTGGACGGGTTATATTTAGACCGCCTGGACATCCAAAATTTGAGTTTCTTCGAGGAGCAGTAGAGCAAGGAGTTCAGCCTACTCTTAGGGTACTATCTGTAGAAGGGGAGACGGGTTACCCAAGAGTCATATCAGAGTTTGTGGATGTATTTCCTGATGATCTTCCAGGTTTACCCCCTGATCGAAAAATAGAATTCACAATAGACTTAACTCCAGGAGCAGAGCCTATCACTTCATCAGTATATCGGTTAGCATCTAAGGAGTTAGTGGAGTTGAAGGAACAAGTTGATGATCTTCTGGAGAAGGGTTTCATTCGACCTAGTGTTTCACCCTGGGGAGCACCCATATTATTTGTGCCGAAGAAGGATGGAACAGTACGGTTGTGCATTGACTACAGGGCACTAAATGCTGTGACCATGTTCTTCATAGAAGTTAATTATTTCGTTTGAGGTATATTCTCCATCACGATCAGATCTAAGGATCTTAATCTTCCTTTCTAATTGATTCTCAGCTTCAGATTTGTAGACCTTAAATCTATCTAGAACTTCATCTTTGGTTTTGAGAAGGTAGATATAACAATACTTTGAATAATCATCTATAAACGTAACAAAGTATTTTCTACCGCCTCTGGTCAAAATCCTATTTGAGTCACATACATCACTATGGATAAGTTCTAGAAGGTCAGAATTTCTTTCTACAGATTTGAAGAGTAATCTAGTGTGTTTAGCTTGAACACAAATCTCACATTTGTGTTTGTCATCTATTGGAGTCTTGGGAATAAGATCTAAGGTCATCATTCTTTTAATGGAACCTAGGTTCACATGACCTAGTCTGCCATGCCAAACATTTGAAGATTCTATATTAGAGACAATGAGAGAACAATCAGAAAATATATCATACAAGGATTCAGATAATGCGCTCAGAATTCTATGAAAGTAGTGGAAGTCTATCTCTTTAGGGGTTTTTGGTTTCGAGGAGGTGGACACTCCTATGTCAGACTCAGTATCATCAGAATCATTTGTATGGGTGTGGACCCATCAATGGCAGAAATAAGTCCTAAGGTCGTGAGCCAAAATTTCATTTGACTCTGCCATCTTTTAAAGTATGAGCCATCAAACTTAGCAGGTTTTGCAGTAGAGGATTTCTCCTTACCAGTCATGATTGCAGTCTGAAAAATATAAATTTATTTAATAACAAAGTCTAAGATAATAATTTAGGTGGTCTTTGCTAAACAATCTTAAAATCTTTAGTTTTTCAAGTGTTGATCAACTCAGGTTAGCTGTAGGGCCCGGTTCCCAGCTACGGCGGTCCGAAGACTCTTAAGTACCGTGTCGCTTAGGGCTATTTACACCCGGTTGACAGAAGGACCCTTTCGGCTTGTGCCCGAGTTTCTCTCTACTTTGAAACTTTAGATTTGAAGATTTTATTTGCAATTTCCTTTTTACTAAACTATTTTCTTTTGGTCCTAGATTGCTTTCAAAAATACTAAGTGATTAAAAATGAAGCAAATTGTATGTTAAAATTGAAAGAAATTTTTGTGATCAAAATTGCAATTGACAAAATTATCAAATGTGCTAACAATTTTTAAAACGCTTTAAGCAAATTTGCAATTTGACAGTATAGTAAGCAACTTGATAAGTAAACAAATAAATCAATTGAGGAATTGAGACAAATTGCTACAGTAACTGTTAACTTGAATTTTGTAGAAAATTGCTAGAGTAACTATTAACAAATTGCTAGAAGTAGCTATATAAAAAAAACTTGCTAGAAGTCAAATTGCTACAGTAACAAATTTCTAGAAAATAAAATTCTACAGTAACTATTAATTCTAACAACTCTAACTATCAACTTGTGAATACAAAAATATTTATCAGTAAGTATTTTGCTATCAACTTGTGAATACAACTCTAACTATCAGTAAGTATTAACTTGTGAATACAAAAATATCAAGTTGTGAATACAAAATGTTACAGTAACTATTTTCTTCTCTAGAATAAATCAACAGTAAGTATTTATCAGTAACTATTTAAATTCTAACAAATAATTCAACTCTTAGATTGTTAGAATTATTGTTGTTTTCTTATTGAAAAATTTCTGAGTACAAAAATAAAATTAGATTGATTTTACCGGCCTCTGGGGAAGTCGTGCACGAAGCACTGCCCTAAGAGTTGATTCGGGATCTGTGTGCAGACGTTCCCGAAGCTCCTAGTGGTAAAACCCCCGCACTACCGGTATCTCGTCGCCGCACACGACTTGGAGAGAATGACCAGGACTTAGCTCTGCCCAGAGCTTGGAGACGACGAAGATTTGACAGAATCGAATGTTGCTAGCAAAAGTTTAGAGATGAAATTTTGGATGGAGTTTACAAAGAAAACAGTCCAATATATAATACTAATATGTAACGGTCTGAATTAATTCTTCTATTAATTCAGCCGTTACACAAAATAAAGAATGAACCTGGACACAATAACGGTTCAGAAACAATTTGTAACGGAAGAAATTAATTTTCTAACGTTCAGAAAATTAAATGAAAATGAAGAGGAGCAAAAAGAATTTTAGGGTCCCAGCCCGAACCCGAAGAGGAAATCGAATCGGCATTCGGCGCCCGCAGATGTGGGCGCGTACCCGCATCTGTTACGCGTGCCGAACGGCGGCAGCGGCGCGCGCGTGGGGCCCAAGGGGTTCCCCATACAACAACTTTAAGAGAGCAAAGAAGAGAAACTAATATATGTACACAAGAAAGCTTTGGCCCATCCGATGTGGGACTAAAGAAAGGAAGAGGAAGTTTGAGCTTTTGAAAACAAAAGCAAAACCAACATAAGGTAATATTGTATACCCGGTTTAATTGTACGAGTAGAACATTAGAACAGCGACCGACCAGCCGGTCCAGCCGAGCTTTCTTGTTATTCATGGGGAATAGGCATTGCCACTAAAGAGATGCTGGAGATTTATCACTTATGTTATTGAGTATTGCATCCAATATTTTTTCTGAAATAGGTATCCCTATACCTTACTAACCCAACTGCATGCAAATCGGCAACCACAAAGGCCTGAATCTGCGATTCTATCTATACTTTCATACAATCTCCAGTTTTAACACATACTTATTGTACTCATGGTTCCATGAAGAAACTGATAATTGAAAAAAAGGATATCCTTCATGACTTATTTGGTGATGCTATCAAGAAACAACATTGAGCAACACTAGTGAAACTTGCCCATTCAATATCATCTAATATAAATATTCAGCTCAAATTTCATATAACGATATCAGAGTATCTACAAGCCAGTAGTCGCTTTTATTCATCAGCACTCACACGGAGTAACACACCAGAAAGCATATATATATATATATGAGGATAGCTGGACTTATTTAGAAGGCAGTTATCGCCATTATTCTTCAGCATCCACAGAGTAGCACACCATATATTTTAAACACTACTAACACGAGTGCTTTATCAAGGATATTTCTGTAGCTTGGTGCATTTTGCAGTGTAGTGGTCAAGGCACGCAACCATATCTTTCCCCTCTGCCAATGATCAAAGCATAAAAAGTTTTCAGAATGATACTAGTGCAAGAGAAATAATTACAGTAATTTGCAAGATAAAGAAGTTAATATAGATATACTTATCTTACCGGGGTCAAGATGATCACAAGATAAGTTGGCACATGAAAAGCTACCCTTGGGATTGGACTCAGACAGTGATGGGATGCTAATACACTCCATAGTGCACCTGTACTTACAGAAGCCTTTGGAGTCGCCTTGATCCCTGCATTCTTGATAGCATCTCTTGAAGCATTCCTTGAAGCTTTCCAAGCTATTCACACAATGTGAGAAGAGCATAGCAGCCAGAAGTAGTATAGCCATGGTAGTCTTTCGCTCCATTGCTTGCTATTAACAATCAGACTCGAACTTGAACCTGGAAGACGAAGAGAAACACTGAGCACTGATTTATAGGGGAGATATCAAGCTCTCTTACATGTTGCTCAATGTGAACGGAATGACAGAATCCACTCATAAAGGCACAAGGGTTGCTACATTTAGACTAGAAAAATACTTTACTCAATCACCTACATATATCTTGGTTGCAGATTATATTGCTTCCGTGTTGAGACAAGTATAAGACTTGAGAAAAGATTTTTTTTCTTCCACATCACTGAAAATATTGGGACTTCAATAGACCTCAACAGAGCCCAATGGAAGAAAAGGATTCATATAGCCGACACCAAAATTTTGGAACAAAGACTTTTTTTTGTTGTTACACTGATAAACTGTAATGTTTGTGATTGTTTCTTACATACACTGAGAGGAGATACTCATGTCATTTCCTAATCCATCACATTACAATTCGTGCTACATTTCCACAGTAAACACATCATCAACAACAACAAAAAACTCGGACCCACACAACCAACAAAAGTCATGGTACATTTGGGATAACTATCCTTTATAGTACCTTTACATTTATTTCTGTCATACTATTCTCTCAGATCAAGAAGTTGTATCTGAACTAGTATTGTTTTCTTATTCTGGTTTGATCTAAACTTAGATCAATATTGAATGCATGAGTCTAGGCTTTTAGAATTATACTAAAATCAGTTTACTTGATTCCCTTACAGAAAAATTCTTTACTCAATCACACCCCATCTTAATCTTTTTCAATCGGCTAAGTTGTCAACAACAATGTTAACATTCCTTATTTTATGCATACTTTTTTTCCCTTCAATTCCAATTGTGTGCTGCCAACTCAGCGGTTTGAGAAAGATCAGGACATTAAGTGACCCAGGATACACCATCACTATCCAAGTTTGCTGTTAGGTCTAAATTCACAAGGTAATGAAATGACTAATAACTTGCATCGTTCATCATAAGCTAACTACAAAATGATCATGTATATATATTCATGTCAAAGAACAAACTCAAACAGTGCAAAAGATTAATCAATTTTCTCCAAAATGTAAACCCAAGCTCAAGCTCAAATTCATTCTGAAAGTCCAATAGAACATAATGACAGACTCGAGGGATCAATTTGCAATTTGGGTATAAATGTATATATAGCAAGTGAACGTGGACCCAAAATTCTTGCAGCTAGCATCAAAAGCAAACTGAAAACTTGCAGCTATCCAGCATAAAGGAATTATCTGCAAGAATCTTCTAAGATTAGTAAACTCAGGTTGAAAAAAACATTCCTCTTGTTTCAGCACGAAACTATGCACTCAAGAAAGTATACAACAAAAAGATGGGAGTGCCATGCACGAAACAAAAAACCAATTGGACTGACAGTGTTTGTAAAAGAGTCGTGATCCTTTAACATATTGTTCTCTACCACTGCATTGATAGTATATTTGAAAATAAGTAGAGTCCAACAATCCCAGTCCACATGCCTATCCCTCCCCCTCCCCCTCCCCCTCCCCCTCCCCCTTCCCACCCAATTGTTCATAACTAGTTAGGGTGTTACTACTCCCATAAAGGGCCTCAACTAGACTTTAAAGTATCAAGAGGTAGCAAAAGGAGACTTACAAAGGTTTAGAATATAATATTACTAGTATATATGTATGTGCAACGCACGTCTTTCATAGATTAGTATTAGAAAGACTAAAAGACAGTTGTTGTAATTATTCTAATCTTTATTAAGACTACTTAGGAAGACTGAAAAACAACTCCTATAATTACCTGTCCTCATTAATTTAATGAACAATGTTAATTGATAAACATATGCAAGGGTATACTTGAAAAGAAAAGTTCTTTGGTGAACCTGAACTTTTCTCATTATATAGTCATATAGAAGTGTAGATTAAATTGATCCGAGATGAGGGATCTAAAATGGGTGCCCTATTGGATTGCAACAAAATTAATAGGAACCTCCGAGCTTCAAAGTTCAGGCACAGAAATAAATTCAACCAGATCAGACCATTGAAGTGAATAATCTCCCTATGGGAGCCCTTCACTGTCTTCTAATTTCTACCAACCTAGGAAGCCTTTTGGACTCAAATACACACGTACCTTCTTCCGATTTATAAAAACTCATTTTGGTTTGCCAAAGAAGACATCCTGAAGATGATATTAACTTCAATATCGGATGAATAACCAAGTATTCTTAGGAAATATTGTGTCAAATATATATCGGACACATACACGTACGGATATGTATACAGTCCTTGTTAGTGGAGTCTAAGAAACTGAAATTTGTAATAAGACTAGGAAGCTTCTATCTCATCTTATAATTCAAAGTGTATATTCATAGGCAAAGCTAGAGATGGACCAAATATATGATAATAAAGAATTAATTAGGCAATCATTGTCCATTGGGATACAAATCATGCTGTTCAATACTTCATCCAGGAAGATACAGAAGTGTACAAGGCCTATCTCAAAATTTGATGATGTTTTGTGTTACAGATTCCTTTGAGCAATACTTTAAAGTTTAATAATAAGTAGAGATACATAGAACTCAAGCACGCGACATTAAATGAGCTTACAATTTACAAGACTACCGTTTTTCTTGCTCCATCAACAAATTTCATTTTACATGTCCTTGCTGGCTTGCAAAGCAAGATAACACATCCTGTTAATATTAAAAGAAATGAGCAACTTCCACAACGTATAACACTTGAGATTAACTGAATTATCCTCAACAGTAATTAATTGAATTTTAGGTTAATATGCATGAATAACATGCAATGTCAATGCCTAGTTTCTTACTCTACCTTCACAATTGTTTGATGACCCTACAGATACAATTGTTGGCCACAAAACGCCACAAAAACTATGCCAACCCACCTGAAGATAACAAACCACCGCCTGACGCAAGCACAAAGACAGATCAAACACAAAATATGTTCGGTGACTATGTCACCTGGACAAATCCTAATCTATATAACTTTCAACAATATACAAGATTGATACAAAATCACCAAAACTCAAGAAGAAAGATAGCCCAACATACTCTGCCTCTAGTCTGATGAGAGATGTTGTCTCCATGGCTCCTCAACTAGACTCCATGCCCGTCATCTCGTGATAGAGTTCCTGCCCCCCCCCCCATTGATCTCGAATCCCCGGGGTACTTTGCATCTTATTTCATCTCCAACTCCTCGACTACCACGTCGATGCTAATTGTCATGTGTAACACCTTCTTGATGACTGAGATCTCGCCGACATCAATAACCCGGCTAAAATCAAATTCCCTGACGATCAGCCACATCGTAAATCTTGGCTGCATGTCCCTAACTTCCGTCTTCCACCGGAACTTGTTCATGTTTCGTCGAGCTTCTTCACCCTTGGCTGGCCTAACCAAGCGAACGGTGTGGTTCCCTCGAGATTCAAACTCCTGAACATTCCCACCTTCGTGTCCGACACCGAAACTGCCCCGTATATATGCATCATCGAGCAGAACATCATGTACTATGCACGTCATCGATGACCCACAACTCTCCCTGAACCGTGCTAATGGATATGTACCCATCTTAGCTTGAATTTGCTGCACAATTTGATCTACTCTTCGACTTTGGACTGCTGAAACCGATGTCGTTCCATTAGATTTTGGCAAACCACTCGTCACCAAAATTGGTTTGCCAAAATTGGATCCGTGGAACAACCCCTAACTGGAGACTGACCAACTGATATAGGACCGACAGACTTACCTTCAATCTTTGACTCACCTCCATTCGTCTGACGCAAGCACTAAGACTGATCAAACCACCGTCCGACGCAAGCACCAAGACTGATCAAACACAGTATATGCTCGGTGAGTCGATGACTATGCCACTTGGACAAATTCCAATCTATATAACTTCTAACAAGATACAAGATTAATACAAAATATGTTTACCATTTGCCCCCAAAGTTCAACCCCTCAACAAACTCAAGAAGAAAGGAGATATAACTAAAATCACTCATCCAACTCTGTAACGATCTCCATTAACAAAGAAAATGTCTCTCCGAATATATCTCTTCTTCCAACTATCTCGAATGACGAGCCCTTAAAGCAAAGCACAAATTTTTCCTTATATTTTGTGGATTTGCACCCTTGAATCTTCCGTATGAGCTCCTTATTGGCAACCCCTCTCAACCTCTATATATAGGTTAAGTAAACTAATTTAGGGTTTAGAAAAATCCTAAAATAGCCTAACACTAATCCTAGTCGTCCATATTTAATCAGACGGTCATATTATATGCTGACTATGGGTCCACGTCTGAACCGATCCCGACGACGGTATACCATGGTGTACTGTCGGTACACCACGGTGTACCGCAGACACAGAATAGGTTCTGGAGAAAACTGTCCAAAATTCGGTATACCATCGTATCCCTCCACCTTTATACTTGTCTTGGCTTAGTTTGAGCCATGATTCAGCCACAGGCTCCACTTGACGGGCGATTTTGAGAACGGCTCATCGGAATCCAATTCTGGAAGTTCCGTTGGGTTCGTATCATCGTTCTTGACCTATTAACACTAAGATGGACAGATTTGGAGACCTTTGACCCTGACACATTTTTCGGTGAAAAGCGGCCCACATGTGGACCCCACCTTGACCTGAAAATGTCATTTTTGCTCCTGTGTCCAAATTGGACTCAAGGACAGGCGTTTCTAGCTGATTGATATTTTTTGGATCTGATGGTGATGTTTATTTCAGCAACTGGAGTACTGCCTGCAAAATTCCACTGAGATCAGAGCTACAATTGGAGTCAGAATCCCAGGCAAGTGTACCTTGTCAATCTCTGCAGTTTTTGCTATTTATTTTCTTGACATATATACTTGTTTTACATGCTTGACCTAGGACCGTGTGACTTACTTAGCGTCCGATTACAGTCGGGTGCCAACACCGTACGCGGTGTTGTGTAAAGTCATCTAGAGATGGATACCGAGACCCTATACTTCTCGTACTTGCCTTATCAAGTACATTTTACCCAGGACACCTGACACTATTCATGATACAGAATCGTCCTGAGATATTCATTGTGATTCTGTATAGGATACAGTTTTTATGACTTATTCCTTTGCTTAGATATTATATGACTGGATGCATTAGTTATGATCCTGTATGGCATGGACATGAGACGTCGTGGACATGAGATGCATGATTACATTGGGTGGGAAGAGTCATACAGGCTACATGTTGATTATATATATTATGCCGGCGTCTTAGTCTCACTACGAGCCAGACAACCACATGATATCACTGCTACCGGCTCCCCGACACAGAGCTTGTAGTGATTTTAGCCTGAGTTCTAGTGCTGCTCTTATCTTGCATATCACTTAGATGGTTATATAGTTTACCCTATTTATTTCATTATCTGCTGCACTGTATTTATTTTGGTATGAGCTTTCTTGTACCTTGCTATGTCCCCTGAGGACCTGGATCCGGATTATGTCCCCAGGATTAGCAGACGAGATCGATCCCGAGATATACAGGACAGGAGCATTAGCAGGAGCAGAAGCAGGAACAGTAGCAGGCACTGGAGCAGTACCAGATCCAGTAGTCGAGTGACTTCTACGGTATTTTCTGAGTATATACTGTTTCCATACTCAGTAATGTTGTTGATATCTCTATTCTTGTATCTTGAAAGTTGTATCAGACTTATATCGGGCTTGTTTCCCCGATTTATGTACTTGTGACTTGATGATGATAATGATTTTATTTTCTTTTGTTGAAATTGATATATTCATTTTCTGTAGATGAGATTAGTAGATTTAGACCCCTGACTATTGTTTACAGCTTAAGTATGCCCCGATGGATCCATTAAATTGGGTTTGTCCATCGGTGTGTGTTGCTAGCCATTGCCACGTGTCTAGTCCCTCGATATTTTGGGACTGGGGCGTGACATGGTTTTTGTGGTGGCCCATGCAGGTCAACGACTAATGTCACGCCCCAGTCCCAAAATGACGAGGGACTGAGCACGTGAGCAATGGCCAGCAGCACGCACCGATGGACAACCCAATTTAATGGATCCATCAGGGTATGCTTAAGCTGTAGTCTAGCAATACTAAGTACAAGTCTCAGGTATTTCTAATCTCATCCACAGAAAGTCACAGATTAAAAGCCAGAAATTATGCAATGGAAATAAATACTGAAATCTCAAATAAGCTATCTCGGGAACAAATCCGAGAATTAGTCTGTTACATTTAAGAAAAGACAGGAATTTAAAATGCTGGAAATGGAAATACTGTATAACTGAAGCCGGTGCTCAAGAGAAGTCTTCGGCCACTATCTCTTCCCCTGTTCCTTGTTCTGCTCCAAGGAGTGCTCCAGTACCGTACACCTCGGGGTAGTTTTCTTCAGCTGTACCTGGGGACATAGTCCATTCCAGGTCCTCAGGGGACATAACAAGGTACAGAAAATACAAGCCAAAACATATGCAGTGCAGCAATAAAATAAACAGCAGGGTAAATATGTAAACCAGCTAGTGATATGCAAGTGAGAGTTTTAGTCATACTCAGGCTGAGACTACTACAGGATCAGTGTCTAAGAAACCATAGCAGTATTTTCTAGAAGGGCCAGAACTTGTGCCAAAGCTCTGTATCAGAGACTAGGACACCTCCAGATAACATTATTTACATTATAATCAGCCTTGATATGGTAATACTCTCCCCACCCCATGTAATCTCACGTCACAGTTCCAGAATATATCAGGTACAAGTCACGCAAGTTTGAACTAATGCAATGAGTCAGGCTAGAATCTAAGAATGTAAACTGTAAATGTCATGAATATGTAACCTATACGGAATCACCAGGTATATCTCAGGCAATTCCGTCACATGAATAGTGTCAGGTGTCCTGGGTTGAGCAGTTAAACAAGTTACATAAGAAACTACCAGAAAATCAAGTAAAATACTATAATCAGAAATGTCTAAGAATTGGCAAGCTTTACTTGCCTACTGATGTATAACCAAGTCCAGGAGATATGTAGCAAGCTGCAAGTTTCGGCGAGGTACACTTGCCTGTGGTTCCGGCACGGTTCGCAGTTCTGACTTCGGCGGGAATTGCAGGCGGTACTCCGGTTGCTGAAACCAACATCACTATCAGATCCAGAAAATATCAATCAGCTAGAAACGCCTGTCCTTAGGTCCAATTTGGAGACAAGGACAGAAACGGCAGTTTCGGGCCAAAACGGGGTCCACCGGTGGGCCCGCTTTGCACCGAAAAACGCGTCCGGGTCAACGGTCTCCAAATTCACCAAACTTAGTGTCAACAGGTCAGAAACGCTGATACGAACCCAACGGAACTTCCAGAATTGGATTCCGATGAGCCGATCACAAAATCGCCCGTCGAGCGGGGCCTGTGGGGCCTACGACACGCGATTTCGTCAACGTTCTCAGAATCGGACCAAACTTGACCCACAGGACCAGCGTATCGCTACGAGTCCGATAGCGTAAGTTTCGTCTCGATCCGACGTGTGTGCACGAAGTTAGGATGAATTGCAGAAAAGGCGGATACGGAGCGATGTCCGCGGATACGCGTCGATTCCGGTGTGCACGCACGCCCGAATCAGCTTCCGCGAACTCTCACACGTCCGTATCGACGAGGCGTACGTATCTGCGAAGACCGCACGCGACCAAGTCGTCCCGTTTGGCGGGGCGTACTCAGTTCCGGGGTAAAACAGGGTCTGGTTTTTCCTGTTTTTGGATCGCGGTGTGCGATCACCACAGGACGCGATGCCCCGAACAGTTTGTCCGGGCACCGAGAGGGTCATACAGGCTTCGCGTAGAAATTTACGGAATCGAAATCGGGGTTACGAGCAGGAAGTTATGAGTACCTGAAGGGACTCGAAAAACCGGGGTTTTGAACCGTGTCCGACACGCGAGTTCGTGTCCGAATCCTGTGTCGGAGCTGTGTTCGCGTGTCCGCTGGCTGGGGGGGATCACCGGAGAAGGCTGGACTCGGCGGGGCGAGCTGCGGCCGGGCGGGGGATCGCCGGCGTGGTGGCTGCGACTCCGGCGGAGGGGAGAACAGCAGCCGCGGGGAGAGGGGGGTCTCGAAGGCGGCTCCGGTCGGCGAGGGAGAGGGGCTAGGGCGCTGGAGGGGCTCGCCGGAGGAGGTCGGCGCAGGGACGGCGGGTGACGCTGGGTCGGGCTCCGGTGAGGGGTGGCCGGAGTAGGTTTAGGGGTTAGGGTTTGGGGGGAAGAGAGGAGGCGGAGGAGGGGGTATAAATAGGGGCTCGAGGGGGGGGCTGGCCGGGAAAGTCGGTAGGGGAGGGGACGTGGGGTCGTGGCCGACGGGCCCGCGGCGGGCGGCGGGTTTTCCGGCGCCGGCGGGGAATTCGGGGAGACAGGGTCGTGGGGGAGGGGATGATGAAGCGGGTCGGGTCGGGCGACGGGCTCCGGGTGAGCGGACCCGCCCGACCCGCTAAGGGTGACCGGGCTGGGCTGAGATCCATGGGCTCGGCCCACTGGGCCGGGCCGGGCCCTAAACCGACAATAATAATAATAATAATAGAAAAATTATAATAATAATAATTATTATATTAATTAATTAATTTAGGAAAATAGTTTTTAGGCTTTTAAAATTAGGTCCGAGGCCCAATAAAATCCCAGAAAATTACCCTAAGTTCGGTTTTCTATTTTACACCATAAAATCATATTTTCATAATATTTTAATACTGTTTAATATCAATTAAAAATCATTGAATAATTAAAACCCAGTTTTTAAATTACAGAAAAATCCCAGAAAATTCCAGAAAATTGTGAAAAATCCAGTTTTAAAATTTTAAAAAAATCAGGGGGTTTACAACTAAATTATTCGGTTTCAACTTAGGGACCGAACAGGCCTGCAATAAGAATATGATAAGTTTTAGAATCTCATCCACTTGCTTCAAACGTTCTTGATATCTATATCGGATTCGAATCAATTTCTTGAATTGCATCCTGCCTTGATTTCTATACGCCTCTTATTGTTTATTTTGGTTGCAGAGTTATGGATTCACAAGCAAACGACGAGACTCCTGCAATATCATCACGAGATGCTGTGGTAACCAACGAAGATGAAGTAACACCAGTTGACGAAGATCAATCCTTACAACAACGCAGTCAAGTGAATCAGCATACCCCGAGAGTTCAGCAAGATGATATTCCACCATCGACGCAATTTACTCCACCAATGCCCGTAATTCCACCAGGGCAGGCCATGGACGGGCAACAGATGTTTCAAATGATCTATGCAATAATGCAAGCTCAACAAGAGGCTTTGAGTCGCAGCCTAGTAACCGTACTAGAGCAGGCAGTTCTACCAGCACGACGGCCAACGACGGGTTCTATTTTCGACTTCCGCCAGCTGAAGCCCCGTACCTTCTCAGGTAAGGAAGAGCCCACAGAAGTTCATGAATGGCTCACCAACACTCAACATCAATTAGAAGCAGCTGAGATTCCACGAGAACGTTGGATGACTGCCGTCAGAATGCAATTGACGGACAATGCACATCACTGGTGGCTATCTAAGGAGACGCGGCTCGGACCAGACCGAGTCACTTGGGAAGAGTTTTCTAGACTCTTTCAAGAGATGTACATTCCAGCCATCGCTCGATCAGAACTTTGGGACAAGTTCAATCGCCTCACTCAGGACAATCTGATAGTGGAAGAGTACAACGCCGAGTTCATTCGTCTAAGTCGCTTCGCCCCAACCTTGATTCTGACAGAAGAAGAGAAGGCTGAGAAGTTCTTCGATGGACTAAACATTGAGCTACAGAAACTAATTGGATCTGTTGCACCTACTTCGTACTCGGACGTCCTTGCTGCAGCACGACGCATGGAGCGCGTCATCAGAAGAGAGACCAGTCTGAAATGGCCATCTACATCAACACCAGCCGGAGCACCACAAGAAGAAGTTGCAAAAAGACCTCACATACACCAGCCATCGGGAGCATCTCCACAGGCACTACCTGTCTGTCAATATTGTCGCAAGCGAGGCCATACCGAGAACGAGTGCAGACAAAAAAGGAGATTATGTTTAGCTTGCGGATCTAGTCAGCATTTAGTGAAGGAATATCCTGAGCGTAGAGAAGGAGCTTCAACGGTAAACCAGCAAGTGTTACCAGTACCGAGGCCAGTCTATCCAGCCTTGGGAGTATCGCAAACGGAAGTTGAAGGAGTTCTACCACCAGCTCCAGGAGGGTATCAGCCGAGGCCACCTTTGATACCCCAGGCACTACTCTTCCAGCAGGCTCAACAGTAGCAGAGGAATCGACTGCAAGGACGCGGACAAACTCTGACGATGACCTTGGAGAACGTGCAGACTCATGGATTAGCTAATGCGCGTAAGTTTTTATAGTTTTCTTGTCTAGCATTGCTTTAGTTCGTGCCTTGGTTCATGACCCTAGAATTAACCTGATAGTTTTAACTTGCTAATAATAGATAATCTAGTGATAACCTAGTAATTTTGAACTTGATAAATAACTTAGAATGTTTATAAATGTTAAACTGATAAGTTTTTAAAGGATAAAACTGGTTATCTAAAAAACTGTAACTTTCTAAATTTCTTTCATCCGGGAAATTTTATAACTTTTAATGCTTAGGGAAATAATTTTTCCTAGGTGTTACTCTCAACCTTGATTCTCCTTGATGTTGATGTGCTTCGAAAAATTGCAACCGTGTCATCTCTGTTAACCGGTTATTCTTTGATTGCGAGGACGCAATCCTCTTAAGGGGGGTAGATTGTAAACCCCCTGATTTTTAAGAATTTTTAAAATTGGATTTTTCACAATTTTCTGGAATTTTCTGAGAATTTTCTGTAATTAATTCAGGTGTTTTTAAATATTAAATAATTTTTAAATGATAATAAATAATATTAAAATATTATAAAAATAATCTTTTATGGTGTAAAATGAAAAACTAAACATAGGGTAATTTTTCGAAAATTTATTGGACTCCGGAAGTATTTTTTAAACTCTAAAAACTATTTTATAAATTAAACCAAATTGAACCATAATAAACCCGGTTTATTTGGCCTGAACCGACCCGAACCAGACCGAACCCGGTCTAGGTGAATCGGGTTCAAACTTTTTGGGTCGGATCCGGGCCGTCAGTCAAACCCGACCCGGATCCAATAGCCCGAAACCTTTCTCTCATTCTCCCGACCGTTTCAGCACCCGCCGCCTCCCTCCGGCCGTTACGCCGCCGGCCGTCGATCCGTCTTCCCCAGCGTAACCATGGCCGCCTCCTCCCCTACCCGTAACCGTCGGCCGACTGGCTACCTCCCTCCTCCACCTCTATAAAACCCTCCTCCGGTTGTGCCCTAGCCCACCGCCGGTGACCGCCCGTGCGACCCCTCAGCTCTCGCCCCGCTGCCCCTCCTCCTACTTCCCCGTCCACCGTCTCCCTCACCCCACATCCCCTGGCCTCCCACTCCAACACCCTCTCCCGGCCCAGCTCCTCATCTCCTCCTCCGTCTTCCTCGCCGTCGGTCTCCCCTAACCCGCAGCTCCGCCCAACCACCCTAGGCTCAGCCCGACCCCGCCGTCCACCGACCCAAACGCCTCCAGCCCTTTCCGCTGTGCCACCTCCCCGAGCTCTCGCCGCCTTGCCGCCCAGCCCCTGGCTGCCTCCAGTGAGCCTCCCTCCTTCGAGCAGCAGCTCCTCGACGAACTCGCAGCAACCAAGCCACCGGCGCCGTCCCCGGAGCGTCCCGCAGCGCCGTACCTCCGGCCAGCAGCTCCCCTGCCTCGACCCAGCCCCGGCGAGCAGCCGCCAGCATCCTCCCAACTCCGGCGAAGCTCCGGCAAAGCCCCTGAACTGAAACCCTAGGGTGGACACAGGATTCGGACACGTGTCGGACACGAAGAAATTGGTTTCCCGGAGCCCTGTTCAGGTACTCGTATCTCACTCCTCGCTACCCCGATTTCTTTTTCGTCAGTTGCATCGCGTAGCCTGCATGACCCCCTCGGTGCCCGTGTAACCCGCTCGGTGCATCGCGTCCTGTGTCGATCGCGAACCGCGATCCAAAAACAGGAAAAAACAACGCCCTGTTTCACCCCGGAATTGAGTGCGCCCCGCCAAACGGGACGACTTGGCCGCGTGCGGTCTTCACCGATACGTGCGCGTCGTTGATACGGACGTGCGAAATTTCGCAGAAGTCAATTCGGATGTGCGTGCACACCGGAATCAACGCGTATCCGCGGACAACGCCCCGTATCCGACCTTTCTGATTTTTACTGTAACTTTGTGTACACACGTCGGATCGAGACGAAACTTATGTCATTAGACTCGTAGCAATACGCTGGTCCTGTGAGCCAAGTTTGGTTCGATTCTGAGAACGTTGACAAAATCGCGTGTCGTGGGCCCCACAGGCTCCACTTGACGGGCGATTTTAAGAACGGCTCATCGGAATCCAATTCTGGAAGTTCCATTGGGTTCGTATCATCGTTCCTGACCTGTTAACACTAAGATGGACAGATTTGGAGACCTTTGACCCTGACACATTTTTCGGTGAAAAGCGGCCCACATGTGGACCCCGCCTTGACCTGAAAATGTCGTTTTCGCCCCTGTGTCCAAATTGGACTCAAGGACAGGCGTTTCTAGCTGATTGATATTTTTTAGATCTGATGGTGATGTTTGTTTCAGCAACTGGAGTTCTGTCTGCAAAATCCTACTGAGGTCAGAGCTACAATTGCAGTCAGAACCCCAGGCAAGTGTACCTTGCCAATCTCTGCAGTTTTTGCTATTTATTTCCTTGACATATATATTTGTTGTACATGCTTGACCTAGGAGCGTGTGACTTACTTAGCGTCCGATTACAGTCGGGTGCCAACACCGTACGCGGTGTTTTGTAAAGTCATCTAGAGATGGATACCGAGACCCTATACTTCTCGTACTTGCCTTATCAAGTACATTTTACCCAGGACACCTGACACTATTCATGATACAGAATCGTCCTGAAATATTCATGGTGATTCTGTATAGGATACAGTTTCATGACTTATTCCTTTGCTTAGATATTATATGACTGGATGCATTAGTTATGATCCTATATGGCATGGACATGAGACGTCGTGGACATGAGATGCATGATTACATTGGGTGGAAAGAGTCACACAGGCTACAGGTTGATTATATATATTATGCCGGCGTCTTAGTCTCACTACGAGCTAGACAACCATGATATCACTGCTACCGGCTCCCCGACACAGAGCTTGTAGTGGTTTCAGCCTGAGTTCTAGTGCTGCTCTTATCTTGCATATCACTTAGATGGTTATATAGTTTATCCTATTTATTTCATTATCTGCTGCACTATATTTATTTTGGCATGAGCTTTCTTGTACCTTGTTATGTCCCCTGAGGACCTAGATCCGGATTATGTCCCCAGGATTAGCAGACGAGATCGATCCCGAGATATACAGGACATGAGCATTAGCAGGAGCAGAAGCAGGAACAGTAGCAGGCACTGGAGCAGTACCAGATCCAGTAGTCGAGTGACTTCTGCAGTATTTTCTGAGTATATACTGTTTCCATACTCAGTAATGTTGTTGATATCTTTATTCTTGTATCTTGAAAGTTGTATCAGACTTATATCGGGCTTGTTTCCCCGATTTATGTACTTGTGACTTGATGATGATGATGATTTTATTTTCTTTTGTTGAAATTGATATATTCATTTTCTGTGGATTAGATTAGTAGATTTAGACCCCTGACTATTGTTTACAGCTTAAGTATGCCCCGATGGATCCATTAAATTGGGTTTGTCCATCGGTGTGTGCTGCTGGCCATTGCCACGTGTCTAGTCCCTCGATATTTTGGGACTGGGGCGTGACAGAAACAAACATAAACTTTTATTTCATAGTAATAATGCATGCGGGTATGATTTTTCCTATGACAATCTTAGACTAGCTGGCAAATCGTTCGGTTTTGTTTGAAGGTTGTATCTTGTATTTTCTTTGCGCTCTTTGGAAGATTATGTTAGGATCAGACACGTCCTGCAAGCGCTCCGATATCGTGTCTGAGACTGACCGCAGCGAGAACTTAGGCCAACCCACCTGAGATAACCAACCAATGTCTAACAAACACCAATCACAGTTAAAGACAACGTATATAGCGGTGACTATGTTACCAGGACAAATCCTAATCTATATAACTCAGGTGACATTACAAGATTGACAAAATCAACGTTGAACCCTTTGCCCTAATAGGTTCAACCCTCTTAACACACTCAAGAAGAAAAGATAGATATTACAATTAAAATTACTCACCAAACCCAGTAGTAACTTTTCTGAACGAAGACGACGACTCTTCGATGAGATCTCCTCTTCCTTCTGCCTTAGTTGACGAGTTCTAAGAGCAAAGCACGATTTTTTTCTTAAATTTTCTATGGACGAGCACCCCAAATCTCCACCTTTTGTGCTATATCCTTTGTGCCTCCACCCTCAACCCATATATATAGGATAAAAAAATCCTATTTTAGGTCATAATAGAAATTCCTAAATAGGAAACTCATTACCTAAAATAGCAAGCATCAATTATGGATGTCCAAATATGGTCAAATTAAATATTTGATACAAATTTATAAATCTAATCAAATCAGATATTTAATGTAGATTTTTAAATTGCATAAAATTAAATCTTTTACCATATTTGGGCTCCAAAATTTGCTGTTACAAAATCTAGACTGAACCCAACATACTCTCCCTCTAGTCTGATGAGAGGTTGTTGACCCTATGGCTTCTCAATTGGACTCTATGTCTATCGCCCCATGATAGAGTTTTTGCTCTCCCATGTCACTGATCTTCGATCCCCCGAGCTGCTTTGCATCTTCCTTCGTCTCCAGCTCCTCGACGTTTACGTTGATGCTAGCTATCATACGTAGCATCTTATGTACCAATAGGATCCTGCCAACATCAATGACACGGCCAAGATCGAAGTCCCTGACGATCAGCCTCACCATGAGTCTTGGCTGGCTTCCACCGAAATGTACTACCATTCCAACGAGCTTATTTACCCTTGGTTGGCCCAAACCAAGCGGACGGTACGGTTCCTTCGAGACTCGGACTCATGAACCTGTCCACCTTCGTGTTCGACACTGAAGCTCCCCCGTACACATGCATCCTCGAGGAGAATATCATGCACAATGTATGTCGTCGATGACCCACAGCTCCCCCAGAACTGTGTGAATGGAAATGCACCTGCCTCAGATTGAGTCTGTTGTAAACCTTGATCTCCTTTCTGGATTTAAACTGCTGAAACCGATGTCGCTCTGCAAAGTTTTGACAAACCACCAGTCGCCAAAACTGGATCTGTAGAATAACCCCCACCTGGAGACCGACCAGCTATCTTGGGACCGATAGACTAACCCTCAATCTTTGGCTCATCACAATTCGTCACTTTGTCTCGACAAACCGAATCCTCTGTAATCCTCAAAGTATCTCGACGACCCTCCTCAGCAAGTTTCCGACGATCCATCTCCTGTTGAACACCACTCGAACCTTCATCCAATGTCTGTGGCCTGTCCGTACAGCTCAGCGGCTTGAGCCTGTACATGCCACAACATAAATCTCCTCGAGCCAGCTGTTGGGAACCCTTTGTAAGCATCCAATCTTTGTCCCTAAATAAACCGCGACAACCATCATCCGCCAGACTCCCTACCAAAACCAAGTTATAGCACAAACTCGGTACATGTCACACACCCTTGAGAACGAGCTCCTCGCCAAGCTCCATTATCAAGTGCACATCACCGATACCTACAACTGCAGCCGTCCACTTGTTGCCCATCTTCACATGTCCAAACCTGTCATCGCAGTATGACATGAAGATCCCCCTAAGTGGAGTGGCATGATACGATGCCCCTGTGTCCATGACCCAATCGTCATCATGACACATGCCACAAGGTTCTCCTGCATTGGTTGCTGCGATGATAATATCAACCAATGCAGTGAGATCCTCCTGATCATCCTTACCTTTGGCCTTCTCAGCTTTGAGCTTCATACATTTACTCTTGATATGACCCCTTTTGTTACAGTGATAGCAGCCTCCTTGCGTTCCACAGTCGCAAGATCCCGAGAACTCTCCTTTGTCCTCGCCTGTGACTTAGGTCTTCCCTTCCCATAGGAAGCTATCATGGCGGACTCCTGCGATAATTTAACTTGCTTATGCCGGATCTCCTCATTCGACAAACTACTTTTGACTGCCTCCATCATGACAACTCCATCCGGAGTAGAGTTGCTCATCGACACCATCAATGTCTCCCAGCTTTTCGGTAGAGAACTCAAAAGCAGAAGAGCCTAAAGCTCATCATCAATCACCATCTTCATCACAGACAGCTGATTGATGATACCTTGATCCTCGTTCAGATGTTGTACCATCGGGGCACCCTCCGTGTATTTCTAGTTGACGAGTTGGCGAATAAGAAATGCCTTGTTTCCAGCCGTCTTTCTTTCGAACAGCGAATGCATCTTCTCCCATAATGCTTTTGCCGAACTCTCCATGGACACGCGGTGAAATATTGAGTCATCCAGTCATTGGCAGATGAATCCAACGGCCTTCCGATCTAGTCGTTTCCAGTCTTCAACATCTTTGTCTGATGGCTTGGTGTTGTCACCCTCCAACGGACCAGGCAAGTCCTTGTACCAGAGTAGATCCTCCATCCTTGGCTTCCAAATCGCCCAGTTTTCCCCTGTGAGTGTGATCATACATGTTTCGTCTGCTCCGTAGACATGGTTGCACCTTCCCTCTCGAGAACTTGAGAGCTCTGATACCAGATGTGGGGATCAGACATATCCTGCAAGTGCTCCGATACCGTGTCTAAGATTGACCGCAGCGAAAACTTAGGCCAACCTACCTTAAATAACCAACCCATGTCTAACAAATACCAGACACAGATAAAAATAACGTATATAGCAGTGACTACGTCACCTGGACAAATCTCAATCTATATAACTCAGGTGAAATTACAATATTAACAAAACTAATGTTGAACCATTTGCCCTAATAGGTTCAACCCCCTCATCACACTCAAGAAGAAATAACAGAGATTACAATTGAAATCACTCACCAACCCCTGTAGCAATTTTTCTGAACGAAGGCGACGACTTCTCGATCAGATCTTCTCTTCCTTTTGTCTTGGATGACGAGTCCTAAGAGCAAAGCATGAACTTTCTCTTATATTTTTTGTGGACGAGCACTCCGAACTCCACATTTATGCTACATCCTTTGTGCCTCCACGCTCAACCCGTATATATAGGATGAGAAAATCATATTCTAGGTCATAATAGGAATTTCTAAATAAGAAACCCATTACCTAAAATAGCAAGCACCAATTATGGGCGTCCAAATATGATCAAATTAAATATTTGATATAAATTTGTAAATCTAATCAAATCAGATATTCAATGTAGATTTTTAAATTGCATCAAATCAAATCTTTTACCATATTTTGGTTCCAAAATTTGTTGTTACCAAATCTAGGCTGGACCCAACAGATTATGCCTTTTGTACTTGGATCTTCATTTCGTTAATTACTATTGATGAAACACGATGGGAAATTTTCCACCATTTAGTTTCTAGTAAACAAATAAATAGAAATGCATGTGAGTACTTCTCAGTTCTCAGATGTATTTCAATCTTCTATGTCTGATCAGGGGATGCTTCATCAGCCCTATTTTTAACACACTCATCAGAAGAATGGAGTTGATGCACGAAAAATAGACACCTGATCATCGAGACTGCTCGTACTCTACTTCTTCACATGCACATTCAAACAGAAAATTTGGGATGACGGAAATCTCACTGCTTGTTGTTATTAATCATGTCATGTTCTGTGTTGAATCAACATCTCTTCTCTTCCACTTCACACCTGGGAACTCAAATGTTCTCATGGAGAGAAACGTACTTTCCGATCTTCCTTCTTATCCCAAAATAAAATGGTTGAGGAGAGGTTCCTCTTTGAGGGTACTCCAGGGAACATATCCAGTGCTCGGGCTTGTAGCTCAGAGGTTAGAGATCTAGAAGGACTACAAGGTTCCTCTTTGAGGGTACCCCAGGGAACATTCACCATTTTGTTTTCCAAAGATGTCATCTATAGTCTTCCCTCTCGTGTCTTCGGTTGCACATGTTTGTTCATATCTTGTCACCTATAAGGGACAAATTGTCGAGCAAGTCAGTCAAATATATGTTTTTGGGCTACTATCGGCTCTAGAAGGACTACAAGTGTCATTCGCCGAGCTCGATCGTGCATTTGTGTCTTCTGATGTAACCTTCTTTGAGTCTACTTTTTTCTTTAGTTAGTCCAGTTCTCCTGCATCAGATTCTACTCTTGAGGTACTTCTTGTATCAGTTCCTATGTTTGAGGATATTGTCCAAATTGAAAAGCCGGAGCCAAATATACAACAGATGACCTCGACAAGAGAACACCCCCGAAATCACCTCCAGTACAAGCTATCCAACTGGACTCGAATCCACTTGTCACTGATCTCGACTCCTCATTGCTCGTCGCAAGGGCAATCGCCAACTTACTACTCTTTATCATTAGTTGATTTTGTTTCTTATGCCTCGTTATCACCCAATTACTTTTCCTTTCTTACATCTCTTTCTTTGGTGACCAAAGCTAAGAAGACAGTCTCACAGGCACTCTCCCATCCAATGCAGAGACATGCGATTATTATTGAGAAGACTAATTGCACCCTAATGATACATAAACTCTAGTCTCTTCCTCCAGGGAAGTCAGTTGTCGGTGAGCATATACATTTAAGTGCTCCCCTGATGGCTGCTCTGTTGGTTGCCTGAAGGCCGAGCTTGTGGCAAAAGGCTATACACAGGTATTCGGTATATAATACTTGGACATATTCTTCATCTGTTTGCATCTTCTCGAGTCTTGTTGCAGTTCATTAGTGACCACTTTATTAGCTAGACATCAAGAGTGCATATTTACATGGCAATTTGGAAGATGAGGTAAATATAGAACAACCTCCAGGTTTTGTTTGTCAGGGGGAGTCAGGACTGGTGTGCAAGTAAAGGTATGGTCTGAAACTGTCTCCCAAAGCTTGGTTCTGCAAGTTCAGTTCATCTCTTTTAGAGTTTGGCATATCCAGGAGTGCGTCAGATCACCTCAGTCTCTTATGTTTGGATCTGGGAAGTGAATCAGGCTTGTTGTTTATGAAGATTATATAGGATGGGATGCGTAGATTGAAGGAGAATCTGTTGAGAGTATGTATGGACTTTTAGTTCCACATGGAGTAGAATAGTAGAGAGAGGGGTTGGCCTCTCCTATAAATATGTAGCTCCACCACAATAATAAATAAGCCAAGAATTAAACCATATTTCGACTTGGTATCAGAGCAGGTTCATCCAAACCCTAACCCAACCCCACCCCCTCACATCCGCCCCCCCCCCCCTTTTCTTCTCCCGCCTGCCCCTCGGCCGTGCGTCATCCCTCGGCCCCGTGCCGCCGGCTCTTCGGCAACGCGTCGCCCCACGGCCTTGCGCCACCGGCCCGTCGGCCGCACGCAGCTCCACAGCCCCGTGCCGCC
Source organism: Iris macrosiphon (assembly GCA_036927795.1). Classification (NCBI taxonomy): domain Eukaryota; kingdom Viridiplantae; phylum Streptophyta; class Magnoliopsida; order Asparagales; family Iridaceae; genus Iris; species Iris macrosiphon. Next base: position 106,455,829 of record JAYESA010000016.1, on the reverse strand, counting down.
CCTCAGCCCTGTGCCGCATGGCCGCGCGCCGTCGGCCTGCTGCGCTGCAGCAACTGCTACTGCTACAATTGCTCCTGTTGTCGCTACGACCCCAGCGACCTTAATCTCGTCGGCCCCCGACCCCGACGACCTTCTCCGCTGCTACTGTTGGAGCGAGGTATATCAGTGAGGGAACTTTTGTGTGAACTCTTGATCTCGACTACAACTGTCGTCTCGTGAGGTCATGCGGCCTCGGGTCGAAGCCTTGCATGGGACATGAGCAGCGGCTCTCAGGGACATCGCTGCTGCTAAAGGAAGAACAGTAGAACAAGAGAGGACAGAGATCATAGGTAAAAATGACCTAGATCTGCCACAACCTTGCTGATGGAAGAGGACAAGGAGAAAACAATGGAGACGATCTACGACAAGCTGACTGCCCAAGAGATGAAGGCTTTGGTAGACGATCTCTTCTCCAAGAGGCTGACCAAGACTAGCTTCCGTGTTGCACACGCGGATGTGGATCCTTCACCATACAAAATAAAAAGTTGGAGAAACTGGAGATAAAGTTGGAGGGTACTTTCAACTACTTGAAGTGGTCGCGTCAGGCGATGCAAACTCTGAAGGCAAAAGGCTTGGTGGGCTATGTGAATGGCCAAACCAAGGCGCCTGAAGATCACTCCTCACGAGAGTTTGTTGTGTGGGAAATTGTCAACAATGTTGTAGCTGTATGGTTGACAACTTCATTGACCGACCAAGTATCGGACAACGTGGAAGCAATGGAGGGTGCTGATGATATTTGGAGGACACTAAAAGACATGTACTCAGGGTCGGACAACCCTATGAGAGTCTTCCAACTGCAAGATGAACTTGATAAGGTGGTCCAAGAATATCATACCATCTCTGAGTATGTTGCTCTGCTGAAAAAGTATTGGTCAGATCTTGACCACTATGATCCCATTGGCGTGGAAGATGAGCAAGTAGAACCAGCATTTGCGAAACATTATAAAAAATTCATGGAATATGTTTCGCGACAGAGGATGATGAAGTTCCTAAAGGGGCTTAACCCAACATTCGAGTAGAGGAGAAATGTCCTACTTGCACAACCCAAGATGTCATCACTAGAGGAGGCCATAGATGCTTTGGCACAAGAAGAGGCACGATTGAAGCTGATGCCTAACACCACTAGCTCTTCGGAGGAAAAATTAGCTCTAGCAGTTTTTAACCCAAACTCTTTCGGAGGGGGAGGGTGTTACAACTGTGGAGACTCTGGGCACTTCATCAGATTTCGTAAGAAACCTCTGAGAGTTCAGTCCAGCGGCCGTGGACACAGCCATGGAGGGCGTAAGGGCAGTAGAGGAGTCTATGCTAGTGACAGAGGTAATCATTCTAGAGGGCACAAGACAAACCTGGCAGAGGAGGGAAGTGAGAGTCAATCATCTGGAATGACCCATAGTGAGAGAAAAATACTAGAGATATGGAGAAGCATGAGACTTGGAACCAGCGACAGTCGAGCCAACACCTCTGGGACATCGACTCCAACCACCTCCAGGGGTAACATCACCTACTATGCCCATACAAGCAAATGTATACCTGCTCATGCCCTTGCATCTATCCACAAACCAGGTTGGATAATTGACTCTAGGACATCTCGCCATGTCATGGGTACCCGTGATGAGTTCCAAGATTATATTCATCTGACGACGCCTGAAAGCATTCAAACTGTTGATGATACTGCTAGACCCATTGTGGGTAAAGGTACAGTTGAATGCACCCCTTTCATGACCCTTATTAATGTCTTGCATGCTCCATCTTTTTCTGTTAATCTTTTGTCCATTAGTGACATTGTTCTTCAACTTATTTATATTATTTTCTTTGACATTCCTAAGGTGACTTTTTAGGAGAAAGAAACGGGGAGATGGTTGGGGACTGGCACTTAGCATAAGGGGCTGTGGTACTTGGACATGGGTGGACTGGATGCAGCACTGGTATCACTGATGGAAGAAGCACAACTGGAAGAGCCGCAAAGAACTGTAGAAGCAGAATTATTACTTCAACGTCAGCGCATGGGACATTCTTCATTTAGTCTACTGAGTCGAATGTATCCATCTATGTATCAAAAGGCTAGTAAACAAAAGTTGGTTTGTGATGCTTATGAGCTTGGAAAATATACCAAAACCTCTTGTGTGAGTTCTAAAAATAGAAGTTTAGCTACTTTTGATATGATATACTCTGATGTGTGGGGACCTTGTCCTTCAACTCCTGCTAATGGTTTTAAATGGTTTATCACTTTTATTGACTGCTACACTCGTGTTACCTGGGTTTACCTAATGAAGAAAAAGAGTGATATTTTTGCATGCTTTCAAGATTTTTATCGCAGGGTTACAATACAGTACAGTGCTAAAGTGAAGATTTTGATGTCTGACAATGGACATAATACACCAACAAGTCTATTGAAGAGTACTTATCAGCTCATGGGATACAACATCAGACTTCATGTGCCTACACACCAGTACAAATGGTATGGCGGGGTAGAAGAATAGGCACATGTTAGAAGTAGCACGGTCAATGATGTTTGCCATGAATGTTCCTAAACACTTGTGGGGCATATCGTGTTAACGCTGTTAACGGCTACAAATCTCATCAACATGATACCCTCTCAGGTGTTAGAATGGAAGACACCGTTTAAGATGCTTACAGGAGAGAATATGTATATTTTTTCCCTAAAGTTGTTTGGATGTATATATTTTGTGAAGGATAATAGGCCTGCGATAGAAAAGTTGGACCCTCGGGCAGTGAAGTGCATTTTTGTTGGCTACTCAGGGACTCAGAAGGGATACTCTTGTTGGAATCCGGTGGAGCGAAGGCTATTTGTGAGCATGGCCGTTATATTCAGAGAGATGGAACCCTACTACCACAATGGTTCATATGAAGGCTCCGCATTTGGTGACACACCTAACACAGGAGGTATTAGGAGTGAGGGAGAGATGGGCCCAAGCATGATTGTCGGGTCAGTTACATGTCCAATGATGGAAGTTGATCCAAGGAAACAAGGGAGAGATAGCGAGGGGGGAAAAGTGATGAGGAAGAAAGTGATTCTATAGTACAAGGAGAGGAGCAGACTACAGAAAAATCTACAGAACTCCAAGTCTATCGAAGGAGAAAGCAGCAGTCCACTACTGTACCTATTGTCTCTACTGTGCCATGTCCTTCGTCTAACCCTGCCCCAACTTCTGAATATGTGCCTCCTGCACTGGATCCTTCTAATGAGGATACGGATCCCTCTGATTTGGATGGTATGATCTCTCCTCCAATACCACATATTCCCTTAAGAAAAAAATTCTCGCAGTAATGCGGGAAAGCCCCATAATCATTATGGTTATGAACATGACAATGCCAAAGTTTATCATACTCTAATCTATCCCCTACTTATGGAGCATTCATTGCATTGTTAGACACTACCTCTATACCTAAGTGCTGGCAGGAAGCGAAGGAAGATCCGAGATAGAAAGCTGCAATGCCGGAGAAACTCGGGGCACTCGAAAGAAATAGGACATGGAAACTTGTTCCATTACCTAAAGGAAAAGAGCAGTTGGGTGCAAATGGATCTTCACAGTAAAGGAGAAGCCAAAAGGGACGGTGAGGCAATACAAGGCAAGGTTGGTTACAAAGGGATCCACTCAATCCTATGGCATCGACTATGATGAGACATTTACTCCGGTGGCAAAGATGAGCACTGTGAAAATCATAGTCTCCATTGCAGCAAACCATGGGTGGCAGTTATATCAATTGGATGTGAAGAATACTTTTCTTCATGGGGATCTACAAGAGGAAGTATACATGGAGCCCCCCCCCCCCCGGGGGTTTTGCACGAAGCAGTCGATGGAAAAGGTGTACAAGCTGAAGAAATTAATGTATGAACTCAAGCAATCTCCTTGAGCCTAGTTTGATAGATTCAGGAAAGCTATCACAAGCATGTGGTACCACCAGACTAATGCAGATCATACGGTCTTCTTCCAGCATAGGAGAGGCCACATCACTATACTTGTAGTATATGTAGATGATATAGTAATTATAGGTGATAATGAGGAGGAGATCACCAAGCTGAAGTCAAAGCTCGCCAAGGAGTTTGAAGTGAAGGACTTGGGAATGATGAGATATTTTCTCGGAATCGAGGTGGCTCGAGGAAGAGATGTGATTGTCCTCTCTCAGAGAAAATATGTACTATACCTGCTCACAGAAACATGTATGCTTGGTTGTCGATCGACAGTCACACAAATCGATCAGAAAGATAAGTTGGGGGGCAGAGGCAGGAGAGCCGATTGATCGTGAAAGATATCAGAGACTTGTAGGAAGATTGATTTATCTAGGCCACACTCGCCCTGATATCTCATTCGTTGTGAGTGTAGTGAGTCGCTACATACATGATCTAAGAAAGGGCCACATGGATGCAGTTTTTCATATTCTGAGATATCTAAAGGGGCTCATGGAAGAGGGCTATGGTTCAAGAACAATGGACACCTGGGTGTTGAGGGATACTGCAATGCAGATTAGGCAAGCTGCATGGACGACATAAGGTCTACCTCAGGATACTGTGTCTTTGTAGGGGTAACCTAGTCTCGTGGAGAAGTAAGAAACAGTCTGTGGTAGCACGATCGATCGCTGAAGCATAATATAGAGCTATGGCTCTGGATATGTCAGAGTTGCTATGGGTAAAAGTACTGCTTACAGAGTTAAAGTTGGACCAGGGAACACCATTGCATCTTCTGAGTGACAGTCAATCTGCAATAAGTACAGCTAACAATCCAGTTCAGCATGACAAAACAAAGCACATCGAGATCGATCAGTTCTTTATTAAAGAGAAGCTAGATAAAGGGATATTAAAGCTTGATCATGTTCGCTCAGAAGAACAAGTTGCAGATTGTCTTACTAAGGGACTTAATTCATTGAGTCTCTCTAAACTTTCTAATAAGATGGGGATGATTGATATCTATCGCCCATCTTGAGGGAGAGTGTTGAGAGTATGTATGGACTTTTAGTCCCACGTGGAGTAGAATAGTAGAGAGAGGGGTTGACCTCTCCTATAAATATGTAGCTCCACCACAATAATAAATAAGCCAAGAATTAAACCATATTTCGACTGAATCTCCACCAAGAGTTCCAGACCAAGGATTTGAGATAATTCATATACTATATAGGCATATCAATATCTCTAAAAGAAAGTATGCCCTTGATATGTTGGAGGAGACAGGCTTGTCGGGTGCCAATCCAACTGATACCCCAATGGATCAAAACATCAAGTTCCTGACATGAAAAGGGGAGTCGATCTTACCAGGTTGGTATCGTAGATTGGTTGGTAAGCTCATCTTAGATTTAATCGTCTAGATTTTTCTTCCTTTGTATGGTCAGTTGGTTCTTAGATTCACTGTGTGACAATCATTGGGATGCAATTATGTGTATCTGGAGATACCTTAAAAGAGCTCTAGAAAAATGTATTTTGTATTAGGATCAAGGTTATTTACAAGCGATTGGATACATTGTTGTTGATTGAGAATATCTTCTTTTGATAAAACATCTACGTCATGGTATTGTGTGTTGCTTGAAGGGAATCTTATTTCCTGTAAGAGCAAGAAACATATCTTGTTTACAATATCCAATGTTGAAGCAAGAGTACAGAGTAATGTTGATATTGAGACAACATGTGAGTTGACATGGATTAGAATGTTGCTTACAAAGGGGCTTTTCTCATCCAGGTTATATGAAGTTGTTTTATGACAACCAAGATTAAATGTACATCTCATCAAATCCAATCTTTCATGAGAGGATGTAGCATATTAAGACCGATTGCACTTCCTTTGATATAAAGTGCAGTCTTGAGACATTTGTCACATCCTTCATTAGCACTAGTGATCAGCTTATTGATCTTCTAACGAAGTCTATTAGAGGTTCTAGTTTTAAGTTATAGTTACCCGTTTGATCTTGGATTCCCATTTATTTGACTTGATTTGACACATGTAGTTTCTAATTATACGAGGAGACCATTATTATGTGTTGACTATTGTGACCATTCTCGATCGTTAGCGTCTCACCAAACTACAATAGAGATCTGTTCACTTGGCTACTCTCAATCGTTAATACCTCACCGGAATGCTATGAAGACTTAGTATATACCCGAAGACTCTCACTGAACTATTTTCTATAGGACCGTTAGCTCTTACTGGGTTGCGGTTATTTCGATTTATTTGTAGTCATGACTGATATCACTATTCTCGATGATATGCCATCATCTGTATATCTAGTTATATTGTGTTCATTTTCTTGTCTTTTTCTTGCATGGTTTATATTGTTTACATTATATATATTATGTATCTTGTTACGTTCCTCTGAGAACATATTTTCTTCCAGGTTACTTGTAAACCCCCTGAATTTTCAAAATTTTAAAAAACTGGATTTTTCATAATTTTCTGGAATTTTCTGGGAATTTTCTGTAATTTAAAAACAGGGTTTTAATTATTCAATAATTTTTAATTGATATTAAATGATATTAAAATAGTATGAAAATAATATTTTCGGATGTAAAATGAAAAACTGGACTTAGGGCAATTTTTCTGGAATTTATCGGGCCCCGGACCTTTTTTAAATGCCTAAAAAGTATTTATTCATTTAATTAATTATTTAATTAAATACTGATATTATTATTATTATTATTATTATTATTATTATTATTATTATTATTTACTTATTTTTATTTCCTTTCCTCCGGCCCGCGGCCCGTTGGGCCAGCCCGGCCCAACCCAACTCGAGGCCCAGCCCACCCCAGCCTAGCGGGTCGGGCGGGTCGGCCAGACCCGAACCCGACCCGACCCGGCTGACCCCCACCCCCACGAACCCTCGGCTGCCCGAGTCCGGCGCCGCTCCGCCCGGGCCGCCCGCCGCATCCACCGGCCTCCCCTCCGCGCACCCCGCCACGTCGGCCACGACCCCGCCTTTCTCGGCCTGCCGCAGCTCCGCCCCGCCCTATTTATATCTCCCCCTCCGCCGTCTCCACCTCCCCGAACCGCCACCGCCACCACCCGCTCAGGCCTCCACCACCGCGCTGCCCTCTCCGCCGACGCCACCGGACCGCGCCCAGCCCCCTCCTTCTCCTCCCCTCCCCTTCGTCTCCGGCGACGGTCGCTCGACAGCAGCGGCAGCAGCAGCTAGGGCAGCTGCTCCCCGCGCCTCCGGCCGCCGTGCTCGCCGCCGCCGCCTCCGCTCGAGCGCCGCGCCCCTCGCCGAGCTGCCCCGGCCCTCCGCCGCAGTCCAGCAGCCTCCCTCCGCAGCGTGCCGCCGGAGCCCTAAACCCTAACCCTAATTCCTTTTTCGTGTCGGACACAGGACACTGTGTCGTGTCGGACACGATTCGCCCCCGGTTTTTCGGGTCCCCTTCAGGTGCGTGTAACTTTTTATCCGTAGCTCCGTTTTCGATTCCGCAAATTGCGTTGCGAAGCCTGTATGACCCTCTCGGTGTCTGGACAAACCGTTCGGGGCATCGCGTCCTGTGGTGATCGCACACCGCGATCCAAAAACAGGAAAAACCCAGACCCTGTTTCACCCCGGAACCGAGTACGTCCCGCCAAACGGGACGACTTGGTCGCGCACGGTCTTCACAGATACGTGCGCCTCGTCGATACGGACGTGTGAGAGTCCGCGGAAGCTGATTCGGGTGTGCGTGCACACCGGAATCAACGCGTATCCGCGGACATCGCCCCGTATCCGCCCTTTCTGCAATTCACCCTAACTTCGTGCACACACGTCAGATTGAGACAAAACTTGCGCCATCGGACTCGTAGCGATACGCTGGTCCTGTGGGTCAAGTTTGGTCCGATTCTGAGAACGTTGACGAAATCGCGTGTCATGGGCCCCACAGGCCCCGCTCGACGGGCGATTTCGTGATCGGCTCATCGGAATTCAAATCTGAAAGTTCCGTTGGGTTCGTATCAGCGTTCCTGACCTGTTGACACTAAGTTTGGTGAATTCGGAGACCTTTGACCCTGACGCGTTTTTCGGTGCAAAGCGGGCCCACCGGTGGACCCCGTTTTGGCCCGAAACTGCCGTTTCTGCCCTTGTCTCCAAATTGGACCCAAGGACAGGCGTTTCTAGCTGATTGATATTTTCTGAATCTGAGGGTGATATTTGTTTCAGCAACCGGAGTACCGCCTGCAATTCCAGCTGAAGTCAGAGCCGCAATTGGAACAGGAACCACAGGCAAGTGTACCTTGCCAAACCCTGCAGCTTGCTAATTATTTTCTGGACTTAATCATGCAATAATGGACAAATAAAGCCTGCCAAATCTCAGTAATTCTTGACATAGTACTTTACTTGATTTCTTGCGAATTAAATATAAACATGTTTTAACTGCTTGACCTAGGAGACGTGTGATGTACTTAGTGTCCGATCATAGTCGGGTGCCAACGCCGTACGCGGGGTTGTATAACGTCACATAGACATGGATATCGAGACCCGATAATTCTCGTACTTGTCCTATCAAGTACACCAGAACCCAGGACACTTGACACTATTTCATGAGACAGAGTCTTCCTGAGACATTCAAGGTGATTCTGTATAGGATGCATGTTATATGACATAGACGTTACATCCTTAGACATTTTGATTCATAGCTACCAGACTTGCTGCATTAGTTATAATCCCGCTGACATGGACATGAGACGTTATGGTCATGGCTTGCGTGATTACATTGGGTGGGGAGAGACACACAGACTACAGGCTGATATTATATATATAACATAGTATATATCATAGTGAAATTCATAGTTATTGCCGCTACCGGCTCCCCGACACAGAGCTTGTAGTGGCTTCAGCCTGAGATCTAGTGCTGCTCTCATATTGCATATCACATAGTTGGTTACTTAGTTTACCCTGCTGATTATCTTATTGCTGCACTGATATTCATTTGGCTTGAGTTTTTCTGTACCTTGCTATGTCCCCTGAGGACCTGGAATGGATGATGTCCCCAGGTACAGCTGAAGAGAACTACCCAGAAGTGTACGGTACCGGAGCACTCCTCGGAACAGAACCAGGAACAGAGGACGAGATAGTGGCCGAAGACTTCTCTTGAGCGCCGGCTTCAACTACTCAGTATTTACATTTTCCAGCATTTTAATTCCTGTCTTTTCTTAATTGTAACAGAATAATTCTCGGATTTGTTTCCCGAGATAACCTTATTTGATATTGCATATTTATTTCCATTGCATTATTTCTGGCAAATAATCTGTGTTAATCTGTGGATGAGAATAGATATACCTGAGACTTGTACTTAATACTGCTAGACTACAGCTTAAGCATGCCCTGATGGATCCATTAATTTGGGTTGTCCATCGGTGCGTGCTGCTGGCCATTGCTCACGTGCTCAGTCCCTCGGCATTTTGGGACTGGGGCGTGACATTACTTGATTACGCATAGCTTATCTAGGAGGATCGTTGATGGTTCTTTTTCTCGGATTCATGTATTATCATGAATTCTTGTATCTTACTCTTCCGTATCTAGTTATTCATTCCGCATTTATTTGCCTTGTCGTATTTATTTATTCATTTCGTATTCATTCCGTTATTTTTCTCGAGCTTGTTCAGGACGTATGTATTATTGGGAATCCACTCTAATGCATTCATCTATTTTAGAATCATTGTATTACTGTCTGATCACATTAGTGCATTTTGGTCAATCTTGGTCTTACTATTTCATGGATTGATATATAGTTTGATATATTTTATTCATAGTGACTTTTAGCTAGAATTATCCAACCTTGGATATCATCTACGTATTCGAGTTGGACTGGAGTCTATTTGATACATAATTGGCCATTGCCATGTGACCTAGTCCTATGTATTTTGGATTGGGGCATAACATACGAGAATCTCGCAAGTTACACCCATGCGATACTCAATGCACACTAATCGAGAAAAATAGAAAAATTATGGACGACTCATAAATCTAGAAATACGAGCAAAGTCCCGGGTTGATGATCGAGAGCTCGTACTACGGGAATCGATATACCATCGATATACACAAATTCACGTATTATGAGAAAACTCAAACTCCTAATCAAGATATCGAAAGCACAAAATACGAGAAAAATACATACATATGAGTATATATACAAGGCAACAATATGGGTAACAAGTGTTACACATACAGGTAAATACTTAGGCATGAGTATGCTTAGAGTAAATATGGTGGATAAAAGAATAAACAATTTTGCTATTTGTCTCACAAAAATTTGGGTGATTCCATCTTCCATTATGTGGCATCTGATATGGCAGCTGACATGACAATTTTTAACCCAAAAAATTAATCATACAATTTTTAAAATGTTAATAAATGTTAATGTTAATGATAATTGTAATTATAATTTAATATATTAATATTAATATTAATATTAATATTAATATTAATATTAATTTTGATTTTGATTTTGATTCTAATTTTAATGTTAATTTAATGTTAATATTAAATTTAATTTTAATGTTAATATTAATATTAATATTAATTTTAATGTTAATATTAATATTAATTTTAATGTTACAATTTGCCATGTCATCTGACATGTCAATTGCTACAAAATGGGAGATGGAATCACCCAAAAAAAATTGGGTGACAAATAACATTTTTGAAGAATAAAACCAGGACCATATACTTTTACCCAATACTTCCAACAATAATATTTTTTTAGTCGACCAACTAATTATAGAAAAACCATTAGTTTAAGACAAAAAAAATAACTTTTGACCGCAGTCCCTACCTGTTTTAAGAAGGCCCTTGATAAAGGCACTACAAAAAACACTCAGGACTAGCCCACTATTGGTGCTAGTCCATTAATGAAGAACTTTTACTCTGGGCTGCCCAAACTTGTCTCATGGCTGTCTAACCCTATGCCCTCTTCTCCTCCTCCTCCTCCACCTCCCCCCACTCCTCCGTTCCTCTCCAACTTCCTCCTCCTCCTCCTCCTCCCGCTCCCCCACTCCTCTCCGGCCGCCTCCTCCACCTCCTCCTCCTCCTCCTCTCCAGCCCCTCTCCTCCTCTTCCCACTCCTCAACCTCCTTCCGGCCTCCTCCTCCCGCGCTGCCTCACTCAGCCCCGCCCCCTCCACGCGGCCCACTCAGAACCGCGCTGCCCCGTCTCGCGCACCCCCTTGTCGTCTCGCGCACGTCTCCGGACTGTCAAAATTTTGACAGTCATACCTATTTGAAAGGCTGTCAAAATTTTGACAGTTCTAAAGAATCAACATATTTTTTTTAGAACTGTCAAAATTATGAGAGTCCTTCCAATTGGTAGGACGAAGGTCTCTCAAACATATTGTTAGGACTATCAAAATTTTGACAGTCCTGAAAAAATCAATTGGGAGTGGACAGTCGGTGAGTAATTTTTGGGAGTGATAAACTTGTAATTATGAAAATAAAATTGGGCAGCCCTGAGTATATTTTGTAGTGCCTTTATCAAGGGCCTTTAAGAAGTTCTTCCAAAATTGAATTGATTTTCCAAATATTTTTTTGGATAGGCTACTACTAAGAAACAACTTTTTGTGATTGTCTGAAAAAAAAATGCAAGCATTAACCATTAACCAGATTCAACTTAGTCTAAGGTCCGTTTGATTTGCAGGATTGGACAAGAATAATATTATTGGGATTATATTATAAATCTAATTCAGTTATTTTGTTGGACAATTTTTTTTAAATATAATGTAATAGGCAGTACAAACTTTAGTACATAACATAACTTTAAAAAAAAACCCAATTACATCATAAAATTCGTGTAATTGCAATTATATTACAACTTAAAACTTACAAAATTATTCCATTTTTTTGTTTTTTGTTTCTTTTTTATTTTCATTATTTACTTTTCTATTTTTTATATTTTCCAAGAATCTATTTTTTTTAGTATTTATTATTTTACTTTTTAAATTTTTTAACTTATTACTAATTTATTACTTTTTTAAATTTAACATTTTAGTATTTTTTATTGGTTATTGTTTAGATTTTTAATTATTTTTAATCACGCTCATGTCCCGCGTTCTAACCACTGGACCGCTACCACTTGGACTAATATTTTTTAAATTTAAACTTATTTTATTATTTTTTTATTACTACAAACTCAATTATATTTCATGACAAACGAAACATTTGAATGTACATTACATAATTTGATTACATATTCCAACAAAATATAGTAATATAATTATAACTTAATTATATTATAAACTCAATTATAATATGAATACAATTAAATTACAATCAACCAAATGCAACCTAAATAATTAGTTTGTTTAGTAGAAAATAGCATCCTAGGAATTGAGGGACTTGTAAGCAAATAAAAGAATTGAGGGACTTATACATGAATAAGAAATATATAATGAACTTATATCCAAAACTCCGTAAATAAAATTCCCCTCCGATGACTCTTATCTCCAAAATTGGATCCTCTTAATACTTGACCGATTTCTAGGGTTAGGGTTACCGGATCGAAATTTTGGGGGGAAAAGAAATTAGGGTTAAGGTTTCCCGATCGATGGCGGGGGAAGGAGAGGAGACGATGGAGGAGTACGAGAGCGATCCCGAGGATGCCATCGTGCCCTTGGCGATGCGGCGGAGGGAGGCGAGCGACGACGAGGACGGATCCGACGGTGGTGGCGCTCCGCCTGCGAGGAAGGCGGCTTCGATCGGATCCGAAGGGGAATCCGACGGCCAGGGCGGCGCCCCGGCGTACGAGGAGGAAGACTACGAGGAATACTATGAGGAGGAGTTAGTGGAGGAGGTTGAAGAAGAGATCGAGGAGGAAGACGAGGTTGTTGAGGAGGAGAAGAAGCCGGCTCCGGAGGAAGGGGCGAAGGAGTTGGAGGAGGAAGGGGAGGAGGGGGAGGAGGCGGAGGCGCAGGGGGAGGGGGAGAAGAAGGAGAATGAACCGTACGCGGTGCCAACGGCGGGGGCTTTCTACATGCATGATGATCGGTTCCGGAAGAACGGGAGAGGACGGCACAGGTTATAGTCGGTTTGACAAAAACATTTTTTTCTTTTCTGAATGATGTGCACATTTTATGTTTGCTGATAGGCATATTGATGGTTTGAGTATAATGCATGTCTTATTGAATTTTCTATAGTTGCGGAGCCTTTTTTATTACATCAAGAACAAGGAAAAAAAAGATAATATTATATGGTTGTTTGCATGAGCCCTTTTTGGATATTAGCAAAACCCAAAGCCATTTCCAATCTTTATTGCAAGAGACATTTATATGATCGGTACACGAGCCCTTCTCGATCAGTAGTAAATGCCCATATCCATTCTCACAGTTTTTATGTAGTATGAGAATAAACGCCAGCATCCATTCTCACAGTTTATATGTAGTGTGAGAATAAGACCGGGTATCGGGGAGGTTTGCGGTGGTTGGATAGCAAGGAATGATTTGTAGGTGATACACTCGGTATAGGAGATGGACCTTATGGTGGTAAGCATAAGGTAGCTAGAAGGTGATGTGAAGGAGGTCTTGGTGTTATTGGTGGAGGAGATCCCAATGAATTGTGATATATGATTGACATTGACATTGACATTGGAGGCAGGAGGTGAAGGGTAAGTTGGTGGAGGAAGTTGTTTGATTTCAATTCGAAGCAAAAAATCCTCATTACATTTCATGTTGGCTGCCATGAATGGGTGGATTCGATTTACAATCTTTAATAAGTAATTGTTGGGATTGGGGATTAAAGTTAGACGTTAGTAATCTTTGTGATAATGTATTAGATTAACGGCTAGTTTAGTTCCCAATTCCTCTAGAGCATTTGCCATTTCCACCACCATATTGGAAAAGAACTTTCCACCACCATCTTGGAAAAGAACGGCGAACAGAACCCCGTTTGGCTCCCAACGTTTCTATTTTTTGCCCAGTGCTAACGGCAAAAACTACAAATGCTCGGTGATAGGGGCACAAACAATAATCACATTCTGTTTTTTTGGCGTTTCTCGTCTTCAGTTTTCAATAGAATTATCGGAACCAAACTAGCCCTAAGCTTTGAAGGGGATAACACACCTATGGTGAAAGTTGGAGGTAATTCATGAGGATAATCCATACACAAGGTTATGAATGCATTTGTTGACGTCGGTCCCTCCTTGAATGTTTCAGATTTTGATGCTTTCTGCTAGAATTTCTTATAGCTTTCTCTAATGAAAATGAAACAAGCGTCAATTTTAAATTAAGCAGTATTGATCTATGTCTCCCCTTTATATTTGTTTTGCTTTCTCCCTCTACATGCTTGTAGATCTTGCATTAGTGCAACAAGAACGTACATGCTTGTAGACCTTGCATTAGTGCAACAAGAATAACCCCAACAATAAGGATGTTATCCCAAAATTTAAATTTTAGCATCTGCTATTTGAATAATTTTCTTCCATTGAGCTCTTGTAAGGGCCATGCCCTAACAAAAAGGTTATCCTTCTTCACAGCCTCAATCCAAGTTCGTTTAGCCCTACCTCTATTTCTATTATCTCTTTAACTAATATCACATCGCTCCTCCTAACTTTCCATGAAAGTGCTCATTTTTCTTCGCGTCTTTCAGTGTATTGTACCCATCTCATTTCAGCTATACCTAGTAACTTCTTGCATGTTTTTTAATTGCCCAATACCCTGATCCATAAAGCAGGGCTGGTCATGTAGCTGTCTTCTAGAGTGTTGTTTTTTAAGTTGCTAGTTCTCCTATTGATCTGTTAATAATTTCTGCACTCATTCCTTCTGGCATTCCTTCTTGCATTATATATACGTATTAGATTATCAGTGACCTATTTAATGTTGAGTTTGATTTTTAAGTTTTAAGGGATTAAATTCTTATCATCATTTGTCCTTTTAGACGTATGGCTGGTGGACAACGGTTGTGGGAATCGAAAGATGACCGTGCTTGGGTGCATGATAGATTTGAAGAGATGAACTTGAAAGATACTAATTATGATGAGGTGAGTTTCTATCATCTCATGTTACTTTTTTTATCATAGCCTTTACTTTATATGCGCACAATGTATATTTTGCTCTCATCTATCACACGTCTTACCTAAAATTCTTGTATATTAGGGAAGACGAAAGTCAAGTAGTCGTTTCAGAGGTCGTGGAGGTGGAAGAATCCGAGGTGGAGGTCGTGGTTATGCTAGAGGCAATAGATCTCGAGCTTATCATGATGATGATAACAACCAAAACCGTGTTCAGAAATCGGTGAGAGGAAGAGGACCTAGACGCTATGAAACTCTCTCTAAGAACACTGAGACTTCCACATCTCAGTACAAGCAGTGAGTAGTCATTTTCCCACTTTGTACTTCAGCTTCCTTTTCTGATTCTTGGATACTTAAAATATGATTTTATATCTTTTGTTCATCCAGATCTGGGAAGCCTCAAGAATCAACATCAAATGCTGGCATGGGGAGACCATCTTCACAAACTTCAAGTATTAAACCTAATCCAGTTCTTCCTAGAAAACAAGTTTTTGGTTCGAGCTTAAATTCTGCTTCACCTCCATTTTACCCCTCTGGGTCATCCAATCAAGACATTTCTGGAACTCAGAAAAGGGATGCACAAAGTGGGGCCACCAACAGATCCTTTTCATCTTCAATGCAAATGGAAAATAATTTTCCAGTATCACAGTCTGGCTCATACGTAAGAGGAAAGAATGTGGTTGATTCTCATAGACATGATAGGCAATATGTGGACGCTTTTCGCCCTGTGTCTGGAAAAAATCTGGCTAATGCTCATTCGCAGTCCTCAGTCCCTTCTGTTTCATCAGTCAATACAACTCAGTCTCCTAATTCCAGGGTTCAAGGCAGAGGCTTAACCATTAATGGATCCCCTAACTATCAAGCAACTTATTCAGCTAGCCAAATTGGTAGAGGTTCTGTGCAAATTCCGCCGCTAGCTGTTCAGCAGAGACCACTTCAAACTCAGCTTCAGCCTCCACTGCGAATATCCACTCAACAATTTGAACAGCGAGCTATTAGTGGTACTCGAGGTTCATCTCCTCCACAAGGTCCATTGACAAATGCATCTGATGTTGGAGAGATAGATTCACCTCCTGGCTCAAGTAAATCAAAGACATCATTAGTTGCTAAGGGAAAAACTAGCAACCAGGATACAGGAATGGGATTTCTCTATGGTGGAGCTCAGCTTATTGGTGCAACTGGGGCAATGAGTCTCAACCCTAACGATCAAAATTTTTCTGGTACTCCAGCAATGTTGCCAGGTTTGTGTTCTTCATGATCCATCTTTTAAGTTTCCTTAGAGATTCCATTGATGCCGTTGCACACGTGATGCTTTTGGAAAACCTTGATATGAAGTTGGTTGACTTACTGTACCTTTTCTTTTCTTTTCTGGATGATATGGACCATATGGTGCCTGAACATTTGTATCTCATTAATTGGGAACTATGATCATTGCAATCCTTGTATTAAAATTTCTTATTTTCTCTGCAGTTATGCAATTTGGGGGTCAGCATCCTGGTGGTCTTGGTGTTCCTGCTGTTGGTATGGCCTTCCCTGGATATGTGGGTCAACCACAGCTTGGTTTCGGGAACTCTGAAATGACTTGGTATGTACCCTCTACTCATGATATTCAATGGTTGTTATCCTTCAAGCTGCCTCTGTTTTTATAACCAAGTTGCAATCTAAAATGGATTTATAGCAGCTATAGTTTGGAAGAAATTAATAGTGCAATCTGCAGTATTAATCAGTCAAATATTTTTCTTTCTGCACATTGTGTATAGCTTAATCGCTGCAATCTCTTCTTTATTTTTTCTTCACCCCCATCTTCATTCGAGTATTAGGTTTCCAGTGATCACTGGGGCTGCTGGGGCATTAGGAGCTGCTGGGGCATTAGGGGCATCTTACTGTTCACCTTACATAGCTCTTGATGGGAATTATCAGCCTCGTTCTTCCGGGCAGACATCTTCCTCTGTTGCTTCCAGGCAAGTGGTTTTGTGCATGATTAGTTAATTTGTCGTATATTCACGTCTGCAGATGAAATATAGGGTCAAGACTCAAGGGTGAAGAATTTCGGGGGAAAACATGCGTTAACAGTTCATTTCAATGTCCCCCAAAACCTATATTTACAAACATCCCCAATTTGTAAAACCTAACTTTAGGTTTTGAAATGAAGATCAATGTTACAACAATGAGAATCCACTATAAGACCAAAACATATTGGATTGTGACAACAGTTAGACAATTTGACCTGATACTTAAAACATTATTTGTATGTAACTACAACTAGTTGGTGACATGGATTTGACCAGATACATGCTATTATCTATCACCGTAAGCTTACATCATAGCTCATCTTTAAGGGTTAAGGGTTAAGGGTCTGCTTGGATTGAGGGTGAAAAAATGCAGAGTTAAGTAGGGTTAACCGAAGTGGAGTTAAGTGAAGGTGAGGCAAGTTAAATACATATAGCATTGCTTGGATTTGAGAGAGAGTTAAATGAGGTGTGTTTAATAACTCTTGTTTGGATTGGAGGTTTTCAGTGGGAGGAGGATTAATAAAAATATAATAGTTACCAAAATACCCTTATTACATATGTTGTTGAGTGAGAGTAGGAGTAATAAGAGAAAGCGAGAAGAGCCGATGCACCTGGACGGCAGCAAGTTGAAATCCATGAAAACAGAACATGTTAAAAGCAAGAAATATAGAGAAGAATATCATGATATTTTATAGGACAAATAAGGAATATTTATGACTTTAAACAAAATTTCTCGTTTTTCCTTGTTAACCCTCCGATTTAGAGGGTTGAAAAAAATGAACAAAAGAGGGCTAAACAAACCCCTACTTAACCCTTTATGACTCCTCCTAAACTCCCACCCTCAAACCAAGCATGACTCCCCACCACCACCACCCACCCACCTACCCACCCACCCACACAACTTAAGCCTCTTCAACCTTGAGTCCAAGCAGACCCTAAGTCCTTGATTGTTTTCCTAAGTCAATATGAGCTTACTAGGTATATTAAGTAAGCGGTTCAATGGTGTTTCTTGTTTTGCCAATGGTCTTTTGTTAGATGACGAGAAAAGAAAATGGTTAGTTTGTAGGATAGAAATTAAGAGAAACTTTTGCAACTAAAAATTTACTAAGAGGACAAAAACATGTTTTGCAACATCTCTAATGGAACCAACATTAGAACTGCCGATAACGTAGAAACTACTGAAATTGACCGGATACTAAGTCACTTTGTCTCCGAACTTGCCGGTTGATACTCCTTGGAAGGGTTCTGAAACCGATACTACGAACCTTTGGCAAAAGTAGAGTACATAACATGTAACTTAACCAAATTACAAGAGGAAACAAAGGAGATGTGCACTTTATTGCCCAGAGGTAACATAAGAGTGAATATTTTGTTATCGTGGGTCAAGCATTCATCACAATAGATAGAGTAGTGTTCAATGAACTTTATAATATATAAGAGGCTAGATAAGCTGAAAGATGGTTATTGTTTAGTGTCTTTTGTAAGTGGCAAGTTTGGAGGATTGTAATTTGCACTTTCAAGGGGTGGAAAATGTGTACAGAATCCATTCACTTTCTTGTCCTCTTGGAATTCCAAAATGTGTTTGCTTAGGGTAAGAAAGTTGAAAGTGAGAATAATAGTAAGTAATAATTAATACGTTAAATAATTAATATAATTACTAAATATTAATATTTATATTAAGAACATTATTTTATCAAATAATTATTAATAAAGAATGAATTAATTACCTTAAGATTAACCAACTATTGTAATTACTAATTAATTCACCTAATTACATAATAATATGTTAAATGCTAATTAAATTTATAATTATTTATTTATATTATATATTTAATTAGTATTTATTTATGTTAGAGAATTGTCCTAATTAAGAATACATTTTAATATGAATAAAATAATGTTATTAACTAATATTAATTCTAATCATTAATTATTAATGTAATTAATTATATTAATTGTGTAAGAAAATATGATTATCTTAATTAAGTGTTATTGATAACCTAATATCGATTAAACATCATAAATACTGACTCATTAACATAACAATATAAACTGATTCTAGTAGGTATGAATATTATAACTAGTTAACTAAATATTATTATTATAACGTATCATCATCATAATCCAAGCCTTCTCTATCAGAATGAGGTTGACTAAGTTTTATGATCGGCTACGTCAATCCACTATGTTGGTGCCTCCTAGCTAAGGTAGCCATGAGCATAAGGGGGACCATACCATAAATCTAGGTGGCTACTTGCCAGGTAGGTTGACACACCTTTAGGATTGCATTTTATTAAACTCATGCGACAAATGAGCACCTTCCAAGTTCCCGTAAAGCTATGAAGAGTCTAAACGAAGAGGTAATGATATAATTTGGTATAAGGAATTACATTAATCTCTATGACACATTTACGCCAAAGAGTGAAGTAATGACAATCCGAAAATTATTATTATAAATTGTATGTAAAAAATATTAAAATCCAACTTCCATCCTGTATTCTCTCCAAAAGAGAGGATGTGGGAATATATAATTTTGGGGGAGACAAATCGGGACATGATTTGGGGTGTAATGATTACCCCAAATCCACCCTCACTTTCAATGTCTATCAAACATTGTGAAATCCTGACACTTCCCGAATTTGGGCCAAACCAACTCCAAATACCAAATGCCTTTAAGGATGCAAGGCCATCATAGAGGATTCAAGGCCACCATGCTTCTTTTAGGGTAATTCTAGTTTTTACCTTCTTGTTCTCTCTCCCTTAGCCCAAGAGCTCCTCATTGAAGAACCTTTTTACCTTTTTGCACAAACATTTATCAAGAGTGGAACAATACTAGCCAATATACTTTTCTTCTTGCTAGGAAGGAAAATAGGGTAGCATGCAAAGATTGAAAATCAAAATACATACAAACCTACTAGGAGTCATCTTGATCAAACAAAGTAGATGGTTATTTAACATGTGTGTTAAGAAGTGAAAGAGCAAAACTAGGAAAATAAATACTTGAATAAGAAAAAGTGAAGTGACGAGATGATTTCTGATTCTCTTGAATGATTTGATGATAAAGGATTGGAAATGGTGAATAGAAGAAATCAATGTGATCTGGTATGTTCTATATAGTTTTATTAAGTTGCAAACATAGATTCTGAAAGTATCTAAAGCCATTGTATAGAAATAATGTTAATGGTGGAAGAAGGAATTTGTAAAGGTAGTTAAGGTAAGAAGATAATCCTATAAAGAGTGTCAAAAATGTAGGGATCCAATTTTCTGAGATATCTAAATTAGCAAAGGAAGTTGCAAAACCAGTTAGTATATCTAAATCCTAGGCTTACTGGATTTGTATACGAATATAAGAAGCTAGACGCTAAAGAGGAACATAAGATGATTCTCTATATGTAGGAAAGGAGGATTAGAGACCTAATAATGGTAAATGCAAGGTTCGCACAATCGGTATCATAATCGGTATCGGACCCTTCCTATGAGTAACGTTATCGGCAATATCGGTGGTTTCGGATCGGAGTATCAAACTTTTTCGTATTGGAAAGCAAATAATTAATAATAAATTATTAAAATTTTAGAAAAAATATTTTATACATTTAGGCATAATTTTAAGTATTTCCTGTGTTGTTTCTTAGTAGTTTTGAAATTGAATGAAATAGTAGTCACCATTGCCAATTGGTTTACATGCGATAGATAAGTTTTCTTCTTTTACATGCTTTTACACCCTTGCTAATTGGTCTTTTTTCTTCAATTTTCTTTGCCGAATTGTCTGGAAAAGAGATCCCCAATGTCGGTATCGTTCAAGTATCGGTATCGGGACATGCCAAACCGTATCGGTATCGGCTGATACTGTAAACTATGGGTAAATGTATTAGGACAATGGAGATGAATACCGTATGTGATGGGATTGCTTGCATGTATCACAAATACACACATCTAATCTTGTCTTTCGTTATCTGAATGTTGCATTAATATTTGTTTCATTATTGAAGAATGTCATCTTTTAATAACTTGCAGCAGAGAGGATGGTGCAGCAAAGCCTGCCACTGCGGTGAAACCTCAGCAAAAACCTGGTAAACTGTGAATTACATTTTTCTTGTGTTTTAGTTCTCTCTCTGTCTGTATGTGGGTGTGTGCACAAATGTACATGTAACATTGTTACAGTTTGAAACTTGATCGACCCTTTTCTCTACAGAATCAGTAAATGATGAATTTGGGCAACGACAGAACAAACCTCGCAGGCAAGTTCTCAATTGTTTTGGTTGTTACCTAATGCATTGATTGTTATTTGCAACGTAAGCATTGATTGTTATTTGCAACATTGATTTGATACTTATTGATTTTTTTGTCAAAAATATTTAAATGATTGCTTATCTGTTTATGTATTTGATTCCATAGCAGATATTCGGAAATGAACTTTGGGCAGTGAATTACTTATATTAAAGTGAGTGTATTTGAATAAGCACCGTGAGGTCAGTTTCCTATATATCCATCATATATACAGTGTAGAGTTTACTAAGTGTTCTGTTGTTAATTATGATCGTTTGTGTGACAGGCCTGCCCTCTGTGCTCTTCAACTTCTGATCAGCAGCACTTGGGCTGCTTAATGCCCCAAGATAGCTCGGTACATACTCTTTTGCATCTTGTAGGCTATTATATTAATATCTAAAATAACCTCTCCTTTGCATTTTATATCTAATACTTCTAGGGGGTTGTTCATGGTGTTGTCATACAATGTTGAAAACATTCAATATGACAATATTACATATGTTCTATTGATGCTAGTTTTAGGTACTATTGCTCGATTGACATATCACGATCATAGTCAAATAATTTGCGAATATTTTTAAAATTGCGAACTACTCGTGAATAGATGAAAAACTGGAAATATGTGCCATTAATTTGTGGATGTGCGACTAAATCAGGAATATTCGAAAAATCGCTAATAAATCTTTTATTGACGATTAATACATGTTTTATTTGGTAAAATGCAAATTTAGCTGCACTCATCCGACCTCAGTTTTCACCAAGGTTTGGAGTTGACTAAAAGGTTTCGTTGGGCGGCATCCCTAAGTTGTAGTTGACTAAAGATTGTCATTCAACAAGTTTGTCATGCACTTCTTGATGTAAAGCCGGTAGGGAATAATTTTTCTTGTTAAATACTTTTATTATACGCACGAAATTTCCCCGAATTCCGAACTTTTCAACCTTGCCGAATTATTCCCAAACGCCGAACTCGTATGTAAGAAATTCTGTTGGAAATGAACTTGAAAGGTTTTTGCATTCACACCCATGACAAACAAGAATTATATGATTGAAAGAAGTTTCATCATCTTGTTGGCTGGGAAGTTGGGGAATAATTTTCTTCTCAAGGAGTGTGGAAACACTATGGAGAGCTGAATATGTGGTATGACGAACAGGAGTGTACACAAGGAGTGTGAATCTTACATCTTTGTTGAAAGAAGTCCAATTTTAGGTTGACGCGTCTTGGCATTAGAAGTGGATGAGACCCTTTTAGGTTGAAAAAGAGACTCTTTTAGTTTGAATTGCTGTTGATATAGGAATTGCTTCCTTAATAATTGACAATCATCCAACCAACACCTATTAAAATTAATTTCATGATGATGCAGATCAACCAACACCTATTAAAATTAATTTCATGATGATGCAGATAACTATTAACAGTCTTTACTTTTAAGGCAAGTAGTATATGATGTATCCTGAATTCAAGTAACCATGTCAGGTTTTTCAGAAAAATATAATACTAGGATTTGGCGCAGGAACTGTTTGAGACACCATTTCAGGTTGTTAAAGAAGATTGTAATACTGGATTCAAGGTACCAACTAGTTGTTTAAGAAAATGTAAAATACTATGGTTATGAGTTTCATGTGATTATTGAGAATCTCTCAGGCACCTCTCTTTATTACATCTACACAATTTATTAGTTGAATAGCTGGTGCATATGATATGGTCATGTTGTATCATGTATGATATTTCTACATGATTTATCTTAATTGCGTGGACAAGTCACAATAGTTGTATAGTCAAAATTAGAATTTCAAAGAAGTCGAGTGTGAAAGGTATAATACTCTTGATTAAGGTGGAAAATGGAGTCCAGTTTTTGTGGGGGATTAGTTGATTGTACCTTCATTTTAGGGGGGCTGCTTGGTTGGTTGTAAATGGAAATGCAGCAGCTTTTGTTGGAGCATTTACACCATTTCCAGTGTTTGTTTCAAGGTAAATGGTGTAACTTATGCAACAACATTTGCAATGATTACTCCAATTTCAGCAGCATTTTTTTGCAGCCAAAATGGCTGCAACACCTCTTACAGCAGCAAAAGCTACAAAGAATTTCACATTACAGTCACTCACACAGCCCCGTTGTGGACAAGATTAGAAAAAGGTAAAACTTTCATTATCATGGTCAGATGGAATATATAAACAATACTACAGGGAGTATATAAATGATACTATTCTTTGACATAGTGCTTTATTTCGAGTTGAAGATTGTTTATATCAAAGATAAGAAGTTGTAGACATATCGGGGAAACCCAAAAAGGGCAAAATCATATATGACTTGAATTTGATGATCATGGTCTGGAGTAAATGGAAATGCAACCATAACTTCAGGTAAATATGATCAGGATCAGTGTAGTCAAAGGTGCGCCCCAGGCGCCCCTAAGGCCCGCCTTGCTCCTAGGCGCAGGGACAACGTCCCAGGACTGTCCAGGCGAGGCGCGTTTCATAAGGTGCACCTAAGACGCGTCTTTCCATGAGGCGCAGTGTAGTTAAGGCGCACCTTGAAAATATTGTGAATTTTTTTACATAGAGACCAATTTTTTAATGCTTTTTTGTATACTGTTTTTTTACTATTTTTTATAGTGTTTTGTATACTTTTTTATGCTCTTTTTTTTTTTACTTTTTTGTGTATTCTGTTGTTTTACTGTTTATACGTTTTTTAAACTGTTTTTAATACTGTTTTGTATATGAACATATTGTTTTTTTTATTGTTTTGTATACTATTTTTTATACTGTTCCTGCAAACGAAATTCTCACTATCGTATCTGTATTTTTTATTTATTTTACTATTTTTTATACTATTATCAGTATACTGTTTTGTATACTATTTTTTTACTGATAATACTTCTAGTAGTTCATATATATATATATATATATATATATATATATATATATATATATATAATTTCCATCTTTTGATGAAATCAAGTCATGTTAATTTGAATTGTCCTTGAAAAGCACTATTTTTTATACTGTTCTCAGTAGTATACTGTTTTTTTTATGGTTACTGCTTATATATATATATATATATATATATATATATATATATATATATATATAAATTTGAATTATCCTTGAAAAGCACTATTTTTTATATTGTTCTCAGTATATTGTTTTTTATGGTTACTGCCTGCTTATATATATGTGTGTGTGTGTGTGTGTTAATTTGAATTATCCTTGAAAAGCACTTGAAGAATATCTTAAAACCTCAATTCAAAAGGTATTCATGAGGTTTTAAGATATTCTTAAAGTGCTTTTCAAGGATAATTCAAATTAACAGGACTTTGATTATATATATATATATATATATATATATATATATATATCGCATCGCTCGGACGCACGCCTTAAGTGCGCCTTGTGCCTCGGACGATATAGACCCTTTTGCACCTTGCCTTGCGCCTTTGACTACCTTGATCAGGATTTGCATCTTGTGGACCATATACAACATTAGGTTTGTTGTTAATGAGGGGTGCTTGTCACCTGTTGCAACAACATCGCAAGTGCTGTATCCAAATGTTATGACACAATTTCTTCATCAGGTTGTTTGATTTGCTTCACTTGGTTCCTAGGTATGTTTGAAATAATTCCGAGAATTATTGGTCTGTTTGCATTTGTGTGCACTATCCTAACGTTATGACAAGCTCTACATCAGGTTGTTTGATTTGCTTCATTTAGTTCCTAAATATGTTTTTGAAATAATTCCCAATCTCTGCATTATTGGCTATTTTCATATGTGTCGGTATATAAACATGGAATTGCAACTCCTGCGTATAATATACATAAATTGTAAGTTTAGCAAAAGAACACCACCTACTCAATTTGAGCATGTTTGGAAACGGCATGGGAGAACTAGTCACTCATGCTATTACTCATAATAGATGTCGAGTCTCAACACAGCTTAAACCTGAGATTCTTGACATATCTAGACTTCCATGGCTGAGAATACCATGTGGTGTTTTTATGATGTTAGAATAGGGAGTTTCATGTTGCAAATTACGAACACTATAAAGCTAGGTTTAGAATGTCAGTTTGGCGTAGGTTTAATTACTTCCACCGAGTGTTGTCTTGGGCAATTTCGGTCTTTGCAGGAGTTTTACACATGCTTACAAATAGATATAATGAAATACAAGAATAATGAGTAAAAAATGCCTGCAATATTTTCTCTCTTGAAGGTCCAGTGAATCAATAATGCAAAAAATAAGTAACGCTATGTTCTTATTGGTGTGGATCAGTATTGCATTATAGTTTGGGGAAATTTTATGTATCTTCAAGTGCATGCATTCTACTGACTCAAGACTGACAATTTGGATCCACTATAATGCGGACCCTGCGGACCCTGCTTGTCAACTTTGAGTCTAGCTAGATGCTCACAAAAGTAAATAATTCATTGGTAGTTCTTAGCAGGGCTCTTTGTGGTTGGGACTTTGAGGCACCCTCTTTTTTGATGTATTACTGCGTAAGAGAATCATTTTGGCAAAGATAGGACGTTATTTGTAACAAAAAAGTTGAAGAAGAAGTCCATCGGGTTATCTGTTATTTGTTTCCTTTCTTTTTAGGACTAAGACTTAGATATCTATGGTTCGGATAGTTCTGGTCCAAAACTAAAGTGGAACCATATGGAAGTACCTTGTTCTCTAGGTACTTGGTAGCATAGTTGTGAAAACGCGTCTCATGAGCGAGGCTCATCCCTCAATGCTCAATGGAGTGGAGTGAGGCTCTCTTCATGATGTCCACACCTCACAACGCCTCTTAGCGAGAGGCTCAAGTACTTAAATTCCCTCTTCCTTTTAATATGGAAAGAAAGTTTCAAATGGCAACTCAGCAGTTTGTAGTATATTGTTGCAAACTTGCAAATTATATAGCTGATGGTTTAATTTGAAATATTGGAGGTTGGATTTCATCTGGTCCAGAGAGTCCCAACCAATGGTTGAGGCCTCTTATAGGGGAAGTGTAGGTCCTGGGTTCAAAAAGCAAGGGGGACAATAAAGTAACTGGCCCTTGTTCTAAAAAAAGAAAAGAAATTTCTTATGGCAACTTAGCATATTCTAGTATATGTTTCAAACATGCAAATTTTGTAGTAGATGGTTTAACCTTTTTCTTTGAGGCTGGAGTTCATCTGGTCCAGATTGTGCAAAAATTTAAAAGTAATCTTACTGATAAAATCAATTCAATTACTCGTACCAAATAGCTCTACTGTAGCTGGTTTATTTTTTATTTTATTTTATTTTATAGTATTTTGTATTGTTGGAATGGTAGTATACATTTCAAAATGTCACTTGCACGTGGTATGCCAAGTTTTAGCTGAAACAATAGTGTGCAATAATTTAAAATGTTGATTCAATTAGTAGAAGCAGGTAACACAATTATAATTTACTCAATTTTGTTTTCTTGTAGCATTGTTGGAATAGTAGGATACATTTCAAAATGGCATTTGCATATGAGGGTATAGCTGATGTTTTAGCCTAGAGTAGTATAGTTGGGCTTTATCAGGCCGAGGGCGTAAACTTCTAGTCGTTCAGATAGAACTAGAACGAGAAGGCACCCTGGTTCCTCTGAGAGTCTTTTTTTACAGGTAATGAATGCTTATCATTTATGATTTACAGGGTTCTAAAAGTCGGTTCTAGGCGGCGCTAGGTGCCCAGTGCCCCCCGACGCCCGACTATGCAAGTTTTTGGGTTTTATGGACAATTTCCGCATTTTCAGCATGGTTTTTGGTTTGTTTGGGACCGCCTAGGTGGCCTAGGCACCCAGTGCCTGCCCGGCTAGTGGCTTGCAACTTTTACATCCTTGATAATTTATGATTATAGGAACAAGATTTGAAGAAAACTGCGAAGAAACCCAGATCCACCCAAGCTACTTTAAGGAAGGATTGTTGTGGGGTCTCTAAAAAGTTGGTTATTTTTGAGTTTGAGCTATATGGCATGTTAGAGTTAGTGGCTAACCCCCAATTGTAATATCAGATCATAATAGCTAATTAAAAAAAATTGAGTATAGCCCTCTAGTGTTATGGTGATGCTTATAATCGTTTAATGTATGCACTGGGCCAATGTGATTTTCCTTTGGGCACATATTAGGGACTGTGTAGATGTATTGACCAATGTCCAACTTTGATTAATGGGTTCCTAGGGTTTTTGTCTTTTTACTGCTAATGGATTCAATTGATATATTGGTACAATTGTTACTTTAATTTGTTCTGAGCTAGCTATAGGTTTGTTGTGTGTTGGTGTGAGAGAAAAAAGGGGGGGGGGGGTTAATATCGGAATTGGTTTCGGACCCATTCTATGAGTTTTGATTTCGGTAGTTTTGGATCGGATTTTTCGTTTCGGAAAGCAAAAAATTATAAGCAAGTATTTTTAAGAAGCTAGAAAAATATTTGATATATTTAGACATAATTTTATACATTATATGTTGTTTCTTGTTAGTTTTTAAATTAAACATTCTACGTCTAATAGGCATAATTTTAAATGGAATAATATTCTAATTATTTATTTGCTTGCCTTAGTGCAACAACAATCAATAATTTGAATGAAATAATATTAATATGGATGGATACTACGAATTTATTGATATACAACTTTGACAAATAGTAATGGTTATAATTCACAAATAAGGAATCTTATCAACACAATGTTAACATTTTCAACCTTTAATACCAACTTAACCATTGTGTTGACACTATTTTTCCTTTGTTTTATCTTTAAATTTTTGGATCGGGACATGCCAAAACCATACGTATTGGTAAAATATCGGTTACTCGGTATTGGCTGATATTGCAAATTATGTTGGCAACACATGCATGCCTGTTGAGTGTGTGCATTATCTGCACTCTGGTACAGGGAGTTGCATGCTGTAATACAATTTAATATTGTATGAAGCAATTAGAGTGGGGCTCTTTTTAGTATAGCTTAGTGAAAGAAGAGAATTAGTTTATGGAATAGAGGCGTTTATGGAATAGAGACGTCATAGTTGTTGTACGTGCACTAAACTAAAATGTCCTATTTTCTTCCTTTCTTAGTGCCTTTATATATATATATATATATATATATATATATATATATGAGTGCTATAGAACCATCCGGGTGGTTTCATATTATGGAACAACCCTATGTTACATGGGTTGGATTGAGATTGAGTGATTGAGATTAAAATGTGGTGGGGTCTACACATTTTAATCTTAACCACCCAATCCAAATCCAATCCATGTAACATAGGGTGGTTTCATAATATGAAACCAACCATATATATATATATATATATGATGAACTTATGATCCTAAACTATTAGAATTGACAAACTTGTAAATATCTTGAACTTTTACCGATTTGTTACTGCTTTGTTACTTGCTACCCTATGCCAGTGAGGTAGGGTACCGTTAAGAAATATGAAAACATGAAGGGTACCATTGTTCATGGCATAAGGGTAGCAATTTTTTTGCAAATTTAGAAAAAGTTCAAATTATTTTGTTGCTAATTATAATCGTTTAGGGTAACAATTTGTCAGTTTTAATAGTTTAGGGTAGCCACTTACAAATCTGTAAAAGTTAAGGGTATTTAGTTGCAAATTGGACTATTTAATAATACTCTGCATTATTTCAAGTTTGAAATAAACCAAAACTTGTTGCCATTCCTAGATTTTCATTGGCAGATACTGGAATTTTGCAGCTATATAGTGCCTGCTCGTGCTGTTGTGGAAGTGAGGAGACCTAACATGGCTTGGCTGGTGGCATTCTGTAGTTTGAACTGTGGTGAGCTGTCCAACTTGGTGTTTGTTTTCCTGAGACATGCTTGTGCTTTTATTAGTATTGTTGTTATTTTAACGTTCATTAGTATTAGTATAGATTATTAATTTATTTGGTTCAATACTTTACAGGTGGTGTATCTGTGGTGGAAGCTTGAGAGAGACAGAAACAGGCTTCGACAAAAAAAGAGTTGAAACAATAATTTGTACTTATTTTTTTCTCCTTTCGCCCCTTCTTTTGTTCTATAGTTTTGTATGATTAGTCTGTGACAGACTTCTTGTGGGTAAATAACCGTCTGCCTTGTCTGGTTGAGATTGTAATGGCCGAACCCTTGTTTTATATTGAGTGCTTGCTCTAAATGTGGTATGTCGTTCAAAGAGCTTTATATTGCAGATGGCTTTGGTGATACTGAGAGAGTCGAGTATTATGCTATCCTTCTGTTTTAGTTGGGTTTCGACCTCCTTCCAAGTACATACATATATGCTTTGCTGCAGGGCAGATAGGAGTTTGTTTTAGATCGAAACTGCTTGCCATGGTGCGCAATATCGACTAGATAGCTAAAGAACCAAAACAAACTCCTGTGTACGAAGTTTCCAATGAATGTTACCTATTTGTATTTTGTAGCCCTCTTGAGGTTATAGGAAGCTACGTTTTGCTCAAGAATTGTTAGTGTTGATAACAATTGAACCTAATGTTAAAGAGAAAATGGCCCTTAGTATAACTATCATCTGAGATTTCAAACATTACTACAATCTGCATGACTTGCATACACAGATCACTTTGTAATCCACTGTTAGATTAATAAGACGGTGCAGGGGGGATACATGTTGCCTACTTCCAGAAATCTATAGGCTTCCTCCCTTGACTGGCCCTTTCAATTGAAACGGTTCTCTCAACAATATAGTTGAACTTGTTTCTTGCTTCTCTAGAGGAATCATCAATTATGTTTAGGGATACTGATGATAGTGAAACCTAATCAAGTAGTAGGGATGTAAGCATGGTCTATCGTCCTCCGGTTTTGTAAAAAAATATTTTTTTTTTTAAGAATCAGACAGTGCGCGCCCGAGCGTTATGCCGGGGCCAGAGCATTATGAGAAATCGGACCTAACCAACCAAGGAGAATATCTCCCACTTTAACCACATGAACTAGAAGAGTTGTTTTTCTATAATTATATAATATTACGTAGTTAAACAATTATTTAAGATTTATTTATTTTTAAAATTTTTAATTACGTGAGGGTATACGTATTGGTTAGACGACTAGCTGTTTCAAGACTTTTTATAAAGGGTAGCTATATATCCATAACAAATTATAATTAAAATATAATCAAATTGTTATATATATATATATATATATATATATATATATATAATTTTAATTCAAATATATTTAAATATTTAAACTATTTTACAATAATATCAGAAAGAATTTATTTAATGTGGCCATTTACTAGTCTCTTATAATGAGGCTTGGAAACGTCTAAGCCGTTTCTAAATCCTCCACCATTTATTAAAACAAGTTAAAAAAAAACTAACTTTCTCTCTTTTCTTCCGCACAAATATATGTTTAAAAACTAAATTAAAAGACTATATTTAAAACTGTTTAAAAACTAAATTTGAAAATTAATTTAAAGGGAAAAAATATCAAAATATTTAAATTATTTAACAAATTTTAATTCAAATATATTTAAATATTTAAACTATTTTTCAACCATATTATAAAAATATTTATTTTACAATGCGCGTTAATTTACTACTCCTAGTAAATGAACGTGCGTTTCACGTTAAATAAAATTTTCTAATATTATTGTAAAATAGTTTAAATATATTTGAATATATTTGAATATATATATATATATATATATATATATATATATATATATATATATATATATATATATATATATATATATGCTTACATTTTAATTACGATTTGTTATAGATTTGATTATATTTTAACTATAATATATCTCTACCATTTATAAAAAGTCCTGAAACTGCTAGTCGTCTAAGTCGTACGTATATCCTCACGTAAATAAAAATTTTAAAATAAATAAATTTTAACTAATTATTTAGCTACGTAATATTATATAAAAATATCTCTTCTAACTCATGTGGTTAAGGTGAGAGGCATTATCTTTTGTTGGTTATGTTCGATTTTTCGTGATGCTATTTATAATAAATTTAATTTTTTAAATAATTTTTTTACGTAATATTATTATTTTTAATAAATGATGGATGATTTACAAAACGGCTTAGAAGAGGACAATTGATTTATTTCTTGTTAAATAGTGGAGTAATGCTCATTTTGCTACTTTTTGAGCAATGCTAATTTTTATACTATTTAATTGAATTTTGCCTTTACCATTTTCCCACCAAAAATAGTTATTTTGATATAAAGGAAAAAAAATAAACAAATTCAGACTTCTTAATTTGAAATGAATGAAAGAATGAAAATGAGAGAAAGTGTTTGTAACATATATATATATAATAATTTTTGTTTAAGCTTGGAAGAGAAAGTATAAAATTTAAGAAAATTTATTGAAATTCTTGGAGGAAGGGAAGAAGGATAGGATAATTATTTTTTAAATATTAAAGTAATACTCATTTTGCTACTCTTTAATTAATTTTTTATTTGAAATGAATGAAAGAACTAAACTAAGAGTGTTTGTAACGAATATAATAATTTTTATTTGAACTTGGATGGAAACGTATAAAATCCAAAAAAAATCATTGAAATTCTAATAAAAATCTATCTAAGTTTATTAAAATCCTTTGAAATTCGTTAATAAAATCTCACAAAATTTTGTCAAGCTTATTTAAAATCTGAATGAATTAAAATTCTTTAAAATTCTATTGACGATCACCCCAAGATTACAACAATAAAACAAACAAACATTAAAATTAATATAATAATTATTTCAGGTATACAACTGTTGCCTTTACAGCCAATCAGAGAGTTTCTAAGAACATCATCAGTAGATGGTGCTCAAAATTTCATCGTGAGGTCCAAAATATTTGTAGAATGTGTCGAATTTGTACGAGAATAATAGAGAATGATAAAATAAACTTTAGTCTCAAAAATTGTGTGGTCAAAAATTAATATGAAAAATAATAATGTAAATCTAGAATTAAGCTTCAAATTGATACTTACTATTCTACAGAATAATTTCCTATATTTTAAATTTAAAATTTTTTAGGTTCAATTTATAGCTTTTGCGGATGAATTGAACTTGCAAATCTAGAAATTAGAACCAAGGATGTGTCCTACTATTCTATAAATTGAGCTTATACATTCCAAATCTAGAATATAAAAAATTGGGATGGACCTTCCTAATATGCTTATACATTTAGTCAGAGTTCTAAGTCAAATCAGTGATCACATGAAGCTTCCAAGTGTGAATATGGTTTCGAAGGCAGCACATCACACATGTGAGTCACACGTGCTTAACATGATCTCACATGAGAGGTCCCATCACAATAAGCCATTTCTGCTACTAATTATATCATAGCACTTGGCAACAACTTATGATTTAAGCTCCTAATAATTCATAGATAAGCTTTTATGAGAGGATAGTATATGATATCTGCAAATAATGCATGCGTGTAAGAGGAGGCCAATTACACAAGTTATAATAATTAGGCAATTTATCACATTAAGGTCTCTTACTATTATTATTTTATTCTGTTTGTTATTGAGTTTTCAATTAGGCAAAATACTTATCACATGAGACGCATGAGACACGGGGGAGATATAGAAAGATGAAAGTTCTTTGAATTTTTCTTCTTCTAATAATTGATAGGAAGTGAAATGGCCTCCCTACTTTCAAAGCACCGCCAAAAAGTTGAACAGAAGAAAAAGAAAAAGAAAAATAAAGATGGAAAAAAGTTATGAGAAAAATAAGTAAAATCTAAGTTACCAAACAATTTTTATCGCTGGTTTTCACAAAAGTTAAGCACATAAGTATATACGCAGGACAGTTTATGACAATCTTAAGGGTCTGCAAATACTAAAAAATGACTTTCATTTTAACCTCTAAAAAATAATCTTTTTTTAACATTCTATTGGTCATGTTACGACAAATTCTTTAAAAATAGAGAGGTCTAAATCTAAAATAAAATAAAATAAAATAAAATAAATCATATTAGTAATATTGTGAAGAAGTGATAGGAGATAATATTCTAGGTATTTCATTCATCATGATATTACATATATATACATCCATATATCAACTTGGGACCTAAGTCACATGGCCAATTACCATAAATATAATTTAATACAATTTAATTACAACCAATCACCATATATAGCTAATAACCATAAATATAATTTAATGATATAATTTAATCCCAATACCCCTTCAAGTTGGAGCATGCAAGTCACAAATGTCCAACTTGTGCAAAAGAAACTCAAATTGCCGTTTGCCCAAAGCTTTGGTGAAAACATCCGCCAGTTGCCCATCCGTTGACACATGAGATGGACTAATAACTCCAGCAAGAATATCATCCCTCAAAAAATGACAATCCACCTCAATGTGTTTTGTGCGCTCATGGAAAACTGGATTCTGTACAAGATGTAAAGCAGATTGACTATCACAAAACAAATCCATTGCACACGAATATTGCACCCCCAAACTGCCAAGCAACCCTTGAGCCAGTTAAGCTCACACGTGACCACCGCCATCGCACGGTACTCCGCTTCGGCCGAAGAACGGGATACCGTCACCTGTTTCTTCGTCTTCCAAGAGATGGACGAATCACTAAGAAAAATCAACCAACCAGACAAAGAGCGTCGTGTGATGGGACAACTTGTTCAATCAGAATCACACCACCCCCGGAGCCGCAAATCAAAGTAAGAGCGAAGAAGAATGCCTTGACCGGGACAATCCTTCAGATATCTAACAACCCTCAAAGCCGCATCCCAATGATCACGCCGGGGCTCATACATAAACTGCGACAAGATGTGAACAACATAAGCCAAATCCGGCCGAGTAAACGAAAGATAAATCAGCCGTCCCACAAGCCATCGATATGCTTCCCCATCAAACAAAGTGGACTTGTAGAGCGTGCCAGTTGATGATGTTGTTCCATGAGAAAGCGTGGGTTTCGCCCCCAACAATTCCGTCTCAGAGATAATGTCAAGTGTATATTTTCGTTGACACAGAAAAATACCTTCCGCACTTCGAGCTACCTCAACACCAAGAATAAACTTCAACGCCCCAAGGTTCTTTATGTGAAAGCATGTATTCAAATAATTCTTAAAGGCAGTAAGAGCAGCAGAATTATTGCCAGAGAGAATCAAATCGTCGACATACACAAGAACATTTATCTGAACATGGCCCTTATGGAGTATAAAAAACGAATAGTCAGAGTACGATTGGCAAAATGTGTACTCACGCAAAGAAGATGCCAACTTCGCAAACCAACAACGAGGCGCCTGCTTAAGCCCATAAAGAGATTTTTGAAGCTGACATACCTAACCAGGGTGTTTGGTTTGGAAACCAGGTGGTAGTTTTATATACACTTCTTCGGTAAGGTCTCCATGTAGGAAGGCATTATGAACATCCATCTGATGTAGTTTCTAATTCTTTGCTACGACTACAACTAGAAAGACACGAATAATAACTCTTTTTGCAACTGAAGCAAAAGTATCAGTGTAATTAATCCCTTCAACCTGATGATTTTTAAAAACCACCAAATAGGCTTTAAGCCGCTCAACACTCCTATCAGAGTTATACTTTATCTTGAACACCCACCGGCTCCCCAGAGCACGTTTTTCAGCCGAAAGCATCCCCATGGTCTAGGTACCACTATCCTCCAACTCCCATATCTCCTACTGCATAGCTTCTCGCCATACTGCATCTTTAACCGGCTCTTCAAAGGAGGTTAGTTATGTACCTGCAGTTACAGCTGCAAGAAAATTTTTGTGTTCCAGAGAAAATCGGTCACAATTCAAAAAATATGCTATAGGATAAAGGAGTACCTGAGGAGTGATTGGACGTGGTGGAACGTTGGGAGGGAGGACTATGAGCCAACTTTCATATTATATTTGTAACAAAGTCACGGAGCTTCACAGACGGAATTTTGGTATGCATACCACGCCCCAGTGCACCCTTACCATTCGACACCACTACCGCTACCTCATCCTTTGCTGTCGCAGCCACCACGGCGGCCTCCGTTGCAGCATCTTCCAAGGTGGCCTTGGCCTTAGCCGCGCTGTCCTCCACGGCGGCCTCAGTCTCCACGACGACCATCCCATCCATATGAGGTAGATCAAACCCCAAAGCATCATCGCCTAAGACAAGGCTGCGCCAGGTCAGGAGGAGCCATATCACCACGATCATCTTCAACATAATAGGGAAACTTATTCTCATAAAATTTAACATCTCGAGAGACAAAAAAAATTACCAGTAGCTAGATCATACAATTTCCAACCCTTCTTTCCATGGGGGTATCCCATAAAAATACACTTTCGATTGCGAGGAGTAAACTTATCCATCTTAGCTTTTTGATTGTGGGGCAAAACAAAGACAACCAAAAATACGTAATTCATCATGAGAAGGAGGAGTACCAAATAATATTTCATAGGGAATTTTAAAATCAAGAAGGCTCGAAGGAGTTCGATTGATCAAATAACCAGCAGCCAAAATACACTCACCCAAAAAAAAAAATGGCAAATTTTCCTGAAAACGTAAAGCACGTGCCACATTCAAAATATGTCTATATTTTCGTTCGACCCTCCCATTCTGCTGAGGTGTACCTACACAAAATATCTGAAACAAAATACCATTTTGTGCAAAGTAGTTGCGCATGCAATTAAACTCATTACCATTATCACTTCGCACAATGCGAACTTTAAAATTAAATTGCCGCTCAATCATAGAAAAATGACGAGAACATCTTGTATACTTCAGTCTTATCAATCAACAAAAACACCCAAACAACACGATAAAAATATCCACAATCATCAAAAAATATCAAGCTCCACACGAAGAAGGCGTAGGATACGGCCCCCAAAGATCACAATGTATCAAATCAAAAATTACAACAGTCCGAGAGTCACTGACAGTAAAGATACCTCGAGTTTGCTTTGCCTTATGGCAAACTTCACATGCCTTATTCACTGAACTACTAGAGCTACTGACAACACGAAGTGACTTTACTACTTTATTAGAAGGATGTCCAAGTCGATGATGCTAAATGTCCAGAGAAGTCATCCCAGTCATTGTCAATGCCCGAGTCTTCGGTACAATACGAAAGTAGTAGAGTCCGTCCCACCGTTCACCAATGCCAATCAGGGTCCTCAAACTGGGCTCCTGTATCACGCACAAATTTTTAGTAAATTGTACAACATAATTTATATCATCAATAAGATAGGCCACATAAATTAAATTATAATGTAATTGAGGTACGAATAGAACATTGGTGAGAACCACGCTTGGTTCAAGAGCAACACCCCTAAAGTACGAGGTAACCGCGGTCTGTCTGTCCGTCCGGGAGTCCAACCGGACAATCCTCCATTGTCATCACCCTCAACAATAAATCCAAATTCCCCCGTAACATGATTTGAAAGCGCCCTATATCAATAATCCAAAGTGCAATGGACCTTACCCACCGTACGATCCTCTGGTGATTTGGCCGAAGAATTACCAAGCATAGAAATAAGTTGTTGCCATTGGTCCGTAGTCAATCCCGGCACACCGCCGTCGCCTGCACCATCATCTGCTATCCGCGGCTGTGCAGCAACGAAGCCACGTCCCTACCACCGTCGCACGCACTTTTGTCACGCCCTAGTCCCAAAATACCGAGGGACTAGCCACGTGGCAATGGCCAGCATCACACTCCAATGGGCAAACCCAATTTAATGGACCCGTTAGAGTGTACTTAAGCTGTAAAATAATATAATGGTCTACGATACATGTCACAGTCTAATTCTAATCTCATCCACAGAAGGTAATCACAGTTCAAATGTCAGAATAATCAAAATAAAATATAATCCAACAACAAGTCTCAATAAAATATCTCGGGAACAACCCGATAATGAGTTTGGTACAATAATCCAAGAGACAGGAAATAGAGAAACTAGAAACAAAAATAACTGAGTATATAAAGCAAATACTCAAGAGAAATTCTCTGGCATCACATCGTCCTCTGGTGCTGGTACTGCTCCAGTGTTTGCTCATGTCCCGTATACCTCGGGTTGATCTCCTCTGCTATACCTGGGGACATAATCCGGATCCAGGTCCTCAGGGGACATAGCAAGGTATAAGAATAACTCAAGCCAAACAAAATGCAGTA
The DNA here is from genome assembly GCA_036927795.1 of Iris macrosiphon. Lineage (NCBI taxonomy): Eukaryota > Viridiplantae > Streptophyta > Magnoliopsida > Asparagales > Iridaceae > Iris > Iris macrosiphon. The sequence continues at coordinate 106,418,487 of JAYESA010000016.1, read as the reverse complement.
TATAAAAATAAATATCCATAGGGCAAACTATGTAACCAGCTATGTGGTACGCAAATGAGAGTAATAATCATACTCAGGCTGAAACTACTATAGGCTCTGTGTCAGAAAAACCCATAGCAGCAATTTTATATCTTGAAGGGCCAGTGCTTGTGCCAAAGCTCTGGTCAGAGTCTAAGGCACCTCCAGAATAACTATAACTATAACTATAACTATAACTATATATATATATATATATATATATATATATATATATATATAATATAATCAGCCTTTAGTATGGTAAGACTCTCCCCACCCAATGTAACCTCATGTCTCATGTCCATAACACGCAAGATCAAGACCTCTAATTAATGCAGCGAGTCATAAAGGTAGCTATGCCTATATAAGATCTATGTCATGATTCATGTAACCTATACATAATCACCATGAATAACTCAAGAAGATTCTGTCTCATGAATAGTGTCAAGTGTCCTATGGTATGATGTACTTGATACTACAACACGGAAACATAGGGTCGTAATATCAACTCTCTAAGTGACGTTACAAGACTCCGCGTACGGCGTCGACACCCGAATATTATTTGGACGCTAAGCAATGTCACAACATCCTAGGTTAAGCAGATACATCATAAACATAAATCAAGAAATAATATGAAGCAAGTACTGCAAGATTGGCAATGTACACTTGCCTAGGGTTGGAATTCCTTCATTTGCAACGGTGTAGGTGGAATCTCCAAGAACGACTCCGGATGCTGAAAAAAATATTACCATCACTCTCAGAAGATATAAAATAGCTAGGATTGACTACCCATAGTCCAATTTGGACACAGGGGCAGAATTGACAATTTCTGATCAAAGCGGTGTCCACATGTGGCTAACTTCGCACCGAAAATATGCCAGAGACAAAGTTCTCCAAATTCATCAAACTTAGTGTCTACGAGTCCATAACGATGATACGAACCCAACGGAATATCCAGAACAGGATTCCGATGAGCCGATCACAAAATCGTCCGTCAAGTGGAGCCGTGGGGCCCACGATACGGGGTTTCGTCAATGTTCTCAGAATTGAACCAAACTTGGGTCACAAGACCAGCGTAACGCTATGAATCCAATGGCTTAAGTTTCGTTGTGAAACGACAAGCACACACGAAGTTATAATGAGTTTCAGAATAGGCTCGATACGGGGTAATTTTCGACGGATACGCATTGATTTCGGTGTGCACGTACATCCGAATCAAACTTCCGCGAAATCTCACACGTCCGCATTGACGATGCGCACCTTTCGGTAAAATTTGCACACGACCAAGTCGCTTCGTTTAGCGGGACGCACCCAGTTTCGGAAAAAATTCAGGGTTAAATAACCAAATTTTTGGTCGATTTCACCTGCGAATAAAATACAACACACATCAAAATAAAAATAAACTAATTATAGAATTTTAATCTCGGTTATGTTATCTAATTAACTGTTCTAAAACAGAATTCATAATTATTAAACAGGTTGGGAGAAAACGATCATGAATTTGTGTGTTCGGAACGGTTTCCTGAATTACAAAAATGTGTTGTTTTTCCTGTTTTTGCATCGCGGTTTGCGACCTACACATGACGCGATACCCCGAACTATTTGCATGGGGTTTGAGAGGGTCAAGTGGTTTTCGCCTAGAATTCGACAGAACGAAATACAGATCTATGTACAGAGAGTTACGCGAGCGGGAAGACGGGTATCTTGCTGCTGTTTGCTGTCGTGAAAGGAGGCGGCACGGCGGGGCACGACGGTTGCTGTAGCTGCTGGGGGCCGTGTGGGTCGTTGCCGGCGGTCGGGGAAGTCGGCGGGGGCGTCAAGGTGGGTCATCGGCGATCAGAAGAAGCGCGGAGGGGTCGAGGTCGGTGGCGATGGAGGTTGGTGTGAGGGTGGGCTCGGGGGTTTAAATAGGCGAGGGGAGGCAGTTGGGGGGAGGGCCGGAGCGGGGGTCGTGGGCGGGGTCGAGCGGCTGAGTCGGAGGTGAGGTCGTGGCCTGGGTCGTGGCCTGAAACGAGGGGGGAGGGGTCTTGCGGCAGAGTCGGGGGCGGGGGATCGTGGGGAAGAGGGGTTTCTGTAAGGGTCGGTCGGGTCGAGTAGGATTCGACCGTTAGGACGGGTTGGGTTGGTTCATTTTGGGTTGGTTTAATCCGGTTTATTCAAAAATAGGATTTTTAGCTAATTAAAAATAGTTTTTGAGCCCAATAAATTCCAAAAAATTATACAATATCCAATAATTAATTATACACCCAAAAATATAATTTTTGTAATATTTTAATACTTGATTTAATACATAAAAATATTAATTCCTGAAGGGCATTTATAATAATTAATTAAAAATTATAGAAAAAATCCATAAATTTATTTTAAAAATTAAAAACAATAGGTTGTTACAATCTACCCGCCTTAAAAGAATTGCGTCCTCGCAATTAAGTAAACAAAACAAAACAGTCAGAAGAGATGACGCGGTTTTGCAAGACATGTTTGTTGAGCACGACACAAAGAAATAAGGAATCATGAACAAGGAAAAATCGAGAGAAAGGGTTAGGGTTAAGCAGAACACATATAAGCAGAAACACATAGGGAAGGAATAAAAAAATTTTCCTAGGCAATGAGAGATAAGTAACTCAAGAGTAAAGGAACCTGATTAGAACGAAGATCAACTACAGCTTATGAAAACTTGGGTACCAGTTACTAATCTAGACTACAAGTTTATACTAATAAAATACTAGGCTTAGGCTAGGGAATGGAACTAACAGGCACATGCTAAAGCATTACTAGGAATAGATAGCTATGATAAAACTTAAATCTTACTCGCATTCACTATTCCACGAGTTTGTGCGTCCTCCACTGTCATCCAAAAGCTTGTCCACGTCCTTGCGGTGGTGCCCTCTGGCTGTTGCTGGGCCTGTTGGAAGAGTGCTGCCTGGGGTGCCAAGGGTGGCCTCGACTGATATCCTCCCGGTGCTGGTAAAGCTTGTCGGTTAACCATCGATGTTTCTCCTTGATGCTCCATGCAATTTCTGGCTAAATGTTGTCTGGATCCGTAACCAAGCACAATCCCAACTTGCGTCTACACTCGCTCTCATAATGACCTCGCTTGCCACAATATTGACATATAGGCAGTGTCTGCAGAAATGCTCTAGGTGGCTGGTGCATATGAGGTCTCTTTGCAGCTTCTCCCTGTGGTGCTCTGGCTGGTGCTGATATGGCTGGTCGATGAATCATCAGTGCTCTCTCTTGACGCTCAGGGCAATCCCTTACCGAATGCTGACTGAATCCACAAGTTAAACATAATCCCCCTTTGCGTCTGCATTCCTTCTCAATATGGCCTACCTTGCCACAGTAGTGACAAGTAGGAAGGACTATTGCTAGTGGTGTAAATGCTTTTTGTGGTGGATTTATCTGTGGTCGCTTTGCAGCTCTTTCCTGTTGTGCTCGGTCTAGTGCTAATGCATGCGGCCGCTTCTGGCTGGACTCTCTCCTGGTGACGTGCTCCATGGGTCGGGCTGCAGCAAGGACGTCCGTGTAAGAAGTAGTTACAACGGAGCTGATTAATTTCTGCAGCTCAGAGCTAAGTCCGTTAAAGAACTTCTCCGTCTGGCTTTGCTGGGCCTCTTGATGAACCTGCTGTTGGGCTTGCATCATTGCGTAGAACATTTGAAACATCTTCTGTCCGTCCATAGACTGTCCTGGTGGAAAAATAGGCATCGGTGGAGTAAATTGCGACGGTGGTGGAATGTCGTCTCGCTGGAACCTCGAGGCGAGCTGATCTGCTTAATTGCCTTGTTGAGTTGATTGCCCTCCATCCACTGGTGTCACTCCTTCGTCGTAGGTGACAACTGCAACTTGTGGTGTTCCTGCAGGAGTCTCGTCACATGCTTGTGAATCCATTACTCTGTATCCAAAATAAACTATAAGAGGCATACAAAGGAATCAAGGCAGAATGCAAGTCAAGAAATTATTTTGAAGTCGATATAGAGGTCAAGAATGAATCAATCAAGTGGATGAGATCATATAACTTATCCTATTTTAATCGCATGCTTGCTTAGTTCCTTAGTTGAAACTGAAGCAACATAGTCGTAGACCATAACCTAGGACCTTAATGGTTAGACCTGTAATGGCCACCACAAAAACTATGTCACGCCCAGTCCCAAAATACCGAGGGACTAGCCACGTGGCAATGGCCAGCAGCACACTTCAATGGGCAAACCCAATTTAATGGACCCGTTATAGTGTACTTAAGCTATAAAATAATATAATGGTCTACAATACATGTCACAGTCTAATTCTAATCTCATCCACAGAAGGTAATCACAGTTCAAATGTCAGAATAATTGAAATAAAATATAATCCAACAACAAGTCTCAATAAAATATCTCGGGAAACAACCCGATAATGAGTTTGATACAATAATCCAAGAGACAGGAAATAGAGAAACTAGAAACAAAATAACTGAGTATATAAAGCAAATACTCAGGAGAAATTATCTAGCATCACCTCGTCCTCTGGTGCTGGTACTGCTCCAGTGTCTGCTCCTGTCCCATATACCTCGGGGTAGATCTCCTCTGCTATACCTGGGGACATAATCCGGATCCAGGTCCTCATGGGACATAGCAAGGTATAAGAATAACTCAAGCCAAACAAAATACAGTATATAAAAATAAATATCCACAGGGCAAACTATGTAACCAGCTATGTGATATGCAAATGAGAGTATTAATCATACTCAGGCTGAAACTACTATAGGCTCTGTGTCGGGGAAACCCATAGCAGTAATTTTATATCTTGAAGGGCCAGTGCTTGTGCCAAAGCTCTGGTCAGAGTCTAAGGCACCTCCAGAATAACTATATATATATATATATATATATATATATATATATATATATATATATATATATATATATATTATAATATAATCAGACTTTAGTATGGTAAGACTCTTCCCACCCAATGTAACCTCATGTCTCATGTCCATAACACGCAAGATCAAGACCTCTAACTAATGCAGCGAGTCATAAAGGTAGCTATGCCTATATAAGATCTATGTCATGATTCATGTAACCTATACATAATCACCATAAATAACTCAAGAAGATTTTGTCTCATGAATAGTGTCAGGTATCATATGGTATGACGTACTTGATAATACAGCACGAAAACATAGGGTCGTAATATCAACTCTCTAAGTGACGTTACACGACTCCGCGTACGACGTCAACACCCGAATATTATTCGGACGCTAAGCAACGTCACACGGTCCTAGGTTAAGCAGATACATCATAAACATAAATCAAGAAATAATATAAAGCAAGTACTGCAAGATTGACAAGGTACACTTGCCTAGGGTTTGAATTCCTTCAGTTGCTCCGGTATAGGTGGAATCTCTAGGAACGTCTCCGGATGCTGAAAAAAAATTACCATCACTCTCAGAAGATATGAAATAGCTAGGATTGACTATCCATAAGTCCAATTTGGACACAGGGGCAGAATTGACAGTTTCTGGTCAAAGCGGTGTCCACATGTGGCTAACTTCACACCGAAAAATGTACTAGAGACAAAGTTCTCCAAATTTGTTAAACTTAGTGTCTACGAGTCCAGAACGATGATATGAATCCAACAAAATATTTAGAACTGAATTCCGATGAGCCGATCACAAAATTGCCCGTCAAATGGAGCCGTGGGGCCCACGATACGGGATTTCGTCAATGTTCTCAGAATCGAACCAAACTTGGGTTACAAGACCAGCGTAACATTACGAATCCAATGGCGCAAGTTTTATTGCGAAACGATAAGCGCACACGAAGTTACAACAAGTATCAGAACAGGCTCGATACGGGGTATTTTCGACAGATACGCGTTGATTCTGGTATGCACGCACATCCAAATCACCTTTCGCGAAATCTCACACGTCCACATTGACGATGCGCACCTTTCGGTAAAATTCGCACACGACTAAGTCGCTTCATTTAGCAGTACGCACCCACTTCGAAAAAAATTCAGGGTTAAATAACCAAGTTTTTAGTCGATTTCACCCGCGAATAAAACACAAAACACAATAAATTAAAATAAAACACAATTCACAATTATTAAACAGGTTGGGAGAAAACGGTCATGAATTTGTGTGTTCGGAACGGTTTCCTGAATTACAGAAATGTGTTATTTTTTCTGTTTTTGCGTCGCGGTTTGCGACCGACAAAGGACGCGATACCCCGAACTATTTGTACGGGGTTCGAGAGGGTCAAGTGGTCTTCGCCTAGGATTCGACAGAACGAAATACAGATCTATGTACAGAGAGTTACGCGAGCGAGAAGACGGGTACCTTGCTGCTGTTTGCTGTTGTGAAAGGAGGCGGCGCGGCGGGATACGGCGGTTGCTGTAGCTGCTAGGGGCTGTGTGGGTCATCGTCGACGGTCGGGGAAGTCGGCCGGGGCGTCGGGGTGGGTCGTCGACGGTCGGGAGAAGCGGCGGAGGGTCGAGGTCGGTGGCGATGGAGGTTGGTGTGAGGGTGGGCTCGGGGGTTTAAATAGGCGAGGGGATGCGGTTGCGGGGGAGGCCGGAGGCGGGGGTCGTGGGGTCGTGGGCGGGGTCGAGCGACCGAGAAAGGGGCGGGGTCGTGGCCGAAAACGAGGGGGGGGGGGGGTCGTGCGGCGGAGTCGGGGGCGGGGGATCGTGGGGGAAGAGGGGTTTCTGTGTAAGGGTCGGGTCGGGTCGGGTACGGGTCGGGTCGGATTCGACCCGTTAGGACGGGTTGGGTTGGTTCATTTTGGGTTGGTTTAATCTGGTTTAATAAAAAATAGGACTTTTAGCTAATTAAAAATATTTTTTGAGCCCAATAAATTCTAGAAAAATTACACAACATGCAATAATTAATTATACACCCAAAAATATATAATTTTTATAATATTTTAATACTTAATTTAATACATAAAAATATTAATCCCTGAAGGACATTTATATTAATTAATTAAAATTCACAGAAAATCCAGAAATTTATTTTAAATTTTTTTAAAAATAGGTTGTTACAACTTTCGTACTCCGTCCACGTCCACCACCTGCCGCATGTCCGCTAAATCAAACTTTGAGCGAATCCCACAATGGTTTCGCCTCCGCAAAATAGGGTATTGTCTTCTTCACCGAAGACTCGATACTATGCAAAATCTACTACACAAGAATCGATTGGATGCAATACCAATCCTCCAATTGATCATTCTTCGAAGGTTTATTGATAAACCCATCAACAAACCCAAATTTTTGTCGAACCCGTAGAGAAAGCCGAATTGATCTCGACCATTCTTTATAATTCTCTCTATGAAACACCACTTTCGTAATTGTATTACCTGTATTGTCATTAGAAACAAGGTAATACGGGAATGTGGGATCGATCCGCGATGTCGCCGGTGTAGAAGTCCCGCTGCCGCTCGTCATGTTGCCATCGCCGCTCGACATACCGCCGTCGTCGCCCTCGCGAGAGAAAACGTGTCATAGCCGTCAGGCTCTGATACCATGTGAAGAAGTAATAGGAGATAATATTCTAGGTATTTCATTCATCATGATATTACATATATATACATCCACATATCAACTTGGGGCCTAAGTCATATAGCCAATCACCATAAATACAATTTAATATAATTTAATCCCAATACCCCAATCACCATATATAGCTTGCCAATCACCATATATAGCTAATCACCATAAATGTAATTTAATGATACAATTTAATCCCAATTAATATATATGAAGTTATTTTTTTTGGGACCTTCTGGTTATATATATATATATATATATATATATATATATATATAAAGTGGTACCCTGTGGTGTGGTCTATTGGGAAGACCACGAGTGGGTGGATGGGTGGGGCAGGGTAGGAACCTTTGCGCCAAATATATATATAATATATATATATATATATATATATATATATATATATATATATATATATATATAATATAAATATAAAATAAGCTAAGAAAGGGTATAAGATGGATTTTAGAATCCAAATAAATGAATTTGAAATTGAGTGTTAGTAGATCTCCATCAGAAGAGTATTTAAATTTTTTACATTAGTAAAATAATATGGATTTGATTTGAAAAGTCTAATTATTGTTAGAACAAAAATGCTATTTGTCACCAAAATTTTTGGGTGATAACATCTCCTATTATGTGGCATCATGATATGATAGTTGACATGACAAATTTTAATATTAACATTAATAGAAGTAATAAAATTAAATTAAAATTAAAATTAAAATTAAAATTGACATTAAAATTAAAATTGACATTAACGTTAGTATTAGTATTAATATTAATATTAATATTAATATTAATATTAATATTAAAATTAACATTAATTTAATATTTACATTAACATTAAGTTTTTTTTTTGGATGATTAGTTTTTGGTTAAAATTTGCCATATCAGCTTTCATGTTAGATGTCAGATAATGGAAGATGACATAATATAAAAATTTTGGACGACGAATAGCAGAATTGTTGTTAGAACCTATCAACTCTTACTATAAATGACATAAATAATAATCCTTTCTTTCTCAACCCATATTCATGATAAAATTATAATTTCAACATATTAATTATAAAGAAAAATAATAATAATGTCATGTGTCATTATGTTTTTGTGGACCCGAGATCCAGATCCAACTTTGTTTCACACGAACAGTACGAGAATTCCAATCCGAATCCAACATTGGATATGTAAAGCCCATGTCTCGAAATTATATCACATAAAATAGGTGAACTTTGAGTCCATATAAATCTTATCCGACTTCAACCTACCTAACTCGTTTTCCATCATGCAAAAATAATTAAAATACAATTATCGTGTAATATTGTACTCTTTTTTTACAATTTATGGAGAAATACAAATTTTCATGAATGTGTAGGGTATGGTACTTTATAAATAACTTTTCCAAAGCTTATAAGAGTATAATCTGGTAAAAAATTGGGACTTATAAGGCAAATGGATCCATGTTTGGTTATAAAGTATGCAAACAATTATCAACTTTAATAATTATTATTTTGTAAATTTGAGTTAATTAATATAGTGTTTATCTTATATCCAAAAGTTACAAAAATTTGAAATCCCAGTTGACAACAAAGATTTCAAATTTCTTTGGTAGAGCAGATTTCATGATGCAAATGACAATTATTGGATCCCAAAATCATGCTCAAATGATAGTCCTCTGAATTTTGAAATCCAAATCCAAAATAGATTATTAAATGCCCATTGACTAACCCCTCTAAGTGGTTTATTATTATTTTAACTTATAAATAGATGAATTTATTTTTTTAGAAATAAATACATTAACAATGATTTATAGGCAGCCCTAATTTCAACACTATAACAATGATAACACATGGAGTTCATTATGGGGAGACACATTGCCATATTGCCTCGCATTGCACCACAAATAAAGCCTTTGTGTGTGTTGTCCACAAGATTGGTTCAAGTGCCTCTTTTTGAACACTTCCAATGCAAGCCTTCTCCATGAATAAAATTGTTCCAACCACCACCTTAAATTTATCAAAAAGCATACTTCCCTTCAAGCCGAAATACTAATTGTATACAATAAATATTTAAATATAAAATGCCGTATTAAAGTTCAACAGAATCCAAGAACAATATTAGCATGAATCAAGGATTCTAAAGTTGTAATGATAAAACTAAGGTTCTCAACTCAAAGTAAGATCAGTTGAGCAAATTAATTAGCACCAATCAATTATTGATGACGTGATGAATGTCGAAATACGCAACATATGTGCCCCATGGTGTAAGTGGGTGTACAAAGAAGAAAGTAACTATGAGAAAGAATCTTGATGTGGTTTGACGCAATGGCCTACATGAACCGACCAAATAAATCACGGTCAATGATGAAATGATGTTACTATCTACAAATTCTTCTTCCTCTTCTTCTACGTCTCCTTTTTCCTTTTATTTAAACATTCATCGTGTATGGAAACTAAAATATGAAAACATTTATATCTTTCAAACTAAAGGGTTACAAAAAAATAATAAAAAAAAACAATTACCATCAGTTAACCTAACAGTTTCATTTGCAAGAGGTCTAAAACGTGTAAATCTATGAAGTGCATTTCTTGAAGATATTTTTGTATTCCAGAAAGCCTAAATCCATATACATTTTATGTTTGTTTGAAACATCTTGAAACATGGAAATGTTGGAATTCAAAAACGTGCACAACGAATATTTTAAAAGTCAATTACCGAAATACTACCACAAAGATGTCAGACAAGAAGATATTACACAAGAGCCAAGATGGATCACACATGTATGTGGGGACTTCGTCACTCGAACAAATCTTAATCTCTGTTAACAATAATAAGAAGGATACAATGCATATATTGCTTTCTTTGTTCCAAGAACCAATCTCTTATAAATCTCAAGAAGAATTACAACGAGATCACACAAATCTCCAACCCCAAATAGAATCTCATCTAGTAGCGATTATATACCAAATCGATGTTGGTGTCGAACTCCCTGATCCAGCAGACGACTCTTTGAACATATCCCTTCCCTTCATCTCTTTTGAAGTGTAAGGACCTACAAGCGAGAAAATATCTCTTTGTCGAATTTGGTTGATATTATCCTTGAATCTTCTCAATGAGAAATACAATAAGAATAACCTCCTTAGCCTCTATTAATAGGGCTATGAAAAATCGGCTTAGGCCCTAAGTTAGATATCATGCAATCATGACCGTCTAAACATAGAGCCAACAACCTAAAACAAGTTGAAATCTTGTACTGCGTAAAATACATAGTATTGCATATTGCCTGTATGTTGGTAGTATGCATGATGCACATGTTTTATACCAAACGATTCTGGACATTTCTTGTAGTCTTTGGTATACCTTTAGTATACCACCGGGATACTGGTGCTACTATTCTGGCTCAAATTAAGACTTAATCTAGTAGAAACTAATCCACCATATTTGTCGTAATTTTCATCGACTCTCAACGATGTTCTAGAGTGTTATCTGCCTCAAAATCAGGATGATTCCCAAAAAACTACCACTCTAGTTGATGAGATTGTGTTGGCTCCGCGGGTCCTAAATAAGACTCCATGATTGTCGTTCCACGACAGTTCCTACTTCCATTCATCACAAACTCGAATTCCTCAGGCTGCTCAACACCTCATATATTTTCCAGCTTCTCAACCACCAAGTAGATGCTAACTACCATGTGTAGCACCTTTCTAATAGATGGGATCTCCCTGAGATTAATAGCTTGAGCAAGATCGAAGTCCTTGACTACCAACCTCACCGCGAGTCTCGGCTATCTGTCTTTGACTTATGTCTTCCACTGGATTGTGTTTTCATTTCAACAACTTTTTCTTTCTTGACTGGACCAACCATGTAGATGTTGCAGTTTTTACGAGATTCAACCTCTTGAACCAGACCACCATCATGACCGATATGAAAGCTCCCCATACACCAGTATCCTCAAGAAGAGAAACATTATGTGAAGTTCAAAAAATACATTTTGTGCTGAATAACTTCTAGACATTTCTTACAGTTTTTGGGTATACCGCCAGTATATAATCGATATACTAACGCTACTCTTTTGGCTCCAACCAAGCCCCAACCTACCTGCAAACAATCCACCGTCTTTGCTGTAACTTCAAGAATGTTTCAAATTGAAATGTAGGAGATTTGTTTATTATAATACAAAATTATAAGGGACTACTCCGAAGAGTGTTTACAATGAAATATTCTAGGAAGTTATGTGTTCTAAGGAAGTTTATCGATGAAAGCCTTCTCAGCGTGTGACCACTTTGTTCCATTAATGATACGACGACGAGATGTAGATGTTCTTTTGCCTTGCTTGTGAGATTACGACCAATGACTTCAAAATACTTGCAGTTGATATTCGAAGTCTATGAGATTTCCGTAAGAGCTCTCCAAAGAGACTATCAAGGTGTTCAAACCATCTTTTAGTCCTTTAACTTTGCTCTTGGAAGAGAAACAAGTATGTTGTGGGCAAGCTAATTAATAATTTTGGAGCAAGAGATGGTATGATCTCTCGTTAAGCTTTTGCCATATAGGCGAATGAGTACTTTCTCCTGTTCAGATGTTTCCAACCTCGGGGACACTTCATACCAACCTTCGTAGGACTAGCACACTAGTGCTTAGAGATAATTGGGGACGCATGTGAGTACTCTTCTTCAAAGAAGCTAAAAGGCTAAGATGATGACCTCTCATGATCTCTTCTACTCAAAGAACAAAACCCTTAGAATCAGGAACCGAAACTACTTATGGCCAACGTTGCAAAGGGCATTAAAAGGAACCGATGATCTCTTCAAATTAAGTCTCTTGTGGTCTCTTCTAACCAACTAAGAAGAAGAATAATGACCCTTCTTTCAACCCATCATAGGGCTATTTATAGAGCTACTAGGGGTATAAATGTCCTATAAAATTCCAGGTATAAAATTATTTGCTGTAATGACCAATGGCAAGGTTACAAGTGTCATATCCCAATCATAAAATATGCGAGACTAAGCCACGTGGCAATGGTCAGCTAATACGACTGCAGATGGGTTCAACCCTATGAAACCAACATGAGCATATTTCGTTGTATAAAAGTTAACTCCAGTCCACAACTTATCACGAACTACACCCGGAATAAGGGCACAAGTACGTGGGTATGTCCAGCCTACGCCGCAGCATCGGTGGTAGAACACTATCTAGGTCAAATATACTATCTAATCATCTCACACAATATATATATAACCTGTCAATGATTTCTCAACTTCATACAGAGGACAAGATGATAATGATATGGAATTCCATACTCAATCACAATAAAACTAGAGGAAGATAATGATACGATATTAAATAGAAAAATAGAATCATAAAGTCACAACTACAACCAAATCCAAGTCTAAATAGTCTATCAACAAACACAATGAATATTAAATACATATAACACGCCAAATGTCTAAGCTGAAGACATATCCAGTACAGAAACTAGTAAATGAAACTAAGGTATCTAGTGACACCGACTAGTCCTCCCAGTAATCACTCCTGAATGTCAGGGCCCAAGGTCGCCACTCTCTCCCGTGGTCTGTAATACGTTTGTTTGTGGTATTAAACGAAAGAATGAAAAATGTATTCAGGATGGGGTTTATACGAAACCCGCCTTCTTTGGTTTACAAACAAACTTGTACAATTTGATCCTATACGAGGATATGGGAGTACAATTTATTTAATCTGGGTATAAATTGCTATAGGTGTCTGATCTGCGGTCGATCACTTTAGCCCTTGGACTACACGATGTTGAAGAAGTGCCGTGGAAGACAGGATGCAGCTTCGGAGGTTGCGAAGGAGGGTGGATGCACGATGCTGAAGGTCGTCGCTCCCTATTCCTTGCCTGAGCTCTGTATTCTTCTCTCTCTCTCTCTGTCTCTCCCTCTTGATCTCCGGTTCGGTGACCTTGTTCGATCCTTCTTTCAAAGTTTCGAGCTTTGATCTGATATTGGTATTCTTGGCCAAATTTTCTGACCTGGGATCTGATATCGGTTTCTTGACCAATTTTTCGACCTTGTTCTCCATTGACAGGGGCCTCTATTTATAGAGTCTTTGGTGACAGCGACCACTCCGTTGGTATAGCAACCGAGGAGTGGACAGTAGAGCACCCTTTTACACAACGGTTAAAGTAACCAATGCCTGCGTAATAATGACCTTTTGAGTGAGCAAGTGACGCGCGTCCAACTAAGGGGACGAAACGCGTATATCTGCTGCGGAGATCACGGCGTAGAAGCCACGTAGGTAGGTATCCCTTGTGTAGAAGAGGTTGGCGTAGAAGCCAAATGTCTGTCACCTTGGCGTAGAAGCCAAATAGGCATAGAAGCCGAGTAGGCGTGGAAGCCGAGCAGGCATAGAAGCCGAGTAGTCGTAGAGACTGAGGGGGCGTGGAAGCCGAGCAGGCATAGAAGCCGAACAGGCATAGAAGCCGAGTAGGCGTGGAAGCCGAGCAGTCGTAGAGACTGAGGGGGCGTGGAAGCCGTAGGAGCACAAATCCTGAATGGGCGTAGAAGCCGCTGCGTACCGTGCCAGGGTGCTGATGTGGACGTCTTTAGCCGGAATTACGGCTTTTGGAGATCAAATCTTTGGCAGAGATTTGCCATCATCCTGTGCATTAAATGCGGAGACGTGCCTTGAGGGGAAACTGTCACCGCTCTGTACGTTTTGACGGAGGGACGTGCCTTGAGGGAACATTGTCACCGCTCTGTGCATTTTGACGGAGGGACGTGCCTTGAGGGGACACTGTCACCGCTCTGTGCGTTTTGACGGAGGGACGTGCCTTGAGGGGACACTGTCACCGCTCTGTGCGTTTTGACGGAGGGACGTGCCTTGAGGGGACACTGTCACCGCTCTGTGTGCTTTGGCGGAGAGACGTGCCTCGAGCCCTGTACGAAGCACAGCTTTTGACGTGGCAGGCGGTTTGTCTTCTGCGGAGCGTAAAATAGCCCATGTTTGCCTGTGTAAAACAAGGCAGCGTGTTCTCTTTGCACGCGAAAGAGCGGTTTACGCCGGGAGATTTTAGTAAGCGCCGGTTTGGTGATATTTTAACCAAATCCTCTGCATTAAATGCTGAGATCCGCCATCATACTATGGAGCGCGTCCCGAGGGGTCTGCCCCCGTTCCCAGCCGTCGTTTGGGTAGCTGTGCAACACTTTTTGTCAGGAGTCAGAGGTCAGGTTTACTGCGTGACTGGACAGTTTCTTTTCGGGAATACGAAGCGTTCCTCGTACGCTTTAACGCTGCTTTGAGAGCGGCTGGATTTTACGCCATGGAGGCGATGAAGAACCATATTTTACGCTGGATGGCTCTGAAGGCCTCTGCTTACGCTGCTCTGTATCAAGACGCTGCATAGATCTTCCAAGCGTTTTTTTTCATGCTTCTACAAGACCCCCTTCAAAGCTTTTAAATTCCTTGAAATTTGAAACGCTTTGAATGAAGCATGAACGGCCCCTCGTAACTCGAAACGTTTCTGAATGGAGCGTTGAAACGGTCGATGCTGACTTTATGGCGGATTTATTGGGGACCGCTGTGATCTCTTTTGCCTATAAAAGGCTGGGGGGTGAACCTGTCTTCACCACATTCCCATTTGTTATGCAGAGATGATCGCCGGAGTTCGTCGGATCGATCTGAGGAAGAAGGAGATCATGTTCTTCCAGCATGTAGGGAGCCGTAAAAGACGGCGTCTTCGAGCAAGTGTCCACTGCAACGATGGATCATGGAAGGACATCTTAGCCTCCCTTGCTCGGGATAATCAGCAACTTTGTATGGCGTTGCCCCAGGAGAGAGGAAGGGTCGTATTGGCCCACAGCGGCTGGCATGCTGTGTATCTTCCCCTGAGATCCCCGCGGACGAGATTAGACAAACTGTAATCTATCGTCCCCAATCGAGTTGGGCTTAAAGAAG
Source organism: Iris macrosiphon (assembly GCA_036927795.1). Lineage (NCBI taxonomy): Eukaryota > Viridiplantae > Streptophyta > Magnoliopsida > Asparagales > Iridaceae > Iris > Iris macrosiphon. The sequence continues at coordinate 106,403,007 of JAYESA010000016.1, read as the reverse complement.
CCTCAACTGGATCGGCCATGGCGAATGGAGGATCTTCTTGTTCATGACTGTGGTAGTCGATGAACAGCCCTCGAAGAAGAGGAAGACCTTCACCCATGTGAGAACCTGTCAGTACAGCTTCTGGGCGATCTTCGGACGATGATGGGGGGACTCCTTTGTAGATGGAGTTTCCCTCATATGTAACCATGAGAAATAGAGAAAAACCCTTGTAGATTGGATTTCCCTCATATGTAATCATGATTTTAATCTTTAATAAAATTATCTTCTTCTCCATATGATCGTCTTGCCATACGTTGCTTGTGAAGTCTGAATATGTGCAACTTCGACACGTCTGAATCTTTACGCTGACTCTGATAGAAAGAGTATTAGGCCCTGTCCTTTATGCATAGCGGATAGTCCATAGAACGCTGCTGAGCACTTTGAACATTTAGAACTGTCCTGTTGCTAGGACTGCGTAGAATTTCTGAACTGTTGCCTCTCTGATGAGCGGAATTTCATTTTGTTCAGAATTCGTCTTCAAGAATGATCTCTCAAAACTCCCTTGGAACAGGGTCGAGGTTTTTGGCTGTCAAACTGAGCTGCCACTTTGATAGACGAGATGTTAAGACTGGAATCTGGATAAACCTCCAGTTTTCTGGACCCGAGAGGAGTAATTTCTCAATGTTTGAACTCTGCATACTTCGGGTACTTGGGGATGCTTTGGGTCAAGAACGAGTATCTTCTGTGTGAACTCTTTGCACTTGACCGCCTTGGGGACTGTTTGGATATGCGGAAAGTCGTGGAGCGGGAAATCATGTCTGTAGCCTCTTGAGCGTAAAACACCATCGAGCGTGAAATCGTAAACTTGTGGTTCCTGAGCGTGAAGTCGTAGGTTTGTTGCCTCTCGAGCATAGAATGCTACCGAGCACAAAGGCATCCGGGCAAGAAAAACCATAGACTTGTAGCTGTCGAACGTAAAGCCGTTAGATTCGTAGCTGTCGAGCGTAGAAAAGCTCCTTTAGCGTAGGACTGTAGATCTGTAGCCTGTGAGCGTAGAACACCATCGAGCGTGAAATTGTAGACCTGTGGTTCCTGAGCGTGAAGTCGTAGGTTTGTTGCCTCTCGAGCATAGAATGCTACCGAGCACAAAGGCATCCGGGCAAGAAAAACTATAGACTTGTAGCTGTCGGACGTAAAGCCGTTAGATTTGTTGCTGTCGAGCGTAGAAAGCTCCTTTAGCGTAGAACTGTTTGATTTATAGCTCCTGAAAAGAAAATTTCTTCGAGCGTGAGGTTTGCGATCTGTTGCTGCTGAGCGTAAACTGAGCGCCACCGAGCTTGAGATCGTCGATTTGGTATCTGCTGAGCGTAAAGTCGTAGGTTTGTGGCCTCTCGAGCATAAAAGCTACCGAGCACAAAGGCATCCGGGCGTAAAACCATAGACTTATAGCTTGCGAGCATAAAACCGTAGATCCGTTGCTGTCGAGCGTAGAAAGCTCATTTAGCGTAGAATACGCTGAACCGTCTTGCACGAAAAAACCTTTCGAATTTGCTGACTGTCCGTCTTCCAAGGGTAGTGGGCTGACGTAGCATCCAATCATAATCAACTATTAATTGCGAGATTTGGTTAGGGTCTCGAGGGGTTCGTCCGAGGATTCGAGGAGTCGACCCGGACTGTATATATATCCCCAGCTTCTGGAAAGAAAAACTTTTTATCTGTCTTTTGCGAAAGAGAGCTTTCGACTGTTCGAGTTTTTCTTCGTTCTTTCTCCGAGCACTTCGAGTCTTTCAGAAATGGCGCCGAAACAGACCCCCTCCGCTAAGGGAAAGAGCATAGGTTCTTCTTCTCATTCTTCTGTCCCGGCGAGGGAATCTCTGGTCGGGCAAGGTGAACTTCCCTCTGAGGGGAGCATCCCGCCGACGACTAGCGCTCCCGGCTTTAGAGGTAGAATTTTTTGGGATGACACAAACGATGAAAAATCCTTCGCACACGTTGAACGTGACTGCGCTAGGTCGTCTTCTATGCTGATAGCCTCTTTTGAGGAAGTTGACGCACGGAGGCATTTTTATCTTTTACGCCCACATTTCTAATGTGTCAGCGTAAAGACTCCGTATTTTCGTAGCTCTGGGCGTAAATAGCTCGGGCTACCGAAAATTGGCGTATTTCGTAAAATTTGAATTTTACGTTTGTGGAGGAGACTTCCGGCGTAAGGTGACCAAATTTGTACAATCTTGGCGTAAAGCACAGACTGTCGTTTCCTTGGTCCGTGTGTTTGTGCCAGACTTGTAATGACATATCTTCTTTGCATTTATCTTGCAGTTGATCTGGGTGAGTCCCCATTGGCTGAGGTGATGGGCTCCGCTGCGGGGATGCTGCACTCGAACTATCTGGAGGATCTGTCCCATGTGGCATTTCCCATCTCTGGACCCCAGTATCCTGAGGGAAGGGAGCTCCTGATATCGGCCCAGGGTGAGCGAATGCTGTTGAGTATGATCAACGGCGAACCCTTGGTACGTGTAGATGGGGAGCAGTACATAAAGCCGGCTTTCCTTTTTGGGGACATGATTGATAAACAGTCCCAGACGAAGCCCAAGAGGGAGCCTTGGGTTTTCTCTGCCGGGGATTTGATCTTGTACCTGCCGACAATGCCGAGGGATTATCCCATCTCGGCCTTCTCCCATGCGACGCATCCCAGGAAGATGTCTTGGAAGCTGACTCCTGATCTTCACGGGAAGCCGGGGAAGATCTTTCATCTGAAAGGCGCTGACCAGGGGTCGTTTGTTAGTCGCCCTTCTGGCGTTGTGACGCTGTTCCGAGGACTGTGCCCGGGCAGTATTCCAAGTGAAGATAGCTCGGTGATCCAGCCGGTCCAATTGCCGACCTTCTGCAACGACTTCATGGGTCGAGGTGGGGTATATCCCAAGGAGAATCCTCAGTGCAATGGGTGGATCGCCCCAACGAACTCCCGATGGAGATGCCTAGTTGACTGGGCCTTAAAGCACTTCCAGAGAGAGTTGGAGGGCATTGGACTATATGCCGCTGTGAGTGCGACGAGCGTCGGGCTGCCTCCGAACCCTAATTTGTTCCTGGCACTGATGGAGCGGTACATTCCGCTCACCGGGACCTTCGCCACTCCACTAGGGGAGTTGGGGTTGGCCCTTCATGAGATGGCAGTTGTCTCGAGACTGCCGATGGGGGATATCCCATATGAAGAGTACGTTCCCACCAACCGGGAGTTGGGGGATTTGGACCCTCGGGTGGCGGAAGTATATCAGGAGCTGATGTGTCAGTACTTCGCGTGCACCACTTTTTATAACGAGCCTTCTGATTTGGCTCACACCACCAAGTGGATGTCTTACCTCTTCTTCCACCGAGCCAGGGCCGCCAGGTCGGAGAAAGCCTCGGGTGGTAAGAAAGAGCCCGTAAACTGCTTGGGCGTCCTCAGTGCCCAGGTTGTGGAGACTCTTATGGAGGAGGCTGAAGCTCCGGATCAGATTCTTGTGGAGGGGGTAGGAAAGTACCCGGAAGGCACTAAGGCCTGTAGTTACTTGAGGCGTTGCCGCAGGCCTTTGTCTAAGGAGGCCCAGCTGGCTGGTTTCCTCTCCATATGGCTGCGTCAAGTAGTGGTGCCGGGCACCGCGTCCGCGGACCGCATTCACCGCAATATCCTGTGGCCGGCAGTGCGCCTGGTATTTGGGGCAAGACTGGGCTTGCTTCCTGCCATGGTGTGCCGTATACAGGCTGGCCTGAGGGCCATGACAGATGGGTTGCTCGTTGATGAAGCTCGGCGGGAGAGCTTTCCTAGGGTGGAATTACCATACTTGTACTTGATGGGATGGTTAATTCTCCATAATTCCCGGGTTATGTCACCCGGTTCCGGTAGCAGCTCAGGGGGTATATTCCTATTGAATTACAGGGATTTCTCCTGGAATGTGAATACAGTTTTAGACTGTCGGCTGGTTTTGAACCTCAGCCATGGCTGGAAGATCCTTTGTACTCTTCCTCCTGTGCATCGCAACCAGTCAGGGCTGTGGCTCGAGGATTCAGGTCGAGGGAAGACCGTTCTTTCTCCGGAGGCGTTTAATTGGTTGGTCTGTATTAGACCTTTCCATCTGCTGTATAGGAGCGAAGACCATTGCTTCTTCGAGCCCTACCTGCCCAGTCGGTTCGCCAGGCAGTTCGGGTACGACCAGTTGCATGTGGGCAACGCCGTCACCAGCTTCAGGTCCAGGGGTGGACTCATTGATGGAGCTAGAGGGTGGCGATATTTTATCATGGGTTGTACGGGGGCAATTTTTATCGTGCCGGTCGTTACAACCTCCACGGAGCTGCGCATCCTTCACTCCTACGCCCAGTTTTATATGGCGGTTAACACTTTCCACCGCGATTTCGACAGGCGTGGAGCTTCAGGGTGCCTTCTGCCAAGCCTGGGGGAAGGGTCGAAGTCCCCTCGGTTTCTTCTGACGAGGGGGAGGAATCTGGTACTCCGGATGAGCCTCTGGTGTCGTTGCCGAGGTGTGTAGTGCCTCTGCCGGCGGGGGCTCTGGTAGTCTCTTCCGGGAAGCGACGGGCTTCTGCTCCGAAGGAAGCTTCCCTTCGTAAGAGGAGGAAGGAGACGGTTGCTCGTCCTCTCCGTATTCCTGGTGTTGAGGTTCCCGGGAATGAGCCTGCATCTCCCTGTATCAGGGATGATTCTTTGGCCGGAGGTTCCTCGCCTTTCAGAGGGGGACCTTCTACAGTTCTGGCTGGCGGCGCCGGAGAGTCCTCGCTAGAGGCTGCTGTCGCTGCGGCTGCTCCAAGCAGCGGAGCGGGATTGCCTGCGTGGCCCCAACAGATGGGAGAATCTTCCCTGAGGTCAGTAGCGGGCGGAGTTACTCCTGCGTTAGCGAGCGCGCTTAGCGAGACTCCGGCTGATGAACCTCGACCGCGACTCGGGGAAGGCTTGACCGAACTCTTGGCGATGTCGGTCGGCCCACCTCCTTCTCCAGGTATGACAGTTCGTATCGCGTTATTAAGGCATGGCTTAGCTACATCTGCTGCAGATGCGTCGTATATGCCGTTGGCTCCGGGTAAATGTCGTTTCAATGTCTCCTCCTAGGAGGATTACCACTGTATTTGACATTTTGCTTTCTTGTCCTCTTTTTCAGGGGATGACGTCCACGGGGAGCATGGCGTTGAAGCGCCTTCCGGCTTTGTTCTGGCTCCTAGCGGTGACGTGGAGGCGCCGGATTTTGAGGCAGGAGTGTCTTCGGGGGCTAGCTCGCCCGGGGAGGTTTCGTCGTCTCAAGGGGAGGACGAACCTGTCATCGTAACCTCGCCTGTTGCGAGTATGCCAATGACTTCGATTGTCGCCATCGCACCTTCTTCGGGCGTGCCTCCTGTTGAGGCGGCGGTGGCTACCTCGTCTGCAATTGTGGCCGCTCCGGACGCTCAGTCGGGTTTAGTCGCGTTGATCGAGCAGCATTCCAGCCTCGTCTACACTAGCTTAAAGACGATGATACCGATGGTGTTGGCGAAGAACCTTGACTTCGAGCTCCTGAAGAAGACTTCTCAGCTTTCGATCGAGGTTGTCAGGGGGCTTGGCAATCCTGGAGTGGCTGACGCTCTGGAGGCGGTGGTTAATGGTTTAGAGCAACCCATTAACGAATACTTGCAGCGGACTGAGGGCAGCCTTGATGCTGATGTCCAGGCTCGGTACGACCTCATGTCTGAGCGGTTCGCTACAAAGCTTGAAAGCCTAGACAACTCTATCCAGACGCATAAGCTGGAGATGGATAGGAGAAGAGCTGTTGTGGAAGAAGCCCTTGCCGTTGAGATGCAGTGTCGATCCGAGCATGAAGGGAATGCGGCGAGGGCCTCCAAGCTGCGGGAAAAACTTGCTCGGGCAGAGGAGTGGGCTTCCCAGTCGTTGGCAGGTTTGGAGGTAGCGACTGGTCGACTGAGCGAAGCGCGACGGGATCTGGACCGTGCGGAAGCTGCCCGTATGGGCTGTCTTCGGGCAAGGGCTAATCTGACCCTTACGCATACTCCGGAGGCACGGCTGGAGCAGGCTCGCGCCGATGCTTTGGCCCTTAGGAATGAGAGGATAGCTGCACTGGAGCGGCAGATTCATGGCCTGATTACTCTGCCATCTTGATGTACCCCTTCCTATGTAATTCTGCCTTCTTCGGGAATAAATAACAGCGACTCTTTTCTGACTGTTCGTGGACCCATCATTTCGGAATATAAATGACAGGTTAGGTGAGAGTGATATCAAAGGTAGTATGGACGTGATAAACTCTCGATAAACTTCTTAGCGGGACATATCTATTCAGAGGTCATGCGGACATGATAGAGTGTAACCCAACTAATTATGTTTTTGGAAGTAGTTTTGTCAGAATCGAGGTCCTTGCTATTTTCCTCTTTGAGCAGGAGAGATTAGGCATAGTACCTTTTCAGGAATTTGCCATTGATAGGAGCCATTAACAGATCTCCGTTGGGCTGGGCTATCCTGTAGGCGCCGTTTGAGAACGTTGTCTCGATCACATAAGGGCCTTCCCATTTGGGCTGGAATTTGCCTTTACTTCTGTGAGTTAGAATCATCGGCCTTCTCACGGCTAGAACTAGCTCGCCGACTTTGAACACTCTTTCCTTTACTTTATGATTGAAAGCTTTGGAAATGCGTGCTTGGTAGAGCGTGATGCGCTGCTGAGCTTGGAGGCGTTTCTTGTCTAATCCTTCCAGCTCTTGGAGCCTCAACAGGTCATTCTTTTCTCGAGTCAGCTCACTAGTCACGGCTATTCGGAGCGACGGGATCTGGATTTCGATAGGAAGGACCGCCTCGCTTCCGTAGACTAGTGAAAAGGGGGTACAACCTGTTGGTGTCCGTACCGTTGTGCGGTATGCCCAGAGACATTCGCCCAGCTTCTCGTTCCAGTCTCTTTTGTTTGAAGAAACGAACTTCTTCAGGAGTTTGACAATGGTTTTGTTGAAGGCTTCTGCCAAACCATTAGCAGCTGAATAATATGCCGTAGAGGCAATGTTGTGTATCCGGTTATTATCGCAAAACCGATGAAACGCTTGGCTGATGAACTGAGGTCCATTGTCGTGGATTATCCTTCGGGGAATCCCAAAGCGATAAATGACATGGTGCTTGATGAAGCTGATTACGTCAGACGCCTTTACTTCAGCCAGAGGGATTGCTTCGGCCCATTTGGAAAAGTAATCTGTGATGGCCAGTATGAACCGGTGGCCTCTGGAGGAAGACGGATGAATGGGCCCAACGATATCCATACCCCAGGCTTCGAAGGGCCAGGATACAATCGTAGGATGTAGATATTCAGACGATTGATGTATGAAGTCTGCATGGACCTGGCAGGCCCTGCATCGTTTTGCATAGCTGATCGCGTCTGTGATCATAGTGGGCCAGTAATAGCCCATTCTCCTGATGCGGTCCTGCAGCTTAGGACCGGGCTGATGCGCTCCGCATACGCCGTCGTGAGCTTCACGGATAATCTGCTGTGCCTCAGCGCCAGCGAGACATCTTAACAGCAGTCCGTCGTAGGTCCGGCGATACAGGTATTGTGAAGATGCATCGAAGTAGAAGCGTAACGATCGTCTCTTGACGGATACTGCTTCTTTGGGGTCCTCTGGCAAGATTCTATATGCCACAAAATCTATGAAGGGACTCGTCCAATCTCTTGTAGGAGGATCGGCGTTTACAGCGTAGCTGCGTTCTAGGTGACAGCTGTTCTTCACACAGAATAAATCTCTGTTAAGAAGGATTACCGAATCCTGTCTTCTTATAGGGGTGGCTAAGTCCGCAGCTAGGCTGGCCAGGACATCAGCTTCCAGATTCTGAGATCGAGGTACATGCTCTAGGAAGAACCCTTTGAACGTCATGGCTATCTCGACCGTTGCTTGGTGATAGGGGATGAGGTCTGGATTTCGGACTTCGTATATCCCCCTGACTTGGTTGACGATGAGCAGAGAATCGCCGAAAGCTTCCAGGGATTCCACCCCCAGCTCTTTAGCGACTTGGAGCCCGATTAGCAGGGCGTTGTATTCTGCCACATTGTTGGAGCAGGGCTCGCTAAGAGAATATGCTCGGTAGATGACGAGCTGACCTGGAGTAACTAGGACGACTCCTACTCCTGAAACGATATTTTCCTTAGGACCGACTCTGGAGGCGCCATCGAAGAATAGTTGCCATACGTCACTTTCTCTTACAAAATTACATTCCGCAACTTCATCGGGGATATCTTCGTATAGTTTGGAGGTCTCCGGGATTGGATGAGCTGCTAGGAAGTCGGCCAGTGCTTGGCCTTTGATGGACTTCTGTGGGACGTAGACCATGTCATATGGCGTCAGTAGCATTGCCCAAGTTACGAGTCGGGAGTTAATGTCACGCCCCAGTCCCAAAATACCGTGGGACCAGACGCGTGGCAACGGCCAGCAGTACGCACCGATGGACCAACTCAATATAATGGATCCATCAGGGCATACTTAAGCTGTAAAACAAGTCTACGACAATCATGGCACAACTAATCTCATCCACACAAGATATAAAATATGATCCACAGAATCAATAAAGAATGTAAATCATCAGCAAGTCTCACAAAGTACTTCGGGGAAAAACCCGATAAATATCTAGTACAATGGTTCATCTGACCAGAATATAAAAGACTGAAATAAATAATAAAAGCTGAGCATAAACATGGATGCTCAAGAGAAGTCTTCAGCTAAGACCTCGTCCTCAGATGGTGGTACAACTCCTGGATCAGCTCCTGCTCCAGTCCCGTAGATCTCGGGATAAACCACGTCTGTAAAATCTGGGGAACAAAATCCGGATCCAGGTCCTCAGGGGACATAGCAAGGTACAAGAAAGCTCATGCCAATAAATACAGATAAGCAGTGCAGCAATATATAACTAAATGAAACAATGGGGTAAATATGTAACCATCTAAGTGTAAATGCAAGTGAGAGCATCACTAGTCTCAGGCTGAGCCACTACAAGCTCTGTGTCGGGGAGCCGGTAGCGGTAATAACCGGTAGTGGGTCAGGCTCTGCTACGAGAACCTGCGACCTCTCAATAATAGAAGATATACATAAATACAGCCTGTAGCCTGTGTGTCTCTCCCCACCCAATGTAACCACGCAAATCATGACCACAACGTCTCATGCCCATGTCAAGCGCGATCATAGCTAAATGCAACCAGTCATAAGTATCTAATAATATAATGTCCATGTCCTGTATCCTATACAGAATCACCACGAATATCTCGGGAAAATCCTGTCTCATGAATAGTGTCAAGTGTCCTGGGTCATATGGTACTTGATAAGACAAGTACGAGAATATAAAGTGTCACGGATGTCCATCTCTAGATGACCGTACCCAACACTGCGTACAGTGTCGGCACCCGACTGATAATCGGACGCTAAGTACGTCACACGGTCCTAGGTTGAGCATGCACAGCAATATATATAAAACAAGGAAAATAGATAACTAAACTGCAGAGTTTGGCAAGGTACACTTGCCTGATGTCCGAATATCAACAACTGTCCTGGTATCTGTGGATCCGGTGGGAACTACTCCAAAAGCTGTAATAAATATCACCAACAGTCTCAGAAGATGTCAAATAGCTGGAAATGCCTGTCCTTACGTCCAATTTGGACACAGGGGCAAAAAGGTCATTTTTGGGCCAAAGCGAGTTCCATATGTGGGCCCACTTTGCACCGAAAAGCGCGTCAGGGTCAAGGGTCTCCAAATTCCGTAAACTCAGTGTCTACAAGTCAGGAACGATGATACGAACCCAACGGAACTTCCAGAATTGGATTCCGATGAGCCGGTCACAAAATCACCCGTCAAGTGGAGCCGGTGGGGCCCACGATACGCGATTTTGTCAATGTCCTCAGAATCGAACCAAACTTGGCTCACAGGACCAGCGTATTACTACGGATCCGATGGCGCAAGTTTCGTCTCGATCCGACGTGTATACACGAAGTTACAGCGTATTTCAGAATCGACGGATACGGGGTGTCGTCGGCGGATACGCGTTGATTCCGGGGTGCACGCACCTCCAAATCGACTTCTGCGAAAACCCACACGACCGTATCAACGTCGCGCACAGTTTGGTAAAGACCGCGTACGACCAAGTCGTCCCGATTGGCGGGGCGGACTCAGTTCCGAGGTAAAACAGGGCGTTGTTTTTCCTGTTTTGGATCGCGGTGTACGACCACTACAAGACGCGATGCACCGAGCGAATTGCACGGGCACCGAGAGGGGTATACAGTCTACGCATAGCAATCGACAGAATTGAAAACGGAGTCGCGAGTTGGGAGAAATCAATACCTGAACAGTGCTCCACGAATTCTGTTTTCCGCGTGTCCGAAAGCCAATTCCGTGTCCTGGTTCAGAATTTCTGCTTCCTCGTGTCCGCGGAGTTGCTGTGAGGCGGAGGAGTCGCACTCGGGGTCGCTGTGCTCGCGGCGGAGGGGTGAGGCCGCGCTCGGGGTTGCTGTGCGACTCGACGGCGGGGTGAAGCCGCGCTCGGGTCGCTGTGCTCGCGGCGGAGGTCGACGAGCGGTGGGGGTCTGCGGTGGTTGACGAGCGGGTGGGGGTCTCTGTCGAACGGCTGTAGGCGGCACGTCGAGGGGATACGGCGGACACGGAGGTCGATGGCTGCTGTTCCCAGCAGCGAGTCGGGGTCGAGGGGAGTCGCGGCGATGGGGATGAGCGGCTAGGGTTCAGGGTACGACGGCGATGGGGATGAGCGGCTAGGGTTCAGGGTATGACGGCGATGGGGATGAGCGGCTAGGGTTCAGATGGCTGAGCACGGAAAACGAGGAGGGTTTTATAGGCTGCTACAGTGTTGGCGGCCGCCTAGGGTTTGCAGCGGATCGGGTTTGGTCTGGGTTGGTTCGAATTTGGGTTTGGCTCCCAATCCAACAGCTAAAGGTCCTCGATACGTTGCTCCGGTGTCCAATAAATTCACCGAAAAATGCCATGCGTCCGGTTTTCCATTTTACCCAATAAATTTTTACTTCCAGAACATTTTAACTCCATTTAGTCACACTTAAAATTATTTAACCCATAAACCACAGTGATAAATTCTAGAAAAATACCGAAAATACGGAAAATTATATAATCTGATTTCTGAAATTTAGGGTGTTTACAATCTTCCCTCCTTAAAAGGATTGCGTCCTCGCAATCAAAGAATAAGTTACTAAAGAAAAAGTTATGGAAGTACAAGGTTGCTTAGTTTTCAACTGCCTCCTCGAACAAGTGGGGGTAACGCTGGCGCATACTATCTTCCCGTTCCCAAGTCGATTCGCCTGGTGAATGATGTTTCCATGCTACATGAACCAGTCTGATCGTCTGTCCCCGTAGTGTCTTCTCACTGACGTCGAGGATGCCAACTGGTTGTTCCTCATATCTCAAACTCGGGCCTACTGCGATCTCTGAATGATCGACTACGTGACTTGGGTCGGTCACGTATCTTCGCAACTGTGAGACGTGGAATACGTCATGCACTCCCTCTAAGGATGGAGGTAATGCAAGCCGATAAGCCACCTCACCAACGCGCTCTAGAATGTCAAATGGCCCAATATACCTTGGGCTCAGCTTGCCTCTGCTCCCGAATCTGATAGTACCACGAGTGGGCGAAATCCTCAAGAACACATGATCTCCTTCCTTGAACTCTAGGGGACGTCTGTGTGTATCTGCCCAATGCTTCTGTCTGTCCTGAGCTGCTCGTAGATGATTCTGTATCTGCTTCACCTTCTCCACTGTCTGGGTGACCAATTCTGGACCCAGTATTTGACGTTCACCAACGTCACTCCAACACACAGGTGATCTGCACTTCCTTCCGTATAAAGCTTCAAATGGCGCCATCTGGATGCTGGCCTGATAACTGTTATTGTAGGAGAACTCTACTAAGTGCAAATGATCTTCCCAAGATCCTCCGAAATCTAGCATACATGATCTCAACATGTCCTCTAAGATCTGAATAGTGCGCTCCGATTATCCATCTGTCTGCGGGTGGTATGCCGTGCTGAACTTGAGTCTGGTGCCGAGACTCTCTTGCATGCTTCTCCAGAAATGAGATGTAAATCTCGAATCTCGATCCGATACAATACTAACAGGTACTCCATGTAATTTGACGATTTGTCGCATATACATGTCAGCTAGTACCTCTGTGGACTGTCCAACTCTAAATGGTAAGAAGTGTGCCGATTTAGTGAGTCGATCCACGATCACCCATACTGCGTCTCTTCCGCTGGGGCTCTTCGGAAATCCTGTGACAAAGTCCATCGTGATGTGCTCCCACTTCCATTCCGGTATCGGGAGCGGTTGTAACATACCTGCAGTTCTCTGATGCTCGGCCTTTACTTGCTGGCAGACTAAGCATTTGGCCACAAATCTGGCGATCTCCCTCTTCATTCCATGCCACCAGTAATACTGTCTCAAGTCTCGATACATCTTGGTTCCTCCTGGGTGAACAGAGTACATAGAGCTATGTGCTTCAGTCATTAGCTCCTGTCTCAATTCTCCATTTGGAACATATAGGCGGTTTCCAAATCTCAATGTCCCGTCTTCATGGATGCGTAGTCCTGTCTGGATGCCGGCTTCTGTCCTTTCTTTGAGTCTTCGGAATCTAGCATCGGTGGGCAATGCTTCTTTAATCTTCTCCACGAGTGATGACTGAATCTCAAGGTTAGCCATCAATCCATTCTGTCCCGGTACGATAACCTCTATCTGTAGCTCCTGTAAGTCCTTCAATAACTCGGGCTGCATTGTCAAGAAATAAGCCGTAGGCTTCCTGCTGAGTGCATCTGCAACAACATTCGCCTTTCCCGGATGATACTGCAGATCGATGTCAAAATCTACCATCAGTTCCAGCCAACGTCTCTGTCTCATGTTAAGCTCCTTCTGAGTATACACATACTTCAGGCTCTTGTGGTCAGTAAAGATTTCTACCCTCTCTCCATAAAGGTAGTGCCTCCATATCTTCAGTGCAAATATAACAGCTGCTAGCTCCAGATCATGTGTCGGGTAGTTCTTCTCGTGGTCCTTCAACTGTCTTGACGCATAAGCAATGACCTTGCCGTGTTGCATCAAAACACATCCTAGTCCACTGCCTGATGCATCACTGTAAACAACAAAACCTCCTGACCCTGAAGGAAGAGTCAAGACAGGTGCTGTCGTTAATCTTCTCTTCAGTTCTTCAAAAGCCTTCTGGCAGTCTTCTGTCCATATAAACTCCTGATCCTTTCGTGTTAGCTTCGTCATTGGTTCTGCAATCCTCGAGAAATTTTCTACGAACCTTCGGTAATATCCCGCAAGTCCGAGAAAACTTCTCACCTCTGCTACTGATGTAGGTGTAGGCCAAGTCTCTATCGCCGCAACTTTCTCTGGATCCACTGAAAGTCCTTCTCCTGATATGATGTGTCCCAAGAAAGGCACTTTGTCCATACAGAACTCACACTTACTGAGTTTGGCATATAACTTCTCTTGCCTCAAGGTCTCTAACACGATTCTAAGATGCTCCTCGTGCTCTTCAGGGCTCTTGGAATATATGAGAATGTCATCAATGAATACCACTACGAATTTATCCAAGAATTGATGAAAGACCCTGTTCATTAAGCTCATAAACACTGCTGGTGCGTTGGTTAAACCAAACGGCATCACCAAGAACTCATAATGCCCATACTTCGTCCTGAAAGCTGTCTTCGGGATGTCTTCCTTCCTTACCTTGATCTGATGATAGCCGGATCTAAGGTCAATCTTCGAGAATACCCTTGCACCACTCAATTGATCGAATAGGTCATCAATGCGTGGTAAGGGATACCTGTTCTTGATGGTCACGGCATTCAGTGCCCTGTAATCAATGCACAACCGTACTGTTCCATCCTTCTTCGGCACAAATAAGATGGGTGCTTCCCAAGGTGAAACACTGGGGCGAATGAAACCCTTCTCCAAAAGATCATCTACCTGTTCTTTCAACTCCACTAACTCCTTCGGTGCTAGCCGATATACTGATGAAGTGATTGGCTCTGCTCCTGGAGTTAAGTCTATTGTGAATTCTATTTCCCGATCAGGCGGTAAACCTGGAAGATCATCAGGAAATACGTCCACAAATTCTGATAGGACTCTTGGGTAACCTGTCTCCTCTTCTACAGATAGTACCCTAAGAGTAGGCTGAACTCCTTGCTCTACTGCTCCTCGAAGAAACTCAAATTCTGGGTGGCCAGGCGGTCTAAATATAACCTTCCCAAGCCGACAATCAAGAGTCGCATGGTACTGACTCAACCAGTCCATACCAAGTACGACATCATAATCCGGCATGGAAAAGATTAGAAATTGAGCTCGCATTTCTCTGCCACAAACTACTACAGAACAAGATCTACAGACGTCACTAACCGGAATAATACCGCCTCCCGTAAGAATCCTCTTCATCCTCGGAAGGGGTGCGGTAGCTACTCTATGGGTGGCTACAAAGCTAGCTGCTATAAATGAATGCGATGCTCCAGAATCAAATAAAGCTACTGCAGGTAATGAAGCTACTATAATAGTACCTGCGATGACCTCGCCTGCTGTAGCCTCCTCCTCAACAGCTAATGGGAAAGCCTGTCCTCGTCCCTGAGCTGGACCTCTCTGCTGCTGCTGCTGCTGCTGGAATAGGGCTGCCTGTGGTGCCAGTGGTGGTCTCTGCTGATTCCCTCCTGGGGCTGGTGGTCTGACCCCACCAACTCCTGTTTGCTGGCCTCCTGCTGCTGGATAAGCTGGTCGTGGTGCAGGTAATGCTAGTCTTGGTGCTCCGTCCCGGCGTTCAGTACAGTCCCTGGAAAAGTGCTGGTTGGATCCGCAGCTCAAACATAGTCCCAATTTACGCCGGCACTCCTTCTCAATGTGTCCTACCTTGCCGCAGTGGTGACAAGTAGGAAGAGGTCTGTCTCTCTGTGCTGCTCTATCTGGCATACCCCTTTGGGTTCGCTTTGCTGAATCCCCATGTGCTGGCCTGGATGGTGCTGATGTGATAGGCCTCTTCAGGTTCGATTCCCTTCTAGTGACGCGCTCCAAGCGTCGGGCTGCTGCAAGGACATCGGTATAAGAGGTAGGTGCTACCGATCCAATCACTCTCTGAAGCTCGAACTTCAAGCCGTCAAAGAACTTCTCTGCTTTTTCTTCCTCCGTTGAAATCAGTGTTGGGGCAAAGCGGCTCAGGCGAATAAATTCCGCATTGTATTCCTCTACTGACATGCTGCCTTGGATAAGGCGGTTGAACCTGTCTCTGAGCTCTGACCGTGCAATGGCTGGAATGTACATCTCTTGGAAGAGTCTGGAGAACTCTTCCCATGTGACTCGGTCCTGTCCAAGCCTCCTTTCTTCTGCTAACCACCAGTGATGCGCATTATCAGTCAACTGCATTCTGACTGCAGTCATCCACTTCTCTCTTGGAAGTTCAGCGGCTTCCAACTGATGCTGAATGTTGGTGAGCCACTCATGAACTTCCGTTGGCCCTTCTTTACCAGAAAATGTGCGAGGCTTGAGATGACGGAAATCGGTGATAGATCCCGTCGATGTCCGCCTTGCTGGCGGATTTGCCTGCTCCAATGCGGATACCAGGCTGGTCCTCAGATACTCGGCCTCCTGCCGATGGGCCTCTTGCTGAACTTGCTGCTGTGCTTGCATCATAGCATACATCATCTGGAACATCTGTTGCCCGTCCATGGCTTGTCCTGGCGGGAATACTGGCACCTGGGGAGTGAACTGTGGTGGAGGTGGGATATCATCTCTCCGGAACCTTGGATTAGGCTGCCCGGTTTGATCACTCTGCGATGCTTGTCCACCATCCCCTGGTGTCACTTCGTCTCCATAAGTAACCACAGCGTCGTGTGGTGTCTCCAAAGGGATATCATCTCTGTTCCCGGAATCCATTGCTCTGCAATCAAAAGATAAACTATGAGAACGCTCAGAGGAATCAATACAGGATGCAGTTCAAGTAACAAAATTCGAGGTCGATATAGAGTTCAACAACTGGTTAAATGATGGATGAGATCCTATAGTTTATACTGTCCTTAGGGCAGGCTGGTCCGGTCCCTAAGTTGAAACCGAACTATTTGTCGTAGACCTGCATGGGCCACCACAAAAACCATGTCACGCCCCAGTCCCAAAATACCGTGGGACCAGACGCGTGGCAACGGCCAGCAGTACGCACCGATGGACCAACTCAATATAATGGATCCATCAGGGCATACTTAAGCTGTAAAACAAGTCTACGACAATCATGGCACAACTAATCTCATCCACACAAGATATAAAATATGATCCACAGAATCAATAAAGAATGTAAATCATCAGCAAGTCTCACAAAGTACTTCGGGGAAAAACCCGATAAATATCTAGTACAATGGTTCATCTGACCAGAATATAAAAGACTGAAATAAATAATAAAAGCTGAGCATAAACATGGATGCTCAAGAGAAGTCTTCAGCTAAGACCTCGTCCTCAGATGGTGGTACAACTCCTGGATCAGCTCCTGCTCCAGTCCCGTAGATCTCGGGATAAACCACGTCTGTAAAATCTGGGGAACAAAATCCGGATCCAGGTCCTCAGGGGACATAGCAAGGTACAAGAAAGCTCATGCCAATAAATACAGATAAGCAGTGCAGCAATATATAACTAAATGAAACAATGGGGTAAATATGTAACCATCTAAGTGTAAATGCAAGTGAGAGCATCACTAGTCTCAGGCTGAGCCACTACAAGCTCTGTGTCGGGGAGCCGGTAGCGGTAATAACCGGTAGTGGGTCAGGCTCTGCTACGAGAACCTGCGACCTCTCAATAATAGAAGATATACATAAATACAGCCTGTAGCCTGTGTGTCTCTCCCCACCCAATGTAACCACGCAAATCATGACCACAACGTCTCATGCCCATGTCAAGCGCGATCATAGCTAAATGCAACCAGTCATAAGTATCTAATAATATAATGTCCATGTCCTGTATCCTATACAGAATCACCACGAATATCTTGGGAAAATCCTGTCTCATGAATAGTGTCAAGTGTCCTGGGTCATATGGTACTTGATAAGACAAGTACGAGAATATAAAGTGTCACGGATGTCCATCTCTAGATGACCGTACCCAACACTGCGTACAGTGTCGGCACCCGACTGATAATCGGACGCTAAGTACGTCACACGGTCCTAGGTTGAGCATGCACAGCAATATATATAAAACAAGGAAAATAGATAACTAAACTGCAGAGTTTGGCAAGGTACACTTGCCTGATGTCCGAATATCAACAACTGTCCTGGTATCTGTGGATCCGGTGGGAACTACTCCAAAAGCTGTAATAAATATCACCAACAGTCTCAGAAGATGTCAAATAGCTGGAAATGCCTGTCCTTACGTCCAATTTGGACACAGGGGCAAAAAGGTCATTTTCGGGCCAAAGCGAGTTCCATATGTGGGCCCACTTTGCACCGAAAAGCGCGTCAGGGTCAAGGGTCTCCAAATTCCGCAAACTCAGTGTCTACAAGTCAGGAACGATGATACGAACCCAACGGAACTTCCAGAATTGGATTCCGATGAGCCGGTCACAAAATCACCCGTCAAGTGGAGCCGGTGGGGCCCACGATACGCGATTTTGTCAATGTCCTCAGAATCGAACCAAACTTGGCTCACAGGACCAGCGTATTACTACGGATCCGATGGCGCAAGTTTCGTCTCGATCCGACGTGTATACACGAAGTTACAGCGTGTTTCAGAATCGACGGATACGGGGTGTCGTCGGCGGATACGCGTTGATTCCGGGGTGCACGTACCTCCAAATCGACTTCTGCGAAAACCCACACGACCGTATCAACGTCGCGCACAGTTTGGTAAAGACCGCGTGCGACCAAGTCGTCCCGATTGGCGGGGCGGACTCAGTTCCGAGGTAAAACAGGGCGTTGTTTTTCCTGTTTTGGATCGCGGTGTACGACCACTACAAGACGCGATGCACCGAGCGAATTGCACGGGCACCGAGAGGGGTATACAGTCTACGCATAGCAATCGACAGAATTGAAAACGGAGTCGCGAGTTAGGAGAAATCAATACCTGAACAGTGCTCCGCGAATTCTGTTTTCCGCGTGTCCGAAAGCCAATTCCGTGTCCTGGTTCAGAATTTCTGCTTCCTCGTGTCCGCGGAGTTGCTGTGAGGCGGAGGAGTCGCACTCGGGGTCGCTGTGCTCGCGGCGGAGGGGTGAGGCCGCGCTCGGGGTTGCTGTGCGACTCGGCGGCGGGGTGAAGCCGCGCTCGGGTCGCTGTGCTCGCGGCGGAGGTCGACGAGCGGTGGGGGTCTGCGGTGGTTGACGAGCGGGTGGGGGTCTCTGTCGAACGGCTGTAGGCGGCACGTCGAGGGGATACGGCGGACACGGAGGTCGATGGCTGCTGTTCCCAGCAGCGAGTCGGGGTCGAGGGGAGTCGCGGCGATGGGGATGAGCGGCTAGGGTTCAGGGTACGACGGCGATGGGGATGAGCGGCTAGGGTTCAGGGTACGACGACGATGGGGATGAGCGGCTAGGGTTCAGATGGCTGAGCACAAAAAACGAGGAGGGTTTTATAGGCTGCTACAGTGTTGGCGGCCGCCTAGGGTTTGCAGCGGATCGGGTTTGGTCTGGGTTGGTTCGAATTTGGGTTTGGCTCCCAATCCAACAGCTAAAGGTCCTCGATACGTTGCTCCGGTGTCCAATAAATTCACCGAAAAATGCCATGCGTCCGGTTTTCCATTTTACCCAATAAATTTTTACTTCCAGAACATTTTAACTCCATTTAGTCACACTTAAAATTATTTAACCCATAAACCACAGTGATAAATTCCAGAAAAATACCGAAAATACGGAAAATTATATAATCTGATTTCTGAAATTTAGGGTGTTTACAGTTAAGGGCACTTGGCTTGCTCATCAGCACCCGAAGAGGGTTGATCCTGGAGATGATATGAATAGTCTGGCCGGTGACATAGTGTCGCGTCTTCTGGACAGCGAACATCAGAGCCAAGCATTCCTTCTCCACTGGGTTGTACCGGTGTTCGGCCCTGACCATCATCCTGCTGAGGTAGTAGATCGCCTGTTCATGACCCGCATCGTTCTTCTGTGCAAGGAGAGCTCCTAGCGAATGATCCATTGCCCGAACGTACAGCAAGAAGGGTTTTCCCATGACGGGAGACACCAGAACTGGTGGACTGGTTAGGTAGCGCTTGATATCCCCAAACGCTTGATGGCAGGTTTCGTCCCATATGAAGGACACACCTTTCTTCATGAGGTGAGAGAAGGGCTGACATCTCCCCGAGAGGTTGGATATGAATTGCCGGATGTAAGCCAGACGTCCTTGGAACCCCCTGAGTTCCCTCAGAGTACGGGGTGGTCGCATTGCTACGATCGCCTGGACTTTGTCAGGGTCTACTTCGATGCCTCTGGCGGTAATGACAAATCCCAGGAATTTGCCACTGGATACCCCCAGAAAGGACTTTGTAGGGTTCATCTTGAGTTGATGCTGGCGCATTAACTCGAATACCGCCCTCAGGTCTCGAACGTGAGGCGGCTTTTGACAGCTATGTCGTCCACGTAACATTTCACTGTCTTGCGTAACTGCTCACGGAATATGTTACTCATAGCTCGTTGGTATGTAGCCCCGGCGTTCTTTAATCTGAAGGGCATGACCGTATAGCAATATACCCCCAGTGGTGTCCGGAAGGCAGTGTGCTTTTCGTCTTCCGGATGTATCTTGATCTGATTGTATCCCGAGAACCCGTCCATAAAAGACATACGCTCGAAGCCGCAGGTGTTGTCGATCATGATGTCCGTGATGGGAAGGAGGAATTCATCTTTGGGGCAGGCCGCATTCAGATCTCGGTAGTCGATGCAGATACATACCTTCCCATTTTTCTTCATGACTGGGACAACGTTGGCGACCCAGTCGGGATGTTGTTCTTCCCGGATGAAACCGCAGGTTATCAACTTCTTGACTTCGTCCTCGATGGCGTCCATCATATCCGGGCGAAACCGACGTTGGTGTTGTTTCACTGGCTTCGAATCGGTCAAAATATTGAGCTTATGAGTAGCTACCCTCGGGTCTAGGCCTGGCATGTCCTCATAACCCCATGCAAAGACGTCGATATATTCCTTTATCAGCTGTATGATCTCTTCCTTTTCAACTGGGGGAAGATTGTTACTGACAAATATTGGCTTTGGTGAGAGCTCACCCCCAACATTGACTTGGATAACTTCGTCCTTGGTGGGAGGTTCTCTCTGCTCGAAGCGGAATTCCCACTGTGTATCTATTTGTTGAGCCCAGGGGTCGTTCTCGAACGGCTTCGTATCCTGTTCCTCGATTTCTGAGGGGCTTGTCATCACCATATTCACTGATAGTGTTAGTTTGAGAACATCAGGTGAGTCGGAGGACGACGAGCTGCTCTGGGAAGATGGAAAGGGGTCCTCATCTGGCTTGGAAGTTGCAAGGGAGGTGGCATACCCCAACCCGAGACGAGTCTGTCGATAGCGGGGGTCGCCGTGCGGCGGCGTCCGTCTGCTTCTTCCGTAGTTGAGGCCTGGCTTCCGCTTTAAGTCGTAGCCCATGTTTTGCTTGATCCTTTGCGCTTGCGGGCTGTATTGGCAAACCTGCACTTTCCCGGTATCGTCATCGAAAGGATCTTCCTGGACAGTCGATTGATTCCGCATGCGACCAAAGATTATTGAATGCTGACTGCTGCGGGTAGGCGGGACAATGAAGATAGAATCCTCATGTGGCCCATATGCTGTGACGACGTCGGATGGTGACGTTACTTCCCAGACATACGGACGGTAGGAGTTTATAGCTTCTAAGAACTTTTGAGCAATTGGTTCTACCTCATCATGTGGAGTGGGTTCATGTTTCGGAACCTGAGTACCGACGTACCGAAAAAGAGGATATTTATTATCATCTGGAACTCCGTTCCTGGTGGCATTTACATCAGTCGGCTGCTGATTGTGCCGAAGGTTGATGACTATGGGTGGAGGCTTCCGGTTCAAAGTGATTACTAGAGGATCAACCCCCTTCTTCTGACTTGGTCTTTCTCAGGTGGACAACCGTAGGTTCTATGGCTTTTGGACGAGCGGTTCATCCTTTCACTCTGATTGACAGTGGTAGTGTGGCAGAGGGCTCTTCGGGCTCCCGGTGGGATTCCTTCTTCGCCACTCCTGGCACTTCTTCCGTGTGGTCATGGGAATACAACACGGCATCGGAATAGTAGGATTCTACTCCTTTAAACGGGTTTAGGTCAGCCACCTCCGTTTGTACGGTTCCTTGTGTGTCTACATATTTAAGGCATTGATGTAGGGTTGAAGGAACGATGTTGTGGTCGTGGATCCATGGTCTTCCCAGCAAAATATTGTAGGATACCTCTGAATCGATGACGTAACATGTGGCCACTGATCTAAGGTTGCCGATCTGGACTCTCAAGCGAATCTTCCCTAATGGTTTACTCCTTCCGGCGTTGAAACCCATGATTGTAGTGGTAGTGTAAGCCAGCTCACTGGTAGGAATTCTCAGTGGCCCGAGCAGACTGCGAGGGATGATGCTGATCGACGATCCTGGATCTATGTGAATCCGGTCGACCTCCATGGAACCGACGTACCCGGTGTAATATAGGGGCCTGTCATGTCTATTATGTTTTAATAGCATGTCGTCTTGAGTGAAAGTGATATTCGGGACCACCTCCACCACGCTGTGGCATTAAGGACATGCCACTGGTTCCTCGTTGGGGTACTTGAGCTGGGTCAAGTATACTTTCGCTTGCATTAGTGCTTCACTCAGGGCTAGACGAGCGTCGGGGGAGAGCCTGAGTAGCTCGAAGATGGACAACCTGGCTGGCATATTGGCCAGTTGGGCCAGGATGTCAAATTTGTACGGCTTCTCTAAACCTTTGCTCGGAATATTTTTCACAGGTTTGTCGAAGCGTACTTCTTTCTGTTTTGCCTTTTCCGCCGGAGTAGGTTTCGCAGAGCTGATGCTTGGCACGACGGGATCTTGCTCTGACGGTTTGGTAGCTGGAGCGTCAGCCGGCGCACCTTCCTGATTTGCTCCGTCATTTTCGAGGTAGGCTCTCCCTGAACGGGTTGTGACAAGTACCTCGTCTCCGTCTGATGTAGAAGAAGTTGTGACCATGTAGCATGATCTGTATTTGGGATTCTTCTTGGGGGTAGCCCTGGTTGCCTTGGTCTCTTCCTCGAGATCCGACACCAAATCTTGGTGAACCCACATAATCTCGCCCTGCCGGATAGTTAGGGGCACCAGGTTGTGACCTTGATCCCTAGCAGGGGGAAGGTTAACGAGGCTCATCGTTGCCCGGGAGATAGGTGTAACACCATCAGGGACCTTTTGGGGAGGCAAATTGCCAAACTGCAGAGAGATCATGTTGGCCGTGACCGTTTTCTCGGTGTTGTGCAGAGTGATGGCCTTAGCATCGATCAACCCCTGGATATTCCTTTTTAGTATATAGCACGCCTTTGTCGGGTGGTGTACATATCTGTGGAAGATGCAGTATTTTGGGTCGTCAGTATTGCCGACCCCCTGGGGCCGCCTTAGTTCTGGGAGGGTGATCTTGCCACTTTTGACGAGACATTCGAAGATACTTGGGATATCGTCGTCGTCGAAAGAGTAGACTTCGACGGGCCTCGGAGCCCCCGGTTTCGCTTGGGCGGTCGCCGCAATCTTTGGCCTGGCCGTGTTGATTGCCAGTGCTTCCTTCCCTTTGGGACCACGATGATGGTCGCTGCCAGGGGATGACCTCTTGCTTCTGTCAGAGGCGGAGATCATGATGCCATTGTCGCGCGCCTTGCGACTGTTGTCTTTGGCGGCTACCGCCGAGAGGATGAACGAGGGCCAATCATGGAACTGATATGGTCCTGTGAACACTGAGACCACGGGAAGGAGGTTCTTCCTACAAAAGTCCACCAATGCTGAGTCTGGAACTCCTGGAGGCATCTGTAAGGTGGCCTGACGAAAGCGTTCGATGAAGATGCGAACGTCTTCCTTTTCCTTCTGCTTGACTTCGATGAGAGAGGACATAGACATGTCCATTCCTCCCTCGTAGAATCGTGTGAAGAATAGAGCTTTGAAATCCTCGAAGGAAGTAATGCAGTTGTCCGCCAAGCTACGGTACCACTGATAGGCTACTCCTGAGAGGCAGCCTTTGAACACCCGAGTGAGGAGGGCATCGTTCCCTTGTAGCAGCACCGTCATCATACTGAAATAGTTCATGTATTGGCTTGGTGATGTTTTTCCCTCGAACAAAGCCATCGCCTGAGGTTTGTATTTTGGAGGGAAAGGACCTCTTCCCAGATAGCTGGGTACGGCTGGTTGATTCCCAGTTTCTTGAGCTGATCTTTGTGCTTCAAGGCATCGAACTGGGCTTTCAACTCCCGGACTGCCTGCATCAGATTTTCCGTTGGAAGCGGAGGAACTGCTGACTCTTGATCTAGAGCAGGTTCTTGGCTTGGGCTGGATGGTGGCAAGTCCACCCCCACATGTATCTGAGTTGGCGGAACCGATGCTTGAGCCATGGAAGTTGTGTGCTGAGTTAGCATCATCTGGTGCATATTCTCTATTACGGATTGCATTTGTTTCAGCGACGTCTCCAGGTCAGTGATGCGTTGTTCTGCGTCTCCTGATGGCGACGCTCCCTCGCGTTCGTCTTCGATGGCGTAAGCGCCCATTTCTCTGGGCGTCGTCGAAGGGTAAGTATAGGTCACTGCAGAAGTCGACTCTATACTCTCGGCATCTGATCTGGGAGATCGGCGACCCCCAGCGTCGGAATCAGACGAGTACGGAGCTGGTTGCTGTGACCTTGCACGGGTGTTTTGGAATACCCCAGCTTCAGCGTTCCTGAGGAGGTCTTCAAATTTTCTCTGGCTCGGAGGTCCAGAGGGAAGACGCTTTGAGCTCGACCCTCTTCTAGGTATGCGTGAAGCCATGTTCACGGACGCATACGCGTGCTCCTCTTCCGGGAAAGATTGAGAGTAGTTCAATCGGTCGAAGATCGATCGTTTTGCTTTAGAACAGTAGCAGTCAATCACAATCTTATGACTATTACAACATTGTTCCCTAGGGGGCGTAATAGACATGTTGGAAGGTCCCCTCTCTTTACGCTTCTGGATTAGGCATTCGCGTAGGTCAGGAGTAGCAATTTGAGCTTGTTTTGCGCCGTGGGACTTACCCAGGCGTGATTTGGAGATTCGCTCAGACAGGCGTAAAGCTGAAGAGGTGTTCAGTCGACCGTCGTCTTCCCGCGTAATCCGGGGGATAGGCAGATTGCTTCTTCGCTGGTGTAACGGCCGAGGAGTTGAGTACTCGCCTGCTTGCTTCCTCTTGCGGAGATCACGGCGCTCATCTGGTTCACCGTAGAGGTCAGATGTCGTCCTGCGCCTGGAGCGTGATCTGTACTTCTGATTTGGCGTTGAGGCACCATCAGAGTTTTTGTCTGTACCGCGCGTAGCGGGAGAC
Organism: Iris macrosiphon; assembly: GCA_036927795.1. Lineage (NCBI taxonomy): Eukaryota > Viridiplantae > Streptophyta > Magnoliopsida > Asparagales > Iridaceae > Iris > Iris macrosiphon. Next base: position 106,378,520 of record JAYESA010000016.1, on the reverse strand, counting down.
AGGTTCCTACGCGTGGAGCGCAGGGGATACTTCTGGGTCAGCGCTGAGGCTTTGCCCGAAGTTTTGTCTGTACCGCGCGTAGCGGAAGACTGATTTCTGCGCGTATAGCGCAGTAGATACTCCTGGTTTAGCGCTGAGGCTTTACCAGAAGTTTTGTCTGTACCGCGCGTAGCGGGAGACTGATTTCTGCGCGTATAGCACAGTGGATACTCCTGGGTTAGCGCTGAGGCTTTACCAGAAGTTTTGTCTGTACCGCGCATAGGGGGATACTGAATTTTACGTGCGGGGCACGGAGGGAGCGATGCTACCACCTCATTGGTCGGAGAGATCGGAGAGATCGGGGAGTCCACAGGAACGTCGGAGGATGTCTTGGGCATCCACACTTTGCGTAGCTTCCTGTTGTCTTGGACGGAGAGAGAGTGAGAGCTACCCCCAATCCGAAGCATGTCTTCGTAGGCAGACTGGTCAAAATAAACGACCAGTGTCTTCTTCACGGTTCCTACAGATACCGCATCGTGTTGAGCAATTACTTCCTCGTCAGAAGAGAAAGACGTTCCCAGCAGAGTCGCCATCTTGTTTGTGGTATTAAACGAAAGAATGAAAAATGTATTCAGGATGGGGTTTATACGAAACCCGCCTTCTTTGGTTTACAAACAAACTTGTACAATTTGATCCTATACGAGGATATGGGAGTACAATTTATTTAATCTGGATATAAATTGCTATAGGTGTCTGATCTGCGGTCGATCACTTTAGCCCTTGGACTACACGATGTTGAAGAAGTGCCGTGGAAGACAGGATGCAGCTTCGGAGGTTACGAAGGAGGGTGGATGCGCGATGCTGAAGGTCGTCGCTCCCTATTCCTTGCCTGAGCTCTGTATTCTTCTCTCTCTCTCTCTGTCTCTCCCTCTTGATCTCCGGTTCGGTTACCTTGTTCGATCCTTCTTTCAAAGTTTCGAGCTTTGATCTGATATTGGTATTCTTGGCCAAATTTTCTGACCTGGGATCTGATATCGGTTTCTTGACCAATTTTTTGACCTTGTTCCCCATTGACAGGGGCCTCTCTTTATAGAGTCTTTGGTGACAGCGACCACTCCATTGGTATAGCAACCGAGGAGTGGACAGTAGAGCACCCTTTTACACAACGGTTAAAGTAACCAATGCCTGCGTAATAATGACCTTTTGAGTGAGCAAGTGACGCGCGTCCAACTAAGGGGACGAAATACGTATATCTGCTGCGGAGATCACGGCGTAGAAGCCACGTAGGTAGGTATTCCTTGTGTAAAAGAGGTTGGCGTAGAAGCCAAATGTCTGTCACCTTGGTGTAGAAGCCAAATAGGCATAGAAGCCGAGTAGGCGTGGAAGCCGAGCAGGCATAGAAGCCGAGTAGTCGTAGAGACTGAGGGGGCGTGGAAGCCGAGCAGGCATAGAAGCCGAACAGGCATAGAAGCCTAGTAGGCGTGGAAGCCGAGCAGTCGTAGAGACTGAGGGGGCGTGGAAGCCGTAGGAGCACAGATCCTGAATGGGCGTAGAAGCCACTGCGTACCGTGCCAGGGTGCTGATGTGGACGTCTTTAGCCGGAATTACGGCTTTTGGAGATCAAATCTTTGGCAGAGATTTGCCATCATCCTGTGCATTAAATGCGGAGACGTGCCCTGAGGGGAAACTGTCACCGCTCTGTGCGTTTTGACGGAGGGACGTGCCTTGAGAGGACACTGTCACCGCTCTGTGCGTTTTGACGGAGGGACGTGCCTTGAGGGGACACTGTCACCGCTCTGTGCGTTTTGACGGAGGGGCGTGCCTTGAGGGGACACTGTCACCGCTCTGTGTGCTTTGGCGGAGAGACGTGCCTCGAGCCCTGTACGAAGCGCAGCTTTTGACGTGGCAGGCGGTTTGTCTTCTGCGGAGTGTAAAACAGCCCATGTTTGCCTGTGTAAAACATGGCAGCGTGTTCTCTTTGCACCCGAAAGAGCGGTTTACGTCGGGGGATTTTAGTAAGCGCCGATTTGGTGATATTTTAACCAAATCCTCTGTATTAAATGCTGAGATCCGCCATCATACTATGGAGCGCGTCCCGAGGGGTCTGCCCCCGTTCCCAGCCGTCGTTTGGGTAGCTGTGCAGCACTTTTTGTCAGGAGTCAGAGGTCAGGTTTACTGCGTGACTGGACAGTTTCTTTTCGGGAATACGAAGCGTTCCTCGTACGCTTTAACGCTGCTTTGAGAGCCGCTGGGTTTTACGCCATGGAGGCGATGAAGAACCCTATTTTACGCTGGATGGCTCTGAAGGCCTCTGCTTACGCTACTCTGTATCAAGACGCTGTGTAGATCTTCCAAGCATTTTTTTTTATGCTTCTACAACGTCAGATACCAGTCCTCTAAGTCATAGTCTAAAAAATATATCCAGTCAGGATGGAACGAGCACACCTCTGACAGCAGTTTCGGTTAAATGACAAAGACTATAAAACAATAATAGTGAGTGCAATACAAGATGCAAATAAATAACTGAATCATAACTGACAAACTGAATCATAACTGACAGTATCAATGTGAAAAATGGATAAACACAACTATATGGCAGAGAAATAAATAGGCAGAATAATAGAGAATATTTCAGTGAAAATGAAATAGACATGAATGAACTATACTCACTACGTGCCTTGAAGTATTAGTGTTGACATGTGATTGACTTGGAAACTTGTACAATACGATAAGGCCTGGCTAATCATACGCGAGGTGTATAATTAACACTCACAGTACTTTCTCTTGCACAGTAAGGATATGATCACACATCTAGCTACTATATTTCCACCCCGACTAGTACATCGGATCCAAATTATGACACATTCCACAAGAATAACTTGCACAGTAAGGGTAGCTTGCACAATAAGCAAAAAAATAATATCTCATGACGGGAATCCATACTATACCAATCGGTCCAATCCGTGTACCATCGTGTCAGGAATCAAGTAGAACATTACTAAGTACATGAATCATAGTAAATATCATATAATAAAAACTATCAGAGAATGTACTCGCCTATGGTCCAGAACAAATGATGCGTCTCAGTGTCCAAACTGGTGTCACACAGACACATATATATATATATATATATAAATTCTATGTCAATATAGTGTTGGAAAACAAAAAAGAGTCTTAAATAGGTTAAAACCATATTTCTAGGTCAAATCTAGGTCATACTAGTCAAAATAGGTCAATACCTTGATTCTAGGTTCAAGTCTAGCTTCTAAGTGGATTACAAGGATAAATTAGTTAATACTAGGTGATACTAGACTATATCTAGGTTTCTAGGTCCATACATTGAAGGTATTAGCTATACTAGCTAATATTACTAAGTACCTATATACATATAACTTATAATTATACTAGTTATATATATTTTCTAGTATTACCTTAGCATCTTGGGTTATCTCACACTAGGTGTATTACCTTAGTGTATAAATATCTTAACTATATCTTGGTATCTTGAATACCTCAATACCTTGTACTATTACCTATTAGTATTGAGAGTTACCTCAATATCGATACCTTACATATATAGGCTATACCTATTACCTAGTCCAATAACTAATACTGTGACCAATCCTTAATATCCTACTTCCCAACCTAATATTACTTGTTAACAAATGATACCAACACTTCTCACTTCACTAATTCACTCCAACACAGACACTTGAGTTTCAACCCTCTCAAGTACCACCCACCTGGACACCAACTTCACCCAACTCAACTTGGCACTAACTCACTTACTTCCTCACTCAACACTCAAACCTCAACCCAACTACTGCAGGAACCAACTGTAACTTAACTCTTTCCCTTACTTGTTGTCTGGAATAGCACATCACAGTTGCAAGTAACTCTCTAATGTAGAGGTTAACTTGCAGTCCCCTTCTTCAGTTGTTGCACAAGAAAGCACCCATGGACTACACCACTGTCCTAGACTCCCCCCTTCATCACTCCAACCCAAGGATCTTCTACCCAAGTGCCACTCCAAACTTTATGTAGAAATACTGCATGTGGACTGTACTGAACTTAGCATCCACCCACCCATCTGATACTCGACTGCAGTGGCATATTGCCTACTAAAATCTGTATCAACCCGAGCACACTGAGCACCCATGTTGGACTGCAAAGTCCCTTTCAATCCCTAACTGTGCATACCTGCAACCCTTCTCTGCTGTACTTCTTCCTCACTGTTGCTACACCCAAATACTCAGTCTCACATTCCCAAATTCCAAGCCTGTAGGTGCATATCCTAATGTTCTTCACAGCAGACCTCTCATTGAGGTGGTGCACACCCCTCTATTCTCATATAATATTAACACTGACATAACTCTTAATATACCAATTCACATGCTCCAATTTGCACCATAATACATGCACACACCTAAAGAAAACCAATTCCTAACTCTTTCCATTGTCTTGATATCCCTTACCCAGATCCATGCTCGAGCATATACTGCTCAAGCCTGCAATTGCTACCTGTTCTGCTTCCACTACTGTCTAGTGAATGTAGAACCTCCCCATCTTCATACACTCACTTATGCACCTTCATCTCATACCTTAACTTGCAGTTAGCATCTGATACCACACTCCAAAATACACTTACAAATATAATACCCTCCCTACTGATACAGTTGTATCAGTCACTCACCTACTGTTGATACCTCTCTTCGCTGCTCGTAGGAGCTCGTATGCCTGCACCAACACCCACTTACTGAAGTCTGCAATTCAGACACCATAACTTCTCGAGCTCCACATCTGCACAGCAGATGTTCAATCTTCAGAACCTGCATATCTGTCATTCCTTCATCAATTATGATATCAGGTATATTTGATACACCATAACACCCTAATACACACATGCTCCCACACTCTCTTACACCCAGATCTGCACTCGAGTATCCTCACTCGTGTCACAGGCAATCAAATACACAAGTCACTCCACTGATACACTCCCAATAGGTACTAACACAAGCTCAACACCCCACTAAGAACAACGCGTTTGCAGTGATTAACTTGTATCCCGCCCCCTGCAGTTTGCTGCACTATTGCAGACTTGTGTTGCTCCCCTTTCTTACTGCATTAGTGCACATCACTTGAGGTTCCTCTGTTGCAGGCTCTCACTATTTCACACTTGCTCCAATCTTCCCATTCTCAGGTACACACACTCCTTATTCCTGATACTTCCATGTATCCACATATACCCTCATGTATGACACAACCAAACACACCATCAACTATGATATACCACCCACAAATATTAACACACTCCCCTCAAGCTCCATGTTCAGCATACGCCACTCTAAGGCACCCTACAACTCACATGATACACCACCACTACCCCACTTATAAGGTAGCCTCATACACACACATATAAATTCTAAACCATTTCACAAACACTTGGTGTGCAACACCAAGAGGCTCACCAACGACTCATGCTACGCTTTACCAAAAGCCACACCACTAAGATACATACCTCAACACATCAATTATAACCTTAATATATATCTAATACCAAACATATAGTATGACTAATAATCAAAAAAGCTATTTTAATGCAATACATAGAATTTGGCATGCTAGAGCCCACTATACATGCAAATACCCCTCTTACGACTCTGTATCACGACGTATTATGATACACACTTCTCGTATCTAATTATGGACACGCACACCCTACCAAATCATGAATCACACTCCAAAATCATGGAAGAATTATTCCTACAAACACCTAGTGGTCCAAATTCAGATTTCTTCTAATTTGGCCACAAAAGTCAATGTAACTTCCAAAAGAAAGCCTATTATGACATAATTTTTCTTCCTATAGGTAGTTCTTAGCCATGAGAGAGTTCCTATAGGTCTAACGTATCATATTAACCATAAAATAGATAGAAAAAAATGAAAATTTACCTATTGAGAGATAAATTCCCAATGTATCACCACAAAATGAAGAAGGTTGGTCACAATCCTCCTTGCAAGCTCCCTCCAATTCTCATTCTAGCAACACCAAGCTCCTTAGTCTCCTTAGGAATAGAATGTGGTGAGATTTGGAGAAGAAATTAGGGTTTGCTTCCAATTTGGGGATGAATTAATTTGGAGAGCAAATGGAGGCTATTAATGAATAAAGAGGCTTATATAGCCTCCTAATAGGGTTAGAGTTAGGTTGAGAAATATTTGAATTGACTAAAAGGCCCCTCTTATTCTCTCATGAATATGATCAACTAATCCTGTAGAAGGAATATTATATTCTTGAGTCTAAATAGGTTTAATAGAATTAATCTAGTCATGACTAACTAATGACAAGTCAAATAGTTTAAACTCAATAACTAACTCATTTTTCTAAACTAATGAGTCAGACTATGACTAACTATTTAATTGAATCAATGTGTCAAGTCTAGTTAGGTCTACTAATGACAAGTCTAATTAAATAGTCTAATACACTAACCAATAGTAATAATAGTTATAATATATATATATATATATATATATATATATATATATATATATATATATATATCATACACATTATACATTAAATAAAATATAAACATAATATTTATAATAATGCAAAATGATAAAAATACCCCTATTTTAGAAATGTGGTAGTGACACAACTACCATGTATCAGGCAGGTAAACTAATCTCATCCATAGAAAATAACAAGAAAATATAATAAGTCTGAATAATACTAGAATATAAATATAGTACTAGTAAGTCCAATATGATATAACTAAAATAAGATCGGTGGAGACAAATCCACTATAAATAGATTGAATAAACAATACTGATAATAATAAGATAACGGAAACTGTGCTCACAAAAAACTCTGAGGGTAGGACCTCTAATTCCACTGTTGAAGCAACTCATGTGTATGATCCTGGTTCGTAAACCTCCAGATAAGTCTACTCGTTAAAGTCTGGAATGGAAATCAGGTCCTTAGAGGGACGTAGCAAGATACATAGAAACAAGTTGTATCGTAAAGTAGTAAATAAGAACACATACTTGTAATAAGGTCAACTAGGTCTAAATCACCTATGCGAATGCAGTCGAGGATAATGTTTGATACATGGGCTAAAAGAAAACCATAGCTCATCACGAGACTGTCGGCTAAAAGAACCTCACAACCGTTGTTCATTACGAGACTGTCGGTTAACAAAAGTCTATCATCAATACATCGTATGAGTCTAACAACTATCCTCCATACCCAATGAATCTATATAAGCCGTGTCTACGAGTCAAATCAAGAATCTGGTATCAATCGTAAGTTAAATACTATAATGGTCCGAGAATATAACTATAAAAAGTCACTGATGCTCTATCGTACAAGTCTACATCGTATCGACAAGAAGTTAGATATGAGATACTCGAGCTAACATGCACAAGTTGTGTCTTGGGGTCTAATATATATCAAACGGTCTCAACAAGATAACAAGGTATCTCGACATGCATCTTAGAGTCACTAACACTATCTAGGTCACAATCGATCCCGATTGACTCGCTAATTCATCGGACTCGTATCTTGCTAGAAAGCTTGAGAATCGATAACCAGGTAAGATAATATAATTCTATAATATAATGACCTAAAATAAACATAAATTTAAGTATGATAAGTAAGGTATACTTACCTGGTAGTCGGTTGATAAAGCATCAATGTACTGATACGAACCTATCGGATAAGGAATATTATAAATACGAAAATGAATAGATATCTTTGAATGTTGAATACATATGTCCATGAGTAACTGATAACATCAATAGTGAACAAGTACCCGTTAGTCTAGTTTGGCAAAATTAAGGACAATTATCGTTCCAGGGCTGCATGGGTCCATAGGAAAACAAAAAATGATGCTAGATTAACAAGTGCCTAAAATGATAATTTTTTTATCGAACTAGGATAAAAAGATGGTTCTTTTTAGTGGTGGCCCATGCAGGTCAAGGTCGCAACTAGAGCGATAACGTAGTAGTGCTTATACTTAGAGTACTGATACGAACCTGCTATAGGATATAGGATATAGGATATAGGATGAGAGTATACTCAATCACACCTAGAAATATTTCCAATCTATTAATTTTGCTATCATTTTCATTCTGAATATTTGCTTTATTTGAAATTACTACTGTCTTTTTTTGATGATATCATATCTTGCGCCGTATTAATTTCTTTTATTTCGATCTGTCTTTAAGATATCGTCGAAGACCAGGTCACAGCGCTCTGGAGCAGTTTAAGCGAGGTCGGTGACTTCTCTACCTCCGAGGCGGGCAACAACAGCTACTGCTCCACCTTCTCCGGTTCAAAGGGTTGCCTCACCGGTTCAAGTGGGGGATTCAGCCGCTTTCAAGGACTTCAAGGAGAAGGAGGGCATTATATATGCTGATGATTGGCTTGAGAGCATCGAGCGTGTCATGCGCTTATCCCGCCTAGCAGAGGACCTGAAGGTGGAGGCTGCAGAATTACAGATGTTGGACATTGCTAGTACTTGGTTCCTGAATGAGCTACAGATGACTGATCCAGGGTTAACATGGGACGGCTTCAAGGATCTGTTCATGAAAAAATTCTTTCCGCCCACAGAGAGACTTGACTTGGAGCGACAGTTTCAGAACCTCCAACAAGAAAACATGTCAGTTGAGGCAGACTGGACAGATATACAGAGTATATGGTACGGGATCCAGAGATCCGGGCTAGTCGCTTCAGAGAGGGCTTAAATTGGGAGGTGAAGGCTCTATTTCCTCAAGTCATGAGACATACGTAGCTATCCTTAAGGAGGCCCGAAGGTTGAGAGGGACCTGAGTTTGAGGCCCAAAAGGGATCAAGAGTTCAATAGTGCGGGTCCGGCCAAGCGACCCCATTTCCAGTAGCAGAGAACTTTTCAGCCACAATGACAACAACTTCCCGCGCCGATCAGAGCACCAGTGCAGCAGGCACACCAGATGCAAAGGCCATCCCAACTAGCTCATATTTGCCCTTTCTGTAGGAAGCCAGAGCATGGATGGGATGTTTGCAGAAAGAGGTTGGGCAGGTGTTTGTTGTGCGGCTCAGTAGACCATCAGTTGAAAGATTGTCATATGGCTTCCACTCGTACAACTCAGGGTGGAGCCCCAGTTCAGGGAGTACCAGCGAGGCCACATGCGAGTCAGCAGAGTGGACCTCCATTGCTGACACAGTAGCAGATATTCGCCCAACACCACCAGCAGTAGAGAGATGCACAGCAGGGAAGAGCATTCGCCATGACGGTCGAGGAGACCGAGCCAGTAAGAGATGTGATATCAGGTTGAGTTTTTCTTGATTCTATTCCAGTATATGCTTTATTTGATTATGGTGCTTCTCTTAGTTTTGTATATGTATCTTTTGCTCTTAAGCATCATTTAGAGGCTGAACCTTTGCCTAGGACTTACAAGATTATGACAACTGGGGGTGGAATTATCATGGTCAGTGATGTTTGGAAGGATCGGAGAGTTACACTGGGAGACCGAGAGTTGAGTGCATGCTTACTTATAGTGCCACTTTCGAGCTACGATATTATACACGGGATGGATTAGTTAAGTAGGCACTATGCTAGTATAGATTGTTGTAGAGGCAGAGTGTTATTTCGACCGCCAGGAGAGCCAGAGTTTAAGATTGCCAGAGGAGCAGCAGAGAAGAGCGAGAGTGCCATCTGTGGAGCCATGATGGAAGAGAAGGAACTGCCACATCCGTTGATATCAGAGTTTATGGATGCTTTTTTGGAGGAGTTACCGGGGTTTCTACCAGACCGAGATGCTGAGTTCTCTATAGACTTGGTGCCAGGCGCAGAGTCGATATCTTAGCACGTCTGTAGGGTCAACAATAGTGAACTGGTAGAGTTGAAGAAGTAGGTGGACGAGTTGCAGGACAAGGGCTTCATCAGATCCAGTTCATCACCATGGGTGCTCCGGTATTATTTTTGCCGAAGAAGGATGGGTCGGTACGCATGTGTATCGACTACAGGGCTCTGAGCAACTTATCTATCAAGAACAAATACCCGCTGCCGAGGATAGATGATCTCTTCGATCAGTTGAGGAGAGCGAAGGTATTTTCGAAAATAGACTTGAGGTCGGGATACCGCCAGGTAAAAGTGAAGAAGGAAGATATTCTGAAGACAACTTTTCAGACTCGGTATGGCCAGTTTAAGTTTATGGTGATGCCGTTTGGGTTGACCAATGCCCCAACGGTATTCATGAATCTGATGAACAAGGTGTTCCACCAGTACCTTTATAAGTTCGTAGTGGGGTTCATCGATGATATTCTTGTGTATTCGAAGACGCAAGAGGAGCATCTAAGAATAGTTTTGGAGACTCTCAGGAAGGAGAAGCTTTACGGAAAGCTTTCAAAGTATGAGTTCTTCCTTGACAAGGTTGAATTCCTTGGTCATGTGGTGACATGTGATGGGATCTCAGTTGACCCGAAGGAGATTTTGGTAGTGGAGTCGTGGGCTAATCCAAGCTCAGTTGCAGAGATCAGGAATTTATTTTGGGACTGACAGGTTATTATAGGATATTTGTACATGAATTCTCCAGGATTGCAGAGCCGGTGACTAGGATAACCAGGAAGGATGAAAACTTTTATGGACAGATGAGTGTCAGGCCACTTTTGATCAACTGAAGAAGAGATTGACGTCAGCTCCAGTGTTGACATTGCCATCAGGGCCAGGTGGATTTACTTTTTATAGTGATGCTTCAGGGAAGGGTTTGGGTTGTGTTCTGCTGCAAAATGAGAAGGTGATTGCCTATGCTTTTCGGCAATTACGCCCTCATGAGAAGAATTACTCTACCCACAATTTGGAGTTGGCATCGGTTATTTTGCTCTAAATCTGTAGAAACACTATCTGTACGGAGAGCTTGTGGATATATTTATAGACCACAAGAACTTGAAGAACGTGTTCACACAGAAAGAGCTGAACATGAGACAACGGTGGTGGTTAGAGCTGATGAATGACTATGACATATCATTACAGTACCATCCAGGGAAGGCCAACGTAGTCGCCAATGCTTTGAACAGATATCCGATGGATATGTACCTGATGACGGATAAACACTTGTTGGCCGATCTTAAGATCTTGGATATTGAGGTGTTAGTTCCTGGTGTCGAGATACAGGAGTAGGGATTGCAGATATAATCTGAGCTGATGGACAGTATCCGAGCTACGCAATATGATGATACGACTTTGAGGAGTATCGGGGCACAAGTTCGGGTAGGATTAGTGGAGGACTTCACCTGTCATGTCCCAGTCCCAAAATACCAAGGGACTAGTCATGTGACAATGGCCAGCAGTACAACTCCGATGGGCAAACCTAATTTAATGGAACCGTTAGAGTGCACCTAAGCTGTATTAAGTATAAGTAAAAGTCTACAACAACTGCCACTGTATATAAATCTAATCTCATCCACAGACCACAGTCACGATAAATTATGTTAGTCCAGTCAAGATAATAAATAACAGATAACTGTCCATCAGTAAGTCCAAATAAGTGGTGTCTCGGGGAATAATCCGTCACAATAAAGAAAAGATAAGTGACACCAAATACATATGTTCAGAAGTCCAAGTCCAAGTACAAATATAATATAATACTGAGCATAAATAACTAAATAGATAACTGAGTACTCAGGAGAAGTCCTCTGGTACAACCTCGTCCCCTGGTGCAAGTACTGCTCCAACGTCAGCTCCTGTTCCATAAACCTCGGGATAATCCTCCTCTGCTATACATAGGAACATAATCCGGATCCAGGTCCTCAGGGGACATAGCAAGGTACACGATTAACTCAAGCCAAAGTACAATAAATAATTAAAAGGTGTGCTCAGGGTATCTAACATAAACCATCTAAGTGAATGCAGTGAGAACGTACTCGTCAGCTAAATCACCGGGTCCTGTAGGTCTGCATAGACATAACAATAACTAGTAGTAATAGTAGTAGTAGGTATATACAGGACCCGTCAAGGTACCTGCAGCACTATAGGGTCCGAAGTACAAGCATCGGTAGCTAGTAGTGTGTGGTAGCCCAGCAGTATGATAAATTCTTTCCAACCCCATGTATCTCACATCTCATGTCCATGATACGCAAGACAATCACTATCTATGTCTCAAATCCAGGTGTAAATAACATCATGTCAACTAGCACATGTCTCAAGTCCTGTCCTAAAGTAGAAGCCAGAATCCTCGAATATCTCAAGTGAGGCTTTTGTACGTGAGAGTCATGTACAATGTCCTAAGGTAAATTGTGCAAGTGATGCACGTATAATGTATACGTCGACAATGCAATCTCACGATACCCGATTTTCGTATACGAAAGTTGGCACCCGAATATAACTCAGACGCTAAGTATCGTCATGGTCTTAGGGTCATAACAAAGTACATGTATTAAAATATAAACTATAAACTGCAGTTAAAATTAAGCATAATTTATTGAGACCAAGGCAAGGTACACTTGCCTTCTGCCTGCTGCTGCGCTGTAGCGGATCCAAAGTCCACGTCCGATGGTGCTGCGACACCCACGTGCCCTGCCAATATTACTTAAATTAATTCTAATTCTACCATTATCTACTTTATGTAAAATATAAATTCGCTACACGCATATCAACATAGTAACAACGTTCGTGCCAATAATTCTAACAGCCGCATGGCTTTAGTTAACGTGCCAACAATCAGGTACCATACTATTGTTTATAATATTGTAAGGGTCTCGTACATTGATATGCCATGCGTATGTTTAGGTCTTTACATGTGATTAAACAATGTATGTAACGACCCATTCCATTCAAGCGGACAACCGATTCAAACGACGCAAGTGCAATGACCCAACCCGCTTTACTCAGCGAGAAGACTCGTTTGAGGCAAAGAATTCCAGACTTGGCCCTTCAGGAGTTCAGACTTAGACTTTCAAAGGCTTGTTCGGAGTATCGCTCGACCTAGGCGAATCATCGCTAAGGTGGATGGCTACGATGAACTTGTCTTTGTTTAGCCAGCACACTTAAAAATATGGATGATACATGCTAGTCGCTAGGTGAATCACCCCCTGCATGCTAATAAAGAATACAAAGAACCTCGCTAAGGGAATAATACCAACTTGTATTGCTTGGGTTAGAACATGAAAATAAAACTTTGCTTATAAATAGACCCTTGCATGTGTAATACCCCGTTTCGCTCAAGCGGACTGCCAATTCAAACGGCAAAAGTGTAATGTCCCGACCCACTTTGCTCAGGCAAGAATACTCGTTTGAGGCAAAGGATATCCAGACTTGTCCCTTCAGGAGTTCGGCTTAGGCTTTCAGAGACTCGCTCGGAGTATCGCCCAACCGAGACGAATCATCGCTAAGGTGGGTGGCTATGGTGAAGTTGTCTTTGCTTAGCCAGCACACTTAAAAATATGGAACGATACATACTAGTCACTAGATGAATCACCCCCATGCATGCTAATAAGAATACAACGCACCTAGCTAAGGGAATAATCCTAACTTGTATTGCTTATGTTAGAACATGGAAATGAAACATTGCTTATATTCAGACCCTCGCATGCTACCATTGCCTTGTGCAACTAGACTTTGCTATGCCTCGAGTAGAATGATATATATAAATTCAGTAGTGCACTGTTCACTCCCTACACTGCACGACCCTGGATTATGTCGCTCGGTATGTTTCATTACGGTTTTACTCCTCGGCTTACCTCCGGGCCCGAGCCAACGTGAATGCTTAAGTTTTCAATATGAATGCATGCTTGCCTACTTAGTGTAGTTTGTACACATTGCCTCATTGAATGTTTGCTACACGAAATACCATGCCACAATCAAGAACACTACCGTGTATCGTGCATGCATTCGAGTTAGCCAGAAGACTATCAAATAGTCCTTTTGTGCAATATGAACCTGTAAGTATCCGGGACCGTTTGGTCGCCAAGGCAGTCCCCGCACCAGGAGAATGCATCAAGGCAAGTTTATATCTGGATGGAAAGCATATTAAGTTTATATCTGAACGAGAATCATGTCAAGCAAAGAAAGAATCACAGCTCGTGGAGCAAATGCTCGGTTCAGAACAAAGAATCATGGATTATCATATCAAGTTATGGGTTTGGATGAGCCAAGACTGTGTGTCGAGGACAACCTGTACACAAGGGTATGAATTGGTTCCGCAGACGGTTGCCGGGGCACTGGGATCGTTCCGATCTGGACGAAAAGTCTGCAAGAATCAATATGTTAGAGGAGGAAATGACATGCAGCGGGGATCGCCACCTGTATTATATTCTATTTTTATTCCATAATTATAACTTGTCCTTTATGGTTATGCCAGCGATAATCGTTCATATAGATAAGTCATCCTCGCTTAGCGGTTATCCGCGTACGAGTCATTGCATCATATCAAAGAGTGACCTGAACAGCAAAATAAAATAATTATGAGACACTGTGAGAAATAGAAATATTGAACATCTTATGCAACACATCTGATATTTCGTGTAACTCGTGCACCCAATATATAGTCTCGCCCACAATACTTGTGTTTGCATATGATATTGCCTATGAATGTTTCAATGCTCGTGTTTGAATTAACTTGATTTGCCTTCGACAGGGAAGGACAAATGGTAAGTTGGTAAGTCTCGCCGTGTTTTCTCTTATATCGCACGGTGTACTGCCACACGAGTTAGGCTATTCAATCTTTGCCATGAAATTGATCCTAAGGCAACTAGAAAGACAACTTAATAGTTGGTGCACGAAACCTATATTACGTGTTTGGATTTATCGAGAGGGCGAGTAGCCTCCCCACCAGTGCATTCATGTACTGATAATCCACCAGATTATTTGCAGGGTGCAGAAGAATCTTGTTCGGTACGGATGTCTCCTTCATGCGTGCCAAGGCGTGGAGTTCACTCTGAAGTCTTGGAACGTTGCAATTCGGAACTGAAGCACATATACAAGATATAATATTGGAACATCGCCTGTACATCATTCCATAAATATAGCCACTTGGTACAGTTTTACTGTTTCAGAGAGAGAGAGAGAGAGAGAGAGAGGCTTGAGCGACTTGTAATCTCGGCTATGCGCCGCCTGTAACACTTGTTCAAAATCAATAAAAAATTTGTTTTACTTCAATTTGTGTGTTATTCAATGCTTCCGCTATTATCGACTCAGTGAACTTATTACCAAATCCCCTATGTGTTTATAATTTCACTACACTCGGACAATCTGTGCGACTCTGTGGCTTAGATCTCTTACCACCAGCCAATGAACCACGGCCTTGCACGGACGTGGCTCACGCTCGTGTGGTATCACGTCCAGATGGGCCAAAGCGATCGTCCCTCGGGAGCACTAGCGCGGTAATTCTCGCTTAGCAGGGATGGCCGATTA
The DNA here is from genome assembly GCA_036927795.1 of Iris macrosiphon. NCBI lineage: Eukaryota > Viridiplantae > Streptophyta > Magnoliopsida > Asparagales > Iridaceae > Iris > Iris macrosiphon. Next base: position 106,363,152 of record JAYESA010000016.1, on the reverse strand, counting down.
GCCTGTGGGAGATCGGGGCATGACAGATTGGTATCAGAGCTTGGCTATACGCCTTTGGACTTTGTTTCGATTTTCTCAGTTTTGAAAGCTCGTTCGTGGGTTATGTGAACACTCTCTCTCAATGTCTCAAATGGAATATTCCAACAATGAGTCTAAATAATTTTGAAAAGTGCATGTAAATGATATGACTGCTTGTATGAAATTGTATTGCATTTGGCCTTTGTGCCAACCTGTGCTAGACCCTTCAAAATTTGACTCGTGCTAGAATTGCGACTTATATGCAAACCAAAATGCCTATACATGTTTGCCCAACTGGTTAGTGCAAAATCAAATATTGCCCGAACGGTTAGCTTCGCACACAGCCTTCCGGCTAAGTTGTGCAAAGTATCGTGCGCCAAGACCCTTTGGTGCAAGCTAGTTGCAAACGAGAATTGGGCTATCGTTCAGGAAATAAGACGAGTCAGACTTAGAATGCCAACCGATAGAAACAATTCTCGGACTTATCGCTTAGGCGAATATTGAGAATCATTTTTGGACTTTAAAGAATAGCTCGAACGATATTTCGTATCGAAAGACACGAATTGATTAAGGATTTAATAAGATGAATCAATTCCGAGTGGTGTATGGATCACTTAGAAACGTTCAAAACGGATTCATAGGCCTCGTGCGATAGTTGGATCGAACGATTTGGAAGAATGTCTTGAATAAATGATAAGGCTTATATCGAATTGTGATTCACGGAAATGGAAATCGATATCTCATTAAGGAAACTTGTTGGAAACTTGGAGTATCATACGAGCGATTTCGGATTGAAACAAACGAATTAAACTTGAATACAATATCGCTCGAATAGAATTAGCCCAAAATGAATATTGTGTTTCGATGAAAGAGATGAACGATAATAGATTTGGCTTGGAGTTTGGAAGAACGCTCTTGAAATCAAGTTCGAAACGATAACTCTCAAAATCAGTCCCAACGAGAACGGTTATCCTGCGGCAGCGTCGGCGTGGTAATTTCACGTACGGCGGAGATAATCGAACTCACGGGAACATGTTCGGCGATTATTCCAAACGAACTCGATGAAAGGAACGTATCAAAATGGAATAGACTTGGGCTTGAATATTTGAATCATAGTTGCTTAAGGAATGAAGAAAGTAAACTATGGAATTACCGAACGGTAATATTGAAGTTGGATGATTTTATTAGATGAATAATAATCACTGCATGAATGGACTTGTCTTGATAAACGGATATATAACTTGGATGGAGTAAAGGAAAAATATAAGATGTCTCGATCGTGCCGAAGAAAACCATAACATTCAAACGTTCTTGTCTTGTGCAAGCGTAACTCTATGCTCGTACATGTGTCACATCTGGGTTAGGACGATTATCCAGCGGGAGCGTTGACATGGTGATCTCACGTCCAACGAGGGTGATCGAACTTACGGAAGACTGAGGCATGACAACCTATGGATCGTCTTGACTTTTGGTTCGACACGATAAGACGAATTTGGAATGCAAGTGATCGAAAATATTTCAATGGATAAGTTAGCCTATGGACCTGAAATAAATCACGCTTGATGGTTTCGTGAATGAATACGTGAATCAGGTTGAACGACTTGAAGTTATAAACTAAAGGTTTAGAATTGAATCTTGGCTTGATGCACTAGACTTGGAAGGGATAGGGATACTATCAAAACATGTTTGGAGAGATAAACTATGCAAATCACTAGGCTTATCCTGCAACTTGGATATGTTGTAGATTTTACTGAAAGGACTTGTCCTCCATACAATCAAAAGTGTTATTGTATTTAGGATGATCTGTGCTCGATGTTTAGAAATCTGAGTAAAACGAGCTTGGGTAGAATACCCTATGCAAATGAACAATGGTTTGACCCTAGGAATTGGGGCGAGCATCGTGCGACGAATTTGCATGATGTATCATGTGCTTGAACTTATACCTATGGCCTTGTGAGCTGACCTAGCAATTAGGCAGACGACCCTGTGTCGAGTGAACGAACCTGTGTTATCGACTTTACCATATTGCTTGAACAAGCTATAGAACTGGGGCAACAAGACTTAGGGCTAGACTTGGGAACGATAACGTGTGCTAAGTTTGACCCGAACGGAGGAACGCTAGTCGGTAAATTGAATAGATCGTGCTTAACGGTAGTGCAAGATTGAGTTGGAATAGAAAAATGATATGGAATTGGATTTACCCTATCGAAAGAACCTTGAGATTTTTGCAAAGTAGCTTGTCCGATTTCACTATCTCAAAGTTTGGTTGAATGCATGTGTTTGAGGGATGCCTTGAACGTGTGCACGATCCAAGACTCAATGAGATATGAATTTTGAGTGCTAAGACTTCGTTATCGCTAAGTTGGTTGACATGCATGTGCTTGAAGTACTTCGAATATGTGCACGATCCAGACTCGCGATATGTTGATCTCAAATGCTAGTGCAAGTAAATATCCACCTGAACAAGTATAATGACTTGTATAAGTTTGCCTCAGCCTTAGATCATTAATCAAGATCGATTGAAAAGTACTCCGCGTTAAGCAAAATGTCCAGCGCTAAAGCGCAAATGATCCCGACTCAGCATACACGCGACACGACGTAAGGATCGAATAGGGGATTGTGTTCAATTGGATCTAGTGGTACCGATTGCTACGCTTGGGATAGATTCGATAATGCGATAGAACGACTTGCCCTCAGGAAGTCTTAAGGATGAGACTTTTTTTGAGTTGTGTATGATGTAATATCCCGTTCCGCTCAAGCGGACTGTCGATTCAAACGGCAAAAGTGCAATATCCCGACCCGCGCTCAAGCGAGAATACTCGTTTGAGGCAAAGGATATCCAGACTTGTCCCTTCAGGAGTTTGGCTTAGGCTTTCATAGATTCGCTCGGAGTATCGCTCAACCGAGGAGAATCATCGCTAAGGTGGGTGGCTATAGTGAACTTATCTTTGCTTAGCCAGCACACTTAAATATATGGAACGATACATGCTAGTCGCTAGGTGAATCACCCCCTGCATGCTAATAAGAATACAACGCACCTAGCTAAGGGAATAATCCCAACTTATATTGCTTATGTTAGAACATGGAAATAAAATATTGCTTATATTCAGACCCTCGTATGCTACCATTGCCTTGTGCAACTAGACTTCGCTATACCTCGAGTAGAATGATGTATGTAAATTCAGTAGTGCACTGTTCACTTCCTACACTGCACGACCCTGGATTATGTCGCTCGGTATATTTTCTTACGGTTTCACTCCTCGGCTTACCTTCGGGCCCGAGCCAACGTGAATGCTTAAGTTTATAATATGAATGCATGCTTGCCTGCTTAGTGTAGTTTGTACACATTGCCTCATTGAATGTTTGCTACACGAAATACCATGCCACAATCAAGAATACTATCGTGTATCGTGCATGCATTCGAGTTAGCCAGAAGACTATCAAATAGTTCTTTTGTGCAATATGAACCTGTAAGTATCCGGGACCGTTTGATCGCCAAGGCAGTCCCCGCACCAAGGGAATGCATCAAGGCAAGTTTATATCTGGATGGAAAGCATATTAAGTTTACATCTGAACAAGAATCATGTCAAGCAAAGAAAGAATCACAGCTCGTGGAGCAAATGCTCGATTCAGAACAAAGAATCATGGATTATCATATCAAGTTATGGATTTGGATGATCCAAGACTGCGTGTCGCAGACAACCTGTGCATATGGATATAAATTGGTTCCGCGGACGGTTGTAGGGGCACTGGGACCGATCCGATCTGGACAAAAAGTCTGCAATAATCAATATGTTAGAGGAGGAAATGGCATGCAACGGGGATCGCCACCTGCGTTGTATTCTATTTTTATCTCGTGATTATAACTTGTCCTTTATGGCTATGCCAGTGACAATCGTTCATATAGATAAGTCATCCTCGCTTAGCGGCTATCCACGTGCGAGTTATTGCATCGTATCAAAGAGTGACCTGAACAGCAAAATGAAATGATTATGAGACACTGTGAGAAATAGAAACATTGAACATCTTATGCAACACATCTGATATTTCGTGTAACTCGTGCACCCGATATATAGTCTCGCCCACAACACTTGTGTTTGCATATGATATTCCTATGAATATTTCAATGCTCGTGTTTGAATTAACTTGATTTGCCTTGGACAGGGAAGGACAAATGGTAAGTTGGTAAGTTTCGCCGTATTTCCTCTTATATCGTATGGCTCACTGCACACGAGTTAGGCTATTCAATCTTTGCCATAAAACTTATCCTAAGGCAACTAGAAAGATAACTTAATAGTTGGTGCACGAAACATATATTACATGTTTGGATTTGTCGAGCGGACGAGTAGCCTCCCCACCACTGCATTCATGTACTGATAATCTACCAGATTGTTTGTAGGGTACGGAAGAATCTTGTTCGGTGTAGATGCCTTCTTCGTGCGTGCCAAGGCATGGAGTTTACTCTGAAGTCTTGGAGCGTTGCGATCCGGAACTGAAGCATATATATAAGATATAATATTGGAACATCGTATGTACATCATTCCACAAATGTAGCTACTTGGTACGCTTTTACTGTTTCAGAGAGAGAGAGAGGCCTGAGCGACTTATAATCTCGACTATGCGCCGCCTGTAACACTTGTTCAAAATCAATAAAGAATTTGTTTTACTTCAACTTGTATATTATTCAATTCTTCCGCTATTGTCGACTCAGTGAACTTGTTACCAAATCACCTATGCGTTTATAATTCTGCTGTACTCGAACAATCTATGCGACTCTGTGGCTTAGATCTCTTACCGCCAGCCAATGAACCACAGTCTTACATGGGTGCGGCTCACGCTCATGCGGCATCACGCCCAGATGGGCCAAAGCAATCGTCCCGCGGGAGTGCTGGCGCGGTGATTCTCGCCTAGCAGGGACGGCCGATTAGCCTGCGGGAGATCGGGGCGTGACAACATGCTACCTTTGCCTTATGCAAGTAGACCCCGCTATTCCTCGAATTGATCGTTATATACTCTTCGTAGTGCACTGTTCACTTGTTTACACTGCACATCCCAAAATTATGTCGCTCGGTATGTCCCTCTACGGTTTTACTCCTCGCTCTACCTTATAGACTGTGCCAAAGTAAATGCTTATATTTCATATAAATGCATATTTGCCTTCTTACTTGTAGTTTGTATTTGTTGCCTCATTTCAATGCTTGCACATAATTTATGCCATAATCAAGTAACCCTATCCGTATCGTGCATGCATCTAGTTAGCCAGATGACTATCAAATAGTCATTCTGAGCAATATGAACCTGCAAGTATCCGTGATCGTTAGGTAGCCAAGGCAGTCCCCGAACCAGGGGAATGCATCAAGTCAAGTTGAACACTGAACTAGAATTATATCAAGTAAAACAAGAAATCACATCTTGTGGAGCATACTCATTTTGAACAAGAATCAAGAATTTACATGTCATGTCCAGAATTTTGTAAATCTGAGACCCAAGACTTGCATGTCGTGGACAACTTGTGCATAAGATATTGAATGGGTTCCTGCGGACGGTCTCTGTCACGTTCCAGTCCCAAAATACGTAGGACTAGGAATACGTAAGCATGCCAGTCGCATGTATATGACAACTCTAATATATGGAAACCATAACACATGCGTACGCTGTATTATAAACAATAATTCACAAGTGGTAAAAACTATCACAAGTCACAGGGCATAACTAAATCTCATCCACAAAAAATCATAAATAAATAAATAACCAATAACCATGTAACTAAATCTCAATAAGAAGTATCAAAGGATGATAGTCGGGTGGAAACAAATCCACTACCAAACTAGAATATAAATAAACAAAATAAATACATCAACTAATAATCACGAGGCTCGAAGAGAAGACCTCCTCGAAATATAAGTAGCAAGTCCTGATCCGCGCATCCTGCTAATAGTCATGAACATCTACACCTGAAAAGGGACCAGGTCCTCAGAGGGACATAACAAGATACATAAAAGCATGCCAATAAAGTACTGAAAATAAATATCCAATGGGGTTGTCTAACCGTCTAAGTGAATGCAGTTTGAGAACAACTTTCCAACAAGTGGGCTATCTGGCCAAAATGGGATTGGCATGATTCTCTTGGGGATTCAGGGGCCTAAAAAGTATGAAGTCTTTTGAACCTCAGAGGCCGCCAGTTAATATAGGGGTCATCACGACCACGCATCTCCGGCGGAGCGTGCAGTTACATAAAAAGGAAAGTGCAAAGGAGCCCAAATGCCTTATTTGTTGTTCTTTCCACCCCACGCTCTAAGCATGTCATATCCATGACACGATAATACATCTAATAACTGCCAAGTCTTCTAGCATGTAAATCCCTAACAGCAGTTATCCCTAACGCACGCCCCATATGTACAGGAGGCCAGCCTGTCACGCAAGTCCGTGTCCTACATGAGACTCACACTCGTGTAACAGATGTGTCACGGCCAATGAAACCTAATGATGCCTCATGATAATGGGGTGGTCTCATAAACTAGGTCAACATGCATATATATAAATAAAAATAGAATACGACGCCACTGTCGTTGCACCCAAGTTTCCTTGGACGTGCAGTTTATATAACAGTTAAAATATATGAACTAATAAGCAGAAATAAGATGCATGCAACATATAAAATATAAATTACAGTACAATGGCAATGTATACTTGCCTGGCAAGAAAGCTGCGTATTACCAATAACCTGCTCCTGAAATCGCGTAGAATAATCCAATAGTCCTATATACATATAATATAATACAATATAACATCAGCCATTACACTAGCACATACACAACCATAAATACACTGGACTCAGAGGGTATGCTAGGGGTGACACTGGTCAACTAACAGGGTCAAATGCACGTCTAATTATGCGGGTGTCACGTCTTCAATGATGTGCACAATCAGACAGTCAACTAACATGTGTCTAAGCCAGTATGTTAATGTACACAAGGCAGTTAACTCACAAGTTCTTAGGGTCACTTGGTCAAACATATATATGGGATATCCATAATTAACCTAGGGCCAGACGGAATAAATATATATATATAGTCATAATTAGCATTATCATTTAATTACTTATACAATATATATATATATATATATATATATATATATATATATATATATATATATATATATATATATATATATATATATATATATATATATATATATATATATATATATACCAATCTGAATATTATATACATACACGTACGTGTACGCATATGGGTCATACGGTCAAATATTAATACAGGGTATCTACTACTAACACTTATGGTCACTCAACATCTATAATACAGTCATACCTAGTACTAGCATTAATTACCACACAATGTATAGGTACCAATTAATTACCTACATCCACGATGACGATGATGATGTCGATGTTGATGATGAGGACGAGGGTAATGATGATTGGGTTAATGATGATGATGATGAGGATGATGATTGGTGATGATGAGGATGAGGATGAGGATGAGGATGATGGTGATGATGAGGGTAATGATGATGGTGATGATTATGATGATGATTAAGGTGATGATGATGATGATGATGATGATGATGATGATGGGAATGATGGTTAAGGTGAGGATGATGTTAAAAACCAGGGATGGCCAGAGGAGCTCAGGCGATCACGGGGTCGAGGAGAGGCTGTTCAGGCGAGGAGGAGGAGAGGAACCGGCTGACAGGCGGGGAAGAGGGGGTGGTTCAGTCGTAGTGTCGTGTTCAGGGAAGAGGTGGTCGTGCTCGGCTGTCACTGGCGGTTCAGGCGAGATGTGGCCGAAAATAGGAGGAAGAAGAAGAGGGTGGTGAGGTAGTGGTCAGTTCAGGCGAGGGGGTTGGCTGTGCTCAGGGTGTTGAGAAGGAGAAGAAGAGGCGGGGCTCGTTGGTCGTCCGGGGAAGATGAGGAGGAGGAGACAAAGTCGGTCGGGCTCGGGGGTCGTAGCTGTTGTGTCGACTCCGGCGGAAGGAGGATGGCCGGAGTGTACGAGGGGAAGATGGCTGCGGGTTGGGAAGTGAACGTTCAGGCGAGGGGGTTGGCTTCTTGCTGCTCAGGGAGGAGACGGCGGGGGTCGAGGACTGTGTAGGCGGGCGACGAGGTCGGCTCCGGCGGGTTGGCATGAAAGGGGTGGCCGGACTCGGGTTGATTGAGGGTGAATAGTAGATGTGTTTATAGTTAGGGTTAGGTTTGAAGGGAAGAGGGTGATGTTGAAAATAATAATGGAGATGATGGTTTTGCATGTAGGAGAGAGAGGGTGACGTTGACAACCTAGGGATTAGGGTCGGCCAAGTACATCTTGGGATGTGGTTTGCATTGGAAGAGGGGTTAGTATATATATATATATATATATATATATATATATATATATATATATATATATATATATATATATATATATATAGGAGAGGGTGTTGTGTGGTGAGGATGGCTCCATTTGAATGAGTGGGCCTAGATTAATCATGGGGGGAGAGTACAAATAAAAAAGGGAGAGAGATAGAGGGAGGACCAGTCAAAGGGAGGGGGAGGTATTTTCTTCATGTGCTTGACCAATAGGATGGTGACACATCATTGTATTTTTGTAAATAAGCCCCCAACAATTGGAAAATTGCACAGAAAGTAGGTTTTAGGATTAAATGAGGGGAAAACACCATGTTTGGTGTGATATAGTGGCTAAAAGGATGTGTGGTATTTAGTATGAGCCTTGAGGGTATAAATGGGAGTTTGGTTTGGTGTTGGTTCTAGTTTTGGGTCAAGTTGGGTTCTTACATCAATTTAATTAAAATTGATGTAAATAGTGTTCTAAAATTAATTGGAAGTACATGGGACTAAAATTAGGTGGGACACAAGTGTCATGGACGTAGAGGACTCAGGATAGAATATTATCATAAATTGGGTTGTATAAAATGGGTCAAGATTGTGTCTCCAATTTTGATTGGAACGCACAATGATACAAAGTTGAATTTATTTAGAATTAGGAATAAACGTCTGCGACGAATATTATGTGACTAAAATGCAGCACAAGAGAGCATAATTATAAGTTACACAAAGGTTCGAATAGATGACTGGCACGTCTAGGACAAGGGTGTAAAATTTATAGGAAGGCAATGGCTAGTGTAGTGCTCCATTTACCGAAGCAACGGTAAGGTGCACTAAGTGATATAAGTATTATAAAATTATCTAAAACACCGTGTTCTATTTCTAATTGCATGCAAACTAGCCCTAGTCTCTCTATTTAAGCCAAGTATGCCTAATTTTGGTCGAGGGGGTTTACAGTCTCTGGGGCACTGGGCCGATCCGATCCGGACGAAACGTCTGTTAGTCTGTCTATTGGGCAAGGATGGCGTGTGGCACCTTGTGAACTTTCCTTCATGCCATTCTCGCTCTTAGACTAAATAATCGTCTGTTGGAGGAAGAAATGGCATGTAGCGGGGCTCGTTACCTGCGTTGCATACCATTTCCTTCCCGTGATTAAAACTCGTCCTTTATGGCTATTCCAGTGACTTCTGTTCATATATATAAGTCATCCTCGTTTAGCGGCAATCCGCGTGTGAGTCATTGCATCAAATCCAGTAATCAAAAATACCTGAACGAGTATGAGTATAACACACGACCAGAACCCAAAAAATTCAACGGAGGGTTGCTCCGGGTCTATTTATATAAATTATGAATTCATAAACTGCGGGAAGATTGGTTTGAAAATAATTTAATATTCATTATTTTTATTTTTTACTGAAACTTTAGCAACATTTTTAGCGACATTTATATACGTCTTTTAATACGTCGCTAAGTACGTCGCTGATTGTCGCTAATTACGTCGCTGAATACGTCGCTGAATATCGCTAAATACGTCGTTGAATGTCGTTAATATGCTGACATAGAAATATTTGCCAGGTTAATATAACGTCGCTAAATGTGTCACAAAACGTCGCTAAATAAAAAAAAATTAGCGATATATAGCGACACACAATACGTCGCTAATTTAACAACGTTGTGTCGCTAAACGTTGCTAATATAGCGACGTAGATACGTCGCTAGAAAACATCGCTATAGCGACGTTTTGCGATATTTTTCGGTCATCGACTAGCTTAAAGGCGACTTCATTGAAACGTCGCTAATTACGTCGCTAAATATTTTTAGCAATATTTTTATGCCATTTAGCAACGTTTGTAGATATCGCTAATTTGACTTATTTTGGTAGTGCTCGAGACTTACACATGAATCATCAATTGGACGAATTTTGGGATATATATGAAATACTTGTACTTGAAAATACAGAATTCATAAATTTTGGAAAAAAAAATGAGGTTAATATGAGTAAGACAATGAAGTACAAAAGCATCGGGATCTTCAATGGCTACTATACCTTGAGAGCAATCGATGCAACTTGACTTTAGATATCTCCTCCATTCTAATGGAAGCTATAAGTTCTCCTCACAAAATGCGGTCTGGTGAAAATTGTAATCATATATGCCCAATCCATCTTTTGCACTTCTGACTTCACAATATATACCTCTAGAAAACCAAGAATTGATATTGAGAATTGGTGAAACTGATCCGGCTATGACTAAAACTAATTTTATTCAGCTAAGTTGGTCATTAATGTTGCATGAGTTATTTGGTAAATGAATGGTGAAACTTATCCTACTAAGACTTGGGGTTCTATATTTTTTTTATATTTGTATATATGACATGATCACTTTACATTGTCCATAAAGACTTACCTTTGAAGAATTTTAGAAAAAAAAGTCATTGTTATTGGACGTGTGAATACAAATGCACCGTTGAACGGTGAAGCTTGAAATATCATTTTTTGATAATTTTTTTGACTGCAATGAGATGTTGTTCATGCATAGACAGAAAGTTTGATGATATTACGATTGGGTAAATGATTAATTGGCCAAAATATTCAGTTCAATTTGTGAGGTTTTAAAATTTTTATTGCACTTGAGATTATAATCTAGCAATAACATTCTCTCTATTTTATTCATCATGAGATCATAATACAGTTCAATTTGGTTTTTGAACTATGTCACAATGAACTAGAAACATTCGGGTTTCTTTTTGTTTTGATGGGATAAGTTGCTACATAAACTCGATACATTATTAGTTAATACAATTTTGACCGAATTTCTTTTATTACTTATGTTTATATGAAATTCCATTCTGATATGTATTTCAGTTTTATATAGAGGATGAACAGGTTTAAATATCTTTGCTATGGATGAATTGAGATTTTTTTAAAACTGTTTCCAGATAAATGACAAATCTTAACTGTTGAAAGGGAAAAAATAGTGGCCGACTAATTTACAGGTTATTAAACAGTTTTAGTCCACCATTTTTATTTGACAAATAAAAACTATCATTTAGTCAACTATAAAACGACAGTCCATAAATGTTGTTTATATTTTGGGATGCGTTATTTTTTACTGATGCTTTGACGAATCAAAACTGTTGTTAAATATGATTTACGATGGATTTGGTCTGTAAAAAATGTATGTTTTGGCGTAGTGAGTCCAAGAGTTAGTATAAGGACTATGAATAATACCATTTTGGTAAGAAAGGCCACACAAACAAAATTGTTTCTCTTGATATGAGAAGTACGACAAGGGTAAGCAAAGTGAGAAAATGACAACGGTCATCTCAACACATGGATGCGGCATCATTATTGTGTGTGATGAGATTATTATAAATCTCACATGTAATGACAATTCTTGGCTGGCGGCTCAGGGACTTCGACGTACGTATCTTCAAACTAGATAATATTTGGCACACACATAATATGAGACTATGGAGTATTGAAGATGGGCGACAAGAATGTGTCAAAGACTGTGGCTATAGGAAATGTACATTTAAAGACTAATATGGGAGAAATTCTTCTTCTTAATGATGTTTGTCATGTCCCCAATACCTGATTCAACCTGGTATCATTTGGAAGGTTAGATTATGAGGAATTCTTCACTCTCTTTGGGAACTACAATAGAAGCTTTTCAAATATTCGATGGTGGTCTCTAAATGAAGCAAGAAGTTCATCTCTACTATATGTAAGAAAGCATACATAGGAAAAATTAGGTGAACACAGTCAGTGAAGCATCTACCGAGTTTTGGCACAAATAACTCATCCATATCAGCAAGAAAGGAATGAGCAACTTGTTGAACATGAAGGTAATTTTAGGGCTAAAGTCTACAAAATTGAAGAGGTGCATACACTTCATGGTTGTGAAGCAACATATGGTGTCTATCCAAAGTCACACATCTTCAAAAAATTCGAAGTTACTCGAGCCGATTCACTCAAATGTCTGCAATCCTATGAAGGTAAAATCTATTGGCGGTGCCTTTATTTTGTAACTTTTATTGATGATTATTTCAGAAAAGTTTGGGTCTATACTATAAAGACCAAGGATCAAGTACTGCCTATTTTAAAAATATTTTTGTCCTCCATTGAAAAGAAGACGGACAAGAAGTTAAAGTGTGTTTGGTCTGACAATAGTGCAAACACATTGGTCATTTTGATGCTTATTACAAAGAGTAAAGGATTCGACCCCAGAAGTCTCCGCCAAAGATACCTCAGCTCAATGGCATAGCAAAGCATATTAACATGATACTAATAGAGAGTGTACGATATTTTCTCTCAGAGGCAAACTTACTAAACAGTTATTGGGGTGAGGCTCTAAATACTGTTCCTTATGTTTTTAATTTATCTCCTAGTGCTCCTTTATAGGGTGATGTGCTTGACAATCTATGGTATGACAATAAGCCATCATAGTGTCACCTGCAAGTGTTTGGGTGTAAGGACTTCATGGATGTACAGAAGGATGAGAGGTCCAAACTTGAGCAGAAGACGAGGCAATGTGTCTTTGTTGGCTTTGGTCGGGTAGTTTGGGTATAGACTCTAAGATCCATTAGAAAGAAAGCTTTATCGAAGTAGGGATATGGTATTTATCGGGGATCAGACCACGACCAACAGTTAGGATTCTAAGATGTCTTCTAAGGCTGATTATTTGCCTGAATTAGAGTTATCGTACTTTGAGCTATTTTTAGAGAATACTGTAGAGAATCTAGTTATGAAGGAGCCAGTATATGGACTAGTTTCCAACCTTAGTCATCTGCCTGCTGATGATGATCATGGTGACCCTCAGGAGAATAAGCATGTCAAAAAGGTAGTTCCTAAAGAGGATGAGGCTGTCAGTACACAACCAACACTATAGGTTCTGTTGAGAAGGAACAGAAAGAGTGTCGACCATCTACGAGGTGCTCGCCATATGAGTACTTGTTGTTAAATGACGTGGAGAACCCAAAAGATTCATAGATGCGATAGAAGACAAACATAGACATGAGTGGATGCTTGCCATACAGGAGGGGACGCATTCTTATAGGAAAACTCCACTTATGAGCTGGTGCGGTTGTCGAAAAAAAATAAGACTTAAAAAATTGATGGATGTTCAGAGTGAAGTAGCCAGGAGATGCTACTCAACCTTTATACAAAGCGATGATGGTACTCAAAGGCTAGCAGAAGTGTATGAATTTTGATGAGATCTTCTTGCTGGTCGTTAAATTATCATCTATCAGGGTGGTGCTAGGTTTAGCAGCCAGTTTTAATTTATAGGTTGAGCCTATGGATGTCAAAATAATATTTCTTTATGGTGATTTAGAGAAGGAGTTATACATGGAGCAGCCCAAGGTATTTTGAAAGAAGTACAAGTGACATTTTGTCTACCGGTTGAAGAAGAGTTTGTATGGTTTGAATCAGACTCTGCAGCAGTGGTACAAAAAGTTCGAGTCATTTATGGGAAAGCATGGTTATGCCCATATGACATCAGACCAATATGCGTATGCGAAGTATTTTTCCAAGGATGATTTTATTTTTTTACTGCTCTATGTGGATTATGCTATTAGTAGGTCAACATGCCATCATGATAGCGGAGTTGAAGTTGGATGCAACTTTCTTTATGAAGGATTTGGGTACAATAATGACTATTTTTGGGATAAAGATCAACCGAGAGAGAGAGAGAGAGAGAGAGAGAGAGAGAGAGAGAGAGAGAGCAGGTTGTTCGGGATGGACGGGTCAAAGAAATTGAACACCCCCTTGCAGCTCACTTTATGTTTACTATAGAGAAGTGCCCATCAACCGAGGACGAAAAGAAGATATGGAGCGATCTCCATATATTTCAGCAGTGGTGAGTCTCATGTATGCCATGGTGTGTATAAAACCAAATATTGCTCATTAAGCATGGTTAGCATGTATATTTCTAATCCAGGGAGGATAAATTGGAGGGTGGTCAAATGGATCCTTCATTATCTTTAGGGCTTTGGTGATTGGAAGCTTTCATTCAGGAGTGACAAGCCAATGTTGGTTGGTTATACTAAAACTGATATGGCTGGAGATATGGATACCAGAAGATCAACTTTTGGTTATTTTATAATGTTTGATGGTGGAGCAGTTTTATGGCAGTTGCAGTTGTAGAAGTATGTTGCCTTATCAACGAAAAAAGCAAAGTTCATTGTGGTGAAGAAGGCTTGCAAGGAGTTATTATTGATGAAGAAGTTCTTACAGAAAATGAAGCTTAAGTAAGAGTAGTATATTTTGCTTTATGATAGTCAAAGTGCTATTCACATTGGAAAGAACTCGACATTTCGTAGTCGGTCAAAGCATATCGTAACTTGGTATTACTGGATACGAGATGTGCTAGAGGCGAATGATGCAACTTTTAAGAATGTTTGTACACATGACAATAGAGCGGATATGTTCACGTAAATTATGCCGAGGAAGAAATTTGAGTACTACAGGAGGATCGTCGGAATGACGATCTCCTCTACCTAGTTGGGGATAAAGAGATTTCTTGGTGTTGGGTAGGGTTTTCAACCTATGTAAAGAATATCTCAGAGTACGGCAAGTGTCATTTGTGTATCGAATAAGCTTAGAAATTCAAAGGCGACAAAGGTGACACATTTAAGCACGAGCAACGATATTAAAAAACCTATATCAATGTCAGCGGGATATCTTCGGTATACCGCCGTTGTTGTATCGTTGGTATACCACTTTTGGTATACCGCCAGTACATTGTTGATGTAGCAGTTTATTCTAGAAAGGTTCTAATTTGAAGCAGATATTTTTTGGTATACAGTCGGTATACCATGGCTTGTATATCGCTGGTATACCAGTATAGGGGATGAAGGACAAATTTTGGTATTTTATTAATACCGTTGGATCGTGATTGGCGGTCCAGGTCTTTTCGGGATTGGGGTGCACTTTAAATAAGAGTTTCCTAATCCTAATCCATACCAGACGTCCAAAAGTAGAGAGTTTCTCAGATTTGCAATTTTCTAAGGAGAGGAAGAGGGATTTAGAGTTTTAAGGGCTTATTTGAAGAGAAATTG
The DNA here is from genome assembly GCA_036927795.1 of Iris macrosiphon. Taxonomy (NCBI): domain Eukaryota; kingdom Viridiplantae; phylum Streptophyta; class Magnoliopsida; order Asparagales; family Iridaceae; genus Iris; species Iris macrosiphon. The sequence goes on along the minus strand of JAYESA010000016.1, from coordinate 106,347,728 downwards.
CTTCGAGGAGTTCTACAATGGTTCTTCCTCGTCTTCGGTAATCATTTTATACGCATTGTAATCTATTTTCATTTGCTTATAGTGTACGGTGATCCGTGTGGATCAATGGAGGATTTTGTAATGACTCAGTGTATCTCTTTATTCTATTAGTGGAGGATTTTTTGGATTGGACTCCGATCATCTCGTGATTTTTTCCATCAAAATTTTTCTCGTTAACTTTTGTGTGTTTGCAATGTGCTTATTGTGGTTTAAACATATTTGGTTTGTGTAATTTTTTGCTGTCATCACCAAATTTTCTCGATTTGGGGAGACGGTTTATACGTCTCATTCCCAACAATTGTAACCTACTTCATAATAAGAATGGATTCCCAATCTGAAGTGGTGGCATGAAACATGATTTCCAACATAAGCCAAAACATAGGTCCAGGAAATAACAAACACTTACTTATTCAATGGAGCCAACTATGGTCCAATTTGGACTCCAATTATGTTTTATTTGGGACTCCATTTTGTTCCAAATACAAGGGACAACGCAACAAATTTTATTCTAGATAGACGTTTTCTCGAAGATGTTGTTCATTTGGGAGTTCAAATAGGTATTTTTTATTGGACGACCAAGTCCATAACAAGCCAACTTTTACTCTATTGGACGACAAATTCCATAACAAGCCAACTTTTACTCCAACAGAAGAGTTCATAACAAAGTGAGCGGTGATGCCAGGCTTCTATTTCGGGATTCACAATAGAGTTCAGTTTTACTATTTATTTATAATCTTGTATATATATCCATGTCAATTGAATAAATTTTTACACAGAACGAAATTCATTTCCTACTATCCCTTTGGTGCTCATTATTTTTACATGGTATTAGAGCAGGCTTCCACCATGTCTGATGAAAATCTTGCCACCAGCATCACACCATCCTCACAATGATCATTCCCACAAACATCAATACCTATCAAAACAAATTCTTATGCTATTCATCACTCAAATAGCCCTCTATTATTCTTGTTACCCCTCTATTGACGCGGGCAATTATGGATCATGGAGTCCTACAGTAACAATGGCGCTTCGTGCAAAGAGAAAACTCGGCTTTGTTGATGGGTCACTTCCAATTCCAAAGGTGAAAGATGATATTACCAACTGGGAACGATGCAATAATTTGGTTGGAAGTTGGATTCTCAATTCTGTCTCACTTGAGATCCGTCCAAGAATCATGTATGCTAAAACTGCAGTACAAATCTGGACAGATCTGTAAGATTATTTTCTCAATCAAATTCTCCTAAGATCTATCAATTGAAATAATCAATTTCTGCCCTCAAGCATGAAGCTATACCAGTATCATTATATTTTGCACAACTTAAATCTCTATGGACGAACTTAGTTATATTACTCCTATCACTCTATGTATCTGTGGTAATGCTAAGAGCATTATTGAACAACAAAATCAAGATCGTGTCATGGAGTTCCTTCAAGGACTCCATGATCGTTTTTCAGTTGTTTGCAGTCAAATTATCTTGATGGAGCAATTTTTTTCAATTCAGCGTATCTATAATTTGGTACGTCAAGAAGAAAAACAACAAGAGATTAATATTCGAACAACTCCTACATTGATTCAACGGCTCTTCAGGCATCTAAACCACCATACCGGCATTTAGAAAAGCGCCAACGACCTTTCTGTGACCATTGTAATAAGCATGGCCATACTCTTGCAACATGCTACAAAATCCATGGCTTCACAGATAAGTAGGTGAAGTAAACTGGATCACCACCAGTCACTTCTGCTACTTTTTCTAATCAGATAACACCTGAACAATACAATAAGTTTCTTGCACTTCTAGCCAGAGAAGAACCTGGCGGATTATTAGTCCATTTGGCAGGTACAGCTCTCACTTGTTTATCCTTATGTTGGATTATTGATTCAGGTGCTTCTAACCATATATGTACATCTCTTTCACAACTTTCTTCATATTTCACCGTTCATAAAAATATATCAGTTTAATTGCCAGATGATTCTCAGACGCCTGTGATGCATATTGGCACAGTTCATTATTCATCATCACTTAGTCTGATAAATGTTTTTCACATTCCTCATTTAAATTCAATATGTTATCTATTACACAATTAACAAAGTCAACAAATTGTGATGTAACTTTTTCATCTTCTGAATGTATATTTCAAGACCTAGCAACGAAGAAGAAGATTGGTCGGGGTAGTGCTCGGAATGGTCTTTTTTTAATCTAGATACAGATTCTAATTTTAATTATGCCTTCTCTTTTCAACAATGTAATAAATTTGATCTATGGCATTCTTGCCTTAGTCAACCAGCTAGGTCTCGTTTTGAATTTACTATTAAAAATTCTCCAAATATTATTGCAAATAAAGATTTTGTTTGTGATGTATGTCCGCGTGCTAAACAACCACGTCTTTCTTTTTCTCGAAGTACATCTTGTTCTTCTCATTGTTTTAAATTAATTCATGTAGACATTTGTGGTTCTTTTTCTATACCTTCTAAAAATGGATCACGTTTCTTTTTAACTTTTGTTGATGATTATTCAAGGTATACTTGAATTTATTTAATGAAACATAAATCTGAAACTTTCACCATGCTAATTTATTTTTTAAACCAAGTAAATCGTCAATTCAATACAAAAATTTATCGTATCAACTCTGGTAATAGGGACATCTTTCTTCCTTAACTTCAAATCAGTCGATCAGATAATGGTTCTGAATTTCTTTCTAAACAAATTCAAACATGGTTTCATGATAATGGAATTTTTCACCAACGTAGTTGCGTTGCAACCCCTCAACCAAATGGTATTGTAGAACGTAAGCATCGACATCTACTTGATGTTGCTAGAGCTCTACGATTTCAAGCAGACCGACCTCTTTCTTTTTGGGGTGAATGTATTCTCACCGTTGCTTTCCTTATTAACAAACTTTCAACTCCAATCCATAACTACAAATCACCTCATCAAGTTTTACTTTGAACTGTTCCATCATATTCATCTCTTCGAGTTTTCGGATGTTTATGTTTTGCTAAAAATATGAATATTTAACATAAATTTGATGAAAGAGCCAAACCTGGTATTTTTGTTGGTTATCCGTATGGTCAAAAGTGATATCGCATAGATGATATCAAAACTCATCAAATTTATGTTTCACACGATATTATATTTCATAAGTCAATTTTTCCATATCATGATCTTCCATCTCCATTATTAAAAAATTTAATTACAATTACTCTAATCTACGACGATGGAACTTTTGACTACACTCCATCACCGGCTGTTCCCACTGTAGTTTCTTCTAGTGATTGTAGTCCTCTAGCTGATTCTCCCAATGTTTCTACGGTGCATATTCCCAAATCTTCTCAGCAAACTAGTTCAACATCTATTTCTGAGAAATCCTCTTCAATGACACCTTTTTCTTTCATTAATAATCATCCTCAACGAATTCATCGCCCACCTGGTCATTTAAAGGATTATATTTGTAATCATATTTCTTTCTGATCAACTGTTTTTCCACTAGCCAATTATTTTTCTTTGTCCCATCTAAGTCATTCTCACCATGCCTTTCTAACTAATATTATTGAAAATCAAGAACCTAGATCTTATTCTCAAGCCATGAAATCTGTCGAATGCCGTGATGCCAGGGCCAAAGAAATTCAGGATCTTGAATCAAACAAAACTTGGTCTTTATGTTTACTTACTAAAGGAAAATCACCCATTGGTTGTAAATGGGTATACAAAATTAAATATCGGTCTGATGGTTCTATAGAGAGATATAAATCTCGTTTAGTAGCAAAAAGTTATACTCAAGTTGAAGAAATAGATTATCATGATACCTTTACACCAGTGGCTAAACTATATCGTTCGCCTTCTTCTTTCCATTGCTGCCACTAAAAATTGGTCACTACACCAACTTGATGTCAATAATGCATTTCTTCAAGGCGATCTCCATGAAGAAGTTTATATGAAACTTCCTCCCGGATTCTCTCGTAAGGGGGAGACTCGTGTATGCAAATTAAATAAATCTATTTATGGCCTTAAACAAGCTTCTCGCCAATGGTTCTCTAAATTCTCAACAACTCTTATTCGTCGTAGTTTTCATCAATCTATTTCAGACTATAGTCTTTTTTACTTATATTCGTAATTAGATTTCTATTTTTGTTCTAGTCTATGTTGATGATATTATTATTATTGGAAACAATAATGATGCCATCTCTGACATCAAACAATTTCTTGCTCAATCTTTCTCAATAAAAGACCTTGGCAACCTTCAGTATTTTTTAGGTATTGAAGTATCTCGATCTAAGCAAGACATTTTTCTATGTCAACGAAAATACACTCTTGGCATATTATCTGATTTCGGGATGACTGGTTATCGATCATCATATTTTTCCATGGAGCAACATCTTCGTTTACGACCAAAATATGGTACTCCGAGATCCGATCCGGGAATCTATTGCCGACTCGTGGGTCGCCTTTTATATCTCACTGTAACACGACCAAATATTCAATATGCTGTAAACACCCTCAGTCAATTTATGCAATCTCCATATTCTTTCCATCTTTATGCAGCTAATCAGGTTCTTCGTTATCTTAAAGGTGGCGTTGGTAAATGTTTATTTCTTTCGGCATCTAGCTCTCTTACTTTGGTTGGATATGCTGACTCTGACTATGTCGAATGTTCTACTACTCGTCGTTCCACTTTTAGTTATTTTATCATGCTCGGATCTAGTCCTATTTCTTGGAAAACCAAGAAACAACAAACGGTTTCTCGTTCATCTGCAGAAGCAGAATATCGTCCCCTTGCTGCACTCACTTCTGAGTTACAACGGTTAAAATATCTTCTCTCGGATCTTGGTATTAATCATTCACAGCCAATTCCAGTCCATTGTGATAGCCAAGCTACTATTCACATTACCGAAAATCATGTCTTCCACGAACGCACCAAACATATTGAAATTGACTGTCATTTTGTTCGAGAAAAGATTCAAGCAGATCTTCTTGCTTCATCCTACGTACAATCTAGCGACCAACTAGCTGATCTTTTTACCAAACCACTTGGAGGTGATACCTATCGTCGACTACTTTGCAAGTTGGATGTTCTTGATATTTCAATCCCAACTCCAACTTGAGGAGGAGTATTGGACGACCAAGTCCATAACAAGCCAACTTTTACTCCAACAGAAGAGATCATAACAAAGTGAGCGGTGATGTCAGGCTTCTATTTTGGGATTATTTTGGGATTCACAACAGAGTTCAGTTTTACTATTTGTTTGTAACCTTGTATATATATCCATGTCAATTGAATGAAATTTAACACAAAACGAAATTCATTTTCTACTATCCCTTTGGTGCTCATTATTTTTACATTTTTGAAAAGCAAGTGCACACGGAAATGAACATTTGGGCAAATATCAATCCCCAAACTATAATGCAGGCTAAGCCTACAATCAAAACTTGAAACCTCGATAGCTCATCACTGAAGTGGTACATGACTTGGTTTGTAAGACCAACCTATTTCTAGTTGCAAGAAACAATACTTTCATTAGTGATAATCCATCCATCTTGGGAGATGATAATTTTTAATCACCAAAATCAAATATGGACAACCCTTACTCTTGCATATGTAATCAAATCAATATATTAATCCTAGCTAATTAGTGCAACCTTCGTCATATTTCACAAAATTTTAACCCAGTGATGAACTTGACTAGCAATGTTGATTATATACTCCTACCACTATTTCTTAATAATTTGACCCCAATATTGCAGGCAATCTTATCCAACATCACCTAAGATATTACTTTCTTAGGCAAACCACCCACATGCCTTGAGGCTCTAGATTCCCAACATTGATTCCTGCAAGGCTGGTTCTCTTCTTTCTCTCTACAGTACCACATCATATGGGTTGATCCTATTTCCAGTTCAAATTAAGACTTCTTTCTTGAATTAATACGTACTTTCAGCTAGAGCACCTGATCACATGGGGTTTGCACCCACTTTTTGATATTTTGGCCGCCCTGATGTTAGTTCGTATTGTGTATTCGAATATTCTGCACTCGGTATCTCGTGTTGTCTAATACAGTCAATCCAAACCGAGAACAAAAATAAAATAATGCCCATTTTTTATAGTTAAAATATCTATTGCAAGAGACAACACGAAATATATTGACCGCAAAAGATTATTTCTAATTACACACTAAGATTTACTTAATCCAAATTAGACTACTTTTATCTTGTTTTTGTTAAAAAAAAAAAAATTGTATGACCTATCCAAATAGTATAACATGGCCCTCATCCTATATATAACCTTGTTCATGTGAGTACAAGAAAAGTGCCTACTTGTTTCATGGCTTTTATGTGATGTATACACATATATACAAGTGGAAAGAGGAACACATTTTCCCATAAAATTTGGCTTGTTTGTAAGGTGTGTGCTCTTTGGCAAGCTAAGGCGATCACAAGTATGGGGAGGCTTGGTCTTGACAAGGTCTTGGATTGCTTCTACCTTCCCCTCTCCTCAAGTTCTTGCCTCTGCATGAATGCATTGGAAGATGAGGAGGACATAGTTGCAGTTGAGAGGGAGTCCTTGGTTGCCAAGGGAGACCAGATGATGAAAGTGAGGGACCTTCTTGAACCCAAGGTATATTAATTTATATTCATCTCTCTTTCTTGCTTCATTTTCCTTCTTTCTTTTTTTTTCCGAAGTTCATAGCAATGATATATATTGGTTTCCTCCCTTCAATTTCTTACAGACAGTAATCTTAAGGGTTTCAATGCACTGCAATGGTTGTGCAAGAAAGGTAGAGAAGCACATCAAGAAGATAGAAGGTATATTTGAGAAGAGTAAAAAATTGCTCTCATTCTTTTGACTCCCATCATAATTATAAGGAATAATCTGCTTTTCCGTGAAGTCGAATCCATCTAACCCAGATGCGCTGTGCCTCCATAGAAGAGTAAATGGTTTCTATATATATATATATATATATATATTTGGGAAATTATTTGAAGAAATGGGAGAAAAGTGTTTTTTGTTTTGTTTTGGAACATTCATCATAGTTAGTCAAGGTTTTTAACTTCCTAGATCTGACAGAATAACTCTACTTGTTCATATTAATTGGTATGGGAAAAAAAAAAAAAAAAGGAGATCACTTTGAGATTGCAAGTCGAAATAATAGCATGTTGGGATGGGTGAGACATATAAATAGTGGATAAATTTGACTTTGAGGCCACTACACAAGTTACTTCATATTTTGTCCATGGCTAGCAATATCACATGTACTTTGAATTTTACTAATTATTGATATGGTTTGTTTTATACATAATTAATTAGGACTATGTTGCTGAACTTCCCCCCTTGTTTTATTTCCTTCGCATGCCAAGTGCTTAGGACTATATCGTGTCATGTACATGTGTGCCTCACACGACACAGATATGACACGACACCGATATTCGGACCGTCCAGCCTTGCTAGCTGCTAGCTAGGTTTTGTACAAGACACCATCCAAAATTTTGGAGAGGAAATTTATATGTGAATATCTAGATCAAGAGTACTATGCATGGTCTGCCATTGTACTCGGGAAGAACTACTGAAAATTGTTTAATCAACATTCATTTTCGAGAAACAAAATGAAAAATAAAAAAATATATGATCCCCACAGAATCCATGTACAAGCTATGCATGCACATCTTATAGGGTTGTTTGGTTCGCAGATTTGGAGTACCGAAGTGGCCCAAAATTCTTCACGTGTTTGGTTGAAAGATTTGCAGACAAGATTTACTGTGACGACAGTAAATTTTGTCTATCACGAAATCAAAAAAAAATTCTTCTTCGAAGTGAGAAATCCTTAGCTCCTAGTGTTGTGCTTTCTCACTGTGATTACTCTTCCTATATTGTAGGGGTGACCTCCTTGAAAGTGGACTTGGAGCACAAGAGGGTGGTGGTGGTGGGGGACATTACCCCCTTCGAGATCTTGGAGAGTGTCTCGAAGGTCAAGTTTGCACAGCTATGGGTGGCCCCTTATCAATCTTCCTCCGACAAAAAATAGTGCAAGCATGGTTGAGCCATTGCCATGTTGCGAGTTTACTCTCATGTTATTGTAATTTATCTAGTCGTCTGCAAGTATATATAATGTTAAATCTATTTCTAACAATTTGAGCTCTTTGAGGTTTTATTTAGGGACATGGAAGGTGTATATTTTTAGTAAGATTCAATTTAGGTTAAAGACAGGTCCGGACTTTATACGAGGTCTACGGGACGGCTATCTCGGACAAAAAAAAAAAAAAAAAAAAAACCATTTTTTTTACATACTATTTTATGTATGTAAATTCAATTCTGATCAAAAGTCCAAATTTATGGATCAAATTTGTTTTTAGAATTAAGATCTTTAATACACTAGTTACCAGGAGAAGCAAGAAGAAAAACATATGTGTTGATATTTAAAAAAAAAAAAGAATGGTTGTTATCCAAATGTCTATATTGCTTACATAATTTTGTTGACTATACCAGATATAGTTGCATCTACAGAAAGAAGTTTTTTCAAGTTGAAGTTGATAAAAAATCATCTCCTATCAACTATGTCACAAGAGAAATTGAATGGTTTGGCTATGTTATCCATCAAGAAAAAAATGGTCGAGTGCACTACCAAAATAACACATATTAGCGACGTCAAAATAACGTCGCTAATATGTAAATAAACGTCGCTAAAATTAATTAGCGACGTAATTAACGACGTTTTTGTGTGGTAGCGTATTTCATGGTCGTTAACAATAAAAACGTCACTATTCGTCGCTATGGCGACGTATATTTGCGACGAGATGACATCGCAGATTATTTTGACATTAGCAAATCATAGTGACTTGACGTTGGTAAATTAGCGATATAATAATTTGTAGCTAAATGTTGGCACATTAGGGACATTATGAACGATATTTTGCTACAACAATGCTGACATGGCAAAATTTGCCATGTCAACTTGTTAGCGACATGTAGCGACGTCCATGGTACAATTTAGCAACGTTCTGATACATATTAGCGATGTAACGTTACGTCGATAAACGTCACTAAAATGTAAAAAAATTGCAGTTTGTACAATATTTTTCAACAAAACTATATCTGCAGTTATAAAATCACAGTTTATATAAATTGACCCGGAACAACCCTCCGTTGAATTTTCTGGGTTCATCGATCCCTTCGGTGGAACACTCAACACCAGTAAACTCACATACAGTTAATATGAATAATAAGCAAACATAGAAAGAAATCTACAAACTTATATTACACTAAATACATCCCAAGAAGTAGATAAATTAATGAATTTAAAATAAGTATCACACGCGTCTCATAATGTAATAAAAAGTATGAAATAAACACATCAAAGACCCAAGAGTGGGTCAATACACACAAACACACTAAAAACTGTCCAAATAAGGACTAGTGCTGATCAGGAGGAGCACAATCGCGCATCTGGGATAGAAGAAACTCATACTGCTCCTGTGAAAGCGTCATCGATGCCGATGGAAGAGGTAATTTAATCGATGGAGTCGGTGTCAATGTCGATGGACCATGAGAATGTATTTGCTACAATGCTAGCAATAGAGAATTGTATGAATCCATGGAAGATGCCAGTCTCGTACTACTCTGAGCCACTGCATCCTGCATCCTCACCAGTTGATCGCCCTGCGTCCCCTACATCGCCGTCACGTTGAGCTTTGTCGATGCAGCAATATCAATAACGCTGCGGTCCATCCTATCGCTCAGAGCCCTCAACTCCGTGATGTTGCGTTCGAGCATATCCAATCGTGCGGTGAGGTTCGAGTCGTCCGTCTGTGACTATGGGGCTGCTCCGCAATCCTCTACAGCATCTCGTCACGTAGATCAGCAACCTCGCGAGAAATGCTCTCTGAGACTCGCGTCAACTCCTGTGAGGGCTGTGGAGAACACACACTGGTAGATGGGGCCCTAGATGACCGCATCGCAATAAATGCGCTATAGGAACCCGTAGCGTAGTACGTACCCATCTGAAGACCACCAACGACGGTCATCCAGAGCTCATCAGCCGACGGAGCTGAAGAGGGCTGCGAAAAAGTACCAGTCCCTCCCTCTACAGGTGCACTAGCAGTCGTCTGCTCATGTAACCTAAGATACTCGTCCTAGAAAAGTAGTTGATAATGTCTAAGCTACTTATTACTAACTATAATCTATTTGCATATTTTCTAAGTTATATTAAAATTAACATAAGGTAGTAAAATTTATACAATGTAGTAAAACGTTCACAAGGTAGTAAAATTAACACAAGGTAGTAAAACGTTCACAAGGTAGTAAAATTAACATAAGGTAGTAAAACGTTCACGAGGTAGTAAAACTATAATCCTATTTATGTACTAAAAGTACTTAGTTAAGTCTAGTTCAATCTCTGAAGAGCAATTATACGGTCAAAAATTAGTTTGGTAAATCTCAATATTTGGATAGCTTGACAACACATACTATATATGAGAACCCCATCAAGTTATATTTGAGATTATCGTTTATATTTTGAAAATGAAAGGATATCATCAACTTGCAAAATTAAAATCATATACATAAGGATTTCAATTGAAATCTAGGGTATCACTAGTAACGAAGCCCTATAATTCTTGAACTAGTTGTTCATAGAATTATTCCTAAAATTTAGAGATGATATCATACTCTTTATTCACAAATACAAACAAGATCTTATACAATATAGCCTATATTAACATATCAAGATTTTTTTTTTAATCTAGGGTATCACATGTGTCTGTGTTTGTGTCTGCGTCGTGCCTGTAGCATGAGTCTGTGTCTAGGTCGTATCCGTGTGTGTGTGTGTGTGTGTGTGTGTGTGTGTGTGTATGTGTCTGTGTATGAGAGAGATAGGGTTAGGGTTTATCTTGGTCGACTGTGGAGAGAAGGGGCTGTCTGGGGCGCGGTCGGAGAGGGCAACATAGGGTAGCCGAGTTGGGGGGTCGTCGGGGGCGTGGGGATTGCCGGGTCAGGGGGTCGACGGGGAGTGGTGGTAGCTTGGGTCGAGGAGTCGCAGGGGCGAAGAGTGCCAGAGTCGGGGGGTCCCCTGGGTCGGAGGGTCTAGGGGGCGAAGAGGACGAAGTCGGAAGGTGGCCTGGGTCGGGGTGGGGGATGAGATCGAGTCGATCGGGAGAAAAATAAAAATTTGGGAGGTGAAACTGTGGAGGAAAATGAAAAATCGAATCCCTATGTGAAACAAATTAGCGACTTCTAGTATCTACGTCGCTAAACGTCGCTAATTTTTAAAAAATAACGACGTAAAAACTATCTAGTCGCTAAACGTCGCTGGTAATAAAAAATAGCGACGTTTGGCGACTCCTCGACGACGTACATTTTTATAATACTAATGATAGTCGTTAGAAGTCACGTAATGTTGCTAATAGTGACGTCTTGTGACGTCAAATTAATTTGTCGCTAATATCTTTAATGTTAGCGACGTCATCATACATAGTCTCTAATTATGTCGCTAATATGACTTATTTTGGTAGTGAAATATGATTATGTAAACTTAATTAGTATTTTTGACTCCAAAATAGCGAGACGAGTAATATTTAAGTGACTATGTAATTCCTTTGAGGAAGCGTTTGATGGCCTAAGTGTTCCTTTCTTTCTTTTTATTATATTATCATTGTGAACTATTCCAATCATTGTTAGCTTCTTTTTATTTATTTGTCTGGAACATCAGTTTTATCTTTTTTGTAATCTCTTCAATTTTATTAGTATTTTATTATATAACATATATTATTTTAGATACTATACTTTGTTTATTGTTTTATTTCTTCGAATTTTGTGTTCCTGATAGTATCGTCGATGAAAAAAATTATATAAATATTAAGTTTTAAGAAAATCACTTTTAGAGCTTATTTCAGATATCAAAATCTAAAAATCTGACACTGATTCAAGGGGATTTGTTTGGCAAGGTTGGAATCTAATTTGTGTATGTATAAATTCTACAAGACCGTCTTGCGGAATATTTTATAGACATAATTTTCTAAAACTTCTTTTTTTTTGCCTTCATTTCTGCAAACTTTCTCTCGCCATATATTTTTTGACATTTGTAATTTTTGTGAAGTTAGGAAAGTCGTTTATTGTTTGGACTTAACATGTGACTTTGTCACACTAGTCTATGTGCAGTCTTCATTTTAAGATTTGTGGAGGCCATTGGCCCAGGCTAGCCATATGGTATCTAAGCTTTTTGTAGGCCATTGTATTATTTATATCATGAGCTGGGCTTGTGGGACTCCCCACATGTGATGTTTTGTGTAGGCACGAGGTCCAAAATACGTTATCCAGCTACTTAACAAAATAATAGAGCTAATTAGTGTTAGACTCTTCATTTTATATAGCTTAGAATTTAAGTCATAATATGTCCAATTGAAAATATTAGATCCTTAATTTTTATTTTTATTCTATTAGATCTTCCCTCTCATGTATAACAATATAATTTTATTATATAGACTAGAAATAATATAATGAAAAAAGTAAATAAAAAATAAGACTTAAACTCTAAACTGATATAAAATCCATAATCTAAATGCTAATTAGTCCCAAAATAATATTTTAATTATCTCTAACAATATTTATTTACTTTTTACTATTATTTTCAGAAAACAAGTGAGAAATTAAAAATGGTCATCACAGTACAAATTTCATTAATGAATCAGATCATAAACAAAACACAAAGACCTAGTTTAATCATAGCTAACTAGTTACATTACTTCTTCAACCACGTTACAGATCTATACAGATCTTGTGACTATAAAATATGGATGGATCCAAAATCACTCCAAAATTATATATTAAGTTGAACGAAGAGATGTATCGAACTGCAATAATAAAAATTAAAATGTTTGAAGATTAACGCTAATTATGTCTAATCATAAGGTGTTTTTTCTATAATTTTACAGAAATTTGCATAGAGAGCATCAAAGTTTGATGATATTTCATCCACAGCATAGCTATGCAATTTGAGACCCAAAATATTGTTACGATGGACGTAGTCAGTGATAGAATGTATATTGCAAAAAAAAAAATTATGTCCTTCCGATGTGCATTTCTTTTCGGAGAAAAATGATGTAAAAAAAAATTCATCACTAAAGTCCAATTTTGTCACTAAATTTTTTTCAGTAAAAGTCCAAATCGCATATCAAAAAAAATTATTTGTCAGAAAAATACCTTTCAAAAAGGCATTGTTTTACCAATTTGCACAAAAAATGTTCTTCTGTAGGGTATTTTTATTACACTACTCATTAAAACGGACGACAAAGTTTACGTTACGTTTAATAGATAGTTAAAACAATTAACAATTTTTTTGTAAAAAAAAAAACGTCATTCAGAAAGACGTTTTTTTTTTTTTTTTTTGCAAAATAAAGAGAATTTATGCTCTTATCATGATTTTACGAAAGTTTATGCTAAACTTTTACACCATGGACACAAATTTTTGATGATTTTATTCCGAAAAGGTGTTGGAAGGGCGTTTAATCGTTAAGTGCCATTTGGAGGTGGTGTATCAATGGAGAGAGTACGATGATTGGCTTGATGAATGGAGAGCTATGAATGGTTAATTGGAATGTTTAATGTGTCTTAATAGACTTTCCAACAGAAATAAACGTCACTGATGATGGAATACTCAAGGGGTCAGGCTATACACATCCAACTTCTACTTAACACATTTCAAATGTTAAACACATTCAAATTTAACTAATTTAAATTACCAAAATTCTAAATATATTTTACTACATTACCATTTTATCCTCTTCGTCTGCTCCCGCGCCGCTGAGGCGGGATCACAAGGACGCAACAAGCGGGCAAAGGAGCGGGGACGCGCGAGCAGGGTCGCGGGGATGCACGGACGGAAGCATGTGCGCGAGGGGCGGCGTGCGGCGCCCGCACGTCGGGGTGGGGGGAGCAGCAGCGACGGCGGGGTCGCGGGACGAGCGGGCGGAGGCGAGTGCGCGAGGGGCGGCGAGCGGCGGAGGCACCCGCGCTGCGTGCGACGGAGGCGGAGGCGCGCACGCGGAGCTTGGCGGAGGCCTGCGCGCAGGGGTCGACGCGCGGCGGAGGACGGCGCACGCGGGTCAGCGGAGGGAGGTACGCGGCTGGGGAGGGAGTGGGGGTGCGCTGACAGGCACAGGCGGCGAGTGGGGGGGTTACAACTATTATTAGAGTATTATAGAATTTTCTGAAATTTATTGAGGTCCAAAACTATTTTTTAGATAGTTATATACATTTATGGTTATTTAAACCAAACCAACCCAAACCAACCCAACCCAAACTAAACTAGACCCTAAACCCTAGACCGACCCGAACCCAAAACCCATTAATCCCCATAGAGTAACTGCCCCCCCCCCCCCCGCCCTGCTACTGTTTCCCTCCCTGCAACCCCCACGTCCCTCTCCCTTCCCCTCCCCGTCAACCGCCCGACCCCCACTCTTCCTCTCCCTGTAACTCTCCCCCTTCACCCTATATATAGAGTAGAGGAGACCATCACCAACAAAATCTTCCCACCAGTCCAGCCGACCATAGCCGACTGTCGATGACCGCCGGACCGCCGTGCACCGCCGCCACGAACAGTCGTTCCGTCATTCACGATCAGCAGCACACAGCGAGGTACCCTTCTTCTCTCCCTTGTTTCTTCCTGTACAGTAATACAAACAGCGACCCGTCGAATCCTATGTGAAGATCACATGACCCCTTGAACCTTGTGTAATTAGTTTATCTTATCGTGTCATATGTCGATCGTAAATGGCGACACAAAACATGAAAAAATGACTTATTTTTAGGAACATAAACTGTCTCAGGTGCGTGTGTTTGAGTCTCGTTATCTCCATAACGGCACGCAATACTAAAATTATACTTGAACAGTAATTTAGATAACATAACATCATTTTAATCCCTTTAAACAGTTTCTTTTAATTTGATGTATGCTGTGATTTATTTGCTGACGAAATTCGTCAAAAACTTGATTTTTTAAACCCAAATTTTTTCGATACGGGGTAAGTCCCGCTAAACGAGGCGACTTCGTCGTGTGCGAATTGCACCGAAAGGCGGGTATCATCAACGCCGACGTGTGGGATTTCACGAAAGTTAATTTGGATGTGCGTGTACACCGGAATCAACGCGTATCCGTCAAAAAATATCATATCAACATATTCTGACACTCGTCATAATTTTGTGTGTGCTTGTCATTTCACAACGAAACTTGTGCCATCGGATTCGCAGCGTTACGCTGGTCCTGTGACCCAAGTTTGGTTCGATTCTGAGAACGTTGACGAAACACCGTTTCACGGGCCCCACGGTTTCACTTGATGGTTGATTTCGTAATCGGCTCATCGAAATCCAGTTCTGGATGTTCTGTTGGGTTCGTATCATCGTTCTAGACCCGTAGACACTAAGTTTGCTAAATTTAGAGAATTTTATCTTTGACATATTTTATGGTGCAAAGTGGGCCACATGTGGACCCCGTTTTGACCCAAAATTGTCAATTATGCTCCTGTGTCCAAATTGGACTTATGGGTAGTCAATTCTAGCTATTTCAAGTATTCTGAGAGCAATGGTGATATTTGTTTCAGCATCCGGAGACGTATTTGGAGATACTACTTATATTGGAGCAACTAACGGAGCTCAAAACCCAGACAAGTGTACCTTGCCAACTTGCAGTACATTATGTGATATTAATTGCTTGTGTTCTTTCTATATATATACTTCTGTGATGTACCTGTTCAATTTAGGATCGTGAGACGTTGCTTATCGTCCGAACAAGATTCGGGTGTCAACGTCGTACGCGGAGTCGTGTAACATAATTTAGAGAGTTGATACCACGATCCTATATTTTGCATGCTTGCTTTACCAAGTACGTCATACCGTAGGACACTTGACACTATTCATGTTACAGAATCTTTCTTAAGTAATTCATGGTGATTATGTATAGGCTTGCAGGATTCGTGATATGAGACTTGCATATATAGAGATATCATTATGACTCATTGTACTAGCTAGAGGTCATGATCTTGCGTGTTATGGACATGAGATGTGAGGTTACATTGGGTGGGGAGAGACACACATGCTATAGGCTGATTAAATATATATATATACTATACTACTGGAGGTGCTTTAGTCTCTGTATCAGAGCTTGGCCCATTACGTGATATTCTTGCTGCTACGAGGTCTCCGACACATAGCTTGTAGTGGTCTCAGCCTGAGTACTAGTGATGCTCTTATTTACAATTCACTTAGCTGGTTATATAGCTTGCCTTGAGGATCTATTTTTATTTACTGCATTTGGTTTGAGTGTTTCTTGTACATTACTATGTCCCATGAGGACCTGGATCCAGATTATGTCCCCAGGTACAGTAGAGGAGGATTACCCCGAGATATACGGGATAGAAGCTGACGCTGGAGCAGAACTGGCACCAGAGGACGAGGTTGTGCCAGAGGATTTCTCCTGAGTATTCAGTTACTTACTCAATTATCTATGCTTATTGTAATTTCATATATTAACTTTTGGACATATGTATTGGTGTTATTCTCTTTCCTTTATTGTGTCGGGTTATTCTCCGAGACACTACTGATTTGGACTTGTTGATGGACTATTTTTTTTATCTATTATCTTGACTGGTCTATTATATTGAATTGTGTTTCTTTCTGTGGATGAGATTAGAATTATACTGAGATAGATGGGGCAAACTAGTATTTATATTTGTTACAGCTTAAGTGCACTTTAATGGGTCCATTAAATTGAGTTTGCCCATTGGAGTTGTGTTGCTGGCCATTGCCACGTGGCTAGTCCCTTCGTATTTTGGGATTGGGGCGTGACAACAAGTCCCCCCAGACGATTCTTGTTCTTCTTTACTTATCAATACAGTTTAATTTTTTTACTTGGTACTTATAATCTTTCATTATGCAGTTTCTGGTACGAAAAATCGCCTTGGCGACATTATGGTCCCGAAGCCTTTCCATGTTTCATTACTTAGCTCAGAAACGACTATTTTGATAGTCTTCCTGCCTCAAGTGAGTAAACCATAATTATATGAAGTGCATCAATTCATGGCATGAATCTATGTGACAAGCATTAAAATGAGACGAGTGAGTACTAATTAGCAAGTAAAGCATACAAGTATTGAAACCGTAGAAACATAAGCCTTTACACTAGCGTAAGTCTAAGGGTTAGTACGAGGATTGAAACCATGCAAAGACATGTGTAGCGGCGTATAAGGAAATATATCAAGTTACTTCTTTTCCATATTATAGACAAGCAATACAAGATGGGATTATTCCCTTAACTAGGTGTGTTGTATTCTTTATTAGCATGCAAGGGGTGATTCGCCTAGCGACTAGCATGTATCGTCCATATTTTTAAGTGTACAGGCTAAGCAAAGACAAGTTCATCGTAGCCTCCCACCTTAACGATGATTCGCCTCGGCCGAGCGATACTCCTAGCGCGCCTTTTGAAAGTCTAAGTCTGAACTCCTGAAGGGCCAAGTATAATTTTTTTGCATCAAGCGAGTCATCTCACTGAGTAAGGCGGAATGGGTCGTCGCACTTGCGCCTTTTGAATCGGCTCTCCGCATTGACGCGGAGCGGGTTGTTACCGCCTTTACTTTCGCACTTACTCCGAAGTGTAAGGTAATCACTCTCACTATAGAAGAGATTATTCTTGTCGTAAATATGAGAGTTTTCCTATATTCCCGTCGTGCCTTGTTTATTGGGTCTTCATACGTTATAGATCACCAATAAACAAGACACGACGGGAATATGGGTAAACTCTCATATTTACGACAAGAATAATCTCTTCTACAGTGATTACCTTGCACTTTAGAGTATGTAGAAAAGTGAAGACCGACATGAACTGACACATGATTAATCTTTTGCATCCTCCCGTCCTTTGGATGTTCTAAGTATCAGATGAAATGAAGGAGGATGTTCTAAGCATCCTCCCATCATTTGAATCTCATATATCCATGGTTCCAGACCAATTTGCTTCCCTACTAGTTTCACCAAAATAAGACATTAAAAAAAATTCAAATAAAAAAATATAAACATATAAGACTATATAAAGTTTTACAGTATTGGATGTACATCCAAGACTGTAGAAAAATTTTACACTCCTGATATTATACATGATAGTAGAATTTCTACAGTCCTGGATGTACTTAGGACTGTAGAAATTTTTTACAGTCATTAGTGTTTCAATCGCGGCCGTTGGCGGAGATTTGAAGTTCGAAACCCTAAAATGAGTTCGAAACTTCAGAAATTTGCCCAAAATTTATCCTAAAGCTATTTTATCTTACCAAACAATAATTTTTCGACATTAACAATGATTGAAAAAAAATTTCATGAAAATTACAAACATAAATTTGAAAATGGAGGAGGAAGAAGATATGTACCTTGATTGTGAAGAAGTTTTGGATGCCATCGATTATTGTTTGGAATTGGAGGAGGTGGAGAAGAAAGATCCAAGAAGTTTAGAATTGTAGGAGGTGGAGAAAGAGGGAAAAGAAATTTGAAGAGAGAGAGAGAGAGAGAGAGAGTATAAATTAGAATAAAAAAGTTTGGAGGATTTTTTTTGGGGGAGGGGGGGGGGGGATAGGCAGCCTATACTAAATTTTTGGTTGTCCTGAATAAAAGTTACTTTAGACTAGACTATCTCTAAGGATTTAGTTGTCCTAAGTAACTTATGTAGTGCTTTTAGTAATTATCATAACTAGTCACGTTCACGTGTGTTGCACGTATAAAAAAAATCTATAATATTATTAAAATAATAATTATATTAGAATATTTTAAATATAATTTGAATATATTTTAATTATGGTTTGTTATCATTTTTTTTTGAGATTTAGATATGTATATAATTAGATAATATCATACAGTTAATTTAAATTTTGAATATATTTTATGATCTGCTAAATGTTCAAGTTATTTTTTTTGTTTTTTACCTCAAATCTCAACTATATATATATATATATATATATATATATATATATATATATATATATATATATATATATATATATATATATATATATGATAGTTAAAAATATTTAATTTTTTATATATTAATAATTAATTTATAATATACATACGACTTGGACGGTTATTTTTTCGAAAAATTTCATACAGAGTAACGAAATTATAACAAATCCCACTCAAAGCATAGAAATTTAAAAATTTACAAATAAAGCATCATAACGCCTATCCGAAGGACGTTTCATAACTTTGCAAAGAAGATATGTACCTTGATTGTGAAGAAGTTTTGGACGCCATCGATTATTGTTTGGAATTGGAGGAGGTGGAGAAGAAAGATCCAACAAGTTTAGAATTGGAGGAGGTGGAGAAAGAGGGAAAAGAAATTTGAAGAGAGAGAGAGAGAGAGAGAGAGAGAGAGAGAGAGAGTATAAATTAGAATAAAAAAGTTTGGAGGATTTTTTTTTGGGGGGGGGGGGGGTGATAGGCAGCTTATAGTCAATTTTTTGGTTCTCCTGAATAAAAGTTACTTTAGACTAGACTAGCACTAAGGTTTAGTTGTCCAAAGTAACTTATGTAGTGCTTTTAGTAATTATCATAACTAGTCACGTTCACGTGTGTCGCACGTATAAAAAAAATCTAAAATATTATTTAAAAAATTAATTATATTACAATATTTTAAATATAATTTGAATATATTTTAATTATGGTTTGCTATAATTTTTTTTTGAGATTTAGATATGTGTATAATTAGATAATTTCATACAGTTAATTTAAATTTTGAATATATTTTATGATCTGCTAAATGTTCAAGTTATTTTTTTATGTTTTTTACCTCAAATCTCAACTATGTATATGTATATATATATATATATATATATATATATATATATATATATATATATATATATATATATATATATATATATATATATGATATTTAAAAAATATTTAATTTTTTATATATTAATAATTAATTGATAATATAGATACGACTTAGACGGTTATTTTTTTGAAAAATTTCATACAGAGCAACGAAATTATAACAAATTCCACTCAAAGCATAAAAATTTAAAAATTTATAAATAAAGCATTATAACGCCTATCCGAAGGACGTTTCATAACTTTCCAAATTTTTTTTCGTTTGTTCCGTCTGCTGCCGTTACAGCGTGGTAAAAAAATATATTAGAAAATGCCCTTTGGAAGGGCGTTTTCCCTTTTTTCTCTCTCTCTCACTCCCTCTCCCTCTCCCTCTCCCTCTCTCTCTCTCTCTCTCTCCCTAACAAATTGAATCACTCTCTCTCTCTCTCCCTCTCTCACTCCCTAACACTCTACTCTTTGTGCTCTCTCTCTCTCTCTCTCTCTCTCTCTCTCTCACTCACTCTCTGCTCTTTCTTTTTCCCCCTCTCTCTATATCTCTGCGCTCTCTCTCTCACTCACTCTCTGCTCTCTTACTCTCGCTTTCTCTCTCTCTCTCTCTCTCACTCTCTCATTCCCGCTTGTCTCTCTCTCTCTCTCTCTCTCTCTCTCTCTCTCTATATATATATATATATATATATATATATATATATATATATATATATCTGTGCTCTCTCTCTCTCACTCTCTTGTTCCCGCTCATCTCTCTCTCCCTCTCCGTCTCTCGTCTCTCTCACTGTCCCTCTCTGTCTCACTCTCTTGCCTCTCTCACTGTGAACCCTCTCGCATGTTTCTTTCTTCTCTCTTTGGCCCTCTCCTCTCATCTCCTCTCTCCTCTCTCTCTCTCTCTCTCTCTCTCTCTCTCTCTCTCTCTTACTGACACTCTTCTCTTATTTTTTTCTTTTTTCACACAATGACATGCATGTGCATGGGAGCCCGTGAGCATTCTTGGTTTGAATGCATTAAAAAATTATATAAAATTTTTGGAAAGATAAAAAGTATGGTGCATGCATGCCATGATACAACTTTTGACCAAAAATAAAGTAGGTAGTAGAAGGAAGTGTTGATAAAAATAAGGATTTCGGTTATAAATTTACAGAAGGAGAAGAAGAAAGCATTTGTGAGAGTTTCTCCAGGAAGAGAGTTCAATAGGAGAAGCTGAAGGCTGCAAGAGTTTGAAAAGAGTTCAAGAGGAAGAAGATATTAAAAAAAAACATGTAAAAGAGTTCAATAGTTCAATAGAAATTTAATTACGTATTTTTCCTGTAATGTCCTGATCATAAATACAGATGACTTTTCAAAATGACGGGCGTATACCCGGTGGACCTACAACTCCGGCCATTGAACGTGAGCGAAAGTCTCACATTTCTAGTCTAGTTTTCGTAGGACCGGTAATATAATTTTTAGATAATTGATATTATTGTAGTTAAGTGTATTATATTGTACTAACGATAGCTATACATATATTATATAGCGCTATGATTATCCAGATGTAAAATTACGAGAGCATGGTGAGTGGCGGTCATCGTGGGAGTTGACTGAAGGCCAAAAGGTCTTGTTGGAGGCTTTTGGTTTTCATTTTGTTGACGCTATACGAATTAAGCATCACGATAGAGACCTAATATCAAGTATCGTTGAGCGATAGTGGCTAACACACAACACATTTCAGCTATCCTTCGGGGAGATGATGATCACATTAGCGGATGTGGCACAGATTCTGGGATTACCTATCGAGGATAATCCTATATATTTTGACAAAAAGTTGGAAGCAAAACATCTCGTTAGAGAATACCTCGGTGTGGAGCCCCCACTCACATGGGAGAAACCAGCACTGTCATACTTACTTGGCTCCGGTCTACTTTCATGCATGTTGATCATATCGGCTCTAAACAGTTCCTGTCGATTATTCGCGGATGTTTATTTACATGTATTAATTATTGTTAATATTTATTTAATGTAAATGGTATCAATATTCAATTATGTTTTCAGGTGATACGTTGCACTAGATCTTACTTACTGTGTTTATGCGGTACTTTTTTATTCCCCGACGCTACGAAAAATATGATCAACGTGCGACTGCTACCATTTCTTGTGGACATACATTCCAACACAAAACACGCATGGAGTGAAGCAGTGTTAGCATATTTATACCGCTCTATGGCATCTTTTGTGAGTAAGGTATCAAAGGGTAGAACAAAAAAAAAATAAGTGGATGTCTAACACTTATACATGTATGAATAAAAATGAATAATATTTGCTATATTTATTTGGAACTTATTTGTGTTCTTCTTCGTAGTTCTGGTGTTACGATCACTTCGAGATTGGTAGACCAGTTAGTAAATATAGAGCTGAACAAACAGTATGGCCAGCAGGCATTCGTTGGATTACTGGAAATACAGATTATGTGCATTATATGACAAAAGTGATATCTCTTTACCGACATCGATTTGACACATTAACCGCTTATGAGGTAAGTATGTACACTACCAGAAAAAGTTAAATTAGCGACGTCTAAAAACGTCGCTAAAAAATCAAATATCGTCGCTAATTTGGTTTAGCGACGTAATTAGCGACGTTTTAAAGTTGTCGGAAAAAACCAAGTCGCAAAAAAAAATGTCGCTAAACGTCGCTATACCGACGTTTTTAGCGACTTTAATGTGTCGCAAAATTTAGCGACGTTTAGCGACGCCGAGTCACTAAATAGCGACGTTTATTAAAGTCGCTAAATGTCGCTGATTAGCGACTTATATAGCGACGTTACACCGACGTCTTTAATGACCTGGCTATTCTGCCATGTCAGCAATTGGCGACGTATAGCGACATTTTTAGCGACGTCATTAGCGACGTATTTAGCGACTTGTTACAGCGTCGCTAATTAGTGACGTATTTAGCGACGTATTTAGCGACGTAATATAACGTCTCTAAATGTCGCTAAAAACGTCGCTAATTTAAAAAAAAATTAAAAAATGCATTTCTGGATTTACCAGCCCCCTTGGGTTCATTATCAGGTATATGATGGTAGTAAAAATAATTGAATAAAGAACACAGTAGCAGCACCAAGGGAAAAAATTCTAGTACACTGGGTAAATACAGGCCAAGTATCAGTCATCAGTTGTAAACGAAAATATGAATAATATAATAAAATTTGAAGAAAAGAAAGCATCCAGCAAATCTCATCGTAAACGAAAAGAATATGGCAAATTTATATCCATACAATCGCATCCTAAATAATAATAAAAATAAATATACTACTGCGGATCTGCAGGAGGCTGACCACCGGCGCGCTTGAAGGATAAGAACTCCTCATACTCGTCCCGTAGAATCGACACCGATGTCGATGGAGAAGGCAGTGACGTCGGTGGAGGCCGTGCCCGCTCCAAGTCTGCGAGTCGCTGGTTGTAAGAATCCAGGGTAGATAACAGCCTAGTACTGCTATGAACCATTGAATCCTGCATCATCGTCAGCTTCTCGCCCATCGATAGCTGTGACGCCTGCAGCTCCATGATGTTGCGGTCATTGGAGGCTCTAATATCATTTGTTAATTTCCGTAGCTCCGTCATGCTGCGGTCGAGCATATCCAATCGTGCGATGAGCATCGGATTGTCCGCCTGTGGCTGGGACCGGGGCTGCTCCTCCATACTTCGCAGCAACTCGTCACGGAGAGACGTAATCTGACGGTCAACGGCCTCCTGGACGGCCTCCTGGACTCTGGCCGACGACTGCGAGGGCTGCGACTGCGAGGGGTGTGTGGAATGCGCAGCTGTCGGGGAGGCCCTAGATGACTGCGTCACAACCAGGGCGTCATAGGAGCCCGTACCGTAGTACGTACCCCTCTGGAGACCACCAGCTGCGGTCACCCACAGGTCGTCCGCCGACGGAGATGGAGCGGGCTGCGACGAAGTACCAGCCTCTCCAGGTGTAGGTGCACTAGCAGTCGTCCGCTCACGCAGCCTAAGATACTCGGCCTAGAAAAGGTTTGGAAACTCGATAATTGCCTAAGTTATATTAAAATTAACACAAAGTAAAGTAATACTTACATAGGTCTGTGAGGCCCTCTCATCAATGAGATTTCCGTCCTTGCGATGGGTGGCCAAGAAGACGGTCACCATGTTTGCATCCTCACCCCTCTGTACCTGTTAAAAATATATTATTTATTACTAAACTTAAATATTTTTTCCAAGTACCATTTTATGGTACTTATATTAAAATAATATATTTTAAAAGAAAAAACATACCAAACGACGGAAATGTTCCGTCATCGAAATCGAGCTACTACACCACTTGGCAGCATTCTGCCTAGCCGCCTTGGCCTTCTTAGACCTTTCCTTGTAGCTCGGATCATCGAATCTAGCCCTCATCGCAGTCCACTGCTCAGGCATGATCCAACCTTGGATCGGTTTTCCAGCACGATCACGAGCCTTCTGGTCATCCAGAGTATCTCGGATAAGCTTGGCGGCAACGGTAGGAAAGAGCCGCTCGATCAACTCGGCCCG
This sequence comes from Iris macrosiphon, assembly GCA_036927795.1. Taxonomy (NCBI): domain Eukaryota; kingdom Viridiplantae; phylum Streptophyta; class Magnoliopsida; order Asparagales; family Iridaceae; genus Iris; species Iris macrosiphon. The sequence continues at coordinate 106,323,303 of JAYESA010000016.1, read as the reverse complement.
GTACGGAGGATAAAAATACGTTTGCTACAATAAATAATTTATTAAGTTAGCATCACGAATAAGTTATATAATATGCATAAATTAGAGGATTTATTTAATATACTTTTACCTGGAATTGCGTAAACCATAACGCCTTCCTCTCCTCCGGAGCCTCATAGTAGTTGATCCAAGGGCCACCGTAGTTGTTCCTCAGAAATTGGCCCAGGCGTCTCTGAACCGACGATGGACGATATCTATACAGAGATAATAATTTAGATTACTGAAAAAGTCAATATATGATGAATAAAGAAATACACGATATATATGATGCTAAACCATCTAATTGACTTACTTTGTACCGTCGGCCCAAATCTCTGTCCTCGTCTCCTCCAGAGGTGCGCATGGAGGATCTTGCTGATGCTGGGACAACGTGGGCATGACCTCCTCGACATGATCATCTGTCCCCATGGTTCCGTCAGCAGGAGGAACACTGGATGAGGGTGTACTATCATGCCAGGAACTACTCGTCCCAACAGTCGGAGATGTGAGTGATCGATATACTGGAGTACTGGGCGACGATGATCTGGAACCAACAGTAGGCAGTACCGGAGTGGCACTCTGACTACCTCGGGACCTGCCGAATCCTCCGCGTCGTCCTGTCATATCTGATAACAACATATGATGAATATAGAAAAACACAAATATATACTATATTCTACAGTCAAAATGTGATGCATATCTCAAAGCATTCTACAGTCAAAAAATATAATACATATATTCGTTAATGGGTACATCTACTTCGTCAATTTTCCAACCTTGATCTATATTCTACAGTCAAAATATAGTTACATTCTACATGCAATATATTTTATTTTCAATCATCTTCAGAAAATTCATCTTGTTCGCCTTCGTCATCCTGCTCTTCCTCTTCCTCGTCTTCACTTTCATCTACTTCGTCGTCCTCTTCGGATAATTCTACATCTTCTACATTATTACTCGTGTAATGAGTAACTTTCATTGAGTCCACATCTATAATATTTGTTACAAGAGGTAGATCGTCCTCCTGATAAGCTATTTCGTCAATGTCAAAGGTATTTCTAGCTTTAGTCTTGCATACTGCCCACCAATCCGACATCGCTGTCCCCCGTCTAGGATAAGTTGTGAAGTACACGAGCTGAGCCTGACTTGATAGGACAAATGGTTTGTAGCCTTGATATCTACGCTTGTAGTTTATATCCACAAGGCCATGCTTGTCAAATTTCCAACCTTGATCTTGAATCGGATCGAACCATTCACACCTGAATAGTACGATATTAGCAGGTTCTATGCCATAATTATATGTCAACTCCACAATCTCTCGTAAGATGCCAAAAAAATTATTGTCCGGATTGACGTCTTTGTAGTTTGAAGATTTGATACACAAACAACTGTTTTTCATGGAATCAAGATCCAGAAAGCTGTCTCTGATAGGAGCATTTGTTGACTTGAACCTGAACCCATTCACACAGAAACTTGGCCATATTTTTACGGCAGTAATTGGTCCCTTGGCTAGAGTTCTAATAGATTCAGTCTCGGGTGATATTAGACGATCGACCTAAATACCAAAGTAGCGATAGTAAGTTATTTATTTTGCAAGTGCAGAAATAAAAAGTAATTACCAAGCATCTTACATATGCGCTCAACCAAGAAGAAAAATAGCATCTCATATCTTGTTCTACTTCTTCGTCTGTTATGTAGGGTCTAACCGACCTCAACTCATCATTATATGTGCTGAAAAATAATTGAGTAATATATTTGAGCAGCCCTTAGCTCATCGTCTATTACATTGAGATGATGTAAACGTGGACGTATTAATTACTTACCCCTCTAGCTTCTCCACTTCATCCTCGTCGCAATTGAGTAATATATACAATTGAGCAGCCCTTAGTTCATCGTCATTCAAATATCTCTTCTTCATTTTTCCCGAAGACTTTCTGGACCCATTGAATACTTTGAGTATTGCATCATTAGATTCCTGATATGCGTCGTCGTTTCTGGGAGCTTTCGTCCTATTAGTAGCAACATGCGGTTTGAAATACGTCGAGCAAAAGTTTGTAATCTCCTCGAGAACATAAGCTTCACAAATAGAGCCTTCAACCCGTGCCTTATTTTTTACCTTTATCTTTAGGTGATTCAGATGCCGCTCGAAGGGGTACATCCACCGATAACCGACAGGACCACCAACACGTGCCTCATAGGAAAGATAAATTGGCAAATGCTCCATAGAGTCGAAGAATCCAGGAGGAAACACCTTCTTGAGCTTACATAGTGTTACCGCAATGTCCCTCTCTTGCTTTTCTAGACGATCGACGAGTAACTTAGTACAACAAAGATCTCTGAAGAATATGCTCAGCTCTGTCAATGGGTCCCAAACGACCTGCGGTAAGAATTCCCAAAATGTAATCGGAATTAACCTCTCCATGAATACGTGACAATCGTGGCTCTTCATACCCACTAGTTTGTTCTCCTTGAGGTCGACGCATCTTCTCAAGTTCGACACGTACCCGTCTGGAAACTTTAGACCCTGAATTCACCTACAAAGTCTACCTTTATCCTCTTTATCCAGTGAGAAAACTGACTTAGGTTGCTTTAACTTTTCATTCCCCTCCTCTATCAAATGCAATGCAGGACGTCTACATATTTCTTCTAAGTCCAACCTGGCCTTCGGATTATCTTTCGTCTTCCCCTTTACCTTCATTACAGTATTAATTATGTTATCAAACATATTCTTCTCGATATGCATGACATCAAGGTTATGTCTGATCAGATTGGTGCTCCAATATGGCAGATCCCAGAATATACTCCTCTTCGTCCAGTTATGGGTGCGACCAAATCCGTCACACTTGTATCCCTTAGCAGGCTCTTCGATAGTACTTAGTAAATCTTTTACCTCTTCTCATATCGTGCATCTGGGCCACCTTGGCGGTGGATTGGCCTTCTCCACAACTCCTGTACGAAAAGCATTCCGGTTCCTCCGGTACGGATGATCCTTCGGCAAAAATTGTCAATGACAATCGAAGAAGCACGGTTTGCCTCCGTGTTTCAAACGGAAAGCCTGAGAACGGTCCATGCAATACGGACATGAGAGACGACCATGGGTGCTCCATCCCGATAACATTCCATAGGCCGGAAAGTCGTTGATGGTCCACATAAGTGCTGCCCTCATCTGAAAATTCTGCTTTCTAGAAACATCGTAGGTGTTGGCACCTACTTCCCACAGCTGATTCAACTCATCTATCAAAGGCTGTAAATACACATCGATGTTCCTCTTCGGATTGTTCGGACCCGAGATAATAACGGTTAGGAACATATACGGAGTCTTCATGCACATCCAAGGCGGTAGATTGTACGAAGTGACGATCACAGGCCAACACGAATACTAGGAGCCCGAAAGTTCGAATGGGGTAAAACCGTCAGAGGAGAGCCCCAATCTGACATTACGCGCTTCCTCGGCAAAATGTGGATACTCTCGATCAAAGTGCTTCCATGCTTCTCCATCGGATGGATGATCCAATACTCCTTCGATCTGTTTTTGCCTGTGCCAACTCATATTTTCTGCAGTCTCCTTAACCATAAACAACCGCTGTAACCGCGGCGTCAAAGGCAAGTAGTGCATCGAATCGGTAGGCTTCCTTGCACCGACAGACTTTCCTCTAACAGTGGCCTTGTAGCGATCAACACCACAGAATCTACATGCATCTTCATCCTTATCGTCTTTGTAGTACAACATGCACCCGTTGCGACATGCATCAATTTTCTCGTATCCCATCCAAAGCGATCTCACCATCCTCTTAGATCGATAGAAGTCTTTAGGCAAATTTGCACCCTCGGGCAAGATCTCTATAATCAAATCGAGCAGTCAATTATAGCATTCTTGCGACATGTTAAAATCAGACTTGATGCTCAATAATCTTGTAACCACCTCCAACGGTGAATGATCCTCACAACCAGGATATAGTAGAGTCCTTGCATTCTCCAGCAACTCCATAAACTTTGCAGCATCGGCATTCGGTGCCTCCTCGGCTGCATCATAATTGTCCGGATTGAAACTAGGTCCCGCCACATCATAATTGTCCGGATTGAAATTAGGCCCCGCCGCATCATAAACAATGTTAACCAACCCGTCGTCGTAAGCATCGTGGTCTTGGACATCCATATACGGCTCCACATAGGGCTCTGACTCCGATGCTAGAGATACAAGTTCTCCGTGCGCGGTCCACTGATAGTAATTCGGCGTGAAGCCCTTCGAGTATAAATGATATGTAACTTCCACTTCTGGATGATATTTCCTGTTGCGATATCTCACACACGGACACTTAATTTTGGTACCGTCCATGTACTGAGGGAAAGCCTTGGCGAACTGCAGGAACTGCTGTACACCCTCAATGAATTTATCCCGCACACCGCACATGTCATCAGGATGACGGTTGTACATCCACGAACGATGACGCAGATAGTAATTCATATCTATTTCTTGATACTTCTGCAAAGATGACAGTATGTATCATATAAATTATTACATACAGTGGTTTATCACCTAACTTCAAAACTTAACCGTACTATAAAAATCATAACTGATATAATACATACTTTCATTTATCAAAGTCTAAAATAAGCAATATTCAAAACAACTGAAAAGAGGCCAAGTCTCTTAGTTTTTTAATATTTTATACTATTGGTAAAAGCAAACAATAGTTTTTTTTACTACTTGAAAAGAGGCCAAGTCTCTTAGTTTTTTAATATTTTTTCTATGCGTAATTACTTAACTTCCCATATTAAATTGAATGAACAATTTTAATTAGTAAGAACTTTTTTGGAAAAAAAAATTCCACTGTGATGTCTCAGTTTTCTTATTATAAAGTAGTATAGATATATGGCTCATAGTATCCTAGTAAGTTGTGAGTTGGAAGCAAACATACACACACACACACACACATAAAAATGGATTAGATCTTATGTTAAGCCTAGGCTTACAAGAGTTGCCAATGGCCTCTTTTGCTACATAGTGCATCCCTCGAAGCCCAGGCCCACACACACAAACATAAAATGGATTAGATCTTATGTTAAGCATTGGCTTACAAGAGTTGCCAATGGCGTCTTTTGCTACATAGTGCATCCCTCGAAGCCCAGGCCCAAAGCTCATCTAGAGCAACTAGTTATCAATATAGTTGTTGTATTTACTAGTTATCAATATAGTTGTTCTATAAATACAGAGGCATCATCTAGACAAGAGAATTCAGGAATTGAGGTATCATAAGCTAAATCTAGAATTCCTACAACTAATTTCTGCTGCATTGTTCTATAAATATACAGAGGCACCATCTAGACCGAAGAATTCAGGAATAGAGGAATCATAAGCTAAATCTAGAATAATTCTTGAATTCCACAACTAATTCCTGCTGCACCCATTGCTAAAGTAGGAACTGTGCAAACTCCAATGGTTTCTTCTCCTTGATCCCCTGAAGAACCTGATAATTGAATCAGGATCCAGATCTCCAGAAGCAGATAATTCTTGCAATTCAATAAAGCTAGGCTGTACTGTAGGGAATTTACAAGGTACTAAAGTAACTGTACATCACGAAGGGTCTCTACTTCTTATAGAGGCAGAGGGGGATCATCATAGTAAGCAAAATATGGAGGACATAGTAGCAAGGCCTGCGGGGGAAGAGAGACATGGATGCTCAGTGCATACAAGTGCAATGCTCCTCTGCACAAGACAAACTAGGAAGAAACATCCATAGTGAAGATAGAATATTGTATGTGTTTCAGTGTGTGTGTGTGTGTGTGTGTGTGTGTCGTGCCTGTGTCAGTGTCTGTGTGAGTGTGTGTGTATCTGCGTCTGTGTGTGTGTGTCGTGTGTGTCTGTCAGTGTCTGTGCACGTGTGTCGTGTCTGTGTGCGTGTGTCGTGTCTGTCCAGTCATCAGTTGTGTCAGTGTCACATGAGAGAGAGAGAGAGATTACCTAGAGCTCGAGGAGGAGGAGGGGGGTGCCGGAGTAGCCGCAGCCGTGGAGAGCCGGTCGCCGGAGGGGGGGGCGGGGGAAATCAAAAACTTTCGAAATTTTCGACAGATGGGGGAAAAGAATCTGAGCCCTAATTAACCAAAATTTAGCGACATTTAACAACGTATAATAAAAACGTCGCTAAATTAAAATTTAGCGACGTCTAAGACGTCGCTAAACACGTTGCTAAATATTTTTGACATATACGTCGCTAATTACGACGCTAAACGTCGCTAAATCAGATATATTAGCGACATTTAGCGACCTTAATTGAACTTATAGCGACTAATCTTTTAAAATCTTAATAAAAGTTGCTAAACGTCGCTAAATGTCGCCATTTAGCGATGTCTAGCGACGCTTTTAATGGAGTCGCTGATTTAGCGACGTTTATACCAGGAGTCGCTAAAATACGTCGCTAATCCCGCTTTTTCTAGTAGTGGTAATTATAAAATTAAATTTTTAGATGTTATTTTCATGCCTACCATTTATTACTTGCTGAATGTCAAATATGTTGTTTGGCAACCACTAAGTGTGCCACAAGAAGTGAGAGATGGTGAACGTGCCCGCAGTCTCCATAGGTATTATATCATGTACAATAGATCTATCAGGTTTCATCCAGCTGATCGTGTTATACGACAGTTCGGACTGAAACAGATGATACCCCTGGAGCCTTTGGCTTCTAGCAGTACCAAATCAAATATGGAAGAGCGGGTTCGTACATATATGCTTGGTTGGCATTCCAGATTTACCACGCATGGCGTGGAACACATGTCCGAATTGATGACATCGGCGACAGATTGTAAGTTAAGAGGCATTTCAAATAAATTATACGGTATTAGATCTTACATATAATTTTGTGTTAAAATTTTACAGTGGAGGGTAGTGCCGATTTTCTACGTTGGTATGGATGCTCGCTAGTACAAAATATGATGTATAAATTTGAAGAATCTCGGTTCCAGCCACGAGCTTTAGACGATCTGAGCTTGCATGACAGGAGGGCACGCGATGCTTTAGTGGTATGTGTTCTTTTTTACATAAACTATCATCTTTATATATGTTACTTTTATACTCATTAAGTGTGGATTTAAATATTCAGGCGGAGACACTGGCTGATATAGCTGAGGACCCCGAAAGAGATCCAGAAGGGATTTTAGGGATGACTGTACAATATCTACGCGCACCACTGAGTCCCCGTTTTACTCCACTCGATATACCAGACAGCCATCCGGTAGGCTTCATGAGACAGAGACAGGCACGTCATCGTAGGACACGTGATCGAGGAGCTGGTTGCAGAGGCACGAATTTTACAGGTTGGTGAGGGAACATCCCAAGCTTACGAGGGCACTTCGTAGCCTTACGCTGGCATGTCACAACTTTATGTTGGCATGCCACAGCATTACGAGGGATATTCGCAGCCTTACGCTGGCACATCACAGCCTTACGTTGGCATGCCATAACATTACGAGGGATATTCCCAGCCTTACGCTAGCATGTCACAACTTTACGAGGGTAGGCCACACCATGACAATGACATATCCCAGAGTTACGAGAGCACACCCTAGAGCAACGAGGGCACATACAAGAGTTAGGATGCCACGCCACATGCTGCTTCTCATGATTGGGATTGAAATTATTACCTGCAGGAGACTGACACTTCGTTGTTTGGCTCAGCCAGCCTTGATCCAGACTCCCATTTATATTTGCCACCACCGGAGGGTACAGAGGAAAGGAGAGATATGCTAGGTCTTAGACGAGTTGATCGTAGAGATTATAGAAGGGATGACAGAGGGGGCTAGTGATTTTGTTGGTCTCCATAAATAAATGTATATATGACAATATTTTGTTGGTCTTTAAATTTCAGTAATATGATGTCTATTTTATTCGAAAGTTCAGCAACTTCAATTACAACATTATAACAATGTAAAATCAGAATCATTATTACTCTAAAAAGATACAATCATAATATTCACTGCCTCGGTTGGTTTCTACAACTTCTTTTATTGTGTCCCAGTCCGTCACAATTACTGTAACGAAGATCTCTTGTCGACGATTCTCTTGTCATTATACAATTCTTCTTCGGTCTGCCAGCTCTACGTCCAAGAAGTTGTTAGAGAGAGAGTTGAGAGAGACAGAGAGAGAGGGACAGTTGAGAGAGAGTGTGAGAGATGTGAGGGAGAGTGTTAGAGAGAGAGAGAGCGAGAGTGAGAGTGAAAGAGGGAACATGAGAGAGAGAGAGAGAGAGAGAGAGAGAGTTAGGGAGTGAGAGAGAGAGAGCGAGAGTGAGAGAGGGAGCGCGCGTGCGAGAGAGAGAGAGAGAATGTTAGGGAGAGAGAGAGAGAGAGAGAGAGAGAGAGAGAGAGTGTGAGAGTGGGAGAAAATAAATTTATTAGAAACATCTTTTGGAAGGATATTTTTTCTAGGAAAAATATCCTTACAAAAGACATTTTCTAATAAATTTTTTTTTTTAACGGAAAAAAAAATTAAAAAGTTGTGAAATTATAATTTCGTTGCTTTGTATGAGTTTTTTCGTTATTTTTTTAAGCCGTTTCTCAGCAGCTGATAGGGGAGATTATTCGTGTGTTCTATGTGTTGACAGATGTCGATTGGAAGATGTTTGTTAAGGTGGGTGGCACGAATATGTCGTTAGGATTTCATTCATTCCTGTGGGGTTAGATGACATGCGACTTTGTCAATCCCAATTTGTTTTAAATTAGATATATGATTCTCAACTAGATGCCACGTATATCTCATAGGATGTTTTATATACTAGTCCCTTGAATATACCTTACTTTCGTACGAGTCCCCCAAAATTTGTGAGTTCCATGAAGTTCCAAATAAAAAACATTAAAGTTCCATTAAAAAAACTTATATCATTTTGGGATTGTTATCTTATTAAAAAAAATGACAGTAACAATTTTTTTTTTAACAACCACCTACATCAAACTCGAGTGGCTCTTGTAATTACTGAGAAGAGATATAAGATCCTGACTGAGTGGCAGAAGATCAGTGAATCGAGCCACGGCGACGTGTTATTTCTTCAATTTATAAATGATGGAAGTTGGAAACAGTGGACCCAAAGACATACAATACAGTGTGCACAAAATTTCAAACGTTATGTCAAAAAAAAAAACAAAAAAAAAACAAAAACCAACCACCTACAAACTGTTCTTAAAAATTATTCTAAAATTGAATTAATTTTTCCAAATAAAATAAATTTGATAAATTGTTGTTACTAATTTTTTTTAGGAATATTAAAAACGAAAAGCAGAATCATCTAAAATAAGCAATCTAATGCCCAATCTACTAAATACAAAAAAAAAAAAAAAAATCTTGTTTTAGACAACTTTTACTCCCTTGATATAAGATTAGTTATAACCTTCGATGCTCATCATATTTCTAGTCACAAAAGAATTCTAACATAGAATCAGAGCAAACCGTTTCAAATCTCGTCCAAACATAATTTGTAATATAAATATAACCCTTAATATTCATCACATCTCTTGGGTTTAGATACAATAGCATTGATTATAGTTAACATACAACTTGATCCCCTCATCCCTCTTTCTCCTTCTCCCTTCCCATCTATTCTTGTTGTTATAACGAGTCTGTTTGTCCAAGTGATAAACATGAAAGGGAAGAAGTTCGTATAACTCCGTTTCTCCCCTCATCCCTCTTCTTCTCCTCCCTTAAAGTTTTTTTTTTTTTTTTATTTCTTGCATTTACAGCTCATATTGATTTATGGTCTTTGGAATCTAAGACATCTTTTTTCTCATTATTTGTAACAAATAATTTAATATAAAATTACTATAACATCAATCTTTTTCTAGTTAAAATATTATTGTTAATATTTCTAATTTCTGGATGTAACATTCGCGTCGGTGGTACTTCATTTTCTATCAGATTATTAACATAATAATTATTTTCAAAATTACTATAATCATTGAACAATATTATGAAAGATTTTCATGTTGTTGGTTAGAACCAGTAGCATCATGGAGATCCATACTATAATTTTTTAAAATATATAATTTAAAAACTAATCAATTTTTAATATCAAAATTAACTAATTTTATAATAATAATTTTTTTTTACTTAATCTCAATTTGATTTTCTTCAAAGCTGGATGTAGAATTGTTGTAGCTTGGTAGTGGTCGATCAAGTCAAATCCTTCAAAATTCTCGGACTCATGTGATTTTTCTTCCACTTTAGTCTCCGGAAAGTAGCTACTTCAACGAATATAACACCATATTGATTGCAAGTATAAGAAGAGAGGAAAAAAATTGTGATAAATTTGGATGAATTAAGTCTTATTTAAAACTTTCGGGTGTTAAATGACCATAAATATCCTTAGAATATAGCAATTATATAAGTATTTTAGTCAAATTAGGCTAATGACCAAAATATATCTTATTAACATTCAAAAATGACTAAAATTTAGAAGTATTTTTGGTAAAAATTCTCTCTAATTAATAATATGGTTGTTGGGAGATTGTTTTTTTTTACTAAAATATACCTTCCAATGTTTATATAACGGTTAATAATTTTTTCCCCGGTAATATGACCCCCCAAAAGAATTAAATAACAAACTGTGGTGTGTAAGGGGTGGGGTGTTTCTGGGTCGACCCGGATCTGGGATCGAGCCTGACCGGGTCGTCGACCGGGCTGGGTTGACCGAGTTTGGAAGTGCCAGTTCGGACCGGGTTTTGGATCGGACGATGCCTTTAGATCGGCACAGTAAATCTAATCTGAATCCATAGTTCTAGTAAGCCGGATCAGATCGACCCGTTGATCATGCCCGGATCAGATTTCAAGCTGCTTGGTCCAATAAATACCTTCATGCATGACCGGATGAAACATTTACTTCCAAAGAAAATAAGGATTTAGATAGTTGCTTCCCAAGAAAATAAGGTCTCGTTTGATTTGCGGAATCAATGTTTGAAAACAAAAATATTTCTTTCCTATGTTTGGATGCGAAAGGTAAAGAGGGAAGAAAAAAAAATTCCTAAAGAAAAATAATTTACTTTATAATATTAAGGATTCATTTTCTCTTTCAATTTTTTTATCTTTCCAAACAAAAAAAAAGAAAAGAAAAGAAAAGAAAAGAAAAGAAATATAATTTTTCAAAATTTTTTGTTTGTTTGTAAGAAATTGATTTCCTTATCTTTTTCTTTCCGCAAACCAATGCCTAAGATCATTTGGAAAATGCAAGGGGCTAATATACAATCCCCAATATAGTATAATATTGGTAGACCTTTTCCTAATCCACTTTCATCAAAAAAGTGTATTTTTTTTTCTACTACTACTTGTTCAACAACCATGGCGAAAATCCCTCTCTTGATCCTCTCCTTCCTCCTCCACTCCCTCCACTCCCTGTCCCAAAACCCTAACCCTAACCCTAACTCCGCCTACGAGGAGCTCAAGCTCCGTGGCTTCCCCGTCGGCCTCCTCCCGGCCGACGTCTCCTCCTACTCCCTCAACCGCAGCTCCGGCGAGTTCTCCGTGGACCTGGGAGGCCGCTGCCAGCTCCTCCTCCCCCCCGACAACTACCTCGCCTCCTACTCCCCGCGGGTCACCGGGAGGCTCCTCGACGGGCGCATCGACGACCTCGACGGGATCAAGGTGAGGGCCTTCTTCAGCTGGTGGTCCATCACCAGGATCCGCTCCTCCGGGGAGGATCTCGTGTTCGAGGTCGGGGTCGCTTCCGCCAAGTACCCCGCTAAGAACTTCGACCAGAGCCAGGAGTGCGACGGGCGGAGCAACAAGAAGAATAGGAAGGTCGCGGATTATTAAGAGGTATAAAGCTCGGATCTTTACTATTATTATGACTATTATACATGTACTTGTGTTGCACATATTTCATGGATCATTATTCGAAACACTAAAAGACAGTTGTTATAATTATTCTAATATATGTACGTGTGTTTGCACATATTTCTGTTATAATTATTCTAATTTTTATTTAGACTACATAGGAAGCCTAAAAGACGACTGCAATAATTATTTTAAATTTTTTATTTAGTAGTATCATCGTATTATTATAAATATCATTTCAAGACTATTTATGAAGACCAAATGACAACTCCAGTAATTATCTTGTTGTCCCTATTAACTTTAATGAATAATTTAATTTAATACACATACACGAATATATTTGAAAAGAAAAGTTTGAACTTTTCTCATTATATAGTAGTATATATTAGTAAAGGTCGAATCTTGACTAATTTTAGTTTTTTTTATTGTTCCCATCTATTAAAGGTTAAATAATATAAATATATAACTCTCAATTCTCGGACTAACACTCTAAGACTTGTTATATGATTACATTTGTAAAGGTTGAATAATATAAATATATAACTCTCAACCCTCGCCAACACTCTTAAGATTCTGGTAATATATATTTATATCCATAAATATATACAATCATAGTGTTGGTGAGGGTTAAATATTTATATTCAACGGACCCCCACATGACGGAAACCCTTCTATTGGTTGTGAGCTGGATTCGGGTCGAAGACCCTATTTTTTGGTTGTGAGCTGGATTCATGCAGTGCAGTAGTGGTATATATATATTTTAAAAATCCGATTTAAATGAATGCTAGAGAGATTGAATCTGGGTTGTTGGGTTACTTCGATATAATGTTCAACTTCCAGCTGCTACACCAAAATTTAGAGTATTGTTGAGGTATGAGGGTTATATATTATAATTATTCAACAAAATCTTGACTAGTTGGAGGTTACTTTTTGTACATTGGAAGTTGAAAAACCGAGAGGTGAAAATAAAATCAAAAGTCTTAACACCAAAAACATCCTACTACAAAATCTAATGCAGAAACTGACACTACATGCAAACAAATTGAACCTGGGCATCCATGTGCAATCACAACTGTGATGAGGTTAGAGGGTCCGAAAATGTACACTTTGTCAATTCAATTGTCAGATTATGTCCTAGACTAGCAGGATCATCGGCCTAGAAGGCTAGAATGATTCCCCAAGAAAATGGTAAATATAATTAGTGTCTAAAAATTGACTTCACTAAGACAACGGTAAATACAATTAGTCACATTTGAGCATTTCAGGATTCTAGAATAATTAATGATGCCTACCAATAGGCGTGTCCTCACATATGTATTCTCTATACAATGAGCAAAGCACGCTTCTATAACCAAGCAACCAGGCTAAAGCCTAAAACAATATTCTAATACCAATTTTGTGAACGAGGTAGATACATTTCTTGTATTAAACAAGAAGCGACCACGCCAACAATCCTTGTTGTGTCTTAAAGTACCTCCAGCGCCAACTAGTCATTGGTTCCCATGATAATTTCTATTGGTGTTAATTTTAATTATACCAAGTGTAAGTGAACGCCTATTCAATAAGAACTTGTTCCTTAAGAATCATTACAAGTCTATTCAACTCTACTGCAATAGCGTATAGCCATCGAGGAATAAGTTTTGCTTCGGCGAATTTTTTCTTTTCTTTTTTCTGCATAGCACATGGCCATCGAGGAATAAGAGTTGCTTTGGCAAAAGGTTCATGCTGCATAGCATATATCCATTGTGGAATGAGATTTGCAAAAGGTTTTTTGTTCAACTATGGCATCAAGGATTCAAGGGTAGCCTATACTTGATGGAAATGAGAAAAACGAGCGTAGAAAATAGTGTGTTCTAGAGGATACCTGGTGCCTAATGTTGGAGAAGAGATCTGAGTAGATGGTCTAGCCATGGAGAAATAGTAATATTTTAAGTGACCAGGTGCATTAGGAGTTCTGTTTGGGAGATCTTTGCATGATGAATAGACAGATGTTTGGATAATAAACTGTACCTGTATTTTGTTGTGTATCAATCTCTTCATATGATGTAATGGGATCAACTAAAGAATTACAAGAAGGAAAGTCAAAATATGAAGAATCTGAATGAAAGTGGATAGAGGAATGAGATTATTTGCAATTTTTTTTTTATAAGGAAAGACTTCTTCATGAAATGAAACATCTCGTGAAACATATATTTTCCTTGTAGCCAAGTCAAAATTTTCTTTCCTTTTTGGGTGTTCGTACAACCAATAAAAATTCTGGGACTAGAAAAATTCAAAGAAAAAATATAAAAAAGGAACAAAATCAAACAGAGGGAGGGAACAAAATCAATTTGAATAAATTGTACCCTATGTTGCACGAATATGGACACAAATAAGGATATGATACAGCTATAAGATACATACATTTTCATATAGGTAGAATAAGTAGCCTTCTATTATGCATGATTATAGACAGAGATACGGGTACAAAAATGATATATATATGGTCACCATTTTTTCTGTGTCCATGCAACTTAAACTTGTACCCTACTCTAACCTGCTAACTCATTATTTATCCTATCCCAATGGCACATAATCTTCAAAACCCTATTTCCCAATACTATCTCCACCCTCTTTCATCTCCCGACCCTCTACCATAATGTGGTTAATGACCCTCCTCGTCAAGGCCGGACTTGATATGAGGCCTATGAGGCGGTTGCCTCAGGTCCAAAATTTTAGAGGGCACCAATTTTCTATACTATCTAATGTATGCAAGCCTAATTAAAAAACGTCATATAGTAGAATACCACGAAATAGGTCAATTAGTCAGATTAAAAAAAATTGTACAGTCACACTGTCAAAATTCTCTCCCCTTCCGTCAATCTAACAGTCCGACACTCTTAATCTTCTTTACCCTTCTGTTGTTGTCAATCTCCTCTTCCGATCTCTTTCTTTGTGTGTATGTTGGTAATTGAACAACAAAACAAGTTACAATTTTAATTTTTTGTTTAGAACATCTTCAGTTTTGTTAGCATTTCATTATGAAATATATTATTTTGGATATTATATTTTGTTTATTATTTTTTTTCTTGAATTTTATGTTGATAATACTATTGTATCATCGTCGATAAAATAAATAAATTATGTGGGCATTAAGCTTTGAAGGCACAACTTTTAGAGTTCGCCTCGGGTCTTAAAATATAAAGGCTGGCACCGAGTCCTCGTCGACTTTCCAACAACATGTTTGGTTGAGGAATTCAACTTATTTTTTAGTATCCATTTTTTTTCCTAATATTTTCTTTTTCTGGTCTGTTTCTCTTTTATTTTTTTAATTTATCCTTCGGAGTACAAACGTTTAGCAAATGTAAATCCATTCCAAAGTATGTTGACCCTTTTCAACTGTACAATAAAGCTATACTATATGTTTTGACTTTATTGAATATATATTCAAGATTTACTTTTATATAAGATCAGGTCTGTATCCATCAAACTTCACTACTACTTTTTGTGATTTATTTCCAAGGTCTTCACAATCTACAAGAGTCGAGTTATATCTATTAATGGCAACTCGTTCATGCTCCAGATAACTTTATAATTTTATAGGTTTTGATGAGGACATTATTTGAATTTCAAATTCAGATTTTTCTTTTTGTTTTAATTGTCCTAGTCAATAGGAATGGTGGTTGTATTTACCTATTCCTTGGAAATCTGTTGTTTGTTTGTTTGTTTGTTTGTTTTTTGTTTACCTATTCCTAGGATTGTTAGTTAGTTTATTGTTTGTTTGATACGAGTCTATTTATATCCATGTTTGTCAAAGGATAAGGGATAATAATGAATGATGAATGAAAATAATTTTTCTTTAAACTCTACTTTCCCTATGGCCGAGATAGCCAATCCCCCATCCCTCTCCTAAACTTCTCTCAGCCCCCCCCCCCCCCCCACACCTTCCACCTCCTTCAGCAACAACAGCAGCAGCAAATTCAGCAATAGCAGCAGCAGAAACAACATAGCAGCAGGCAGCAGCAGACAGCAGTAGCAGAAACAACATAGCAACATACACAACAACAGAAGCAATAGCCGTCGAAGCTGGAACAGAAGAAGCAGCAGCAACAGTACAAGCAACAAGCAAACACAGAAGTAGAAGCGACGGATTCGCCCCCCTCCTTCTGGTAACCTTTTCGACATTCCGATTATATTCTCCCTCTTCATTTTAACTCAAGTAATTATGACAATTGCATCTACCATTCAATATCTATTAATAGGTTGCTGATCCCTATGTTGTATTAAGCGTGAGGCGAGGCGAGGCAACGAGGCCGTCGCCTCGCTTAATGGCGCTTAAGCAGCGCTTATTTAGCGCCTCAAATTTTTTTTTAATTTTTTTTTTGCTCCCTACATGTAAAATACTCTATATACACAAGCTTTATATTTATATACACACATTTATAGATATATTTATATACCTAGATATTTATACATAGATATTTATACATAAGTTTAAACTTTCGGTTCGGTTTATACATAGATATTTATACATAGATACATATATATATACATATACATAGATATTTATACATAAGCTTCAACTTTCGGTTCGATAAAAAAAAATTCAATCCGTGAGGCGAGGCGCCTAAGGCGAGGCGTTACTAAGTGTCGCATAAGCGAGCGAGATTCTCCCAAGCGAGGCGTCCAGGTATTAAAAATCGCTTAAGCGGCGTTTAAAACATAGCTGATCCACCAATAACTTGAGTGCTTCCACAAAAGAAAAAAAAAATGAAACTTGTGGTTATCAATCTACGTATTAAATAGAGAACTATTATAATTTAGTGGAACTAGATTCAATTTCTTGCAAAATTCTAAGGTTTGCACGATAGCTTATAATCTCTTGCCTAATATAACCATCAATTTTGGCGACCTAGAAATTATTTGGTAATTAGTAGAGGCTAAAATGAACTTACCTTAATCCAATATAATTTTCTGATTTTAATTCTCATTCATTTCGCATCAATTTTGGTATCAGAGCATGGTTTAGGTTTCATTTTGCATTAGATTCCTTTAATTTGTGCATTGTGAACATATAGAATTTTGTTATGACCCGTATCACATTTCATGAGCATCCGTAGCGGTAGACAATACCAACCCACTCCTGATATGGTCCCTGAACAAGATCAAATGTTGCAACTTGCAAGATATTCTAAACCGTCTTAATAATATGGAAAAAGATATCAATGTACTAAGAACGTCTAATGAAGATACTAGAGACGAAATTGAAAGACTCGAACGTGAACGTCGTAGAACTCCTGACCTGTTTGATGAGGGTTCCCATCATAGTAGCCATCGAGAATTGGATAGAGATAGACCCAGAGGCCTTGACCATCGTAGGAATGACCCCGTCAGACATCATGACTATGTGACACTCCCGAGACCTCATCAGGACCTAGGAGATGAGAGAATCATGAGAAGCGTGAAAATAGAAGCGTCTACTTTTGACGGTCAACTGGACCCAAAAGTTTTCATCGACTGGATGACAGACATGGACTACTATTTTCGGTGGTATGATATGTCTGAGGCTAGGAAAGTCCGTTTTGCCATAATGAAGCTTGTTGGACAAGCTAAGTTGCATTGACAAAGTGTTGAGCGATTGTTGGTATAAAGGAGGCAAGAACCCATTCTTATATGGGATGAGATGAAAGAGAAGTTGAAAGAAAAATACTTGCCAACTTCCTACCGACAACGACTCTTGGACCAATGGTAGAAACTGACCCAAGGCAATTGTCCTGTCACATAATACATCTCAAAATTCAACGAATATTTAATTCGATGTGAAGTGACATATGAGGTTGGAATGACCCTTTCTAGGTTTAGGTTTGGGTTTCGAGATGACTTACAACGTGAATTATTTCTGCGTAAGGTGACGTCATTAGAGCATGCTTATCATTTGGTTGAGGATATTGACCGATTTCAAAGACCCTCTTTTAATAGGCAGCGTGATTCATGGACTACCCCTAACAGACCCAATGAGTCGAACCGTAGGTTTAATCAGTTCCAACCCAAGCCAAAACCTAGTGTACCGTTGTCGTCAAGAAACCCCAACGAAAATGGTTTACTTGGAGATGCTCCCAAGGTCAATCCTCGTACTGAGTGTTATAGGTGTCATGGTTATGGTCATTACACACATCAGTGTCCGACTCGAACCCTCCTTGTAGATGACCAATCCGACGAAGACTAAGATGACAACGTAGTAGAACATGAACCATACTTATGAGAGTGCGAAGATGATCGTCCTGAAAGGCGATGGATATATGGGTCTCATTAGGAGTTCCTCGACCTTTGGGAATGTTGATAGGGAGCGTGAAGACCCTAGACTTAGTGTTGTTCGATGTGTCTTTTCACGAGATAGAGATATTGACGACTGGCATCGTACCTCCATTTTTTACACCTTTATTAGAATTGGTAATCAATCATGTAAGGTAATTTTGGATAGTGGGAGTTGTGTTAACGCCATTGCCTCTAACATCGTAGCCAGACTGGTCTTAAGACTGAACCTCACCCTAACCGGTATAAGGTTAGATGTGTAGATAAGTCATCCATCAGCGTTAAGGAGAGAGGTCTTGTTCCTATAGAGTTTGCTATTTACAAGAACAATGTATGGTGCAATGTGATTAAGATGGATGTGGGACATCATTTTAGGAAGACCTTGGCTATTCGATTTAGATGTCACTCTCTATGGTCGTTCTAACTCTTGAACCTTCATGTATTAGGGTCAAAAGATTAGGCTCAACCCTATGCAACCTAAACCCAAGCCTAAATCAAATATTGAGAAGAGTGGAACCTCCGACAAGAAGAAAATGGCTTGTCCTTATAGGCCCTAAAGAAATAGAAGATGAGATTGCTAAAGGGACCACAGTAGTTGCCTTGGTTGCTAGGGAAGTCCAGGATGACTCCAAAGAGCAGGTCCCAACTGAAGCAATCCCTGTTCTAGAGGAGTTTAAGGATATTTTTTCTGAGGATCTCCCAAACAGTTTACCACCGATGCATGACATCCAACACTCTATTGACCTTGTTCCAGGCGCAACCCTACCTAATCTGCCGCATTATCGACTGAAATCTACTGAGGTGGCTAATAGGAGTTTAGAAAATCTTCTACGTTGTTTGGTTGGAAAAAATATTAGGAAATGTGTTATCATAGTACCTAGGACCGAGTTTCCATATAATTGTTCAGTTAATAGGTCTATAGGCATAAGTCCATTTCAGGTCGTGCATGGTTTCAAATCCAGGAGTCCTATAGATCTCATTACCATGTCTCAACATTCTTAAGGTCTTTGATTCTGCATCTGCATTTAACAAACATGTTCATGATTTGCATAAGGAAATCAGCAAAAAAATTGAATTAAGTAATGCTCCATATAAGTCTTTTGCTGATAAATACAGAAAATTTCTTGAATTCCAAATTAATGATTATGTTATTGTCCGAATTAGACTGGAACGGTTTTCTCCATCATCCTTTAAGAAATTACGTGCTCGCAGTGCAAGACCATTTAGAATTATGCTGAGAATTGGACCGAATGCGTATGTCATTGAATTACCATCTAAATTCGGGATCAGTTCCATATTTAACAATGAAGATTTGATGGTTTACAAGGGTTCCCCAATTAGTCCAGGTGATCCACTTGTGGATTTACATAAGCCTACCCATGAGCCTCTTCCGGAGAGTTTTCCATCACTACCATCACTACCAACACTTTCATGGTTCCAATCAGCAAGATCACATTGATAGAATATTTGATAGTCAGATTATCTCTACTAGAGATGGTGATTGTCAACGTTACTTGGATCGATGGAAATGTCGACTTGATGATTCGTGGATTACACGGGAGAAGCTGCGCCTTGATCCAGATTTACTTGAGTACTATGACAGTAGCTACGGGAGTCATTCGCCAGAGTCGAATTTCTTTCACCCCTGAAAAATTGTTGAGGACATCATTTGAATTTCAAATTCAGATTTTTATTTTTTTGTTTTAATTGTCATACTCAATAGGAATAGTGGTTGTATTTACCTATTTCTTGGGATTCTGTTAGTTGTTTGTTTGTTTTGTATTTACCTATTCCTAGGATTGTTAGTTGTTTGTTTGTTTGTTTTGTGTTTACCTATTCCTAGGATTGTTAGTTAGTTTGTTTATTGTTTGTTTGATATGAGTCTTTTTATATCCTTGTTTGTCAAAGGATAAGGGATGAATAATGAATGATGAATGAAAATAATTTTTCTTTAAACTCTACTTTCCCTATGGTCGAGATAGCCAATCCCCCCTCCCTCCCCCCCCCCCCCCCCCCCCCCCCCCCTTCTCCTCTTCCACCACCTTCAGCAATAGCAGCAGCAAATTCAGCAACAACAGCAACAAAATCAGCAACAGCAGCAGCGAATTCAGCAAAAGCAGCAGAAGCTGCAGCAGAAACAACACAGCAGCAGGCATCAGCAGAAGCAGCAGCAGTAGTCGTCGAAGCAGCAGCAGCAGCAGTACAAGCAGCAAGCAAACATAGAAGCAGAAGCAGCGAATTCGCACCCCCCCTCCCTCCTTCTGGTAACCTTTTCGACATTCCGATTCTAGTCTCTTGCATCTACTATCCAATATTCTATCAATAGGCTGCTGATCCACCAATAACTTAAGTGCTTCCACAAAAGAAAAAGAAAAAAAATGGAACTTGTGGTTATCAATCTACGTATTAAATAGAGAACTATCCTAATTTAGTGGAACTTGATTCAATTTCTTGCAAAGTTCTAAGGTTTTCACGATAACTTATGATCTCTTGCCTAATATAACCATCAATTTTGGCGACCTAGAAATTATTTAGTGATTAATAGAGGCTAAAATGAACTTAACCTTAATCCAATTTAATTTGCCGATTTTAATTCTCATTCATTCCGCATCAGGTTTGCATTAGATTTTGAATCTAGGTGGCGCTTCACGTACTGTATATATTATAAGCTTACACTAGATTGAGAAATGATAGCATGCATCTACCAGTTTACAACTCCGCATAGAACTCTATTGCAATTGATCAATGTCGTGCTAAATATTGGGAGCCCAGCTAGTTTGCAATTGGTTGACTCTATCTAAAATTTAGAAAGTGTACAAATAGCTATTGCGTTTGACATGGTAAAGTGTACAAATAGATATGGAGTTTGACACCCTGTTGCAAACACTGAGATGCAAGCTATAGTTGTCTATTAGCAAGAGTTTTTGCAGTTTTGGAGCACAAATTAGACGTATCTTCTCTTGGTGGCTGGACAACAGATCCAAAGAGTATATAATATTTAGTGTTATGGGATCAACTGAGCAGTAGTGTTGTTAATAGCGCATCGGGGCCCTCGGCTGAGTAATGGCACGCGCCTTAGTGCGCTATAGCACGCCATGGTGCATGACGTCATAAATGCGCGCTCCATGTTTCTTTTATACTTAAAATAGCCTTGTCCAGGTCCAGGCCCAATAATATCCCTAATATTCAGATTGTTTCTTTCTTTTCTCTCTCTTTTCTTTAGCGAATCAAAGCCACCTCATTTTCTCTTTTTTCTTCTCTTACCCTCACCAACCAGAACAGATCAGAGGCTCCTCCTCCTCCACCTCCTGCTCTTCTACTTCTTTCCTCTCAAGGTTAGTTAATTTTTTTATATTATATTTTTTCTTTGTTTATCTTTCATTTAATTTCTTTTTTTTTTTTACTTGCTATTATTTTATTTGATGCATGATCATATTCTTAATGCCCTGTTAATTAATTTTAACATGCAAGTTCTGTGTTAGTTATCTTCTCATTATCTTAATGAACTTCCTATTGCAAGATTGGTATGACACCAACACCTGCAAGTTTTACGAGGAAAGTGAACATTTTATGACATCTCTAATCCAACAATGCACATGTTGGAGAGTGCGAATTTGGAGCTGATGTTTTTAGCAATTTGTTTTTCCATCGACTTTTTCTTCTCCTCATCTTAGGATGGTGTTACCATGTCTGTAGATATCTTCTAATTTCTCGCAAAATCTTATTTGAGTTATTACCATTACAAAAAAGATTGTGGTGTACTTTCCTTGATATTTAAGGTAATATGCTAGTTTATAATAATTAAGTTATTCGACTAACTAAAAGGTAATTTGTTCGTTGGCACTATTCAATCTGTTGTGAGGAATTTGTGCTACATATCAGATGTATTGTTGTATAATTTTCAGGTTGTTTTAACTTCTTTTTGCATAAGGTTCTACCGTTGTATATATTAAAATTGATTGAATGATGATAGATTGTAACGTGTTGTTAAGAAGACGAAATTAGATTGTTGGTTAGGTAGTTGTTATAATGCTGTTGTATTTCTAGATTATTATAAAAATAAAATAAAATTTGTGCCTCGCTTCAATGAGGTGCACATTGCGCCATTCGCCATGCACCGTGACAACACTGCTAAGCAGTGCAAATATCTTCATGATGACTACTTACCGGTCCTACTATAGATAACCATGTTTATCTGAATGTTGTTTTTGGATAAGTTTAGGAATATCAGCCACGATTTCCTTCAGACAATGACGTTCAACATAACAGCCTGAATGGCATCCAGACAACCATGATTCTTACAGTATTTCATTATTATCATTAATGGAATGTACCCCCTGCTGTTTTAGTCTAAAGAAGATGAAATGAGGTTTTGTAGTTGTGTTTTCATTATCTTTAATCTTTTTCTCATTTATTTCTTTTTCTTCTTATGTAGCTGCCTTTTCCCTAACCCAATTGCCATATCGATCTTCCATACACCAGATCAAGATCTCTGCAAAAGATATTGTTATCCTAGTCCATGCATTCTAATGCTCTATTTTATGCTTAATTCCTACATTAGCATAATTGCTAGAAAATACCTCCAAGCGTCCTCAATATCCTAAATAGTTCACTAATCGTAGATACATTGTACTATATAGCATTTGGCATTAAAGTTGTCCATAAAATTTATTTCCTATATTAAATAATTGCTGAATACCCTCAAAGCACTTTAAAAGGCAGTCACAAAGGGTTTACTAATTGTAGATACATCAGTACTTATATGGCACAAGTTTGCACTAAAATTAGTCATTCGAGTACACAGAAAAACACGGTCCTGAGAGAGTATATAGAGAGAGGAGAATCCTAGTTCCTAACACATGACAAATATTGTGTGGTTTGGCACTTGGGTATACTTCCATGAGGACCAAACAAGGAAATTATTTCACTTTACAAGAGAAGATGAAGTACATATTGTCTGATCCTGAAGTACCCAAACTCTTCAGCCCAGAATCCAGGACCAGAACACCAATGATTTCATTGGTTTTATATATAAGACAGTTGCCTTTCACGAATATTCTTTCCCCAATATGTCAAGTTCCATAATTCGTAGTATTCGGCGAAACCAATGAAACTACAGAAACCAACCAATTCAAAACCACCAAAACCTTATGAACCCCTGAAACCACCTCGAAGCATCCAATTAATAAGAGTCTGATACCAATTCTCCTACCGATACTGCGAACCATGATGTCAACATGCGTCAGATTGGCCTGGGTGCAATATAAATCTTTTGGCAAGATCCTTTTGGGTCATTCTAGGTGTGGGGGAGAAGTACAAAAACTAATGCTGATGGAGATACTTGTGAATCAACAATAGAGTTGCAATAGCTGAGCAAGTCTTGCAATATAATAGATTCAATTAACCAGTGTTCTAAAAGGCGTCAGCCTAGGGGCTAGGCACCTGGTGGCCTTTCGATGGGGAACCTTTTATGCAATTTTCAGTTTTTGTTTTTTTTGTTTTTAGTTTGTTTTTTTTTTTTTTTTTTTTTTTTTTTGAACCGTCTAAATCTAAGCCGCCGTCTAGGCACTAGTCTGCGGGTGCCTACCCGACTAGCACCTAAACGCTTTTCACAACCATACAATTAACATCAACAAAATGTTCTCTATGCCAGTTGAGACATTATGTGCCCTTTTGGTTTTCAGAACCACACAAAATCACTTGCCCAAGCATGGACATGATTGGTCATATGGTATGTTCTTATTTTTAGTGCTTCTGTTTCTAATTAATGAACAGCTACAAAAAAAATTGTATATGCTCCATGTGTTTTGCTGTTGAATAAATTAATGATTTTCCTTTTTGGATGAAAAAAAAAGGTTCCGTTCTCCTTTCCATATCTTTCGGCTACTTTTTCCTTGTTTTAGCAAGTGCCTAAAGCTTTTATAATTGAGTACGCTTAGGTCATTCTTTCTACTGAATATAAGACTTGCCCTTTTTTTTGCAGAATCATGGGCTTCTACCCTATCGTCGGTTAAAGATGTGGGAGAAAACTAGTTTGACATTGGTGCACGTCATTTTCTCTACTTGAATTTGTTGTAATGTACCGTTTAACATATCTGAACCCACGACATCTTCTTTATAGAATAAATCGAACTTTTATCTGGATATGATAGCTAGGTTCTCTCACTTGTGTTCCCCTATGTCCGAACTAGCTGCGTCGCCGATTTGTCATTTTTATTACCATGGTCAATTCAAATAGCTTTGAATTTGATCACTTCTTAATTTCTGTTATATAAAGTATGTTTCCTAAATTTTGCATGTAGTAACTTGTGAATTCCCATATGTAGAGAGGTTGATTATACAGAATTCTACACTGTTACAGCATATCTTGTTATGCTTTCATTACTGCTCTTAAGATATGCGACTGACGATAGAAATCCGAGGAGAGTGGGATTGAAGTTTCGGTATGGGTTCTGGGGAAATATCAGTATATCAATATGATTTGTTAGGATCCTGACTCTGTCCATAGGTACTCTGATACTGATGGCTGTAAACAGCTTATGCATGATTACATGAATGTGATAGAACTCGGCACATAAACTTTTGCATGCGTGCCTCGTGATGCCTGAGCATGGGAACACTGCATGGAATTTTAGCTCAGCGAAATACTTGTTTCAGACTTACTGTGGTGAAATATTTGTTTCAATGTTAGTTCCGAGGCAGATCAAAGATGGAGAAATTGAGATCAAGAATAGAGTTTGTGTGACTTTGCAGTCCGTCCTCTGTATGATCCAGCAGAGGTAGTTGAGATTCACTCTAGAGCTCCTCTCTGTCCACCTCGATACCCACATATATAAATATATATGAGCCAATTACAACCTCTCTGGATCACAAAATGCAAGAACCAAAATACCTTCTTTCTCGCAAACGCAGTTGCGACTGGGACAGAACAATTACAACCAAAAAGAAATTCGTTCTTCCTTTCCAACATGTTGCAATTGAGACATAACGCCTACAAGGAGAAAGTAGAGAAGGGAAAGAAGACACGAAAAATAGGGCTTGTCGGGGTGATGAAGATCACCGTTGTTCAAAGCAAGATTTCTCGCACACAGATCTGCTCTCAAGAACCAACAAGTTTATGTAGCACTTCTGGAACGCTCGCCTCTCTTTGCCGACTCGCAAGAACCCCTTTGGACACTATTGGCAGCCACCGCCTCTTTCCTCTCTTGTGTCTCTATTTCGGAGTAAGTCTTTAAAGGAGGCACACAAGAGAGTATTTATATAGTTGGGTGGAAACCCTAACCCTAAATCGTCAACCCACTAATTATGGTAGAATATAATGAATTAAGTTCGTATCCCAAAAGATAAGGACAAATTTGAATTCAAAATATTCTGCCATAACAGGCGGACTCGTAATCATCGGGATCTGCTCAGTCTGCACCTTCTGCGCCCACTGCGCTCTCTGCGCTTACCTTGCGCCAAAGCCTGCGTAGAAGCTTGCGCAGAAGGCTACGAAGAAGCCGTGCAGAAGCCTGCGCAGATCGCCTGCGCGCAAGAGCCTGCGCGCAACCAAGCGCAACAAATGCGCACAAGCGCCTTGTGACGATACTGAGTGTAAAGTGCGCCATCAAAGCACCACTTTGCGCCCTTGAGACAGAGCCATCCGAGTCGCTAAGCCCCTTCAGGACTTAGCTTCTAAGAAATTTTTTCCAAGAGAGTGACAAAAATCATAAATGCTTTCTTGAGGAGTTTAGCCTTAATCCTCCTAGAAAAATATCCCACATGTCAGCCACCCTTGAGCCAGAGGCCGTCAAGGGTCAAGCACTAGCCGATTTTCTGACAGCACACTCGGGGTCAGAAATTTCGAAGCTCTATGAGGAGATTCCAGACGAGGCGACGGACTCCAACGTCAAATCACATGAAGCTACTTGGCGAATGTTCTTTGACGGCGCTTCAAGAGCAGGGCCCAAATGCGGCATAATTGCTGGGTCGGGATAATGTTGATCTCCCCATAGTGCCTACTCTCTCACGGAGCCGTGCTCCAACAATGTGGCAGAGTACAACGCCTTAATCATCGGGATCCAACTTACTAAACAAGTTGGAGTAGAATACTTGGAGGTTTACGGTGATTCTCTGCTAATAGTAAAACATGTCCGAGGCGATTATGAAGTCTAAAACGAAGACTTGATCCCCTACCACCAAGCTGCGCTTAGCATTATCATAATATTCGAGTTGTTCTTCATAGAGCACGTCCCTCGGTTGCAAAACATTGAGGCTGGAGCTTTAGCCGACCTCGCTGCTGCCTAGGTGGTACCAAACAACACTCATCAGCTAATCGATGTGATCGACCAAGAGCTGGTCTGTCCCAAGAGAAACCTATGCTTTTGCCTCAGCTATGTAGCGGAGGTCGACACAGATACTCAGGATTAGAGGCTTCCATTCATTAACTATGCAGTCTATGGAATTCTTTCCAAGAACCCGAATGAGGCCACTTCAATCAGGAGACGCTCCCTCCATTTCTATTACTACACGGAGACCAAAATATTGTATCGTCAGTCCTATGACGGCCTTCTACTACGATGCTTATCGAACGCAGAGGCAAAATAAGTCCTCCAAGAAGCTCACGACGGCGTCTGCGGGGCGCATCAACCCAGTCCGAAGCTACAAGACCGTCTTCGGAGAATGGGCTACTACTGGCCTACGATGATAGCAGAGGCCATTAATTATACGAGGAAATGCCAGATGTGCCAAATCCACGCAGACTTCATCACCAGCCCTCAGAGTTCCTACACCCAACGGTAGCATCCTGGCCTTTCGAAGCATGGGGATGGACATCATCGGACCGATAAGCCCACCTTCATTTAAGGGGCATCGGTTCATCATTGCCATCACCGATTACTTCTCCAAGTGGGCGGAAGCTGTTCCACTCACCGAAGTAAAGACATCAAACATGATCAGCTTCGTCAAGCATCACGTCATATATCGCTTCGGCTTACCTCAGAGGATCATCTACGACAATGATCCGCAATTCGCGAGTCATGCCTTCTATCGATTTTACTTACAAGAACCGAATCCAAAATGTAGCCTCCACGGCCTACAACCTCGCAGCAAATGGTCTGGCGAAAGCATTCAAGAAAATTATCATCAAGCTCCTCAAGAAATTCGTGTCTTCCAACGTGACTGGAACGAGAAGCTAGGTGAATGTCTCTGGGCCTACCGTACAACAGTTCAGACAGCTACTGGCAATACGCCTTTCTCTCCGGTGTACGAAAGCGAAGCGGTCCTCCCGCTCAAAATCTAAATTCCTTCACTCTGAGTGGCTCTCTCCAACCAATTAATCGTTGACGACAAATACCGCCGATGTCTACAAGAGTTAAAAGCACTCGACGAGAAATATCTTTTAGCTCAACAGCGCATTGATCTATACCAAGCACGTCTCTCTGGAGCCTTCAACAAACGGGTGAAGAAGATAACCTACCAAGTGGGTGATCTCGTTCTAACCGTAAGGAGGGTGATTATGACTCACAAGACAACCGATAAATTCTAGCCTAAATGGGAGGGCCCGTTCGTCGTAGAATCGGTATTCTAACGGCGCCTACCGGCTCGCGAAACCCAACGACGACTTGCTCATGATGTCTATTAACGAAAAGTTTCTGAAAAAGTACTACGTCTAAACTTGACTTGTACTCCCCTTATCACCAGCGGGACAACCCAGATGTATATCTCTACACTCTTGGTTCTTCATCCCCAGCAAGTGCCTATATGCAACATTTTTCCCTTCTTTACAAATTCTTGTAAATGGCACCATCGATATCCAGGAGCCCTGGATACGCAACGGATGATGGATCCTTAAAGTCTCACCAGCGGAGCAGTCCTTAGGTCCACTCGTACACTTCCGCAATGACCACTCAAAAACCAATCCCGTTAGACGCTAGCCATGTTCATATTGCCTCTGAGTAATCGTCCCACCAATCTTTCCAGCGGAGCAGTCCTTAGGTCCACTCGTACACTCCCGCAGTGACCACTCAAAAATCAATCACGTTAGACGCTAGCCATGCTCATATTGCCTCTGAGCTATCGTCCCACCAATCTCTCCAACGAAGCAATCCTCGGGTCTATCTTCATGTTTGGATAGACCACACTTGGCAAATCACTCCTCAACGAGTTTTTCGGACATCGGTTCACGTCCATATTACCTCTGAACTACCATTCTAATATTTTTCTTCGACTGAGTTTGCCAAGTCCATATTACCTCTGAGCAAACTTCTCGGGTCTTGGCTATCGATCATCACGTCCATACTACCTCTAATATCGGTTGTCAACCCCACTTATCACCCGTACTCACCAAAGTACACCAGCGGTGTTAAGTCCACAAAAACTGTCGCGTCCATATATTACCTCTCGTATGGCTTGTTCCAAATTTATTACTTGCACAAACGTTCACAACAAGTAATGGGTCCACAAAACCTATCACGTCCACACTATCCCTGATAGGGATTATTTTTGAACTTATTATTTGCACTCAACGTGCGCAACAAATAATAAGTCCACCAAAAGTCCCCCAGAGGGATGTCCTCGACAAACTGCGGTATCGTACTACATCCATATTTTCTATGCTACGATATCCAAAAATTATAACATACAACACGACAAATGAAGGAAGAAGTTTCGAAAAAGGAGAAATTTTTATTCAAGATCATGAGTACATATGATAAAAATCTGTTACATTTCAAGGATTTTCATTAATATTCAAGGTCTTTAGTACATATGATAAAAATCCCTTTTAAGGGTTTCCATGGGCTCTCGCCAATACGAACCTCTTCAATTAAAAGGCTCCCCGTGTTGTTTCTGCCACGAACACAAGTGGGCCCAACAACAGAGCTCAATGCTTTCTGGCTCACCACTCCACAGTGAAAACCTTAGTATATGAAATCCATACTGATGGGTAGCAAGGGAAGAGCAGGAGAAGATACTCTACAAACAGGCGGAAAGACCGATGACAGGAATGGCAATTAATCCAAATCCTGTCATTGCCTCCATAAGCCCCCAGCCGGTAGCAAACCGCATAGAGGGAAGAAACGCAGCTAGCACGCTGCATGAACAAGGATGACTCAGCGTGTGACGCAGGATGCTCATCCTCGTCTCCTGGATCAACCCTTGCCAACGGTCCTCGTCTCCTGGATCGGTTCTCGACGAACCGTCCTCGTTTCTTGGTTAGTTCTTGACGAGGAACTGCCGCATAAGGGTAACATTCACTTCGAATGACGGGTGTTATGATATCCTTCCATGCTCCATCGTGAGCAGCACAAGCGAGGGCAAAACCTGTAAAAAGAAGATAAGCATCAGTCTCACCAAAGATGGCATAAAGACACAACTACCGCATACTACTGCCCGGCAGCAGCGACGCCCGACCGAGTCTGCATGCACGAGCAAGAGGAGATCTCATCCATGCAGTCAAGCTTGAGATAAAGCTCTGTGCGCATGAAGAAGATGATCCCTCACCCATGCGACCACGCCAAAGTTCGACGCGTATGTTACAAAGGAGTACTTATCGAAACGACAGAACTCTGTGAAGAGGTCTGCGCATGTCCAAGACAAGTCTCCATCCATGCGGCAAAACCTTCTGAAGGGTTTACCACACCCCTGCAGCAGGACAGTATACTGGTGCCTCTGTGTCCTTCACAGCCCAGTATGAGAAGTGCGGTACTACCCTACCTCCCAAAAAAATATCCAGATCAGGAGGTCACGGATTGAGACCACCCCTAATAAACTCTTCGGCGAGTAGAGTCGCAGCATTCGGCATCCCCCATAAGAGAAAAGGGAAAGGAAGCAAGGGGATACAGTTCTCTCTCTCCTGGACGCCTATTTATAGGCTTCAACAATGCGGGGGGAGATAGAGGCAATGAACCCAACGGTTAATGAGGATGAACCTGGTACCGCGATTCTCGCGATCCATCCTAATCTCCTTGGAAACCGATGACCCGAGCCCTGTGCCAAGGGATAGTTCAGAATCCGGAGAGACCGGGTCGAAAGATTGAGCAAATACACTCATTTAATGATCCGACAGTCTGACAGAATCGACTATGCGGCATGTTGCTCATATGCGACCAAAACTCAACCATGCTTCTTATTCAAAGTATTCTAAACTGGCCAATTCTGAAAACTTTGAAGGGGGTCTTGTAGAAGCATAAAAATTATGCAGACCGCATAAGAGCTCATCACCCCCAATATGAAAGCAAATCGCATAGGAGCCGTACGGAACCTACGCGACCAGAACAGCCAACCGCACAGGTGGCCCTTATGCGGCCTGATCATCCTCAGAATACGGGGGCCACATAAAAGAAATATTGATCAAAACAAAATAAAAAGTTTATTTTGTAAAATGGGGGGGGGGGGGGGGGGTCACAACATGTCACGACTCGCACCCGATGTAGGGATGCTAGTCGGAAACAACGTCCAGCCTACGCCGCAGAATCGGCGGTAGAACGCTGTCTAGGTAATATATCAAGCATTATAATGAACCACCAACAATAATAATACACTCAATCACAGATCTAAGATGGAGAATAGCACGAATTAGATAAAGAAAAGAATAGTCACATGAGTCTAAAATAATAACATCAATGAGTCTGAAGAAATACTAAACAATAAGCTGGAGACAAAACCAGTACAAAAGAATACTAAGAAGCTACAAGTCCCGGGTCATCTGTCTCAGTCGGGATAAGTCCCTCCTGAGCCAGGGTCTCTGACTCTAAATACACAACATCCTAAGGTCCATAATTTGTAGGGTACCACTCCTCAGTGTCATCTGAAAAAAATATATCCAGTCAGGAAAGGAGCAGAGTACATCTCTAACAGCAGTTCTAATCAATGATAAAAACTATGTAACAGTAAATAGATGTGAATATACAAGAAGCACAATAGATACATGAGATATACAATAAGAAAATACTGGCATAAATACAATAATGAACAATATGACAATGAACAAGAATACTAATGACTAAGTGTGTGAGTACTAGCTTTAACATGTGATCGGCTTGGGAACTTGATACAAGATTTATGGCCTGGCTAATCATACGTGCGGTGTATGATTAACACTATTCAAGAATAAGACATGATACAAGATGGGTATGATCACATATCTACACTAAAATACTCTCCACCCTCGACTGGTATAGTAGATCCAACCATGGTACGCTATGGCACGAGATTCCCCAAGAAGATAGCTAGTCTTTCCGAGAATCAGTGTCTGTACATGTACAAGATAATCAATAAAACAAGGCTTGCACAAGATACACCATATACCAAGGAATAACATCTCATGACGAGATCTGAATATACCAATTCGTGTAACCATCGTGTCAAGAGAACAACGATATCTACACTAGATATAATGAATATAGAGGATATCATAAATGAGAAACTATCAGAGAATATACTCGCATGAAGTCCGGTGAATAGTCTCACAGATGTCTGATGTGGTGCCTCGAAGACCTAGATATGGAATATAACATCAATACAAGATTTTGAAAAGAAAATAAGTTAAACTAGTCAACTAATAGGTCAACAAGCCATTTCTAAGTCAAAAAGTCAAACTAGGTCAACTCTAAGTCAAACCGGTCAAACTTGGTCAAACTATGTCAAACTATCTATTTCTAGGTTGTATGAGTCTATAACAATGATATTGGGTTCAAACACTAAGAGTCTAGGTCATACAAGCTACATCTGTAAATCCCCTGATTTTCAAGAAATTTTAAATTTGGATTTTTCACAATTTTCTGAAATTTTTTGGGATTTTTCTGTAATTAAATTCAGGTGTTTTAATTATTAAGTGATTTTTAAATGATAATAAATAATATTAAAATATTATGAAAATAATATTTTATGGTGTAAAATAAAAAACTAGACATAGGATAATTTTTTGAAAATTTATTGGACCCCGGAAGCATTTTAAAAGACCTAAAAACTATTTTATAATTAAATCAAAATAAACCCAGAAATTAACCCGGTTTATTTGAAATAAACCATACGGAACCAACCCAACCCACTGCTGAACCGGACCCGGTCTAGTTGAACCGGACCCAAGCCTTAGCGGGTCGGATCAGGGTTCTACCCGACCCGTTTAGACCCGACCCGACCCGGCCCGGGTGAATAGTGCATCCCCAAACCCGATCTCCCCCGACCCCTCGTTTCCTCCGGCGGCTGAACCGCCGTGGCGTTCCGCCTCCCTGGCGCCGCTCCGGCTACCACAACGGTCGCCGCCGGCTGCTCCTCTCCCCCAGCCTCTTCCTCTCCCGTAATCGCCCGCCGGCCGCCTCTCCCTCTCCCTTGACCTCCTATTTAAACCCGACCATCGAAAACCTATTTTCCTCCTTCTTTCCCCCGCTCTGCCGGCGACCACCCTCTCCTCCGCCCTGGCCTCTCTCCAGCGCCGCCCTCGCGAGTACCCTGCCACCCGACCTTGCTCCGCCACGACGACCCCGCTCCGCCGCCGCCCGCAGCATCTCCCTCCTCCAGCAGCTACCCCCGCTGTCCTCCGCCTTCTCTTCTACCTCGACCCCTGCCGGAGCCAACGCCTCCGCCAGTGCAGCCCAGCTGCCCCAAGCCAGCACCGCCACCACCCTTCTCCTTCCCCCTCTGCTCCTCCCTGCAGTAGCCGTAGCCTCGTCGCAGCCTCGCCGTGCAGCACCGACGAGCCGACGACACAGCCCTGGGCCGTCTCCGCCGTGTCCGCCAACAGAAGCCTCGGACACGGACACAGAAGCCCCTAACCCTAACCCTAGGGCAGAAACCGTCAAGACACGACTCAGACACGTGTCAGATACGAGTCGGACACGGAGATTTCTATTTTTGGAGCCCTGTTCAGGTACTCGTATATCTCTCCTCGTAGCTCTATTTTCGATTCCGTCAGTTGCATCGTGTAGCCTGCATGACCCCCTCGGTGTCCGTGCAAACCGCTCGGTGCATCGCGTCTTGTGGTGATCGTGAACCGCGATCCAAAAACAGGAAAACTAACGCCTTGTTTCACCCCGGAACCGAGTACGCCCCGCCAAACGGGACGACTTGGTCGTGTGCGGTCTTCACCGATACGTGCGCGTCGTTGATACGGACGTGCGGGATTTCGCAGAAGCTGATTCGGATGTGCGTGTACACCGGAATCAATGCGTATCCGCGGACACCGCCCAGTATCCGACCTTTCTGAATCTCGCTGTAACTTAGTGTACACACGTCGGATCAAGACGAAACTTACGCCATCAGACTCGTATCAATACGCTGGTCCTGTGAGCCAAGTTTGGTTCGATTCTGAGAACGTTGACAGAATCGTGTGTCGTGGGCCCTACAGGCTCCACTTGACGGGCGATTTTGTGATCGGCTCACGAAATCCAACTCTGGAAGTTCCGTTGGGTTCGTATCATCGTTCTTGACCTGTTGACACTAAGTTGGACAGATTTGAAGACCTTTGACCCTGACATATTTTTTGGTGCAAAGCGACCCACATTTGGACCCCGTTTTGCCCTAAAATATTATTTTTGCCCCTTTGTCCAAATTGGACTCAAGGACAGGCATTTATAGCTGATTGATGTTTTCTGGATCTGATAGTGATATTTATTTCAGCGACCGAAGGAGTCACTGTAAATCCCGCTGAAGTCAGAGCCACAATTGGAACCGGAAACCCAGGCAAGTGTACCTTGCCAAACTTGCAGTTCTTGTTATTTATTCCTTTGACTATATATATATATATTTGTGCATGCTTGACCTAGGACCGTGTGACTTACTTAGCGTCCGATTAATAGTCGAGTGCCAACTCCGTACGCGGATTTGTGTAAAGTCACCTAAAGATGGATATCGTGACCCTTTGCATTCTCGTGCTTGCATTATCAAGTACGTTTTACCCAAGACACCTGACACTATTCATGATACAGAATCGTCCTGAGATATTCATGGTGATTCTGTATAGGATACAGTTTTCATGACTTATTCCTTTGCTTAGATATTATATGACTGGTTGCTTTAGAGATGATCTTACGTGACATGGACATGAGGCCACATGGACATGAGCTTGTAGTGGTTTCAGCCTGAGTTCTAGTTCTGCTCTTATCTTGCATATCACTTAGATGGTTATATAGTTTACCCTATTTATTTCATTATCTGCTGCACTGTATTTATTTTGGCATGAGCTTTCTTGTACCTTGCTATGTCCCCTGAGGACCTGGATCCGGATTATGTCTCCAGGATTAGCAGAGGAGATCCACTCTGAGGTTTACAGAACAGTAGCATTAGCAGGAGCAGAAGAAGGAACAGGAGCAGGCACAGGAGCAGTACCAGATCCAGTAGTCGAGTGACTTCTTCGGTATTTTCTGAGTATTTACTGTTTCCATACTCAGTACTTTTGTTGATATCTCTGTTCTTGTATCTTGACAGTTGTATCAGACTTATATCGGGCTTGTTTCCCGATTTTTGTACTTGTGATTTGATGATGATGTTTATATTTCCCTTTGTTGATATTGATATATTGCTGTTCTGTGGATGAGATTAGTAAACCTGAACATTGTAATACAGCTTAAGTATGTCCCGATGGATCCATTAAATTGGGTTTGTCCATCGGTGCGTGCTGCTGGCCATTGTCACGTGTCTAGTCCCTCGATATTTTGGGACTGGGGCGTGACAACATCTTAGGATACTAGGATACCGTATCTCAGGATACATAAACAAGGGATAAAACATCACATATACATATATCAAACAATATTAATATATAAAATCCTAATTACAAATGCTAAAAGGATACTTTGGTTTTGAACCAACTTGGTATCGCACAACTTAATCTCAATCTTGATACCCAAATCCAATACCTTGGGTATCCTTAAATACCTTGATACTTACCTTGGTATCTCAAGGTAGATGCCAAACTTCATACATATACTAACTACCCATAATAACTATATGCTAACAACCCACTACTAAAAGTATAGTATACTAATGCATAAATATCAATTAGAAAATATATACATATATACTAATACCTTATATATATATATATATATATATATATATATATATATATATATATATATATATATATATATATATATATATATAAAACCGCAGAACTGTCGCTAAAAGACACCGCCGCCATCGCTGAAACTGCTGATACCGCTGTTGTTACTCTTGTTGTTGCGACGGTTTTCTGCTGCTGTTGCTAATGCTGCTGCTGCTGCTGTCGCGGAAGTTGCTGCCGTTGCTATTGCTGCTGCTGTCGTTGCTATATCTGTTGTCGCTGAAACTGCTGTTGTTGTTAATTGCTGCTGCTGTTGTCAATTTCTGCTGTCGCTAAATCTCACTCTTACACTAATAAATACACAATTATATATATTAATATATACATCATATAGCTACTAATATATATATATATACTTGCTACATATATTTATATATATATACAAGCTCCTCCATATACATATATACGTATCCTCATATATAGTAACATATATATATATAACATCACATATACGTACATGTATATATAATCATACACAATATATATATATATATATATATATATATATATATATATATATATATATATATATATACTACTATATTTAATAGCTATTACATATGTAGAAGTATAACTATATATATACATAACTCATAGATACATAGATATATGACACACTAACACATAAATATATATATATATATATATATATATATATATATATATATATATATATATATATATACACACATATAATTATATATCACAATGACCAAGAACAATTGAGAAATAAATCTAGAAATAAATTGCACAAACACATGGAGCGTATCACACCCGTATCCCACTAGATCTAGGATACGCTTGTGACACGAGTCCACCACACATCCAAACGTACCCCGAAGGACACAAACAAGTCTAATATATTATTTATGAATAATACGAAGAGTCAAACACAAATCTACGTGTCCGTGTCAAAATGTGACATATTCAAAGTCCCGTGTCGGAGGAAAATCCTCCCAAATCAACAGGTATCACCAAATTATTGGGATACGACCTACACGTACCCAATTAAGGACACGACACTAGCCCTAAACACACAAGCACATGCCAAATTAATCTATAGGACCAATTGACACACACAACAATTGTCAATATCGGAATTCACCCAAAATTGACACAAAAAGTACCATAACTTTCTCAATAGGCCTCCTATGAACACAAAACCAAATCCTATGGGTAGCCTATGCATATGGGTTAATTTCTCATAGTTAAATCTCATATTCAGAATCTAAATTAAGGGAGAAAACTGAATTGTACCTATTGGGAGATGGATTCTCAATGTAACCTCCAAATGTGATAAAATTGGTCTCCAACTTGTAGATCCTTGCTCACCTTTATAGATCCTTGCTTCCTCCTTCTAGATCCTTTCTCCACTAGCCTCTAATAGTGATTTGGGAAGGAATTAGAATGAAATTTGGTAGAAAAATGATATAGGAATGGAAGAATTTGGTTGAGAAAAATTTTAGATCTAGTTTTCAAATGAAAAGAGGAGAGAGAAACTTTTTCCCTCTTCTTTAAATAGGCCGGCCCCCTCTACCCCTTCCTCAAGCTACTATGTAATATCCATTATACCCCTTGGGGCCTCTCATGAAGAAATAATTAAGGAGGAAAACTTCTAGTCTAATGGTTTAATTAAATTAATTCTCCTCCTAATCAATGGGCTTTCTAGTTGGGCTCAATTTTAACAATTAATATATGTTGGTCCATGAATCTAAACTAAACTAGTTAGGTCCACTAACACAAGTCCAAACTAAATAAGTAACATCTAACAATAATTAAATAATACAAAAATAATTATTTATCATGCACAATATTTAATTAATTATAAAATTACTAAAATACCCTTTCCTAGAAAATATGGTAGTGACAAGTCTACCCTCCTTAAAATAATTTCGTCCTCGAAATTCAAAGACGAAAACTACCCCCAGAAAATAACATAACATAACAAATGAACAGAACATAACTAGGAAAGAACATACCTCAAGGCACAAACAAATATGAATAACGCTCTCGTATTTCATCCTCTCTCTCCCAGTTGGACTCCCCCGGTGTCACGACCCACACCCGGTATAGGGGTACGAGAGCGTGGGTACGTCTAGCCTACGCCGCAGCATCGGCGCTAGAACGTTGTCTAGGTCATGTAACTATCTAATCATTCTCACATGAATATCCAACTCCATAAGGAGACGTGGATATCACAAAATAATGCTGAAAAATACTCAATCACATAAGCTAAAGCACGATGAGATATCAAAGCAAGCAATAAAATACAAGACAAGTCTAACGACAAAAATAACCATACCTGCAATCAGTAACATCCAATCCCCCAAGTGTGTCAGAAACAAGTCCACTATGTCACAGTCAGGATTGGAACGAAATACACCTCTAACAGCAGTTCCACATATATTGATAAGACTATAATACAGTGTAAAAAAGTACAGACAGATATAACAACTGTCAATAAGGAATACTGACGAGCATGGATATACTGAAACAGAAATACTAGAATGAGGAATACTGGAGCATATAATGTACATCTAGAATTAAAATAGAAATCCAAGTACACGCTAGAATAATGAACTGGTATGTAAAGGTGTACAAGAACAAAACTAGAACATGTGGGGATGCTAGATCAATACACTAGAGATACATGTCAAGAATCATCTAACTAAGTGTGTGAAATATCAACATATCATGTGATCGGCTTGGGACTGGTAAACTCATTACATTGGTTAGCGATCATCCTTGAGGTCAGGCTAATCCATCCGGATAGCTATAATGCGAGTAATAGTCAGGCTAACCACATGTAACAGTGATGAGGCATGTAATGGTAAGGTTGCACCAACGTGAGGCGTGGGTGAGCTATGATGCATGTAAAGTTGGGTATGATCACATAAGCTACTAATATTTTCCCGTTTTTCCCCCAGCTAGCACGATGGATTCCCGATCATGACTCCTCGTGACAGGTCTCAATGATACCAACTCGTGTAAAGAACAGTGTCAGAGTCATGTATGCTATACAACAAGAGTAATAATCAACATAAGGGAAACTGTCAGAGAATGTACTCGCCTTGGGTCCTTAGCTGGTGAAAACCAATGTCCTGCTCCTGAAGTCTCGCAGGACGATCCAATAGTCCTATACACATATAATAAAATAATACAACATTGTATCAGACATTACACTAATCACACAATCAAATACACTGAACGCGGGACTACGCTAGGTATGATACTGGTCAACTAGGGTCAGTGTGCGTCAAGTTGCACGGGCGTCGCGTCTGAAATTGCTGTGCAATCCGACAGACGATCAAAAATGGTACGTGGCTCGCCAGTACGTCAGCGTACGTGTGGCAGACAACTAACAGTTCACAGGGTCATAGGTCCATGTAAATACGGGGTATCCGTAATTACACTTGGGTCGCCTAGTACCTATATATATATACATATTACCAATTTTATATTAAAAATATATTAAGTATATACAAAATATATATATATATATATATATATATATATATATATATATATATATATATATATATATATATATATATATATATATATATATATATATATACATATACCAATATTACATATACTAGAATACGTATTTATATATATAAATCATATTAAATATATACATGTATATATACATATACATATATTAGTATATACACATATACGCACACATATACGTATATACGCATATACGCACACATATACACACACACACACACACATATATATATATATATATACACATACGCGTACACATACACACGCAAATACACATACGATAAAGGAGGGAGAGGGAGAGGATCTCACAGGGGGTTGGCTGGTCGGCTGGCTGGCCGGCCGGAGGGGGAGCTGGCCGACGGGGGAATGGGAGTTGAAGGAGCTCGACGGAGGAGGAGGCTGAACTGGCTGGCAGGGGAGAAGCATTGGGGTGCTGCTGTGGAGGCAGCAGGCGGAGGGGATGCACCGGAGTCGGGTCTGGGGATGTGCTGCACCGCCGGGGTCGGCTGGAGCGGGGTGTAGCAGCCGGAGTCGGCTCGTGTGGTAGTAGTAGCTCGGGAGCTCGTCGGATGGGTGGTCGGGGAGTGTTGAGGCAGATGCGGTGGTGATGGTGGTGGTTGTATGATGATGATGGTGGTGGTGATAGGTGAAGATGGTGGTGGTTGTGGTTGTGGTTCTGGTGGCCGCCGGGTGGTGGTGCGAGGGGAGGAGCAGCAAGGAGCTGCGGGTGCCAGAGTTGGGAGAAAGGAAGAGCTCGGTTGGTGGTGGATCCGGTGGAGCTTAGGTCGACTCCGGAGGACGGTAGAGGAGCTCGTGTAGAGGTTGTAGGTGGTGGAGGACTGATGATGGCGGTGGTGATAAGCCGTGGTGGTTGTGCTCAGGATGAGCTGAGCTGCGCCGGAATCAATGGCAGAACTGCGGGGTGGTTGGTGACAGCACAACCGGGGTCGAGCGAGTTCTGGTGGAGGCTCGGCTGTGCAGGAGGTCGGAGAAGGAGGAGTAGGAGCGGTGTCGGGGTGTGTGAGGCTGGGGTGGAGAGTCGGTGACGTGCGGCAGGTCGGCCGAAGCTCGGGGAAGGGGATGCCCCGAGTGAACAGTGAAGTATCTCCCCCCCTTTTTAATTTGAAAATAAGGGGAAGAAGAAGAAGGAAGAAAAAGAAGAAGAGAAAGGGAGGAATGAAAATTTGGTTGGCTGTAGGAAGGGAGGAGGAGAGAGAGAGTGAGGTTTTCAATGCTCCTTGAAATTAGGGCTGCTTTGGGAAATGGGGAGAAGGAGACACTTTATAGAAGAAGTGATGGGAGATGTGTGGTGATGATGAGCCCCCATTTTGAATGGGTGGCCAGGATTCGATATGGAAAAAAAATGAGGGGGTTGCTTTCTTCATTTGGCTAAACCAATAGGATGGTGACACCTCATTGAAATTTTGCAATTAAGCCCCCAACAATTAGAAAATTGCACAGGAGTGGGTCACTGGATTTAATTAATTAAAATTAGATACGATTGGAGTTCTAAAATTAATTAGGAGCACGTGGGGCCAAAATTAGGTCGGGTCATCAATATCATTAATGAAGAAGACTCAGAATATAATATTACCCTAATTTGGGTCGCACGAAAAAAATAGGCCAAGATTGCCTCCAATTTCGATTGGAACGCACAACGATACAAAAATTGGAATTTATTTAGAATTTAAATAAACGTCCGCGACGATTATTGTGCGGCTAAAATGAAGCACAAGAGAGCATAATTATGAGTTACAAAAATGGCAGAATGGAAGACGGGCACGTCTAGGGCAAGGTTGTGAAATTTGTTGGAAGACAAAAGTTAGGGTAGTGCTCCAAATATCGAAGCAACAGCAATGTGCAACAATTAAATAAATTACGGTAATTAATTACGACCTCCAATAATTAAATCCTAAATAATGTAGTTTAAATTCATAACCCTACATTTCGGTCAGGTGCTCATCTAGTGGGCTTCTAGGTCCAGTCTACCAGCTCAGACCTTAATGAACACTATAAATATTTAAATATACATCTCATATAATTATTTAATTTAAATACACATATCGAGAAAATATTTAATATAAATATTAATAATTTATAAAAGGTCACAAATACCCCTGTTTTCAGAATATGGTAGTGACACCCGGAGAGTGATGCCTCCATGCGACGTGCACCAAAGGAATAGTCTGGTTCCTCAGCACCTTCTCTCTCCGATCCAGAATCTCAACTGGCTGCTCTGGATAGCTAAGTGTAGGGCCCACCTCTATCTTTGAGTGATCCAATACATGACTAGGATCTGCCACGTACCGTCTCAACTGCAACACGTGAAACACGTTGTGCACTCCCTCCAATATAGATGGTAAGTCTAGTCTATAAGCAACTGCACCGACCCTCTCTAGAATAGTAAAAGGTCCGATGAATCATGGACTAAGCTTCCCGCCTCCACCGAAGCGAATCGTGCCTCATGTCGGAGAAATCCTCAGAAACACCAAACCACCCACCTAGAACCAAGCACAACCTTAAGAACTTAATCTATAACAAACAACCAATACAAGCATAAAAATAAAATCTAAACTATACCTCGAACTCCAAAGGTCTCCGGTGGCTATCGGCCCAATGCCGCTGTCTGTCCTGCGCCACTCGAAGTCTGTCTTTGATCAACTGAACCTTCTCCGCTGCATCCACAACCATATCTGGCCCAAGCAAAACTCTCTCTCCAATATCGTCCCATGACAAATGAGTACGACACCTCCGACCGTACATAGCTTTAAATGGTGACATCTCTATACTAGCCTGGTAGCTGTTGTTGTAAGCAAACTCTACCAAATGGAGATGGTCCTCCCAAGAACCCCCAAAATCTAGTACACAAGTGTACAACATATTCTCGAGAGTCTAAATAGTCCTCTCTGACTGTCCATATGTCTGGAGTTAATATGCAGTACAGAACTTGAGCTGAGTGTCCAAACTCTCCTGTAAACTCTTCCAGAAATGAGAAATAAAATGACTATGCCGATCCGAGACTATGCTGACGGAAACTCCATGTATCCTGACGATCTGCCTAACATATATCTCTGCCAGCTTCTCCGTAGACAAACCCACCTTGAAAGGCAAAAAGTGGGCCGACTTGGTCAACCTATCAACGATGACCCAAATCGCGTTTTTCCCTCCTGAAGATCGTGGAAGTCCAGACACAAAATCTATAGTAATGTGCTCCCACTTCCACTCTGGAATGGGTAATGGCTGAAGTAAACCTCCTGGCCTCTGCCTCTCTGCTTTCACCTGCTAGCACATTAAGCATATGGATACAAACTGTGCCACTTCACTCTTCATGCCATAACACCACACACTCTCTCGCATATTCCGATACATCTTGTTGGCACCTGGATGTATGGAATACTGAGAACGATGCGCTTCCTGTAATACCTTCTCACGCAGCTCCCCACTTGGCACACACAATCTAACTCTATGCCGCAAAGAACCATCCTCGGCAATGGTGAAATCATCCTCTAATCCTGCTCTCTCCTGAGCTCTGATGCTCCTCAGAGATACATCCTTATACTGTGCTGCCTTGATCTTGTCCATCAATTATGAATGTATCTGCAATCCCCATATATGCATAGCTAAACCAGGAACTATCATCTCAATGCCCAAGCTCTCCAAGTCCTCCAACAAATATCGATCCTGCGTCAAGAATATATCTACCGGATACCTACTCAAAGCATCGACAACTACATTAGCTTTTCCAGGATGATACTACAAAGATATATCAAAATCCTTTATCAGTTCCAACCACCGACGCTGCCTCATGTTTAACTCCTTCTACGTAAAAACGTACTTCAAGCTCTTGTGGTATGTGAAGATCTTCACACGCTTTCTGTACAAATAACATTTTTACAACTTCAGGACGAAGATGACTGCTGCCAACTCTAAATCATGGGTAGGATAGTTCTTCTCATGAGGACGCAATTACCTAGATGCATAGGCAATCACTTTTCTATTCTGCTGAAGAACACAACCCAAACCTTTCCCCGACGCATCACTATAAATAGTGAAACCTCTAGACCCTGATGGCATCGTCAAAATAGGAGCAGACGTCAACCTCTTCTTTAATTCCTCAAAAGCAGCTTGGCAATCCTCCGTCCAAACAAACTCTATATCCTTTCTGGTGAGTCTGGTCATCGGTTCGGCAATCCTCGAAAAAATCTTGCACAAACTTCCTGTAGTAGCCTTCCAATCCAAGAAACTCCTGATCTCTGCTACCGAACTTGGGGTCTTCCAAGATTCCACTACTGCGATCTTTTTCGGATCTACTGAAATACCATCATCAGTCACAACATGCCCCAAGAACTCTACCTTGTCCAGGAAGAACTCACACTTGGACAACTTCCCATACAGCTTCTCCTTCCTCAGCACCTCCAACACAATCTACAAATGCTCCTCATGCTCCTCTGGTGTCTTCGAGTATATGAGTATGTCGTCGATAAACACTACCACGAACTTGTCAAGGTACTGATGGAATACCTTGTTCATCAAGTTCATAAATATCGCCGATACATTAATCAACCCAAACAGCATCACCATAAACTCATACTGACCATACCGAGTTCTAAAAGCAGTCTTCGGTATGTCCTCTGGCTTCACTTTTACCTGGTGGTAGCCTGATCTCAAATCTATCTTAGAAAATACCTTGGCACCACTCAACTGATCGAACAGATCATCAATCCGTGGCAAATGGTACTTATTCTTGATAGTGAGATTATTCAATGCCCTGTAATTAATGCACATGCGAACCGATCCATCATTCTTTAGTACAAACAATACCGGGGCTCCCCATGGTGAAGAACTCGATCTGATAAACTCCTTATCCTAAAATTTGTCCACCTGCTTCTTCAGCTCAACCAGCTCGTTGTTGTTTACTCTATAGATATGTTGCGAAATTGGTTCTGCACCTGGCACCAAGTCTATAGAGAATTCAACATCTTGATCTGGCGACAATCCTGACAATTCCTCAGGAAACACATCCAAGAACTCTGCTATCAACGGATGCGGCAACTCCTTGTCTTCCATCATAGCTCCACAAATAATGCCTTCTTCCTGCTCTGCAGCTCCTCTAGCAAACTCAAACTCTGGCTCTCCTGGAGGACCAAACAAAATTCTACATTCTCTATAATCTATACTAGCACGGTGCCTACTCAACCATCCATCCCGAGTACAATATCGTAACTCGGAAGTGGCATTACAAGTAGAAACATACTCAACTCCCGACCTCCTAGAGTAACTGTCC
Organism: Iris macrosiphon; assembly: GCA_036927795.1. Taxonomy (NCBI): domain Eukaryota; kingdom Viridiplantae; phylum Streptophyta; class Magnoliopsida; order Asparagales; family Iridaceae; genus Iris; species Iris macrosiphon. Next base: position 106,279,341 of record JAYESA010000016.1, on the reverse strand, counting down.
GATCCTTGCAAATATCATTAATCAGGATAATGCCTCCCCCGGTCATGATCTTGCAAGTCCTAAGCAAAGACTCAGCTACCAAACAATGCTTCAGAGCAAAAAAAACCGATACAAAACTATGGGAAGCACCACTATCAAACAAAGCTAAAGCTGGAATAGAATCAAGAAGAATAGAACCTGCGATGACATCTCCGGTGGGTTCGTCCTCCTTGACGGTCATAGCTAACGCTCATCTCTGACGTGCACCTCCCTGCTGCTGATGCTGGACATAACGTTGTTGCTGTGTCGGAAGCGGTCCCCTCTGCTGTACTGTATGTGGTCTCGTCTGTGCCCTCGGAGATGAAGCTGCTCCCTGAACTGCACGACGAGGACACTCTATTAGCTGATGCCCTTCAGTACTACAAAACAAATAAACTCCCAACCTCCTCCTGCAAACTTTCCAGATATGACTGGGCTTCTTGTAGTAGTGGCATAAAGCTTGCTGTAACTGTCTCTGCTGCTGTGGTGCCTGGTGAACCGACGCCCTAGCTGGAGTCTGTTGCTACTGTGGCTGCTGGAAAGGCCTGAAATAGAAATAAGGACGTTTGGCAGATACTATACTGTTGTTTGCCCCCAGAAAAGAATCACGGTCTCTCTTGGGCTTCAAACCCAACTTTCGCTCAACCTTGCGTGCCTCCGCAAGTATCTCCGAGTATGTCTCATAAAAAGGCAAAATAAGGATCTTTACTTCCCAGTTTAGACCCTCACGGAAATGAATAGCCCGAATCTCCGGCTCTCTCACCAAATACTCTATAAATCGGCTCAACCTGCCGAACTTCGCAGCGTACTCCTCCACCGACATGCTCCCCTGAATGAGGCTCTCAAACTGCCTCCCCAAGTCTAGCCTGTCTGCCCGAGCGAAGAACTACTTCTTGAAGAGGTCCTTGAATACCTCCCAAGACTGTCCTGCGTCAATAAGAATCGGCTCATTCCTGAACCAAGTGAGGGCGACATCGAACTGTTGAAGTCCTACCGCCTCAACCTTCAGATCCTCAAAAAGATGGGACACCCTCATAAGATGCTCAATGTCCTCGAGCCAATCATCAACATAGACGATGCCCTCCGTCCCCTTGAAGACCCTAGGCTCCAGCTTCTTGAAGTCCTGAATGTTGCCTGGCCGAAGCTGAGCAACTTGAGGAGCAACCTGCTGCTGGACCGAAACTTCTCTCTCTAATACGGCACGAGCAAGCTGATGAGCACTCTCGATGCCCTGTCGTAAAATGTCGGTCTGCCTCTGATGTGCCTCAGACTGAGCCCTCTGTGCCTCGAGCATCTCACAAAATAGTGTAAACATCTGTGTCGCCTCTGCTGGCACGAAAGGTGGAGGTGGAAGTCCCTCAGATACATTTGGCACAGTCCTCTGAGTAGGTGGTGGACCTCCGAAAGCAGCTGACACTCCAATCACCAGAGAAGTGACTGGTACAGGCCCTCGGGATGTCGCAGACCTCTCAGAAGCTGCTCTCCTTTGTTACGATCTAGTCTTAGGCGACATCCTAGACAAAACGAAAGAAAGAATCAATATGGCACATGATATAAGACACTCAAGGAAATGACAGTTTAAGACATCAAGTATCAATATCAAAGGAGAATAGTTGAATGAATCAAAAGAATTTTTTCTAGATGTGATTGAGTATTCTCAGTCTATAGCCTATATCCTATATCCTGAAACAGGCTCGTAATAGTACTCAATTCAGAGCACCACTACGAATCGCACTAATTGCGACCTTGAAGACATGCATGGGCCACCACTAAAAATGTGTCACGACCCGCACCCGATGTAGGGATGCAAGTCAGGAAGAACGCTCAGCCTATGCCGCAAAATCGGCGGTAGAACGCTGTCTGGGTAATCTATCTAGCATTATAATGAACCACCAACAATAACAATATACTCAATCACAGATCTAAGATAGAGAATAGCACGAATCAGATAAAGAATAGAATAGTCACATACAACTCATGAGTCTAAAATAATAACATCAATGAGTCTGAAGAAATACTAAACAATAAGCTGGAGATAAATCCAGTACAAAAGAATACTAAGAAGCTACAAGTCCCGGGTCATCTTTCTCAGTCGGGATAAGTCCCTCCCGAGCCAGGGTCTGTGACTCTAAACCCACAACATCCTGAGGTCCATAATGTGTAGGGTACCACTCCTCAGTGTCATTTGGGAAAAATATATCCAGTCAGGAAAAGAGCAGAGTACATCTCTAACAGAAGTTCTAATCAATGATAAAAATTATGCAACAATAAATAGATGTGAATATACAAGATGCACAATAGATACATGAAATATATAATAGGGAAATACTAGAATAAATACAATAATAAATAATATGACAATGAACAAGAATACTAATGACTAAGTGTGTGAGTATTAGCTTTAACATGTGATCGGCTTGGGAACTTGATACAAGATTTATGGCCTGGCTAATCATATGTGCGGTGTATGATTAACACTATTCAAGAATAAGACATGATACAAGATGGGTATGATCATATATCTACACTAAAATACTCTCCACCCTCGACTGGTATAGTAGATCCAACCATGGTACGCTATGACACGGGATTCTCCAAGAAGATAGCTAGTCTTTCCGAGAATCAGTGTCTGTACATATACAAGATAATCAATAAAATAAGACTTGCACAAGATACACCACATACCAAGGAATAACATCTCATGACGAGATCTGGATATACCAATCCGTGTAACCATCGTGTCAAGAGAACAAGGAAATCTACACTAGATATAATGAACATAGAGGATATCATAAATGAAAAACTATCAGAGAATGTATTCGCATGAAGTCCGGTGAATAGTCTCACAGATGTCTGATGTGGTGCCTCGAAGACCTAGATATGGAATATAACATCAATACAAGGTTTCGGGAAAAAAATAAGTTAAACTAGTCAACTTCTAGGTCAACAAGCCATTTTTAAGTCAAAAAGTCAAACTAGGTCAACTCTAAGTTAAATCGGTCAAATTTGGTCAAACTATGTCAAACTACATATTTTTATGTTGCATGAGTCTATCTCAATGATATTGGGTTCAAACACTAAGAGTCTAGGTCATACAAGCTACATCTTAGTATACTAGGATACCGTGTCTCGGGATACTTAAACAAGGGATAAAACATCACATATACATATATCAAACAATATTAATATATAAAATCCTAATTACAAATGCTAAAAGGATACTTTGGTTTTGAACCAACTTGGTATCGCACAACTTAATCTCAATCTTGATACCCAAACCCAATACCTTGGGTATCCTTAAATACCTTGATACTTACCTTGGTATCTCAAGGTAGATGCCAAACTTCATACATATACTAACTACCCATAATAACTTTATGCTAACAACCCACTACTAAAAGTATAGTATACTAATGCATAAATATCAATCAGAAATTATATACATTTATACTAATACCTTATATATATATATATATATATATATATATATAACAGCAGAACTGTTGCTAAAAGCCACTGCTGTCGTCGCTGAAACTGCTGATACGGCTGCTGATACCGCTGCTGCTGTTGCGATGGTTTCCTGCTGCTATTGCTAATGCTACTACTGCTGCTGTCGCGGAAGCTGCTGCCGTTGCTAATACGCTGTTGCTGCTGTCGTTGCTATTGTTGCTGCTGCCGTTGCAATATCTGCTGTCGCTGAAACTGCTGTTGTTGTTAATTGCTGCTGTTGCTGTCAATTTCTGCTGTCGCTAAATCTTACTCTTACATCAATAAATACACAATTATATATATTAATATATACATCATATAGCTACTAATATATATATACTTGTTACATATATTTATATATATATACAAGCTCCTCCATATACATATATATGTATCACACATAGTAACATATATATATAACATCACATATATGTACACGTATATATATTCATACACAATATATATATACTAGTATATACACACGTGCGTTGCACGTATTTTATATTAAAAAAATAGTTTATTAAAAGAGCAACCAACAATTTCTTAATTTTATTATAGGTAGAAATATAATAGCCAGGAGCATGAAAGTTGGGAGAAATTAAATGACGGAAATATAAAAGGTTTCTCTCATCTCTTGGGTTCATGTGCCTACTTTGCATGCATGCTTTATTAACTTTTGTTTTATTCTCCAAACTACCTACTTTGCATGCATGCATATTTTTGTTTTATTAACTATCATTTTCCAAGTTGCCTCATGCATACATACATACATTTAATACGTATTTAATTACTGTTTTTAATGAAGGGTATTTTTGGAACGAAAAACTTTCACGGTGAAGCCTAGTTTTGGCATTATATAGTAGAATAGATATATATATATATATATATATATATATATATATATATATATATATATATATAACATATAAATATAAATATATATATATATATGACAACATATATATATATATATATATATATATATATATATATATATATATATATATATATATATATATACTCATAACATATACATATATATACTACTATATTTAATAGCTATTACATATGTAGAAGTATAGCTATATATATAAATAACACATAGATATATGACATACTAATACATAAATATATATATATATATATATATATATATATATATATATATATATATATACACACATATAATTACATATAAATAACACATAGATACACAGATATATGACACACACACACACACACACACACACACACACACACATATATATATATATATATATATATATATATATATATATATATATATATATATACACACACACACACACACACACACACACACACACACACACACATAATTACATATCACAATGACCAAGAACAATTGAAAAATAGATCTAGAAATAAATTGCACAAATACATGGAGCGTATCTGTAAACTCCCTCATTTATTTTTATAGATAGTCTGGTTATGGGTTGGAAAATTTTGGTTTAGCAGCAGATGTTTGAGGTTTAGAATTAAGGATGCAGATGTCTGAGTCTTTAATAAAACCCTTGGTGCACCCTACCGTTGTTGCAATATTCGGAGCCCAACATCAGCCCATAAATTTCCAATAGATTATTGCACTCTCGACTTGACACGACAATTTAGGAGGTGGACTTTTTCGTCACTCAAAATCATAATTCCTTGTGCTCTAAATTAATTACACAATTTTCCGTAATCAAAATCCATATTTAATCATGTGTCGCACACCTGTTCGTTGCCATCAAATTTTGAGACACCAACTCAACCCGTTGAGCCGGACCAATAAAAGGGTCCAAGACTGACACCAAGCCTACACCATTCATGACCTTTGTGTCACTCTCAATTGAGATCCCATGTGCCCCCATTTAATTTAAGAGCACATGGCAATTTATTCTAATTAAATTGGGGATACCAACTTTAACTAATTCCAATTTAATTCCAATGTCCTTTAATTAAGCCCATGCAAAACACACAATACTCCCTCACCCTACAAAACACCAAACACCATTTCTTCCACAAATTTTATATTATTTTATGTGTTTGTGCAAATACCCAAAATTAAGGAGCTTATTTGCAAATGTTGTTGTCACGACCCGCACCCGGTGTAGGGATGCAAGTCGAAAACAACGCCCAGCCTACGCTGCAGCATCGACGGTAGAACGATGTCTTGTTCAACTATACTATCTAATTATCTCACAAAATGCATAATCCTCCAATAATATCTCAACTCCAAGAATCACAAAAGTTTAACATAACTATGCAATTAAAATATAACAACAACAAATAAAAATAATATCCAAACACGATATATGCCGAAAATAAATCCGGTACCAAAATGCTAAAGAGAACTAACTAGGCTAACTAGTGAATCCGGCTAAATCTCTCGACAGTCACTCCAGAACTAGTGGGTCCAAGTCTGCACCATCTATAGGCTGAGGTCCATAGTATATCGGACACCAATCTCCCGGATCATCTGAAAAATATTTTTCAGTCAGGAATGGAGCAAAGTACAACCCAATAGCAGTTCCAATTAATTGACAAAAACTATAAAATAGTACAATAGAAGATGCTATATACGATGAGGATATAACTGATAATTAAGAACAATGAGAGAATAGGCAATACTAGCAACATAATATAATCAATGCATACAAGAATAAAGGAATGAACTATAATGTCAGAATAGAATAAGGTAATCAATGAACTAAATAATGGAATCTACAATAACTATGTGATTTGAGCTACTAACTAAATATGTGATCGGCTTGGGAGATTCAATGATTACACTAAGGAGCTAACTCAACCATACGTGAATTGCATGGTTAGTTAGTAGCCAATGATTACACTACTAGCTGATAGTTTCTTGATCACATATTTAATTGATATTTCTTCCGCCCCGACTAATATGATGGATCGAATCATGACACGTCACTAGCCAATGTATCCAATGTTTAATATACAATATTCAATGTTATCCAATACCAACAAGGACAATATCCGATACCATCTCCATAATCAATGTAACATCCCATGACTGACGATCCAGTAACAATACCAATCCGTGTACCATCATGTCAAGAATCATAAGTAATATTTCTAAATACTTGAATTATAGTGGTAATCAAATAATGGAAACTATCAGAGAATGTAGTCGCCTGTGGTCCAGAGCAAATGGTGAAAAAATGATGTCCGAACTGGTGTCACAGACCTATATATAAAATATTGCATTAATACAAGTTTTTGGGAAGAGAAATAAATTAAACTAGTCAACTTTCTAGGTCATAAAGTCATTTCTAAGTCAAAAGTCAAACTAGGTCAACTCTAAGTCAACTATGGTCAACTATAGTCAAATTATGGTCAAGTACCTATTTCTAGGTTGCATGAGTCAAACTCAAAGATATTGGGCTCACACACTATGAATTTAGGCCATACAAGCTATATCTTAGGATACTAAGATACCGTATCTCAGGATACACAAACAAGGGATAAATATAACACATATGTACATATCAAACAATATTATATATATAAAATCCTAATTACAAATGCTAAATGGATATCTTGGTTTCGAACCAACTTGGTATCGCAATACTAAACCTCTATCTTGATATCCAAACCCAATACCTTGATTATCCTCCAATACCTTGATACTTACCTTGGCATCTCAAGGTAAATTCAAAACCTTATTTATACTAACTACCCAACAATAATTATAAACTACTATGTATTTAATATTTATATAATACTATATACCTTATTTTAGTTACCTTAATACCAACCCATAATTAGTTTACAACTATCCTATTACTTATGCCAATACCTACTACTCATACATTGATATATCTTGATACTTACCTTGGTATCTCAAGGTAATTGCCAAAATCTCATATATATACTAACTATCCATCAATAATTACATATATCAATCCAATATAACTCTAGTATGTACTAATATAATAATACTAACTACCAACTACACACTAACTATTAATACATATATACGTACATACATACCTACAAATATATAATATATAAAAGATACTCATAACAATTGATAACTAAAATATACTAACTATTCTAATAAATTTATATGCTACAACTAAATATATACATATATAGTATACTATAATACAAATAGCAATTAGGAACATATTTATATATATATTAATTACCATATATATATACATATATATCTATATATATTAATATCTAATATATTAATAACTGTCAAACTGTCGCTAAATACCCTGTCCACTGTCGTAGAAAGCTGCTGTGTATATAGATACACTGTAGTTTTTGTGACAGTTTCCTGCACTGTCACTAAAAACTGTCGCTGAAGCTTCTCATACTCTCCTGATACACTGTTGTTTCAGCGACAGTTTTCTGCAACTGTTGCTGACTGTTGTCGCTAAAAGCTGCTGCCGCTGCTACTATTTGCATTTGTTGCTGATGGTGCGACGCTTCTGGCTCGCTGCTGTCGTTGAAAATATTGTATATATATATATACAATATATATATAAATACATATATATAACCCACCATATATATTTATACAATATATATTTAAATAAATATATATAACCCACAATATATATTTATATAATATATATTTAAATACATATATATAACCCACAATATATATTTATACAATATATATTTAAATACATATATATTTAACCCACAATATATATATATATATATATATATATATATATATATATATATATATATATATATATATATATATATATATATATATATATATAACCCATAATATATATTTATAAAATATACATATAAAATATACATATAAAATTATATATAACTATACATACACTTATACATAGTAAATTGTATAAAATACCACATAGTAACATACACACACACACATAGTAATATGTATATATAACTATACATATATGTATACATATATATAATCATACAATAATATAAATACATAACAATATATAATATAACTATATATATAACCACATATAAATATATCTACTATATTATATATACATATGCTACCACTTATAAATATATATCTACATGTAGAAAAATAGCTACATAATAAATATACACATATAATATATACATAGATACATAGTTCTAAGGCACAACACTAGATAAACATATATATATATACTTCTCCATGAAATAAGAACACAAAGAATTAGATCTATAATTAAATTGTACCCACATGGACCATATCACCTCGTATCCCACTAGATCTAGGATACGCATACGACACGAGTCCACCACATATCCAAACGTACCCCGAAGGACACGAACAAGTCACATATATTATTTATGAATAATACGAAGAGTCAAAAATAAATTTACGTGTCCGTATCAAAATGTGACATGCTCAAAGTCCCGTGTCGGAGGGAAAACCCCCAAATCAACACGTATCACCAAATTGATGGGATACGACCTACACGTACCCAATTGTGGATACGACACTAGCCCCAAATACACAAGCACATGCCAAATTGATCTATAGGACCAAATGACACACACAATAAATGATAATCTCAGAATTTCCCCAAATTTGACACAAAAAGTACCATAACTTTCTCAATAGGCCTCCTATGAACACAAAACCAAATTCTATGGGTAGCCTATGCATATGGGTTGATTTTTTATAGTTAAATCTCAGATTAGAACCTAATTTAAGCGCAAAAACTGAATTATACCTATTGGGAGATGGATTCCCAATGAAACCTCCAAAATTGGTAAAATTGGCCTCCAACTTGTAGATCCTTGTTCCTCTTTGTAGATCCTTGCTTTCTCCTTCTAGATCCTTGCTCTTCTAGTCTCCAATGGTGATTTGGGAAGAAAATGGGTGGAAATTTGGTAGGGATTTGATAAATTTTGGTTGAGAAAAATTCTAGATCTAGATTTGGAATGGAAAATGAAGAGAGAGAAAGTTTTTATCCCCTTTATATAGGCCTCACTTGCCTCCTCCCTCAAGCTACTATGTAAAGTCTAAAATATCCCTTGGGGCCTCTCATGAAGAAATTAATTAATGAGGGAAGCTTCTAGTCTAATGGTTTAATTAATTTAATTATCCTCCTAATTAATGAGCTTTCTAGTTGGGCTCAATTCTAACAATTAATACATGTTGGTCCATGGATCTATTCTAACTAGTTGGGTCCACTAACACAAGTCCAAAAAAAAAAAAATCTAACATGCTAAAATAAATAAATAATACAATAAATAAATAAGTAACATGCATAATATTTAATTAATTATGAAATGACCAAAATACCCTTTTCTAGAAAATACGGTAGTGACAAGTCTATCCCCCTTAAAATAATTTTGTCCTTAAAATTTAAGGGTGATCGTACTCCTTCTAGGTCAAACCCCCAGCAATCATAGTCTAATATAGTCTTATCTCACCAAGAACAGTCATATGCAAAGAATAACATGCATGGTCATGGTCTCCACCTGTCTTATTACTGTTGTCTCTGTTAGGGTATTCTATAGCTATACTAACTATATAACCCAAGCATCCAAAAGGTACTAAAGAAGCAATCAATCAAAATGGATGGAAGGAACAGAAAGAAAGAAAAGACTCTCTAATCCATCACCTGTAGTATTGGTTTCCTCGACTGTCATCGCAAATGCTCCGCTTTGCCGAGGTAGCTCCCTCTGCGGATGATAAGCAATCTGTGGTACTACAGGTGGCCTAACTCCACCTCTCTGCCCTTGATCTGCATCCTGTCCTGGACATTGAAGTGTCCAGAGACAATCCTTCACCATATGCTCCGTTGATCCATAATGTAAGCATGCTCCAAGTCTCTTCCGGCACATCTCCCAAGTATGCCCAGTCTTCTTGCAAGAGGTGCATTGAGGAGCTTGTTGCACCTGTCTCTGAGGCTGTTGTGGTATCTGCTGTACTGGAGCTTGTACTGGAGCAATAATTGGTTCTGGCATCTGATATTGCTGCTGATAGGCTCCGAATTGTACTGGAAACTGCTGTTGCTGGAACCACGTCCTCTTTGCCGGTCCCACACTGCTACTGTCACCCCCAAACATATCATGGTCCCTCTTCGGCTTCAAGTTCCACTCCCGCTCGACCTTGCGTGCCTCCGAAAGTATCTCAGAATACATTTCGTAGAAAGACGGAATGAGAATCTCCACTTTCCAATTCAGACCCTCGCAGAAACAGATAGCCTGAACTTCTGGCTCTCTCATCAAGTACTCCGCAAATCGGCTCAGCCTCCCGAACTCTGCGGCATACTCCTCCACAGACATGCTTCCTTGTGTAAGGCTCTCAAATTGCCTTCTTAATTCCAATCTGTCCGTCCGAGCAAAGAACTTCTTCTTAAAGAGATCCTTGAATATCTTCCAAGACTGCCCCGCATAAGTAAGAATTGGCTCATTCCCGAACCAAGTGCGGGCAACGTTGAACAGTTGAAGTCCTACCGCCTCAACCTTCAGATCCTCCGCAAGACGGGACACCTTCATGAGTCGCTCGATATCTTCAAGCCAATCGTCAGCATAGACTATACCTTCTGTACCCTTGAAAACTCGAGGCTCAAGCTTCTTAAAATTTTAAATGTTGCCTGGCTTGATCTGAATATCCTGTGGCTATGGAGGAGCCTCTTTCTGAACTGCTGCTATAGCTATCTGATGGGTATTTTCCATACTCTGCCGCATCATATCTGACTGCCTGTGCTGGGCTTCTATCTGTGCCCTCTGTAATTCCATCATCTCTCTAAACAGTGCCACCATCGGCTCGGTATCTCCTGAAAATGGAGGTGGTGAAAGTCCCTCCGAAGCAACTGGAGTAGTCCTCGGAACAGGTGGAGGAGAACCCCCGAAGGCAGCCGAGACTCCTACGTGAACTGATGTCGTAGGAGGTACAAACCCTACTGCCTGAGTGGAAGATTGAGAGGTGGCAGACCTCGCAGAAACTGCTCCCGATCGATGAGATCTAGTCTTCGGCGGCATCCTGAAGACAGATCGAAACAAAGGAGATCGATTCGACACAAGATAAGATATTATCAAGGAAGGACAAAAGTATTCAGAAGGAATCAAAAGTAGCGATTCAATTCAGATTGGAATTCCTAGTTGTGATTGAGTATCCCTCTCTCATCCTAGTATCCTATGTCCTATCACAGGCACGCAGTAGTACAACTAAGTCATCGCACTACCACGATATCGCATAACTTGCGAAGCCTGACCTGCATGGGCCACCACTAAAAATGTGTCATGACTCGTACCCGGTGTAGGGATGCAAGTTGGAAATAATGCCCAGCCTACGCCGCAGCATCAGCGGTAGAACGCTGTCTTGGTCAACTATACTATCTAATTATCTCACAAAAAGCATAATCCTCCAATAATATCTCAACTCCAAGAAGAGAGTAATCAACTTAATTCAACACAATACTCAATAACATTTCTATGGCACGAGAAGATATCACAGAAGTATAACATAACTATGCAATTAAAATATAACAAAAACAAATAGAAATAATATCCAAACACGATTGTAGAAGCATGAAAAAAAAATGCTGAGGAAATATATGCATAAAACCTCAACATGCAGAAAGCTGCATAAAAAAGAGCTCCAGCACTGGGTGGCGTAAGACATGACTTCAGAGCCATTGGCATGCAGTGGAGCTTCAACGCTGTTTAAAGCGTAAAATATAGCTCCAGAACAACCCGCGTAATGCAGTATTTTCAGACTGCTTCAGCGTAAAAATGTTGCTACATCGCCACTTTGGCGTAAAACCCATCTGCTTTTAATGCAGCGGGAAATTGTACGAGGAACTCTTCGTATTCTTCGAATGAACCTGTCAGATCAAGCAGTGAATCTGACTCCTGACAAAGAGTACATCACGACTATCAAGAGGATGGCTGTAATGATGATTCTACACAGAGCCCCAGACTGTCGTCTAGTGACAAAGCCTTGATACAAGACGTAGTTTACGCATTCAGGGAATACGCAGCCTATTATATACAGGCAAACATGAGCTTTTACGCTCAGGGTGAGATGATATCAACCGCCACGTCAAAAGCTGTTCTTCGTACAGAACTCGAGGCACGTCTCTGCAGTTAATGCGCATGATGGGGGCAGATCTCTGTATTAAATGCATGAGATTTGGTTCTACTTTTAACGACTGGGTGAGCCATAATTAGGAATAATATGTCCACATCACAATCCCTGCACATTACGCCATCAGGTTATTTTCAGCTATAGGAGCACGTTGTACGTTATCTCCTTGAAATACGCCGATCTGGCTATTTTCAGCTATATGAGTACGTCGTATGCTATCTCCTTGAAATACGCCAACTCAGGCTATATTTGCAAAGGTGCGTGATAAGGCTATTTTGTTCGGAATACGCTCAAGACCTCAGTCAAAGAAGGATAATCGGCTGTCTTTCCGCCTGCCACCTATTCATGCAGCATCAGGCTTCTATGCCTACTTGGCTTCTATGCCAACTTGATAAACTATTCGGCTTCTACGCCTACGTGGCTTCTACGCCAACTTGACAGCTACTTGGCTTCTACGCCAACTTGACAACTACTTGGCTTCTTGTAAACCCCCTAATTTTTCAAGAATTTTTAAATTTGGATTTTTACAATTTTCCTGAGATAGACATGGTGATTCCGTATAGGATACATATTCATGAAATATACAGTTTACATGCTTAGATTCTATCCTGACTCATTGCATTAGTTCGATCTTGCTTGACTTGTACCTGAGATATTATGGAACTGTGACGTGAGATTACATGGGGTGGGGAGAGTATTACCATATCAAGGCTGATTATAATATCAATAATGTTATCTGGAGGTGTCTTAGTCTCTGATACAGAGCTTTGGCACAAGTTCTGGCCCTTCGAGAAAATACTGCTATGGTTTCTCCGACACTGATCCTGTAGTAGTCTCAGCCTGAGTATGACTAAAACTCTCAACTTGCATATCACTTAGCTGGTTTATTTATTTACCCTATTGTTCCCTTATTTCTGTACTGCATTTATTTTGGCTTGTATTATCTGTACCTTGTTATGTCCCCTGAGGACCTGGAATGGACTATGTCCCCAGGTATAGCCGAAGAGATCTACCCCGAGGTGTACGGAACAGGAGCACTTCTCGGAACAGAACAGGAACCTGAGGACGAGATCGTGGCAGAAGACTTCTCCTGAGTACCGGCTCCATATGCTCAGTATTTCTATTTCCAGTTGATTTATTTCCTGTCTATTTGCATTCGATGTACCAGACATATTCTCGGATTGTTCCCGAGACACTTATTTTTTATTGCTTATTTATTCTATTGCACTATTTCTGGCATTTAATCTGTGATTATCTGTTGTGGATGAGATTAGAATAACCTAGGACTTGTAACATTTGCTCTATTTACTGTTAGACTACAGCTTAAGCATGCCCTGATGGATCCATTAATTGGTTTGTCCATCGGTGCGTGCTGCTGGCCATTGCCACGCATTCAGTCCCTCGATATTTTGGGACTGGGGCGTGACACTTCTACGCCAATATGACAAGCTACCTGGCTTCTACGCCAGTACGCCAGCTATTTGGCTTCTACGCCAATCATCTCTACGCGAGGGGCAGTTACCTACGTGGCTTGCATGTCGTGATCTTCGCAGTAGTTATACGCGTTACCTCATAATGGGACACGCGTCACACACGAATTTAGGAGATCATTCAGACGTGGGTAGCAGTTATCATAACCGTCGCGTAAAGAGCGCCATACTCTCAACTGTTCGGCTTCTACGCCGACTGGACGGTTACTGCAACTGGGCTCTATAAATAGAGATCTCTATTAATAGAGAAATGAGGGGATTTTGATTGAGGAGATCAATTTCTATTGAGAGAGAAGAGTCTAGAGCACAGATAGAGAGTAGTGATTGACGACTTTGGCATCGAGCATCCAATCCCTCCTGCAACCTTTGAAGCTTCTCCTTCTTCCACAACACTTCTTCGTCATCGTGTGGTCCAAGGGACAAAGTGATCGACCGCAGATCAGACTTCTATAGCAATATTTACCCAGACTCAAACTTTTGTACTTAATATCCTCGCATAGGATTAATAGTACTTCTTTTTCTTGTTTGTAAACCAAAGAAAGGGTTTCGTATAAACCTATTTTCATTTCTTTCGTTTATTATCAAACACAAGATGGCGACTCTGCTGGGGATGGCTACTTTCTCTTCCGATGAGAAAATCATTGTTCAACACGATGCAGTATCCGTCGGATCAACGAAGAAGACTCTGGTCGTCCAGTTCGACCAATCAACTTACGAAGGCATGCTTCGAGCTGGGGGTAGCTCTCAGTCTCTCTCTGTCCAAGATAACATAAAATTGTGTAAAGTATGGATGCCCCGGACATCCTTTGCCCGTCCTGCAAGTTCTCTCTCTCCGATCAACAAGGTTGTCGCATCCCAACCTATACGCTCTATGCGTAAAAACCCGTCTCCTGTCGCTGACGTGGCTGACATAATTTCTGACAAGGCCTCAGCGCCAAGTCAGAAATTTCAAACGCGTCCTGTGCGTAAAACTTCGTCTCCCGTCGCTGACGTGGCTGACATAATTTCTGGCAAGGCCTCAGCGCCAAGTCAGAAATTTCAAACGCGCCCTGTGCATAAAAACTCGTCTCCCGTCGCTGACATGGCTAACATAATTTCTGGCAAGACCTCAGCGCCAAGTCAAAAATTTCAAACGCGCCCTGTGCGTAAAAATACATCTCCCGCCTATAAAGGGGTAGATGGTCCCTGCAATCTCCGCAAGGGAAAACAAGTGGCGGATTTCCCAACCTCTCGACTTTTACGCCATCAAGAGAATAATTTGCCCGCTCTCCAGATTACGCAAGATGCTGATGGCCGATTGAGCACGTCTTCAGTTTTACGCCAGGCCAAGTCCCTCAGCGTAAAGAAGGCCCAGTTTGTGGATAGATACGCTCCTCAGGGATCATGTGCTACTCACATGGCTGAACTGCTGTATAAGTATGGCAGGGAGAGAGTTATGATTCCCAATATCTGCATTCCAACTGATGTAAAAAGGCAGAATAAGCCTTCTTCTTCTTCTTCTTCTTCTTCTTCTTCTTCTTCTGTTAATCCTCCTGACTTGCGTAATCTCTTGATCCAGAAATGCAAAAACATGAGTCATAACCAGGATTCAGTTCCCCTAACTAGCAAGCGTGGGAAGATCATGTGGGAAGATGCGTCAACATCTAATATCGTCATGACATATGGGCCACATAAAGATTTTGTCTTTATTGTTCCACTAACTCGCGATGACCAGCATCAAATAATCTTTGGTCGAATACGGAATAGACCGATTGTACAAGAAGAATCTCGCGAGTCAGCTGGGGGAAAAATACAAATCCACAGATATAGCCCACAAGCTTTAAAGATTATACAAAGCATGGATTATGATTTGAAGTTGAAATAAGGCCTCAACTATGGAAAAGGCAGACGAACACCGTTGCATGGTAATCCTTATTGTCAACGAACTCGTTTTGGATTGGGATATATTGCATCTCTTGCAAACTCCAAACCTCCAGAGTCTGATCTTGTAATACCAGAGGCAGGTCCTTCTAAATCAACTTCTGTGGAAAAATGCCACGACATGTCTGGGGGTAGTCTACCTCGACAAAATAGGACAGCATCCAAAGCTGGAGGTAGAATTCCCTTTGATTTCGAAGATGATTCAACGATGACCATCTTTCCGGAAGACCGTAAAACTCAGGCATCGGGAGCCCGAAGGCTAAAAGGGACTTTCTCCTTTAATGAAGATGACATCATCGACATCTTTAATATATTGATGAAGGAAAACAAGCTTCGGCTACCCAACATCAGATATCCTGAAAGGGCTGACAAAGCCGATGACCCAGATTATTGCCTTTTTCATCGGTACATCCATCACCCCACAAGGGCATGCTATGTACTAAAAAGGAAAATCCAGGAGTTGATCGATGCTAAAAACATCACTTTGCATCTATAAACGAGGGGACAATCACTGCAAATTGATTTCACTTTAACGTAACAATTTGCTCCCTCAAGAAGTACCGATCTTTTAGGTCTACCCACACTCAGGAAAATCACTCCACAGAGAATTTTTCGGACATGAGTTCACGTCCATATTACCTCTGAAATATTCTCCAAACATTTCTTTGTTTCCCCAGCTGAAGTTTGTCATGTTTATATTACCTCTGAGCAAACTTTCTGAGTTTTGGCTATCGATTATCATGTCCATATTACCTCTGATATCGGTTGTCACCTCAACTTAACACTCGTACTTAATTCTAAGTAAGCCAGTGGTGTTAAATCCAAAAAAACTGCCATGTCCATATTACCTCTGAGCAGATATGTACCTCCATCCCCAGTGGAGTCACAACTCAAAAGTTTGTCATGTTTATATTACCTCTGAGCAAACTTTTCGAGTTTTTGCTATCAATTATCATGTCCATATTACCTCTGATATCGGTTGTCACCTCAACTTAACACCCGTACTTAACTCTAAGTACGCCAGTGGTGTTAAGTCCACAAAAACTACCATGTCCATATTACCTCTGAGCAGATATGCACCTCCATCCCCAGTGGAGTCACAACTCAAAAGTTTGTCATATTTATATTATCTCTGAGCAAACTTTTCGAGTTTTGGCTATCGATTATCATGTCCATATTACCTCTGATATCGGTTGTCATCTCAACTTAACACCCGTACTTAACTCTAAGTACGCTAGTGGTATTAAGTCCACATATTTTGCCACGTCCATATTACCTCTGGCAGGATTTGTCCTAAACTTATTACTTGCACTCTCGTGTACAAGAAGTAATAGGTCTACCAGAAACCTCCCTGTGGAATATCCGTATTGGAAATGAATTGTTCATTTTCTCTAGCGAAGAAAAAGTCAGTTCATGTTCATATTACCTCTGAACTATATCTCTCCCCTATCCCCATAGAGTCATATTTTGCCATGTCCATATTACCTCTGGCAGGACTTGTCCCAAACCTATTACTTGCACCAACGTGCGCAAGAAGTAATAGGCCTATAAAAAAATCCCCAGCAAGATGTCTTTATTAGCCAAGGGCTTGTTTCGAACTTATTATTTGCACTCAAAACGTGCGCAACAAATAATAGGTCCACCAAAAATTCTCCAGTGGGATGTCCTCAACAAATATGGTATCGTACTACGTTCATATTACCTCTAGTACGATGTCCAAAACTCGCGCAAACAATCATAAAGAAATGGAGGGCCCTTATATGATTGCAAATGGCACTTACAGATTAGCCAAGTCTAATGATAAATTTTGGCTACTATCAACTGCAAATTCCTGAAGAAGTACTATACTTGATCTCCTTCGTTTAACGAAGTATGAAGAAGATCTTATTCTGACGATACCATGCACAAATGTTAGCTGGATTATATTCTATTAGGTTCATGTGACCTCCGAATAGATATCCTTAACTAATTTGTAAGCCTATCATGTTCATATTACCTCTGATAGTGTTTAGTATACAAATTTAGTTGGATTATATTCTTTCAGGTTCATGTTAACTCTGAATAGATTTACATTCAGCAAAACCTTAATGAAAGAATGTCATGTTAATGATACCTCTGATATCACTTTTACCCTAGCCTATCACATTCTAAAGTGACGGGTCCATAAAGTCAGAAAATGTGTCTTTATTATCTCTGAGAAATTACAGGAGAAACAAAAAGGTACATCATTGGGGAGGAGCAGTTAAATCCTTAATCTGTCGTGCCAAAGCAGCCTTCCTCTCTCCTGGATGAATCGCCATATGAAATTGCTGATCATTCCGAGCAAAGGAAGCTATGATATCCTTCCATGATCCATTGTTGCAGAGGACATTTGCTCGAAGATGCCTCTTTTTACGGCTCCTTACATGCTGGAAGAGCATGATCTTCTTCTTCCTCAAGTCAGCAAGACGAACATCGGCAACCATCTCTCTTTTTGGTGGTGAAGGAAGTGTGGGAAGAATAGGTGAACTCAGTCGCCTTTATATAGGCAGAGGAGATCACACCAAATCTCAACAAATCCCTAAATATTTGTCGTAAAATTAGCCTCGCGGAACATGTCAGTCTTGACCGTTTCATGCTACATTCAAAGTATTTCAAATTACGAGGAATTTGAAAACTTTGAAGGGGGTCTTGTAGAAGCATGAAAAAATATGCTGAGAAAATATACGCATAAAACCTCAATATGCTGGAAGCTGCATAAAATAGAGCTCCAGCATTGGGTGGCGTAAGACATGACTTCAGAGCCATTGCCGTATAGTGGAGCTTTAACGCTGTTTAAAGCGTAAAATATAGCTCCAGAACAACCCGCGTAATGCAGTATTTTCAGACTGCTTCGGCGTAAAAAGGTTGCTACATCGCCACTTTGGCGTAAAACCCATCTGCTTTTAATGCAGCGAGAAATTATACGAGAAACTCTTCGTATTCTTCGAATGAACCTGTCAGATCAAGCAGTGAATCTGACTCCTGACAAAGAGTACAACACGACTATCAAGAGGACGGCTGCAATGATGATTCTACACAGAGCCCCAGACTGTCGTCTAGTGACAAAGCCTTGATACAAGATGTCATTTATGCATTCAGGGAATACGCAGCCTATTATATACAGGCAAACATGAGCTTTTACGCTCAGGATGAGATGTATCAACCGCCACGTCAAAAACTGTTCTTCGTACAGAACTTGAGGCGTGTCTATGCAGTTAATGCGCGTGATAGGGGCAGATCTCTGTATTAAATGCATGAGATTTGGTTCTACTTTTAACGACTGGGTGAGCCATAATTAGGACTAATATGTCCATATCACAATCCCTGCACATTACGCCATCAGGCTATTTTCAGCTATAGGAGCACGTTGTACGCTATCTCCTTGAAATACGTCGATCTAGCTATTTTCAGCTATAGGAGTACGCCGTATGCTATCTCCTTGAAATATGCCAACTCAGGCTATATTTGCAAAGGTGCGTGATAAGGCTATTTTGTTCGAAATATGCTCAAGGCCTCAGTCAAAGAAGCATAATTGGCTGTCTTACCGCCTGCCACCTATCCATGCAGCATCAGGCTTCTACGCCTACTTGGCTTCTACGCCAACTTGATAAACTATTCGGCTTCTACGCCTACGTGGCTTCTACGCCAACTTGACAGCTACTTGGCTTCTACGCCAACTTGACAGCTACTTGGCTTCTACGCCAATATGACAAGCTACCTGGCTTCTACGCCAGTACGCCAGCTATTTGGCTTCTACGCCAATCATCTCTACGCGAGGGGCAGTTACCTACGTGGCTTGCATGCCGTGATCTTCGCAGTAGTTATACGCGTTACCTCATAATGGGACACGCGTCACACGCGGATTTAGGAGATCATTCAGACGTGGGTAGCAGTTATCATAACCGTCGCATAAAGAGCGCCATAGGATTAATAGTACTTCTTCGTCATCGTGTGGTCCATAGGATTAATAGAGAAATGAGGGGATTTTGATTGAGGAGATCAATTTCTATTAAGAGAGAAGAGTCTAGAGCACAGATAGAGAGTAGTGATTGACGACTTTGGCATCGAGCATCCAATCCCTCCTGCAACCTTTGAAGCTTCTCCTTCTTCCACAGCACTTCTTCGTCATCGTGTGGTCCAAGGGACAAAGTGATCGACCGTAGATCAGACTCCTATAGTAATATTTACCCCGACTCAAACTTTTGTACTTAACATCCTCGCATAGGATTAATAGTACTTCTTTTTCTTGTTTGTAAACCAAAGAAAGGGTTTCGTATAAACCTATTTTTATTTCTTTCGTTTATTATCAAACAACGATATATGCCGGAAACAAATCCGGTACCAAAATGCTAAAAAGAACTAATTAGGCTAACTAGTGAATCTGGCTAAATCTCTCGACAGTCACTCCAGAACTAGTGGGTCCAAGTCTGCACCATCTATAGGCTGAGGTCCATAGTATGTCGGACACCAATCTCCCGGATCCTCTGAAAAATATTTTCCAGTCAGGAATGGAGCAAAGTACAACCCAATAGCAGTTCTAATTAACTAACAAAAAATATAAAATAGTACAATAGAAGATGCTATCTGTAACCTCCGATTTCCAATTTCCAAAATAATTAGATTTTTTATTTATTTTAAAATATCAAGTTTTATAAAATATTTCTCCTTGAAATTTTATTAGATTTTGAACGATGTTTGATTGTAGAAGGTAATTTAAAAATCTTTTATAAAATCCTTTTCCTAAATGACGATGTATTACAAAATAAATAAATAAATAATAATATATATATTCCTCTAGTTTCAAATGTTTATTGGCTTGAAATCATAAACCTATTTATTGGATAAAAATTAATTAGAGGACTAGTTGTTTCTTCAAAAATAATTTTTTTATATTTAATGGAATAGTAAATAAATAAATTACATAGCTTTCCTAAAATATTTTCCGAAATCATAATATTTTCTTTTAAATTTTTACAAGATGTCATTTCCTATTAACTAGCCAACACACCCTCGTTCTCACATAAAGAACTCATTCATATTTAATTCTGGGCCATTCATTATTGGGCCAACCCGCAACCCTTTATCCCACACCATCTCTCCCTATTTAAGTCTCTCATCACCACTCCCTAGAAACCCTAATCTCCAAGTTATTAGCTAGCCTCCACAAATTCCCACAAGCCAAAGCCACCACCATTTTTGTGTGCTCATGTCCGTGTGTCCAGCATCACCGTGTCAGCCGTGATGGCCTCGGGTCCGACCCCGGGTGTCCCACCGTATCCATTCATTTTTCTGTGTCCAGTTATTACAATATTACATTTTCGTGTCCGACACACCCGGACACATCCACATCCTCCACTGTACAACATCATCTCCGTGTCCGGCAGACCCGGACACGTCCCCACAGTACACCACCCTCGTGTCCAGCCCGGACACGTACCCAAACCCTGACACAGAGAAACCCTAACCCTAGATCTAGCCTCGTCGAGCCGAGCCGCGGAGCACATCCTCGTCGTCAAGCCCGGTGGCTACAGGACCTCCGCCTCCGCCGAGAAGAACCACCGTCGTGCGTCGAGCCGAACAGCCGCCGACTGGGACCCACGCCTCCGCCTCCGCCTCCGCCGAGTTCGACGCCGTCGCCACGTCGACCGAGCTTCGCTGAGCCGGTCGCCTCCTCGATCTGGCCGCCTGCCACCACCGCCTGGAGCATCTCGAGCCGAGCTTCGCTGAGCCGGTCGCCTCCTCGAACGGACCGCCGCTCCTCGAGCAGACCGCCGCAGCCGCCTCGAAGCCGTCGCCCCCTCGAGCAGAGCGCCTGCCCCCTCGATCCAAGCGCCGCCTCGAGCAGATCCGCCGAGCACGAGCACCGCCGCCGAGACGGACGTCGACTGACGACGCCCTGCCCGGCCGACGACGCCGGAGTAACTCCGGTGAGTCCCCGCCCCCTTTCCTCTTCATTTCCTTTCTTCGACTCTGTAAGTTAGGTTATATGTAAATTAGTTTATTATATGTAAATTAGTTTATTATATGTAAATTAGTTTATTATATATAAATTAGTTTATTATATATAAATTAGTTATTTTATATGAATTAGTTTATTTATATAAATTAGTTATAATATAATTAGTTTCTATTATATAATTAGTTTATTTTATATAATTAGTGATATATTAATTAGTTTAGTTAATTAATAATTAGTTTAATTAATTAATAATTAGTTTAATTAATTTATAAAATTAGTTAGTTAATTTGTAATTAATGTAGTAAATAAATGTAATATATTTAGTAAATAAATATAATTAGTTTAGTAAATAATGTAATTAGTTAGTAATTTCATGTATTAGTTAGTTTAGTAGTAATCAGTAGTTAATTTAATTAAGTTATTAATCAGTTAATAATTGTTAATCAGTTAACTAGTTTTAAATCAGTAATTAGTTAAGTTAATGTAATTAGTTTAGTAAATACAACATAATTAATTTTATTATTTTAATGTATGAAATTAGTTATTATGTGTAAATTTGTTATGTATTATTTTTGATATATATACAAATATGTATTTTGGTATAAAAAGTATATATGTATATATACATCTACTAGTGTATATACACAGATACGTATTTTTGTAAATTACTAATAGACACTTATATATATATATATATTATATACGTTTATTGGTATACTAAGTATTAATGTATGTTTCAGTATTTAAATATAAATAAATGTATATTGGTATATATGTATATATAACCGTATTTTGGTATAAATATGTGTACCTATATATATAAACATGTATAAACATATTTTGGTATATATATATAGTATATATATAAAAACTGTATTGATATATATATGTACTTGTAAAACATATTTTTGGTATATTACCTGTATATAGTATAGTATTATTTTGATATGTATGTATAGCTATATAATATAAGTTAATATGTATTTTGGTACATGTATACTAGTTTATATGTATGAGTAATGTATAATTTTTCACATAAATAAAATATATTTTCACTTATGTACATACAGTTACACCTATCTTGTATATACTTTGGAATAACAATATATGTATTATATTTGATCATTAATAATACTACGTTAAATTGGTGAATATACTAGATGACCCTAGTTGACTAGTGCCCTGCCTGACATGGCCCTGAGACCAGTATTTTTGACTGTGTTAGTGTAGCATCTGATGCAAATATGGTTTGCTTGTGTTATGTTTATAGGACTGTTGGTTTACCCAGGGGATACTCTGGAACAGGACATTGGTTTTACCAGCTAAGGACCCAAGGCGAGTACATTCTCTGATTAGTTTCTAATTTATGATATCTCCTATGTTCACTGTATCTAGTGTAAATATACATGTTCTTGACACGTTGGTTACACGGATTGGTATACACGGATCTCGTCATGAGATGTTATTCCTTATTCATGGTGTAGCTTGTACAAGACTTGTTTTCCTTGTTATCTTGTGCATGTACAGACACTGATTTCCGGGGAGATTTGCTACCTTCCTAGGGAATCCTGTGCCATAGCGTACCATGATTGGATCTACTATACCAGTCGGGGGTTTGGGGAGTATTTTAGTGTAGATATGTGATCATACCCAACTTTATATGTACCATAGCTCACCCCACATCTCACGTCGGGTGCGGCCTGACCATTTACATGCTCCATAGCTGTTACGTGTGATTAGCCTGATCTCTACATGCACCATAGCTAACCAACGGTTAGCCTGACTTTATATGAACCATAGCTAATCACATGTAACCAGCCTGATCAAGTTCCCAAGCCGATCACATGTTAAAGCTAGTACTCATACACTTAGTCATAGGTTTCTTGCTCTTGGACATATTGTTTTCTTTTCCTGCAGTTACTTACAGCATTTCCAGTATTCTTTTCATTGTACATTTCTCGTACCTATATATGCATCTGGTATGTTTCCATCTAGAACTGCTACATAGTTTATGTCATTTATATAGAACTGCTATTTAGAGATGTACTTTGCTCCTTCCTGACTGGAAAATATTTTTCCAGACTGTGACCTTAGTGGACTTGTTTCTGACACTTGGGGATTGGTTGTTACTGATTTCAGGTATGATTATTTTGCCAGTAGACTTGTGTTGTATTCTTTTGTTTCTTCAATTCTTATCGTGCTGTAATTGTGATTGAGTATATTGTTCATTTTATAGTGTTATCCGTGTCTCCTTATGGAGTTGGATACTAGCGTGAGATTGGTTAGATAGTACTTGACCTAGACAGCGTTCTACCGCCGATGCTGCGGCGTAGGCTGGACGTACCCACGCACTCGTGCCCCTAAACCGGGTGCGGGTCGTGACACGTTTTTAGTGGTGGCCCATGCAGGTCTGACTTCGCAAGTTGTGCGATGTCGTAGTAGTGCGACGTCATAGTTGTACTACTGCGTACCTGCTATTGAATATAGGACATAGGATACTAGGATGAGAGAGGATACTCAATCACAATTATTTGAGAGATTCCTGGGACGACCCCTTGAGAATCTTATTCCAATTTAAATCTTTTTCCCTTGATTTCGTCCGCTCTCGCTTGTTGTCACTGAACTTGATTCTTGTTGAACAGTTTTTAAATTAAAATCTTGGTATCATTGTTGAGTTTGATCCTTGTTGACCAGTTGTTAACTATTATTTCCTGGTATCGTTGTTGAGTTGATTTCAAATTGAGATGAATTTTTTACGGACTAGGATTTATGGTATCATCTGATGACATATATTGATGAGGACAGTGGGGAAAGTAAAACGTCTACTTTGGTTATGGAACCTAGAATTTATCGCAGCCATATTAGCTGTGGTGACGAGAACGTAGGAACCTGACTTGGATGTACATACTATAGTTATGAAGCTTAGAGTCTTTCGCAGCCATACCGGTTGGCGTGGCGAAGATTCTAGACGACATGATTATAGAGTGCATACCTTAGTTACGAAACCTATCGTTTATCGCATCTATGCTTACTGGCGTGGCGAGGATTCTGAGTGTCATGATTTCAGACAGACGTGTATGATTATCAGGTTGTATCCTAAATTGGTTCTTGAAATATCATCTCAAGACTTATCTATTTCTGTTATTCCAGGACTTTGTTCCATCGCTTCTTTTCTTTACTAGCAGTAAAGATACCTTCTGTCCTCAATTCAGTCTTTGAGCTCCTATTCCTTGAGGATTTCTTGTTAAGTATGATAATTAGTGGCTTGTAATTTTGTCTGTATTTTGTATTAGTGTTGACTGTGTTGTTAGTGAGTTGTAAGTGTTTCTTAGTTGGACATATGAGCAGTAGGCTTTAATCTAGAGTTAGCCCTTAGCATAGTACCTTGTACCAATGATTCTAGGAGTAGTGTCATTAGAGACTGAGAGTTAAGGAGAGTTTAGAGTATCAGTGATAGTTCTCAGAGTTAGTATTAGAGCCAATTACCCGTCCTGGATAATCATGATTATGTAATTGAGTGATCTATGTAAACGATTAAGTATCCGGGAATTGTGTTAAGGATTTATGGAGCATGATGTTCAATTTGATGATTAATATCGGAAGCGTTAAAGGTAAGGAAATACATACGCATAAATAGTTAATGAGGTGTCATGGGTAGAGAAATATTGGAATTTGGTAATGAAAGTGGTTAAGCGTATCACAGATTAGTTAACAGGCTGTAAAAGATTACAGGGAAATGCCTACACAAAAATCGAGATGAGGAACCATATACTTGCCCATGAGAATAGGAAACATGAGTGTTGCAGTGGATACATGTAATCCCAAGTTATAATGAGCATTGATGAGATGATGCATTAATGAAGCTAGTAATATAATACCAAGAGTGCCGATGATTCTATATCAAGGATTATTGAAAATGGTGCTAGTAACAGTAAGCACTCGGTGTGATGATAATTAGATGATATACCAGTTGGCATAAATTGAAATTATGAAAGAAAACACAGTTGATGGTAACTTTGATCATTGGAGGTAATAGTACAAGTGATTCGGGCAGTACAATTTAGTACACAATTATAGACACTAGATGCATTGAGTGCACCTTGAGTATCAGAGACCGTGAGCACTAATATGTACATTGAGGAGTTATAAATAAAAAGGTGGAAATGAATTTTAAATTTTCAGAATTTTTAAGGAGTTGAGATTTTATGTTGATGAAATATTGAGGATTTAAATTTGATTAAATAAACATAGTTAAGGCTACAAAGATTTTAGAAGTGATTAAATTTTATTTCGATGAGAAGTATCTGATTTTGAGGAGGTATATGCATTTTATTTTAAGTTGATCGGGAAGTTAAACCTTGACGATTATTTTGAGGATTAATTTTTGGCAGATGAGAGATATGAATATTAATATATGAGTAGTTGATATGGGTACCAGTGTACATGAATAGAAATTTGTAGTGAATGTGCTAGAGTTAAGTGTTTGTTAGAGATAGTAGATACTACAAGTAATATGTTAGCAGGTTCTTTTCTAATGTTCCCGTCTCTTGATTGATTGATTTCCCTAAGTGCTGTAGTTCGTATTCATGATTTCCTTGTTAGGATATAACTAGTAGTACACCTTAACAGAGACTGAAATACCATGACAAGACACATGACCTATATATTTTCTCAAATTGCATGGATGTAGGTAGAATTTTCTTAAACCATGATCATTAGGGTTTTGACCATAGCAAAGATCTATGACGAGGTTATGACTGACAAAGGAGACAAGAGGATTAAATTTGTGGATGAGCATTAAATTAAATAAAGAATTTAGGGATTGTTATAACGGAGTTGATGGATCATTGATTTTATGAAAATTGAGGTATGATTGAAATTCGAGGACAAACATTTACTTAAAGGGAGAATTAAGAAATTCACAGAGCCAAAAATTTGAGGATTTATTAATTTTAAGGAGGTCTTGATATGATTGAATTGATGAATTTTTTTTTTTTTGAGAAATTTGAGAGATTATCATTTTATCTATTTGGCTGCAAGATAGAAATTTTATATAGTAGGAATGTTGCATTGAAGATACTGGAAGCATCGCATCGTTGAGTATTTGAGGAAAAAGAAAAGCAGGAAATAAAATCGTAAATGGAATAGTGTCAAATTAAATTCTTGGGATGAGGAGTTAGATTGGAATAAGCATCGATTGAAATTGAGTTAGATGATTGATGAGTGTTTAAAGTTAAATTTTGGGATGCAGATTTTTAAGTTTTATAAATATGCATTGATTGGATTTCAATTAAAAGGGATTGGATAGTAAATTTTGTATTTAGTTATTTACTTAAAATTTGAGGAGATTATGATACGACTGGAATTCAATTAAAATATTGAGGATTTGAGTAGTAAAAATTTTACATTGGGATAATAAATCCAGAGGATGAAAAAAATATTAGTTCAAAATTCGGAAACATTATACATACGGATAAAGAAATATGGAATGAAATGAAGCTCATGGTAAAGAAGATTTTAATATAATTGATTATGGGATCATATAATTGAAGGTCGTAAGGTAAGATCATGGTATATTGAGGTTGTAATTTAAATTAAATCTTGACCATGACAGTAACATTTGAAATCGAAGAAAATAATCGAGGTATAGTTGATGTTAAGATAAACAAACTCGAATTTGATGATAAGAATTTTGGACAGGTAATAAATTTTGATTCAGAAATTCTAAGATCTAATCTGATAAAGTTTGTGGAATTTGAAACTTTTATAGATATTTGTTAATGATGAATCACAAGATTGAGAAAAGTAAAATGAACGAGGAAAAAGGAAGGATTATTTTCAGATGGTAGTAAAGACTACTTTTTCCTAGAAATTAAGAAAGGCAATTAGATGTCTCTTGATTACATTCTGAAGGATGTATTTAAGTTTCTTAAATCAAATTGTCGACCGTATCTTTCGAATGAGCTATAACTTTCATGTCTATATCATTCATTATACTGGGTCTTCCTTGGTTTAGTTACTTTGAAAAGGTAACGTGCATTATTCCAATTATCTGTTTTTTTCAGTGATCGTGTCTACTTCCCAAAACCTAAACCTTCTAGAGGATTCAAGGCCGAGCCATAATTCCTTCAAGTTATTCCTGTCTTAAACCATATTTTCTTTTTCTTCATGTTTCCTTCTGTTTGGTAAATATTTTTCCTTATAGAAATATTTTCTTCAATGATATATTCATTATTTTGAACAACAAAATTTTTTCTATCCTAGTCACCCCTAAAATTTCGAGGACGAAATTTTTCTAAGGTGGATAGACTTGTAACCTCCGATTTCCAATTTCCAAAATAATTAGATTTTTTATTTATTTTAAAATATCAAGTTTTATAAAATATTTCTCCTTGAAATTTTATTAGATTTTGAACGATGTTTGATTGTAGAAGGTAATTTAAAAATCTTTTTTAAAATCCTTTTCCTAAATGACGATGTATTACAAAATAAATAAATAAATAATAATATATATATTCCTCTAGTTTCAAATGTTTATTGGCTTGAAATCATAAAACTATTTATTGGATAAAAATTAATTAGAGGACTAGTTGTTTCTTCAAAAATAATTTTTTTATATTTAATGGAATAGTAAATAAATAAATTACATAGCTTTCCTAAAATATTTTCCGAAATCATAATCTTTTCTTTTAAATTTTTACAAGATGTCATTTCCTATTAACTAGCCAACACACCCTCGTTCTCACATAAAGAACTCATTCATATTTAATTCTGGGCCATTCATTATTGGGCCAACCCGCAACCCTTTATCCCACACCATCTCTCCCTATTTAAGTCTCTCATCACCACTCCCTAGAAACCCTAATCTCCAAGTTATTAGCTAGCCTCCACAAATTCCCACAAGCCAAAGCCACCACCATTTTTGTGTGCTCATGTCCGTGTGTCCAGCATCACCGTGTCAGCCGTGATGGCCTCGGGTCCGACCCCGGGTGTCCCACCGTATCCATTCATTTTTCTGTGTCCAGTTATTACAATATTACATTTTCGTGTCCGACACACCCGGACACATCCACATCCTCCACTGTACAACATCATCTCCGTGTCCGGCAGACCCGGACACGTCCCCACAGTACACCACCCTCGTGTCCAGCCCGGACACGTACCCAAACCCTGACACAGAGAAACCCTAACCCTAGATCTAGCCTCGTCGAGCCGAGCCGCGGAGCACCTCATCGTCGTCAAGCCCGGTGGCTACAGGACCTCCGCCTCCGTCGAGAAGAACCACCGTCGTGCGTCGAGCCGAACAGCCGCCGACTGGGACCCACGCCTCCGCCTCCGCCTCCGCCGAGTTCGACGCCGTCGCCGCGTCGACCGAGCTTCGCTGAGCCGGTCGCCTCCTCGATCTGGCCGCCTGCCACCACCGCCTGGAGCATCTCGAGCCGAGCTTCGCTGAGCCGGTCGCCTCCTCGAACGGACCGCCGCTCCTCGAGCAGACCGCCGCAGCCGCCTCGAAGCCGTCGCCCCCTCGAGCAGAGCGCCTGCCCCCTCGATCCAAGCGCCGCCTCGAGCAGATCCGCCGAGCACGAGCACCGTCGCCGAGACGGACGTCGACTGACGACGCCCTGCCCGGCCGACGACGCCGGAGTAACTCCGGTGAGTCCCCGCCCCCTTTCCTCTTCATTTCCTTTCTTCGACTCTGTAAGTTAGGTTATATGTAAATTAGTTTATTATATGTAAATTAGTTTATTATATGTAAATTAGTTTATTATATGTAAATTAGTTTATTATATATAAATTAGTTATTTTATATGAATTAGTTTATTTATATAAATTAGTTATAATATAATTAGTTTCTATTATATAATTAGTTTATTTTATATAATTAGTGATATATTAATTAGTTTAGTTAATTAATAATTAGTTTAATTAATTAATAATTAGTTTAATTAATTTATAAAATTAGTTAGTTAATTTGTAATTAATGTAGTAAATAAATGTAATATATTTAGTAAATAAATATAATTAGTTTAGTAAATAATGTAATTAGTTAGTAATTTCATGTATTAGTTAGTTTAGTAGTAATCAGTAGTTAATTTAATTAAGTTATTAATCAGTTAATAATTGTTAATCAGTTAACTAGTTTTAAATCAGTAATTAGTTAAGTTAATGTAATTAGTTTAGTAAATACAACATAATTAATTTTATTATTTTAATGTATGAAATTAGTTATTATGTGTAAATTTGTTATGTATTATTTTTGATATATATACAAATATGTATTTTGGTATAAAAAGTATATATGTATATATACATCTACTAGTGTATATACACAGATACGTATTTTTGTAAATTACTAATAGACACTTATATATATATATATATATTATATACGTTTATTGGTATACTAAGTATTAATGTATGTTTCAGTATTTAAATATAAATAAATGTATATTGGTATATATGTATATATAACCGTATTTTGGTATAAATATGTGTACCTATATATATAAACATGTATAAACATATTTTGGTATATATATATAGTATATATATAAAAACTGTATTGATATATATATGTACTTGTAAAACATATTTTTGGTATATTACCTGTATATAGTATAGTATTATTTTGATATGTATGTATAGCTATATAATATAAGTTAATATGTATTTTGGTACATGTATACTAGTTTATATGTATGAGTAATGTATAATTTTTCACATAAATAAAATATATTTTCACTTATGTACATACAGTTACACCTATCTTGTATATACTTTGGAATAACAATATATGTATTATATTTGATCATTAATAATACTACGTTAAATTGGTGAATATACTAGATGACCCTAGTTGACTAGTGCCCTGCCTGACATGGCCCTGAGACCAGTATTTTTGACTGTGTTAGTGTAGCATCTGATGCAAATATGGTTTGCTTGTGTTATGTTTATAGGACTGTTGGTTTACCCAGGGGATACTCTGGAACAGGACATTGGTTTTACCAGCTAAGGACCCAAGGCGAGTACATTCTCTGATTAGTTTCTAATTTATGATATCTCCTATGTTCACTGTATCTAGTGTAAATATACATGTTCTTGACACGTTGGTTACACGGATTGGTATACACGGATCTCGTCATGAGATGTTATTCCTTATTCATGGTGTAGCTTGTACAAGACTTGTTTTCCTTGTTATCTTGTGCATGTACAGACACTGATTTCCGGGGAGATTTGCTACCTTCCTAGGGAATCCTGTGCCATAGCGTACCATGATTGGATCTACTATACCAGTCGGGGGTTTGGGGAGTATTTTAGTGTAGATATGTGATCATACCCAACTTTATATGTACCATAGCTCACCCCACATCTCACGTCGGGTGCGGCCTGACCATTTACATGCTCCATAGCTGTTACGTGTGATTAGCCTGATCTCTACATGCACCATAGCTAACCAACGGTTAGCCTGACTTTATATGAACCATAGCTAATCACATGTAACCAGCCTGATCAAGTTCCCAAGCCGATCACATGTTAAAGCTAGTACTCATACACTTAGTCATAGGTTTCTTGCTCTTGGACATATTGTTTTCTTTTCCTGCAGTTACTTACAGCATTTCCAGTATTCTTTTCATTGTACATTTCTCGTACCTATATATGCATCTGGTATATTTCCATCTAGAACTGCTACATAGTTTATGTCATTTATATAGAACTGCTATTTAGAGATGTACTTTGCTCCTTCCTGACTGGAAAATATTTTTCCAGACTGTGACCTTAGTGGACTTGTTTCTGACACTTGGGGATTGGTTGTTACTGATTTCAGGTATGATTATTTTGCCAGTAGACTTGTGTTGTATTCTTTTGTTTCTTCAATTCTTATCGTGCTGTAATTGTGATTGAGTATGTTGTTCATTTTATAGTGTTATCCGTGTCTCCTTATGGAGTTGGATACTAGCGTGAGATTGGTTAGATAGTACTCGACCTAGACAGCGTTCTACCGCCGATGCTGCGGCGTAGGCTGGACGTACCCACGCACTCGTGCCCCTAAACCGGGTGCGGGTCGTGACACATTTTTAGTGGTGGCCCATGCAGGTCTGACTTCGCAAGTTGTACGATGTCGTAGTAGTGCGACGTCATAGTTGTACTACTGCGTACCTGCTATTGAATATAGGACATAGGATACTAGGATGAGAGAGGATACTCAATCACAATTATTTGAGAGATTCCTGGGACGACCCCTTGAGAATCTTATTCCAATTTAAATCTTTTTCCCTTGATTTCGTCCGCTCTCGCTTGTTGTCACTGAACTTGATTCTTGTTGAGCAGTTTTTAAATTAAAATCTTGGTATCATTGTTGAGTTTGATCCTTGTTGACCAGTTGTTAACTATTATTTCCTGGTATCGTTGTTGAGTTGATTTCAAATTGAGATGAATTTTTTACGGACTAGGATTTATGGTATCATCTGATGACATATATTGATGAGGACAGTGGGGAAGGTAAAACGTCTACTTTGGTTATGGAACCTAGAATTTATCGCAGCCATATTAGCTGTGGTGACGAGAACGTAGGAACCTGACTTGGATGTACATACTATTGTTATGAAGCTTAGAGTCTTTCGCAGCCATACCGGTTGGCGTGGCGAAGATTCTAGACGACATGATTATAGAGTGCATACCTTAGTTACGAAACCTATCGTTTATCGCATCTATGCTTACTGGCGTGGCGAGGATTCTGAGTGTCATGATTTCAGACAGACGTGTATGATTATCAGGTTGTATCCTAAATTGGTTCTTGAAATATCATCTCAAGACTTATCTATTTCTGTTATTCCAGGACTTTGTTCCATCGCTTCTTTTCTTTACTAGCAGTAAAGATACCTTCTGTCCTCAATTCAGTCTTTGAGCTCCTATTCCTTGAGGATTTCTTGTTAAGTATGATAATTAGTGGCTTGTAATTTTGTCTGTATTTTGTATTAGTGTTGACTGTGTTGTTAGTGAGTTGTAAGTGTTTCTTAGTTGGACATATGAGCAGTAGGCTTTAATCTAGAGTTAGCCCTTAGCATAGTACCTTGTACCAATGATTCTAGGAGTAGTGTCATTAGAGACTGAGAGTTAAGGAGAGTTTAGAGTATCAGTGATAGTTCTCAGAGTTAGTATTAGAGCCAATTACCCGTCCTGGATAATCATGATTATGTAATTGAGTGATCTATGTAAACGATTAAGTATCCGGGAATTGTGTTAAGGATTTATGGAGCATGATGTTCAATTTGATGATTAATATCGGAAGCGTTAAAGGTAAGGAAATACATACGCATAAAGAGTTAATGAGGTGTCATGGGTAGAGAAATATTGGAATTTGGTAATGAAAGTGGTTAAGCGTATCACAGATTAGTTAACAGGCTGTAAAAGATTACAGGGAAATGCCTACACAAAAATCGAGATGAGGAACCATATACTTGCCCATGAGAATAGGAAACATGAGTGTTGCAGTGGATACATGTAATCCCAAGTTATAATGAGCATTGATGAGATGATGCATTAATGAAGCTAGTAATATAATACCAAGAGTGCCGATGATTCTATATCAAGGATTATTGAAAATGGTGCTAGTAACAGTAAGCACTCGGTGTGATGATAATTAGATGATATACCAGTTGGCATAAATTGAAATTATGAAAGAAAACACAGTTGATGGTAACTTTGATCATTGTAGGTAATAGTACAAGTGATTCGGGCAGTACAATTTAGTACACAATTATAGACACTAGATGCATTGAGTGCACCTTGAGTATCAGAGACCGTGAGCACTAATATGTACATTGAGGAGTTATAAATAAAAAGGTGGAAATGAATTTTAAATTTTCAGAATTTTTAAGGAGTTGAGATTTTATGTTGATGAAATATTGAGGATTTAAATTTGATTAAATAAACATAGTTAAGGCTACAAAGATTTTAGAAGTGATTAAATTTTATTTCGATGAGAAGTATCTGATTTTGAGGAGGTATATGCATTTTATTTTAAGTTGATCGGGAAGTTAAACCTTGACGATTATTTTGAGGATTAATTTTTGGCAGATGAGAGATATGAATATTAATATATGAGTAGTTGATATGGGTACCAGTGTACATGAATAGAAATTTGTAGTAAATGTGCTAGAGTTAAGTGTTTGTTAGAGATAGTAGATACTACAAGTAATATGTTAGCAGGTTCTTTTCTAATGTTCCCGTCTCTTGATTGATTGATTTCCCTAAGTGCTGTAGTTCGTATTCATGATTTCCTTGTTAGGATATAACTAGTAGTACACCTTAACAGAGACTGAAATACCATGACAAGACACATGACCTATATATTTTCTCAAATTGCATGGATGTAGGTAGAATTTTCTTAAACCATGATCATTAGGGTTTTGACCATAGCAAAGATCTATGACGAGGTTATGACTGACAAAGGAGACAAGAGGATTAAATTTGTGGATGAGCATTAAATTAAATAAAGAATTTAGGGATTGTTATAACGGAGTTGATGGATCATTGATTTTATGAAAATCGAGGTATGATTGAAATTCGAGGACAAACATTTACTTAAAGGGAGAATTAAGAAATTCACAGAGCCAAAAATTTGAGGATTTATTAATTTTAAGGAGGTCTTGATATGATTGAATTGATGAATTTTTTTTTTTTTGAGAAATTTGAGAGATTATCATTTTATCTATTTGGCTGCAAGATAGAAATTTTATATAGTAGGAATGTTGCATTGAAGATACTGGAAGCATCGCATCGTTGAGTATTTGAGGAAAAAGAAAAGCAGGAAATAAAATCGTAAATGGAATAGTGTCAAATTAAATTCTTGGGATGAGGAGTTAGATTGGAATAAGCATCGATTGAAATTGAGTTAGATGATTGATGAGTGTTTAAAGTTAAATTTTGGGATGCAGATTTTTAAGTTTTATAAATATGCATTGATTGGATTTCAATTAAAAGGGATTGGATAGTAAATTTTGTATTTAGTTATTTACTTAAAATTTGAGGAGATTATGATACGACTGGAATTCAATTAAAATATTGAGGATTTGAGTAGTAAAAATTTTACATTGGGATAATAAATCCAGAGGATGAAAAAAATATTAGTTCAAAATTCGGAAACATTATACATACGGATAAAGAAATATGGAATGAAATGAAGCTCATGGTAAAGAAGATTTTAATATAATTGATTATGGGATCATATAATTGAAGGTCGTAAGGTAAGATCATGGTATATTGAGGTTGTAATTTAAATTAAATCTTGACCATGACAGTAACATTTGAAATCGAAGAAAATAATCGAGGTATAGTTGATGTTAAGATAAACAAACTCGAATTTGATGATAAGGATTTTGGACAGGTAATAAATTTTGATTCAGAAATTCTAAGATCTAATCTGATAAAGTTTGTGGAATTTGAAACTTTTATAGATATTTGTTAATGATGAATCACAAGATTGAGAAAAGTAAAATGAACGAGGAAAAAGGAAGGATTATTTTCAGATGGTAGTAAAGACTACTTTTTCCTAGAAATTAAGAAAGGCAATTAGATGTCTCTTGATTACATTCTGAAGGATGTATTTAAGTTTCTTAAATCAAATTGTCGACCGTATCTTTCGAATGAGCTATAACTTTCATGTCTATATCAAATTGTCGACACGTTGGTTACACGGATTGGTATACACGGATCTCGTCATGAGATGTTATTCCTTATTCATGGTGTAGCTTGTACAAGACTTGTTTTCCTTGTTATCTTGTGCATGTACAGACACTGATTCCCGGGGAGATTTGCTACCTTCCTAGGGAATCATGTGCCATAGCGTACCATGATTGGATCTACTATACCAGTCGGGGGTTTGGGGAGTATTTTAGTGTAGATATGTGATCATACCCAACTTTATATGTACCATAGCTCACCCCACATCTCACGTCGGGTGTGGCCTGACCATTTACATGCTTCATAGCTGTTACGTGTGATTAGCCTGATCTCTACATGCACCATAGCTAACCAACGGTTAGCCTGACTTTATATGAACCATAGCTAATCACATGTAACCAGCCTGATCAAGTTCCCAAGCCGATCACATGTTAAAGCTAGTACTCATACACTTAGTCATAGGTTTCTTGCTCTTGGACATATTGTTTTCTTTTCCTGCAGTTACTTACAGCATTTCCAGTATTCTTTTCATTGTACATTTCTCGTACCTATACATGCATCTGGTATGTTTCCATCTAGAACTGCTACATAGTTTATGTCATTTATATAGAACTGCTATTTAGAGATGTACTTTGCTCCTTCCTGACTGGAAAATATTTTTCCAGACTGTGACCTTAGTGGACTTGTTTCTGACACTTGGGGATTGGTTGTTACTGATTTCAGGTATGATTATTTTGCCAGTAGACTTGTGTTGTATTCTTTTGTTTCTTCAATTCTTATCGTGCTGTAATTGTGATTGAGTATGTTGTTCATTTTATAGTGTTATCCGTGTCTCCTTATGGAGTTGGATACTAGCGTGAGATTGGTTAGATAGTACTCGACCTAGACAGCGTTCTACCGTCGATGCTGCGGCGTAGGCTGGACGTACCCACGCACTCGTGCCCCTAAACCGGGTGCGGGTCGTGACACTATCTACGATGAGGATATAACTGATAATCAAGAACAATAAGAGAATAGGCAATACTAGCAACATAATATAATCAATGCATACAAGAATAAAGGAATGAACTATAATGTCAGAATAAAACAAGGTAATCAATGAACTGAATAAAGGAATCTACAATAACTATGTGATTTGAGATACTAACTAAATATGTGATCGGCTTGGGAGATTCAATGATTACACTAAGGAGCTAACTCAACCATACGTGAATTGCATGGTTAGTTAGTAGCCAATGATTACACTACTAGCCGATAGTTTCTTGATCACATATTTAATTGGTATTTCTCCCATCCCGACTGATATGATGGATCGAATCATGACACGTCACTAGCCAATGTATCCAATGTTTAATCTACAATATTCAATGTTATCCAATACCAACAAGAATAGTATCCGATACATCTCCATAATCAAGGTAACATCCCATGACTGACGATCCAGTAACAATACCAATCCGTGTACCATCGTGTCAAGAATCATAAGTAACATTTCTAAATACTTGAATTATAGTGGTAATCAAATAATGGAAACTATCAGAGAATGTACTCGCATGTGGTCAAGAGCAAATGATAAAAAAATGATGTCCGAACTGGTGTCACAGACCTATATATAAAATATTGCATTAATACAAGTTTTTAGGAAGAGAAATAAATTAAACTAGTCAACTTTCTAGGTCATAAAGTCATTTCTAAGTCAAAAGTCAAACTAGGTCAACTCTAAGTCAACTATGGTCAACTATAGTCAAATTATGGTCAAGTACCTATTTCTAGGTTGCATGAGTCTAACTCAAAGGTATTGGACTCACACACTATGAATCTAGGCCATACAAGCTACATCTTAGGATACTAAGATACCGTATCTCAGGATACGCAAACAAGGGATAAATATAACACATATGTACATATCAAGCAATATTATATATATAAAATCCTAATTACAAATGCTAAATGGATACCTTGGTTTTGAACCAACTTGGTATCGCAATACTAAACCTCTATCTTGATATCCAAACCCAATACCTTGATTATCCTCCAATACCTTGATACTTACCTTGGCATCTCAAGGTAAATTCAAAACCTTATTTATACTAACTACCCAACAATAATTATAAGCTAATATGTATTTAATATTTATATAATACTATATACCTTATTTTAGTTACCTTAATACCAACCCATAATTAGTTTACAACTATCTTATTACTTATGCCAATACCTACTACTCATACCTTGGTATATCTTGATACTTACCTTGGTATCTCAAGGTAATTGCCAAAATCTCATATATATACTAACTACCCATCAATAATTACATATATCAATCCAATATAACTCTAGTATGTACTAATAGAATAATACTAACTACCAACTACACACTAACTATTAATACATATATACGTACATACATACCTACAAATATATAATATATAAAAGATACTCATAATAATTGATAACTAAAATACACTAACTATTCTAATAAATTTATATGCTACAACTAAATATATACATATATAGTATACTATAATACAAATAGCAATTAGGAACATATTTATATATATATTAATTACCATATATATATACATATATATCTATATATATATTAATATCTAATATATTAAAAACTGTCAAATTGTCGCTAAATACCCTGTCCACTGTCGCAGAAAGCTGCTGTGTATATAGATACACTGTAGTTTTTGTGACAGTTTCCTACACTGTCACTAAAAACTGTCGCTGAAGCTTCTGATACTCTGCTGATACACTGTTGTTTTAGCGACAGTTTTCTGCAACTGTCGCTGACTGCTGTCGCTGAAAAGCTGCTGCCGCTGAAAAGCTGTTGCCTCTGCTACTATTTGCATTTGTTGCTGCTGTTGCGATGCTTCTGGCTCGCTGCTGTCGCTGAAAATATATGTATATATATATATATATATATATATATATATATATATATATATATATATATATATATATATATATATATATATACAATATATACAATATATATATAAATACATATATATAACCCACAATATATATTTATACAATATATATTTAAACACATATATATATATATATAACCCACAATATATATTTAGGACAATATATATTTAAATACATATATATAACCCACAATACATATATTTATATAATATATATTTAAATACATATATATAACCCACAATATATATTTATACAATATACATATAAAATTATATATAACTATACATACACTTATACATAGTAAATTTTATAAAATACCATATAGTAACATACACACACACACACATAGTAATATGTATATATAACTATACATATATGTATACATATATATAATCATACAATAATATAATACATAACAATATATAATATAACTATATATATAACCACCTATAAATATATCTACTATATTATATATACATATGCTACCACTTATAAATATATATCTACATGTAGAAAAATAGCTACATAATAAATATACACATATAATATATACATAGATACATAGATCTAAGGCACAACACTACATAAATATATATACACAATATTATATATATATATATATATATATATATATATATATATATATATATATATATATATATATATATATATATATACTTCTCCATGAAATAAGAACACAAAGAATTAGATCTACAATTAAATTGTACCCACATGGACCGTATCACCCCGTATCCCATTAGATCTAGGATACGCATGCGACATGAGTCCACCACACATCCAAACGTACCCCGAAGGACACGAACAAGTCACATATATTATTTATGAATAATACGAAGAGTCAAAAATAAATCTACGTGTCCGTGTCAAAATGTGACATGCTCAAAGTTCCGTGTCGAGAAAAAAACCCCAAATCAACACGTATTACCAAATTGATGGGATACGACCTACACGTACCCAATTGTGGACACGACACTAGCCCCAAACACACAAGCACATGCCAAATTAATCTATAGGACCAAATAACACACACAATAAATGTCAAACTCGGAGTTCCCCCAAAATTGACACAAAGTACCATAAGTTTCTCAATAGGCCTCCTATGAACACGAAACCAAATCCTATGGGTAGCCTATGCATATGGGTTGATTTCTCATGGTTAAATCTCAGATTTAGAACCTAATTTAAGGGCAAAAACTGAATTGTACCTATTGGGAGATAGATTTCCAATGAAACCTCCAAAATTGGTGAAATTGGCCTCCAACTTGTAGATCCTTGCTCCTCTTTGTAGATCCTTGCTTTCTTCTTCTAGATCCTTGCTCTTCTAGTCTCCAATAGTGATTTGGAAAGAAAATGGGTGGAAATTTGGTAGGAATTTGATGAAATTTGGTTGAGGGAAATTCTAGATCTAGAATGAAAAATGAAGAGAGAAAGTTTTCATCTCCTTTATATTGGCCTCACTTGCCCCCTCCCTCAAGCTACTATGTAAAGTCTAAAATATCCCTTGGGGCCTCTCATGAAGAAATTAATTAAGGAGGGAAGCTTCTAGTCTAATGGTTTAATTAATTTAATTATCCTCCTAATTAATGGGCTTTCTAGTTGGGCTCAATTCTAACAATTAATACATGTTGGTCCATGGATCTATTCTAACTAGTTAGGTCCACTAACACAAGTCCAAAATAAATAAATCTAACATGCTAATAATAAATAAATAATACAATAAATAAATATTTAACATGCAAAATATTTAATTAATTATGAAATGGCCAAAATACCATTTTCTAGAAAATACGATAGTGACAGTTATAATATGTGTCATAACCTCATTGGTCAAGACCAATGAAGAAGCCTCACCTTCA
Source organism: Iris macrosiphon (assembly GCA_036927795.1). NCBI lineage: Eukaryota > Viridiplantae > Streptophyta > Magnoliopsida > Asparagales > Iridaceae > Iris > Iris macrosiphon. The sequence goes on along the minus strand of JAYESA010000016.1, from coordinate 106,238,850 downwards.
TTCTTTGACTAGTCAACACCCCCTCTCATGAATGAAAATTCTTTATGTCAAATCTTCACCATCCATTCAAATTGGGGCTCATCCACACCACACAACCCTCACACAACTCCCTATAAAATGGCTCATCACCACACTCTTTCCCAAGCAGGCCCTAATCCTCAAACTTGGGAAACCCCACCCCCTCTCTCTCTCTCCTCCCTCCTCAAAATTTCAGCCGACCATATTTCTTCTTCTTCTTCCTTTCTTCTTCTCCTTCTTCCTTCCTTTCTTATTCCTACTTGGGAAGCACCACTACCCCGCCGGCCTCCCCTGCTCCGGCCAGCTTCTTCCCCACCACCCTTAGCCGAGCCTCCACCGCCAGCAACCAGCTGCTGCCACGAGCAACACCACTCTACCACCGACTGCGGCCAGCTTCTTCCCCACCACCCCATGAGCCCACACCACCCCACATGCCGCTGCCGAACCGGCCAACCTCCGGTCGAGCATCCCGACCACATTACATCCCCTCCGACCACTGCTACAGTTCCCCCACCCGCTGCTGTTATTTCTCCACCCTCTCGACCACTCCACCACGACCCCCCATCCGGCCAACTTTCCTCCGGCCACCTTGCCTCATCCCCGTCATCATCTTCAGCAATATCGGCATCCTCGTCATCATCATCCTAATCATCATCATCATCATCATCATCATCACCTTCATCATCAACATCCTCACCATCAACACCCACACCACCATGAACCCCCTCCGGCCAAGCTCTACCACCGCAACCAACCTCGTGCCACCGCACGCCGACGAGGTAGCCTCTTCCCCAGCTCCCTGTTTAAACCTATATTTTATATTATTTGGTTAGTCTTTTATTGTGTTTGTATATTGTTATGAGTAACTTAGTTAGTTAGGGTTAGGGTTTAAGAGATTTAAGTATGCATTGAGGTAGGGTATGATATTATGTACTATAAGCACTTGATGGTTGTGAATGATAAAGAATAAGTTTAGGGTTATGAATGCTAGGTATGGGATTTTAGGGTATTATTCCTTTATTATATACATATTAATTTTTGATGATGAGCAGTTTAAATGGTTGTGAGATGATGTTGCCTTATTAAAATAATGAATATTATTGAGGTGCTGATTTAATTATCGTAGAATGTTGTTGTGATATCAAAGCATTGATTAATTTGAGAGCTAATATTTAATGATGAATTTAATTGAGAAGTGGCTAGGTTATTGGGGAGCGGTGTTCAAATAACTTACTGACTGAGTTTATAATTGAGGGTATAGATAATTAATAATTATTTATTTTGAGGATGATAATTAAACATGCATGATAATGTCTGGGAATACCAGGAGGAATCTGAGGATTGATCATGGCTTGAACTGCTGATAAACACCGTGATGAATAGTGGGATCAAAGATTTGTTCTGATGATATTATACAGGTGATCGATCGTATTAGATGTAACGAACCTCCGAGTCAACCTTGGTCAACCCTCTAGCTTCGTGTCCATGTGAGTTGTAGCTGAGTTTGATCAAATGTTAGACGTGTGTCACACCTTATTTCAACCGCGTGATAGTTTATTGATTGAGTTTGTATCTCGTCTCTAGGTACTACGGGACCCGCGGACTTGGACGTTGTACCGGATCCCCGTCATCAGCAGCCGGACGCAGGCAAGTGTACCTTGCCACCCTGTATTTCAGTTACCTGATATTTATTGTTTCATTATATACATTGTGCACGTGTTTGATTAAGATCGTTACTTCACGTCCGGATCACAACCGGGTGCAGATGTTCGTCGTAACGTCTTATAACGAATGTTAGATGTTCGTAGCACCTCGATGTACATACCTGTGTATATTGTAACCCTAGGACACATTCATACACTGTTATCGTGCCAGATTTCCTGTATCCTGATACTGACATCATGACTGAAGACTGGGATGACCTTAGGATCGCATTTGTTGATAGTTACTTCTGTGCGAAGAGACTGCTAGATAGAGGTTCAGGTTCAGCGCACAATCGTTGACCGCTTGGGAAGGGGAAGACAACTACTAGACGTTTGGGCTCCTCTGCACGCGCTTTATATATGTATGTCCTGTTGATGTATTGTTCCTGTATCCGGAGTAGTAGTATCACCCGTGTGACTCTGTGCTCGGAGCTACGGTACGCCCCGTGTGTCTCTGTGTTCGGAGCTACGGTTTTATTTTGGACAGCCCATGCGTCGAACATTGTCTTTAAACTGTGTCTCACTTAGTTGGTTATGCTAGATTACCCCGTCGTTGCACTTGTACTTTTTATTATACTTGGCATGCTATATTTTTGTACCTTGTTACGTCCCTCTGAGGACCTGGTTCCCTTCCAGGTTTAGGCGAGGAGGATTACCCAGAGGATTACGGTCCGGGTACGTATCCAGCAGCAGGATCCATTGCCGAGGACGAGGTCATCCCCGAGGACTTCGCGTGATCACCGGTAGTGACTTTATCCTTGGGACGGTATTACTATCTAGCTATCTGATGTCGTTCCAAGTTATCTCATTGCTTACTTTCATTCCAATATTTTGTAATAGCGAGTTTGTTCCCGTGTGACTACTCTAGTATTTGTACTATGATACATTTTCTCGTGACATTTTCTTTCTGCACATTAGTAGTTTGTGATTACCTCTATGTGCTCTTATATCTGTTGCCTGTGGATGAGATTTAGATTCACTATTTATGTGTTATGTGTTGGGTTATTCATTGTACTTTACAGCTTAGGTGCATTTCGACGGGCCCATTAGATTGGGATGCCTGCCGAAGTGTGCTGCTGGCCATTGCCACGTGACTCGGTTCCTTATCTTTGGAACCGGGGCGTGACAGTATCACACCCGTATCCCACTAGATCTAGGATACGCTTGCGACATGAGTCCACCACACATCCAAATGTACCCTGAAGGACAGGAACAAGTCTAATATATTATTTATGAACAATACGAAGAGTCAAACATAAATCTACGTGTCTGTATCAAAATGTGACATGTTCAAAGTCCCGTGTCGGAGAAAAAATCTCCCAAATCAACACGTATCACCAAATTATTGGGATACGACCTACACGTACCCAATTGTGGACACGACACTAGCCCCAAACATACAAGCGCATGCCAAATTGATTTATAGGACCAATTGACACACACAACAAATGTCAATCTCGAAATTCCTCCAAAATTGACACAAAAAGTACCATAACTTTCTCAATAGGCCTCCTATGAACACAAAACCAAATCCTATAGGTACCCTATGCATATTGGTTAATTTTTCATGGTTAAATCTCATATTTAGAACCTAAATTAAGGAAGGAAACTGAATTGTACCTATTGGGAGATGGATTCCCAATGCAACCTCCAAATGTGATGAAATTGGCCTCCAACTTGTAGATCTTGCTCTTCTTTGTAGATCCTTGCTTCCTTCTTCTAGATCCTTACTCCACTAGCCTCCAATGATGATTTGGGAAGGAATTGGGATGAAATTTGGTAGGAAAATGATATGAGAATGGAGGAATTTGGTTGAGAAAAATTCTAGATCTAATTTTCAAATGAAAAGATGAGAGATAAACTTTCCCCCTCTTCTTTAAATAGGCTGGCCCCCTCTACCCCTTCCTCAAGCTACTATGTAATATCCATTATACTCTTGGGGTCTCTCATAAAAAAATAATTAAGGAGGAAAGCTTCTAGTATAATGGTTTAATTAAATTAATCCTCCTCCTAATCAATGGGCTTTCTAGTTGGGCTCAATTCTAACAATTAATCCATGTTGGTCCATGAGTCTAAACTAAACTAGTTAGGTCCACTAACACAAGTCCAAACTAAATAACTAACATCTAACAATAATTAAATAATAAAACAAATAATTATTTATCATGCACAATATTTAATTAATTATGAAATTACTAAAATACCATTTTCTAGAAAATGTGGTAGTGACACAACATGTAGCCATCAAGGCTCGTACAAAATAAAGGACAAAGAGATGAAGATGCGATCAGTCAAAAGAGCCGCAAGTCTCACGAAACACATCCGTAACATCCGGGAGCGAACGTATGCCCGCATGATGAAACTGACGGCATAATCCTTCCCTCCATTCCAATGTCTCTTTCTCCTCTGGAGTTACGGGCAACAAGACGAAGTTCGGTGTGGACTCTAGAGGCCGAGCAACAGCCTCCAAAGACAACCCCAACAAGGACAGAAAGCTTTTAGCAGCAGACAACTCACCCTCATCCTGTGCCCTCCGTCCAGGCAGAAACGCCATGACAACCGGCGGAGAACCGAAAGCTCGCCCCTAACGAGACCATGCAAGTCCGGACCCTCCGATACCCGAGCACTGAGACGTAGAAGGGAGGAGACGACAAGGAAGCAAGGTGGGTGGCCAGGGTTCCCATCTAGAATCCTCCTTGGACGACATATTTCACGAACTGGAACACGACGGACCACGGCAGTAGTATTTATAAAAGAAAGCGACGGTTTGCATGACGGCAATAATTGCAATGATGAACCTAGAAAGGGTGAATCCGATGGTTTGGTTTCCGAAAATTCTGCATGCAACCAACGGTTAAGTTTCCAAGAAGTTTGCAAGAAGGCGGTTAAGCTCCCCAAAAGGGTTGAGCCAAGCCTCGATGCCAACTGGCAGCACGCGTTCATGCGTCCAACATCCATGCGTCCCCAATCAGCCAAAGTAGCTTGGCCGCAGAAGGATCTAACGTGGCGTCCCGTCAGCAGGATGGTCTCTGACACAAAAATTCCAACGAAAAGAATTTTCAGATTGCCTAAAAAGACGTGAACACACTAAACGACAGAAGTCTCACGCCAGTAGAAAACTTTACTCTCGAAGTATGTGCAGTACCGCGTGTACAACACAACCGACCTCATGCGGCTCTATTCGTCCCAGACTCCATGCGGTCCAGTGCGTCTCTGGCCTCATGCGTCGTAGACTCCATGCGGTCCCGTGCGTCTCTGGCCCACATGCGTCCCAGACTCCATGCGGTCTCGTGCATCTCTGGCCCCATGCATCCCAAACTCCACGCAGTCCTGTGCGTCTCTGGCCCCATGCGTCCCAGGCTCCATGTGTTACATGCGTCTATGGCCCCATGCGTCTCATGCGTCTCTGGCCACATGTGTTTCAAACTCCATGAAGATCAAATCTTGATGTTATAATAAGAGTGATTATCTCCAACCAAGTGCGGACTATGTGTCAAGCTGACCAAGTCACGCCCACAAAGGACGAGAACCACCCAGATCTTAAGCAACCGAAAATCCCAACGAGTGCTTACATGGCAGCTCGGCCTGCTCACTGTTACAGCTGCACCCTATTAAGAAGGGGCACGTGACACCCTCCAGCATCCATGCGGCCCAACATATGCGCGCCCATGATGACTATAAATAGTAGGGTATCACACCCGACCAAAAGGCGGGCTGGCTATCTGCGAATCTACACTCGAGCAAGAGAGAAACGTCCCTGCATCGGATCGTCCACGGAGTAAAGAGAGTTGCTACACTCCTAACCCTCCATCGTTACCCCCCAGAACACAAAATCTGTACTTAGACTGTCTATTTAGGACTCCTCTCTGTACTCCCTTTAATTTATTCAATTAAATCAAGTTTCTTTGCAAACTTTCGCATTTAATGGCAAACAGAAACATCCTTGTAGCTTCCACAAAATTTCGCATAAGTTGAAGCCTCAAGAACACTCCAAAATCCAGAAAGTTGTACTCCAAAATCTAGAAAGTTGTTACTTCAATATTCAGAAATTGCCTTGCTTCTAAATTTTGTAAGAGAAGGAAGAAATGTTGTGTTTAATTTTCATAAATTATGGTTTATTTATTGAAATATTTTGGTACAAAATCACCCCATATATCCTTAAAATATAGTTATAAGGATATTTTGGTCGTTTTCAAAAAATGACCAAATGATCCCTAAAACGGCCAAAACATAGCCACCAAAACGGAGGTATTTTGGTCAAAATACACCCCAACGGATATATTGAAAAAAATAAATAGGATTAGATCGGACCTGAACTGGACTTGGACCGGGTCGATGACCAGTCCAGTCCGGGCTGATCTGACCGGACTTTTCGGATTTATCCGGACAGCACCCGCAAGCAAGCCGGGCCGGACTTGCGAGCGGAAAACCTGAATTCAGCTCGGACCCGCTGAAGTGTTGGACTGAGCCGGATCGATCCGTTGAACGAGTCCGAACCAGTCCAGACCGACATTGAACTGGTCGGCCCGGGCCGGGTCGGGGCCTCCCTCCATTATACACCATGATCTCTGTCTCTGACTATAGTATGAGACATTTTTTCCAGTTTCATACTAAAGAATTAGTCTGAGACGTTTTTTCCAGTTTCATTTAGTCTGAGACGTTTTTTCCAGTTTCATACTAAAGAATTAGTCTCCACTCGCTGACTTTACTTCATTTCAGACGCAATATTCTACAGCTCACGATGCATGTCACCTACTCATGTTTCAACCACTTATGTATGCCAACCCTTTATTTTATTTACTTTAAAACTAACTATACTGATTACTCTTTTCTTTAGAAAATAAAATAAAATAAATAAAGATAGTTAGGGTTGTAATTTTTTTTTATATTTTAAAGTAGGATTAATTCGTGTAATAAACATAAAATATAGGAGTGATCAGTATAATTAGTTTAAAAATAAAAATATTTTATTTAATAAGTCTAAAATTTAGAAATAGTTAATATAAATAAAACAAAAAAAATATTTGTTATTTTTTTCATTTGACGGGCCTTCATGTGAAGCCGGACAGATGATGGCGGAAGAAATTGTATTTAATAGTAAGTTGGCTCCGTTCCCACCAACTCTTATTAACTTATTGACCAGCAAACTCTTATAAAGAGCAAGTAGTAGGGTTTTACTTATAAGTGTGTTTTCTTCTTAGTAAGCTACTTGCTTTCTTTCATTCTCCTCCAGCACCACCACCACCACCACCACCATTCTGAAACCATGAGCTTATTATACGTGAACAAGGAGGCTCCGGCATTGGTGAGGCCATCGGACCCTACGCCATCCGGCAATCTCCCCCTCTCCGACGTGGACCACTCGCCGTTCGTGTGGCACCACGTGGAGGTGATCATCGTGTTCGGTCACGGAACGGAAGCTACGGAGGTCATGCGGGGAGCACTGGCCAAGGCCCTGGTCCCTTACTATCCCGTCGCCGGCAGAATTGCGCCGGATATCGACGGCGGAGCGCTCGGGGTCGCTTGCACCGGAGAAGGCGTTTGGTTCGTCAAGGCCTCGGCGGATTGCGGCTTGGAAGACGCCGACTACCTCAAGCAAGAGCCTCTCTTGATCCCTAAAGAGCAGCTCCTCCCTTCTCCTCCTCAAGGAATCGAGGAGTTGTCTATTCCTTTCCTGATGCAGGTCTGTTACATATACGACTCTTTCAAATTTTAATTTTAATTGACACGGACAAGGACGGCTGAAAAAAGTTAGGTTTAGAATGGGTAGACTAAGCATGGATAAACTCATAAAAATAAAATAATAAAATATATATATATATATATGAACAAAAATAAAAATAATTTTTTTTTGCGATGGGCTCCAACCCCTTGTTAGCAATCATCCAAATAAAACGTGTATAATACAAAAAAATTTAAGTACGTGATGTTTTAATCATGTTCCATATGAATTTTTTTGTACGATTAATAAAGAAATTTGACTCAAAAAAATTTGACTAGCAGTACAACCTATTTAATTAATAAATAAAAAAATCCAACAGTCTTTTATTTACTTTGCAGTCTTGCTAACAAAGATCAGGGGAAAAAAAAAAAAGCAAAGTCGAAGAAGATCGAAGAAGAATTTGAGTAAAGAGAAAGAATACAAATAGTTAAGAAGAACAATAATAGATGTACCCACTCTATGCTTAGTCCCATCGTACAAAAAGAAAGAGATGTCCTTGCAAAAACAAAGGTACTACCCACCCACCTCCATAAAACCTAGGGCTATGTTATGACTACAACCATCTTACAATCGTCATGTGACGGCCACGTGGCGTCCAATTGGCGGTTGTCCATTGGAAGAGGGGGGAGAGGTGGAACCCGATGGCTATCCGGATGGCCGCCATGTGACAGGACCGTCCATTGGAGGAAAATGTGGGGCTGGATGTGCCCCACATAGCATGTGGAGAGAGATGATTGTAAGAAGGTTGTAAGCATTTGATAGTAAACTTAGCATTATTGTAAACAGAAAATTTACTGTAGCGAAATAAATTTATATTAAATTCATGCAAACGAAATAAGTTTGTAAAATTTTGAAAAAAAGACAGAGTCCGCCAACAGTGTTGGCGGAAAACAGAACTGCTGTACACGTGACAGAAAAAAAAAAATTTAAACTGCTGTACACGTAGGCAGGAAAAAAAATTAAAGTGGGGCCCACAGGCCAATTTCCGCCAACACTGTTGGCTGAAATTGTCCCCCCCCCCCCAAATTTCAGCCAACTGTGTTGGCGAAAATTGGGTGTGTGTGGGGCCCACTTGATTGGTTCGGTTCGGTTTGTTTGGGATGGGTTTGTTTGGTTGGTTTATTTTAATTAGTTATGTTTTTGCTTTATTTATTTATTTTTGTTTTGTAATTAGATTTAAGAAAATTTATTTTAACGAAAAAAAAAATTAATTGGAAAGAAAAATTTAGAAATATTTTTTTCGGAAATTTATTTCCAAAGCATAAAAATTTGTATAAATTCCATCTAAAGCATAAAAGTTTAAAAAATTACGAACAAAATATCAATTGGACGTTTATATTTATAAATATTATATTTAAATAAAAATTTTCTAATTTTTTGGGAAACAGTGTTGGCGGAACCACAAGCCAATTTATATTTAAAGTGGGGCCCACAAGCCAATTTAAATATAATATTTACTTATTTAAATTTTTCAAATTTTTTTTTGGAGGTCGAAATATCGTTTTAAATCCGTGGGCCCCCACACCCAATATAAATTAATTTCGCTATTGTAAATTATAAATATTCGAAAAAAAAGACCGAAAGTAAAATTTGGAGGTCGAAACATCGTTTTTTTGCGATTCTGAAAATTTTCGAAGTCCGTAAAATGGTAAAACGGTTTATCCGGTAGTACTTTTCGATACGGTCATTTTTGCACAAACTGGAGCTTATTTCGATCTCTCAGTTAAAAGTTATGATACTTTAAAGTTTTAAATTTTAAATTTTTGTCTGTAATATACGTCTTGCTTCGGATAATTTTTTTTTCTACACGATTTGTGTTACCCTCGTCGAAAACATACAAATCGACTTATTATTTAAAGAAAAACTATTTTAAAACAAGTAGTTATGGCCGCTCGAAGTCTGCTCGACGGCAGACGTAATATTCTTACGGTAGATTTTTATTATTATTATTTTTTTAACGTCTGTTAACGACGAAAAATTTAACGATAAAAATATAATATTTATAAATATAATTGTCCAATTGATATATTTTTCGTAATTTTTTAAACTTTTATGCTTTAGATAGAATTTATACAAATTTTTATGCTTTGGAAACAAATTTTCGAAAAAAATATTTTTAAAATGTTCTTTCCAATTAATTTATTTTAATTTTATTTTGTTAAATTAACATTTCTTAAATCTAATTACAAAACAAAAATAAATAAATAAAACAAAAATATAACTAATTAAAACAAACCAACCAAACAAACTCATTCCAAACAAACCGAATCGAACCGAACCAATCAAGTGGGCGCCACACACCCAATTTCCGCCAACACAGTTGACTGAAATTATGGTGGGGTGGGGGGGCAATTTCAGCTAACAATGTTGGCAGAAATTGGCCTGTGGGTCCCACTTTAATTTTTTTTTTTTTTTTTTGGTGCCTACGTGTACAGCAGTTTAAATTTTTTTAATTTTTTTTCTGCCACGTGTACGGCATTCTGTTTTACGCCAACATTGTTGGCGGACTCTGTCTTTTTCTTTCAAAATTTTGTAAACTTATTTTGTTTGCATGAATTTAATATAAAATTATTTCGCTAAAGTAAATTTTCTGTATTGTAAAACCTAATAAGTTTTCTGTATGTGTACAAAATCAATGTTAAACCGGTCAGACCCGGTTGAATCCGATTGAACCTCAGTCATACCTGCAAAAAAAAAAAAAAAGGTGGGTTCGAACATCGGTCCGGTTTTTAAAACATTACTTTAAATTAAGAAAACAATTGCAAAAGTAGGCACACTTTCGTGCGACATAGATAAATTCCTTACTGGTATCATTGATTTGTTGAAACAATTAGGTCACGCAGTTCAACTGCGGTGGCTTCGCCGTCGGTTTCAAATTCCATCACGCAATTTTCGACGGCAGGGGAGTGGGCCAGTTCGTCGCGGCGGTCGGCGAGATGGCGAGAGGGCTCGAAAAGCCCACGGTCGCGCCGGTCTGGTGCAGGGACGTGATCGCCAGCCCCAACCCCAAGTTCCCGAAGCGAACAAAGCTCCCGTCGCCGACCGACGACGACGTCGGGGCCGCGCCGACGGACGACGTCGATCATCGGCCGAAGATCGTGTTCCGCGTGGTCGACATCCCTCTGGACCGCATCGAGCAGCAGAAGCGCCGGTTCGAGAAAGAAACGGGCCAGAAGTGCACGACGTTCGACGTGGCGGTGGCGAAGCTGTGGCAGAGCCGGGCGCGGGCGGTCGGCCTGGGGCCCGATGCCGTCGTCGTCTGCGCGTCCCCCGCGAGCGTTAGGCACCTGCACGAGGAGCTAATTCCCCGGGGCGGTGCGGGCTACTATGGCAACTGCCTCTTCCCTATCGTCGCCATTGCGCCGAGCGGCATTGTCGTCGGCTCGTCGCTCTCCGGCGTTATAAATCTGATAAGAGCGGCGAAGGGAGGTCTGGCGAGTAGCTACAGTAGGTCCTTGGAGGCGGTCGACGCCATGCCGCCGCCGCCGCCGCCCGCGCCTGGCTACGGAGACTTCGCGCTGGTGGACTGGAGGCAGCTGGGCTTCTACGAGGCCGACTTCGGATGGGGAGCACCGGACCACGTCCTCCCGTTGAGCGAGCACAAGGGGAGCTCGGCCGTCGCCGGACTCATCAATTCCCCGCCGCCCGTGAAGGGTGTCCGTGTCATGGCATATCTTCTCACCGAGGAGCACTACGAGGCCTTCACACGTGAGATGGACAACTGGTCCTAGATGTCATCCCTAGGAGTTGGAGTTCAGTGTGATTGACTTCAGACTCAAAATAACAATATATTTGACGCCAGTGTCACTGGCGCCAGATCTCTTTCTCTGTAATTTTTTTTAAGCCTATTCTCCTTCATGCAAAAGCATTGAAAATTCTTCCCTTCAATTGATATTTTGCTATATAATTTGATGTCAAAGATTCGAGGTGTTGTTTGTTGAAACTTGTCCGGGCTTTGGCTGGCTTGTTAGGTATCAAGAGTTGTTGGTGTGTGTCAACGAAGGCAGGTGAATGGTTTAGTAAAGGATAGCTACTTAAGGAATCTCTTTTAAATATGGTCAGGGCACAACCATAAGATTTTGGTAAGATATTTGGATTGGACAGTGGTTGGTTGAGGTGTTTCAATGAGAAATTATTTAGTGGACTAGCTCGTATTATAATTTGGGTGGTGCTATGTCTACAATCTTCTTACAACCATCACGTAGAGTCCACGTGACAGCCGTCCATTGGAGTAGGAAAGAGAGGTGGGATCCGGTGGCTATCCGGGTGGTCGTCACGTGGTCGAAACGTCACGTGGCGGTCGTTCATTGGGAAAGAGGTGGGGTCGGAGGTGACCCACATAGCAGGAGGGTTGTAAGAAGGTTGTAAGCATTTGGTATAAACTTAGACTAGTTCTCTGCACTAAGGAATTGCTTGGTTCGCACTAAGGAATTGTTTGGTTCGCGGAAAAAAAAATTTCTAAAAATTGATATTTTGCGTATGTATTATGGTGAAGTAGAACGAAGTATTTTTTTTTTTTTTTTGATGCTTTGAAGAAGTAGAGATTGGAAGTAAAAAGTTATAATTAAAAATTGATGTTAGGTTGGTTGTTGAAATGAGTGACATAAAAAGTATATTTTTTTTTATTTAAGTAGAAAGAGGTCTTACAGCCAAACGCGTAAAATAGGAACGAATTTTTTTTATTTTTACAATATATTCTAGAAGAAAAAAAATTCGATATCAAAATTTTAATTTCATGATAGACAATATTTACTTTAAAATATTTCAACCAAATACATAAAGTGGTACCAAATTCAGATTTTGACCACTTGGACTCCAAATCCGTTAATCAAATCCTACATTCTTAGTGGATATTACGATGACAAGAAACCTAGGTATCAAAAAATGAAAATGGACCCCAAATAATATATTCACTAAGTCCATGTAAGCTTAGGATCAACTCATGATTTGTAGCTACTTGTGCCTCCTGCTAAGTCAAATTGGAAAACACATTTCCAACTAAAAGCGAAAAAAAAAAAATCTGGATAAGGCTTGATGTAAAAAATAAGTTGCAAACGATTGATAATATCAAGATTAAAGGTTTCCATCTTGCTTACATATGTATATTACGTCGGGAGAATGAATAAACTATGTCACACATGCTTTTCAGTTGCTCTTTAATCTTATAACCTTTTTGGGACGTTTTGAGAGAGAAGTTTCAATTTTCAACTTTTCCATCAAATTTGAAAGAATAATCCTCATTCATCCTTCAAAGTGTTACTACAAATCATTACTTCTTAAATGATAGTTGACATGATGGTTAATGTGACAGCTGACATGATAAAATTTAAAATTAAAATTAATTTTAAAACCAAAATATATTAAAATTAATATTAATATCAAAATTAGTTTAAAAAAATTTTGGTAATTAATTTTTTGGATTAAAATTTGTTGTGTCAGATATCATATTATATGTAACATAATACTATTTAACATGCTACGTCAGCTGCCATCACATAAGAAAGAATAGTTAGAAGTGACACTCTGGAAGAATCAATAGTATTACTCAATTTGAAAACTTGTTGGGCTGACCGGAGAACAACCAAAATATAGGAACAAGGGATAACGAAATCACTACTTTATTATCGTGCATATAGTAGAGAAAAAATAGAATTTCTCACAACGAATTATCAAATGAAGCTAGTTTTACCAAGGATCAGGACCAAAAGTCAACACAGAAGCCAACTCAAGACCTCAAGAAAGTTTTCTACTTTTATCTGCAATCCAACGTAGTTGCTTTATAAATGTTTTTGTACGAAATGGAATGAAAAAAAAATGTATTAATGTAGATGAATTATAATAAATTATTGTTCAATAAGATTTCAATACAACGTTAATTTTTAGAGAAGCTTCCAGGTGGAAGTCTAATCAACACAGAACCATTTATTTCGTTGACGATCCGAATACAAGACTCGATCTTCTTCTTACATTGTTGCGACAACCTGTGGATTCCAGTTAGGTGTTTTGGAATAGTAGAGGTTGCACGAACTTCTTAGAAAAACTCGACCAGAAGACTATCATGATATGTCCAAACCCTCTTTTAGTCTATGAATTTTGTTCCCATAAGTGAAATTGATAATTTAAGGACAAGCTAATAAGTTTTAGATCAAAGAGATTTGTTGAAGTGTCGAAGAAGCACAAAGAACTTTCTTTATTTTCTCTTTCAAAGCCAAAATCCACCCATATTCATTGCACTACAAGAAAAACGACATTTTTTTACGGTCGATTTCTTGACGTATGGCCAAAATCGTCAATGATATTGACGGTTTTAGACATACATCAAGAAAATACCCATTTTTGTGCTATTTTAGAAAATTTGATCATAATACTTGACGATTTTAAAGGAACCGTCCAGAAAAACTATTGCATTACATGACGGTTTGTTGATAACCGTTAAGTAATACATACGCGAAAAAATTGTCGTGCATATTTCAGCTGTCATTTTTGTAATTTTTTTTATTTTTTTATTTTTTTATTGTGGGTTCTATGTGGACGGTTCCGTAGTTAATTTAATCGCTGAATCTTCTATTCATTTTTTCATTTCTCTTGAGCCTTTCCTCTTTCCATCCTCTATATTTCTCCATGGATGGAGATCTTCTCCACATGATTCTATCTTCTCTCCTCAGCCACCTCCTCTCCTTCCTCCCCAAGATCTCCACCAAAATCCTACCTCCATCGACCTACAAACCCTAGTCGAGCAAACCCTAGCCTCTGACGGCCTACGAGTCCACGAGGTCGATCTGCTCGGTGAGGGCACTAGGTCGATTTGCTCGGCGAGGCCACGAGGCCGATCTGTTCTGGCGATGCCACGAGATCGATCTGTTCTCGCCAATGACTCGATCCTAGATCACATCGATGATGTCATCTTCAAACGGCAGTAAACTTTCTCTCTAGCCTGTCGATTTTCCCTTATTTCTCTCCATTGTTGAGATCGATCCATTAAAAATCTATTTTGGGTCTGATAATCAGGTGTTTGGTAGAAATCCCCAGAGGAACATCAATTTCGACAAGGAAAAAAATGTCCGAAGGGGGCACCGGTTGGAAAACGATGCCGGATGCTTTTATGATGCATGACGACTCCGTCCTTTGTGTTGATTTTATTTGAGATTCAGAGATGCCTGCATCTGGATCACAAGATGGAAAGATTAAGGTATATTTTCATTTACAGTTTGGCATTTCCACAATCCACCACTTAAACCTTTGCTTGTCATTAAAACATGTTGCCTTCATTACAAGACATTAAACCTATACAATCAATCCAGTAGAGTCACCACCATGTTTGCCATTTAATATCAAAATAAAAAAATGGGAGAACTAAATTTGATTAACAAATTAAGAGAGTACAAAGAAGAGTCCTAGGAGACAATCTAAGTACAAATTTATTTTCTGGGGGGTGGCGATGGAGGGTTAGGAGTGTAGCAACTCTCTTTACTCCGTGAACGATCCGATGCAGAAGCTCTTCTCTCTCCCTTGAGTGTTGATTCACAGTTAGCCAGTCCACCCTTTGTCCGGGTCGGGTACACTACTATTTACAGTCATATTTATGGTTGCATAGATTTCGGGCTTCCCTGCCACGTGAATATTTGTTGAGATTTTATTGTTTGCTGAGTATCTGGGCGGTTCTTAACTGTGTAGACGCGACTTGATCAAATGGACACATGACCGCTTGGTCGTCGTGGAATCTGGGACACATGTGGCCAAAGACGCACGGAGTCTGGAACGCATGAGACCAAAGACGCATGGACATCATGGAGTCTGGAATGCATAGGACAGAGTCGCATGGGACGCTTGGAGTCTGGGGCGCATGGGCCAGAGACGAATGGACCGCATGGAGTCTGGGACGCATGTAATCCCCCTGATTTTCAAAATTTGATAATATGGATTTTTCCCCAATTTATTGTAATTTTTCTGATATTTTTCTGGAATTAAATTAAGGTGTTTTAATTATTGAAGGATTTTTTTAATTAATATTAAATGGTATTAAAATATTATGAAAATAATATTTTATGAAAAACTAGAAATATGGTAATTTTTCGGGAATTTATTGGACCCCGGATGAATTTTTAAACACCTAAAATCTATTATTAATTAATTACTTATTTATTTAATCAGTAAGTTAATTATTTAAATGAGTTATTTAAATTGAATCCGGCCCAGCCCGCCTAACCTGAACCGGCCCATTAGGCCACCGGGTCGGGTCGGGTCCGCCGCCGCCCGACCCGCGACCACCCGAACCCGCTCCCTCTCTCTTCCCCAACCGCTAGAGCCCGACTGCTGGCCTCCGCCGGCCGTTACGAACCCGCCGCCGCCGCCGCTCTCCATCTTCCTCAACCCTCCGTTTCCGCTCCCTCACCGGACCGCCTCCTCCCCTACCCTAACCGACGACTCATCGCCTCCCTCCACCCGCCTATAAATTCCCTTCCCAGCCACCGGATTCCTCCCCTCTCCGCCACCTATTACCGGAACCCTAGCCTTTCCCTCCGCCAGAGCCGGCCGAAGACTCCCCTCTCCGCCGCCACCGGTCAGCACCGCCTCGCCTCCCGCCTCAGGTGCTGTCCCCGCCTCCGGCCGACGAACAAGCAGTAGCAGCAGCTCGAGTCTCTGAGCGCCGCCTCCTGCCTTGCCGGAGCCGCTGTCCTCCCCGCCTTGCACGCCGACGAGCCTCGTCCGCCCCTGTCCCTCCGGCCCGCCGCCCTCCGGCGAGTTTCGACGCAGAAGCCCTAGAACCCTAACTGAACCCTAGGACACAGTGCGGTCACAGCACAGTGTCGGACACAGTACCCTGACACAATTTGGACGCGTGTCGGACGCGAGTTAAACTCGGTTTTCGGGACCCCTTCAGGTATTCATAACTTTTGACTCGTAGCTCGGAATTCAATTCCGTAAATTGTATCGCGTAGCCTGTATGACCCTCTCGGTGCCCGGACAAACCGCTCGGGGCATCGCGTCCTGTGGTGATCGCACACCGCGATCCAAAAACAGGAAAACCCAGACCCTGATTCACCCCGGAATCGAGTACGCCCCGCCAAACGGGACGACTTGGTCACGTACGGTCTTCACCGACACGTGAGCATCGTAGATATGGACGTACAGGCTTTCGCAGAAGCTGATTCGGATGTGCGTGCACACCGGAATCAGTGCGTATCCGCGGACACCGTCCCGTATCCGTACTTTCTGTTTCTCGCTGTAACTTAGTGTACACAAGTCAGATCGAGACGAAACTTGCGCCATCGGACTCGTAGCAATACGCTGGTCCTGTGGGTCAATTTTGGTTCGATTCTGAGAACATTGGAAAAATCACGTGTCGTGGGCCCCACAGGCTCCACCCGACGGGCGATTTTGAGAACGGCTCATCGGAATCCAATTCTGGAAGTTCCGTTGGGTTCGTATCATCGTTCCTGACCTGTTGACACTAAGTTGGACTGTTTTGAGACCTTTGACCCTGACTCGGTTTTCGGTGCAAAGCGGCCCACATCTGGACCCCGCCTTGACCCGAAAATGACGTTTCTGCCCTTGTCTCCAAATTGGACCCAAGGACAGGCGTTCCTAGCTGATTGAAGTGTTCTGAACCTGATGGTAATGTTTGTTTTAGCAACCGGAGTACTGTTTGGAAATCCAGCTGAAGCTCGAGCTACAACTGAAACAGAAAATCCAGGCAAGTGTACCTTGCCATTAAATACAGTATTTAATTCATTTTGAATCTCTTGCTCTAATTTCCGTGACTGTGGTACTTGCCCTATCAAGTAAATTATCCCCAGGACACCTGACACAAGCATGATACAGAATCTTCCTGATTATTCAAGGGGGTTTGTATAAGATATAGATTTCATAATTTAAGCTTTAGAACTTAATAAATGACTGACTGCATTAGTTTCAATCTTGCGTAACATGAACATTGAGATCTGTGACGTGAGATTCATTGGGTGGGGAGAGTATTACCATATCAAGGCTGATTATATTATATATATATCTGGTTATCTGGAAGTGTCCTAGTCTCTGACACAGAGCTTTGGCACCTGTACTGGCCCTTCGAGAAAACACTGCTATGGTTTCTTGTCACTGATCCTGTAGTAGTCTCAGCCTGAGTATGAATAATAACTCTCACTTGCATGATCACTTAGCTGGTTTTAATTATTTAACTGGATTTGTTTGATAGTAACATCGGCATACCACTGTCTTAAACTTATTAATATCTTGTACTTCTCTTGTGTTTAACATTTTGGTTGACTTGCATGCTCATTCACTGTATTATGGCTCGTATTCTTCTGTACCTTGTTGCGTCCCTCTGAGGACCTGGTTTTGTTCTCCAGTTATAGCAGACGAGAGCTACCCTGAGGTGTACGGAACATGGGCACTACTCGGAGCAGTACCTGAACCTGAGGACGAGGTGACCGCTGAGGACTTCTCCTGAACAACTGCTTCACCATGCTCAGTCATTTAGTCTTTATTTTCCTGTTTCATTAAACTCTCTATTTCCTGTTTAATTGAACTCTTTATTTTCCTGTCTTTGAGAACTTATGTAACAGACTTAATATCGGATTGTTCTCCGATTTATTTACTTTGCCTGGTTGTTGTTTAGATATTTCATTTGATGATGTTGCTATCATATATTTGTGGATGAGATTAGTAAACCCTGACTGATGTAATACAGCTTAAGTATGCCCGATGGATCCATTAAATTGGGTTTGTCCATCGGTGCATGCTGCTGGCCATAATCACGCATCCAGTCCCTCGGTATTTTGGGACTGAGGCGTGACATGGTTTTTGTGGTGGCCCATGCAGGTCTACGACTTAAATTGTTCGGTTTCAACTTAGGGACCGAACAGGCCTGCAATAAAGATAGGATAAGTTTTTAGGATCTCATCCACTTGCTTGCAAACGTTCTTGATATCTGTATCGTATTCATTTTTGAATTTGCATCTTGCCTTGATTCCAGTGCGCCTCATATAGTTATTTTGATGCAGAGAAATGGAATCACAAACAAATGACGGAACTCCAGCAAGAACACCAATAGGTGATGTAGCCACCTACGGAGAAGATGACGTGACGCTATTGAGTGGAGATCCCTCTACTCACCGAAGCAGACAAGCAGATCCGCAATCTTCCCGATTTCGGCGTGATGATATTCCACCTCCGCCCCAGTTCACTCCTCAGATGCCTGTATTTCCATCAGGCCAAGCAATGGACGGACAGCAGATGTTCCAGATGTTCTTCGCAATGATGCAAGCTCAGCAACAAGTCCAAACTGAAGCCCAACGTCGCGAAGCTGAGTACTTGAGGAATAGTCTAGTAAATGCACTGGAGCAGGCCAACCTACCAGCTAGACGACATCCGACGGGCTCTATCACAGACTTCCGCCAACTGAAGCCCCGTACTTTCTCTGGCAAGGAGGGACCAACAGAAGTGCATGAATGGCTCACCAATATTCGTCATCAATTAGAAGCAGCTGAGCTTCCCCAAGAACGTTGGATGACCGCCGTAAGAATGCAATTGACGGACAATGCTCATCACTGGTGGCTATCCGAAGAGACCAGGCTCGGACCAGACCGAGTTACTTGGGAAGAGTTCTCCAGACTCTTCCAGGAGATGTACATACCGGCTATCGCTCGATCAGAACTGAGGGACAAGTTCAACCGCCTCACTCAGGATGCTATGACGGTGGAAGAATACAACGCCGAGTTCATTCGTCTGAGTCGCTTTGCTCCTACCTTGATCCCGACAGAAGTAGAGAAGGCCGAGAAGTTTTTTGACGGACTCAACATCGAACTGCAGAAACTGATTGGATCTGTCGCACCAACTTCGTACACGGACGTCCTTGCTGCAGCTCGACGCATGGAGCGCGTCACCAGGAGAGAAACCAGTCTAAAGAGGCCTTCCACATCAGTACCAGCCAGAGCAAACAATGGAGAAGCTGCCAAGAAACCTCATCTGCATCAAGCACCACAGGGATCTGCATCCAAAATCCTGGCTCTTCCTACTTGTTATTACTGCGGCAAAATAGGCCATGTTGAGAAGGAGTGTAGACGTAAGCACGGACTGTGCTTAGGTTGCGGATCCAGACAGCATGCAGTGAAGGACTGCCCTGATCGTAGGGAAGCACCAAGGGCGAACCAACAAGCTCTACCAGCACCAGGAGGACAACAACCAAGGCCACCCTTGGCACATCAAGCAGCACCCTACCAGCAACCCCAGCAACAGCTAAGAGCACCACTTCAAGGACGTAGCCAAGTTTTCGCAATGACTGTGGGAGACGTGCAGAACCAAGGAGTTGCTAATGCGAGTAAGTCTTATATAGTTGTTCCGTTTCTAGCATTGTTTAGTTCGTGCCTGCTGGTTCGTGACCCCAGACTTGACCTGATAACTTAACCTAATAATTTTAACCTGTTAATAATTGATAACTTAGTGTTAATCTAGTGATTCTGAACTTGCCAATAATTCAGAATGTTTCATAAATGTTAATCTGATATGTTTTAAAAAATAACCTAGTTTTCTAAAACTATAATTTTCTAGATTTCCCACATTTGGGAAATTGCATAACTTTTAATGCTTGGGGAAAATAATTTTTCCTAGGTGTCACTCTCAATCTTGATTTTTCTGATTTTGCAACCGTGTCATCTCTGTTGACCGGTTAATCTTTGATTGCGAGGACGCAATCCTCTTAAGGGGGGTATAATGTAATCCCCCTGATTTTCAAAATTTGATAATATGGAATTTTCCCCAATTTATTGTAATTTTTCTGATATTTTTCTGGAATTAAATTAAGGTGTTTTAATTATTGAAGGATTTTTTTAATTAATATTAAATGGTATTAAAATATTATGAAAATAATATTTTATCAAAAACTAGAAATATGGTAATTTTCCGGGAATTTATTGGACCCCGGATGAATTTTTAAACACCTAAAATCTATTATTAATTAATTACTTATTTATTTAATCATTAAGTTAATTATTTAAATGAGTTATTTAAATTGAATCCGGCCCAGCCCGCCTAACCTGAACCGGCCCATTAGGCCACCGGGTCGGGTCGGGTCCGCCGCCGCCCGACCCGCGACCACCCGAACCCGCTCCCTCTCTCTTCCCCAACCGCTAGAGCCCGACTGCTGGCCTCCGCCGGCCGTTACGAACCCGCCGCCGCCGCCGCTCTCCATCTTCCTCAACCCTCCGTTTCCGCTCCCTCACCGGACCGCCTCCTCCCCTACCCTAACCGACGACTCATCGCCTCCCTCCACCCGCCTATAAATTCCCTTCCCAGCCACCGGATTCCTCCCCTCTCCGCCACCTATTACCGGAACCCTAGCCTTTCCCTCCGCCAGAGCCGGCCGAAGACTCCCCTCTCCGCCGCCACCGGTCAGCACCGCCTCGCCTCCCGCCTCAGGTGCTGTCCCCGCCTCCGGCCGACGAACAAGCAGTAGCAGCAGCTCGAGTCTCTGAGCGCCGCCTCCTGCCTTGCCGGAGCCGCTGTCCTCCCCGCCTTGCACGCCGACGAGCCTCGTCCGCCCCTGTCCCTCCGGCCCGCCGCCCTCCGGCGAGTTTCGACGCAGAAGCCCTAGAACCCTAACTGAACCCTAGGACACAGTGCGGTCACAGCACAGTGTCGGACACAGTACCCTGACACAATTTGGACGCGTGTCGGACGCGAGTTAAACTCGGTTTTCGGGACCCCTTCAGGTATTCATAACTTTTGACTCGTAGCTCGGAATTCAATTCCGTAAATTGTATCGCGTAGCCTGTATGACCCTCTCGGTGCCCGGATAAACCGCTCGGGGCATCGCGTCCTGTGGTGATCGCACACCGCGATCCAAAAACAGGAAAACCCAGACCCTGATTCACCCCGGAATCGAGTACGCCCCGCCAAACGGGACGACTTGGTCACGTGCGGTCTTCACCGACACGTGAGCATCGTAGATACGGACGTGCGGGCTTTCGCAGAAGCTGATTCGGATGTGCGTGCACACCGGAATCAGTGCGTATCCGCGGACACCGCCCCGTATCCGTACTTTCTGTTTCTCGCTGTAACTTAGTGTACACAAGTCAGATCGAGACGAAACTTGCGCCATCGGACTCGTAGTAATACGCTGGTCCTGTGGGTCAATTTTGGTTCGATTCTGAGAACGTTGGAAAAATCGCGTGTCGTGGGCCCCACAGGCTCCACCCGACGGGCGATTTTGAGAACGGCTCATCGGAATCCAATTCTGGAAGTTCCGTTGGGTTCGTATCATCGTTCCTGACCTGTTGACACTAAGTTGGACTGTTTTGAGACCTTTGACCCTGACTCGGTTTTCGGTGCAAAGCGGCCCACATCTGGACCCCGCCTTGACCCGAAAATGACGTTTCTGCCCTTGTCTCCAAATTGGACCCAAGGACAGGCGTTCCTAGCTGATTGAAGTATTCTGAACCTGATGGTGATGTTTGTTTCAGCAACCGGAGTACTGTTTGGAAATCCAGCTGAAGCTCGAGCTACAACTGAAACAGAAAATCCAGGCAAGTGTACCTTGCCATTAAATACAGTATTTAATTCATTTTGAATCTCTTGCTCTAATTTCCGTGACTGTGGTACTTGCCCTATCAAGTAAATTATCCCCAGGACACCTGACACAAGCATGATACAGAATCTTCCTGATTATTCAAGGGGGTTTGTATAAGATATAGATTTCATAATTTAAGCTTTAGAACTTAATAAATGACTGACTGCATTAGTTTCAATCTTGCGTAACATGAACATTGAGATCTGTGACGTGAGATTCATTGGGTGGGGAGAGTATTACCATATCAAGGCTGATTATATTATATATATATCTGGTTATCTGGAAGTGTCCTAGTCTCTGACACAGAGCTTTGGCACCTGTACTGGCCCTTCGAGAAAACACTGCTATGGTTTCTTATCACTGATCCTGTAGTAGTCTCAGCCTGAGTATGAATAATAACTCTCACTTGCATGATCACTTAGCTGGTTTTAATTATTTAACTGGATTTGTTTGATAGTAACATCGGCATACCACTGTCTTAAACTTATTAATATCTTGTACTTCTCTTGTGTTTAACATTTTGGTTGACTTGCATGCTCATTCACTGTATTATGGCTCGTATTCTTCTGTACCTTGTTGCGTCCCTCTGAGGACCTGGTTTTGTTCTCCAGTTATAGCAGACGAGAGCTACCCTGAGGTGTACGGAACAGGGGCACTACTCGGAGCAGTACCTGAACCTGAGGACGAGGTGACCGCTGAGGACTTCTCCTGAACAACTGCTTCACCATGCTCAGTCATTTAGTCTTTATTTTCCTGTTTCATTAAACTCTCTATTTCCTGTTTAATTGAACTCTTTATTTTCCTGTCTTTGAGAACTTATGTAACAGACTTAATATCGGATTGTTCTCCGATTTATTTACTTTGCCTGGTTGTTGTTTATATATTTCATTTGATGATGTTGCTATCATATATTTGTGGATGAGATTAGTAAACCCTGACTGATGTAATACAGCTTAAGTATGCCCGATGGATCCATTAAATTGGGTTTGTCCATCGGTGCATGCTGCTGGCCATAATCACGCATCCAGTCCCTCGGTATTTTGGGACTGAGGCGTGACAACGCATGGGCCAGAGCCGCATGGGTTTTTTTGTCGTGTTGTCCACGTGGCTCTGCACCATTCTTGGAAATTCTGCCTCTTAGCGTCTTCTCGTCCTTCGAAGCGATTAGAAAAATTATTTTTGTCAGGATTCTGTGTTAGGTGTCATCTTTGTTGTCAGGACATCATGTCAGGTCGACCTGCGGCCAGTTGTCAGGACGCTTGTTTGGACCGCATGAGTGTCTATATTCTGGGCCCATGGTGTCCATGCGGTCCATCATCTGTTGAGTTTTATTTCGGGCGCATGGAAGTTGGGCGCATGGATGCGTCTTTTTCATGCTTCTACAAGACCCCCTTCAAAGTTTTCAAACTGATAAATTTGAAATACTTTGAATAAGAAGCATGGATGGGGTATGTCTGGGCCGCATAGAAATTGAGCCGCATAGCGATAAAATTGGTAACACCTGACCAATATCCCATATCTACGCGAACTCCCTTGGCTACCCCCTGCACAGGACGAGCCGCTGAGTTGACTACCGTCATCTTACTTGAATCATTTTCCAATGCTTGACCCAAGCGATGGACCTCTACGTCCGAGATAAAGTTATGAGTGGCACCTGTATCAACCAATGCCTGTGTGCTCATGTCATTGATCCTCATGTCAACGTATATGAGCTCCATGATTGGAGTCTTTGACACAACATACTTGGCATTAACAGCGTTGAGTAAGCGCAATGCTCCCATATGCGCTTCTACTTCGTACTCCTCGTCCTCTATCTCCTCGTTTTGGACGACATTGACACATTTACTCATGTTCTGGCATTTCCGAGCATAGTTATTTTCTCCACATATGAAGCATGAAACTATCCGCTCAAATTGGGCCTTTTCACGTTTCTTTACCTCAGACGGACCCTCCTTATGAGATCTCTCATTCTTTCCTCCACTATTCTCCTTGGTGGTATTTGGCTTGGCCTTGGACATATCACTTTGCCGATACTCCATTAGCTTTTCAGCCGCTGAGACGGTCGTGTTCAAGTCTTGGATACATTGCCTCTGCAACTCTTGTGTCATCCACGGTTGTAGACCGTCGAGGAAGAAGAATAAGCGATCCTCCTCGCCCATGCTAGAAATCACGAGATCAAACTTGTGAATTTTGCAATGTATTCTTTGACTGTCTCCGTGTGCCTGAGTTGCCGCAAGCTTCGCCTCACTGCAAATTCCATATTCTTCGGATAGAACTGAGACTTGATCTCCTTCTTGCGATCCTCCTAAGCCTCAATCGAGCACAAACCCTTCTCTATTTCCACGCACCTACGACGCCACCACAATATAGCATCATCGGTAAAATAGAATAAAGCAATGTTTACCTTCTCAGCATCATCCTCGATGTGCAACGCCTTGAAGTATCGATCATGTTCCACAAGAAGTTCTCCACTTCTTTGACATCTCGTACCCTACCAAAGGATTTTTGCTCAGGGATCATTCTTCTCGATGCCTCCCAACTCGAAGGTCCATCATTCGTAACGGCCTTCTCCAAAATGGCAACTCTGGTCTTGAGTTCTCCGCAACTCTCGACCACGGTCTTTACCTCCTCGTAGCTTCAGACCTTTCCGCGCAAGTCCTCAATCTTCACATGATGTGCCTTGAGCTCCTCCTCAAGTGCGGATCAGATCTCTTGGATTTGCTCCCTGAATATTGCCATAGACGAAGCAACGTCAATCTCCAGCCAATTGTAGAACTCTTCTAGTCTTGCGTTGCTTTGCTCCACGGAGCCCATGCGTATCCCTATGTCCCTCGAACCCCTCCAAGATTTTGAAGCGTTTTGCAAGATCAATAAGGGTATGCTCCGTCGTAGGATCCTTGCTCTTGGCCATATTATTTGTCTTGGTGTTCCTCTCCTTAGGCGAAGCGGGCCTCTCCTGGACGCTTTCGGATGTCGACATGGCACCAGCCAACCTTCGCTATGATACTACTTGTCACGGACTTAGTATTTTTACTACACCTCGACCCGTGCAGTGCACAAACTTCCTCCTCGAAGATCCGTACAAGCCTTCCCCCAAACGCTTAGCTAAATCGCTAAGGCAAATATGAGAAAATGTGGAGCAAAAGAGATATTGGAATATTAGAATATTTATTATACTAGAGAGAGTTTACAACTTTTTAGGTGGTGAGGAGCAAATGAATCTCTCCCTATTTATAGTGCCTTAAAGGCTTACAAAAACCTTCTAGAATATGAATATTCCAAGAATTATTCTAGGAGATATTCTAGAAATTATTCTAAGTCCTAGGAATATTTCATGCATAATTATAGCTACCAAAATATTTAAAATATTTACAAATATAATTTTAGAGCATTTATTCCACCACGGTGGGGCCCAAAAAAATATGCGTTACATACTGCTATTAAAATCTCCACACAATACTCATTGCTGCTGCACCCTGGAATTACTCACTTGTTCACTTGTTCGAGCACATTTGATGCAAAGAAACTCCTCACACTTAATACCACCTTTCACTTTCAAACACATCAATCACTCACTCTAACACTCACAAACCCATCACTGATCTACACTCAGACACTTACCCTCACGCTAGCCTTCACATCTCACTAAACACACACACAATATACCATCATCACTGAGAACCAACTAACACTCGACTGCAACAAGGTTGCACTTGCATGAACTCCACTACAACATATATCCACACCAGTTGTGATACTCCAGACACTTTCATAGCTAATATACACCCCCCACAATTCCCGAAACACCTAGAGGACACTAGTATCACAAGCCTTCCATGATGCACAAAGATATAAAACCAAGTATCATATCTCTCGATAATCCATAAATACCATAGTATATATAATACTTACATGTATATAAATATCATAGGTGACATAATGCAATAAGAGGATTAACACCCAACTAAGCCAAATATCACTCTGTATCATGGCGTATCATGATACGACCTACTCGTATTGAGTTGTGGACACGTATATAACCTCATAACATAAATACAAGTACAATTAATCATAATTGACCAAATATCAAATACTTAGTGCACCAATCTCGAATTTTTTCTCAAATTGGACACAAATCTCAATGTAGAAGTCATAATATGGGTCATATGGACCTAGTTCTTCTTTCTATGGGTAGCCCTAAGCCATAGAAGAGTTTCTAATGGTCAAATACAAGAATTAGAATCTAATTGAAGGAAAATTTTAGAATTATACCTATTGGAAGATGGATTCTCAATGAATTGCTCAATGGACACAATTAGGATACAAGCTCCTGGCCAACACCTCCTTCTTGCAATCCAAGCTCCAATTATCCTTAGATGATGAAATTGTAGGAAATTATGAGTGATTTGAGGGAAAATTGGTGGAGGGATGAGCCAATTTGGAGAAGAACACAATTGGGGGTCTAAATTGGATGAAGAAATGTAGGAGAGAGATAATAATCCCCATATAAAGGGGCCGGCCATGCAATCCCTTTCCCAAGAAATGTGAAATATCAAATTTTCCCTCACTAATAGTCATGAAAGGTTATTTATTAACTAAGGGTTAATTAGGAAGAGGTTGCTAATCTAATTAAATAGATAATCTACTCATTATCTTTAACTAATGAGTCAAACTATGACTAACTAATTTGTTGAACCAAAGGGGTCAAGTCTATTTGAGTCCACATTGGCTCACTAGCACTAAGTCCAATCGATAGGATAACTACTAACTAACTAATCACATATTCTATTCTAATTAGCTATAACACAACCAATGCATATAATAATAAAAATTATTATTACTAATATAATTATCAAGAAATTTGAAATAAAAAACTATCCCTCTCCCAAAATTAGGTAGTTACACATTGCTTTTTTTTAGATGCTCGACATAACAAACTGGACTTTGCGCACGCTGTATTGCATGCTTTTAGGGCCACTGTGCCCCAACTTCCACTATTTATAAATAGATGAAATAATATGTCCTGTGACTCGATCCCACGACCCACGACCCCCGACCTCCGCTCCCCCACGGTTCTCGGCCGACGCCCCGCCCTCCGCGGCCACCCCACGACCCCGACTCCGCAGCCACGATCCCCCCCGCTCCGGCCTCCCCGCTCTACCGCCTCTCCCCTATATAAACCCCCAACCCCGTTTCCCCCAAGACCCAACCCCGGCCACCGTTGTCACCACCATCACCAGCCACCTCCACCGTCTCTCCGGCCACCCCGACCCAGCCAACTCCGCTGCGGCCTCCGACGAACCCCACTGTCCCCGTCAACCCCCAGCATGACTCCCCAGCCACTCCTCTCCGCCACTCTCGGCAGCCCCTAACCGCCGCTGTCATCCCCTACCATCGTCGAGCTCGACCTGCCACCGCCAACACTGACGACGCCTCCGCCCCGAGCCTCCGGTGACTCCAGCCATAACCCACGACCTTCGCCGTCGTCAGCAACCCCACCACAATGAGCACATCGCCGCCGGCCGGCCGAGCACCGTCGTGCCTCCCCGCGTATACGCGTAGCACAGTAGACACCTACCCCTGTTCAGGTGAGTATTTTTCTCTTCTCGTCGCCTCGTTTTTCGTTCTATCTGCTGTGACGCTTACCCTGCGTGACCCTCTCAAACCCCGTACAACTCGTTCGGGGTATTGCGTACTGTGTCGGTCGCAAACCGCGACGCAAAAACAGGAAAATAAACCATATTTCTAAAAATTCAGAAACTGGCCCGAACTCCCCGGTTCACGACCTTTTTGCGTGCAACCTGTTAACTATTTCTAAAATCTACTTGAACAGTAATTTAGACCATATGACCAAGTTTTAAACCCTATTTTTAGTTTATTTTATTGAGCTATAGTTTGTAATATTTTCGAGGATAAAAATGAGCAAAAACTTGGTCTTTTAAAATTCTGATTTTCTCGAAACTAGGTACGTCCCGCTAAACGAGGTAACTTGGTCGTGTGCAAACTTTACCGAAAGGTGTGTGCCGTTAATACGGATATGTGAGATTTCACAAAAGTTAATTTGGATGTGCGTGCACACCGAAATTAACGCATTTCCGTCGACAACGCCCGGTATCGACCCTGTTCTAAAATTCGTTGTAACTTTGTGTGTGCTCGTCGTATCGAAACAAAACTTACGCCATCGAACTCGTAGAAATACGTTGGTACTGTGACCCAAGTTTGGTTCGATTCTGAGAACATTGACAAAATTCTGTATCGTGGGCCCTACGGCTCCACTTGACGGGCAATTTTATGATCGGCTCATCGGAATCCAGTTCTGGACATTTTGTTGGGTTCGTATCATCGTTCTGGACTTGTAAATACTAATTTTGACGAATTTAGATAACTTTATCTCTGGCACATTTTTCGGTGCGAAGCAGGCCACATGTGGACCCCGCTTTGACCAGAAACGGTCAATTTTGTCCCTGTGTCCAAATTGGACTTATGGACAGGCAATTCTAGCTATTTGATATCTTCTGAACATGATGGTAGTATTTATTTCAGCAACTGGAGGAGTACATGAAGATCCCACGAATACTGGAGCAACTGTTGGAAATCAAACCCCAGGCAAGTGTACCTTGCCAACTTGCAGTGATTCCTGTTATAGTATTTTTTTGAGTTCTTTGAACATATATATATACTCTTGATATAAATATTCAACATAGGACCGTGTGATATTGCTTAGCGTCTGAATAACATTCGGGTGTCGACGCCGTACGCGGAGTCGTGTAACGTCACTAGAGATTGATATCGCGACCCTATATATATCTTCGTGCTTGCATTATCAAGTACGTCATACCATAGGACACTTGACACTGTTCATGAGACAGAATCTTCTGAGTTATTCTTGGTGATTCTGTATAGGTTACAGGATTCGTGACATAGATATTACATATGCATAGCTATCATTATGACTTGTTGCATCAGTTAGAGGTCTTGATCTTGCGTGACATGGACATGAGACGTCGTAGACATGAGACATATAATTACATTGGGTGGGGAGAGACACACAAGCTACAGGTTGATTATATTATTACGGTGTCATAGCCATGTCGAGCTAGGCTCCTACATGATATCACTGCTACCGGCTCCCAGACAAAGAGCTTGTAGTAATCTCAGCCTGAGTTCTAGTGATGCTCTCATTTTGCATATCACTTAGCTGGTTACATAGTTTACCCTATTGATTCATTTATTATTGTACTGTATTTATTTTGGCTTGAGTTATTCTTGTACCTTGCTATGTCCCCTGATGACCTGGAATTCGGATTATGTCCCCAAGTTTAGTAGAGGAGATCTACCCCGAGGTATACGGGACCAGAGTAGACATTGGAGCAGTACCAGAACCAGAGGACGAGGTGATCGCCGAGGATTTCTCCTGAGTATCTACTTTATCTATACTCAGTTATTTCTGTTGTTTCCTGTTTATTGAATTAATGTATCAAACTCATTATCGGGTTGTTCTCCGAGTTATGTTTTGTTGAGACTTGATATTGCTTATTATTTCATATTGACTGTATTTATTTCTGTGGATGAGATTAGTAGCATAGACCTTTATTGTTATTTTACAGCTTAAGTACACCCTGATGGGTCCATTAAATTAGATTTGTCCATCGGTGTGTGCTGCTAGCCATTGCCACGTGTCTAGTCCCTCGATATTTTGGGACTGGGATGTGACATGGTATTTTGGGACTGTCACAGTGGCGGAGGAAATAATATGTCTTTTTGTGGTGGCCCATGCAGGTCCTGATTAAATTATTTCAGTTACTTTTCGGTACTGAGTGAGCCTGTAATCAAAGTTAGCAGTGTTAGCATCTCAATCCACAACTGACTTGAAAATTCTTTAGCATTTGATTATCGCCCTTGAACTTCACAAATTATACTCTTTTAATCCCCTCAACATCCTTATTATTGTTTATCATCTCTTCCTATTTCGGAGAGATAAATGTTCGTGTACGGTGTTTCCTCCAGAAGCAGATCCTTGTCAAAGCAGAAGAAGATATGCTGGATATAAATTTTTGAGAAAATGGTTATCCTTAGTAGGATAGTAGATAAGTTATTCCTATATGCTAGAGTTTGTGTAGAGTTTAGCATGAGAATTGAATATAGTATCAAGGGCCTAGAACTAATAAAACCTTACCCTTCCTTAAGGATAGCAAGTAATTTAAAAGTATTGGAAGAGAGGATAGAGGGTTTGATTCTAATGCACCAGAATACTTTAGGGAATACATGGCTAGATGCTAGGGATCATATGTGGCTCATGATGGTGATACAAGGAATTACATTATGACCTTAAGAAAATTGAATCTTGTGTAGCAGGCCATAATGGTTAAAACCTTAGTTTTCTTGTGACTTGTATAATCAAAAAATTAGATCTTATGATCCAGCTGTTACACCCATACTATTTGTGCTGAAGAAGGATGGGACGGTACGCCTGTGTATTGACTACAGGGTACTGAACGCTGTAACCATCAAGAACCGGTATCCCTTGCCACGCGTTGACCAGTTGAGTGGTGCGAGTGTATTCTCAAGGATATATCTTAGATTCGGTTATCACCAGATTAGAGTACGTAGAGAGGATATACAGAAAATAGCCTTCAGGACCAAGTATGGACACTATGAGTTCTTAGTTATGTCGTTTGGGTTAACCAACGGGCCAGCTGTGTTCAAGAGTTTGATGAACATAGTTTTTAGTACCTGGACAAGTTCGTGGTTGCGTTTATTGATGATATCTTGATATATTCCAAGAGCCACGCAGAGCACGAGCAACACTCTTTCAGCAGGCCCAACAACAGAAGAGGGCACCACCGCAAGGGCATGGACAGGCTTTTGCAATGACAGTGAAGGACACACAGACTCGAGGAATAGCAAATACGAGCAAGATTTGAGTTTTAGCATAGCTATCTGTTCCTAGTAATGCTTTAGCATGTGCCTGTAAGATCATTACCCTAGTCTAAGCCTAGTATTGTGTTAACATGAACTTGTTAGTCTAATGTATCTGGTGCCCAAGTTTTTGTAAGCTGTAGTTGATATTCGTTCTAACCAGGCTCCTTTACTCTTGAGTTACTTATCTTTCATTACCTAGGGAAAAGTTTATATTTCTTCTCTATGTGGTATGCTTGAACAAATCCCTCACCCTTTCTCTCGATTTTTCTTGTTCATGATTTCTTATTCTCTGTGTCGTGCTTCAACCAACATGTCTAGCAACTGCGTCATCTCTGCGGTCGGTTATTTCCTTAATTGCGAGGACGTAATTC
Source organism: Iris macrosiphon (assembly GCA_036927795.1). NCBI lineage: Eukaryota > Viridiplantae > Streptophyta > Magnoliopsida > Asparagales > Iridaceae > Iris > Iris macrosiphon. Next base: position 106,207,548 of record JAYESA010000016.1, on the reverse strand, counting down.
TTTTAAGATTGGTAGATGGTAACACCCTTTTTTTTAAATTTTAAAAATAAATTTTCGGGATTTTTTCGATAATTTTTAATTAATTATAAAAAATGTCCTTCATGGATTAATATTTTTATGGATTAAAATAATTATTAAAATATTACAAAAAATATATTTTTGGGTGTATTATTAATTATTGGATGTTGTGTAATTTTTCTAAAATTTATTGGGCTCAAAAACTATTTTTAAATAGCTAAAAACCAGGATTTTAATTGAACCAGATTCGAACCGGACTAAACCGGGTTGAACCGGACTGAACCGGACCAACCCAACCTAGATGAATCGGACCGGACCCAAACCCTAAATCTAACGGGTCGGGTCTGGTCCCGACCCGCCTACCCGACCCTACCCGATACCCAAAACCACTCCCCGAATTACCCGCGAGCCCACCCCCGACACCGCCGGCCATGATCCCCCGATCCCGGCGGCGCACCCCACGACCCCCGCCCCTCCGCTGCCACGATCTCCCCCCGCTCGGCCCTCAACCCCGCTCCGCCTCCCTACAAAACCCACGAGCCCTAAACTACCGCAATCGCCATCACCATCAAAGCCACCCCCCGCTGCTTCGGCCACCGACCGCCCCTCCGGCGACAACCCTCGCCGACTTTCCCTCGGCTACCCCGACCCCTCCGGCGACCTCCCAGACCCACCGAGCAGCACAGTAGCCACCGCAGCCTCAGCAACCGTCGCCGCCGCCGCCGTGCCCCGCCGCGCCGCGTCCCTTCACATCAGTAATGTACCCCTCTTCTAGCTCTCGTATCTTCTTGTATGTTATACCATTTTTTGTTCTTTCAAATCCTGTACGAAGACCGCATGACCCTCTCAAAACTCGTATAACTCGTTCGGGGTATCACGTCCTGTGTCGGTCGCAAACCGCGACGCAAAATCAGGAAAATAAATCCCAATTTCTGAATATTCAGAATTTTTCCCGAACTCCCCAGTTCACAACCGTTTTGCGACCAACCTGCTAAATATTTTCAAATTTTACTTGAAAAGTAATTTAGACCACCTAACCTAGTTTTAAATCCTGTAATTAGTTAAATTTATGGTGTTGTAGATTGTGATTTATTCGAGGGTAAAAATGACCAAAAACTTGGTCTTTTAAAATCCTAATTTTTTCGGAACTGGGTGCGTCTCGTTAAACGAGGTGACTTGGTCGTGTGAGAACTTTACCGAAAGGTGCACGCCATCAATATGGACGTGTGAGATTTCACGGAAGTTGATTTGGATGTACGTGCACACTGGAATCAACGCGTATCCGTCGACAACGCCCCATATCGGCCCTATTCTGAAACTTATTGTAACTTCGTATACGCTCGTCGTTTCGAAACGAAATTTGCACCATCGGACTCGTAGCAATACGCTGGTCCTGTGACCCAAGTTTGGTTCGATTCTGAGAACGTTGACAAAATCTCGTATCGTGGGTCCCACGACTCCACTTGACGGGCAATTTTGTGATCGGCTCATCGGAATCCAGTTTTGGATATTCCATTGGGTTCGTCTCGTCGTTCTGGACTTGTAGACACTAAATTTGACGAATTTGGAGAACAATGTCTCTGGCATATTTTTTGGTGCGAAGTGGGCCACATGTGGACCCCGCTTTGACCAGAAACGGTCAATGTTGCCCCTGTGTCCAAATTGGACTTATAGACATGCAATTCTAGCTGTTTGATATCTTCTGAATATGATGGTAATGATTATTTCAGCAACCGGAGGAGTACCTGCAGATCCCGCGGATACTGGAGCAACAGTTGGAAATCAAATCTCAGGCAAGTATACCTTGCCAACTTGCAGTGATTCCTGTTATAGTATTTGTTTGAGTTCTTTGTACATATATATATACTCTTGATATATCTGTTCAACCTAGGACCGTGTGACATTGCTTAGCGTCCGAAGAATATTCGGGTGCCGACGCCATACGCGGAGTCGTGTAACGTCACTAGAGATTGATATCGCGACCCTATATATCCGCGTGCTTGCATTATCAAGTATGTCATACCATAGGACACTAGACACTGTTCATGAGACAGAATCTTCCTGAGATATTCTTGGTGATTTTGTATAGGCTACAGGATTTGTAACATAGATATTATATATGCATAGCTATCATTATGACTTGTTGCATCAGTTAGAGGTCTTGATCTTGCGCGACATGGACATGAGACGTCGTGGACATGAGACGTGTGATTACATTGGGTGGAGAGAGACACACATGCTACAGGTTGATTATATTACGGTGCCGTAGCCACGCCGAGCTAGGCTCCTACATGATATCACTGCTACCGGCTCTCCGACACAGAGCTTGTAGTAGTCTCAGCCTGAGTTTTAGTGATGCTCTCATTTTGCATATCACTTAGCTGGTTACATAGTTTGCCCTATTTATTCATTTATTATTGCACTGCATTTATTTTGGCTTGAGTTATTCTTGTACCTTGCTATGTCCCATGAGGACCTGGAATCCGGATTATGTCCCCAGGTTTAGAAAAGGAGATCTACCCCGAGGTGTACGAGACAAGAGTAGACATGGGAGCAGTACCAGAACCAGAGGACGAGGTGATCGCCGAGAATTTCTCCTGAGTATCTGCTTTATCTATACTCGGTTATTTTTATTGTTTCCTGTTTAATGAATTAATGTATCAAACTCATTCTCAGGTTGTTCCCCGAGACACTTTTTAATGGAGACTTGTTAGATTATATTTTATTTCGATTATTCTGGCATTTGATCTGTGATTACCTTCTGTAGATGAGATTAGAATTAGACTGTAACTGGTATCGTAGACCTAATTATTGTTGTTTACAGCTTAAGTACACTCTAATGGGTCTATTAAATTGGGTTTGTACATTGGTGTGTGCTGCTGGCCATTGACACGTGGCTAGTCCCTCGGTATTTTGGGACTGGGGCGTGACAACAACTCTTTCTTCATATAAAGTAATTAAACTATCTAAAATGGCTTTAATATCTACTTTTAAACTACATATCTCAACATTCATATTGTCATTAAACTCGTCTAATAAAATAAGTGCACCATCTAATTTAATCTTAGGATCAAAAACTGAAGCCAAACAATACAAGAGAGGTATATCACCCCAATATTTTAGAAATTTTGCTTCCATTTTGGAAACAATATAATCAAAACCATGAACATTTCAATATTTACAAAATAAATGAGAAATGTTAATAATTTTTGTTAAAGTTAAAGGACAAGTTGGATAGTAAACTCCAGATAAAGCACATGTAGCATTGTAAGATAATTCTAAAAATTCAAAAATTGAAACATGCAATTAATCAATCATTTTCAGTTACTTGATAATCAAAACTATGATTAACATTACAATAATGTTTAATAACATCTTTAAATTTAATAGAAGATTTCAACATTAAATAAGTAGAATTTCATCTATGTTATGCATCCTTAACAAATCTCCTAAAAGATATCATATTGTGTACATCAAAATTTTAAAAGCTTGTTGTCTACTTGCAGAAGTGTTCAAACTTTGTAAATATAATCTAACATTTTCTAAATTTACTTGAAAGAATTGAAGGCATTCTTGTACAATTGAATTAATAATATGGTCTAACGTGAAAAAGTCGACATTCTAGTATAGGCAAAAATTGTGATTTTAAAACAATAATAGAAGAAGTGTTATTACTAGCATTATTAAAAAAAATTAAAAAATATTTGTTGTGAATATCATATTCACGTAAAAATTGCATTATAGCGTCACCGATTACATCGCCATTATGTAAAAGTTCTAAAGGTCATAGACAAATAATACGTTTTTTGCAACATCCATTTTGGATCTAAATAATGTGCCGTGATACAAATATAAGCATAATTTTGTTTAGTTGTTCATATATCAGAGGTTGGAGCAAATTTACTAACATTTACAAAACTTTCTTTTAAAGCAGCATTTTCTTTTTGAAAGATGTTTATAGCCTCTGCTCTAGTACTAGATCTAGAAACTTTAGTAAAATAAAGATTAAAGGACTTGCATAATCATAATACCAATCACTCTCACCAAATATAAAATGTTGTTCATCACAAATAATATATTTAGTTAACTCAGTTTTGTTACGAGCAGCAAAATAAGTAAAAGTTACCTACAAAAGATCCTTGAGGACTGCTACTTAGTTGTGTGTTGTCTAGCTTGCAGTATGACCTTGCCAAAACAACTTTCATATTGCCTTCTTAAAGTGTTCGTACCATCATTCTTTTTACATTTGTAAGTTTGCTTAGATTTCTTGCATTACCTTTAGCTATTGATTTTTGATCTTTTGGATCTAAAATCGGTGCACACCCTTAGTATCAGTGACATATAATGTATCATAATAATTCTATAAAACTATTTTTTTTCTATTTGTAACATTTGAAGCCATACTCCTAACTTCAGAAGGTGACATTTGTGTCGGTGGCACAGAATCATGAATAGATTCATTTTCAAAGAAATTAACATAATAAGCAAAAAAAAAAAAATTCGAATCACCTCCATAAGGGTGGTTAGAACCAGTAGCATTCATTTTAAAAATTAATTTTTTGAAAGAAATATGAGGAGAAAATTTTATTTTTCTACCAAGAGAGAGAGAGAGAGAGAGAGAGAAATCCTGAATAAAAAAAAAGGAAAAAAATTCTATAATATTAAAATTACTTGAAAAATCAACTTGAAGTTTCCAAAAAATTTCTCACAAGTTGAAGCCTCAAGAACACTGGAGTTTGGACTCCAGAAAGTTGCACTCCAAAATCCAGAAAGTTGTTACTTCAATATTCAGAAATTATTTTGCTTCTAAATTTTGTAAGAGATGAAAGAAATGTTGTGTGTAATTTTCATGAATTATGGTCTATTTATAGAAATATTTTGGTACAAAATGATCCCCTATGTCCTTAAAATATAGTTGTTATAAGAATATTTTAGTTGTTTTCAAAAAAATGACCATAATATCTCTAAAACGGCCAAAACATAGCCACCAAAACGGATGTATTTTGGTCAAAATATCTCCCAGGATATATTGAAAAAAAAAAAATCAGGTCAGATCGGACCTAGATTGGACTTGGACCGGCTTGGTGACCAGGTCGGTCCGAGCCGGTTTGACTGGATTTTTCGGATTTATCCGGACCCCACCCACAAGCAAGCCGGACAGGACTTGCGGGCCCGAAAACTGAATTCAATCTGGACCCACAGAAGTGTTGGATCAAACCGGACCGATCCGTTGACCGGATCCGAGTCGCCCAGACCAAAATTGACCTGGTCTGGCCCGGACCGGATTCCGGGCCTCCCTCCATTATACACCATGATCTCTGTCTCAGACTATAGTATGACACGTTTTTTCCAGTTTCATACTAAAGAATTAGTCTGAGACGTATCACCTACTCATGTAGGTATGTCAACCTTTTATTTTATTTACTTTTTTTTTTCTAGCTCAATAATAACAAAATATATACCTAAAGAAGGTTCGCACGATTGGTTGTTGCCTTGACCAAACATAAAAAAGAAAAGAAAAATCCAGCTGCTAGCCAAAAAATCGTAGAGAAAAGACAATCAGAAAAGAAAAGAGGAATTTTTTTTTTTTTTTTTTCTGTTTTTTCTTTTGGTGAAATACTGTTTGGGATTTTGGGTTCCATATACATGTTTAACAAATCTTAGATTGAAAATTGAGAAAAAATATGGAGACTCCAGTTTTCGACATGCATGAAAAATAAAATTCAAGATCATCCTTGAAAATATATTTGCTTTCCTAAAATTTTTGGACGATAACACCCTCGATAACATCAACTTAATTTAGGTGATAATAGATCATGAAATTAATGAAAAAATATTTATAAAAAACTAAACAAATTAAGATTTCTGTTCCTATCTAATTCAAACATGAAGAAAAAAAAAATTTGGATTACATATCCACTACCTAACCAAATATGTTGGCTATAAACAATCGTACAAATGCGAGGCTCTTATCATCTTCAAAGTTGCTGCAAGTTTATAACACCGGCTATTTGTTATTGTGTGGAAAATATAATGACATGTTTATTATTATTGTCGAACTCATCAGTTGACTCTTGTTGTCAACGAGGAGAGAGATATAACATTTCTGACAAGACGGACGGTCTCAGAATCTAACCGCGGAAGAGATGTGGGTGTGTGTGCAAATTGAGAACGATGGATCCAAAAAATTATGCAACCGACGCCAGGTTTAAGAATGTATTTGCGGTTGGCGTCAAGTTCCTTTCTCCGCAATTTTTTTCATATTTATACTCTTTTATGCGAATACATAAAATTTCTTCCTTAAATTGAAAATTTCTGTATATTTGATGTCAAAGGTCGATACGTTGTTTATTGAAACTCGTCCATTGGCCGTCAGTTTGTGTGAATGGTTGGCTGGCTTGTTAGGTATCAAGAGTTGTTAGTGCAGATGATTGGTTTAGTAAAGGAAAGCTAATCAATATTTCTTTTTCTATTTTGGGGTTGCTGGTTAAGGAATCTCTTTTAAATATGGTCAGGACACAAAATGTAAGATTTTGGAAAGATATTTGGATTGGACAGAGTGTTTGGTTGAAATCTTCTAATGAGAAATTATTTAGTTGGCCTATCTCATATAATAATTTAGAGGAGTTCTCTACCCTAAAGAGCTGTTTGGTTTGAAAAAGTGGAGAAAAGTAAACAAATTTAGAAATCGATATTTTGCGTACATATTATACAGTGGAACGAAATAGTTTTTTTTTTAAGTGAGTAAAATGAATAATATTTTTTTTTATTAAACTAAAGAGAAAGTGGCCTTCCAGCCAAACGTGCGAAGTGGAAACGAAAATTTTCTATTTTCACGTTCTACTTTGGAAAGGAAAAAATTCAGATGTTAAAACTTTAATTTCATGACATACAAAATTTACTTTTAAATTTTCCAACTAAATACGTGAAGTTTTACCAAATTCAGATTTTGCCTCCGTTAATCAAACGACTCTACGTTCTTGGTGGATACTACGATCACAAGAAACCTAGGGATCAAAAATTGAAAATGGACCCAAAATAATATATTTACGGTTAAGTCCATGTAACTTAGGATCAACTCATGAATTGGAGCTACTTGTGCCTCCTGCTAAGTCAATTTTTTTTTTTTTTTTTATATATAGCATTTTCACCGAAATATGAACTAAATTTCTAAGGAAGATTCAAATCTTGCACATCTTTATAGAAGCTTTCCATCGTAACCAACAGACCACGATTCCACAGACTTTGCTAAGTCAATTTGAAAAACACATTTTCCACTAAAGGCGAAAAAATCTGGATAAGACTTGATGTAAAAAATAAGTTGCAAACGATTGATAATATCAAGATTAAAGGTTTCCATCTTGCTAACATATGTATACTCTTTAATCTTATAAACGTTTTGGGACGTTTTGAGAGAAGTTTCAATTTTCAACTTTTCTATCAAATTTGAAAGAATAATTCTTATTCATTGTCATACAAATCATTACTTCTTAGTGGCAGCTGACGTGACGGTTAATATGACAGCTGACATGATAAAATTTAAAATCAAAATTAACTTTAAAATAACAATATATTAAAATTAACATTAAATTTAATATTAATATTAACATTAATATTAATATTAATATCAAAATTAGCATTGAAATTAACATTAAAATTTTTTTTTGGATAATTAATTTTTTGGTTTAAAGTTTGTCATATTAGATGTAACATAATATTATTTAACATGCTACGTCACCTGCCACCACATAAGAAAGAATAGTTAGAAGTAACGCTCTGGAAGAACGAATAGCAATACTTAATTTGAAAACTTGTTGGGATGACCGAAGAACAACCAAAATATAAGAACATGGGATAACGAAATCAATACTTTATTAACGTGCATATGGTAGAGAAATAAAAGAACTTCTCACAACAAATTATCAAATGAAGCTAGTTTTACCAAAAGTTTTCTATTTTTTATCTTCATTCCACATAGTTGCTTTATAAATTAGCCTATTTGAATTTATTTAGCCCATGTTGCACTTGGATGGATCCATTGGTGCTAAGTGACCATTTTACCCTTCGTAGGTTTGTACGAGCATGGTGGTGTGCAGACCGACTGACAAGTTATTCGAGAATTTGACTTTTTGAAGTGTCAACAATAAAAACTACCCATATTTATTTATATTTTTTTGTTTATAATGATATATATATTCAATAAAATTTGGTCTGGATCATCTTGATCACATTCTTCCTCTCAAAACAAAAATTAAGTTATAAAATAATTTGGTCCTATGTTCTTTGAATTTAGCAAAGTTTTCGGAGCAAGTATTAAAAAAAAAAAAACCTTGATAATGAAATGTTTAGAAAGATAATTTACCCGATAAAACATTGCTACTAGAATATTTGATAGATCCATTAAACATTGCTACTGGAATGTCAATTGAAATTTGTTAGTATAAATTAATTCCAATTCTGTAATTTAGAATCTGAAAATAAAATATAAATAATACAATCTAATCGAGACTGAGACTTGAACTTGGTTCAATATCCTTAAGACAATATTTGTCCCGCACAGGTGCTTACGGTTTAATGGCGTTAGTCTCCCAGAATATAACGGCACTCCTCTTCCGATAGCAGCATTTCATACCGCAGGAACTTGTCGAAGCAATGGAGGTAGTCTTTCTCTCTTTTGGACTTGATGCTTGAATGAATGAATGAATGAGTCTAACATGACTCTCGTTTTTATAAATAGTGAAGAGACACAAATAATGAATAGACACAATGTTTGGAAGGGACACATATTCCAATAGACACACCTATTCTAATATTCGTTCAATTTTTTCATTAACTCCCATATGAATGAATATTTTATTATGCATAATGCAAACAAAATACAGACTCAATGCAGACGCAGTACACACACACACACACACACACACAGAGAGAGAGAGAGAGAGAGAGAGAGAGAGAGAGAGAGATCATTTGAAAAGTTATTGTATCGGGATATGTAGCTTTTGGCCTTGAACCTTCCCTTGTGAATATTTATCGAGTTTACTAGCCATCCAGATGATGTCTTAAACTGTTAAGCTATTGTTGTAAACTTGAATCAATAAATATCACACAAATTCTTTTCTACCAAGATTGCTTCTATTTATTTGTTCATTTTGGCCATGAACATATGCTAGTTTCATGAGTATTCTTAGAGAATTCAGCCTTATAATTCTCATAAAAGCGGCCACACTTTCACACTCACATAGGTGACTTCATAATTAGAGTATCATGCTATACTACACTTGAATTTCAAGTCATAGGAATCATTAAAAGCAAAGTTTACCCTAGTATTCTTTGCATGCGAAACTGTTATCTGTCATCCTAGAGAATGGTAGGAGTAGTTAAATACTCACCAGTGTCATTTCAGAATTTCACATAATTAGTTTGTCCCTTTGAACCTAGATCTTGGGATCTCTAGTCAACTAGGTTGGGTTTTCCTTTATGTAATTTCTTTTATCACAGGCTTCAAGCCCATTCTCCTCGATGACTTATAAACTTGCTCTCTTGTCAAACATTTAGTTAGTGGATCCGTAAGGTTTTCTTTTGATTTTACATAATCAATCGTGATTATGCCATTAGAGAGAATTTGCCTAACGGTATTGTGACGTCTCCTGGTGTGTCTTGATTTACCGTTATAAATATGACTCTGTGTCCTACTGATAGCAGATTAACTATTAAAATGTATACAAATTGTTGGTATAGGTTTTGGTTATATATGAGTGTCCTCAAAGAAGTTTCGAAGCCACTATGCTTCTTCACTTGCTTTATCCAAAGATATGAATTCAGATTTCATAGTTGTTCTCGCTATGCACGTTGGTTTTGAGGACTTCTACGATATTGCTGCACCTCCAAGTGTAAAGACATATCCACTTATGGATTTTGAGTCTTTAGTATCAGATATCCAATTTGCATCACTGTACCCTTCGAGTACAGCTGGATATTTAGTATCGTACAATCCATAATCTTTGGTATATCTTAGATATCTGAGTACTCTAATGATTGTCTTCTAGTAATTTTATCTTGGATTACTCGTATAGCTACTCAGTTAATTAGCTGATTGAGCTATGTCTAGTTGCGTACAATTCATAAGATACATTAGTCTCCCAATTATACGAGAATATTCTACTTGTGAAACACTTTCTCCTGTATTCTTTATTAAATAAAGATTTAGATCTACTGGAGTTTTTGCAATGTTATTATCGTTTTGATTATATTTCTCTAAGATCTTCTCAATGTAATGAGATTGAGATAATATCAGCCCAACTGGCGGTCTAGAAATCTTAATTCTAATATAACATATGCAACTCCCAGATCTTTCATATCAAAGTTTTTTTATTAAGATCTTCTGTGTGTCTTGGACCATGTTATGGTTACTACCTATTATTAGTATAGCATCCACATATAGACATATAATAACATATCCAGTTTGTGTATTTTTAGAATATAATCATTTGTCACACTCACTAATTTTGAATCCATTTGACATCATTACATTGTCAAATTTTTGGTACCATTGTTTAGGTGGTTGCTTAAGTCCATATAGAGACTTAACTAGTTTGTACACCTTTCTTTCTTTACCTGCAACTATGAATCCTTCTGGTTGATTCATGTAGGCTTCTTTTTCCAAGTCACCATTTAGAAAGGCAGTCTTTATATTCATTTGATGTATTTCAAGATTATGCAATGCTGCAATTACAATTAATATCCGAATTGATGTTATTCTTGTTACTAGTTAATATGTGTCAAAATAATCAATTCTATATTTTTGATTATATCCTTTGACAACTAGTCTTGCTTTATATTTATCAACAGTTCCATCAGCTTTCATCTTCTTCTTGAATAGCCCTTTGGAGCCTAATGGCTTATACCCTGAAGGAAGATCAACCAGTTCCCATGTATAATTTTGCATAATGGACTCAATTTCACTATTTATAGCTTCTTTTCAAAGCGTTGCCTGTAATCACCTGAAAATTTTAAAATTTTAGAAATTAATTTTCTGAATTTAATTAGCATTTTTCTGTATTTTTAAAACAAGTAAACTAGGGTAATCTGATTTAAAACAAATTTTTAAAGATATTAAATAATATTAAAATATGATGAAAATTATATTTTCTAGTGTAAAATTAAAAACTGGACATGGGGTAATTTTTCAGGAATTTATTGGACCCCGGATGGATTTTTAAAGCCTTAAAAACTATTGAATTATTTAAATTAATTATTTAAACCCAAACAAATCTGGTTTATTTTAAAATAAAACCGAACCCAATCCTTAACGGGTCGGGTCGGATCCGAAGTAAACCCGACCCGGACCCGTTAACCCGCCCCAAAACCTAACCCCCAAACCCTTCTTCTTCCCGACGATTCTATGCCTGGTTTGTGGATCCAACCATCATCTATCCAGGGATTGCTCTGAACGCAGAGAGGGAACACCAAGACTAGCTTTGCCTGCACCAAGAACAGATCATCCAGCAGTGGGAGCACAGCAGACGGGAGTTGGAGGAGTCAGACCACCAGCTCCAGGAGGATATCAGCAGAGACCACCATTGCCACCACAGGCAGCACTATTCCAACAGGCTCGTCAGCAGAGGGGTCCAACTCAGGGACGAGGTCAGACATTTGCATTGGTTGTTCAGGAAGAAGCTACTGCTGGAGAAGTTATAGCAGGTACTATTTTAGTAGCTTCATTACCTGCTGTAGCTTTATTTGATTCTGGAGCATCGCATTCACTCATAGCTGCTAGCTTCATAGCCACACATAGAGTAGCTACTGCACCCCTTCCGAAGACTAAGAGAATTCTTACGGGAGGTAGAATTATACCGGTTAGTGATATCTGTAGATCATGTTCGGTAGTAGTCTGTGGAAGAGAGATGCGAGCCCAATTTATGATCTTTTCCATGCCTGACTATGATGTTGTACTTGGTATGGACTGGTTAAGTCAGTATCATGCGACTCTTGATTGTCGGCTTGGAAATGTTATATTTAGACCACCTGGACATTCAGAGTTTGAGTTTCTTCGGGGAGCTGTAGAGCAAGGTGTTCAGCCAACTCTTAGGGTATTATCTGTAGAAGGAGAGTCAGGTTACCCAAGAGTCATAACATAGTTTGTGGATATATTTCCCGATGATCTTCCAGGTTGACCACCTGATAGGGAAATAGAATTCACAATAGACTTAACTCCAGGAGCAGAGCCTATCACTTTATCAGTATATCGGCTAGCACCTAAGGAGTTAGTGGAGTTGAAGAATCAAGTTGATGATCTTCTGGAGAAGGGTTTCATCCGGCCCAGTGTTTCACCTTGGGGAGCACCAATACTTTTTGTACCAAAGAAGGATGGAACAGTTCGCCTGTGTATTGATTACAGGGCGTTAAACGTTGTGACTATCAAGAACCGGTATCCCTTGCCACGCATTGATGACATATTTGATCAATTGAGTGGAGCTAGGGTATTCTCGAAGATTGACCTTAGATCCGGTTATCACCAGATTAGAGTGAGGAAGGAAGATATCCCGAAGACAGCCTTTAGAACCAAGTATGGACACTATGAGTTCTTAGTAATGCCGTTTAGTTTAACCAACGCGCCTGCTGTGTTCATGAGTTTGATGAACCGAGTTTTCCATCAGTACTTGGATAAATTTGTGGTTGTGTTTATTGATGATATTCTGGTATATTCTAAAAGCCACGAAGAGCACGAGGAGCATCTCATAATCGTGCTAGAGACGTTGAGGCAGGAGAAGCTCTATGCTAAGCTCAGTAAATATGAGTTTTGTATGGATAAGGTGCCTTTCTTAGGACATATTATCTCAGGAGAAGGTCTGTCAGTGGATCCAGAGAAGGTTGCTGCCATTGAGACTTGGCCTACACCAACATCAGTTGCTGAGGTGAGAAGTTTTCTAGGACTTGCTGGATATTACAGAAGGTTCGTAGAAAATTTCTCAAGGATTGTGGAGCCGATGACGAAGTTGACACGGAAGGATCAGGAATTTGCATGGACAGAAGAATGTCAGAAGGCCTTTGAAGAATTAAAGAGGCGTCTAACCACAGCACCAGTCTTGACTCTTCCTTCAAGGTCAGGCGGTTTTGTCGTTTATAGCGATGCGTCAGGTAGTGGCCTAGGATGTGTTTTGATGCAACATGGCAAAGTTATTGCTTATGCATCGAGACAGTTGAAGGTCCATGAGAAGAACTACCCAACGCATGATCTGGAGTTAGCTGCAGTAATATTTGCACTGAAGATTTGGAGGCATTATCTTTATGGTGAGAAGGTGGAAATCTTCACTGATCACAAAAGTCTGAAGTATGTATATACTCAGAAGGAGATTAACATGAGGCAAAGACGCTGGCTTGAGTTGATGGTGGACTTTGATATAGATCTGCAGTACCACCCAGAAAAGGTGAATGTAGTAGCAGACGCACTCAGTAGGAAGCCTACAGCTTATTTCTTGACGATGCAGCCTGAGCTATTGAAAGATCTACAGGAGCTCCAGATAGAGGTTATTCTACCAAGATAGAGTGGCTTACTGGCTAATCTGGAAGTGAAGTCATCGCTTGTGGAAAGGATTAAAGAAGCTTTGCCTACTGATGCTAGATTTCGAAGACTCAAGGAGAAGACAGAAGCAGGCATGCAGACGGGACTTCGCATACATGAGGATGGGACATTAAGGTGCGGAGATCGCCTATATGTTCCAAATGAAGAATTGAGACAGGAGTTAATGACTGAAGCACATAGCTCCATGTACTCTGTTCATCCAGGAGGAACAAAAATGTACCGAGATCTAAGGCAGTATTATTGGTGGCATGGAATGAAGAGGGAGATTGCAAGATTTGTAGCTAAATGTTTAGTCTGCCAACAAATGAAAGCAGAGCATCAGAGGACTGCAGGAATGATGCAGCCGCTTCCCATACCAGAATGGAAGTGGAAACATATCACCATGAATTTTGTCACAGGATTCCCAAGGAGCCCCAGCGGAAGAGATGCGGTATGGGTTATCGTGGATCGACTCACTAAATTGGCACATTTCTTGTCGTTTAGAGTTGGACAGTCCACAGAGGTACTAGCCGACATGTATATGCGACAAATCGTACGATTACATGGAGTGCCGGTTAGTATTGTATCAGATCGAGACTCGAGATTTATATCTCATTTCTGGCGAAGCATGCAGGAAAGTCTTGGCACCAGACTCAAATTCAGCACTGCCTATCATCCACAGACAGATGGCCAATCAGAACGTACAATCCAGATCTTGGAGGATATGTTGCGATCATGTATGTTAGACTTTGGAGGGTCTTGGGAAGATCATTTGCATTTGGTGGAGTTCTCATACAACAACAGTTATCAGGCAAGCATCAAGATGGCACCTTTCGAGGCATTATACGGTAGGAAGTGCAGATCGCCGATATGCTGGAGTGACGTTGGAGAGCATCAAATATTAGGTCCAGAGTTGGTAATGCAAACAGTGAAGAAGGTAAAACAAATCCAGAATCATCTTCGTGCAGCTCAGGACAGACAAAAGCATTGGGCTGATACACACCGACGTCCCCTGGAGTTCAAGGAAGGAGAACATGTATTCTTGAGGATTTTACCTACTCGAGGTACAATTCGCTTTGGGAGCAGAGGCAAGTTGAGTCCAAGGTACATTGGGCCCTTTGATATTCTGGAGCACATTGGTGAGGTGGCCTATCGTCTTGCATTATCTCCATCTTTAGAGGGAGTGCATGATGTATTCCATGTCTCACAGCTAAGAAGGTACGTGACTGACCCAAGTCACGTAGTTGATCATTCTGAGATCGCAGTAGGCCCAAGCCTGAGATATGAAGAACAACCAGTGGGTATACTCGGCACCAGTGAGAAGACACTGCGAGGGCAAACAATTAAACTGGTTCGTGTGGCTTGGAAACAACACTCACCTGGTGAATCTACCTGGGAGCGGGAGGATATCATGCGCCAGCGATATCCCCATTTATTCGAGGATGCAGGTATATCCTAAGTAAATTTTTTATAAATCCCATAGTTCTGTTCTTTAGTAGCTTAATCTTTAATTGCGAGGACGCAATTTTCTTAAGGGGGGTAGATTGTAATCACCTAAAATTTTTAAAATTTTAGAAATTAATTTTCTGAATTTAATTAGCATTTTTTTGTATTTTTAAAACAAGTAAACTAGGGTAATCTGATTTAAAATGAATTTTTAAAGATATTAAATAATACTAAAATGTGATAAAAATTATATTTTCTAGTGTAAAATTAAAAACTGGACATAGGATAAATTTTTGGGAATTTATTGGACCCCGGATGGATTTTTAAAGCCTTAAAAACTATTGAATTATTTAAATTAATTATTTAAACCCAAACAAACCCGGTTTATTTTAAAATAAAACCGAACCCAGTCCTTAACGGGTCGGGTCGGATCCGAAGTGAACCCGACCCGGACCCGTTAACCCGCCCCAAAACCTAACCCCCAAACCCTTCTTCTTTCCGACGATTCTCCTTCCGGCGGCCGTTTCCGCCGCCGTAGCCGCCGGCGACCTGTCGGTTCCCCTCCGCCAACGCCCGAGCCGTTTCCTCTTCACCTCCCTAAACCCCTGGCGGCTGACCTCCTCCCGTGACCTCTATATAAACCCCCTCAGAGCTCCGACTGCCCCCGATTCCCGATCGCCCCCTCCCTTCTCCCCGTCCTCGCCGGCCAGCACCACTAGCCCCGCCGCCTTCCAGCCAGTGGTCCGTCCCCGCCTCGTCGTCCTCCGCCTACCCCAGCAGCTGCCCCTCTCCGCTTCGCCTGAGCCGCCCGCAGCCGCTAGACCCGAGAACCGACGACTCCGAGACGTGCAGCCCCGGCCAGACGTCTGAGCCGACCCCGGCCGACTCGAGCCTCGCCGACCTTCGCCCAGTCCCGTGCAGCTTCGACGACCCTCTGCCCTAGCCCGGACACGGCTGACCCGGACACAACAGCATTCCAGAACCCGGACACGGCTTGGACACAGTGTCCAGGACACAGAAACTTTAATTGGACACGCATAAATCGGACTTTTTGAGCCATGTTCAGGTACTCATAACTTTCTCCTCGCTGCCCCATTTTCAATTCTGTTTGTTGCATCGCGTAGCTTACATGACCCCCTCGGTGCCCGTGTAAATCGCTCGGTGCATCGCGTCCTGTGGTGATCGCGAACCGCGATCCAAAAACAGGAAAACCAACGCCCTGTTTTACCCCGGAACTGAGTACGCTCCGCCAAACGGGACGACTTGGTCACGTACGGTCTTCACCGATACGTGCGCGTCGTAGATACGGACGTGCGAGATTTCGCAGAAGCTGATTCGGATGTGCGTGCACACCAGAATCAGTGCGTATCCGCGGACAACGTCCCGTATCCGACTTTTCTGTTTGTCACTGTAACTTAGTGAACACACGTCGGATCGAGACAAAACTTGCACCATCAGACTCATAGCAATACGCTGGTCCTGTGAGCCAAGTTTGGTTCGATTCTGAGAACGTTGAAAAATTACGTATCGTGGGCCCCACAGGCTCCATTTGACGGGCGATTTTGAGAACGGCTCATCGAAATCCAATTCTGGAAGTTCCGTTGGGTTCGTATTAACGTTCCTGACTTGTTGACACTAAGTTGGATGAATTTGGAGACCTTTGACCCTGACCCGGTTTTCGGTGCTAAGCGGCCCACATATGGACCCCGCTTTGGCCCGGAAATGTCGTTTTTGCCCTTGTGTCCAAACTGGACTTAAGGACAGGCGTTTCTAGCTATTTCATATATTTTGAGACTGTTGGTAATGTTCATTTCAGCTTTTGGGGGAGTATTTACTGAACCCACGGATACAGGGACTGCTACTGGTATTCCAACCCCAGGCAAGTGTACCTTGCCAAATTATGTAGTTTTGATATTTATTTTCTTGCTTATTTACATGGTTGATTATGTTTAAACCTAGGACCGTATGACCTACTTAGCGTCCGATTAATAGTCGGGTGCCAACCCCGTACGTGGAGTTGTGTACGTCATTTAGAGATGGACATTCGAGACCCTTTACATTCTAGTACTTATTTTATCAAGTACATTATAACCTAGGACACTTGACACCATACATATGACAGAATCTTCCTGAGATATTCATGGTGATTCTATGTAGGATACAGGATGGACATAGACATTATATTCTTAGATTATGACTGGTTGCATTAGCTATGATCTCACGTGACATGGACATGAGACGTTATGGACATGAGACGTGTGGTTACATTGGGTGGGGAGAGACACACAGGCTACAGGCTGTTCTATATATATCTACTACTATTGTGAGGTTGTAGACTCTCGAGCAGAGCTAGACCCATTACTTGTTATTACTGCTACCGGCTCCCTGACACAGAGCTTGTAGCGGTTTCAGCCTGAGTACTAGTGATGCTCTCAGTTATATTTTCACATAGATGGTTATGTAGTTACCCTACTTATTTTATTTTACTGCATTTATTTGGCTTGTATTATCTGTACCTTGCTATGTCTCCTGAGGACCTGGATCCGGATGATGTCCCCAGGTTTAGCAGAAGAGCATTATCCCGAGGTTTACGGGACATGAGCTGAAGCTGTACCAGAAGCTGTTGCTGAAGCTGAACCAAACTTAGAAGCAGAGGTGATGGCTGAAGACTTTTCTTGAGTTTATGTTATTTGTACTCATCAGATACTTTATTTTGGACTCCTTTGTTCTGGTCTGATGAACCAGTATTTTAGACTTATATCGGGTTGTTCCCCGACATACTTTGCTGAGACTGGACATTGATGTACTTTCTTTATTTGCTGTTGTTCTTATTATTTGTGTGTGGATGAGATTAGTTTTGACTTGTTGTTGTAGACTTATATTACAGCTTAAGTATGCCCCGATGGATCCATTAAATTGGGTTGTCCATCGGTGCGTGCTGCTGGCCATTGCCACGTGTCTAGTCCCTTGGTATTTTGGGACTGGGGCATGACAGTGCCTCTGGTGTAGACATTGCTTCTTTGAATGTTTGAGGCTCATTTTCTAACATAAAAGTTAAAAATTTAGGTCCAAAGGACTTTGATGTTCTAGACCTCTTACTGCGTCTAGGCTCATCTTCCTTATCTACAAATTCATTATCTGTATTCTTTTGCCCATTATCATCATGGTTTCTTTTTAGTATTTCTCTTTGATGTACCTTTTTACAAGGAAAGATATTTTCAAAGAAGGAGGCATTCATAGATTCAATAAATGTTTTATTATGTATCTCCGAAATGTCTGACTTATGTACGAAAAACTGATAAGTAGAACTATTTTCTGCATATCCTATAAATATGCCATCGAAGGTATTAGGACCTATCTTGACCTTTTTGGGCAACATAATTGCCACTTTTGTAAGGCATTCCCACACTTTGAGGTATTTATAGGAATATTTTCTTCCTTTCCATAATTCATATGGAGTCATATCTTTTTTCTTATGGGGTACCTTATTTAAAAGGTAGTTGGCTGTAAGTACAGCTTCTTCCCACAAGTTATCCGGTAGACCTGAACTTAACAATAAAGAATTCATCATTTATGTTCGCCATTAAGTTCGAAAGTTCCAAGATAGCTTGATTTAATTAACAAACGATAAGAAAGTACAGAGAAGTCCTAGGAGATAATCTAAGTACAAATTTATTTTCTTTGGGGGTGATGATGGAGGGTTAGTAGTGTAGCAACTCTCTTTACTCCGTGGATGATCCGATGTAGGAGGAGGAAGATCTTCTCTTTTGCTTGACTGTAGGTTCGCAGATAGCTAGTCTCTTGTATGGGTGTGATACCCTACTATTTATAGCCGCCATATTGACTTATTATGGGTATCGCATATGCTCTTGCTTGGTGGCCGCATAAGGCTCCTCCAGCACAATACGGTTGTAACGGTAGCCGCATAATGCGGGCAAGCTGCCATGTGAGCTTGGTTAAGGTATGTTGTTGATGAGATCTCGGGATTATTTTATCTTGTTGGGTGCGTGACTTGGTCAGCTGAGCACATAATCCGTACCAAGTTTACGAGGATCTCTTTGGTTGTAACAGAAAGATCTCGTAAGTCAGGGGCCGCATAGCCATCTTGGCTGGATAGTCGTTATGGCCGCATATGGTCGAGGTCACATATGGGAACTGTGTGGGATCGAGGCCGCATATTGACGAGGCCGTAGGGTAACGAGGCCGTAGAATATTGGACACGTGGCTCTGCAGCAGCGGCAGCCAGCGCCGCGCCGCCGTCCCCGAGCCGCCTCGCCTCCGCCTCGTCGCCGCGCGCCGCGCCGCGCTGCCCCCGGCCGGCCTCCCCCGCCCTGAGCCGCCGCAGAGCCACCAGAATCCGGCGAGGAAAAAAAAACCTAACCCTAATTGCTGCTTCCTGTGTCGGACACGGACACAGGACACAGTGTCTGTGTCGAGTCGGACACGGCGAAACCCCGATTTTTCAGCGGGGTTCAGGTACGCGTAACTTCTTGCTCGTAGCTCTGTTTCCAATTCCGCAAATTGCGTTACGAAGCCTGTATGACCCTCTCGGTGCCCGGACAAACCGTTCGGGGCATCGCATCCTGTGGGGATCGCACACCGCGATCCAAAAACAGGAAAAACCAGACCCTGTTTCACCCCGGAACTGAGTATGCCCCGCCAAACGGGACGACTTGGTCGCGTGCGGTCTTTACAGATACATGCGCATCGTCGATACGGACGTGTGGGATTTCATAGAAGCTGATTCGGGTGTGCGTGCACACCGGAATCAGCGCGTATCCGCGGATATCGTCCCGTATCTGACTTTTCTGCATTTCGATCTAACTTTGTGTACACACGTCGGATCGAGACAAAACTTGCACCATCGGACTCGTAGCGATACGCTGGTCCTGTGGGTCAAGTTTGGTTCGATTCTGAGAACGTTGACGAAATCATGTGTCGTGGGCCCCACAAGTCCCGCTCGACGGGCGATTTTGTGATCGGCTCATCGGAATCTAATTCTGGAAGTTCCGTTGGGTTCGTATCAGCGTTTCTGACCTGTTGACACTGAGTTTGGTGAATTTGGAGACCGTTGACCCTGACGCGTTTTTCGGTGCAAAGTGGGCCCACCGGTGGACCCCGTTTTGGCCTGAAACTGTCGTTTTTGCCCTTGTCTCCAAATTAGACCCAAGGATAGGCGTTTCTAGCTGATTGATATTTTCTGGATCTGATGGTGATGTTTGTTTCAGCAACCGGAGTACCGCCTGCAAATCCAACTAAAGTCAGAGCTGCAATCAGAGCCGGAACCACAGGCAAGTGTACCTCGCCAAAACTTGCAGTCTTTGCTAAATATTCCTTGGCTTAGTTATATATCAGAGGGCAAGTATACCTTGCCAACTCTACAGTCTTATTGCATATTTCTTTGTTTTAATTATAACTTGTTTTAACTGCTTAACCTAGGAACGTGTGACGTACCTAGTGTCCGATCATAGTCGGGTGCCAACACCGTACGCGGTGTTGGGTACGTCATTTAGATATGGATATTCGATACCCTTACTCTTGGTACTTGTCCTATCAAGTACAACAAAACCCAGGACACTGGACACTATTCATGAGACAGAATCCTCTTGAGATATTCACGATGATTCTGTATAGGATACAGGTTATGACATGGACAGTTTATTCCTAGACATTATATGACCGCTGCATTAGTTATGATCTTGCGTGTCATGGACATGAGACATGTGATTACATTGGGTGGGGAGAGACACACAGGCTACAGGCTGTTTTCATATATATATACTATTAGTGTGAGGTCGTAGACTCTCCAGCAGAGCTAGACCCTTTACGTGTTATTACTGCTACCGGCTCCCCGACACAGAGCTTGTAGCGGTCTCAGCCTGAGTTCTAGTGATGCTCTCAACTTGCATTTATCACTTAGCTGGTTACATAGTTCACCCTGCTGTCTCCTTTATTTCTGCACTGCTTATGTTTTGGCTTGTATTATCTGTACCTTGCTATGTCCCCTGAGGACCTGGAATGGATGATGTCCCCAGGTATAGCTGAAGAGATCCATCCAGAGATACCCCATACCGGAGCACTTCCAGGAGCTGTACCAGGACCTGAAGACGAGCTCGCACCAGAGGACTTCTCCTGAGCATTGGCCGTATGTAGTCAGTTATTTCTATTTCCAGTTGATTATTTCCTGTCTATTTGCAATTGTTGTACCAGACATATTCTCGGATTGTTTCCCGAGATATTTATTGAGATCAGCTTATTTTATTTGCATTACCCTGTCTTTATCTGTGATTATCTGTTGTGGATGAGATTAGATTAGTCTGTGACCTGTAACATTTGCTCTCTTTCCTGTTAGACTACAGCTTAAGCATGCCCTGATGGATCCATTAAATTGGGTTGTCCATCGGTGCGTGCTGCTGGCCATTGCCACGCTTCTCTAGTCCCTCGTCATTTTGGGACCGGGGCGTGACATGATTTTTGTGGTGGCCCATGCAGGTCTACGACTAATTTGTTCGATTTTAACTCAAGGACCGAACAGGCCTGCAATAAAGCTAGGATAAGTTTTAGGATCTCATCCACTTGCTTGAATCGTTTTGATATCTGTATCGTATTCGAATTAATTTTGAATTGCATCTTGCCTTGATTCCTGGGCGCCTCTTATCGTTTATTTTGGATACAGGGAAATGAACCCACAAGCCAGCAGAGAGGCTCATGAAGAAACACCACAACCCGTTGTGGTTACCCAAGAAGACGATGTGATACCAGTCGGTGAAGGCCAATCATCACCAGGCAGTCAAGCAAGTCAGCCTGCCTCAATAATCCATCAAGATGACGTACCACCCTCGACGCAGCCTACTCCACTGATGCCTTCCTTCCCACTGGGACCACCTATGGACGAACAGCAGATGTTCTGCATGTTCTACATAATGATGCAAGCCTATCAAAGGGTGCAACAAGAAGCTCAACAAAATCAATCGGAGAACTCCATCGATAGAACTAGCTCGGAGTCACGGAGGCCAAACAGTTCAAATGCAACCGCCTTCGACGAGGACGTCCTTACTGCAGCAAGACCGGTGGAGTGCACCACAAGGGTCGAGTCCAGCTAAAAGCGGCAGTATGCGTCAGCACCGGACCAATCACAACAAGAAAGAGCTGCAAAGCGACCACAGATACATCCACTACCAAGAACAGCATCAGGAACCTTATTCCTTCCTACTTGTCACTACTGTGGCAAGGTAGGCCACATCGCTAAAGAATGCCGACGCAGACTGGGACAATGTCTATCTTGTGGATCCAAGAAGCATTCGGTAAGGGATTGCCCAGAACGTCGAGAGAAACCAGTGGTGATTCACCAACCAGCCACATCAACACCAGCCGGAACACCACAGGAAGGAACTCCAAAGAAGCCTCAGCTGCACCAGCCACCCGAAGCATCTCCGAAAGTACTACCCACTTGTCTACATTGTCACAAACAAGGCCACATTGAGAGCGGGTGCAGACGTAAGTTGGGATTATGCCTGATTTGCGGAACCAATGAACACTTGGCCAAGGATTGTCCCCAGCATCGGGAGAAAGCATTGACAGATCTTTAACCCGCCTCATCAGCCCCAGCTGGGGTACCACAGGCAGAAATTGCAAGGAAGTCTCACATACACCAGCCACCAGAAGCATCTCCACCGGCAATACATGTCTGTCCATATTGTCACCGGCGAGGCCACACTGAGGACGAGTGCAGACGAAAGAAGAGATTATGCATAGCTTGCGGATCCAGTCAGCATTCATTCAAAGAATGCCCTGAGCGTCGAGACAGAATACCAACAGGTAACCAGCAAGTGTTACCAGCACCACGGTCAGCCTCTCCAGCATTGCAAGCTTCACCAATACCGAGGCCACCCTTGGTAACCCAGGCAACCCTCTTCCAGCAGGCTCAACAACAGCAGAGGAATCAACTGCAAGGACACGGACAAGCTCCAGCGACGACAGTGGAGAACGCGCCGACTCGTGGAATAGCCAATGCGCGTAAGTGATTTGTAGTTATCCGTTTCTAGACTTGTTGTAGTTCGTGCCCGTTGGTTCGTGACCTCAGCCCCAACCTAGTAATTTGCAACTTGTTAATAACAACCTGGTTTTTCATAAAAGTTATAATTTTAACTAGATTTTTCTGGAAAGTGTAAACTTTCAATTTTTAGGGAAACGGTACTTCCCTAAGTATCTTGTGATGTATTTTCAAACAATGTTGCGACCGCGTCATCTCTGTTGACCGGTTATTCTTTGATTGTGAGGACGCAATCCTCTTAAGGGGGGTAGATTGTAAACCCCCTGATTTTTCAAAATTTTCAAACTTGGAATTTTCACAATTTTCTGGAATTTTCTGAGAATTTTTTATAATTTAAAAACAGAGTGTTAATTATTAAATGATTTTTAATTGATATTAAACAGTATTAAAATATTATGAAAATAATATTTTTGGATGTAAAATGAAAAACTGGACTTAGGGCAATTTTTCTGGAATTTATCGGACCCCGGACCTATTTTTAAAACACCTAAAACTATTTATTTAATTATTTATTTATTTATTTAATTATTAATTGTTTTTATTATTATTATTATTATTATTTCAAAATAAATCCAGCCCGGCCCAACTTCACCCCGGCCCAGCCCAACTACGGTCCAGCCCACCCCGGCCTAGCGGGTCGGGCGGGTTGGCCAGACCCGAACCCGACCCGACCTACCCCTCTCCCCCACGACGCGACCCGTTCCTCCGCGTCCGGCGCCGCTCTGCCCGGGCAGCCAGCGCCACGTCGGCCACGTCTCCGCCCTCAGCGCCTGACCCCGCCTTCGGCGCCGCCCATCTCGGCCCCCAACCGCCCGGCCAGCCTATAAAACCCCTCGGCTCCTCCTCCCCTCCGCTCGACAGCCACCCCAGCGCCTCGCCACCGGCTCCCCTCCGCCCTGAGCGTCGACCACAGCCCGGCCGATGCCGCCCAGCCCCGCCCAGGCTCTCCTCCTCCGCGCCTCGCCGCTCTCCTCCTCCCCTCCCCCTTCGTCTCGACGACGAGCGGCCGCAGTCGACTGCAGCAGCGGCAGCCAGCGCCGCGCCGCCGTCCCCGAGCCGCCTCGCCTCCGCCTCGTCGCCGCGCGCCGCGCCGCGCTGCCCCCGGCCGGCCTCCCCCGCCCTGAGCCGCCGCAGAGCCACCAGAGTCCGACGAGGAAAAAAAACCCTAACCCTAATTGCTGCTTCCTGTGTCGGACACGGACACAGGACACAGTGTCCGTGTCGAGTCGGACACGGCGAAACCCCGATTTTTCAGCGGGGTTCAGGTACGCGTAACTTCTTGCTCGTAGCTCTGTTTCCAATTCCACAAATTGCGTTAAGAAGCCTGTATGACCCTCTCGGTGTCCGGACAAACCGTTCGGGGCATCGCGTCCTGTGGGGAACGCACACCGCGATCCAAAAATAGGAAAAACTAGACCCTGTTTTACCCCAGAACTGAGTACGCCCCGCCAAACGGGACGACTTGGTCGCGCACGGTCTTCACAGATACATGTGCATCGTCGATACGGACGTGTGGGATTTCGCAGAAGCTGATTCGGGTGTGCGTGCACACCGGAATCAACGCGTATCCGCGGACATCGCCCCGTATCTGACTTTTCTGTATTTTGACCTAACTTTGTGTACACACGTCGGATCGAGACGAAACTTGCACCATCGGACTCATAGCGATACGCTGGTCCTGTGGGTCAAGTTTGGTTCAATTCTGAGAACGTTGACGAAATCGCGTGTCGTGGGCCCCACAAGTCCCGCTCGACGGGCGATTTTGTGATCGGCTCATCGGAATCCAATTCTGGAAGTTCCGTTGGGTTCGTATCAGCGTTTCTGACCTATTGACACCGAGTTTGGTGAATTTGGAGACCGTTGACCCTGACGCATTTTTCGGTGCAAAGCGGGCCCATCGGTGGACCCCGTTTTGGCCCGAAACTGTCGTTTTTGCCCTTGTCTCCAAATTGGACCCAAGGACAGGCGTTTCTAGCTGATTGATATTTTCTAAATCTGATGGTGATGTTTGTTTCAGCAACCGGAGTACCGTCTGCAAATCCAACTAAAGTCAGAGCTGCAATCAGAGCCGGAACCACAGGCAAGTGTACCTCGCCAAAACTTGCAGTCTTTGCTAAATATTCCTTGGCTTAGTTATATATCAGAGGGCAAGTATACCTTGCCAAATCTACAATCTTGTTGCATATTTCCTTGTTTTAATTATAACTTGTTTTAACTGCTTAACCTAGGAACGTGTGACGTACCTAGTGTCCGATCATAGTCGGATGCCAACACCGTACGCGGTGTTGGGTACGTCATTTAGATATGGATATTCGATACCCTTACTCTTGGTACTTGTCCTATCAAGTACAACAAAACCCAGGACACTGGACACTATTCATGAGACAGAATCCTCTTGAGATATTCACGATGATTCTGTATAGGATACAGGTTATGACATGGACAGTTTATTCCTAGACATTATATGATCGCTGCATTAGTTATGATCTTGCGTGTCATGGACATGAGACATGTGATTACATTGGGTGGGGAGAGACATACAGGCTACAGGCTGTTTTCATATATATATATACTATTAGTGTGAGGTCGTAGACTCTCCAGCAGAGCTAGACCCTTTACGTGTTATTACTACTACCGGCTCCCCGACACAGAGCTTGTAGCGGTCTCAGCCTGAGTTCTAGTGATGCTCTCAACTTGCATTTATCACTTAGCTGGTTACATAGTTCACCCTGCTGTCTCCTTTATTTCTGCACTGCTTATGTTTTGGCTTGTATTATCTGTACCTTGCTATGTCCCCTGAGGACCTGGAATGGATGATGTCCCTAGGTATAGCTGAAGAGATCCATCCAGAGATACCCCGTACCGGAGCACTTCCAGGAGCTGTACCAGGACCTGAAGACGAGCTCGCACCAGAGGACTTCTCCTGAGCATTGGCCGTATGTAGTCAGTTATTTCTATTTCCAGTTAATTATTTCCTGTCTATTTGCAATTGTTGTACCAGACATATTCTCGGATTGTTTCCCAAGATATTTATTGAGATCAGCTTATTTTATTTGCATTACCCTGTCTTTATCTGTGATTATCTGTTGTGGATGAGATTAGATTAGTCTGTGACCTGTAACATTTGCTCTCTTTTCTGTTAGACTACAGCTTAAGCATGCCCTGATGGATCCATTAAATTGGGTTGTCCATCGGTGCGTGCTGCTGGCCATTGCCACGCTTCTCTAGTCCCTCGTCATTTTGGGACCGGGGCGTGACAGCATGTTGTTGCCTATATATATAGGGGTCAGAGGAGAGAAAAAATCATTCTTTCACATTTTCTTATTTTTTTTCTCTTCTTCTTATTGCTGCTGCCATAGCCCCCAAAGTTGCTTTGTCCATCGCTGCCGCCCTCACTAAGGCTAAGGGGAAGGCCAAGAGAAAGGGGAAGGCCAAGAGAAAGGGGAAGAACC
Organism: Iris macrosiphon; assembly: GCA_036927795.1. NCBI lineage: Eukaryota > Viridiplantae > Streptophyta > Magnoliopsida > Asparagales > Iridaceae > Iris > Iris macrosiphon. Next base: position 106,181,018 of record JAYESA010000016.1, on the reverse strand, counting down.
GTGCTGCTGTGGCGGACCCTCCGTCGTTCTCTACCGACGTTCAGCTGTCGATCAAGGGTAGGTCTTGAACGAGGAAGATGAACTGATTCTTTAAACCACAGAGACACATGTGCACAGTTGGACGCATGGATTTGTCTATGCGCCAACTTCTCACTATCGCATGGGTAGCTGCATAGGCGACCCTGCCGCATGTGAAGTTATGTCGCATAGTGACTTGTGTCATAGATATTACATATGCATAGCTATCATTATGACTTGCTGCATTAGTTAGAGGTCATGATCTTGCGTGTTATGGATATGAGACATCGTGGACATGAGACGTGTGATTATATTGGGTAGGAAGAGACACACAGGCTACATGCTAATTATATATATATATATATATATATATATATATATATATATATATATATATATATATATATATATATATATATATATATATATATTTATTTATTTATTATTACGGTACCGTAGCCACTACAGAGCTAGGCCCACTACATGATATCACTGCTACAGGCTTGTCACGCCCCAGTCCTAAAGTACTAAGGGACTAGACACGTAGCAATGGCCAACAGCACACACCGATGGGCAAACCCAATTTAATGGACCCATCAAGGTGTACTTGAGCTGTAAAACAACAGTAAGGGGCTATGGTACTAATCTCATCCACAAAAATAAATATAATCAATAAATGTCAGAATAATCAAGATCAAATATATCCAACAAATCTCAAATAAAAGTCTCGGGGAACAACCCGATGAATGAGTTTGATATAATAGTTCAATAAACAGGAAATAACAGAAATAGCTGAGTATAGATAAGCAGATACTCAGGAGAAATCCTCGGCGATCACCTCATCCTCTGGTAATAGTAATACTCCAACTTCTGCTCCTGTCCCGTACACCTCGGGGTAGATCTCCTCTGCTAAACCTGGGGACATAATCCGGATTCCAGGTCCCCAGGGGACATAGCAAGGTACAAGAATAACTCAAGCCAAATAAATGCAGTGCAGTATATGAATAAATCAATAAGGTAACTATATAACCAGCTAAGTGATATGCAATATGAGTGCATCACTAGAACTCAGGTTGAGACTACTACAAGCTCTGTGTCGGGGAGCCAGTAGCAGTGATATCATGTCGGAGCCTAGCTCGGAGAGGCTACGACACCGCAATAATATAATCAACCTATAGCCTATGTGTCTCTCTCTACCCAATGTAATCACACATCTCATATCCACGACGTCTCATATCCATGTCACGCAAGATCATATCTAATGCAGCAAGTCATAATGATAGCTAAGCATATGCAATATCTATGTCACGAATCCTGTAACCCATACAGAATCACCACGAATATCTCAGGAAGATTTGTCTCATAAATAGTATCAGGTGTCCTGTGGTATGACGTACTTGATAATGCAAGCACAAAATATATAGGGTCTCGATATCCATCTCTAGGTGACGTTACACAACTCCGCGTACAGTGTTGACACCCGAATATTATTCGGACATTAAGTAATGTCACACGGTCCTAGGTTGAACATATATATAAATAATCAAGGGAATAATAGAAAACAAGTGCTACAAGTATGGCAAGATATACTTGCCTGGGATTTGGTTTCCAACTATTGCTCCAGTATCCGCAGGATCTGCAGGTACTCCTCCGGTTGCTGAAATAAACGTTACCATCATGTTCAAAAGATATCAAATAGCTAGAATTGCTTATCCATAAGTCCAATTTGGACACAGGAACAAAAGTGACAGTTTCTGGTCAAAGCAGGGTCCACATGTGGCACACTTCGCACCAAAAAATGTGTCAGAGACAATATTCTCCAAATTTGTCAAACTTAGTGTTTACAAGTCCAGAACGATGATACGAATCCAACAGAATATCCAGAACTGGATTCCGATGAGCCGATCACAAAATCGCCCGTCAAGTAGAGCAGTAGGGCCCACGATACTAAATTTTGTCAACGTTCTCAAAATTGAACCAAACTTGGGTCACAGGACCAGCGTATTGCTACGAGTCCAATGGCACAAGTTTTATTTCAAAATGATAAGCGTACACGAAGTTACAACAATTTTCAGAACAAGACCGATATGGGATGTTGTCGACGGATACGCGTTGATTCCGGCGTGCACGCACATCCAAATCAACTTTTGCAAAATTCCACGCGTCCGTATTACCGGTGCACACCTTTCAGTAAAGTTCGCACACGACCAAGTCACCTCATTTAGCGGGGCGCATCCAGTTCTGAGAAAATTAGGGTTTTATAAAGACCACATTTTTGGTCATTTTTACCCTCGTATTGTATCAGACAGGGATTTGCACTTTACATCGCACTTTTGGAAGAGCATACAAGAGAGTCTTAGAATTCGTCTGAAGTTCAGTACATATTATCACCTGCAGACAGATGGGCAATCAGAGCGTACTATTCAGACCTTAGAGGATATGTTGAGGACCTGTATGTTAGACTTTGGAGGATCATGGGAGGACCACCTACATCTTATGGAGTTTTCTTACAATAATAGCTATCAAGCGAGCATTCAGATGGCTCCGTTTGAAGCATTATATAGAAGAAAATGTAGGTCTCTTGTGTGTTGGAGTGACGTAGAAGAACGTTAGATTCTGGGACCAGAGTTAGTAGTCAACACCGTTGAGACAGTTAAGAAGATACAAGGACACTTGCGAGCAACGCAAGATAGGCAGAAATAATGGACAGACCTTCATCGTCGTCCCTTGGAGTTTAAAGAGGGCGATCATGTCTTCTTAAGGATATCACCTACCAGAGGCACCATTCGATTCGGAGGGCGCGACAAGTTGAGTCCAAGATATATTGGACCATTTGACGTGCTAGAAAAAGTGGGAGAAGTGGCATATCGACTTGCGCTACCACCTTCACTTGAGGGAGTATATGACGTATTCTATGTGTCATAGCTCAGGTGATATGTGACAGACAACAATCATGTTCTCGAACATTCGGAGATCACCATTGGGCCAAGCTTGTCATATCAAGAGCAACCCATGGGAATCCTCGATCGTCGAAAGAAAGTATTGAGGAACCAGTCTATTCCCTTAATCCACGTGGCATGGAAGCATGGCACGCCAGGAGAATCTACTTGGGAGCACGAGAACGACATGCGCCAACGTTTTCTGAACCTATTCGCAGACCAAGGTATAAATTTACTTTGTTAATTTATATCTCCTACCATTCTTGACTTTCTACCATGGCTTAGTTTTAATTTCGAGGACTAAATTTTTATAAGTTGGGTAGAATGTAAAACCCCTAATTCTGAAAACCATATTAAATTAATTATTTATAATAGTTATGAGCTAAATATAGGAAATTGATTTTTATTTTGAGGTGTTTGAGCATTTAGAGGATTTATGGAGCCATTATAAATTTTTCCTAATTTATTCCATGTAGGAGACCATTTGGATAGTTGCTAGCTTAATAGTATGCACCAATATAATTTTTAGAATTTTCTATGTATATATATGTATATATATAAATATATAGAAAAGAAATTTCTATTGGATCTTAACCCAAAACCCAAACCCTCTATCCTAAATCCACTACCCGTTTAGCCCCTACCCGGACCCGTTAGGAGAGCAAAATATCAACAACAGCAGTAGCAAAAACTAACTTTTTTTTCCCTTCTCCGTGCGTGTGAGCCGACTCATTCCACCGCCTCTTATATCTATTTTATTACTAAACTCTCCTAAACCGAAAACAAAAACAAATAAAGAAAGAAACAACAACAGCAGTGGTTTTTGAAACCACTAAATTACCCCACCGCCTCTTTATCTATATATATATATATATATATTACAAACTCTCCCAAACCCTAATTCTACTTCTTCCACCAAATTTAACACCGTATTGGATGCTTGTACTATACAGAATTCTTGCCTGGCAAATATACCTTGCCATCGTACTATTATTTACATTCCACATGATGCATGCATAATTTATTTCTGCTTATTTAGTTCAATTATTGTTATATAAATTGTGCGTCCAAGGAAACTTGGGTGCAACGACGATGTCATCGTATCAGGTTTTATTTATATATATATTTTTGGACCTACTTTATGAGACCACCCCATTATTATGCAGCATCATTAGGTTCATTGGCCATGACACAGTTGTTACACGAGTTGTGAGTCTCATATAGATCATGAACTGTATGACAGGTCTGGCCTCCTGTACGCATGGATCGTGTATTAGGAATGACTGCTGATAGAAACTTTATATGCTAGTAGACCTGGCAGTTATTTAGAGGTTTTATCATGCCATGGATGTGGCATGCTTAAAGCATGGGATAGGGAGAACAACAAGTAAGACATTTGGACTCCTTTGCACTTTTCTTTTATGTAATTCGTGCGCTCCATCAGAGATACGCGGTCGTGATGATCCCTATACTACTTGGCGGCCTCTGCCGTTCAAAAGACAACATGCTTTGTAGGCCCCTGATTCTCCGAGAGAATCATGCCAATCCCACTATATGGCCAGATAGCCCACTTGGTGGAAAGTTGTTCTCAAACTGCATTCACTTAGACGGTTAGGCGACCCATTGGATGTTTACTTTTCAGTACTTTATTGGCATCTTATTATGCATCTTGTTATGTCCCTCAGAGGACCTGGTCCCTTTTCAGATATGGACGAGCAGGAGTACGGTCCTAGACCTGACGCTACTTACCAGACTGGGGAGGTCTTATCTTCGGAGTATCTATGATTTATTATCGCTGTTTAGAGATCATTGTTGATACTTTAGTATAGTCGTTTTATAGTGGATTTGTTTCCATCCGACTATCAGACTAGATACTCATCTTTGATACTCAGATATTATTCAGCTCTTTATTCCTACTGATTATTTATGCTGTGGATGAGATATAGATTGTGTGTGACTTGTTGTGACCGTATATTACCATTGGTGGATTGAATATTCATGAACAACGTACGTGTATATATGGTTTCCATATATTAGAGTTCATATACATATGGCTGGGTATGTTACGTAGTCCTAGTCCTACGTATTTTGGGACTGGGCGTGACATATTTTTGGTGGTGGCCCATGCAGGTCAAGAATATATTGTCTCGGTTACATAACTGTACCAAACAAGCCTGCGTATAGGAATAGAGTATAAGGATCTCATCCACGCTTGACTAAAACCTTATTCTTCCGTTCAACCATCCTATGTTTGGATAAACAAAATTTTACGCCAAAAATTCTTTACCCTGTGACCAGACCCTTTACCCTTATTGGCGTAAAAAGCCAAATGACTGTTGTTGGCGTAAAGTCCAATTGACTGTCTTGTTGGCGTAAAAGCCAAATAATAAGCCACGTAGGTAACTGCCCCTGCGTAAACTTGACGATTCATAGATAACCAGCGTAAAGTAGCCTGATTAGACGTAAACTGCAAGGATGGTGATGTGAGCGTATTTGTCACAGTCTTAGCTTTCCCAATCAAGAACAAAATCTCGTACATTAAATGCAGAGATATGCCTCGAGCTCTATACAAGAAACAGTTTTTGACGTGGCGTCTGATTTTGTCTTATCTTGAGCGTAAAAACTCATTCTGTCGATTTTGTCTTATCCTTGAGCGTAAAAACTCGTTTCTATCAATGAAGAATAGACAGCATATTCAGAAGACTCAATTTTTCTTCCTTTGAGTGGTGTATCAAATATGCCACTAAATGACAACCTGGGTCTCTGTGCAAATTCATCATCACAGCCGTCCTCTCGATCATCGTGCAGTACTTTTGTCAGATGTCAGGTTCACTGAATTGTCTGACAAATTTATCCGAGGAATACGAAGGAGTCCCTTGTACAACTTTATGCTCCATTAAAAATAACGTATGTTAGACTTTACGCAGGCAGACTTTTTTGCAAACTTTACGCACACAGATTTTACGCGCAGACTTTTTACGCAAACCTTAAACATGAAGTATAGCCATCTTTTATGCGCAGACTTTTTATGCAAACTTTACGCAGACCTTTTATGCAAACTTTACGCAGACTGATTTTTATGTAGACTTTACGCAGGCAGACTTTTTCATAAATTTTACGCACACAGATTTTACGCGCAGACTTTTTACGCAAATCTTACACAGGAAGTATATCAATCTTTTACGCGCAGACTTTCTACGCAGACTTTATGCAGGAATTATAGCAACCTTTTACGCGGATAGCTCTGAAGCCATGTTTTACGCAGACATTTTTGAATCTCTACTTTACGCCAAATTATTTTATCTCTGCTTTACGCAGACAGTTTCGAATCCCTACTTTACGCCAGACAGCTTGAACCTCTACTTTATGCGGACTACCTTGAATCTCTATTTTACGCGAACAGTTCTGAAGCTCTACTTTACATGGACTGCCTTGAATCTCTACTTTACGCGGACAGCTTAGTAACCTGTTTTATGCAAACAACCTTGAAGCCCTGTTTTACGCAGGGAGGGACTTCATGTATGTTGGAAGGATTTTGACTGTAATTATGCGGACAATTTCCTAGCATATTTTATGCTTCTATATTTTATTTAATGCTTACATCCTGTTTGATTCCTGTACTTCTTCTAATCGTCGCGTACATCACCTGTAGAGAGATGGATATGCAGAATAGATATACTGTCACCGATGGCGACACAACTTCTGGAGTCAATGGTCAGACTCAAGGAGGAACCTCAATAATTCCTAGACTTTTGGGACCAGATAGACAGATTCACAATCCAGTTCCATCTGATCTTTCCGTTCTACCTAATGGGAACCTTCCAATCTCATCGACACTGTAGGATGGCCAGGCACAACTGTTCTAATTCTTCCAAATGATGATACAGGAACAGAGACAGCAGGCAGCCGAACAGAGACAAGAGTTCCTAGCAGCACTTGAAAGGATGGCTGCAAAGACTACTGTACCAGATCAAATACTAGCTCCAGTTCCTCGAGCTAGAGTTGGTTTAGTAAAGGATTTTATATATATGGGTCCAAAGCTGTACAAAGGCATTAAGAGTCCAGAGGAAACTACCAACTGGATCACTCACACTCGAAAGTTATTAGAAGCATCGCAGCTACCTACAGATCTGTGGATGATAGGTGTAAGGACGCTTCTAGATGGTAATGCTCATCACTGGTGGGAATTCATGGAGAGCCAGCTGGGTACATACCAGATATGGGAGCAGTTCCTAGAGTGCTTTGAAAGAAAGTACTTTTCGGATACCGTCAAAGATGCATTGACGATCAGTTTCTCCACCTGGAGCAAGGGAACAAAACAGTGGACAAGTATGATGTCGAGTTTAGTCGCCTTAGTAAATATGGCGTTGCCCTGATACCAGATGACTTGGCCAAGGCTAAGAGGTTTCATCGCGGACTGACTCAGGAGCTCCAAAATTACATAAGCTTACAGTCCCAAATCTCTTATGCCGAGTTACTGACAGAAGCCAGATTGCAAGAAACTATCAGCAGAGGAAAAGGAGGTCAGCTGAGGACGCAACAAGGACCCACAAGGATACAACAAGGACCAGCAAGAACACAATAAGGAGGGCCTATCAGACATCCTTTAGCTCAGCAACAGTAATACCAGCACAGAGCAGGACCGTACCAGACCCCAGAGAAGCCCCACTGCCATTATTGTGGGAAACACGAACATATTATGAGGGGCTGTCGAACTCGCTTAGGACAATGTATGAGATGTGGTTTCGGACAGCATATGATAAAATACTGTCCTATGCAACAAGTATTGACACTTCTACCGCCAGCACAGAGGCTAGCGCTTCCAGCACCGAAGCCAACTCAGCAAATGATGAGACCAGGAGTACCTCGACCTCCATTAGCAGGAAGATTTCAGCGAGGACCACCGCTGCCTGCACAGGAGGATCAATTTACGAGGGCCAAACAGGGACAACCACAGAGGAATGGACAAGCTTTTATAATGGAAATGGATGACATGAATCAGGAGATTGATGTCATAGCAGGTATCACTCTTGCTTTTACTTTTTCTGCTATGATATTGTTTGATACGGGAGCCACCCACTCATTCATATCATGCCAAACACAATATTGCCTCCATACCTTTATCTAGTTATATTAGAATTCTCATCGGAGGAGGAGTTGTACCTGTTAATAGAATTTGTAGATCGTGTCCTATAGTGATACGTGACAGAAAGATGAATGCCCGACTCTTAGTCCTTCCTATGCCATCTTTTGATATTATGCTTGGAATGGACTGGCTAAGCAAGTACCACGCTTTTTTTAATTGCTTTAGAGGAAGCATTCTTTTTAAAGTACCAGGCCAACCTGAACTTGAGTTTGCACGAGGATCCACAAAAATCCTTGATGGTATGCAGCTCGTAATGGACGATGTTATCTATCATCCTATTATTTCAGAATTCTAAGACGTCTTTCCAGAAGAATTGCCAGGCCTACCCCCAGACAGAGACGTAGAGTTTTCGATTGAATTAACACCAGGAGCAGCACCCATAATATCACATATTTATAGACTAGCGAAGAAGGAGATGGATGAACTGAAGACACAATTGAAAGAACTAGAAATGAAAGGTTTCATCTGACCAAGTACATCACCCTGGGGAGCACCAGTGTTGTTTGTACCAAAGAAGGATGGGTCAGTACATATGTGCATTGACTATAGAGCCTTGAATGCAGTAACAGTGAAGAATAAATATCCACTGCCATGCATTGATGACCTATTTGATCAGCATAGTGGAGCCAAGATGTTCTCAAAGATAGATTTGAGATCATGATATCACCAGATGAAGGTACGGAAGGAGGATATTCCGAAGACCGTATTCCGAACAAGATATAGGCACCACGAGTTTCTTGTCATGCCATTTGGATTGACCAATGCTCCGGCTATCTTTATGGACTTAATGAATCAAGTCTTCCATCAGTATTTAGACCAGTTCATAGTCGTCTTCATAGATGATATACTTGTCTATTCAAAGAGCTACGAGGAGCACGAGAAGCACCTTCGGATTATTCTAAAGACCTTGAGGAGAGAGCAGTTATATGCAAAACTCAGTAAATATGAGTTCTTCTTGGACAGAGTCTCATTTCTTGGACATATTATTACAGGAGATGGTATTTCTGTTGATCCAGAAAAGATCTCAGCGGTTAAGATATGGCATATTCCTAAATCAGCAGCAGAGGTGAGAAGTTTCCTTGGGCTTGCAGGATATTATCGACGGTTCATGGAGAACTTCTCAAGGATAGCAACACCTATGACTCAGTTGACTTGCAAAGATCAAGAGTTCATATGGACCAATGAGTGTAAAGCCGCTTTTGAGGAGTTGAAGAAGCGACTGACTACAGTACCAGTACTGACTATTCCATCAAGATCAGGAGGCTATGTGATCTACAGTGACACATCAGGGAAAGGTTTGGGATGCGTATTGATGCAGCATGGCAAGGTGATTGCATATGTATCTAGATAGTTACGAGTATATGAGAAGAATTATCCAACTCATGACTTGGAACTTGCAGCCGTTGTATTTGCTCTGAAGCTATGGAGATATTACTTATATGGAGAACGAGTGAAAATCTATACAGACCACAAAAGTCTCAAGTATGTCTTCACGCAGAAAGAATTAAATATGAGGCAACGTCGATGGCTCGAAGTAATAAAAGATTTTGAGATAGAGCTACATTATCACCCAGGCAAGGCTAACGTTGTAGCAGACGCGTTAAGCAGGAAACCAGTAGCTTACTTCTTATCAACACAGAGGGAATTATTGAAGGACTTGCAAGATCTTGGCATTGAAGTGATATTACCCAGAACAGATGGGACACTAGCCAACTTGCAAGTACAATCATCACTAATAGAGAGAATCAAGGCAGCATTGCCTACAAACGCCAGATTCAGAAGATTAAAGGAAAGGATAGAGGCCGGAGAGCAGACATGACTGTGCATCCATGATGATGGGATATTACGATATGGTGATCGTCTTTATGTTCCAAATGGAGAGATTCGACAGGAGCTGATGACAGAAGCTCATAGTTTGATATATTCTATTTATCGTGGAGGCACCAAGATGTATCGTAATTTACGACAGCACTTTTGGTGGCATGGAATGAAAAGAGAGATAGCTCGCTTTGTAGCTAAATATTTGGTATGTCAACAAGTAAAGGCAGAGCACCAAAGAACAGCAGGATTATTGTAACCACTTTCGATTCCAGAGTGAAAGTGGAAGCACATCACTATGGACTTCATCACGAATTTCCCTAAGAGTCCCAGAGGAAGAGATGCAGTATGGGTAATAGTGGACCGACTCACCAAGTCAGCGCATTTCTTGCCTTTTAGAGTTGGCCAATCTATAGAAGCTTTGGCTGACTTATATATGAGATAGATCGTGAGATTTCACGGCATACCAGTCAGTATTGTATCAGATAGGAATTCGCACTTTACATCGCACTTTTTGAAGAGCATGCAAGAGAGTCTTGGAACTCGTCTGAAGTTCAGTATATCTTATCACCCGCAGATAAATGGGCAATCAGAGCGTACTATTCAGACATTAGAGGATATGATGAGGGCCTGTATGTTAGATTTTGGAGGATCATGGGAGGACCACCTACATCTTGTGGAGTTTTCTTACAACAATAGCTATCAGACGAGCTTTCAGATGGCTCCGTTTGAAGCATTGTATGGAAGGAAATTGTAAACCCCCTCGACCAAAATTTAGGCCTAATTAGCTTAGATGAAAAGATTAGGATTAATTTGGAGCCAGTTAGAATTAATACACAGTATTTTATAATTTTCGTGAAATATTTATATTACTTAGTGCACCTTACCCTTGCTCCAAGATTTAGAGCACTACACTAGTTATTACCTGCAAACAAATTTTACACACTTTTTCTAGTCATGTCAGTCTTCCATTCTGACATTGTGTAACTTATAAATACCCTCCTTTGTGCTTTATTTTAGTCGCACAAAAATTGTTACAAACGTACGTGTTTAAATCCAATTAAATCCAAATTTGTATTCCTGGTACGTTTCAATCAAAATTGGAGACACAATCTTGACCCATTTTGCACAACCTAATTTATGATAATATTCTACTCTGAGTCCTCTACATCCATGATGCTTGTGCCCCACCAAATTTCAGCCTCAGGTATTTCCAATTAATTCAAGAACACCGTGCGCATTTATTTTCAATTAATTTAAACCCAATTCCTGTCTTTGTGTAATTTTCTAATTGTTGGGTACTTTTATGCAAAAGTGCATTGAGGTATCCACGCCATTGGATAATACATAAAGAAAACCATCTTTCCCCTTTATGCGATTTTTTCCATAATTTTCCGAATGTGCAACGCGCAACATCGCCCCCCACCTAATTCTAGCCTTGCATTTAAATACTGCAAATTATAGCCCTCGAAACATCCCCTCGTCAAGCCTTGGCCCATCCCAAGGAGATGTTGATTATGCCCACTTTCCTTGGTCAATCCTAACCCAAGTTCCACACACACACACACACACATATATATATATATATATATATATATATATATATATATATATATATATATATATATATATATATATATATATATATATAACTTTTTCTTCTTTTTTTTCTAAATTTTCCTAAAATTCCCTAAACCTAACCCTAACCCTAGCCGACAAAACCCCCCTTTTTCACTGTTCACCCCCCTTCCCGACCTTCCCTTGCTGGCGCCACTGACTGCCGGAGCAGCTCGGCCGCTCGCCTGGCCGACCTGCACCTTCCTCCTTCCAGACCTCCCCTCCGCCGGATCCCCCTCGACCACCGTGCCCAACCCCACCATCCCCATCACCTCCGCCACTGCCCTTTCTCCCCACCGCCAATACGAGCTACCGCCACCCCGACATCACGACCACCACCTTAACCCCCCGTCCTTCCAAGACCACCCTGCCACCACCGTAAGCCGCTGCGAGCCACCGCCGCCGATCACTGCTGCTGTTGCTGCTCCAACTGCTGTTGTAGCCACTGTCGACCCCCCCCGCCGGCCGAGTACCCCGACCCCGGCCACCTCGACCCAGCCGCGAGCTCCTCCGGATCCGCCGACTCCAGTCCCTGAGCTCCGCCCCGACCTCGACGTCTTCCCGCCCGAGATCCGCCGTGCCGAGGTCCCCTCTCTCCTCCAGCCTCCGCCACGATCCTCCACCATACCTCGCCGTCCTCCGCCGAGGCCAGAGTCGATGACCCCTCGCCTCCAGCCCCGAGCTCGGCCCTCCCTGCTCCTCCTCCGGCGACGCTCAGTCTCCCCAAAGCTCCGTCGAGAACAGCAGAACCGTCGAGCCCCGCTCTGCCCTCTGTCCTCCGCCGCCTTGACGGCGAGCCACCGCCTTGAGACCCTCCGCCATCCCCGTAGAGATTCAGCACCCCGAGCCCCGGCCAGCCCTGCCTGAACCGTGCCCTAGCCGCCATCTCTTCCCCGCCAGAGCCCGACGATCATCGCCGTGTCCTCCACCGACGACACCAGCGCCTCCCTCCGGCGAAGCCCGGCCCTCCAACCCCTCCTCCAGCTCCGGTAAAGCTCTGGCGAGTCGACGAAACCCTAACCCTGACACTGTACTGTGTCACGGTGTGTCGTGTCGCCACGCGGATACGAGAAATTTGGTTCTGCGTAGCCCTCTTCAGGTAGACTTTTCTCTCTCTTTGCTGTCCCATTTTCTGTTCCGTCTATTTTGATGGATAGACTACGTAACCCTCTATTTCCCGTACAACCCGCTCGGTGTGTCGCGTCCTGTGGCGATCGTGAACTGCGATCCAAAAACAGAAAAATAATATTCTGTTTACCCCCGTAACTGAGTGCGTCCCGCCAAATGGGATGACTTGGTCGCGTGCGGTCTTCACCAAAAGTTGCGTGCCGTTAATACGGACGTATGGGATTTTACAGAAATTAATTTGGATGTGCGTGCACACCGGAATCAACGCGTATCCGTTGACAACGTCCCATATCGGCCTATTCTGGAATGTATTTTAACTTTGTGTACACACGTCGGATCAAAACAAAACTTGCACCATCGGACTCGTAGCAATACGCTGGTCCTGTGACCCAAGTTTGGTTTGATTCTGAGAACGTTGATAAAATCTCGTATCGTGGGCCCCACGTCTCCACTTGACGGGCAATTTTGTGATCGGCTCATCAGAATCCAGTTCTGTACATTCCGTTGGGTTCGTATCGACGTTCTAGACTTGTTGACATTAAGTTTGACAAATTTGGAAAACCCTGTCTCTGGCACATTTTTTGGTACAAGACGGGCGAGCCCACTAGTGGACCCTGTATTGACCGAAAACTGTATTTTTGCCCTGTGTCCAAATTGGACGAAAGGGTAGTATTTTCTAGATATTTTGCTTATTCTGGGAATATAGGTGATGTTTATTTCAGCATCCGGAGACGTTCATTCTGAGGCCATAGTTTCTGACTCTTGGCGGTTGACATCTAGACGTTACATATTATGCAGCTCTCTTGCTAGGCAAGTATACCTTGCCTTGTTGTACTGTTTAAATTCATTTATTTTTAGTTATATGTTTATTTATTTTAATATTATATAAATGTGCGCGTTTGAGCAGACTCGGGTGCAGTCAACGAAGGCGTTGACGTTAGGACTTGTGTCTGACCTAGTGTCTAGTAGACCCACCTAAAGTTGTGGAGTTATTGGTATGACTCTCCAGGCCTTGACACGTATCATTATACGTCACAGAGTGAGTTCATATAGGGGCGCGTGACTCATGCGCGACTGGCCATCAGTGTGAGCAACACGTGTAACGGTATTTAGCTAGTTGTTTATTTCTATAGAGACTTGCATCATAGTACGAGATGTCCACATCGTGTTCACGACTTGTATATTTATATTGGGCGGGGAGGACTACTAGCAGGCGTATGGGACACCAACTCCCTCTATGAAGATACCGCACTCGACGGAGTGATACGGACGTATATATATATATATATATATATATATATATATATATATATATATATATATATATATATATATATATATATATATATATATATATATATATTGCAGATACCACGTTCTTTAGAGTGTTAGACGTCACTTATTATTTTTGCAGATACCACACTCTATAGAACGTTAGACATTATTATACAGATACCATGCTCCTCGGAGATGGACGTTATTATTGCAAGTGCCCTCGAATTGGGGCATATGTGGCATATATTAGCCAGTCACGACGATTGGTGAATTACGTCAGCATATGTCTAGCCTACACTTTTCCCTGCGCACTAAGTTGTCCTCAAATTGCATTCACGTAGATGGTTAGCACACCCCCTTTATTTATTCAGTATTTACTTTATGGCATGCTTCTATGTATCTTGTTACGTCCCTCTGAGGACCTGGATCCCTTCCAGGTTGTTTGTGCAGTTGCAGGATATTTGATCTATTAGAGTATGGACATCATTGCAGGTATATTTATATTTTCAACTATTTCAGTTATGTATTACTTTCCATTTTATTCTGCTTTTATAGCCTAGTGTTTATAGACCTATGTTATTCTTCTGATCTATTCGAGCGGATGTATTATTGGGCTACAGACTGATGATGCGTATCCTTATTTCTTGAGATTACTTACCCTGGATTGAGTTTTAGATTTAGTTGTATGTTAGAAATAGATTATTTTTGGAACACTTGACCATGGACAGCGTAAGTGCGCTTCGCCGGGTCCATTAAATTGGAAAGCCCTACGAAGTCGTACCAGCTGGCCATTGCCACGTGTCTGGTCCCATAGATTTTGGGACTGGGTGTGACATGGTTTTAGTGGTGCCCATGCAGGTCAGAGCAAATCGTTTCGGTTATGTTACTGTACTGAACGAGCCTGCAACTTAGGATTAATGTGAATAAGATCTCAATCCATAACCGATTTTAAAACTCCTCTTGTATTTGATTATCGCCCTTGGACTTCATTACTGTATTCGTTCATTTACCGCCGACATCATTATTATTGTTTCTCATCTTCCTTATTTCGGGAAAATGAATGCTCGCGTACGGTGATTTCCTCCAGGAGCATATCCTCGTCAAGACGAAGAAGGCGTAATTGATCGAATAATTGAGTAGACGGTTAACCATGGTTGAGAAGAATCGATAAGTTCTTTCTTGTTACTAGAGCTAGTATAGACTATTGGCATAAGAATTAGACATAAGTAGAGACTTATAAACTAGACCCTTACTTAAGATAGTCGTGACCTGTCAGTATTAGAAGCTAGAAGGGTTGTTTAATTCTAAGATGCTGGAATAAATTAAGAGAGACATAACTAGATATTAAGGTTAGTCGTAGCTCATGACAGTGATACAAGGAAGTAGGTGTAGTCTTATGGTAGTGATACAAGGAATGACCTGATGAACTAGGCAAGACAGAATCTTAGACTCATCTCTAGAAGAAGATTATTGGATTCTAATAAAAATATGGTCTGAGATTATACCTAGGATAGCAAACCATAGTGGTTAACCCCTAGTTATCTGGTGACTTACAGTATCCGACCTAAATTATTTTCCTACCCTCTAGATAATGATCAGGACTGAGCTAAAACGGATAGGCAGATTGCTAGACACAGATTGGTAGACCCAACATTGGATGAAGAGATAGCTGAGTACTACATGTAGCTTTCAAATTAGATTTGATGTACTTGACTTATTTGGGTTGTCAGTGTCTATTAGTCTCGTATTTTCACCTTTGATAGTTCGATTAGTTAAGCTAGTATCTGGAATAGAATAATTGGATTGAAGGTGAGAGTATCGACAACTGTTAGCCTTGAGTTGGATATCGTGAACTACCAATAATGAACGACTAGTTATAAACCAGATGGTACCCATATAGTTTGGATGAAGGGTACGCATGGAGTAAACTAAGAGAAACCTCAGGTTCGAGGAAAAAGGGTAGAGTGTCAACAAGATGAGATTCATGACAGGTACCTGGCCTTGAGTTTCTTTTAAAAATTTAGAGAAGTGCCTGAACCGAAGAAAAGGACGTTGGCTCGATATGATGATAGACTTTGAGATTGAGCTATAGTACCATCCGAGAAAAAGCCAACGTAGTACCTGGCGCATTGAGCAAGAGCCCCATCACATTCTTGTGATTACACAACAACACTAGTTGAGAGATCTAGAGCAGTTAGGTATAGAGGTCATTATCCCGGAACAGACGGCCAGTTGTCAAGTTAGCAGGTACAATCGACATTGGTTGAGAAGATCAAGGCTGCCTTACCAACAGAAGCCAGTTTCAGAGTTTTCGACAGAGGACAGAAGCCGGGATGCAGACAGGATTACGTATACACGAGGATGGACTCTAAGATGTGGAGATCGTCTCTATGTTTCGAATGGAGAACTTCGTCAGGAGCTGATGTCAGAGGCGCACAGTTCATCTTGCTCTATTTATCCAGGAGACACAAGATGTACAGAGATCTTAATGCAGTACCAATGGTAACATATAATGAAGAGGGAGATAGTTGCTTCGTGGCAAAGTGTCTGGTGTGTCAACAGGGCAAGACTGAGCATCAGAAGTCTGCAGGTTTACTTTAATCCACTCCCGATACCTGAGTGAACATAGGAGCACATCACTATGGACTTTGTTAAGGGCTTTTCGAGGAGTCCCAGTGTTCGTAATACGGTATGAGTGATCATGGACCTACGAAGCCCGCTCTCTTTACCTTTCAGAGTTTGACAATCTATAGAGATCTTAACATATATGTATATGAGTGAGATCGTGCGACCTCATGGAATGCCAGTAGGTATAGCATCTGACAAGGATACGAGGTCCATATCTTACCTTTAATGGAGCTTAGAGTTGGAAATAAGATCAACGTACTAGAAATATATGAAGGTGTGTAGGAGACAAGGATAAGAAAAATATATTGGAGTCACGTAAACCAAGGACAAATTTTTTGATATAGACTGGAGGGATAATAATTATAGTATTGTAATACTTTTGGAGTTTCAAGGATTTATCACAGGTAGAAATTGCCGATCAGCCTCGAAGTGCTACAAATTTCAAGAAACAAGATATAGGTTTAAGTCACACACCGACTCATTAGTCAATAGGTAGACGATTACCACGGGACTTTTAGGTTATATATTGACACGTGAGTATGGGGTATAAACGGAAGATAGAAGTCTGACAGGAATTGTAGATGAATGTTGTGGATTACACATAAACTACTTAAGAGATAGGGATTTAGACTTTGGACTAATATGACAAGAGCTTGCTGAACCTAATCCTTAGTAATAGGTGATGTCATTAGAACCTCTATCCAATTTGCCCTAGGTGATAAATTTTAGGGTTAGTATTCTTATTGGTTACCTTTTATTCTAGGGTACTTAGAATGACTGATTAGATAATGGTTATATATTTTTTTTATATTCTTAGTACTATGTATTGAGTAGAGACTTATGTAGTATTTTATTACATATACTTCTCCTAGAAATTATTTGAGTTGAGTTTCTAGGCTAGGTATGATTGACTAGCAAGATTAGATCTGTTGCTGCTAAAGACAATTGTAAGAACTTAAGTCACCCAATTTCCTTGTGGATACTATAGGATCATGACGTATTACCTAGGAAGAATGCTAAGATATTAACCATTCTAGTTGCTGATAAAGGTTAGGACAGTGTTCGAGGTACGGATCGAACAAACACCAGGTTCGGTAGTATTTCCAGTATGTCAATAGAGCCCAACAGATAGTGCAAAGGCCAGCTCCACCGGTCCTAGGTATGACCGTAGCATTGCTTGATGAGTTAAAGCTTATTATGTGTTTATTTTAATTTTGAGGACGAAATTCTTATAAGTTGGGTAGATTGTAAACCCCCTCGACCAAAATTTAGGCCTAATTAGCTTAGATAAAAAGATTATGGTTAATTTGGAGCCAGTTAGAATTAATACACAGTATTTTATAATTTTCGTAAAATATTTAGATTACTTAGTGCACCTTACCCTTGCTCCGAGATTTAGAGCACTACACTAGTTATTACCGGCAAACAAATTTCACACACTTTTTTTAGTCATGCCAGCCTTCCATTCTGACATTGTGTAACCCATAAATACCCTCCTTTGTGCTTTATTTTAGTCGCACAAAAATCGTTACAAACGTACGTGTTTAAATCCAATTAAATCCAAATTTGTATTCCTGGTGCGTTCCAATCGAAATTGGAGACACAATCTTGACCCATTTTGTACAACCCAATTTATGATAATATTCTACTCTGAGTCCTCTACGTCCATGATGCTTGTGCCCAACCAAATTCCAGCCTCAGGTATTTCCAATTAATTCAAGAACACCATGCGCATTTATTTTTAATTAATTTAAACCCAATTCCTGTCTTTGTGTAATTTTCTAATTGTTGGGTACTTTTAGGCAAAAGTACATTGAGGTGTCCACGCCATTGGATAATACATGAAGAAAACCATCTTTTCTCTTCATGCAATTTTTTTCATAATTTTTGGAATGTGCAACGCGCAACATCGCCCCCCACCTAATTCTAGCCTTGCATTTAAATAATACAAATTATAGCCCTCGAAACATCCCCTCGTCAAGCCTTGGCCCATCCCAAGGAGATGTTGACTATACCCACTTCCCTTGGTCAATCCTAACCCAAGTTCCACACACACACACACACACACACACACACACACACACATATATATATATATATATATATATATATATATATATATATATATATATATATATATATATATATAACTTTTTCTTCTTTTTTCTAAATTTTCCTAAAATTCCCTAAACCTAACCCTAACCCTAACCCTAGCCGACAAAACTCCCCTTTTTTACTGTTCACCCCCTTCCCGATCTCACCTCGCCGACGCCACTAACCGACGGAGCAGCTCGGCCGCTCGCCTGGCCGACCTCCACCTCCCTCCTTCCCGACCTCCCCCCCCCCGTCGGATCCCCCTCGACCATCGTGCCCAACCCCACCATCCCCATCACCGCCACCACTGCCCTTTCTCCCCATCGCCACCAGGAGCCACCGCCACCCCGACATCACGACCATCGCCTTAACCCCCCCGTCCTTCCACGACCACCCTGCCACCACCGCAAGCCGCTGCGAGCCACCGCCGTCGACCACTGCTGCTGTTGCTGCTACAACTGCTGTTGTAGCCGCTGCCGAACCCCCCCCCCCCCCCGCCGGCCGAGCACCCCGACCCCGGCCGCCTTGACCCAGCCGCGAGCTCCTCCGGATCCGCCGCCTCCACTCTCCGAGCTCTGCCCCGACCTCGACGTCTCCCCGCCCGAGATCCGCCGTGCCGAGCTCCCCTCTCTCCTCCAGCCTCCGCCACGATCCTCCGCCACACCTCACCGTCCTCCGTCGATGCCAGAGTCGACGACCCCTCGCCTCCAGCCCCGAGCTCGGCCCTCCCTGCTCCTCCTCCGGCGACGCTCAGTCTCCCCAGAGCTCCGCCGAGACCCGCAGAACCGTCGAGCCCCGCTCTGCCCTCTGTCCTCCGCTGCCTTGACGGTGAGCCACCGCCTCGAGACCCTCCGCCGTCCCCACAGTGATTCAACACCCCGAGCCCCGGCCAGCCCCGCCTTAACCGTGCCCTAGCCGTCATCTCTTCTCCGCCAGAGCCCGACGATCACCGCCGTGTCCTCTACCGATGACACCAGCGCCTCCCTCTGGCGAAGCTCGGACCTCCAGCCCCTCCTCCAGCTCCGGTGAAGCTCCGACGAGTCAAAAAAACCCTAACCCTGTCACTGTACTATGTCACGGTGTGTCGTGTAGCCTCGCGGACACGAGAAATTTGGTTCTGCGTAGCCCTTTTCAGGTAGACTTTTCTCTCTCTTTGCTGTCCCGTTTTTCGTTTTGTCTGTTGTGACGGGTAGACTGCGTAACCCTCTTGATGTCCGTATAACCCGCTCGGTGTGTCGCATCTTGTGGCGATCGTGAACTGCGATCCAAAAATAGGAAAAATAACACCCTGTTTACCCCCGGAACTGAGTGCGCTCCGCCAAACGGGACGACTTGGTCGCGTGCGGTCTTCACCAAAAGGTGCACGCCGTTAATATGGACGTGTGAAATTTTACAAAAAATTATTTGGATGTGCGTGCACACCGGAATCAACGCGTATCCGTCGACAACGCCCCGTATCGGCCTATTTTGGAATGCGTTGTAACTTTGTATACACATGTCGGATCGAAACGAAACTTACGCCATCGGACTCATAGAGATATGCTGGTCCTGTGACCCAAGTTTGGTTCGATTCTGAGAATATTGACAAAATCTCGTATCGTGGGCCCCACGGCTCTACTTGACGGGCAATTTTGTGATCGGCTCATCGGAATCCAGTTCTAGATATTCTGTTGGGTTTGTATCGACGTTCTGGAATTTTTAACACTAAGTTTGACAAATTTGGAGAACCTTGTCTCTGGCACATTTTTTGGTGTAAGACGGGGCCCACTCGTGGATCCTGTGTTGACTGAAAACTGTAATTTTGCCCTGTGTCCAAATTGGCCGAAAGGGTAGTATTTTCTAGCTATTTTGCTTATTCTGGAAATGTTGGTGATGTTTATTTCAGCATCCGGAGACGTTCATTCTGAGACCATAGTTTCCGACTCTTGGCGGTTGACATCTGGACGTTACATATTATGCAGCTCTCTTGCCAGGCAAGTATACCTTGTCTTGTTGTACTATTTAAATTCAGTTATTTTAGCAAGCGTATGGGACACCCACTTCCTCTATGCAGATACCGCACTCGACGGGTGATACGGACGTATATATATATATATATATATTACAGATACCACGTTCTTTAGAGTGTTGGATGTCACTTATTGTTTTTGCAGATACCACACTCTATAGAACGTTGGACGTTATTATACAGATACCATGCTCCTCGAAGATGGACGTTATTATTGCAAGTGCCCTCGAATGGGGGCATATATGGCATATATTAGCCAGTCACGACGATTGGTGAATTACGTCAGCATATGTCTAGCCTACACTTTCCCCTGCGCACAAAGTTGTCCTCAAATTGCATTCACGTAGATGGTTATTACACCCCCTTTATTTATTCAGAATTTACTTTATGGCATGCTTCTATGTATCTTGTTACGTCCCTCTGAGGACCTGGATCCCTTCCAGGTTGTTTGTGCAGTTGCAGGATATTTGATCTATTAGAGTGTGGACATCATTGCAGGTATATTTATATTTTCAGCTATTTCAGTTATGTACTACTTTTCATTTTATTCTGCTTTTATACCCTAGTGTTTATAGACCTATATTGTTCTTCTGGTCTATTCGAGCGGATGTATTATTGGGCTGCAGACTGATGATGCGTATTATTATTTCTTGAGATTATTTACCCTGGATTGAGTTTTAGATTTAGTTGTATGTTAGAAATAGATTATTTTTGGAACACTTGACCATGGACAGCGTAAGTGCGCTTCGTCTGGTCCATTAAATTGGAAAGCCCTACGGAGTCGTACCAGTTGGCCATTGCCACGTGTCTGGTCCCATAGATTTTGGGACTGGGGCATGACAGAAATATAGGTCTCCTGTGTGTTGGAGTGACATGAAAGAATGTTAGATTCTGGGACCAGAGTTAGTAGTCAACACCGTTGAGACAGTTAAGAAGATAGAAGGACACTTGCGAGCAGCGCAAGATAGGCAAAAATAATGGGCAGACCTTCATCGTCGTCCCTTGGAGTTTAAAGAGGGCGATCATGTCTTCTTAAGGATATCACCTACCAGAGGCACCATTCGATTTGGAGGACGCGGTAAGTTGAGTCCAATATATATTGGACTATTTGACGTGCTAGAGAAAGTAGGAGAAGTGGTATATCGACTTGCGCTACCACCTTTACTTGAGGGAGTACCTGACGTATTCCATGTGTCACAGCTCAGGCAATATGTAGCAGACATCAGTCATAATCTCGACCATTCGGAGATCACCATTGGGCCAAACTTTTCATATCAAGAGCAACCCGTGGGAATCCTCGATCGTCGAGAGAAAGTATTAAGGAACCAGTCTATTCCCTTGGTCTGCGTGGCATGGAAGCATAGTGCGCCAGGAGAATCTACTTGGGAGTACGAGGACGATATGCACCAACGTTTTCCGAACCTATTCGCAGACCAAGGTATAAATTTACTTTGTTAATTTATATCTCCTACCATTCTTGACTTTCTACCATGGCTTAGTTTTAATTTCGAGGACAAAATTTTTATAAGTTGGGTAGAATGTAAAACTCCTAATTCTAAAAACCGTATTAAATTAATTATTTATAATAGTTATGAGCTAAATAGAGGAAATAGATTTTTATTTTGAGGTGTTTGAGCATTTAGAGGATTTATGGAGCCATTAAATTTTTTTTTAATTTATTCCATGTAGGAGACCCCTTGGACAGTTGCTAGCTTAATGGTATGCACCAATATAATTTCTAGAATTTTTTATGTATATATATGTATATATATAAATATATAGAAAAGAAATTCCTATTGGATCTCAACCCAAAACCCAAACCCTCTATCCTAAATCCACTACCCGTTTAGCCCCTACCCGGACCCATTAGGAGAGCAAAATATCAACAACAGCAGTAGCAAAAACCAACTTTTCTTTCCCTTCTCCTCGCGTTTGAGCCGACTCATTCCACCGCCTCTTATATCTATTTTATTACTAAACTCTCCTAAACCGAAAACCAAAACAAAGAATGAAAGAAACAACAACAACAACAATGATTTTTGAAACCACTAAATTACCCCACCGTCTCTTTATCTCTATATATATTACAAACTCTCCCAAACCCTAATCCCACTTCTTCCACCAAACTTAACATCGTATTGAACGCTTGCACTATACAGAATTCGTGCCCGACAAGTATACCTTGCCATCGTACTATTATTTACATTCCACATGATGCTTGCATAATTTATTTCTGCTTATTTAGCTCAATTATTGCTATATAAATTATGTGTCCAAGGAAACTTGGGTGCAGTGACGATGTCTTTGTATCAAGTTTTATTTATGTATATTTTTTTGGACCTACTTTATGAGACCACCCCATTATTATGGAGCATCAGTAGGTTCATTGTCCGTGACACATTTGTTACACAAGTTATGAGTCTCATATAGATCACGGACTGCGTGACAGGTCTGGCCTACTGTACGCATGGACCGTACGTTAGGAATGACTCCTGATAGAAACTTTATATGCTAGTAGACCTGGCAGTTATTTAGAGATTTTATCGTGTCATGGATATGGCATGCTTAAAGCATGGGATGGAGAGAACAACAAGTAAGACATTTGGGCTCCTTTGCACTTTCTTTTTATGTAACCCGTACGCTCCACCGAAGATATGCGGTCGTGATAACCCCTATACTACTTGGCGGCCTCTGTCGTTCAAAAGACAACATGCTTTGTAGGCCCCTGATTCCCCGAGAGAATCATGACAATCCCACTACATGGCCAGATAGCCCACTTGGTGGAAAGTTATTCTCAAACTGCATTCACTTAGACGGTTAGGCGATCCATTGGATGTTTACTTTTCAGTACTTTATTGGCATGTTATTATGTATCTTGTTATGTCCCTCTGAGGACCTGGTCCCTTTCCAGATATTGACGAGCAGGAGTATCCGCAGGAGTGCGGTCCTGGAGTTGATGCTACTTACCAGACTGAGGAGGTCTTACCTTCGGAGTATCTGTGATTTATTACCGCTGTTTAGAGATCCTTGTTGCTACTGTAGTATAGTCATTTTGTAGTGGATTTATTTCCATCCGACTATCAGACTTGATACTCATCTTTGATACTCAGATATTATTCAGCTCTTTATTCCTACTGATTATTTGTGCTGTGGATGAGATATAGATTGTGTGTGACTTGTTGTGATCGTATATTACCACTGGTGGATTGAATATTCATGAACAACGTACGTGTGTATATGGTTTCCATATATTGGAGTTCGTATACATACAGCTGGACGTATTACGTAGTCCTAGTCCTACATATTTTAGGACTGGGGTGTGACACCTGCCGGTGGGGAGGTGGAGAGGCGCGGGGGCATAACCGCCGACGGAGGCAGCGGGAAAGAGAAGCGGTCGGGGGAGATGATCGGGCACGACGGCTGTGGAGGGGAAAATTGAACGGCTACTGTAGCAGTAGCGGGTTCGGTTCGGGTCGGGTTTTGGGCCCGGATCCGACCCGATCCGATAGGTAATGGGTTCGGGTACGGGTTGGCGGGTCGGGTCGGGTTCAGATTCGACCCGATCCAATAGGATTGGTTTGGGTTGGGTTGATCCGATTCAGGGTTGGATTCAATTTGGTTTAATAAACTGGTTCAGGTTGGTTTATATTAAAACATTAATTTTTAGGTCTTAAAAAATAGTTCTGGGGTCCAATAAATTCCAAAAAAAATATAGTGAGTCTAATATTTTATTTTATACCCAAAAATATTATTTTTATATTATTTTAATATTTAATAAAATCACAAAAATTATTTAATACCAGAATACATTTATTTTAATTAGTTAAAAATTCTAAAAAAATTCCGAAAATTCATTTTTAAATTTCTGAAAAAAATCTGGGTATTTACAATCTACCCCCTTAAGAGGATTGTGTCCTCACAATCAAAGAATAACGAATCATAACCGGTTAGAAGAGATGACACGGTTGCAAAATATGTTTGAAAGCATGACACAAAGAAAGAATCATGATCAAGAAAAATCGAAGAAAAAGGGTTAAGCAAAACACCTAGGGAAGGAATAAAATATTTTTCCAGATAATGAAAGTTAGGTAACTCAAGAGTGAAGAAAATTTGGATAGAGTAAGGAAAACTATAGTTTAGAAAAACTAGGTTATCAATTATTAATAAGTTTAAAATACTAGTTCTAGGGATAAGGAAATGAAATAACAGGCACGTGCTAAAGCAAGGCTAGGAGTAGACATCTATGAATAACTTAAATCTTGCGCATATTTGCTACTCCACGAGTCTGCGCGTCCTCCATGGTCATCGCAAAAGCTTGTTCGCGTCCTTGTGGTGGATTTCTCTGCTGCTGTTGGGCCTGCTGGAAGAGTACTGCCTGGGTGTCAAGGGTGGCCTTGGATGATATCCTCCTGGTGCTGGTAGAGCTTGTTGGTTTACCATTGGTGCTCCTTCTCGACGCTTAGGGCATTCCCTTACTGAATGCTGACTGGATCCGCAAGCTAAACATAATCCTATTTTGCGTCTGCACTCGTTCTCAATATGGCTACGCTTGCCACAATATTGACAGATAGGCAGTGCCTGCGGAGATGCTCCGGGTGGCTGGTGCATGTGAGATCTCTTTGCAACTTCTTCCTGTGGTACTCTGACTGGTGCTGATGTGAAAGGCCTCTTCAGGCTGGTCTCTCTCCTGGTGATGCGCTCCATGTGTCGGGCTGCAGCAAGGACGTCCGAGTAAGAAGTAGGTGCAACAGATCCGACCAGTCTCTGTAGTTCAAAGTTTAGTCCGTCGAAAAACTTCTCAGCCTTCTCTTCTTCTGTAAGGATCAGGGTTGGGCGAAGTGACTCAGACGAATGAACTCCGTATTGTACTCTTCCACTGTCATATTGTCTTGAGTGAGATGATTGAACTTGTTCCGAAGTTCCAATCGACCAATAGATAGAATGTACATCTCCTGAAAGAGTATAGAAAACTCTTCCCAATTGACTCGGTTTAGTCCAAGCCGTGTCTCCTCAGATAGCCACCAGTGATGTACATTATCCGTCAACTGCATTCGGACGGCAGTTGTCACGACCCGCACCCGGATATTTGGACACGAGTGCGTGGGCACGTCCAGCCTACGCCGCAGTGTCGGCGGTAGTACGCTGTCTGGGTCATTTTTTGGGATCACTAAATATCTATCTCATCCACAATAATAAACAGGCAAGAATAATCACAGAAATAAGAATGTTAAGATTTTATAATATTTAATCTGTGTCAACCAAATCCACAGTTAATACAAAGCCAGAAGATAAATCGGGGACAAACCCGAGTATGCTGAAAAGGAAAGAAAAAGCAGCTACAGCTAACTGATCCACAGAAGTAGCCTCCTGGGGGAAACTGGCTCCTCATGTGTGTTACCTGCTAACTCATAGTGGCCATAAATAGGTGGGGGCAGTGCTCATCATCGCCTAAAACAACGGATCCAGTCAGGAAAGGAGCAAAGTACACAATGCACAACAAAGATTAAACTAAATATTTATGACAAGTAGAAAAGAACTGACAGGTATCATGTTGAGGATATGTATAAATAAATAGTAACAATAACTAAGAGTTAATTGCTGTAAGACAGGGACATGAGTAAAACAGGAACAAGGTGACAGGAAAATGAATTACAACCAGACAATAGGAACTGTAACCAGACAAGAAACTATGTGTGTGAACTTGTGTATTTAGAATACCTAGTTGGCATGTAGGGGTCTATAAGGTTAAACCGGCCGTCATAGATGGCTATTAAACAGGGATAATCGAGATCCGGCTGATGGACAGTCGTGTACCAACAGCTATTAATCATGGCAAGGGTCAGGGTAAACTACATGCCTTTCAGTATTCTCCCACCCGACACGAAAGCAAGACATGAAATCCAGTATTCAAGACATGAAATCCAGATTCTAACACTATGTGTAAACATCCAATGGTACTAGTAGAGCAAGGAATTAATTTTCACAATATAAAGAATAAACTTGAAGTGCAGGTACTTGCCTGATGTTTGGATCCAATTAATTGTCCTCGGGGAAATTTCCAGAGATGAGTCCAGATGCTGAAATAAACATTACCATCACGCTCAGAAGATGTCAAATAGCTAGAAACGCCTGTCCTTGGGTCCAATTTGGAGACAAGGGCAAAAACGGCAGTTTCGGGTCAAAACGGGGTCCGTCGGTGGGCCCGCTTTGCACCGAAAAACGTGTCCGGGTCAAAGGTCTCCAAATTCACCAAACTTAGTGTCAACAGGTCAGGAACGCTGATACGAACCCAACGGAACTTTCAGATTTGGATTCCGATGAGCCGAACACAAAATCGCCCGTCGAGCGGGGCCTGTGGGGCCCACGACACGCGATTTCGTCAACGTTCTCAGAATCGAACCAAACTTGACCCACAGGACCATCGTATCACTACGAGTCCGATGGAGCAAGTTTTGTCTCGATCTGACGAGTGTACAAGAAGTTAGGGCGAATTACAGAGAAGGCGGATACGGGGCGATGTCCGCGAATACGCGTTGATTTCGGTGTGCACGCACACCCGAATCAGCTTCCACAAAAACTCACACGTCCGTATCGACGATGCGTACGTATCTGTGAAGACCGCACGCGACCAAGTCGTCCTGTTTGGCGGGGCGTACTCTGTTCCGGGGTGAAACAGGGTCTGGTTTTTCCTGTTTTTGGATCGCGGTGTGCGATCACCACAGGACGCGATGCCCCGAGAGGTTTGTCCGGGCACCGAGAGGGTCATACAGGCTTCACAACGTAATTTACAGAATCAGAAATGGATAAACGAGCAGGGAGATACGCGTACCTGAACAGGGCTCGAAGAACAGCGTTTCTCGTGTCCGTGTCGTGTCCAACACGTGTCCAAACTAGGTTTAGGGTTTGATGGGTCGGCGGCGGCGGAGCTGGCCGGAGGAAGGCGGGGCAGCGAAGGAGGCGGTCGAGGGGGAGTCGCCGGCGCCGGACGAAGCTGGGCGGAGCGGGTGACGGCGGCCGGAGGGGCTCGGGCGGCTGGGAGAAAAGAGGGGAGGGAAGGGAAACTGCGGCGGCGGCCTCGCGGGGGTGGCGCCGGTGGTCGACTGGACGGAGGGCAGGCGGAGCTCGCGGCGAAGCTAGGGCGGCAGCGGCGCAGCGGTGGGCGGAGGCGGAGGTCGATCTGGTGGCCGGAGGAGGAAGGGGAGGGGCTCATATAGGTGTGGAGGAGGCTGGGATGGACGGGCTAGGCGGCGGGTGAGGCGGAGGAGGGAAGGTCGTGGCGAGGGTCGTGGGGGCTGACGCGGAGCGGGCGGCCGGCGGATGCGGCGTGTGGCGCGGCCGGCGGAAGCGGGGGCCGACCGATTCGTGCGGAGAGGGTTCAGGGAAATGGGGTTTGGGTTCGGGTAGGAGGCGGGTCGAGTCTGACCGACCCGACCTGACCCACTAGGCTGTGCGGGCTGGGCCGTTTGGGCCCAGTGGGCCGGGCCTGGGCTGAAAATTATAAAATAATAATAATAATAATAATAATAATAATAATAATAATAATAATAATAATAATAATAATAATAATAATAAATGAAATAAATAAATAAATAAATAATAATTGTTTTTAGGGGTTTTAAATTAGGTTCGAGGCCCGATAAATTCCAGGAAAATTATCCTAAGTCCAGTTTTCCATTTTACACACAAAAATATTATTTTCATAATATTTTAATATTATTTATTATCAATTAAAAATTATTTAATAATTAAAAACCCTAATTTTAATTACAGAAAATTCCCAAAAAATTTCAGAAAATTGCGAAAAATCTAATTTTAATTTTTTTTGAAAAAATCAAGGGCTTACAATCTTCCCAACTTATGAAAATTTTGTCCTCGAAATTTAAAATTAAGCCATAATCTGTTAACCCTTCATGTACATCAATCGTAATCTCCTTGCGATAATTTAAATCCTAAGCATGTCCACTGCAATCACTTCATGATTAAGACGACTACTTGTTCCAATCAAGATTCAACCTAGGGTTATTACTTCTTACTTCCTCAAATTTCCCACAGGCAGATTTTAGAGTAAGTCCTTATAACATCTTCAAGGATTGCACATGCTTATGACCTTGCCTTACTATTCTAACTATCATAATTCCTCTAGAAGTGATTCGAGTCCAACAGTATTCCCCTTTGTATGCTCCAAACTTTTAAATTCCATTCACATTCTCAATATTCTAACTAGGTAGTCCAACCTTCAAATTTTAATTCTTAGATCAAATCATCAAATTGAAAAATAATTTAAGTGTAGTCCATCAATGTTCAAGTCTGAATCATATATACCCTAAATTCAAATTGACGATTTTACTTTCATTATTCAAGATTTAAATCATGTATCCAAGATACAACTTATTGGGTCCTCGATATCAATTCATTAATCATTTTAGTCACTCCTCTAAATTTTTAAAATTATAATGGCTTGCTTCTTCCAATCTAACCTTACTCGGTCACGATCCAAAGGATATTCCTCTCGAGTTGACAAATGCATAGCTACCCAACTTAGAGTTTACCCATTCATCACAAAAGACTATATACCTTAAGAAAATATTCCTAAATATGTTTACCTATGTCATTCAATCCTCGAACTTCAACGCCGATCATATCACATATAATATGTCCTCAATTATGAAAGTTTAATCCTCAAGTATGTGATCGGCCTATGTGGCATATCTAGTACTATCTATGTACTAACTTATACCAGGCACGAGATTTCGTCTTTCCGAAATAAGGGAAAACGAAGATCAATAATAAAGAGTTCAAGGGTGGGGTGATAGAAAAGAAATATCGGGGTCAAGGCGTTTTAAAGTATTCAGGTGGAAATTGTCAAGCGATTGTGGATTGAATCCTATCTCGGTAATTCCTATTCACATGCTCGTATTAATACAGTTATGTAACCTATATGATATGTTCAGAAATGTCTAGGGCAAGTATACTAGACAACTATATCTCAATCCACGTAAAGTATTAATTCGAAGGACGAATCAAGCGCACTATGGTTGATCAGACCGTAATACACTGATTCTGAAATGTATCATTGTGGGCCTCCCCAATAATATACTTGTCATGAACAAGCTCGATAAAGAGTAAGCTTGCAAAACTAGGCTATAAAATAGCAGCATAAGTCAAGTACATCAAAATTTGGTGCGCTAGATGATGATGAAAGGAGGTACAAAATTATTTAAACACACAAAACAACCTACAACAAGCTCAGTAACAAAAGATTCTATAATCTCTACAGTTATTAAATATAAAAGCATGCCAGGTTATTAGCAAGTTCAAAATTTCTAGGTTGGGGCGGAGGTCACGAACCAGTAGGCACAAGCTAAAACAATACTAGCAAATGGTATCTACGAATCACTTACGCGCATTAGTTACTCTAAGAGTCTGCACGTTCTCCATGGTCATCGCGTAAGCTTGTCCGTGTTCTTGAGGTGGTGCCCTCTGCTGCGCTGCTGGGCCTGGCCTGAACTGAAACTTTTTGTGCAGTGGTGCGTCTTTGAGCAGCAGGACAGTCCTTCACTTGATGTGCTGCTGATCCACAGTATAGACAGGTACCTAGCCTCTTTCTACAATCCTGCCAAATGTGACCTTATTTTCGACAATAGCCACAAGTGGGAGCTTGTTGGTTCTGTCCTTGAGTTGGATTCATCTGTGGTCGCTTTGCAGCTCTTTCCTGTTGTGCTTGGTCTGGTGTTGACGCATACGGCCGCTTCTAGTTGGACTTGATCCTTGTGGTGCACTCCACAGGTCGCGCTGCAGTAAGAACGTCCTCGTCGAAGGTAATTGCATTTGAACTGCTTGGCTTCCGTGACTCCGAGCTAAATCTGTCGATGAAGTTCTCTGCTTGGTTTTGCTGAGCTTCTTGTTGAACCTTCTGATAGGCGTGCATCATTACGTAGAACATGCGGAACATCTGCTGTTCGTCCATAGGCGGTCCTGGAGGGAAGGAAGGCATCGGTGGAATAGGCTGTGTCGAGGGTGGAACGCCATCTTGATAGATTATTGAGGCAGGCTGACTTGCTTGACTGCCTCATGATGTTTGGACGACTGGCATCACATTGTCTTCTTGGGTAACCACAACGGCTTGTGGTGTTTCTGCATGAGCCTCGTTGCTGGCTGGTGGGTCCATTTCCCTGCATTCAAAATAACCGATAAGAGGCGCACAGAAATTAAAGCAGGATGCAAGTCAATAAAATGATTCGAAACCGACATGAATATCAAGAACGATTCAATCAAGTGGATGAGCTTTTCCTAAAATCTTCAATCTTATTGCAGGTCTGTTCGGTCCCTAAGTTGAAATCGAACAATTTAGTCGTTGGACCTGCATGGGCCACCACAAAAATGTGTCACGACCCGCACCCGGATATTTTGGCACGAGTGCGTGGGCACGTCCAGCCTACGCCGCAGTGTCGGCGGTAGTACGCTGTCTGGGTCATTTTCTGGGATCACTAAATATCTATCTCATCCACAATAATAAACATGCAAGAATAATCACAGGAATAAGAATGTTAAGATTTTATAATATTTAATCTGTGTCAACCAAATCCACAGTTAATACAAAGCCAGAAGATAAATCGGGGACAAACCCGAGTATGCTGAAAAGGAAAGAAAAAGCAGCTACAGCTAACTGATCCACAGAAGTAGCCTCCTGGGGGAAACTGGCTCCTCATGTGTGTTACCTGCTAACTCATAGTGGCCATAAATAGGTGGGGGCAGTGCTCATCATCGCCTAAAACAACGGATCCAGTCAGGAAAGGAGCAAAGTACACAATGCACAACAAAGATTAAACTAAATATTTATGACAAGTAGAAAAGAACTGACAGGTATCATGTTGAGGATATGTATAAATAAATAGTAACAATAACTAAGAGTTAATTGCTGTAAGACAGGGACATGAGTAAAACAGGAACAAGGTGACAGGAAAATGAATTACAACCAGACAATAGGAACTGTAACCAGACAAGAAACTATGTGTGTGAACTTGTGTATTTAGAATACCTAGTTGGCATGTAGGGGTCTATAAGGTTAAACCGGCCGTCATAGACGGCTATTAAACAGGGATAATCGAGATCCGGCTGATGGACAGTCGTGTACCAACAGCTATTAATCATGGCAAGGGTCAGGGTAAACTACATGCCTTTCAGTATTCTCCCACCCGACACGAAAGCAAGACATGAAATCCAGTATTCAAGACATGAAATCCAGATTCTAACACTACGTGTAAACATCCAATGGTACTAGTAGAGCAAGGAATTAATTTTCACAATATAAAGAATAAACTTGAAGTGCAGGTACTTGCCTGATGTTTGGATCCAATTAATTGTCCTCGGGGAAATTTCTAGAGATGAGTCCAGATGCTGAAATAAACATTACCATCACGCTCAGAAGATGTCAAATAGCTAGAAATGCCTGTCCTTGGGTCCAATTTGGAGACAAGGGCAAAAACAACAGTTTCGGGTCAAAACGGGGTCCGTCGGTGGGCCCGCTTTGCACCGAAAAATGTGTCCGGGTCAAAGGTCTCCAAATTCACCAAACTTAGTGTCAACAGGTCAGGAACACTGATACGAACCCAACGGAACTTTCAGATTTGGATTCCGATGAGCCGAACACAAAATCGCCCGTCGAGCGGGGCCTGTGGGGCCCACGACACGCGATTTCGTCAACGTTCTCAGAATCGAACCAAACTTGACCCACAGGACCAGCGTATCGCTACGAGTCCGATGGCACAAGTTTCGTCTCGATCTGACAAGTGTATAAGAAGTTAGGACGAATTGCAGAGAAGGCGGATACGGGGCGATGTTCGCGGATACGCGTTGATTTCGGTGTGCACGCACACCCGAATCAGCTTCTACGAAAACTCACACGTCCGTATCGATGATGCGTACGTATCTGTGAAGACCGCACGCGACCAAGTCGTCCCGTTTGGCGGGGCGTACTCAGTTCCGGGGTAAAACAGGGTCTGGTTTTTCCTATTTTTGGATCGCGGTGTGCGATCACCACAGGACGGGATGCCCCGAGCGGTTTGTCCGGGCACCGAGAGGGTCATACAGGCTTCACAACGTAATTTACGGAATCAGAAACGGGTAAACGAGCAGGGAGATACGCGTACCTGAACAGGGATCGAAGAACAACGTTTCTCGTATCCGTGTCGTGTCCGACACGTGTCCAAACTAGGTTTAGGGTTTGATGGGTCGGCGGCGGCGGAGCTGGCCGGAGGGAGGCCGGGCAGCGAAGGAGGCGGTCGAGGGGGAGTCGCCGGCGCCGGACGAAGCTGGGCGGAGCGGGTGACGGCGGCCGGAGGGGCTCGGGCGGCTGGGAGAAAAGAGGGGAGGGAAGGGAAACTGCGGCGGCGGCCTCGCGGGGGTGGCGCCGGTGGTCGACTGGGCGGAGGGCAGGCGGAGCTCACGGCGAAGCTAGGGCGGCAGTGGCGCAGCGGTGGGCGGAGGCGGAGGTCGATCTGGTGGCCGGAGGAGGAAGGGGAGGGGCTCATATAGGTGTGGAGGAGGCTGGGATGGCCGGGCTAGGCGGCGGGTGAGGCGGAGGAGGGAAGGTCGTGGCGAGGGTCGTGGGGGCTGACGCGGAGCGGGCGGCTGACGGATGCGGCGGGTGGCGCGGCCGGCGAAAGCGGGGGCCGACCGATTCGTGCGGAGAGGGTTCAGGGAAACGGGGTTTGGGTTCGGGTAGGAGGCGGGTCGGGTCTGACCGACCCGACCTGACCCACTAGGCTGTGCGGGCTGGGCCGGTTGGGCCCAGTGGGCCGGGCCTGGGCTGAAAATTATAAAATAATAATAATAATAATAATAATAATAATAAATGAAATAAATAAATAAATAAATAATAATTGTTTTTAGGGGTTTTAAATTAGGTCCGAGGCCCGATAAATTCCAGGAAAATTACCCTAAGTCCAGTTTTCTATTTTACACCCAAAAATATTATTTTCATAATATTTTAATATTATTTATTATCAATTAAAAATTATTTAATAATTAAAAACCCTAATTTTAATTACAGAAAATTTCCAGAAAATTCTAGAAAATTGCGAAAAATCCAATTTTAATATTTTTTGAAAAAATCAAGGGCTTACAGCAGTCATCCAACGTTCCCTTGGAAGCTCAACTGCTTCTAATTGGTGTTGAGTGTTTGTGAGCCACTCATGAACTTCAGTGGGCTCCTCTTTGCCAGAAAAGGTGCGGGGCTTCTGTCATGCCCCAGTCCCAAAATATCGAGGGGCTGGACACGTGGCAATTGCCAGCAGAATACACCAATGGGCAGACCCAATTTAATGGACCCATTAGAGTATACTTAAGCTGTAAACAACAATAAATAGGTCTACGATATAAGTCACAGTCTAATTCTAATCTCATCCACAGAAGATAATCACAGATCAAATGCCAGAATAATCGAAATAAAATATAATCTAACAAGTTTCAATAAAAAAGTATCTCGGGGAACAACCCGAGAATAAGTTTGATACATCAATGCAATAGACAAAAAATAAGAGAAATAACTGAGTATAGATAAATCAGGTACTCAGAAGAAATTCTTTGGCACGACCTCGTCCTCGGGTTCTGGTACTGCTCCAATATCAGCTCCTGTCCCGTATACCTCGAGGTAGATCTCCTCTGCTACACCTGGGGACATAATCCGGATCTAGGTCCTCAGGGGACATAGCAAGGTACAAGAATAACTCAAGCTAGAATAAATGCAGTACAATAATAAATGAAATAATAACAATAGGGTAAACTAAGCAACCAACTATGTGATATGCAAGTTGAGAGCATCACTAGACTTAGGCTGAGACTACTACAAGCTCTGTGTCGGGGAGCCTGTAGCAGTTATACAATGTAGTTATACTATATAGTTTACTATGCAGTGGGCCTACAGCACCATATATAAAATTAGCCTGTAACCTGTCTGTCTTTCTCCACCCAATTTAATCACACGTCTCATATCCACGATGTCTCATGTCCATGTCACGCAAGATCATATCTAATATAGCAAGTCATATAATATCTATGAACATAAAGTCTATATCATAAATCCTGTAGCCTATACAGAATCACCATGAATATCTCAAGATGATTCTGTCTCATGAACAGTGTCAGGTGTCCTATGGTATGACGTACTTGATGTTGCAAGCACGAGAATGTATAAGGTTTCGATATCCTTCGCTAGATGATGTTACACAACTCCGCGTATGGCGTTGACATCCGAATCTTGTTCGAACGTTAAGTAATGTCATACGGTCCTGGGTTGAACATTTATATCATATAATTAAATTAAGAGAACATTATGTAGCAAATACTGCAATATTGGCAAGGTACACTTGCTTGGGATTCAAACTACTGCTCTGATATCAGCGGTATCTGCAGGTAATCCTCTGATTGCTGAAATAAATGTTACCATCATGTTCAGAAGATATCAAATAGCTAGAATTGCCTGTCCATAAGTCCGATTTGGATACAGGGGCAAAAGTGACAGTTTTTTGTCAAAGTGGGGTCCAAATGTGGCCCACTTCGCACCAAAAAATGTGCCAGAGACAAAGTTCTCTAAATTCATCAAACTTAGTGTCTACAAGTCCAGAACAATGATAACAATCCAACAGAATGTCCAAAACTGGATTCCGAAGAGCTGATCACAAAATTGTCCGTCAAGTGGAGCCGAGGGACCCACAATACGGTATTTGTCAACGTTCTCAGAATCAAACCAAACTTGGGTCACATGACCCAAAAAATGCTACAAGTCCGATGGAATAAGTTTTATTTTGAAACGATGAGCACACACAAAGTTACAATAAGTTTTAGAATAGGGTCGATACGGGACGTTGTTGACGGATACGCGTTGATTCCGGTGTGCACGCACATCCAAATCAACTTCTGCAAAATCTCACACGTCCGTATTAACGGTGCGCACCTTTCGGTGAAGTTCGCACACGACCAAGTCATCTTATTTAGTGGGGCGCACCCAGTTTCGAGAAATATCAGGATTTTAAAAGACCAAGTTTTTGGCCATTTTTACCCTCGAATAAATTACAAATTACAGCACGATAAATTAAACTAAAATAAGGCTTTAAAACTAGGTTATACGGTCTAATTTATTGTTCAAGTGGATTTTGAAAATAGTTAATAGGTTGCATGCAAAATGGTCGTGAACTTGCGAGTTTGGGACAAATTTCTGAATTTTCAGAAATGGGAGTTTTTCCTGATTTTGTGTCGTAATTTACAACCAACACAGAACGCGATACCCCGAACGAGCTGCACGAGGTTTCGAGAGGGTCGCATGGTCTACGCGTAGGATTTGACAGAACAAAAAATGGGTCAATGTACAGAAAGATATGAGACTGGAAAGACAGGTACCTCGCTGTTCGTGAACTGGGAGGCGCGGCGGGGCACCTTTCCCGGCCATAACCTTCGGAGGTTTAAATAGGGAAAGGGAGAGGGAGAGGCGGAGCGGGGAGGCCGGAGCGGGGGGGGTTATGGGCGAAGGTGGGGCAGGTTATTGTCGGGAAATGCGGGGTCGTGGCCGAAAATGCGGGGCGGGGCGCTGAGGGGTCGTGGGAGAGAGAGGGGAGCGGGTGAGGGTTTATGGGTTCGGGTCGGGTCGGGTAGGACCCGACCCTCTAGGGTTAGGGTTGAGTTTGGTTTAGTTAAGTGGGTCCGGTTCGGTTCAATTGGGCCGGGTTCAGTCCGGTTCGAGCCTGGTTCACTTAAAACTTGGTTTTTAGTTATTTAAAAATAGTTTTTGAGCCCCATAAATTCCAGAAAAATTATTCAACATCCAATAATTAATAAAACACCCAAAAATATAATTTATGTAATATTATAATACTTAATTTAATCCATGAAATTATTAATCCCTGAAGGACATTTTTAATAATTAATTAAAAATCACCAAAAATCCAAAAAATTCATTTTTAAAATTTTTTAAAAAGTAGGGTATTACAATCTACCCACCTTAAAAGAATTGCGTCCTCATAATTAAGAAAATAACCGACAGCAGAGATGACGCGGTTGTGAGACATGTTCAAAGCACGACACAAACAAAGAATCATGATCAAGGAGAAATTGAAAGATGAGGGTTAAGTAAAACACCTAAAGTATTTTCCTAAATAATAAAAGTTAGGTAATTCAAGGGTAAAAAAATTTGGTTAGAGCAAGAAAACTACAGCTTAGGAAAACTAGGTTATCAATTATTAATAAGTTCAAAATACTAAGGTTTAAGGCTAAGGAAAGGAATTAATAGGCATGCGCTATGGCATTACTAGGAATATATAGCTATGAATAACTTAAATCTTACGCGCATTCACTAATCCATGAGTCTGTGCGTCCTCCATCGTCAACGCATACGCTTGTCCGCGTCCTTGTGGCGGTGTCCTCTGCTGTTGCTGGACTAGCTGAAAGAGTGCTGCCTGGGGTGCCAAAGGTGATCTCGGTGCTGGTAAAGCTTGTCGGTTTAATATTAGTGCTCCCTCTCGATGCTCAGGACAATCCTTGGCTAAATGTTGGTTGGATCCACAAATCAAGCATAATCCTAACTTGCGTCTGCACTCGCTCTCATAATGGCCTCGCTTGCCACAATATTGACATGTAGGCAGTATCTGTGGAGATGCTCTAGGTGGCTGGTGTATGTGAGATCTTATTGCAGCTTCTCCCTATTGTGCTCTGGCTAGTGCTAATGTGGAAGGCCGCTTCAGGCTGGACTCTCTCCTGGTAACGCGCTCCATGCGTTGTGATACAGCAAGGACGTCCGTGTATGAAGTAGGTGCAACGGATTCGATCAATCTCTGTAGCTCAAAGTTTAGTCCGTTGAAGAACTTCTCAGCCTTCTCCTCTTCTATCGAAATCAGGGTAGGGGCGAAGTGACTCAGACGAATGAACTCCGCATTGTACTCTTTCACTATCATACTATCTTGAGTGAGGCGATTGAACTTGTCCTGAAGTTTTGATCGAGCAATAGATGGAATGTGTATCTCCTGAAAGAGTCTAGAGAACTCCTCCCAAGTGACTCGGTCTGGTCTGAGCTGACTCTCCTCAGATAGCCACCAGTGATGTGCATTGCCCGTCAACTGCATCCGGACGATAATCATCTAATGCTCTCTTGGAAGCTCAGCTGCTTCTAATTGACGTTGAGTGTTGGTGAGCCACTCATGAACCTCATTTCCTGAAAAGGTGCGGGGCTTCAGTTGGCAAAAATCGGTGATAGATCCCGTCGATGACCGTCAAGCTGGTAGGTTCGCCTGCTCTAGTGCAGTCACTATGCTATTTCTCAGATTCTCTGTCTCATGACGCTGAGCCTCTTGATGAATCTGTTGTTAAGCTTGCATCATTGTGCAGAATATTTAGAATATTTGCTGACCATCCATAGGCTGTCCTGGTGGAAAGGTAGGCATCTGTGGAGTAAACTGCGGTGGTGGTGGAATATCGTCTCGCCGAAATCATGAGGTAGGTCGACCTGCTTGATGGCTTTGTTGAGCTGATTGATCTCCACCTACTGGTGTTGCTCCATCGTCATAGGTGACAACTGTAACTTATGGTATTCCCGCGGGAGTCTCATCGCATGCTTGTGAATCCATTACTCTATATCCAAAATAAATTATGAGAAGCATACAGAAGAATCAAGGCAGGATGCAAGTCAATAAATTGAAGTCGATATAGAGGTCTAGAACGAATCAATAAAGTGGATGAGATCGTATAACTTATTCTATCTTTGTCGCAGGCTTGCTCGGTCCCTTAGTTGAAATCAAAACAATTTAGTCGTAGACCTGTATAGGCCACCACAAAAATTATGTCACGCCCCAGTCCCAAAATACGAGGGACTGGACACGTGGCAATGGCCAGCAGCACACACTAATGGACAGACCCAATTTAATGGACCCATTAGGGTGTACTTAAGCTGTAAACAATAATAAATAGGTCTACGATACAAGTCATAGTCTAATTCTAATCTCATCCACAGAAGATAATCACAGATCAAATGCCAGAATAATCAAAATAAAATATAATCTAACAAGTCTCAATAAAAAGTGTCTCGGAGAACAACCCGAGAATAAGTTTGATACATCAATGCAATATACATGAAATAAGAGAAATAATTGAGTATAGATAAAGCAGGTACTAAGGAGAAATCCTCTGGCACGACCTCGTCCTCGGGT
Organism: Iris macrosiphon; assembly: GCA_036927795.1. Lineage (NCBI taxonomy): Eukaryota > Viridiplantae > Streptophyta > Magnoliopsida > Asparagales > Iridaceae > Iris > Iris macrosiphon. The sequence continues at coordinate 106,142,156 of JAYESA010000016.1, read as the reverse complement.
TCTGGTACTGCTCCAATGTCAGCTCATGTCCCGTATACCTCGGGGTAGATCTCCTCTGCTACACCTGGGGACATAATCCGGATCCAGGTCCTCAGGGGACATAGCAAGGTACAAGAATAACTCAAGCCAGAATAAATGCAGTACAATAATAAATGAAACAATAACAATAGGGTAAACTAAGCAACCAACTATGTGATATGCAAGTTGAGAGCATCACTAGACTTAGGCTGAGACTACTACAAGCTCTGTGTCAGGACGCCTGTAGCAGTTATACTATGTAGTTATACTATCTAGTTTACTATATAGTGGGCCTACGGCACCATATAGAAAATTAGCATATAACCTGTATGTCTCTCCCCACCCAATGTAATAACATGTCTCATGTCCACGATGTCTCATGTCCATGTCACGCAAGATCTTATCTAATGCATCAAGTCATATGATAGATATGAACATAAAGTCTATGTCACAAATCCTGTAGCCTATACAGAATCACCATGAATATTTCAGAAAGATTATGTCTCATGAACAGTGTCAGGTGTCCTATGGTATGACGTACTTGATGTTGCAAGCACGAGAATGTATAGGGTTTCGATATCCTTCGCTAGGTGACGTTACACAACTCCGCGTATGGCGTTGACACTCGAATCTTGTTCGGACGTTAAGTAATATCACACGGTCCTGGATTGAATATTTATATCATATAATTAAATTAAGAGAACATTATGTAGCAAATACTGCAAGATTGGCAAGGTACACTTGCTTGAGATTCCAACTACTGCTCTGGTATCAGCGAGATCTGCAGGTACTCCTCCGGTTGCTGAAATAAATGTTACTATCATATTCAGAAGACATCAAATAGCTAGAATTGCATGTCCATAAGTCAAATTTGGACACAGGGGCAAAAGTGATAATTTTTGGTCAAAGTGGGATCCACATGTGGCCCACTTCGTACCAAAAAATGTGCCAGAGATAAAGCTCTCTAAATTCGTCAAACTTAGTGTCTACAAGTCCAGAATGACGATACGAACCCAACGGAATATCCAGAACTGGATTCTGATGTGCCGATTACAAAATCGTCCGTCAAGTAGAGCCGAGGGGCCCACAATACGGGATTTTGTCAACGTTCTCAGAATTAAACCAAACTTGGGTCACAGGACCAGAAAAATGCTATGAGTCCGATGGCGCAAGAGCACACACAAAGTTACAATGAGTTTTAGAACAGGGCCGATACGAGATATTATCGACGGATACGCGTTGATTCCGGTGTGCACGCACATCGAAATCAACTTTCGTAAAATTTTATACGTCCATATTAACGGTGCACACCTTTCGATAAAGTTTGCACATGATCAAGTTACCTCGTTTAGCGGGGCGCACCCAGTTCCGAGAAAAATTAGGGTTTTAAAAGACCAAGTTTTTGGACATTTTTACCCTCGAATAAATTACAAATTATAGCACGATAAATTAAACTAAAATAGGGCTTTAAAACTAGGTTATATGGTCTAATTTACTGTTCAAGTGGATTTTGAAAATAGTTAACAGGTTGCACGTAAAATGGTCGTGAACTTACGAGTTCGAGACAAATTTTTGAATTTTCAAAAATAGGGTTTTTTCCTGATTTTGCGTCACGATTTACGACCGACACATGACGCGATATCCCGAACGAGCTACACGGGTTTCGAGAGGGTCGCATGGTCTACGCGCATGATTCAACAGAACAAAAAATGGGTCAATGTACAGAAAGATACGAGACTGGAAGGACAGGTACCTCGCTGTTCGTGAACTGGAAGGCGCGTCGGGGCACGACGGCGGGGCACGGCGGTGGCGGCGATGCTGCGGTTGCGGCTGCTGGGACAGTCAGGGGCTCATTGCCATTGCCGGGGAAGGGTCATCGGGGGCTCGCGGAGGCGGCGGGGACGTCGGGGTGGGCCGAGATGGTGATGGCGGTGGTTCGATAGGGGCGGTGGTGTCGGAGGGCTTCGGCTCGGAGGTTTAAATAGGGAAGGGAGAGGGAGAGGCGGAGCAGGGAGGCCGTAGCCGGAGGGGGATCGTGGGTGGAGGCAGGACGGGGTTGTGGCCGGGAAATGCGGGGTCGTGGCCTGGAACGCGGGGCGGGGCGCTGAGGGGTTCGTGGTAAAGAGAGGGGAGCATGTGAGGATTTACGGGTTCGGGTCGGGTCGGGTTGTGTAGGACCCGACCCGTTGGGGTTAGGGCTGAGTTCGGTTTAGTTAAGTGGGTTCGGTTTGGTTCAATTGGACCAGGTTCAGTCCGGTTTAGTTCGATTCGAGCCTGGTTCACTTAAAACTTGGTTTTTAGCTATTTAAAAATAGTTTTTGAGCCCCATAAATTCCAGAAAAATTATACAACATCCAATAATTAATAATACACCCAAAAATATAATTTTTGTAATATTATAATACTTAATTTAATCCATAAAATTATTAATCCATGAAGGACATTTTTAATAATTAATTAAAAATCACCAGAAATCCAAAAAATTTATTTTTAAATTTTTTTAAAAATAGGGTGTTACAGCTTCAGCTGGCAAAAATCGGTAATAGAGCCCATCGTTGGCCGTCGTGCTGGTAGATTCGCCTGCTCCAGTGCGATCACTATACTGTTTCGCAGAGCCTCTTGTTGAATCTGCTGTTGAGCTTGCATCATTGCGTAGATTATTTGAAACATCTGTCGCCCGTCCATAGCCTGCCCTTGTGGGAATATGGGTATTGGTAGAGTAAACTGCGGTGGTGATGGAATGTCATCTTGCTGGATTCTTGAGGCATACTGATTGGCTTGACTGCTTTAGTGAGTGGAGGAATCTCCACTCAATGGCATCACTCCATCTTCTTCGTAGGTGACTACAGCACCTTGCGGTGGTCCTGCAGGAGTCTCGTCTCTTACTCGGGGATCCATTACTCTGCATCCAAAATAAACTATAAGAGGCGCACAGAGGAATTAAGGCAGGATGTAAGTCAAGAAATTCAAATCCGAAATAGAGATCAAGAACGATTCAATCAAGTGGATGAGATCCTATAACTTATCCTATCTTTGTCGCAGGCTTGCTCGATTCCTTAGTTGAAACCGAACAATTTTAGTCGTTGACCTGCATGAGCCACCATAAAAACTATGTCACGTCCCAGTCCCAAAATACCAAGGGACTAGACACGTGGCAATGGCCAGCAGCATACACCGATGGGCAAATCCAATTTAATGGACCCACCATGGTGTACTTAAGCTGTAAAACAACAGTAAGGGGCTATGGTACTAATCTCATCCACAAAAATAAATACAATCAATAAATGTCAGAATAATCAAGATCAAATATATCCAACAAATCTCAAATAAAAGTCTCGGGGATCAACCTGATAAATGAGTTTGATACAATAGTTCAATAAACATGAAACAACAAAAATAACTGAGTATAGATAAGCAGATACTCAGGAGAAATCCTCGGCGATCACCTCATCCTCTGGTAATGGTAATACTTCAACTTCTGCTCCTTTCTCGTACACCTCGGGGTAGTTTCTGGTCAAATCAGGGTCCACATGTGGCCCACTTCGCACCAAAAAATGTGTCAGAGACAATGGTCTCCAAATTTATCAAACTTAGTGTCTACAAGTCCAGAACGACGATACGAACCCAACATAATATCCAGAACTGGATTCCGATGAGCCGATCACAAAATCGCCCGTCAAGTAGAGCCGTGGGGCCCACGATATAGGATTTTGTCAACGTTCTCATAATCAAACCAAACTTGGGTCACATGACCAGCATATTGCTACGAGTCCGATGGCATAAGTTTCTTTTCGAAATGACGAGCGTACACAAACTTACAACGAGTTTCAGAATAGGGCCGATACGGGTGTTGTCGACGGATACGCGTTGATTTCGGCGTGCACGTACATCCAAATCAACTTTCGCAAAATCTCACACGTCCGTATTAATGGTGCGCACCTTTCGGTGAAGTTCGTACACGTCCAAGTTGCCTCGTTTAGCAGAGCACACCCAGTTCTGAGAAAATCAAAATTTTATAAAGACCACATTTTTGGTCATTTTTACCCTCAAAAATATTACAAACTACAGCTCAATAAATTAAACTAAAATAGGATTTAAAACTTGGTCAAGTGGTCTAAATTACTGTTTAAGCCAATTTTGAAAACATTTAACAGGTTGTGCGTAAAACAGTCGTGAACCGGGAAATTCGGGGAAATTTTTAATTTTCAGAAATTGGGGTTTATTTTTCTGATTTTGTATCGCAGTTTTCGATCGACACAGGACGCGATACCCCGAACGAGTTACACGGGGTATGAGAGGGTCACGCAGGGTACGCGTAGCAACAGACAGTTCAAAAAACGAGGCGACGAGGAGAGAAAAAACCTCACCTGAACAGGGCATCAAAAATGACTGAAAAATGCGTTCGCGAGATGGCGCGGCGACGCTCGGCCGTCGGTGGCGGCGCTGTGCGGATGCTCGCGGTCGCCTGGTGTCGGAGGAGGTCGTTGTGTCACGGCGGAGTGGTCGTCAGAGTCGCCGGAGTCCGGTGGTGGAGTCGGGGAGCTCGGCGGATGGCGGTGTGGTACTGGGAAGTCGTCGTGTTGGGCTAGCGGTGGCTGGAGGCGACGGAGGGTAATGACAGTGGTGGCCGATGGAGCTCTGGGCGGAGGCAGGGCTCGGGGAAGTGGAGACGGTGGTCGGGTGGCCGGAGAGCGACGGTTGAGGTGGATGATGGTGGTGTTGGCGGAGTCGTCGGGGTTTTATAGGGGGCGACCGGTCGTTAGCTGGGAGAAGAAGGGGCAGGACCGGCCGGTGGGGAGGTGTAGAGGCGCTAGGGCGTAACCGCTGGTGGAGGCAGCGGGGAAGGAAAGTGGTCGGGGGAGACGATCGGGCGCGGCGACTGCGGAGGGGAAAATCGAACGGCTACTGTAGCAGTGGCGGGGTCGGGTTCGGTTTTGGGCCCGGATCCGACCCGATCTGATAGGTAATGAGTTCGGGTATGGGTTGGCGGGCCGGGTCGGGTTCAGATTCGACCCGATCCAATAGGATTGGTTTGGGTTGGGTTGATCCGTTCAGGGTTGGGTTCAATTTGGTTTAATAAACCGGTTCATGTTGGTTTATATTAAAACATTAATTTTTAGGTCTTTAAAAATAGTTCTGGGGTCCAATAAATTCCAAAAAATTACAGTAAGTCTAGTATTTTATTTTACACCCAAAAATACTATTTTCATAATATTTTAATATTTAATAAAATCACAAAAATATTTAATACCAGAATACATTTATTTTAATTAGTTAAAAATTCTAGAAAAATTTCAAAAATTTATTTATAAATTTCTGAAAAAAATCTTGGTGTTTACAAGGCTCCCCAACACAGAGCTTGTAGTGGTCTCAGCCTGAATTCTAGTGATGCTCTCATTTGTATATCACATAGCTGGTTACATAGTTTGCCCTATTGATACATTTTATATACTACATTTATTTTGGCTTGAGTTATTCTTGTACCTTGCTATGTCCCCTGAGGACCTGGATTCGAATTATATCTCCAGGTATAGCAGATGAGATCTACCCCGAGACGTACGGGACATGAGCAGATACTGGAGCAGTACCAGCACTAGAGGATGAGGTGATGCCAGAAGATTTCTTCTGAGTATTTTGTTACTCAGTCATTTCTGTTCTTGATACTCTATTTCATGTCTCGTGGATTTCTGTATTAAACTCATTATCGGGTTATTCTCCGAGATATTTTATTGAGACTTGTTGGATATATTTTATTTCGATTATTCTGATATTTAATTTATGTTATCTTCTGTGGATGAGATTAGAATTAGAATGTGACATATATCGTAGACCATTACAATATTTTACAGCTTAAGTACACACTAATGGGTCCATTAAATTGGGTTTGCCCATTGGAGTGTGCTGCTGGCCATTGCCACGTGGCTAGTCCCTCGGTATTTTGGGACTGGGGCGTGGCATTAACCCAATAACCTTTCTTATAGCATGACATAAACTTTCATATACCATATCTAGAGTTTTTATATTGAATGGTAGATTAATTATTCACATGAATTGTTTACATAGCATGAAGTATTTTGCCTATTTATAAATTATTATATCTTATAGGATCAAAGTAATAAAACAAAACTAACAGGAAAGAATCAACAATTATGCACACCGCCGGTTCAGTTTCCTTTGCAAAGTGCAAAAAAAGAGAGGTATAAAAGCAAGAATGCTCCAAAATTTATTTTGTATATTATATGTTCTCATGTCTATATAGATTTTTACATGTTTTTGGTTGCTTATGTATGTGGAAAGTAAGATAATTCTGGTATTGAATTAATATAATAGTAAAATAGTAATAATAATTTTTCTTACCAGCTTGATCATACTGGAAATGATCCCAGTCCAATTGATTGTTTCAAAAAGTTTCATATAAGTAAGAGAAAGGAGGGAAAAGGAGAAACTTGGAGAAGTGAGAAGGCGAAAGAAATCTATATATGTTGTATACTTTTTCACTCGTCATTGTGTTATTTAAATGCATACCATATTCTATTAATTTACTGTGTTTGTGATATTTGATCAAGATGTTATATAATATTGTAGTAAGCTTATTGAGTCTCATCTACGATATCATTATATGAAACGATGGAAAACAAAAAAGTTCTGCTGGAGAGAAAAATCTGAATATGAATGAATGACTGAGACATATATAGAGAGGTGATTGTACCTAGTCATGGTCGTGTACTTGGCTTGGGGTGGTTTGAAAGGTAAAGATTTGTACTCATCTAGCCAAAATTACAACAAGCGTAGATGTGTTGAACTTGAAGAAAATCACCACCAATTAAAAGATGAGTTGAAAGATGTGAAAGGTCAATTAAGCACTCTGCATGAACAAGTTCAAATGTTGTTAAATAGCACCCAAAATTCTGAACATAGTGGAAGGCAATCACCATATGTGCTATGTACCTTTCTTTATAATTTTAAAAGTTGCAAGTTGAGTTTATTTCTTAATTTCATTTAAATTACATGAGTCCTTATTGATTTTTCTTTGTTGTAACAGGATAATGTTGAAAGTAATGGTTCGGATGTTAATCTTAGTGGTGACTTTGAAGAATAATCCAACAAGTTTCAGTTTCATAAAAATATTTTGACTTTGGTATACATAGACTTGAAAAATTCTCTTATATTTGACATTACAAGTTTATTGTACTTAAAATACATTGATTTCTTTGTGTCACATTATTTTTATATGAATGAATGATTACAACATTATAATTTACTTTAGTTGTCAATGTATTCCTGCTTTACTATTAATTTAACACATTTTGAGATAACTGATCCTATTTTATGACAATTAGTTCCATCAGAATTAGTAATTGTCGTGACATGTAATCATTTTGGACAAAAAATTGGACAAACATAGACATCGTAATAACTTAATTTTGATTTTAGTTTTAATATTTTCAATTGCTATGGTGATCGAAAAAACAAAATTGCGACAATCTGCATTCATAGAAAATGATGTTTATAGAATTTAATCATCATTTTTGACAAGTAATTTGACAAGACATAGTCTCGTAAAAACATATTTTGATTACATGAATTTTAATTTCTGATTGTTTTAGCAATCGCAAAAAATATTTTTCAACGATTTTCTTACATCGAAAATAATTCATAACAATTTCGACGATCTCCTTTCATCGTAAATAATCGTATAATCTTTTTTCCGAGAAGCTAAATTCTTTTTTCGTGTACTTTATTGTCAAAAATTTATATTCCCGATAAACAAAATGTAGTCGCAAATAAATCATCCATCGTAAATAGTATTTCTGAGAAACATTGACTATCGAAAATGCATCGTCGAAAAAGAAATTGTTCGTCGTGTTTTTAAACATTTTTACCACCAATTTTTTTTTTTCGAAGGCAATCAATTATCGAAAATATCCATCCTTCGTAATTCATAAAGATTTTTTACGACGATGGAAAAACAAATACGATAGTCTTTTGCCTTCGCAAATACTAACGTTTCCGACGGTTGGTAGAATTTTTTTTTTCGACGCTTGCTTTTCCGAGGGCATACGACGGCAAGATACCCTCGGAAAAAAGTATTTTCGATAGCAAATGGCCAGTTCCGACGAATTATTGCCTTCGAAAATGGTTTTTTTTTTCTTCTGTAGTGACATGATTGTATATTATTCAGACCGCGGCTGACTTATAGTCATGTACTCTTGGCAATGTACTAGTGTACCATCATGTATAACTAGTTTCATGATCATTCCGATAGAGCGTCAAGGACGCCTAACTGCTTTATCTTACATGCTCACTCTTACTGTTCTTGGTTGATGATTGAGACATAGAGATCCTTGACCCTATGTGACTTGTAGTTTGCACCTCATAGACAATCTTAACACATTGCGGGTTACTTCGGTATTCCGTAAGGTGTGGTTGGATGAATCACTCCCCCGCTCTCCAGTATTCTGATTATGGGACGTGACACTACTTCATGATAAATATATTGTAGATCTTCAACTTGACTTGCCACAGTTCTAGAATCAACCATGCGGTAGTCTAGAAATTTGCCTACTACAAATTTTTTAGACTCTGCATCATCTGCTTTGGATTTCTTGTCCAGGACATCCCAGATCTCTTTTATAGTCTTTAGTGGACTGTAAACATTTTATAAATGATTGTCTAGTCCACTTAATATATGGTTCCTGCACAATAAGTCTGTATGTTTCTATTTTTCAATATTTGTAATAATTTTGTTGTCAGTTTCACCTTCTTGCAGAAGAATGACTGTTTCATTTTGAATCTTTGCCAGATTCAAGGTTGATAAATAAAACATCTTTTGTTGCCAGCGCTTGAAGTCGATTCCATTGAACTTTTTTGACTTTTCTCCATATTCGATATGGACAGGAGCAAAAGCGATCGTCACCGTGTTCTCAACAGCAGTCATTTTGTCTGTTACAGTTTAGTAGTACATACTGGTAAGCAAAAATACAATCGAAATGGAGAAGTATTCTGTCTATGTTCTATTTATGTATAACAAATCAGAGGTAAATTCGGATTCAAATTAAAAATAGAACGAATAAAAAAACCCAGAAGTAATTATTGAAATCTGAATAAATGAAGTACTGTAGATAAAGTCGGTAACAAATAATTCATTTCAAATATAAGTATAGGGATTTTGATTCGTTCAGAGGCTTTGATTTGTTTTCTTTCAAATTATTATACATAAACAGACACAACTATCCCGCCGTCCACGCCAGGGAGTATAAAAAATACAAACCCGAAAACCTTAAACAACTTTTCTCTGAACCAAATACAGAGCAGTGAAAATGTACGATTGTTAGTATAAACTAATTTCAACTCTGTAATTTAAAATCTGAAAATAAAATATAAATAATGTACTCCAATCGAGATCAAAATTTGAATTTGGTTCAATGTCTTTAAGACAATATTCGTTTCGCACAAATATTTACGGTTTAATGGCATTAGTTTTCCAGGATACAACGGTACTCCTATTTCGATTTCAATAGCAGCATTTCACATCATAAGAACTTGTCGAAATAATAGAGATAGTGTGTCTATCTCTCTCTTTCTTGTACTTAAAAGTTTGAAAGTTTGAATGAATGAATGAGTCTAAGATGGCTCTCCTTTTTATAAATAGTGAATATTTAAAAGACATATTTTAATACAATACTTATTCAATTTTTCTAACAAAATTAAAATCGACCTTAAGTCAACTATGGTGGGAATGGTACCTTGCATTGCTGAGTCGGGTGATTTTAGTCAAAATGAAATTAGCAGCTTCCTTTCTTGGCGGCTACTGCTAACTTACCATTTCATGTGAACCGCTTGTCCAAAGATGTCGTTATGACAAAGACGTGACAATGAATGCTATGATCGAGGAGTAGAATAAACTCACAAACTCAAAAATTAATAATTATTAATAAATAAATATTATAATCACTACTAATTCTCACCAACAAAAAAAGTTTTGATAAAAATGACTTAAACTGTTCCATATTTTTCACTTAAAATTTTACTCAGGACAGCTTATCAAAATTTTAATTGTCAAATTTTGACAGTCCTAAATAAATTTTTGGACTAGTCTTGAGTAAAATTTTAAGTAAAAAATTATAATAAAAAAAATTGGACCAACCTGAGTGTATTTTGTAGTGTCTTTATCATCAGCCAAAAAAAACAACAATAGCTCGAAGACCCTATGTCTTAATTCTATCGAGTCTTTGTTCTTTTAAAAAGAGGCACCCATATTTGGCCTAAAACCTAAATTTTACAATAAATCACCTAGAAATCAGTATCTATTAACCAACAAAATGTTAATGTAAACTTTAGACTAATTGTAATCTACTGAGAACCTAGATAGCCTCCCACAAAAATTGCTTTTGCTGTGAGTATTTTTAAAAAGAGCATGAATCCCAAACCTTGCAAGTCTTAGTTCCTAATAAATCTATACTACAATATAATAAGAAAAGTGACAAGCTTCACTCTAAATTTTTTTTTTGTCTATATTTACTATTTTAAATTATTCATTAAATTTAATATTGATAGTTAGAATATTATCTACAGAAAAATAAATAATAAATTATTATTTGCTTTTATCAAGTACTAGTAAAAAAAATTAAAAGATGTTATTCTTCTCAAGAAGTAAAAAATTAAAAAAAATATCATTTGCACTTTTTAAGTAGAATAAAATACGTACAACATATGTACATATACACTAAGTAATGCTTAATTACGAAAACAAAAAAAATTGAAACTTCGTGGTATTTGGTTTACTTATATGTGTCGGGTGTTTGTTTCTAATTTGTAACCGAGTATTTTGAACTATCAGTTTCTCGAATAAATAGCTTTATATATAAATAAAGCTAAATTAATTTGATGTCCTATATAAAAAGATCAGTAAACGTAAGAGATAGGAGCTAATCTGAAGTCAGTAGCAGAAGTAAATAATTTTATTATCCAGACATAAAATATAATTTTATCTAAGAATCTACATAATCTAAATATTTTCATTATTTGGGGGTGTTTGTTTAGTATTTTGAGCTATCAGTTTCTCTCGACTAAATACCTTCAAGTCCAAATTAGGAGTCCTATCCCAAATTGATATGGACATGCATGATAAATGTGCTATTGACATTTGATGCTCTCGTAATTGGTAGTTTGGTCTTTGCTGATGACATTTGAAAAAGAACAGAAATTTTAAGTTCAGTACCACTTAATAATATAATTATAGATTTATTAGACTTATATTTTATTTTTTTAACTAAAATTATTTATTTTGTCACAAAAAACTGTTATCAAATATTTTTTATGACAAAAAATGGAATACAAGTCTAATAAACAAAAAAAAAATGGAATATAAGTCTAAAATTATATTATTAAGTAGGACTAAAGTCAAAAAATTCCAAAAAGAAAAGCAAAGCATTATCTAATAGAAGGCGAGATAGTATTGCTTTATAACAACAACGTTGGTTAACATACCGCAGGAGGGACCGCGGGCCAGTCCGAAAGCCACCTGACGTTCTTCCATTGGCCAGTTAAAAAATGCTGACGCTAGTAGGAGGGAGACTGGTGTCACTATTTTTTTTTTCGGCCAATGAGGAGACGTCATGTGACCGTTCCCCTCGGTCCGTTGGTCATTTTCCTTGTAACAATATAAGGGTGAGCATTATTCGGTTTTGGACCGAAAATCGAATCGAACCGAACCGAATAAGAGATTCGGTTCGGTTTAAAAAAAAATCGGTTCGGTTTCGGTTTTGAAAATACTAAATTTTCTTATTCGGTTTCGGTTTAGGATTTCGGTTCGATCCAAAACCGAAAACCGAATAAAAAAATATAGTTTATATATATATATATATATATATATATATATATATATATATATATATATATGAATATTTATTTACTATATATATTAAAAAAATCGCTAATAAACCGAAAAATCGAAAAGCCGAATAAACCGGAAACGAACCGATTTAATTCGGTTCGGTTCGGTTTGGTTCAGTTATGGCCTAATTCGGTTCGATTTCGGTTTTGCTTATTCGGTTTTTGGTCAAATTCGATTTTTCTTATTAGATTCGGTTTTGAACCGAATCAAATCGAACCGAACCAAACCGAACCGCACCGATGCTCATCCCTGCAACAATATACGAATTGCTTCCTTAACTGGTTGGTACAGGCACGTGCGTTGGAACAGTAGGTAGGTAGACGCACATTTCGTTTGGGTAGAAGCACACACAATAGACGACTGACTTCAAACTTGGTACAATTTCAAATATAAAGGCCAGGTCCAGGGAGGGATTCTTCCTCAAGTTAAGCTGCAGTTGCAGGGAAAGAGAAACAAAAATGAGATTGGGTGAGATGGAATCCGACTGTTTGGTTTCCATATTCCAGAGGCTGAGCATGGAGGAGCTGACCCTCAGCATCCCCTTGGTGTGCAAGTCGTGGTACAGAGCCTCCCATGACCCGCTCTGCTGGAGGAGGCTCGACTTCCAGAAGCTGGACTTCCTGCCATGGAGCAAGTTCGGGGAGAGGGCGAAGAGGACGTACCCCCACTCGCGCCTCTCCTTCTCCTCCTTCATGAAGTTTGCGGTCCGCCGCAGCTTCGGAGCCGCGGTGGAGCTCCGCTTCCCGCTCTTCTTGCAGGTCTCGATCGAAGACTTGACGTATGCATCTAAAGAGTTAGTACTTAATACCATCATCTTCATCTTCATCTTCATCTTTCATGAAAGTGCTAAATTTACACTTGATATCATCCACTATTTTCTAAACTTTAATATTATATAACTTAATATAATTCAAGTATGATTGTATAACTTAATATTCTGCTACATTCAGGGGCGAAACCAAGATTTTGAAGTGGGGTGGGTTAGCTAGTAGTTACTATACGATTCTAAAAGTTTATGCCAAAAAATCGACAGACTTTTCTTTGTAAATTCGATGATTCAACAGATTTTTTTTTGTAAATTTATGCCTAAATTTTGGTAATGTTTACTAATTGATAATTTTTCACCAAATATAATTGCTTTCATCTATTCCAAAGATATACTATGTATTTCAAAAAAGAATACTAGGAAGCAAGAATCTGAAAATAAAAGCCAAAATCTTGAGGAAAAAGTACTCTTGCACTCCAAGTTGTTAGGCACCAAGTAAGGTATGAAAATTTGCATTTTCAGGTGACAACTGAGCAGCTTACTTGAACAACCAAACAACCTGGAAAGATATATAAGATCAGCTTTTAGAAGATAATACATATAAATCTATCAGGTCCATTTGCAATAGGCTTCAAGAAGATAACTATACAGACTTGATTTCATATGGAAGATTGAAATTATAGAAATAACCAAACAACTTATGTAAAGAAACAACACACTTAAAATATTTTTCTTAAACCATAAAAAAGCCTAGATATATATGTAAAATGATTCAATTCATTACTAGGAATCATATTCATATTTACAATTTTAAGACTCTAAGACAGTAAAAATAAATGACATACAAATATAATGAAAAATAGAATTAACAGCAGTTAAATTTTGAACAAGTTTTCAAATTTTAATAAACACATGGATTGTTCCTGCACTTCAAAATCTGAAGTTGTAACTAACAATCCAAACTATATTCCCTTTGTATGTCAATAAAATATAACTACTAAAGATAAGCACATTGAGTAAAATTGGATAAATCTTCCATAGCTTTCACGAAATATCTATGAGTAGATTTGGGTCCTTCCATGTGTGTCAAAAACGTACATCGAGTCCCCTCATTAACCCTCTTCCAATTTTTAAACCCATCGACAGTCAATGTGCAATAGAGAGCATTATCATTTTCAAAAAAATAACGTGAAAAATAAAATGTTGCATCATTTGAAGGAGAGTACTCTAACCAATAAAATTGTTGGAACCAAGAGTATTGAAATCGACGAAACTGTTTTCCGAACTAAGACGGTGGAAATGTTGTCAATTTTGGCTGATATAGACTCATTTTGGTATACGTCCGTACGATCTCATTCAAGAGAATTTAATTCACCTATAACCTCATCCCTATGATCAACCCTTGGGGTTGAACCATTAACATTCGAAGGAGGGGGAGACTTTCACTTCCTTATGTTTCACCCCTTGGTTTAAAGAATGAAAAATGATTTTTCTTTCTCTTGTTTCCTTGATTTTCCATTATATTCCAAAGGCCTATTAAATAGTGAATTAAAATCAAACCAAATACCAAATATTTATGGGTTAGGATTTTACAAAAATTTAATTCAAAGGAGGATGGTGATGATGATAGAGTTTTACCAGAGGAGATGAAGAGGGAGACTAGGAGAGCCGAGAGCGGGAGGGGGCTGAGGGGCTGCAGCGTCCTGGTCGCCGGTTGGGCTGGAGTGTGGAGAAGGGGAGCACTCGGAGATGGGGAGCACCCGGAGTATCTCGGTCGTGGGTCGCGGCCTCGCGGGTCTCCGGTCATCGGTCGCGGGTCATTGTATAATAAACCCTAGACTATGAGACAGAGAGTGAGAGAGTCGGGGTCTGAGGTCTCTAGACTCAAATGATTCACTCTTCACATCTGTTGATTAGTATAATGGGTGAGCTTTATGGAGTATTGGGTGGGCTATAAGCCTATACTAGCATATATATATATATAAAATAGTTTGCTATTTTTTTTTTTTTTTTGCACTGGGCTTAGCATATATATGAAAAAGAAATTGCTTTTTTTTTTCACTGGACTTAGCATATATATATAAAAAAAAAGTTTACTATTTTTTTTTTGCACTGGGCTACAGCCCAGTGCACGGTCAGTGTGCCTCCGCCCCTGGCTACATTTGATTGCAAGAAAAAAAAATGCAATAAATAAATTAATTTTATAAAATTATTTCACTAGGATTTTTTTATGGAATTCTAATTTTTTCTTATGAATAACTTAATTAGGATATTAAATTGTCATTATTTTTCATGAAAAATAATATTTTTCTACGGTTTGGATCGGTTTTACTTTTCACCATTTGGAGACAAATATGAAAATTGATAGTTTTTGAAAAATAATTTCATAAAAAAAATTATAAGCTATCAAACACTACAGTTGGTAAAAAATATATTTTTCATCAAAAAAAAAAGTCCAATAAAAAACAAACTAACACGGTTAACAAAGAAAAAAAAAATCAAAAATAGTCTAGTCATTCTTAATGACTTCGAATACCACCAAAAGATGGATAGGGATAATTTGATCAAACTTTATTATTTATTTATTTTTTAAAACGGAAAAATTAGTCTGACTGACAGAGAGTATCGACTTGAAAAATATTCTATAGTTGAGACTACTTTTTGATAAATATTAAAGTTTAGCGTATCAAATTGAAAAACTTATAAATAGTTGAGGATATCAAAGGGTATGAAGTTGAAATTAAGCCTTCCTGAAATAAGTTCATTAGAGCATCCACAGTGGGAGAGGTTTTAAGTGCTACATTTTGACTTTAGTCAAATTTTGTAGCATTTGAAAGCTGCAGTGGACGCTTGTGCATACTTGAAAATTGTTATAAAGCAACGAGACACTCCATATTTTTCTTTTTCTTTTTTTAGATGGAGTAGTTCTATAATACTTAGGTATATGTTTCACTGATAAAACAGGTGTCCGAGATTGAAAATCGTCGTATTGTCCTTTTTGAAGTTGGAAGACGAAATGCACCTGCCGAAACTCATAGGGAAGTGGAAGGAACTCGAATTGCTCGAGATGGCGTCGAACCCGTCTTCTTTCTTGGACCTGGCCGCAGAGATCGGGCTCAACTGTAAGAATTTCAGCGGACTAAAGATGTCGGGCGTCGGGAAGGAAGACGCGTCGGCCATTGTCAGTCATCTCCCGAAGCTCAAGTACCTGAACCTCAGTAGGTCATACTTGCCCAAGGAAACGTTGCTAACGATAATGAAAGGATGTGGACATCTCGAGAGGCTGAGCGTGAAACAATGTATCGGTTTCGAAGCCGACAAGGAGGTTCTTGACACGGCTTCTCGTATCAGAAGCTTCGAGCACGTCGGCTCCAAGCTAATGCTGGATGATAACAATTACGATAGCGATGAGTATTTTCCCTACTTATTTCAAGCTATGTAACTGTAAAACTACAATCAAATTGACATAGCTGTTTTAATATATTTATTAATAATATTTTCAAATTTGTGCAAATTACTGATCATTTTGACGGCTCGTAATAAAAATTATGTAATAGTGAAAAAGAACAAAACAGAAATTCATTACGAATCTAAAATAGCGACGGATTATAAACAGAAGAACACGTTGGCAATTACTACATCCTTGCCGAACTACAGTTGCCGAGCTCTAGCATCCCAATCTAGGGTACTCGACTTTAGTGTTTCTATCATATTGCTAGTAAATTTGATCTATTTGGGTTGCCATTTTTGAAGTAGTCCTCACTTAAAGGCTCTTGAATCCACCCCCAGCTTGAGGCTTTGATATTGGAGGAGAGGGAGAGGGAGAGGGAGAGGGAAGGTTCTTGGATCTCAAACTACAAATTTTAGGGATTTCACCTATCAAGATACAAACAACTCGATATAAGAACAACAAGCAATTAGCACAAGGATTCTCATTTCACATAGCACTGTTGGGGGACATGAGGGGTTTCATATTTTCATGGTTGTGGAAAAGTAATTCCCAAGGTCCCATTGGAAAAAGTTTTGATTTTCTAGGAATATTGTTTGGACAATAACACCCACAATTTACATTCAAAATTTTAATTTCTATCCCAAACATTTAAATATTTAGATAATAAAAACATGAAAAAGTATTTATAGAAACATAAAATTTGTTGTACAGAAAATAATTTTAAATAAATTAGTAAAAATGAAAACTTTTCTGAGAAATTTAACGTAAGGAAATTTTTCGAAATTTTGGCATTGTCAAAATTTTGCCAACTCAGTTGGCAAAAATATGATTTCACTCCCCTATCATGTATACTTGGAATATACTCAAGTTGGCACACTTTGATAGTTAATTCATTTTTGGCGTACTTTCGATATACTTCAAGTGCACGGTTGAATGGAAGCTTGGCACACATTGGCTAATATTGATTGTGTGGTTGTGGTAGGTAGGGTGTGTGGCTTGGATTTGTTGGAGAGATCCGACGGTTCACCATCAACCCCTTGCCTATCACTACCAAAATATGATAAAATAACGACGTTTTTAGCGACGTCATAATAAAACGTAGCTAATATTAGAGACTAGAGTGACTCTAAAAATAAACGTCGCTATACGTCGTTGTTGGCGACACATAGCGACACACTAACTAACATATATTGCCTAACACACACACACACACACACACACACACACACATATATATATATATATATATATATATATATATATATATATATATATATATACTTGACAACCTATGATACCTACAATTCATACTACCTAGGCTCATAGGATACACAAAATGCTTGTCGTATAGTCATTTATCAACTTGTAACCAATACTACACCTATTAGACCTATTCAATAAATTCTAGGGTTAAATTATGTCGTAACCCTTCGTATTAGATTTCTAAAACTTCAAACGGATCATATTTTCGTGTCTGAAAGCTCCCGAAATCGAAATACATTCATCTTCCGGACACCTGACACTCAAACACTTTTACAGAAAGTTTCAAAAATAATTTTGCCTATTAATCTATATATTTGAAAAGATAACTTCGATACGTTTCTTTAAAAAAAATGGGAGACTAATCGGAGTCATAAATTAAGAGTTATGATATTTCTAAATTGCTATGGCTACTAAAAAGGAGGCTGAATACTATGACAAATTTGGATTATTTTGGACAAAAGAACACATGTATACATCAAATTTACCAAATCTATCTATATGTATCATGTCGTATCATCATATGGACTCTATGTGTCTAATTTAGGATACAAGTACACCTTCACACAATCAAATAAATATCAATAGTGCTCATTATGACACAATACACACACTCAATGGACACAATTAGAATTTTTTCCAAATTGAGTCTCAAAATCATGACACAAACTTAGATCTATCAAATTGAGGGCTCATAGTGCCTAGATATACCATTGGGGAGTCAAATCTAACCATGAGAAGGTTCCTACATGACCAAGAGATTTTCCTAACCATGAATTTGATCAAATTGAAAGAAATACCTAGTGTTTTGGTAGCCTCTTTAGAAAATTCCTAATTTTGACGGAAGGGATGAGTCAGACACGATCTCCTAGCAAGCTCCTCTCCTAATATGGATCTCCTTGTGCTTTCCAATACTCTCGACCTTCATGATGGTAAGAATGAGTGGAATTGGAAGTGGATTGAGTTTCTTGGGGAAGAAGAAGCTTTGGAAAAAATGAGGCTAATGAGTAAAATAAAATGAATGGATGAGGCCTAAATTGAACTTATCTCTTATAGTAATATTTGATCATGCCAAAATATCAAGTTTGCCATTTTCATTTGTCATGAATGAAATATAATTAACTAAAGGAAGGAATCTCTACAACTAATAGAAATATTCTCTTCATGATAACTAAACTTAATTAATTCTAATTACTAAAGTCATGACTATAAATAATTAGCACTAACTAACATTTCAAAATTCAAATTGGCTAGCCACTAACTAACAATAATATAATTCTAGGCAACCATTAATATAAATAATAAATAAAAATTTAACAACATGCAAAATTATCAAAATATTCCTATGGTGGAAAATAGTAGTTACAGTTAGGTTATTGCTTATTTGAATGTTACGTCTATATTTGGATGAATCCAGACTTGACTCCTTATATGAAATAGATTCGTATCAAATGTGTTCGTACTTTGTACGACATTATTAAGGAGAATGTTCATGTGGTCACGACAAAAAAATTTATATTATTGTAGGGTTAATTAGGTAACATAAAAGCTGATTTGAATATAGTGAAGGAACGATATCTCGATATCGTGCGTGATGGGTCGTCCCGTGATAATTTTTATGTCGTGCAAGTCTAGCCAACACGGATATTGTATATCATCTGCATGTAGTGGAGTGCAACATTCGACCTTTTTATATTAAAGACTGAGCCAACATTTTTCCTATAGAAATGTTGAAACTGTTACTGATTTAATTAGCACGGTGGCTATACGAAGAACTTGTGCGATCATGATTTCATGCTTGTATAATAGTGGCTCGGTTAGCCCGGCTCGACATGGAACAATATGAGGATGCTTATTATTATTATATCTGGAATAACCCCAGACTCCACATAACAAGCCGTAACATTGTTTGGCCGTTCTAACCTAACTTGATTGTGATTGTAATTCTGCTAGTAGCTTAGGGACATGGACTGTCATAGTATGGTGCTCAACTGCTGTCCTTGTTTGGTTGGGAAGTTGAGTCATTATGCTATGATGGAATATGGACGGAACTACGACTCAGAATCCTAGCTTGACCATAATCATGGGACGTACCTTATCTTGGATGACATGACATTTTATATCCTTGTTTGGTGAAGGAGTGTCATGTTATCCCAAAGATGGGGCACGTGCCAATAATTTTTGGCTCTTGCACTATATGCTTGATCTGGTTTTTTGTTTCTTCATTCGTGCTTTCTTATGGTACTTGCTATTTGGAGCCTAACCCCACTGGTTTTGTATGGCCAGGTTTAAAGCCAGCACTAGAGAATCCGGCTTATCCCCCTTACGATGACGCATACCATACAGATGATCGCTGAATGGCACGAGTGGTTTTCTTGATCACTGCTCATCTTGTACATTATACTCTTTTGGGCGTTTAGCCACCGACACTTGTTAGACGGCTTGTTTGGACATCAGTTCCTTTTTACATAATTGTAATATAATTAGACTGCACTTGATCTCGGTTGTATAACTATTGACATTCTGCTAGCCTAAAATTTTGATGGCTAGATCTCTAGAACATTCCGATGGAGCGTTTGGGACGCCTTACGGCTTTATCTCACATGTTATATATTGTTGTTACTTGCTTGAATGATTGAGACATAGTTGTTCTGAGACCCTAGGAGACTTATTGTAGCATGCACCCCCTTGTCATTCTACAGCCGTGACCGCCGTACGACGTTTTATACCTTGTACAGGGG
Source organism: Iris macrosiphon (assembly GCA_036927795.1). Classification (NCBI taxonomy): domain Eukaryota; kingdom Viridiplantae; phylum Streptophyta; class Magnoliopsida; order Asparagales; family Iridaceae; genus Iris; species Iris macrosiphon. The sequence goes on along the minus strand of JAYESA010000016.1, from coordinate 106,122,024 downwards.
AGCCGGCCATATCCGTCTCCGTATTCCGGTATTGGACGTGACATATGACATATACGATTTTTTTTTTCGTTTTTTTATTTGGTTTATTTGGTTTGTTTTTTTTTTGTTCTGGTTTTTTTTAAACAAAGTGCTTTTGGTTAGTTTTATTTAGGTTTAGTTCTTTTTTTTAAAAATTTATTGTAGCAATAATTTGTTTAAATAAATTAGAAAATAAAATAAAATTTTAACATCCAAAATAAAATATGCTATCATTGAACATCCAAAAATTTTAAAAAAAATCTAATGTAAAAAAATTACGTCTGCCGTCGAGCAAACTTCGAGCTGCCATAATTATTTGTTTGGAAATCGTTTTTCGTCAAACAATATGTCAATTTGTATGTTTTCGACGAGAGTTACACAATTCGTGTAGAAATAATTTTCATCCGAAGCAAGACGCACATGTTACAGACAAAAGTATAAAATTTAAAACTTTAAAGTATTATAACTTTTGACTGTGAGATCGGAACAAGGTCCAGCTTGTGCCAAAATGACCGTAACGAAAAGTACTATGGGAAAAACCAATTCACCGTTTAACGAACTTTGAAATTTTTTAGAATCGCAAATAAATGATGTTTTGACCTCCAAATTTTTCTTTCGGTAATTTTATTTTCAATTTTTTTTCGATATTTCGATGTTAACGAGTAAAAATTGGTCTCCGGACCCTCAAACATTATACTAATTTATTTAAAAAAATTATTGCTACAACATTTTTTTTAAAAAAGAACTAAACCTAAATAAAACTAAACAAAATCACTCTCTTTTCCCAAAAAAAAAAACCAGAAAAAAAAACCAAACGAAATAAATAAAATAAAACTCAAACGAAAATAAACCCAAAAAAAAAACGTATGTCATATTTTCGTAAATATGGCAAAAATAAACCAAATTTTGACAAAGTCAAAATTTTGCCAACTAGATTGACGAAAATGTCAAAAATAAATAATTAAATTTATTTTTTTCAGAATTTCGCAATCTCGCGAAACGTTTCGTTACAGTAAATTTCTCAGAAAAAAATTTTGTTTTTACTAATTTATTTTAAAAAAATTCTGTACAATAAATTTTTTGTTATAAAAACTTAATAAATTAAATTTTTTTTCCATATTTCTAACCTAATGTAACCAAATATGGATATAGAAATATTGAATTTCTTTTTTCATGAAAAATAAATAGAAAATGAATATCTAGTAATACAAAATCTTAATCCAAAAGAACGGCATGCTCCCGTGATCAGTGGCATCCACCTATAGCGTGATATATATATATATATATATATATATATATATATATATATATATGTTTTTTTTATTGGAGTAGTTGGCAAATCTAGGGAAAGAATGTTCACCAGCAATTATCTTGATGAACCTTTTAAAAACGAGAGGGGAAAAAAAAAAAAAAAAGGGTTCACCAACTAGAGCTGTGACAAGTCTACCATCATCATGATTCTTAAATATAGAAAATTTAAGTTGATGAATGATGGATACCGCAAAAACAATTGAGACTTTGCTTGAAGAATCAGTGCCTCAACAATAATTTAGATTTATCTCCAATAGTGTGTTCCCCTTCAAAGATATCCTAATCTCTAACTTTTCCAATTTTCCTGTACACCATAACAAGACATTGGCTTCTAAGAAAATTTCTTCCTAAAATTATTTTATCCTTATTTATCAGTATATTATCGAGAAAATTTATTTTATTCATATTTATGAATATATTAACTACTGTGGTGGTGATTCTCTGTCGGACATAAAAGTTTTGGAACTTCACTATATGCGCTAGTTAACGCACAAGTTAACGGTTTAAAATTTTCCTTTACAAAAATTGGTAGTCTTTCAGCTCTATCTATTCTAAGGTTCTTGTTAAAGTAAGTTTTATTTTATGATTTAAATATTATGCGTATCTTTTTGGTGGATTGCACTTGTAAACATTATTTTTTGTTTTTGTTTATTGTTTTGTTTATGAGAATAACCAATAATATTAAAGCTACTCAGAGCATAATTGTCTCATGTCAAAATTGACATGTAAACATTATATTGTTACTTACATATATCTTGAATTATATATTTAGGTTTAATTTCAACTTGATCCCCTCAACTATAAAAAATGTTCAATTTGATCCCCTCAACTTTGATAGATGTTAACTTAGTACCCTAAAAATAATTGTCCAAAATGTCCTTCTTTACAATTCTCTCTCCCTCCCCCCTCCTTCTCCGACGATACCCCCCCCCTCTTCTACGACGGCGGCCGGGGGGAGGCGGACACAACGACAGCAGCAACAGCAACATCAGCGACAGCGGTAGGACGGAGGCGGACGCGGGGGAGGGCGAGCGGTGGACCCGCTGGCAAGCACGCGACAAACGCAGGGGAGGGGGTAGGGGGGGTGGGGTGCGTGCAGGTTGGGGATGGTCGTCGGGATAGGGGCGGTCGCCGGAGGGTGTCGCCGGAGAAGGGTGGTCGCAGGAGGGGGTGGGATGGGGTGGGAAGGGTAGTTTAGGAATATTTTTTTTTTTTTTAGATATTAAGTTAAAAATATTAGTTGAGATAGGATATTAAATTAGCACCTATCAAAGTTGAGGGAGTCAAGTTAAACATTTTGGATAGTTGGGGGATCAAATTGTAATTAAGTCATATATTTATTTAGCAAGTTCAACATAAATAATCATTAATTAAGAATTAATGGCCATAATTTCTACTCAATATACTAGTGTTCGGACGCACGCATTACGTGCGCAACACAATGGTCAAATCAAAACAGTACAGGAATTAGAAATCTTACACAATTCAATAAATTCTCTAAAATAGTAATAGGGTATCACAGAATAGTTGAAATTAGGATTTGGATCTCCAAAGTGTCTGGCGTTAAACTTTGGGTCTCGAAATCACTATTCACGTAGGCTAGTGAACAATGATTTCGAGACTCAAAGTTTAATGCTGGACACTTTGGAGACCAAAATCCTAATTTCCAAATGTGTCATATATTCTAATCTATTTATGAAGTTTTATGTTGAATGAAATATAAATATTTTATATAGACAAAGTGTGTAAGATATAGGTATTATGTACTAAAATATTCTAATCCATTTTTATCATCTTAGTTAGATAGGAAATAATTTTGAAGTTAAGAGGAAAAAAAAGAAGAAGACCAGGATTTTAATTACATCAAACATCAATAGTATACAAACAAATCAAATTGGTATTAGATTCAAATGAAGAAGTCGAGTAGAAGTGTGAGGGAGAGGATGATATACGTACACCTCTATCTTCATCTAATAGCATGAAGAAGTTGTCAGAAAATAATCATTGGCAAGCTAAAGTAAGCTTTTTTTCTTCTGCCGTCAATCATGTTAGAGTGGGTAGTGTTCCCAACCTATGCGAAAAATATTTCGGAATTGGATTGAGTATTTCTCCATATAATAGAAATATCTCAATATATTTGGATTGGATATTCCTACATATAATAGGAATATGTCAATATATTTGGATTTAGATTGGGTATTTCTGTATATAAATATAAATATTAGTTGTCGGTTTGAGGCTCTATATATTAGGTGTCTCATAACCCTAAAATATATCTCATATATCTCAAAAATATTGCAAAAGGAGACAAGAGTGCTTTTACAACATTGGAAGGAGAGAGGAAGAGATTGAAGGCTATTTCGAAGAGGAGATCGGTTTCGGGTAATTATTTTCTCGTCATCTCCGTTCTTCGTTTGTCTGTGATCTATTTTCTATTCCAAAGAGTTGTGGTGATCCGTTTGGATCGGTGAAAAGTTTGTAAGGAGGTGTATTTCTTATTATATTAGTGGAGGTTTTTCAAGGTTGGACTCCAATTATCCCGTGGTTTTTTTTTTCATTTGAATTTTTCACGTAAAAAATTTTGTGTCTGCGATTTGTCTTTGGCATTTTTGGTTTGTGTGCTTTTGCTCGGTTCTCTCGCAGGACTTCTTGGTTTGGGGAACGGTTTTCGTGCTTTTGTTCCCAACAAAGTGGTATCAGAACCAGGTTCTGGAGTTCAGAGAGGTCAGGAGTTGACAGGCAGACCAGGGAGGAGAGATGGATGCGAAGCCGGTGCGCATGGTAAACTTGAACGGTACCAACTATCAGAGCAAGATGAAGGATTTGTTGTTCGTTAAGAAGCTGTATGTTCCAGTATTTACATCCGAGAAGCCCAGTGACAAATTCGAAAAGGACTAGAAGTTCGAGCATATACAGGTGTGTGGATATATCAGGCTATTTGTTGACGAGAACGTGTATAATCACATTGCCAATATTGAGCACGCGAAGACGTTGTGGGATAAGCTAGAATCTTTGTATGCAAAGAAGACCGAGAAAAATAAGATATTCCTGATCTGAACGATGATGGTTCTGCGGTACAAAGACGGTATGTCTATTATGGATCACTTGAGTGAGTTCCAAGGCGTGGTTGACCAGCTATCCTCGATGGGAGTCAAGTTCAATGACGAGATTCAGGGACTAAGGCTGTTGTGTTCATTGCCAGACTCGTAGAAAATCGTACGAGTGTTTATGATCGCTTCTGCTTCGGAAGGCGCGGCCAGTCTGGAGTTTTCTAAGAGCGGGGTACTGAATGAAAAGATGTAGAGACATTCTCAGGGCACTTCATCCACATCCCACTCAGAGGCGCTAGTTTTAGAGAGCCACAAAAGTAGCAAGAGTATGGGTCCAGGTGGTAGCAGAGACAAGAGCAGGGACAAGTCCAAGGTTCGGTACGGGAACTCGGAGTGTTACGATTTTGGCAAGAAGGGCCACATCAAGCATAACTGTTTTGCTTAGAAGAGAAAGAAGAATGACGACAAGGGAAAGCAAAGTGAGAATACTACAATGGCTGTCACGCTCCAATCCCGTAAGGGCCGATCGTCCTCTCTTGGTCCTTACAGAACCGATCGTCCTCGCTTGGACGCGATATCGTGCAAGCCTAAGCTGCGCTTATACAAGCCATAGTACCTGCACAAGACATAAGTTAGACAAAAATATAAATATATAGAGGTACGGAATTTAAAATGCAGAGAACCAAGAACACATTTGATAGGAACACAAAATACTTTCTTTAATGAATACTTGAAGATTGGATTACAAAGTACTTACTTGGCTGATTACAAAATATGTCATAGATGGCTTACATCCCTTTTTATAAATCTAAAAATTAGCCACAACGCTCATACATCATATCCTTTTAGTAGGAGAAAAAATAAAATACCTAGGAACAAATCTTACAAACTGAAGGAAACTAGCAGACGGAAGAAAAACTAAAGGCAACGAGCGCAGCTTCACTGGATGGACGTGCTCCTACAGCTTCAAAATGCTCGCTAAGCTCTCGCTACCTGAACCTGGGAATGCCCACAAACGTGGGTCAGTACTCAGCATGTACTGGAGAGCGGCTGTAGACAAACTCACCCAATATCAACACTAAGTAAGCAAGTGAAGCTAGCATTACTATTACGTGATCTTTCTAGTTGTCTATGTTCTTTTTAACAATTCATGCAAAAAAATATAAACAATAGATTGAACCATGCATATAAAAATTCTTACATACGGCTGAACGATTATCCTACAGCAGACACAAAAGTTAGCCATAATATGCATATATGAATAAACTTATTAATCAATCTTGGCATCAAGTATTAGGTATGCAAGAAGAAAAATCTAGCATGCGTCCTAACTACATTATGGTCCACGGAAAAATTCATGAATAACAGCTAGGACTACAAACCCATGCTAACTATTAGACATGACACACCCCTAATCGCGAGTACTACAAGCCTCAGGGTATTTCGATTATCTCTCCCAGGTCGAACGATCCCCAGTGCCCCAGGAACCTCTCGAGAGACTGACCTTGTGCACAAGTTATCCAAAGACCGATGCAATGAATATTTTCTATCAAATAACAAATTCTATTGAAACAGTTGAATAATATGCATCTATATGGACTATCTTCTTTTTGATAGGGTCGTAGCTCTTCAATAGGTCAGTATCGATCAATTCAAACCATAAAAGATTTCCAAAAAGTTTAATGCGAAACATAAGATAAGAAACATGCATCAATATCCTTAACGGTTACAGTGATTATTCTATGTTTCAAATATCATAATACTTTATCATGCAATAAGTAGTAGCAGTTCTAAGTTAACATGTGATTCAAGTTCATCAACTTATCTTGTTACTGGGGTATCAAATTAAGCATAGGGACATGCATTTTGAGTGGACTAGAGATCTTTTTATTAAGGCATAAAGATAAATGATTCATCGAAGGGCCAAAGCCACTCACCGAACGAATCAACACAAGAGATGGGGAAGCCTTATGCAGCGATCACTCCTTGGTTATGCGTCTTGAAATTGCAACAATACTTGTTTAGCATCCTTCGATCTCTTTCTCTTACGATTCGAAATGAATGCGCAAGCGAGAAAAACGAATCATGAAAACCAAGTCATCGAAAGCAAGACAAAACACAAAGTAACACAAAATCAAGCAGCAAAACAACCAACGAAAATTCTTTGACTCATTTCAATAGAAGCCATTCTATTAGTTTTAAGGGTTCATTGTATTTTGTCTGTGTTTGATTTGGCGGTATAATTTTTTCGAGACTCGATTCTCAACTGAGTCAAAGTTACAAGTGTTCCATAAGAGAAACGCTAGAAGCGGGACATTACATAATACCCCACCGAGAAGAAGTTTTATCCTCGAAACTTAAGAGATCAAGGAGTCGAGGGGCAAGGTATCAAGAGTTCAAAGGAATCAGACTCACCAACATCGTGTCCGCTCATATCGTGCTAAATATTCAGCTGATACACACTAGGTCTCCCCATCTGATCAGTCTTTCTGTTAGCTGGAGCTGGTATAGGGTTCTGATCCTAGCCACGTCCGACATTCTCGTTGCGGTTATGTGACGCGGGCCTCTTTGTCGGACAATTTCTCAGAAGATATCCTTTTTGGCCGCAGTTAAAATACTCCCCTCTAGCAATATGACAAGTTTCTACTACGTGCCCTGGTCTTCCACAATAGCCACACTCAAGTCTAGGACATTGTTCGCCCTCTATCTTCTTCTCTCCATCGTAATATATTTTGGTATGAGGGTTTCGAGCAGCTAATGCCTTTTCTGGAATACTTCTTGATGTGAATTGCTCATTTTGCACCGCTGCCTCAAAGACCTTAATGTATGACGTACACTCTCGGTTCACCACATCCTTTCTATGTTCATCATTCAAGCCTCTGATGAATCGGTACGTGTGGTATCCCGTTCCCCCTATTCGGGGAGCGCGGCTAAGAAATACAAGTCAGTATCGTTTGATCGGGATAGATTGAATCAAGAACTCATCCTCGTTATGTATTTGCTTCTTCGGAATTGATTCTCATATTCAGTGGACCGTGCCCCAAGGATCGACTTAGCGGCAGAGTCAAGAGAGACATCTCCGCTGCAAGTTTTCTTGCCTAGCGCTTTGTTGCTTTCATGCTTGAGTTGGTTTTAGGATTTTTTACGTTTTCTTGAACGGTTTCGATAGATTTTATTATTTTCGTTCATTGAACTGCACTTCAATTCCGAGATTGGAAAGAGTAGAAAAGGTATTGATCAGTTGTTCGAGGCAATGCAGGTGATCGAGCAGTAGACGACGTGCGAGCGGAGTCTTGAAGCACCTCTTCCCTTTCCTTCTCCAACCAACTTGTGAGTGGCTTATATTCGATTCAGTTGGCCCTTCTTCCAAGTCTTCACATCCAAAATCTTGCATTCTTGCTTGTCCCTATCAAACGATACCAAAATAACTAAAAGATGTCAAGATAAAAAAGAACATACTTGGACTACTTATGCTTGTCAATCAACTTGTGAACGGTTATCTTATTGCAAGCTCGTTCGTTTAGAATGTTCTACCTATGCTTTAATTTTAGTTAGAATTGCATGCTTCTTCTATAAATTGTGCTATGTGTAGAACACACCTTGTTATGCAATAACTGATCAGGGAGACTATGCCAAAAGAATCTTGTCCTGTTACTTGTCCCGTGCTTGTATTGCCTGGAAATTGCCTTAATTGATAACTTAGTAGACTACGTTCGATCACGGACAACTTGTGCACAAGATCTTAGTTTCTGCGGACAATCGCTGGGGTACTGGCACCGATCCAATCCGGACGGAACATCATGTTTAGTCGCTTGCTTCGGACAGAAATGGGTGCATCATCCCATCTCCCTTGTGTTGCACACCATTCTTGTCCAGGGCAGGATGGCGTGTAGCGATACCCGTGCCTCCTCCATCTTCGTCCCGAGACTATATCGTCCTTTATAGCATATGCCAGTGATCCCCTCGTATATTTAAACCTGTGCAAGCTAACTTGTGTCTTCGTGGCAGGGAAGGACATGGTAAGTATTGTGCAGGTGGTTCAGGCGGGCAGGTAAAAGTCACCGAACGGTGGCGAGTTCATTTCACTAAATTTTTATATCAATGCTTGCTTGTAAAATGAACTAAGGCAAGATAGAAAGACCATAAATAAGTAGCATGCTTCATATAAACAACATGTTGATTGGTATAGTTGGGTTAGCTCGCCTTCACCAGTATATTTTGATGTACTGACCCTCGTTGAAATAGGTTTCCCGTACCAAAGAGATCCTGCGAGGAGCTGAAGTCACTTCCCAATCCAGTCCAACTGTCGGCACGCCCTGATCGTGCCCGATTTTGAAACATTAGAAGACCCAGTTGCTCGTTCACATACTCATGCAGCTCCGAGGAAAAGCCATAGTCCCGTCTGGAGGACTTTAACATTTTGAAGTTTTAGTAAAGGGATATAATGTACATGACAACTATCTCATTTTGTGTCCACTTTTGTAAGCCCGTGCAGCAACCTTGTAACTCGTTCAAGAGTTTGTAAAAGATGTTCATTATCAATAAAGAAAACTTTTTCATGTTTCAACTTTGTGTTTCAATTTATCTACGTACTCTGAATATGTGCTCGTTATGCAAAATACCTTAGCCTTGTGCGGTGCGCAACCTAGACACGCACGACGTTACGTCCGGGGGACGACTATCGATTCTACGGAATCGTGGCATGACATATTGGTATTAGAGCACAGCTTCAAGTTCCTTTGACCCTCGTATCGGAAAAGTTTCTTTAACGATCTATTCCCTATGTGAACTATTGAACTCGTTAGGCCAAAATGAGATACGTTCATACAATGAGTCCATAATACATTATGATCCTGATGTAAGTTACCTTCTTTTGAAGGAATGGCTCAAGTCCAAGCATCAACGCAAGCACCGGGCGAGATGCAAGCCCAAGAAAGTAGTTCCGGCACATCAAAAAGTTCTCGGAGCCAGCGAGCAATGTCCCATGTCGATCCAATTCAGCAAATGATGCGGATGCTAGAGGCTAGCCAGCAAAGGGACGAGGCTCGTTATGAACGAGCCGAGAAGCGAGCGAAAGAGAGGCAAAGCAAGTTTTAAGACAATCTGGAAGCCCGATTTTCAGTCCAACAGAAGCAGGTAGATATCCTGCAACAGATCGTGCAGGCCTTGGCCTCCAACCATTCCGCGACAACATCAGCGACACTGGTGGAGCAACCCACGCTTGAAGTCGAAATACCTCAAACTCCAAGAAAGAAGGATATGACTACCAAGAAAGAAGGCATGAGGACACTACTTTTAGAGTTCGTCTCGAATCTCAAAATCTAAAATCCGATACTGAATCAAATTCTCTACAAGCGAAGGGTCAACATGGACGTGAATACCCAAAAAGGTAGGTTGACCAAAATTTTGTTAGTGCTCACTTTTGGCACAACACTGTTATGGAAAATATAGTATATTTCAATTACCGTAGATGATACTATTTTAGTTGCAATAATGCTAAGTTTACTACCAAATGCTTACAATCTTCTTACAACTCTCTCTTCCCCCTGCTATGTGGGCCACATTCGATCCCATCTCTCCTTCCAATGAACAGCTGTCACGTGATGTTTCTGTCACGTGACGTTCCTGTCACGTGGCGGCCACCCGGACAACCACCGGACAGCCACCGAGTCCCACCTCTTCTCCCTTTTCCAATGGACCGCCGTCACATGGCCGTCACGTGACGGTTGTAAGAGGGTTGTAGGCATTTGGTTGTAGTCATAGCATAGCCCTTTAGGTTGATATTGATAAATCTATTAGTCATTTTTATATTTCTATTTTATTGTTTTTTTTTTATGAGTCTTATTAGCAATGGAGTTATTTTTCTTATAAATAAATGTTACGCAGAAGACAATAAATAAGTTTATTATTACTATTTTGAGTTATTAATAAGTATTTTCCTTTTTACTTCTTTTGTCTGAAAATTGAGGTGCCAGTATCCGAGGGCATAGCTATGTAAAGGCCAAAGGGGGCCATGGCCTCCTCCACTAGAATTCGAAAAGAAATATAAAATAAAAAATAAAAAAACAAAAAAACAAAAAAACAAAACAAAACTATTGAAGAGTTACTGAAGATATGCACATTGTTTTATTCAAGGTATTATATAGTTCAGAATGTATTAGCTTCTATAAACAAACATGATATAAACTTTTTTAATTTTGCACATTTAACTTGTATTTTTTCTACCAGGATAAATTAATACTATATGTTGAGTTTGATGTAAAGTTAGTTAGTTACCTTCTTTGAATATCTATGTAGATTGTTTCTGGGTTCTTAATATTTATTTTTCAATTTTGTATGTTTTGTTCTCTACTTGAATTTGTTGAAAAACGAACTTTTATGGCATGTTTTTTTTTATTTGTTTCGTTGCTCGGTCTCTATCCAACGCAAATATTGGTTCCGTTCCTGCCAGCATCTTGGATACATTTTTTTGTGTGCCATATTATTGACAATCATAAGGAAGAAACCTTTGATCTCTACCAATAACGTGGGCCTTGATGTTGAATTTATGGGCTCTGTCATCTTCTCTCTTTAGGCCCTTTCCCCTTGTAGTCGCGGCCACTTTTAAATTTTATTTATCTAGTGCTTGACTATGGTCCATGATCCCATATGTTAGTCCCACGTGTGCTGAACATTAGAATTACACGCGAATCTTGTATAGGTTTATGTGTGTTTTATTTAAATAGAACATTTTATTTTATAAAAAATAATTAAATAAATTGTTTCTTGTCTTTTGAGATGTAAACTTATAATTAAGTTTTTGTATTCAGTATTTTATAAAATATTACTTTGGATAGATATAATCGCTAATCTGTTTGATCTTTCTTACGACAAAGTAGATCTTAAGTAGAATTTTATTAATTTAGTTTTAGAAAACTTCTTTTTGCAGGAATAATATTATGTACGCTATAAAGGCGTTGGCAAAATAATCAATTTGTTTCAGACATTATTTTGTATCTAACTTAGAATTAGAAATTTTTTTTTTCCGGTTCCCCTTTTGTTGTATAAATATTCCATCTCAGTTTATATTGTTTATAATCGTAACTTGTTCACTTACAGAGTTGATCTATATGCTTGCATTCGTTATTTATTAGAGTTGTATATGTATTCGCTTTTTCAATTGGAGAAACATAGAAACCGGCTCCATTTATTATTATTTACTAACATATGGGTCCCCATTAATTATGGGTCTAGGCTTGTGCCTAAGCAGTTAAAACTGAAGTCTAAATAGTAGGCATAAAATTCTAAATAGTTAGAAGTGTGAGTAGATGCAAAAGTTAAAAAATAAGAGTGCTATTAAAGGCACTAATGTTTTTATTTTGTTTACCCACCTCCTTATAAAGAGTTTTGATAAGTTTTACATTTTTTTTCATAAATTAAACTATCAGTTTAACCCCACAATTAGATACTTATTTCTTGAAAAAAAAAAACCTATATTAAAATTATTTTTTTATTTTTGATTAAATATCTAACCTAATTTTTTTTTCTTCTGTGAGATACTAGAAGCGATATTGACTTTTTTCAACAACAATATAAGTTTCATTCAAAATCCAACATCAAGATCATATACACACTAAAAATATAAGATAAATTTTGGTTCGTACTCATTTTTTGGTTCTTACTCATTTTTATCTCTTTTTTTTTCTTTTTCAGATTTTTAAGTTAATATGACAATAAAAATATTTATTTGATTTAAGAATTAAATAATACAAGATAAAGGGAAAGAATCTAAACTAGAAAAAAGAAGAAGATAAATTTAACAAAATTAACAAAAGGGATCAAGTGAATAAAAATAGGAGTGTACATTTAACAAAACCAAAAGATAATTTACGGATAATCTAACAAATAAATAAATTACACTGCCACTAAGATTGTTATCCAATAATACTACCATGTTGTACAACCCTTCCCTTATAGTTTCAAAAGTAAGGCTCATCCCAATTTCTAGATTCTAAATTTAGAATGTAGCTCATTTTCTACAATAGTAAGACTCAATTAGAGCTCCGTGATGATATCATTCCAGCCACAAGAGCTGTAGTCTGGGCCTCATAATATAGGAACTCATTTTGTAGAATAACAAGGCTCAATTTGGAATCCCAATTTCTATATTCTAGATTTTATATTTTTTCTGAAAAAGAAAAAATGATGGCACATGGATCTATATCCATCCATCTCATTTGGGTCTTAAGATTTATTTTTGAGAAAATTTGAGTTGCACTCTACCTTATTTAACCATATTCAAGATGCACCACACTGATTTACCATAATGTACAATAACCCCCCACTTCCGTCAAAAACTAACGGCCAACTCCGTTAACCGTTAATTTTTGACCGAAATACCCCTTCCCTCTTCCCAAGCTGAGGAGGGAGGACTGGTAATAATGATGATTTGTTAGGGGTATTTGGTCAAAACTTAACGGTCAACCGTTAATGTTTGATGGAAGTGAAAAGTATTGTATATTATGGTAAAGCAGTTGTCACGCCCCGATTTCGGCTAATCGATAATCGTCCCCCGGGCGTGATGCCGTGCACGCGTAGGGCGCGCGTGCACAAGGCCTTAGGCATAAGGATATTGTTTAGAACAATGCAACATAGTGGACATATAAGATATCACAAGGTTGAGGCATAGAAAAGTTTCTCTTTTATTCATAATGAACATCTTTTTACATCGCTTGACTCAAAAGTATAAAATGCCCCACGGGCTTACAAACTTGGACGCAAAATGAGATAGCCGATCCATACATTATGTCCCTTTACATAGATTCAAAAACGCAAAACCACCTTGGGTGCGAGTAAGCACCATCGCCTTAGCGATATTCAGCAACTGGAGAGAGTGAAAGGCTTCTAGCTTGAGCCTCCAAAAGTCTTGGCCACGAACCGCCAAGGATCCCAAAAGTTCGGAGAGAACTTCAACTCCTCGCCGCTTTGCCTTGCGCCGGGGAACCTGCTACAACGAGGGTCAGTACTTCGGAAAGTACTGGTGAAGGCTAGCTGCTCAACTTTACCAATCTCATGAGATGAGATCTAATGAGTATGCTACAATTATGTTATTAGGGGGGTTTCTATTCTTGCCTAGTTCAGATTTCATTTAGCAGGTATGCAAGAACAAAATAACATAACTTCACATGCCACCGTTCGGTGACTTTACCTGTCCCGTCTGAACCACCTGTACAACTTACCATAGCCTTCCCTGTCACGAAGACATAGTTAGTCTGCACAGTTTAAATATACACAACATCTTTCTTTGTTGTTTAGGAGCCATCATGGGTTTAGTCTGGGCTGGCGGCGACGCTTGCAGCGCGGGTAGCTAGCCCCGCTACAATTCCCCGCTCCCAGGACTAAGAAAGTAGATTCCGCCCGGGTCGAAACGGCCCGGTGCCCCGGTAACCGCTCGCAGGAACCTGGATCCCTTGTGCACAAGAATTCCCATGACCATTTCTATGAACTCTACATCATAGATTTACTTACTAGCCATTTAAAGAACATCATGTACGAAACTGCTTTACTGTACTATCACAATCAACCAACAAGTTATATGAAATAACATGCAGCAGTTTATAGAAGAACACTTTGAACTATCATTAAATACCAACCCATTAAACACCCAACGAACATGCATGCATCAATAAATTTATGCAAGGTTTGTATGACAAGCAATGGGTGTTCCAAGCCTACTTCTTATCTTATCTTGTTATCCAACTTGTTACTTGATTGGTGTCGTTTGATTAAATGCACCACTGAGTCATTGTTATTATGAACGGAGCCTTTGGAAAGAAGGTGCTTATCGAAATAGAGCCACTCACAAGTTTGGTTGAATAGGAAGAAGAAGGAGAGACCCCTAAGAATCCGCTCGCGCGTCGTCTACACGATCACCTGCACGCACCAACGGATGATCAATACCTCCTGCTTCGGTCTCCAAGGCTCGATACGAAATGCGAAATCCTAAGAACGAAAGCAATAAAATCCATTAAAACCGTTCAAGAAAACGTAAGTCATAAAACCAACAAGAAGGCAACCAAGCGGCACGAAAACAGACAAGAAACCAACGCAACGGAAAGGCCCCTCTCGACTCTGCCGCCGAGTCCATCCTCGAGGCACAATCCATTGTATATGGGACCTGATTCCGAAGAAACCAATCCATAACGAGGAAATGCTCTTAATTCAATCTGTCCCGTTCGGACGGTCGTAAGTATTTCTTGGCCGCGCTCCCCGAATAGGGGGAACGGGGCATTACATCATAACCATCCAAAAGAAAGTTTCGTCCCGAAACTTAGGAATAGAACCTACCACTAAGGAATAATGAGGGGAACCTTTCCCTCATATCAGCTTCAAGTTCCCAGGTCGACTCCTCGACCGAGTGGTTCTGCCACAGGACGCGCACTAGCGAGACGGTTCGGTTCCGCAACTGCTTCTCTTTACGATCCAAAACTTGGACAGGCTCCGCCGCGTACGACAAGTCCGCTTGCAGATTCAACTGCCCCAAGTCGACTATGTGGTTCGGGTCGTGTACAAACTTTCTCAGCTGTGAAACGTGAAAAATATTGTGCACTTCTGATAGGGCAGGCGGCAAAGCAACTTGATAGGCGACCGGAGTAACCCGTTTGAGAACTTCAAACGGCCCAACAAATCTCGGACTTAGCTTTCCTTTTACTCCGAATCGCATGACTCCGCGCATAGGCGAGACTTTCAAGAACACGTGGTCCCCTTCAAAGAATTCAAGGGGGCGATGTCGAGCATCGACATAACTCTTTTGTCGGCTTTGTGCTGTCTTCAACCGTTCACGAATCAACCGAACCTTTTGTACGGTTTGTTCAACCAGCTCCGGCCCAAGGATTTGCGTTCTCCGACTTCGTCCCAGCAGATTGGTGACCTACACTTCCGCCCATACAAAGCCTCGTACGGAGCCATCTCGATGCTGGACTGATAACTGTTGTTGTATGCAAATTCGGCCAGCGGCAGGTAGACGTCCCAACTTGACTTCGAATCGATCACGCAGAGGCGCAACATGTCTTCTAGTATCTGATTCACTCGTTCCGTCTGACCATCGGTTTGTGGATGATAGGCTGAGCTAAACTTCAACTTGGTCCCCATCGCCAGCTGAAGGCTCTCCCAGAAATGCGAGATGAATCGCCCGTCCCGATCTGATACTATAGAAACTGGCACTCCGTGCAGCCGGACTATCTCGTCAAGGTAGGTCTGGGCGAGGCGATCGGCGATCCAAGTACTTTTGATGGCAATGAAGTGTGCAGACTTGGTTAACCGGTCGACGATAACCCAGATTGCGTCGTTCCCCCGTTGCGTCCTTGGCAGGCCAACAATAAAATCCATGCAGATGTGCTCCCACTTCCATTCCGGGATAGCAAGATTTTGCATCTCCCCGCCCGGCCTCTGATGCTCTGCTTTCACCCTTTGACAAGTTATGCATTGGGACACAAAGAGTGCGACATCTTTCTTTATGCCGTGCCACCAAAAGGTCATTCGGAGGTTCTTATACATCTTCGTGCTCCCGGGATGGATCATATAGGCTGCGTAATGAGCTTCCGCAAGGATCTCCTTTCTAAGTTCTGAATCATCGGAGACGCATAGCCTTCCTCTCACCCGCAACGCTCCATTTTCATCTACTGCAAAGTCCTTCGCCTTCCCCGCTAGAATCTGCTCGTGCATCTTCCTTAGGAAAGGGTCGTCTTTCTGAGTAGATGTGACCCGCTCTATTAGGTTGGGTACGAATCGCATCTGAGCAACCCGTGCGCCACGATATCGAATTCGGAGTTCGATGCCCAACTCTTCTAAGTCCCTTCGTAACCTGCGATCGACTGACAGAGATCCAACGAAGATCCGACTCAAAGCATCCGCTACAACGTTCCCTTTTCCAGGCGTGTAGTCTATCGTCAAGTCGTAATCTTTTATCAATTCTAGCCAACGGCGCTGACGAAGGTTGAGGTCCGTCTGGGTGAATAGGTACTTTAAGCTCTTGTGATCAGTATAAATTCGGCAAGGCACTCCATAAAGGTAGTGTCGCCACAACTTCAAGCCAAAGACAATTGCCGCTAATTCCAGGTCGTGTGTAGGATAATTTTTCTCGTGCTTCTTTAGTTGCCTGGAGGCATAGGCTATCACTCGATCTCGCTGCATAAGTACACACCCCAAGCCTTGCCCGGACGCGTCGCTAAATATTTGGAATCCCGAGATCTCGTCTGGTAGTGCAAGTAACGGGGCAGAGGTGAGGCGATGCTTTAACTCTTTAAACGAAGCTTCGCAGTCGGCGGACCACTCAAATGCGACTCCCTTTTGTGTGACGCGAGTCAGAGGTAGTGCAAGTTTGGAAAAATCCTTCACGAACCGTCTGTAGTAGCCCGCTAGCCCGAGGAAGCTTCGAATCTCGCTAACGGATGCAGATCGCTTCCACTCGACAATGGCCTCCACCTTCTTCGGATCGACTGAGATGCCTCCCGCAGAAATGATGTGCCCGAGGAAAGATACACTACTTAGCCAGAATTCACACTTACTCAGTTTAGCATATAGCTGGTTGTCCCGAAGAGTTTGTAGCACGGTCCGCAAGTGCTCTGCATGTTCTTCCTCACTCTTCGAATACACCAAGATATCATCGATGAATACTACTACAAACTTATCGAGATAGGGCCGGAACACGAGGTTCATTAAACTCATAAAGGCAGCGGGTGCATTGGTTAGTCCGAACGGCATCACCAGGAACTCATAATGGCCATAGCGAGTTCGAAAAGCTGACTTTGGCACATCGTCTAGCTTGATCTTTAGTTGGTGATAGCCCGAACGGAGGTCGATTTTAGAGAATACCGTGGCAGCTTGCAACTGATCGAACAGATCGTCTATTCTTGGAAGAGGATACTGGTTACGAATGGTTGCTTTATTCAATTCTCGATAGTCGATGCAGAGCCGCAACGAGCCATCCTTTTTCTTTACGAATAGTACAGGCGCACCCCACGGAGATACACTAGGCCGAATGTATCCTCGATCTAGCAAGTCTTGCAACTGTACTTTAAGCTCCTTCAATTCTGCCGGGGCCATTCGATACGGCGTCTTGGAAATTGGTCGAGTCTCTGGGAATGTGTCTATAGTAAACTCTGTCTCTCGATCGGGCGGCATGCCTGGCAACTCGTCGGGGAACACATCAGGAAAATCTGCCACAACGGGAATAGACTCAACGTTTGCGCAATCTTGCCGAGTGTCTCGAACGGACGCTAAGTACCCTTCGCAGCCGGAGTGAATCATCCGTCGAGCAGACATTGCTGAGATCACCATGCAGGCATTCGACGCTTTCGACTCAGGACTGCACGTGAAGCTAAACTCGATCTCGCCGGGCAAACGAAATACGACTTCCTTTTTTCGCACAGTCGATTGTAGCTGAACAAGCGCCGAGCCAATCCATCCCCAGAATAAGATCGTAGTCCCTTATGTCTAGAACTATCGCATCTAATGACAATCTCCGTCCCCCGATGCAAATGTTACCTTCACGACAGACTAAGCGAGCCGATAAATCTACGCCCGAAGGAGTGCTAACACTTAGGTTTAAGCCTAGCGGTGTCATAGGGAATGTGTGTTCGGCGGCAAAATCCGCCGAAATGAAGCTATGTGTTGCACCAGAATCAAACAATACTCGAGCAGGTACATTATTAAAAAGTAATATACCTGACACCGTCGTGTTCGATGCAAGTGCCTCATCCCGAGTCAAAGCATAGACTCGTCCCTGAGCGTTCTGCGGTGTCTGGTTTGCTCGTTGAGTTTGCCCCTGACCCTGAGCTGAGTCATTATTCTGCTGCGGACGGTGTGAAGATGGATCGTTGGAGCGGGTTGGACAATTACGAGCAATGTGGCCCATCTTGCCATAATTGAAACATCCTTCCTTGCTCGCGCGACATTCGCTGACGTGGTGTCCTGGCTTGCGGCAGTAGGCACAATTTTGTCCTTGCCTCTTTCCTTGATTCGAATCTTGGAAGCCACCGTTGTTGTTGCGGCGCTTATGCGCGTTGTTTCCTCCTGTGTTGGCAGGACGCTTGTGATTGTAGTTTTGCACAGCGTCGGTGCGAACTGGAGGATACTGCGACTCTAAGGACAGTGCATGATTCAAGGACTCCCGCATGGTACGATATTGAGTCACTACGACGTGAGCACAGATAGAAGGTCGTAGTCCGAGCTCGAACTTTCGTGCACGACTTTCGGCATCGGCGAGCTGAGACTTGGCAAATTTTGCAAGTCGGTTGAACTCTGAAGCGTACTGACGCACCGTCATGTCTCCCTGCTTCAGTAGTGCAAACTCGTCTTCTTTTTCACGATGGAGGGCGGGTGGAAGGTATTCCTCCACGAAGGCCTTGCGAAACACGGACCAAGAGATAGCCGTTGTGCCACCTTCGCTCAAAATAGCTTGCTTGTGCACATCCCACCAATCATGTGCATTTTGTCGGAGCTGAAGCTGGGCACACGCCACTTTCTTGGTCTCGTCTAGGCACAGCGCTTCGAAGTGGTCCTCCAACTCGACCAGCCAGTCCATCGCTAAGGAAGGGTCCTCGGTGCCTTTAAACGTAGCACGGCACATCTTCTTAAATTCTGATATCGACACGATTGACCCATTCTCGCCTGAGGGTAAGGTACCCTGGGAATTCTGTGGTCCGGTGGCTTCAGCAACTATAGGCACGGTTGCGGGGGCGGATGCAGAATGATTGTTGGCGACCATATTCGTCACCATTGTTTGCAGACTATTCATCTGCTTCTGCTGTGTATCCACCTGAAGTCGCTGCGCCACGAATTGAGCTTCAATCCGTGACTCGAACTGACTCTGCCGTAGTTCAGCTTGTTTCTGCTGCATCTCCATCAGACGCATCATTCGCTCGAACGGATCGGCAGAGGGTGCGGCAGCTGGACTCCCAGAGCTGCCCGAGGTGCCGGAACTACTCGCTTGCACTTGCGCCACCATCTGCGCTTGTGCACCAGGCTCGGAAGTCGTTCCTTAAAAGGAAAGTAACTTGTATTAGTCTCAAGGTATATTATGGACTCACTGTATGGAACGTATCTCATTTTGGCCAAGCGAATTCAAGGGTCTACTCGGAAGGAACAAGGTCCTCTTTAGAAACTTTCTTTGTGAGATCAAAGGATCTGAAGCATGCTCTGATACCAATATGTCACGCCCCGATTTCGGCTAATCGATAATCGTCCCCCGGGCGTGATGCCGTGCACGCGTAGGGCGCGCGTGCACAAGGCCTTAGGCATAAGGATATTGTTTAGAACAATGCAACATAGTGGACATATAAGATATCACAAGGTTGAGGCATAGAAAAGTTTCTCTTTTATTCATAATGAACATCTTTTTACATCGCTTGACTCAAAAGTATAAAATGCCCCACGGGCTTACAAACTTGGACGCAAAATAAGATAGCCAATCCATACATTATGTTCCTTTACATAGATTCAAAAACGCAAAACCACCTTAGGTGCGAGTAAGCACCATCGCCTTAGCGATATTCAGCAACTGGAGAGAGTGAAAGGCTTCTAGCTTGAGCCTCCAAAAGTCTTGGCCACGAACCGCCAAGGATCCCAAAAGTTCGGAGAGAACTTCAGCTCCTCGCCGCTTTGCCTTACGCCGGGGAACCTGCTACAACGAGGGTCAGTACTTCAGAAAGTACTGGTGAAGGCTAGCTGCTCAACTTTACCAAGCTCATGAGATGAGATCTAATGAGTATGCTACAATTATGTTATTAGGTGGGTTTCTATTCTTGCCTAGTTCAGATTTCATTTAGCAGGTATGCAAGAACAAAATAACATAACTTCACATGCCACCGTTCGGTGACTTTACCTGTCCCGTCTGAACCACCTGTACAACTTACCATAGCCTTCCCTGTCACGAAGACATAGTTAGTCTGCACAGTTTAAATATACACAACATCTTTCTTTGTTGTTTAGGAGCCATCATGGGTTTAGTCTGGGCTGGCGGCGACGCTTGCAGCGCGGGTAGCTAGCCCCGCTACAATTCCCCGCTCCCAGGACTAAGAAAGTAGATTCCGCCCGGGTCGAAACGGCCCGGTGCCCCGGTAACCGCTCGCAGGAACCTGGATCCCTTGTGCACAAGAATTTCCATGACCATTTCTATGAACTCTACATCATAGATTTACTTACTAGCCATTTAAAGAACATCATGTACGAAACTGCTTTACTGTACTATCACAATCAACCAACAAGTTATATGAAATAACATGCAGCAGTTTATAGAAGAACACTTTGAACTATCATTAAATACCAACCCATTAAACACCCAACGAACATGCATGCATCAATAAATTTATGCAAGGTTTGTATGACAAGCAATGGGTGTTCCAAGCCTACTTCTTATCTTATCTTGTTATCCAACTTGTTACTTGATTGGTGTCGTTTGATTAAATGCACCACTGAGTCATTGTTATTATGAACGGAGCCTTTGGAAAGAAGGTGCTTATCGAAATAGAGCCACTCACAAGTTTGGTTGAATAGGAAGAAGAAGGAGAGACCCCTAAGACTCCGCTCGCGCGTCGTCTACACGATCACCTGCACGCACCAACGGATGATCAATATCTCCTGCTTCGGTCTCCAAGGCTCGATACGAAATGCGAAATCCTAAGAACGAAAGCAATAAAATCCATTAAAACCGTTCAAGAAAACGCAAGTCATAAAACCAACAAGAAGGCAACCAAGCGGCACGAAAACGGACAAGAAACCAACGCAACGGAAAGGCCCCTCTCGACTCTGCCGCCGAGTCCATCCTCGAGGTACAATCCATTGTATATGGGACCTGATTCCGAAGAAACCAATCCATAACGAGGAAAGGCTCTTAATTCAATCTGTCCCGTTCGGACGGTCGTAAGTATTTCTTGGCCGCGCTCCCCGAATAGGGGGAACGGGGCATTACAGCAGTGTGGTGCACCTTAAATATGGTTAAATAAGATGTGGTACAACTCAAATTTTCTCTTTATTTTTTAATATTGTCATAGAAACCAAATCTACATATATTTTGTATTACAAACTTGGACATCAAGATTGCAATTTTGAGCACATCTATTATTGATGCTCTTAGAGCATCAATAGTAAGGTCCATCACAAAATCTAGATTTTAGATTCAAAATTTAGAAGCTCATTTGACTGAATAGTAATATCCATCCCAAGTTTCAATTTCTAGATTCACAGGTCCAATCCACCCACAGGAACTATAGGTTGGGCATAAGAAATTCTAGATTCATAATGTAGAAATTCATTTTGTAGAATATTAAGTCCCAATTAGGAGCCCTAATTTCTAGATTTTAGATTTTAGATTTTACATTATTATTATTTTTAATTAATTATTGACCACACAATCTTTGGAACCAAATGTCATTATATCATTTTCTACTATTCTGATACAAACACAATCCATTCTACATTTACAAAAAATTTTGGGCCTCCAGATGCAATATAAAGTACCATCTACTAAGAAAGCTCTTAGAGCATCAATAAGTAAGGTTCATCCCAATTTATAGATTCTAGATTCTAGATTCAGAATGTAGGAGTCCATTTTGTAGAATAGTTAGACTCAATTTGAAGTCAAAATTTCTATATTCTATATTGTAGATTTTATTTTATTTTTGAAAAAGAAAGAAGGATGTCACTTGGATCTATATCCATTCATCTTATTTGGTCCTCAAGATTTATTTCTTCACTAGTCTCATACAAACCCCCTATTCTACATTAATTTTTTTTTATTATAAATTTGGCCTCAAGATGCATTTTTGAGCTCCATCTACTATTGATGCTCTTAGAGCATCATATAGCTCATTTTGTAGAATAGTAAGACTCAATTGAAGTTTAATCATTGTCTAATCCCAGACATAAGAGTTGTAGCTTGGGTCTCATAATTTCTACTTTCAGAATGTAAAAACTCATTTTGTAGAATGGTAAAGTCAATTTGGAACTCCAATTTTTAGATTCTATCTTTTATTTTATTTTATTTTATTGGAAAAAAAGAAAGATAGCGCAAGGATCTATATTCACTCACTACTAGAATAAGCGGGATTAGCGACGCTTTTTAGCGACTCCAACTAAAAATGTCGCTAATTTAGCGACTCCATGTAAAAACGTCGCTAGGCGTCACTAATTGGCGATATTTAGCGACGTTTAGCGACTTTTATTCAGTTTTTAAAAGATTAGTCGCTATAAGTTCAATTTAGGTCGCTAAACGTCGCTAATATATTTTATTTAGCGACGTTTAGCGACGTTTTTAGCGACGTATATAATTTTGGACATTTAGCGACGTCATTAGCGACGTTTAAGACGTCGCTAAATTAGCGACGTCATTATTGGCGTCGCTAAAACATCGCTAAAACGTCGCTAAATTAGCGACGTCATTATTGGCGTCGCTAAAACGTCGCTAGAACGTCGCTAATTTCTAAATTAGCGACGTCATTATTGGCGTCGCTAAAACGTCGCTAAATTTTTTACTTAGGGCTGATTTCCCCCATTTCCTTCGATCTCTCCCTCTCCCTCTCCCAAATTTCAAACCCCCGCGCGCGCTCTCGATCTCTCCCGCTCCACTCCTCCTTCCTCCCTCCGGCTACCCCCCTCGGCCGCGTCCTCCCCCTCCGGCGCCCCCTCCTCCCTCCCGGAGACCCCCCTCCGCTGCGTCCTCCCCCCTCCGGCAGCATCCTCCCCCTTCTCCTCCTCCTCCTCCTCTAGGTAAATCCTAACTCTCTCTCTCTCTCTCTTTCTCTCTCTCTCCTCATTTGGTGTGGACATAATTCTTCATGTTTATATTTAATCTATGAAGAATCCTATATTTGGACCAAGAAGATATTTTTGTCTTTCATTTTCACTTCACCATATAGTTATACTGTTGATATATGATTTTTTTAAGATGGGATGGACCTATATTGATGCTTGTGTATTCATTTCTCGGAGAAATTTAGAATCTTGCACTAGCTTTGAATATGTGATAGTAGGTTTAATGTGTTTCAATTTATTAAAAATGCTCAACAT
Organism: Iris macrosiphon; assembly: GCA_036927795.1. Lineage (NCBI taxonomy): Eukaryota > Viridiplantae > Streptophyta > Magnoliopsida > Asparagales > Iridaceae > Iris > Iris macrosiphon. Next base: position 106,098,601 of record JAYESA010000016.1, on the reverse strand, counting down.
TAGGTAGTGGTTAAGATATTCCTCGAGATGGGAGAGGTCACTGGTTTTTGGTCGCGGAAAAACAAATTCAATGGAGTTTGCTCATTTCGAAGGGAAAGTGTAGACTTATCTACTTATTTTCTAACATATAAATAGTAGCTCAATGTTGTTACACTGACAGATAATACTGGATTATCTTTATTTTTAGGCATTTGCTAGTTTATGACTCTATTTTTAATTTTTATCTGTAATAATTATCCTCTAGATACAACTTCTCTTGCAATTTCAATTATTTTCAGCTTATTATTATGTTGCCTAACTTAATATGATTGAGTTCAGGATAAAGTTCCTTGACAACCATATCTTTACTGAATTTTCTTTGAGTGGGTGGAAGATTATCGCAAAGATATTACGGGGAAAAGATATACAAGCCTCCTTTATTGCCAAGTAAAGATACAAGCCTCCCGCGGTAATACTTTAACAGTTCCTTCTTCCATACATACAATGCACTGGAGTCTTCAAGCTCTTTATGTGGTAAAGATACAAGCCGCCTTTGTTTGTCTAGTCGAAGTATATAGTGATAAAGCCTCTTAATGTTTTATCACATTTTTTTAAATTTCTCAAGTACTTGATAAGAGGATAGTGTTATCAATATTTTCACAAGTCTTTTGTTTCAAGGTATGCTAACTTGAAATTGACTGTAAATCTTTATGTTGAGTATTCTCAGTAATTTGTGAACATTTTGTTTGGTATTTTGCTGATATATTAGAATATTTATCTCATAATTGGATAGTTACGTACTCTGTTCCTTATTTCTATGACCATATAATCTCTCTTTTTAATATAACTTTTATCTTCTGACTAAACACATAATTTCTCTTATTTTTCTACAATAATGGGTTGTCTTCGAATCTGTTTGATGGCAGGAATCCGAGCCTCGACTACGCTTTCAAAAGGTGCGGAGATCGTGAGGGTATCGTACTGCATGGAGCTTAAGTTCCTTGCAAATTCAGTCACTAACCATGTCCAGAGCACCCAGCAACATAAAAAGCACCATAGATTCTCTACTAGAGTGCTTGAGGTATTGGAAAGAACAACTCTTCAAGTTGAATAGAATCTTTGTTACTTATCTATTTCTTTATTTTCATATTTTTAATCAAGTCTTCAGGTTTAATAGAATCTTTGTTACTCTAGTTTGCTGGCAACAGATTCTAAGGATTGTGTTAAATCACAGGAGAATTTTCTTATTAATGTTGCTCAGACACAAATAAACCGACACGATATGGTGGAGGTACGATATTATGCATATATTGGAGTGTTTATGTATGTTTCCAATATGTATTCGACACAATGGCATAGAGCAACACCTACTTTTGGAGTGTCCATACTTACTAGATGTATAGTGTTACATAAAATGTCTGAAGTTCTAAGAATCATGGAAGATACAATATCAGTTTCTTTTATATATGGTAACATTGTTTATTTTCTGTAATGTCTTCAATGCCTTACAATTCCATTCTCCAGTATCAATATAGTTTTGATTTCAAAGCTTTTTTTATTATGACATCTTATTAATCTGAGTTCCGAAAAATATTAGCCCCTAGGAATTCAAACTGATAGGAAAATGGAACATTTTACTTCTTGCGTAGGAATTCCTAAATCATGTTACTTCTTGCATAGGAACTAAATTCTCACAATCTCTATTCCAATTAAATTTTTATTCTACTTTTTAAGGTTTCCATTGTACTATGAAATCAAGTTGGCTTTTCTTCATTTACTTATGGCATTTACTTACGGCATCCAAGCATAAAGATAATTTATTAGTAATTCATAAATTGCAGGAATAATAGTTTGGAAACAACTCATTAATTTTTTTTTATATTTTTTTAAATTTAGCGACGTATTTAGCGACGTTTAGCGACGTTTAATTACGTCGCTAAATACGTCGCTAAATATGTCGCTAAATACGTCGCTGTACGTAGTAAATTGCTGACATGGCAGTACTGCCAGGTCATTAAAGACGTCGTTGTCACGTCGCTATATACGTCGCTAATTAGCCACGTTTAGCGACGTTTGTTTACGTCGCTAATTAGTGACGCTGCGTCGCTAAACGTCGCTAATTTAGCGACACAATTAAGTCGCTAAAAAACGTCGGTATAGTGACGTTTAGCGACGTTTTTCCTTTGAGCGACGTGCTAATTTCCGACTTCTGTAAAACGTCGCTAAACATGATTAGCGACGTTTTTTGGTCATTTAGCGACGTTTTTTGACGTCGCTAATTTGACTTTTTCTGGTAGTGACTCATCTTATTTGACCCTCAATTTTTTTTAATATTCTCATACAAATCCAACCCATTCCACATTTATTTTTTTATTTCAAATTTGGGCCACAACATATATTCTTGAGTTCCATTATGGTCTTATCAAGCAACCCAAAAATATATGGAATATAAATAATTCGACGGGTCCTTTGTAAGGTTACCTTTTTTTTCAACACTTTATTTTTCCTTTGGAGTCTATTTTTGTTCATCCACCAATAGGGCTGTAAATGAGTCAAGCCACTCGCGAGATGCTCGAAGCTCGGCTCGGTAAAAACTCGTTTGAGCTATATTCGTTAAGTAAACAAGTCGAGCTAAAGCTTTATTTTTGAGCTCGTTTAATAAACGAGTCAAGCTCAAGCTTAGAGTACTCGGCTCGTTTGAGCTCGAGAGCTGACTCGTTTATGAGCTTACGAACTGACTCGTAAGTTGGCTCGTTTATGAGCTCGTTACTGGCAGTCTACCAATTTGTTTTGTTATTTAAATTTAAATTTATTCTTTGTTGAATTTTAATTTTATGTATGTTTGTTAACAATATAGTTGTGCGCATTATATATTTATATGTTCTTAATAATTGATATTAAGGAACTTTTTTAATTAATTTTTTATAAATAAATTATTAATATTACATGTACTTGAATTCAAGTCTAACTAGCTTAAAATCGAACTCGTTAAGCTTGAAATAAAGCTAAACTTGCTAGAAATCAAGCTTAACGAACTTGATTCTGAGCTTATCAAGTCAAGCTCGAGCCCAAACCAAGTCACGCTCAAGCTTAATATAAACAAGATTGAGCCAAACTCAAGTTCTGAAATAAAAAAACTTATCAAGACCGAGCTCAAGCTCGATTAATTCTAGTCAAGGCAAGCTCAAGCTTATAAAAGCTTGGCTCAACTTGACTCATTTGCAGCCATATCCACCAATACTATGTGTGATGTTCATCCTTTAATAGAAAATGCACATGTGTGATATTTTTATCTGTCACGACCCGATCCCAATAATCTGGGTCCAGTCGGATCATGCCCAGCCTGCACCGTTGTGAGACGGCGGCAGTAAGCTGTATCAATCCGTAGTAACACACAGACATCCAGAATACATGAAGGAAATTCAATTTTATTGCTAAGTCTGAGAAAGAAATTCTTTTACAAGTAAAGATTAAACAAACATGGTCCAGGGTTATTACTTCAACCCTGATTATTACAATTTGGAAATAAAAGGGGAACAACTAAACATCGGCCTCCTGGCTAGGTTCCGCTAGGGCTTCAGTACTCTGGTCCGGACCATAAAAGGTATCATACTCATCATCGTCACCGCAATCACCTAAAATTGTTAATCTCCAGTCAGGAGGGAGCAAGAACATATATCCAATTCCAGCATCTTAATAATAATTAAAATGATGCAATGAAATAGTTTTGAACAATATTTATATTTTTGTATGCTACAAATATGAGACAAGAACAGTAAATGTCGATGAAGCAATGATGACAAACTACAATCACTAAAGTGTTTTGAGAAAGGTAGCATCCCGTGGCCGGCTGGGGTTGGAGGCAATCTGTGTTCGCGTGAACACGGTGCGGCGTCAGTCCAGTGAGGTTGGACTTCAGCTATCCACAATGAGGCAATAAGGGGGCTTTGACCACGGGTGCTAACTTTTCTCCCCAGTTCCCAAGGCAATAGTCAATGAGTCAATGAGTCAATCAATCAGTCAATCAGTCGGTTCCGTGAAATCAAGTGTCGTCCCAATATTTCTATATGACATGCAACATATTTAATTACAACTAAAATACCAGTTTTGATTTATATGAAACTTGCCTGGAGTTGGTTGGTGACGCGAGTGAGATGTCGCGACGGTCTCAACCTTAGTTACAGGGACCTACAATTATTAATAATCTGATTTTAGAATAAAACAAAGGGTTTTAATTTGTCTTGATTAGTTAACTAAGTTAATGATTAAATCCAACGATCGATTAAAATAATAATAATAATTTGTATTAGTGATTTAGTAAAACAAAACCCTTTTTAATAATAATGAAACTTTATTTATTTTTATCGTAGAAAAATATTTTATGGTAAAATGTCGTTTTGTTTCTGATAGGATAATAGGAAAGAACGATTATAATAAAATAAAATTCGTTTGTTTTTAGCAATCAATTTTATTTCTAATAAACTAAGCTTAGGGGAAAAATATTACTAAATTTTTATTTTGGTAATAATACAAATCAATTTGTAAGAGAATAATATTTTTGGGAAAACTTATTCGAATACTAACATATTATATTTGAATACTAAAATCATTTCAGAATTATATATTAAATAATTACTAATTAGTATTTAAATACTAAAAAATCATTTCGGAAATTATCTATTAAACAATTACTAATTTACGTAATGTTTAATAAGGTTTTTATTTTATTATATATATAAAATTAATATACGTATTGAGGATCGTTGCATTAAATCGTTAATTAATTAACCAAAACTAACAATCATTACATTAACTAATTAACTATAATCTATAATTTCTAACTATCCCGGGATTGACAGAGCTTTATTCTGTCAGTCCCGGTCGGACAGGGAAGCGGTTTTGGAAGGGACATTGCGCTCTGATAGGGGCACCTACCGGGAAGCTGAAGGAGGAGCACCGAGGGGAGGCCTCGGACTCGGGATCGGGGTATTACGAGTCCGACACGCGATTCTGTGTCCTGGACACGTGTCCAGTGCGTTCGGGCTGTGTCCCGCGTCTGGGTCGCGTCCGCGGCGTGTCCGGCGCTGCTGGAGGGTACGCCGGAGGCCGGCGAGGACGCTGGTGGCTCTCGCGGGGGGGATGTCGTCGATCGGCCGGCTAGGGCGGCGCCGAGGGTCGGCCGGCGTCGTGTCCGCTGTGAGGGTCGGCTCGGCCTGGGTAGGGGGTCGATTAGAAGAGGGGAGGACGAAGGAGAGGAACAGTGGAGGAGGGAGGCTCCGCCTGGGGTGGTCGGCGCAGGGCTGATGGCAGCGGGGTCGCCGGACGGGCTCGCCGGAGGGGGTCGGGGAGTTAGGGTTAGGGTTCAGGGGAAAGGAAGGATGAGGCGGAGGTGAACGAGAGAGGGGGTTTATATAGGGCTTCGGTGGGGCTCGGCCGGGCGGTCGTGGCGCGGGATCCGGAGGGGCTACGTGGCTGCGGCGTGGCCGGAAATCGCGGCGGCCGGCGGATATCTCGGCGGGTCGTGGGAGACTGGGTAGGGGATGATGAAGCGGGTTCCGGGTCGGGCGCGGATCCGGGTGAGCGGACCCGCCCGACCCGCTACGGCGATGGGGTTGGGCCGGGTTGCACTGGGCTCGGCCCACTGGGCCGGGCCGGCCCAAAACCTAAATGCTAATAATAAAAACAATAATAATAATAATAATAATAATAATAATAATAATAACAGAAATAATTAATTAATTATAAAAATAGTTTTTAGGCTTTTAAAAATAGGTCTGAGGCCCAATAAAATCCCAGAAAATTACCCCAAGTCCAGTTTTCTATTTTACACCCAAAAATGTTATTTTCATGATATTTTAATATTATTTATTAATTAATAAAAAATCCTTTATTAATTGAAAACCTTGAATTTAATTACAGAAAATTCCCGAAAATTCCAGAAAATTGGGAAAAATCCCAGATTTAATAATTAGGAAAAATCAGGGGTTTACAACCTACCCAACTTATAGAAATTTCGTCCTCGAAATTTACTACAATTGAAGGGAGAAACAAGGGTAAACATGCCTTAAAACAGATGAGGGTACTTCTGCTTCATCTCAGCCTCTCGTTCCCAGGTGGATTCGCCTGGGGAGTGGTGGAGCCACTGAACCTTGACCAGTGGAATCACGGTGTTCCGCAACTGCTTTTCCATACGGTCTATGATCCTTACTGGCTGCTCTGGTACTGTAAGACTTGGCCCAATCTCCAACTCTGAATGATCCAGGATGTGGCTCGGGTCCGGAATGTAACGCCTCAGCTGCGATACATGGAAAACGTTGTGCACGCCTTCAAGATTAGGTGGTAACGCCACTCGGTATGCCACCTCTCCAACTCTGCTCAATATCTCGAATGGGCCGATATACCTGGGACTCAGTTTTCCAGCTCTGCCAAAACGGATAGTTCCTCTGGTGGGGGAGATCTTGACGAAGACACTATCACCTGCTTCGAACTCCACAAGTCGGCGACGGCTGTCCGCCCAATGTTTCTGACGATCTTGAGCCACCCGAAGTCTGTCTCTGATCACCTTGACTTTTTCAGCCGCATCTGTAATCATCTCAGGTCCCAGCATGACTCGTTCTCCTACGTCGTCCCAAGCCAAGGGAGTGCGGCAACGACGTCCATACAGAGCCTCAAAAGGAGTCATGCCGATGCTGGCCTGGTAGCTGTTGTTGTAAGCAAACTCTACCAAGTGTAGGTGGTCCTCCCATGATCCTCCAAAATCCAGGACGCAAGATCTCAGCATATCCTCTAACGTCTGGATGGTTCTCTCTGACTGTCCGTCGGTCTGTGGGTGATACGCAGTGCTGAACTTCAGTTGGGTCCCCAGACTCTCTTGCAAGCTCTTCCAGAAGTGAGAAGTAAAGCGGCTGTCTCGGTCTGATACAATGCTCACAGGAACTCCATGTATCCGGACGATTTGCCTCATGTATAGGGCAGCTAGCTTCTCGGTGGATAAACCAACCTTGAAGGGAATGAAGTGGGCAGACTTAGTCAATCTGTCTACGATCACCCAAATAGCGTCCTTCCCTCCTTGGGATCGAGGCAATCCGGACACAAAATCCATAGTGATGTGCTCCCATTTCCATTCTGGAATGGGCAGTGGCTGAAGAAGTCCTGCTGGTCTTTGTCTATCTGCTTTCACCTGCTGACAGATCAAGCATCTGCCAACGAATTTTGAGACATCCTTCTTCATTCCATACCACCATACGTGCTCCCGTATATCTCGGTACATCTTATTTGCTCCAGGGTGGATGGAATACTGTGAGCGATGCGCTTCCTGCATCAGCTGCTCCCTCAATTCACCAGCAGGTACACAAAGTCTGGTGCCATTCCTCAGTGTCCCGTCGTCTGAAATAGAGAATCCCTCCAGTGTGCCAGCTAACACTTGGTCCCTAAGCTTGCACAATGCTCCGTCCTCGAATTGAGTCTCCTTGATTTTGTCTATCAAGCTAGACTGCACTTGCAAATGCATCATGGGGAAGTCAACGCCGGGTACTATTGCTTCCCGTCCAAGCTTCTTCATTTCCTCTGCAGGCAATACGAGTTCTAAACCCAGCTTCTCCATGTCCTCCAGTAGGTACCGATCGGTTGTCAAGAACATCGCCATCGGATATCGACTAAGTGCGTCGGCGACCACATTAGCCTTTCCGGGATGGTACTGTAGGCTGATATCAAAGTCCTTCATGAGCTCCAACCATCTTCTCTGACGCATGTTGAGCTCCTTCTGTGTAAAGACATACTTGAGACTTTTGTGGTCCGTGTATATCTCTACTCTTTCGCCGTACAGGTAGTGCTTCCACAGCTTCAAGGCGAAGATGACTGCTGCTAGCTCCAGGTCATGCGTCGGGTAGTTCTTCTCATGAGTCCGTAATTGCCGGGAAGCATAAGCAATTACCTTTCCATGTTGCTGGAGCACACATCCTAATCCTTTGCCGGACGCGTCGCTATAAATTGAGAATCCTCCTGATCCTGAGGGTAGCGACAAAATTGGTGCTGTTGTTAGCCTTCTCTTCAGCTCTTCAAATGACGCCTGGCACGCTTCGGTCCAGACGAACTCTTCATTCTTCCTGGTTAGCTTGGTCATGGGCTCAGCAATTTTTGCAAAATCCTTCACGAATTTTCTGTAATATCCAGCTAAGCCCAAGAAGCTTCTGATCTCTGCAACTGAACTGGGAGTATTCCATGTCTCCACGGCAGCTATCTTCTTGGGGTCCACTGATATGCCTTCTCCTGTGACAACGTGGCCGAGAAAGTCCACCTTGTCTAAGAAGAATTCACACTTGGACAGTTTTCCATATAGCTTCTCCTTTCTGAGGGTTTCCAAAATTATCCTCAAATGCTGCTCGTGTTCTTCCTTGGTCTTCGAATAGATCAGAATGTCGTCAATGAAGACAACGACAAACTGGTCCAAGTATTTGTGGAAGACCTTGTTCATGAGGTTCATGAACACTGCTGGGGCATTGGTAAGACCAAAGGGCATGACCAAGAATTCAAATTGTCCATACTTGGTGTTGAATGCCGTCTTTGGAATGTCTTCCTTCCTCACCTTGATTTGATGGTAACCCGATCTGAGGTCTATCTTCGAGAAAACCTTAGCTCCACTCAGCTGGTCGAAGAGGTCGTCGATCCGGGGCAGCGGGTACTTGTTCTTGATAGTGATGTTGTTCAATGCCCGGTAGTCTATGCACATTCTGACTGTCCCATCCTTCTTGGGTACAAACAAGACTGGTGCACCCCAGGGTGAGGCACCGGTCCTGATGAATCCTTGCGCCTGAAGCTCGTCAATTTGGTCTTTCATTTCCTTGGACTCCTTGGGATTCACTCGGTAGCAGCGTTGGGAGATTGGTGCTGCGCCAGGTATAAGATCGATCGAGAATTCCACATCTCGATCAGGGGGTAGCCCTGGAAGATTGTCTGGGAAGACGTCTATAAACTCCGCTATGAGAGGATGAGGGGGTCCGGTTTCTTCAGTGATGGATGTGTAGGACACACATTCCACGCCTTCAGGTGCTCGAATCACTTTGAGTTTAGGTCCTCCAGGTGGATCTAGAGTTACGCAGCCTTCTCGACAGTCTATCAGAGCATGATGTTGACTAAGCCAATCCATGCCCAAGACTACGTCATAGTTTGGCAGAGGCATTATTAGGAACTGAGTCTGAAACTCATGTCCTGAGATAGTGACTGGGCAGCTACAAGTCTCACTAATGGGTATTGGTCCTCCACCAGTCATAACCCTACAGATTATCTTACTTATGCCAGTAACTAGATGGTGTGCAGAAATGAAGTTTGCAGATATAAAACTGTGTGATGCTCCAGAATCAAATAATGCTAAGGCAGGGTGCGAATGAAGTAGAATGGAACCTGCGATGACATCTCCTTCCGTCTCGGGTTCAGCTTCTGGCTCTTCCACAGTCAAGGCAAAAGCTTGCCCGGCTCTGTGCTGGTTGTAGCGCTGCTGCTGGGTAGGCAGTGGACCTCTCTGCTGTCCAGCTCCAGTTTTGTTGTATGCTGTGGGGCAGTCCTTTACTTGATGGGTGGCAGATCCACAAGCAAGGCAGTGTCCCAATTTCTTCCGGCAGATCTCGGCGGTATGACCTGGCCTTTTGCAGTAGACGCAGTTGACCGCCTTTGGTTGGTTGTACTGATGCGCTTTGTTGGCCGCTGCTGGCTGTTGTTGCTGGGACTGCTGGGGATAGGAGGGCCTATTGTTGTTGTTGCTGTGCCTCTTGTTGTTGCCCTGATAGCTGTTGCTTGACCCTGGATGCTCCCTCTTGGGTCGAGCAGGTGCACTGGCCTCTACATCTTGGGCCACCTTCAACATCTTGTCATAAGTCTTCGCACCGTTAGCAGCTACTAAGGTGCGGATCTCTTCACGTAGTCCGTGCCGGAACTTCTTAGCACGTTCTACAGGGTTGTCCACCAGGTGGCTTGCAAACCTGCCAAGCCTGTTGAACTCAGCCGCATATTCTTCAATTGTGCGGTCTCCTTGCTTCAGATCTTGAAACTGCCTTCCCATAGCTTCGAGGGCAGCCTCTGGAAAGAACTTCCGCTTGAACTGCTTCTTGAATAGCCGCCAGGAAATCCCTCCAGCTCGAAATCTTGGCTCGTTGCGGTACCAAATGTTAGCCAAATCTCTCAGCTGGAGTGCGACGGCCTCAACCATGAGGTCGTCTGGAAGTCGAGCGACGCTGAGGAGTCGCTCCATATCATCTAGCCACTCGTCTACGTAGATGATGCCTTCGGTCCCCTTGAAGGGACGCGGGTCCAACTTCTTGAAGTTTTCCACAGTTCCAACCTTTACCTGGATAACAGGTTTGTGGTTAGACTAGAAATTCATTAATGGAATCCAAGCTTTTAAATTCTCAATTACCTTGGCAGGCTCTTGTTCTGACCGGGATGTTCCTAGCGCTGCCATGGCTACATTATGGGCGTTTTCCATGCCCTCTCTCATAATCGCGGTCTGCTCGCGATTTGCTTCAGCTTGGGCCCTCTGGGCTTCAAGAACTCCTCGTAGCAGGCCTACGAGTTCAGCGGGGTCCACCGGCACAGGTGGTGCAACAGGAGGAGTCACATCGGCTGGAATCGATGTGGTCCTGGGAGGAATGGGTGGAGCTGCATGCACTACTGAAGTGTAGGCAGCGCGGGGAGCTCTTGCAGCATGGGGGCGATCTGTGAGCTGCAACGGAGAGGGGTCGGACTGAGCTTGATTTGGGGTGTGCTCAGAAGACGAAGCCTCTTCTTCTGCTGGGCCGGAACGGGTTGTCTTTCCTCGTGCCATCTTCTGGAAGGTTTAGGAAGCAAGCATAAGCAAGGTAGCCTATGTTCTATAAGCAAGCAAAAATAATTGTACATATGTATAGATAGAAGAATTTGGTCCTATGATGTGACAGTTTGAAATTTTCTCAAGAATTCTAAGTGTTCTAATTGTTTCTAGAGTCTGTTTTCCTAAAGTCATACTAAACCTAAAGTCAAAGGCAAGTCGGTTTGTTTGGCTAGCCTAAGTTGACTAGACCAAAGGTTGTAAACTAGACCTGCATGGGCCACCACTGAAAACATGTCACGACCCGATCCCAATAATCTGGGTCCAGTCGGATCATGCCCAGCCTGCACCGTTGTGAGACGGCGGCAGTAAGCTGTATCAATCCGTAGTAACACACAGACATCCAGAATACATGAAGGAAATTCAATTTTATTGCTAAGTCTGAGAAAGAAATTCTTTTACAAGTAAAGATTAAACAAACATGGTCCAGGGTTATTACTTCAACCCTGATTATTACAATTTGGAAATAAAAGGGGAACAACTAAACATCGGCCTCCTGGCTAGGTTCCGCTAGGGCTTCAGTACTCTGGTCCGGACCATAAAAGGTATCATACTCATCATCGTCACCGCAATCACCTAAAATTGTTAATCTCCAGTCAGGAGGGAGCAAGAACATATATCCAATTCCAGCATCTTAATAATAATTAAAATGATGCAATGAAATAGTTTTGAACAATATTTATATTTTTGTATGCTACAAATATGAGACAAGAACAGTAAATGTCGATGAAGCAATGATGACAAACTACAATCACTAAAGTGTTTTGAGAAAGGTAGCATCCCGTGGCCGGCTGGGGTTGGAGGCAATCTGTGTTCGCGTGAACACGGTGCGGCGTCAGTCCAGTGAGGTTGGACTTCAGCTATCCACAATGAGGCAATAAGGGGGCTTTGACCACGGGTGCTAACTTTTCTCCCCAGTTCCCAAGGCAATAGTCAATGAGTCAATGAGTCAATCAATCAGTCAATCAGTCGGTTCCGTGAAATCAAGTGTCGTCCCAATATTTCTATATGACATGCAACATATTTAATTACAACTAAAATACCAGTTTTGATTTATATGAAACTTGCCTGGAGTTGGTTGGTGACGCGAGTGAGATGTCGCGACGGTCTCAACCTTAGTTACAGGGACCTACAATTATTAATAATCTGATTTTAGAATAAAACAAAGGGTTTTAATTTGTCTTGATTAGTTAACTAAGTTAATGATTAAATCCAACGATCGATTAAAATAATAATAATAATTTGTATTAGTGATTTAGTAAAACAAAACCCTTTTTAATAATAATGAAACTTTATTTATTTTTATCGTAGAAAAATATTTTATGGTAAAATGTCGTTTTGTTTCTGATAGGATAATAGGAAAGAACGATTATAATAAAATAAAATTCGTTTGTTTTTAGCAATCAATTTTATTTCTAATAAACTAAGCTTAGGGGAAAAATATTACTAAATTTTTATTTTGGTAATAATACAAATCAATTTGTAAGAGAATAATATTTTTGGGAAAACTTATTCGAATACTAACATATTATATTTGAATACTAAAATCATTTCAGAATTATATATTAAATAATTACTAATTAGTATTTAAATACTAAAAAATCATTTCGGAAATTATCTATTAAACAATTACTAATTTACGTAATGTTTAATAAGGTTTTTATTTTATTATATATATAAAATTAATATACGTATTGAGGATCGTTGCATTAAATCGTTAATTAATTAACCAAAACTAACAATCATTACATTAACTAATTAACTATAATCTATAATTTCTAACTATCCCGGGATTGACAGAGCTTTATTCTGTCAGTCCCGGTCGGACAGGGAAGCGGTTTTGGAAGGGACATTGCGCTCTGATAGGGGCACCTACCGGGAAGCTGAAGGAGGAGCACCGAGGGGAGGCCTCGGACTCGGGATCGGGGTATTACGAGTCCGACACGCGATTCTGTGTCCTGGACACGTGTCCAGTGCGTTCGGGCTGTGTCCCGCGTCTGGGTCGCGTCCGCGGCGTGTCCGGCGCTGCTGGAGGGTACGCCGGAGGCCGGCGAGGACGCTGGTGGCTCTCGCGGGGGGGATGTCGTCGATCGGCCGGCTAGGGCGGCGCCGAGGGTCGGCCGGCGTCGTGTCCGCTGTGAGGGTCGGCTCGGCCTGGGTAGGGGGTCGATTAGAAGAGGGGAGGACGAAGGAGAGGAACAGTGGAGGAGGGAGGCTCCGCCTGGGGTGGTCGGCGCAGGGCTGATGGCAGCGGGGTCGCCGGACGGGCTCGCCGGAGGGGGTCGGGGAGTTAGGGTTAGGGTTCAGGGGAAAGGAAGGATGAGGCGGAGGTGAACGAGAGAGGGGGTTTATATAGGGCTTCGGTGGGGCTCGGCCGGGCGGTCGTGGCGCGGGATCCGGAGGGGCTACGTGGCTGCGGCGTGGCCGGAAATCGCGGCGGCCGGCGGATATCTCGGCGGGTCGTGGGAGACTGGGTAGGGGATGATGAAGCGGGTTCCGGGTCGGGCGCGGATCCGGGTGAGCGGACCCGCCCGACCCGCTACGGCGATGGGGTTGGGCCGGGTTGCACTGGGCTCGGCCCACTGGGCCGGGCCGGCCCAAAACCTAAATGCTAATAATAAAAACAATAATAATAATAATAATAATAATAATAATAATAATAACAGAAATAATTAATTAATTATAAAAATAGTTTTTAGGCTTTTAAAAATAGGTCTGAGGCCCAATAAAATCCCAGAAAATTACCCCAAGTCCAGTTTTCTATTTTACACCCAAAAATGTTATTTTCATGATATTTTAATATTATTTATTAATTAATAAAAAATCCTTTATTAATTGAAAACCTTGAATTTAATTACAGAAAATTCCCGAAAATTCCAGAAAATTGGGAAAAATCCCAGATTTAATAATTAGGAAAAATCAGGGGTTTACATTATCCAAACAAAACCATCTTGTAAGTGGTTTTGTTCATCAATTAAGTTGGTTTTGATCTTAAAAATATCACGTGTACATTTTCTTTTGGAGGATGAATATCCCACTAAATATTGATGGGTGAACATAAATGGACCCTTTTCCTCTGCATCTGTGCACACCAAAAGCGCCTGCACTATATGAATATTGCTTCGGCCGCATACATGTCCATTTTGGATAATAGTTAGCTTAATATGTAATAATATAATGCTTAACCTTCAACCACTCTAACATCATCTTAGGCCAACAACTCTCAACTTATGTAAGAATTTTTTTGTTTTACTCGAACCCGTGCCATCATATATTATTATACTCGTCGGGAATTATTGAACTCGAATGATGCAACATTCGAGTTTGGCAATTTGCTCGTCGTCATAAACATAATCAGGACTCGCGTTGGACAGAAATTGAGAATCCAAAAAAAATAACTTTTTTATAGAAATTGATTGAAGAACGTTTGTAATCCAATTTGTTGACATTTTATTTTCAAATCAATCCAAAAAATAATATTATAAATCATGTAATGCTTAAAAGAACTATAATTTAAAATGTGTGGTAATCTTAAAATATTGTAGTTTCTTAGCATATTAGAAATTATATACAAAAATATCGGAGAACTGACCATGAAACCAATGCAAGAGCAATTCAGAACCAGTATTGTATAAGCGAAGTTGGTAAATGTCAGCATCTTCCTTAGTAAAGATTTTTTTGCTAAAATATAGTTTTCAGACGAGTAACATTACAAAACAAGAAAGATCATCGTTTGTTCTTAATACAAGTACAACAGACCATAATAAGCTGCACACAGAAAAGGTCCAACTTCACCTATAATTTTGATTATGTTCTAAATGTTAATTGAATATTTTATCAGATACATATCAGATACACGTCATTAACCTGTCTATCTTGACTTGAATTCCGTAAATCTTATTATTTGTGTACATGTCAAAAAGTTCTAAAGCTCTAAATTGGATTAAGAAAAACATTCATACTTCTAGGTCCAATGTTCTAAATTTATGTACATGTCAAGAGAAGTTTAAAAACTCATAGGACCAGAGAGACGTAACAATAATAACAAAAGTATTCGGTTACATATAAAATATGAGACATGTTCAATATTCATGATGTGTCTTACTTAGGGGTGAAAACAAACTAGATTATTTTTCCATTATTATTTAGGATTTTTTTTTTTGACTTTTTATGAATTTCGAGAGGGGCGTCATTATAGTCTAAGATGTTGTTATTTCAATTTTTTTTTATGACATCATCAAATGCGATGTCGTACTAATGTCTTGACGATTTTTTTTTTTTTTGAGATGTCCAGCATAACATTCGAAATTTTGTGCACGTTACGTTGTATAATTTTTGGTCCTACTGTCCTTAACTTCCACTATTTTTAAATTAAAAAAATGTACGTTACGTTGTATGTTTTTTTGTCCTACTGTCCTTAACTTCCACTATTTTTAAATAAAAAAAATAAAACGTTCCCGTGGTACGATCCAATGATCTTACACCATCCAACTAGGATCTTATACATCTTTTCAATAACCACAAGGGTCATTCGAGTTGGATTCTTAACGACTTTTCTAGACTCAAGTATAACTTATCTGTCAATATTAATAACATCCTAACGACCCACTAACAGTAGTAGCATTCAGATACCAGTTAATGACATCTTTATGGCGTCGGTACATCATCGCTAATTACTCTCAAATTTTTTTTTTCCCCAGACACAAACAGTAAACCTACTTTACATACACATCCAACACAGTAATTAATAAAGATATTTGTATATCAAATATATGAAACATATATAAAGAAGCAAGGA
Source organism: Iris macrosiphon (assembly GCA_036927795.1). Lineage (NCBI taxonomy): Eukaryota > Viridiplantae > Streptophyta > Magnoliopsida > Asparagales > Iridaceae > Iris > Iris macrosiphon. The sequence continues at coordinate 106,082,966 of JAYESA010000016.1, read as the reverse complement.
AAATGCTGAAACAATAAAACAATATGATTTCCAAGTAAATTATTATCCAATACAAAGGCTAAAGTTTAATGATGACCCATGTAGGATCAAATATAGGGATGGCAACGGAACGAGTCGGGAATGAAGACCATATCTTCTGTCGGGAATGAAGACCATATCTTCTATTTACGTCTCCGAATAGTATATGAATTTCCATTTCGATTCATATCTCCGTTCGGGTGCAAATTGTTATCTCTGTCCCCGTTAAACTATGCACTCCCCATTTCCGTCCCTACCCAGTTAACACTTTCGGGATCGAATTTTTCCATCCCATCCCTTGCCTTGTTAACAAATTTTTTTTTTGTACATTATAAGCTTAAAAAACTGTTTTCATTCCAAAAAAAATATACTTAAAACAAATATACAACTAGATAGAAAAAATGATACAATATAAAAAAAATAGAATATTAATCCAAGAAAAACATACATGAACTAAATAGAAGTCTATAATACAAAACAACAAAGAGCGAATGTTAAACCCTCAAAACATATTCCAAATAGAGATCTACATTTGCATACAACAAAAGCATATCAGTACAAGTAATCGGGGTCGAGGATTTACCGGGATGAGAAGTACTATATCCATACCCATCCCCGAACCCGACCAATTTTTTTTTAATCCTTATCCCCGTCCCGTCTCGTCCCGTCCCGTCCCGTCCCCATTTTCATATCCCTAAACTCGTCCCAGTTGGAAAAAAAAATTGAGTCCCCGTCGGATTCAGGAGAAATTGCCATCCATAATCAAATACAACATAACTCAAATATGAGCCAACTAAGGTTGGATGCAATACACAAAAATTAAGCATCAGAGTAGATATGACACAATGTGTGTAAGTCTATGAATGCATGACAACCTAAGTAATATGATCAAACCACAACAATGACATCTGCTTCAGCGATGGATACAGGGGCACCTACTGCTCGATCCACAATTCCCATTGATGCTTTCGAAGAAGTTGACCATATGACTATTAGAATACGTCAGTTAAGTAATATCTTGTTTTATACTTGTTGGAAATCAGACACCAGAGCCATATGCTCTGATATCAGATGTTGGGATCGGACAAGTCCTACAAGTGATCTGACACCGTATCTGAAACTGACCGCAATGGAAACATAGGCCAACCAACCTGAGATAACCAACCCCCATCTAACGAACACCAAGCACAGATAAAGACGACGTATATGACGGTAATTATGTCACCTCTACAAATTTTAATCTATATAACTCAGGTAAGATTATTAGATTGACAAAAACCAATATTGAACCATTTGACCTAATAGGTTCAATCCCCTCACCACACTCAAGAAGAAAAGACAAAGATTACAATGAAATTACTCACCCAACCCGTAGCGATCTTCCTGAATGAAGGCGATGACTCCTCAATCAGATCTTTTCTTCCTTCTGTCTTGGATGGCAAGCCCACAGAGCAAATTATGCACTTTCTCTTAGATTTTATGTGTACAAGTAACCTGAATCTCTAACTTATGCTATCTTTTTGTGCCTCCACACTCAACCCATATATATAGTTAAGAAACCTATTTTAGGTCACAGAAATTCCTAAATAGGAAACCCTGAAATAGGAAACTCATTACCTAGAATAGCCAACACCAATTATGGACGTCCAAATCTGGTCAAATTCAATATTTGATATATATTTGTAAATCTAATCAAATCAAATATTTAATATAGATTTCTAAATTACATCAAATTAAATATTTGATCATATTTGCGCTCCAAAATTTGTTGTTATCAGATCCAGACTGGAGCCAACATACTCCCCCTCCAGTTTGATGAGAGGGTGTTGACCCTATGGCTTCTCAACTGTACTTCATGCATGTCACCCCGCGATAGAGTTTCTGCTCCCCCATGCCACCGATATCCGATCTTTCGAGTTTCTTTGCATTTTCCTTCGTCTCCATCTCCTCGACCATCACGTCGACTCTATCTGCCATGCATAACACCCTATGCACTACTGGAAACCTGTCGATATCAATGACACGATCAAGACCAAAGTTACAGACAATCAACCTCACCATAAGTCTTGGTTGCATGTCTCTGACTTTCGTCTTCCACCAAAACTTATTATCGTTCCGAAGAAAACCAGATCGGTGGAATAACCCACACTTGGAGATCGACCAGATGTCATAGGACCGATAAACGGACCTTAAATATTTGGCTCATCATCATTCATTGCTTTATCTCGATGAACTGAATCCTTTGTATCCCTCAAAACATCTCGAGGTTCCTCCTCAATAAGTTTTCGATGATCCACTAACTCCTATCGATCAGCCCTCGAGCCTCCATCTGTTATTTGTGTCATGATTGTAGAACTCAGTAGCTTGAGCCTGTACATGCCATAATATAAATATTCTTGAGCCAACAGTTGGGAATCCTTCATAAACATCTAATATTTGTCCCCAAACACGTTACAACAACCATCATCCGTCAACCTCCTTACAAAAATCAAGTTATAGCGGAAAACTCGGTAGTTGTCGTACACCCTTGAGAACGAGCTTCCCACCAAGCTTCGTTGTCAAGTGCATATCAACGATGCCTACAACTACAATCGTCGCCTTGTTTTCCATCTTCATACGTCCATACCTATCGTAGCAGTATGATGTGAATATCCTCTTATGTGGAGTGGCATTATACGATGCCCCTATAATGACCCGCTCCGCGTTAATGCGTAGAGCCGATTCAAACGACACAAGTACGACAGGCCGTTCTGCCTTGCTCGACGAGAAGACTCGCTTGAGGCAAATGATTCAGACTTTGCCCTTCAGGAATTCAAACTTAGATTTTCAAAGGCACGCTCAGAGTATCGCTCGACCGATACAAATTATTGCTAAGGTAGATCGCTACGATGAACCTGTCTTTGCTTAGCCTACACACCTAATAACATGGATGATACATGCTAGTCGTTAGACAAATCATCCCTTGCATGCTAATAATAATACAACGCACCTAGCTAAGGGATTAATCCCATCTTGTATTGCTTGTGTTAGAATATGAAAATGGAACTTGGCTCATAGTTGGACCCGCTTTATTGTTTAGAACTGGTCGAGTTGATATCTTTATGCTATCTATCTTATATGCAATACTTGTCACCGAGATAATGCCACGGTAAGGAAGCACGACACAGAACATGGTTCACTTACTTGAGGTAGAAAGACTATCAAAATAGTCATTTCTAGCCAAGTAATGAAAAATATCGAAAGGCTTCGGGACCATAAGGTCACCAAGGCGGTTTTTCGTATCGGGAATGACATAATAAAATATTGGAAGAAACTATAAGAATTTAATAGAAATATCAAGTAAAAGAACTGAACTGTACTATAAGTAAAGAAGAATAAGAATCATGGTTCGAGGTGGCTTGTAGCGGGTTCATTCCCGCGTTTACGTATAACTATCATCGTTTATTCGGGATGGCTTGTAACGGGTTCGTTCCGGTGTCTACTACCATCGTCGCTCATGTAGATCAAGAGATAAGATAAGAGAACAAGATAAAGATAAGAGACTCGCATGGTCATGGACAACTTGTGCATACGGTATAGGGTTCCTACGGACGTACACTAGTCACACTGGGGCCGATTGTAACTACCATATTTCTAGAATAGGGATAATTTTGTCATTTTGTATAATTATAAATAATATGTTATAAATTTTTGTTATTTATTTAATATAGTGCATATATAAATTGGCGACTAATATTATTATTGGTTGGTAGATTGGACTATTTGATTAGACATAACCTAGTGGACCTAACCAACTTGACATGATAACTTAACTAATTTATTAATCTAGTCACTTTGGACCCTGTTTAGTTAACCAATCTTATTAGACTAGTGTTTATACTTAACCTTCATTAGGAAGAGAAGCTTCCTAACTAACGTTTTCATTATGACAAATTTTAAGGGGTATTTTGGACCATTTACATTTTTTGGAGGGGGGAGAAGAGGTGGCCGGCCCTAATAGTGGATAAAAACTCTCTCTCCTCCATTCTATCATTCTATTTCATTAGCCTAATTTAGTTCTTCCCAAAATTTCTTTATCCCTACAACAATCCAGCACAAATTCCTCTTAAATCTACTCATCCTCACCACCTAAGAAGACTAGGAGCTTGAGGTTGGCAAGAGCACTTGGAGAGAGAGCTTTGGAGCTAGAAGCATGTGTCATATTGTGTCCATTTTGGCTTGCATCAGGAATCCATCTTCCAATAGGTATAAATATGGATTCTTTTTTTAATTTGACTCTAATTCTTGTATTTGACCCTTAGGAACCCTTTCATGGCTAATGACTACCCATAGAAAAAAGAACTAGGTTCTTTGGAGGCCTATTGTGAAAGTTATATTAATTTTTGTAGCCAAATTAGGAAAATTCTGAATTTGGATCACTAGGTGTTTGTATGAATGTCTTATAGGTGATTTTGCAGTGTGATTCATGATTTGAGAGGGTGTACGTGTCCACAATTGAATATGGGAGATATTTGGGGGTATTTCTATGTGTATTGGGCTCTAGTATGCCAAATTCTATATATTGTATTAGAGCAGCTAGTATATATTTCATTTATACTATATTTGGTATTTTTGTGTGTTCATAGTGGTTTGGGAGTGTATCTTGGTGTTTAGGGAGAGTATCTAGAGCACTTGAGTATCCTAGTGTGTGCATACCAAGTGCTTGATGTATTACATTAGTGGGGGTTATGTTAGATTAATTGTAGAATATCATATGTGTGGATTAGGTATCATAAGAGTGTATTATATGAATGTAGGCAAGTGTTTTGTGTAGTAACAGTGAGTTATGATTGTAAATTTTCATGTATACATATATAGTATTTAGTGTTGGGATGGGATATCTGTGTTTGAGTGCATTCGTGTCAGTAGAGCACTGCAGTAGGGAACTTGGTATATCAGTTCATGTGTATTGATGCAAAAGTGCGTGTATGAGTGTTCAAGGGATGTGTTGACAGAGTATGAACTGGGTACATCTGTCTATCATTATTGTGTGGTGTTATATATGGGGTATTGAGTGGACAATATATATTCATAGGAGTGTTCAGGTGACTGTGTTAGTGCTAGTATGTGTAGATTATATGCCTATGTGTGTATGTGAGGAGTGTGTGTGGTGATGATTGGTATTAGAAGGGGAGAAAGGACTATCTTGGCAAGCTCGGGTTAAGGTTGCACTATTATATTCAGTTGCAGCATGTAGTAGGAGCATCTAAGAGTGTGTTTCAATTCCAACTCCTTTGTATCAGATTGTGTTAGGATCTGTAATAGAGGTGAGTGTATCTTGAGTTACTTTATACTAGGAAATAGTTGTGTTCTAGGTGTTTATGAGTTTGTGGGGAGCTCGGGCTCAGTTAGTTGGTGAAGGGCCGGGTTCAAGCAGTGAGGGTGTGGGGAACACATTGTCTTCAGCTCAGTGATGGAATGGGGGTCGGGTTACAGTGTCCTTGGTGAGATACACTGTGGTGTATGAAGTGTAGGAAGGGTGTTATCAGTGAAGGGGGAAGTTATTGTCAGGTCGATTATGAGAAGTTAGCAGTTTAGTTCATATGGAGGAGACTGCAACTTGTTGTTGCTGTTGGCAGCATTGCCATTGTGGCTCAAATATAAGGAACAATTGGAGGTTCAGGTCAGATTGAAAGGGAGTGTACCAGTGAGTGTCAGCGGGGGTAGGATATTCTATTGAAGGTGTACCAGTGAGTGTCAGTGGGGGTAAGAGATTCTATTAAAGGTGTGCAAGTGACAAAGGTTGTATGGGTTAACATTGAGTATATGATTTGCATTTGTGAGTGCAAGTGCCTATAAGTGTGTGCATAAATCTTTGCACTTGTAAACAGTGTGGGAGAGTTGTGCATTGAAGCTAGATAATTTGGAAGGGTTGTGCAGTCTGTGTGAGGTTAGTGATATCAATATACCATGCTCTATTGGGCAGTTAGAACATGTGTGTCAAGAATATAGGTGTGTGTTACCTGTGTGTAGGTGTTAGTACTAAGTGATGTGGTTGGTGGTATCAGTTGAAGGTATAAATGAATGATACTAAGAGTATCATTTAGAAATTGGGGGTGAACTAGAGTATAAGTTAGAGTATTCCTAAAAACTATGTAGTGGGTACAAGGGTAGGACTTGGGCTAAGGTAGTGATATTAGTATTAGTATTAGATATAAGTTAAGGTATTAAGACATATAGTTAAGTTATAGGTGTGAAAATTAGGACCACACCTAGATACTAAATTATTAGTTAAGTATTAGTAAATACTAAGACATTACTAATCATAGATATGATAATATATTTATTAGTTAGTAAATGTAGATACTTTAGTGATAATAGCTAGTATAGCTAATACCTTCAAGGTATTGTTAAAAATCTAATCATAGACTAGTATAGCCTTGTAATCAACCTAGAAGCTAGGTATGAACCTAAAATCAAGGTATTGACCTAGTTTGACTAGTATGACCTAGTTTTGACATAGAAGACCATATTTTAGCTTATTTAAGCTTATTTATCATTCTAAAACACCAAATGACATATAATTTCATATATAGGTCTCTTTGACTCCAATACAGACATAAATTTGTTTTGTCAGCTCAAGATCACAGGTGAGTACATTCTCTGATAGTTTTTATTATATGATAATTACTATAATATAAGTATTTAAAACTGTATTACTTGATTCCTGACACACTGGTAGACAAATTAGTATACACATGGATCTTCAGTCATGAGATATTATTATGGTTTTATTATTTCTTATGTTCTCGCATGGTTTAGACAATATTTAACATTAAAAAATATTTAATATTAGATAATGTTCATTGAGTATCTTGTATTGTAACGTGTCATGGTTGGATCTATTATACTGGTCGGAGAAAAAGGGGAAGTGCTAGAGAGGTATGTGATCAAAGCCTAGACAATGTTCAATGTTCAATGTTTAAGTTAGACAATGTTTATCAAACGTTTAAGTAGACAATGTTAAGCCCATGCCGATCACATATCTAAATTATATTTCAAACACATAGTGTAGTTACATTTATTCACTATATTCTATTTTATTGCCTCCTTTATTCTATTTTATTGTGATCAGTTTATACAATATTGCTCTAGTTTATCTGTTTCTTCTGCCATACTATGATATTGTTCATTATTTTTATCTTGTATTACTTTCTCTATTTCTATTTATAGTCATTACCAATTAATTGGAACTGCTATTAGGTTGTACTTCGCTCCATCCTGACTGGATATATATTTTCAGATGCTTGGTTAGAGGAGATGTGTCCCACCTTTTATGGGCCATAAGATGACGATCCGCCCGAGGATGTAGCGCTAGCTACCGGGGAGACTTAGATTTTCCATTTATATAGTTGTGACACATTTTAGACTTTGGTATGTACTATTATTTGAGACTATTGTATTGTTATTAGATTCTGGACTTGGACTTGAGATTTGTATTGTGACTTTATATTTCCTTTCTTCTATTCCATATCGTGCCACATCTTTCTCTAATTTTTATATTGTGATTGAGCACATATTGTCCTCCACTTGGAGTTGAGATAGCATGACAGATACAACTATATATATTGTGTGAGATATTTAGATAGTATTATTGACCTAGGTAGCATTTTACCTCTGATGCTACGATATAAGCTAGACGTACCCACGTACTAATGCCCCTAAACCGGGTGTGGGTTATGATACCAATCCGATCCGGACGGAATATTCTGGATATAGTCACGACAATAACCTAGCAAGGGCTTGTAGCGGGTTCGCTACCTGTGTCTACAACCGTCGTCGTCTATCCGACTATCGTCCAAAATGGCTTGTAGTGCTAGTGACCTTTCATATAGACTAAGTTTGGCTCGATTGCGGTAGTACGTGTGCGAGTCATTGTATTGCACCTAATGAATCTGAATATGGGTAACATATTTGAATCAACCTAAGTATGTGTATAACATGTCTGAACCACCTGAGTATCATAATCTGGAAAATATGAGTAACTCGTGCACCTGAATCAGAAACACACTTTAACACTTGTGTTATTATTCGATTTCTTGATTTTATTATACTTATTCGTGCTTGGCTAACTTGGTTAAATCTTTGGACAGGGAATGACAAATGGTAAATTGGTAAGTTTTGTCGTATTTCTCTTATATCGCCTAACGTAAGACTAGAAAAACATGAAACTGATCCTAAGACAAGACTGGAAAGACAATATAATAGATGGTGCACGAAAGTAATATACGTGTTTGGATTTGTTGTGAGGGCGAGAGGCCTTCCCACCAGTGCATTTAATGTATTGATAATCCACCAGATTGCTTGTAGGGTACGGGAGAACCTCGTTTGGTGTGGAGTATCCCCTCGTGCACGCTAAGGCAATGAGTTTGCTCTGGAGCCTTGGAGTGTTGCGTCTGGAGATGAAGTACATATACAGGATATAATATTGGAACATCGCCTATGTATCATTCCATGTTGTAAGCCATTTGGCACACTTTTATTATTTCAAGAGAGAGAGAGAGAGAGAGAGAGCTTGAGCGACTTATAATCTTGGCCTAGCACCGTTTGTAATACTTATTCAATGTCAATAAAGTGCTTGTTTTACTTCCATACTTGTGTTATTCAATGCTTCTGCTATGACGACTCTGTGAACTTGTTATTAATCGCCTGTTCGGTTTCTTATTCTGCTGCATTCAGACTATTTGTGTGACTCTGTGGCTTAGCTATTTCATCGCCTATTCCGTACCTGGTCTTGCGCGGGTGCGGCTTGTGCTCGTACGACATCATACCCTGATAGGAACGATCGTCCCGCTGGAGTGATGGCGCGGTGATTTACATTTAGCGGGGATGGCCCATCCTGCGGGAGATCAGAGCGTGACAAATTGGTATCAGAGCATGACTTTACATCCTTGTACTTCGTATCGATTCTTTCAGTTTTGAAAGATCGTTTATCGGTTATGTTACAAACGCTTCAGTTTCTTTGATCTCGTGTCAGAAAGTTTTCTTAAGATGACGTTGTCCCTTCCGAGTTGAACACTTGAAATCATTTGGGCAATATGAGATCCATTCCATACAGTAAGTCCCTAATACTCTATGAGACTGATGTAAGTTCCTTGTTTTAACATGAATGGCTCAAACACAAGCAACATGGCTAGTTGATATAAGTACTTATGGTACTTCGGCTAGTTCTGAGAGTCGACGACCTGTGCCCTCCGTTGATCCGGTTGAACGAATGATGCAAATGCTAGAGGCGCAACAAAAGTGGGATGAGGCATGACAGGACAAGTTTGAGAAAAATTTAGAAGCCCAATTTGAGATCCAGCAGAAGCAGGTGGATGCCCTGTACCAAATTGTTCAGACCTTTGCTTTCAACCATTCCGTAATGACAGTAGCGGCACCGGTGAAGCCACCAAGAGACGAAGTCGAAGTACCCCGAACCGCAAAGAAGAAGGATGTGACTGCATTCGACTTTGTTGACTTCAAAAAGGTTTACAATATGTCCTTCCGTGGGACTGAGGATCCCGTTGTGGCTCTAGATTGGTTGGTTGAGCTGGAGGATCACCTTAAACTCTTAGAAGTACCTGATGACAAGCAAGTCGCCTGTGCCCAGCTCCAGCTTCATATGAACGCGCATGATTGGAAGGAGATACACCGTAGATCTCTCTCTGCATATGCTGATGGCGAGACGATCCCTTGGTCCACCTTTCATGGCATATTCGAAGAAGGATTTATCCCCTTCACCCATTCGTCGTCAGAAAGAGAACAATTTTGTACGTCTGCAACAAGGAAGCATGATAGTGAAGCAATATGCCACAGAATTCAACCGGTTGACCAAGTTTGCTAGTTCATACCACCCAATACAGCAAGCCGAGCCAGACAATTTGAAGGCGGTCTGCAACCTTCCATTCACGCGCACATAGTCGCTCCACAGTACGAGACGATGAGGGAAGTCCTTAATTATGCCCTTGTCCTGGAACCACAATGTTCTTCCACTATTGCTGGCGCTTTGCAATATTCTCATCAAAAGCGCTCTAGTAATATAAGAGGAAACAACACTAATAAGCGTCCAAATAATGGCGGTAACCAGGGCAATAATACGGGAGGGAATCAGGGGCAGCGCTGTGCAAAATACAATCGTACATGGAACCAAGCTAGCGAATACCAAAATTAGGGATGCTTCAACTGTGATCGGCTGGGTCATTATGCTCGAGACTATCTTGATTGTACAAAATGAGTCCCTCCGCGCTGAGCAGATCATCAAAATTCTGTTTAGGGACCCCAAGCTAATCGGCCAGCACAACAACAAGTGCGTCGTCCGAACACTGGGGCCCGGGTTTATGCATTAACAAGGGATGAGGCGCTCGCCTCGAACATCGCAGTGTTAGGTATGTTGCTATTCAATAATGTACCTGCTCGAACACCGCAGTGTCAGGTATGTTGCTATTCAATAATGTACCTGCTCGAGTGCTATTTGATTTCGGTGTTACACATAGTTTTGTATCAACAATTTTTTCTAGGGAGCACAAATTCATTCAGACACCGTTAGGCTTAAGGCTTAGCGTCAGTACCCCATCGGGCACGAACTTGCCTGCCGATTCAGTTTGTCAAGGTGGCTGCATTTGCATCAGGGGAAGAAAATTGTTACTTGATATGATAGTTCTTGACATAAGGGACTATGATCTTATTCTAGGAATGGATTGGCTTGGCGCTTGCTCGGCTACCATTGATTATGCAAAAATTAAAGTCGTGTTTCGTCTACCTGGCGAGATCAAATTTTACTATGTGTCCAGTCCACAGTCGAAAGCATCGAATGCCTGCATGGTAATCTAAGCAATGTCTGCTCGACGAATGATTCACTCCGGTAGTGAAGGGTACTTGGCGTCCGTTTGAGACACTCAGCAAGATTGCGCAAACGTTTAGCCTATTTTCGTTATGGCAAATTTTCCTGATGTGTTTCCAGACGAGTTGCCTGGCAAGCTGCCTGATCGAGAGATAGAGTTCACTATAGACACATTTCTGGAAACCCGTTCAATTTCTAAGACTCTGTATTGAATGGCCCTGGCAGAACTAAAGGAGTTAAAGATTCAGTTGCAAAAATTGTTAGATCGTGGGTATATTCGTTCGAGCGTATCTCCATGGGGTGCGCCTGTGTTGTTTGTTAAGAAAAAGGATGGCTCGCTACGGCTTTGCATCGATTATCAGAAATTGAATAAAGCTACTGTCTGAAATAAGTACCCCCTTCCCAGGATTGATGATCTTTTTATCAGTTACAAGCAGTAATGGTATTCTTGATAATTGATCTTCGCTCGGTTACCATCAGCTCAAGATTAAGCCGGACGATGTGCCGAAGTCAGCCTTTCGCACTCGCTACGGCCACTATGAGTTTTTGGTAATGCCGTTCGGATTGACCAATGCCCCTGCCGCCTTTATGGACTTAATAAACTGCGTCTTCCGGCCGTATCTCAATAAATTTGTTATAGTATTCATTGATGATATCTTGGTGTACTCGAAGAATAGAGAGGATCATGCAGAGCACCTGCGAACCGTGCTATAGACTCTTCGGGACAATAAGTTATATGCGAAACTGAGTAAGTACGAATTCTGGCTGAGTAATGTATCTTTTCTCGGGCATATCATTTCTGTGGGAGGCATTTTAATTGATCCAAATAAAGTGGAGGCCATCGTCGAGTGGAAGCGACATGCATCCGTCAGTGAGATTCGAAGCTTCCTCGAACTTGCTGGCTACTACAGGTAGTTCGTAAAGGATTTTTCCAAACTAGCATCACCTTTGACTCGCCTCAAACAGAAGGGAGTCGCGTTTGAGTGGTCTGTCGACTGTGAAACCTCGTTTGAAGAGTTAAAGCATCGCCTCACCTCTGCCTTGTTACTTGTACTACCAGACGAGACCTCAGGATTCTAAATCTTCAGCGACGCGTCAGAGCAGGGCTTAGGGTATGTACTTATGCAATATGATAGGGTGATAGCCTATACATCTAGACAGCTGAAAAAGCACGAGAAGAATTATCCTATGTATGATATAGAAATAGCGGCAATTGTGTTCGGGCTAAAATTGTGACGACACTACCTTTATGGAGTGTCTTGCCAAATTTATACCGATCACAAAAGTTTGAAGTACTTATTCACCCAAGCATATCTTAACTTACGATAGCGACATTGACTAGAATTAATAAAGGATTATGACTTGAAGATAGACTATACACCTGATAAGGGAAATGTGGTAGCGGATATGTTGAGTTGGGTCTTTGCAGGATCCCTGTCCGTTGATAGCAGGTTACAAAGGGACTTGAAAGAGATGGGCATCAAACTCCGAATTCGATATCGCGGTACGCGGGTTGCTCAGATGCAATTTGTACCCAACCTGATAGAGAGGGTCACATCTACTCAGAGGGACGACCCATTCCTAAGAAAAATGCATGAGCAGATTCTAACGGGGAAGGCGAAAAACTTTATAGTAGATGAGAATGGTGTGGTGCGGGTTAAGAGAAGGCTATGCGTCCCCAATGACTCAGAACTCAGAAAGGAGATCCTTGCGAAAGGTCACTATGCAGCCTATACGATCCATCCCGGGAGCACAAAAATGTATAAAGATCTTCGCATTATCTTCTGGTGGCACGGCATGAAGAAAGATATAGCGCTCTTCGTGTCACAATGCATAACCTGTCAGATGGTGAAAGCAGAGCATCAGAGACCGGGCAGAGAAATGCAAAATCTTGCTATCCCAAAATGGAAATAAGAGCACATAAGTATGAACTTCATTGTTGGCTTGCCAAGGACGCAACGGGGGAGCGACACAATCTGGGTTATCATCGGCAGGTTAACCAAGTCTGCATACTTCATTGCCATCAAAAGTACTTGGAGCACCGATCATCTCGCCCAGACCTACCTTGATGAGATAGTCCGGCTGCACGGAGTGCCAGTTTCCATAGTATCAGATCGGGACAGATAATTTATATCACATTTCTGGAAAAGCCTTCAGTCAGCGATGAGGACCAAATTAAAGTTTAGCTCAACCTACCATCCTCAAACAGACAGTCAAACAGAACGAGTGAATCTGGTACTAGAAGAATGTTGCACCTCTGCGTAATGGATTCAAAGTCAAGTTGGGACGTCTACCTACCGTTGGCCGAATTTGTATACAACAACAGTTATCAGTCCAGCATCCAAATGGCTTCGTACGAGGCTTTGTATGGGCAAAATTGTAGGTCACGGATCTTTTGGGATGACATTGGAGAACGAAAAATCCTTGGGCCGGAACTAGTTGAACAAATAGTCCAGAAGGTTTGGTTGATCCGAGAACGATTAAAGGTAGCACAAAGTCGACAGAAAAGCTATGCCGATGTTCGTTGTTGTCCCCTTGAGTTCCAAGAGGGCGTCCACATATTTTTAAAGGTCTCGCCTATGCGTGGAGTTATAAGATTTGGGGTGAAAGGGAGGTTAAGTCCGAGATTTTTTGGTCCGTTCAAAATTCTCAGACGGGTCACTTCAATTACCTATCAAATTGCTTTGCCCCCAACCCTGTCAGGAGTGCACAATATTTTCCATGTGTCACAGCTTAGAAAGTATGTGCATGACCTAAATCATATGGTATACATCGGTCAACTAGATCTACAGGCGAACTTGTCGTACGTAGAAGAGCCCGTTCAGATTTTGGATCGTAAAGAAAAGCAGTTACGAAATCGGGCAGTCTCGTTAGTGCGCGTTCTTTGGCGAAACCACTCGGTCAAAGAATTGACCTGGGAACTCGAATCTGATATGAGAGAAAAGTTTCTCTCATTGTTCCTTAGGGGTAGGTTCTATTCCTAAGTTTTGAGAATGAAACTTTCTATTAGATGGTTATGATGTAGTATCCCATTTCCCCTATTCGGGGAGCGCGACTAAGAAATACTTGGTATCGATCGATCGGGACAGATTGAATCAAGATTCCTTTCTCATTATGGATTGGTTTCTTCGAAATCAGGTCCTATATTCAATGGATCACGTCTCAAGGAAGGACTCGGTGGCATAGTCGAGAGGGGCCTTTCTGTTGCGTTATTTTTCTTGCCCATTTTCGATGTCGCTTGGTTACTTTCTTGTTCGTTTTATGACTTACGTTTTCTTGAACGGTTTCGATAGATTTTATTGTCTTCGTTCTTAGGATTTTGTATTTCATATCGAACCTTTGAAGACCGAAGCAAGAGATATTGATCATCTGTTGGTGCGTGCAGGTGATCGGGTAGGCGACGCGCAAGCTGAGTCTTGAAGATCTTCCATTTTCTCTCATAGTTCACCAACTTGTGGGTGTCTTTACTTTAATTAACTCCCTTCTTCCAAGTCTTCACTCTTAATAAAATGACTCATCTGTGCATCCTGCCCCAACGATACCAAAATAAAGGATAAATTGAGTCAAATAAAAGAAGAGTTAGACTTGAAACACTTAAAATGCTTGTCAACTAGAATTCTCAAATAATCGCATTGACGCGTGCTTGTCCGTTATGCATTTACACATATATATTCATGTTTCAGTTGTAGCTAGAACTTATTCTATATAACTGTACAGATGTATGATGCAAATAATTGAAATACAATCACTTGGACAGGTAGACTATGCCAAATGCACTGTGCTAAAGTAAATATGTACATTCTCTTGGCTTGAAATGCATGATTTATTAACTTAGTGTCAATGCATAGTTCGGTCGGACAACTTGTGCACAAGGTTTAGTTCCTACGAACGGTGCCCGGTGTCACGCCCCGGTCCCGCAGGGCCGTTCGTCCTCGCTTTGGTCCCTACGAAACCGATCGTCCTCGCACGGGCGTGATGTCGTGCAAGCCTAAAGTGCGCTTGCACAAGGCCAAAGCTTTGATACAAGGGCAAGTAAGCTATTCGATACTGAAGCAGCGGCACATAACATTGCAGAAAAGTAAAGAACACAATGGCATAAGAAACAGGCTCTTTTATTTATAATTAAAATTGTTACAAGCGGCGCATGGCTGAGGTTACAATTCGCTCAAGCACTCTTCTCTCGATTACAATGACACTGTTCCATACATTATGTCCCTCTATACAAAAGCAACTCAAAGCAGGCACAACTCGATGCGGCTCCAAGCATCGACTCCAAATTTCCGGTTCCTTGGGATGAGGCACGGCTATCGCTTCCTCGGACTATCAGGCACCTGAAAATAAGCAGACTGTTGGTGGGTCAGCACTTTATACAAGTACTGGTGAGATAAAACAACTGAACAGAAGCTACACCCCCTGAAACCCACACTAAGTAATCATGTGGCAAAACATTGCATTACTAGTGATCTTGCTACTTTTACCTAAGTTCTTTTCATGCAGTTCAGGATTATAGTCAGATTACATCATTTTTGAAAACATAACTTTAAAACAGTTTGCATATTCAAACTTATAAGCATACGAATCGGGACAGTGCTCTATCGTGTAGTGCGCAGCATGTATTGTGCAACACAAATCTAACTCTTAGGGGCAAAGCAGCATATAGGAACTATTGTTTAATTCAAGCACACAAGTAAAACTATCATTCAGAGGCCGGTCCCCGAGAAACTCAGGATTGGTAGCGGTAATCCAGCTAACCAATGACTCATATTCTGATGCTATTAGCAGCTGTGACTCATGGTTGCACATTACTGCCGAAGCAGCCGTAGCCAAGGTTCAGCTCTGCACTAATAGTCATTGTCTGGCCGATGCAAATGCATGCAACACTATCAGATAAACTCTATTATGCACATCTTAATGAACATGCATGCTTATGCATAAACTCATATTTCTTACCCCATAGCCGAACGGTTATCCCTGCAGCAGACACACAAGTTAGTCACATATTACTTATATGCATAAACTTATGAATCCATCTTCTGGTATCACAAATGATAGGTATGCAAGAAGGTAAACCTAGCATGCGCCCTATCTATATGACGGTCCTGAGAAACTCATTGATGGACAACAACACTCCCCTAGATCCTTTCGGAATGGAACATCAGGGTGCTCTCACAATCCCTTCCGGACCGACCGATTCCCAGTGCCCCAGGAATCGACCGAGAGACTATTACCTTGTGCACAAGTTGTCCGAGACCAATGCAATAATCACATTCACATTCACAAGCATATAACAATCTAATAGCCACACCCCCTGGAACCCGAAGGCACGGAACATCAGGGCGGACTATTAGACTATACTCTTCTTCTCAAGCAAACACATCTTTTCAACAATCTAATAGCATACCCCCCAAGATCCCGAAGGACCGGACGTCAGGGCAGACTATTAGACTATTCTTATACGAATCACAGACTTTAACAGTTCGATATAGCAAAACAGACAAGCAGAACATATAAGGCAAGCACGATTGATTCTTGTTTAACATGCAAAAACTATCTCTTTTTTAGCATATTACTAAGGGACATATTCGAATAATTCATTTACTTATCTTTCTTAGCATGGCAAGGGTTCGTTTGATAACTGTGTCGGTGTTTCTAAGCATACAACATTTCTATCTTTTTCTTAGCATAGCAATGGTTCTATTCCATTTCTGACAAGCATTCTTGTTCTCTTAGTTAGGCAACATATTCGTTTCAATGACAAGCTATGTGAGTTTTTTTATTAGCATGCTGAGTCAGTTCTATCATTCTTCTTATGAAAACATTCTTTTTAAGCAAACAAGCATTCAAAAACTCAGATTCATTATTAAGTCATGCAAGAATCAGAGAATGCAGTTCTGCCACTCACTTTGATTAATCGATCAGGAACTCTCCGAGAAGACTTCCGCTCGAGCAAGCAAGGTTATCTCACTTGTACATAGTGCCTACGCGGAGCGGGGCACTACATACTTACCCACCAACAAAGAGTTTCGTCCTCGAAACTCAAGGAGAAACTTACGAAAACACAGAGCAGCGATAGTTCTCATCCCTCACCATCCCAAATCAAAACTCTAGAAGTCATAACTCAATATAACTCTAGCCAACACAAATCACAAATCACATCTCAAGCAATGAAAACAAATCCAGAAAACTTTTGCCGGCAACTTTTAGAATATTTACGGACTTATTGTATGAAACATTCATTGCATCTCACATCAGGCACATCTCAGAGTTGAAGGCAACGAAATAGGCAAGGAATCGAGTCGCTCTGATACCATTATGTCACGCCCCGGTCCCGCAGGACCGTTCGTCCTCGCTTTGGTCCCTACGAAATCGATCGTCCTCGCACGGGCGTGATGCCGTGCAAGCCTAAAGTGCGCTTGCACAAGGCCAAAGCTTTGATACAAGGGCAAGTAAGCTATTCGATACTGAAGCAGCGACACATAACATTGCAGAAAAGTAAAGAACATAATGGCATAAGAAACAGGCTCTTTTATTTATAATCGAAATTGTTACAAGCGGCGCATGGCTGAGGTTATAATTCGCTCAAGCACTCTTCTCTCGATTACAATGACACTGTTCCATACATTATGTCCCTCTATACAAAAGCAACTCAAAGCAGGCACAACTCGATGCGGCTCCAAGCATCGACTCCAGATTTCCGGTTCCTTGGGATGAGGCACGGCTATCGCTTCCTCGGACGATCAGGCACCTGAAAACAAGCAGACTGTTGGTGGGTCAGCACTTTATACAAGTACTGGTGAGATAAAATAACTGAACAGAAGCTACACCCCCTGAAACCCACACTAAGTAATCATGTGGCAAAACATTGCATTACTAGTGATCTTGCTACTTTTACCTAAGTTCTTTTCATGCAGTTCAGGATTATAGTCAGATTACATCATTTTTGAAAACATAACTTTAAAACAGTTTGCATATTCAAACTTATAAGCATACGAATCGGGACAGTGCTCTATCGTGTAGTGCGCAGCATGTATTGTGCAACACAAATCTAACTCTTAGGGGCAAAGCAGCATATAGGAACTATCATTTAATTCAAGCACACAAGTAAAACTATCATTCAGAGGCCGGTCCCCGAGAAACTCAGGATTGGTAGCGGTAATCCAGCTAACCAATGACTCACATTCTGATGCTATTAGCAGCTGTGACTCATGGTTGCACATTACTGCCGAAGCAGCCGTAGCCAAGGTTCAGCTCTGCACTAATAGTCATTGTCCGACCGATGCAAATGCATGCAACACTATCAGATAAACTCTATGATGCATATCTTAATGAACATGCATGCTTATGCATAAACTCATATTTCTTACCCCATAGCCGAACGGTTATCCCTGCAGCAGACACACAAGTTAGTCACATATTACTTATATGCATAAACTTATGAATCCATCTTCTGGTGTCACAAATGATAGGTATGCAAGAAGGTAAACCTAGCATGCTCCCTATCTATATGACGGTCCTGAGAAACTCATTGATGGACAACAACACCCCCCTAGATTCTTTCGGAACGGAACATTAGGGTGCTCTCACAATCCCTTCCGGACCGACCGATTCCCAGTGCCCCAGAAATCGACCGAGAGACTATTACCTTGTGCACAAGTTGTCCGAGACCAATGCAACAATCACATTCACATTCACAAGCATATAACAATCTAATAGCCACACCCCCTGGAACCCGAAGGCACGGAACATCAGGGCGGACTATTAGACTATACTCTTCTTCTTAAGCAAACACATCTTTTCAACAATCTAATAGCATACCCCCCAAGATCCCGAAGGACCGGACGTCAGGGCAGACTATTAGACTATTCTTATACGAATCACAGACTTTAACAGTTCGATATAGCAAAACAGACAAGCAGAACATATAAGGCAAGCACGATTGATTCTTGTTTAACATGCAAAAACTATCTCTTTCTTAGCATATTACCAAGGGACATATTTGAACAATTCATTTACTTATCTTTCTTAGCATGGCAAGGGTTCGTTTGATAACTGTGTCGGTGTTTCTAAGCATACAACATTTCTATCTTTTTCTTAGCATAGCAATGGTTCTATTCCATTTCTGACAAGTATTCTTGTTCTCTTAGTTAGGCACCATATTCGTTTCAATGACAAGCTATGTGAGTTTTCTTATTAGCATGCTGAGTCAGTTCTATCATTCTTCTTATGAAAACATTCTTTTTAAGCAAACAAACATTCAAAAACTCAGATTCATTATTAAGTCGTGCAAGAATCAGAGAATGCAGTTCTGCCACTCACTTTGATTAATCGGTCAGGAACTCTCCGAGAAGACTTCCGCTCGAGCAAGCAAGGCGATCTCACTTGTACATAGTGCCTACGCGGAGCGGGGCACTACACCCGGGGCGCTGGGGCTGATTCATTCCGGGCAAAACTCGGATAGCTATGCTAGCAAGCCTAGCACGAGTAATGCGGGGGTCTTGTAGCAGGGCTTGCTACCCGTGCTACATGGGTCACCGTCTTACTGTAGCTATTGTCTACGGTGGAAATGATATGGCATGACCCAATATATATGTTTCTGTATTTTTGCTCAAGCTAATGATGTCTTTGTGGCAGGGAAGGACATGGTAAGTATTATGCAGGCAGTTCAGACGGAAAGGTAAAAGTCACCTAACGGTGGCATAATTATTTCTGAAAAGTGCATACTCAATGCTTGCATGTAAAATAAACTAAGACAAGATAGAAATACCACAAATAAATTGTATACTTCATATAAACACAGTTTGGATTTGGTTAGTTGGGTTAGCTCGTCCTCACAGGTACTTTTCAAAGTACTGACCCTCGTTGCAGCAGGTTCCCCGAGCCCAAGTGACGCAGCGAGGAGCTGAAGCCTTCTTCCCCTAACCAGTCCAGTACTCGCCGCAACCCGTTCGTTACTTTTTGGAGCTTGTACAAAGCACCCGGAGCCCGCACAACCCTTATATGTAGCTCCGAGCCAAGGCGATAGCTTCGCCAGCAGGTGTCTATATTGTTTTAAAGTTTTAGTAAAGGATATGATGTATGGAACGATTATCTCATTTTATATCCAAGTTGTAAGCCCGTGAGGCATCCTTATCACTTTTGGGTCAAGAGTCTGTAACCAGATGTTCATTATCAATAAAGAAAACTTTTCTATGCCTCAAATATGTGTTATCTTATTAGCGTACTCTGTTGCATGTGTTCTAAAGTATATCATTATGCCTAGGCCCTGTGCACGCGTGCTCTACGCGTGCACGACATCACGCCCGGGGACAATTATCGATTTAGAAAAATCGGGGCGTGACATATAGAAGCATGGAAAAATCCAAATCCATGCGGTCGTACTATAAGCTGCATGCATACTAAAAGTTTAAAACTTCTATGCGGCTTGTAGACATATGCGACACCAATTCAAGCATCTCTCTATGCGACATAGGCAGCAGGCCTAAAAGCATGCGATAGGTAGCCAAGGCACATACAAGCCTGTCGTATGGTATCTTGTTTGTCAGTCACAACATTAATGGCACTGACAACATTTATTACTCTGAGTGCCTCGAATTCAGTACAGACGTCAGTGCTTACGTCAATGTCATAATTACTCCTAATCGGATACAAATTTGCAATGCCATATGTTTCTGACATGTTAGGGTCTCATGCGACGTAGTCTCTATGCGACGTAGGCGTCATGCGACGCGGTCCTTATGCGACAGACTCTTCATGCGACAATGCTCCCAGAATTCTACATGCGACTAGATCGTTCTTAGCAACCAGTGCGACCCACGTGTCAAGTTGACCAAGTTGCACACAACGGGTGTAAACGGCCCAGATTATGTGGGTACAGTCCAAGATCTCAACAATAGCCCATTCTAACTAATTCTACGTGGCAACTCGACCATGACATGTGTACACGGTTGTAACTATATTCTGTCGAGAAAACCATGCGTCCGCCCAAAATCATGGGCGCATAGAATAAAAGCATTGATATTTTAGCACATGCACACATGGCCATTTTACTACAGATGCCTATAAATAGCAGGGACATGTGTTTCCCCAGGACAGACACACGGACGTACAGTGAGATGTATACAGAGACTTAAGAGCCCAATTGTTATTTTCATGCCAGCGAGCTAGAGACCTTGCAACCCCCTTCGTTGGTTGATCTTCAACGGAGTAAAAGAGTCAGATGCTGTACTCGATCTCCATTGTTATACTTTCCTAGAATCAATTGTACTTATATTTTCTATTTAGGAAACTATGTACACTTTTTTTAGTTTTTTATACAAAAGATAATCCAGTATCAACCTCTCTTTGACCAATGGAAAACAAGATAACGACCCTGCTAGGGACGTCCTTCTCCACTGATGAGAAGATTGTGACACAGTCTGATGCGATGAAGCTGAGTTCAACCCAGAGGATGTTGGTGGTACGCTTCGACCGACAGACTTTTGAGTATATACTTTCTGGGAACAATACGAGCCCTTCGTTAAGGCTAGCAAAGCCTAAGAAGAGCCGTAGGACATAGGTTGTTAAGGTTAGTGTGCCACACCCAAATAATATGGAGGATGTGCTCCCTGTATCAGATGCTCGAGTTGTGTGTCGTAAGTCTACTCATATTGTCCTTGCTCTTGCGGCAGCCATTCCTGAGGTAGAGAGTAATTAGCACTTAGGTTATGGCATAAGAAAATACTACGATTCTAGGAACCTAGGAGCTAAAACTCCTTCTCGATCTAAATGGCCAATGGAGAATAGGGCGGATGCCCAGACTATGCGCTCACAGCGAGGAGTGAAGAAGAAGAAGAAAAAGAAGAAGAAGCATGCCACACCCGACTCCAGATTCCTGAAGGCTGCTACATGCGCCAGGAATAGGATCCAAGGATCTGTCTTTGACATGATTTCATGCGACACTAACTACATGCGCCAACTTCCTGGAGATAGAGAGAACTTGGGTTCCTCGTATTATGCGCCAATGTTTTCAGATGGCTTGGTGCTGCCATTAGCAACTTTGTCTGATAGCTTGGCGATGTCACCCTCCACGAATAATGCAAATCCTTGTACCAGAGTAGATCCTCCATCCCTGACTTTCAAATCATCCAGTTCTTCCCTGTGAGGTTGATCATACATGTGTTCATCTGCTCCATAGATATGGTTGCACCTTCCCTCTCGCGAACCTAAGGGCTCTTATACCAGTTGTTGAAAATTAGACACCAGAGCCAGATGCTCTGATATTAGACATTGGAAATAGACACATCCTACAAGCGTTCTGATACCGTGTATGAAATTGACCGTAGCAAAAACTTATGCCAACCCACCTGAGATAACCAATCACCGTCTAACGAACACCAACACCAAGCATAGATAAAAATAACATATATGGCGGTGACTACGTTACCTACAAATCTCAATCTGTATAACTCAAATAAAATTACAATATTGATAAAAACCAATAAAGAACCCATTATCCTAATATGTTTAACACCCTCACCACACTTAAGAAAAAAAGACAATAATTATAATAAAATCACTAAGACATAGATTATAATGAAATCACTCACCCTACCCGTAGCGATCTCCCTGAACGAAGGCAAAGACTCCTCGATCAAATCTCGCCTTCCTTTTCTCTTGGATGAGAAGTCTTAAGAGCAAAGTATGGACTTTCTCTTAGATTTTATGTGGACAGGCGCCCTGAATCCCAAACTTGTGCTCTATCTTTGTGCCTCCACCCTCAACCCATATATATAGTTGAGAAATCCTATTTTAGGTCATAGAAAATCTTAAAATAGGAAACTCATTATCTAAAATAGCCAACACTAATTATAGACGTCCAAATCTGGTCAAATTAAATATTTTTATACAGATTTGTAAATCTAATCAATTATTTAATATAGATTTCCAAATCGCATAAAATCCAATGTTTGACCATATTTGGGCTCCAATATTTGTTGTTACCAAATCCAGACTGGATCAACAAGACTATGATTGAGTCTGGGGTTAAGCAAGACATCTCAAAGAGAAATAATATATCATTCAAAAGCCTTCTACTAGTCTTATTTTTAACTCCTGGCGTGTGTGTATATATTATTTTGGAGAGTTGTTGAGCCTAGACTTATAATATTGGACTTGAGGATATTTTGTCTCATATTTCTCTTTATTTCATATCGTACCATCCTCCTCCTTAGTTTGATTTTGTGATTGAGTATTGTTTACCAATATGACACTATTCTATTGTTCCTCTATTTGGAGTTGAGATAGCATGACAGGTACTTTTAATTATATTGTGTGAGATATTTAGATAGTATATTGCCTTAGACATCGTTCTACTACTGATACTGTGGCGTAGGCTGGACGTACCCACGTACTCGTGTCCGAATATCTGGGTGCGGTTGGTGACAAAGATAGAAGGAAGAAGAGATCTAATCAATGAGTCGTCAACTTTGGTTAGATAAATTGCTACGGGTTGGTGAGCGATTTCAATTGTAATATCTTTCTTTTCTTTTTTAGTGTGGTGAGGAGGTTGAATCTATTAGGGCAAAGGGTTCAACATTGATTCTGTCAATCTTGTAATTTTACCTATGTTATAAAGGTTGAGATTTGTCCAGGTGACGTAGTCAGCACCATATATTTGTCTTTATCTTTGCTTGTTGTTCGTTAGACAATGGTTGGTTATTTCAAGTGGGTTGGCCTAAAGTTTCTGCTGGAGGCACTTTCAGACACGTTGTCGGAACATCTGCAGGGCGTGTCCGATTCCCAACAAGTGGTATCAGAGCCCAAGGTTACGGGACTGATTTGGACGACTCAAATTTGTTCGAGATAGATGGTGCTGAATGTTCATGCATAAAATCGGATTATACGGGCTCTTCTCAGGATGGAGTAGGAGCATCCTCGATAAGGTGATATGAAGGTGGATCAGACCTAAGATTAGAGGCAACTACACGAATTGGATTCCAATGTGTTTTTGGCGGACCCAAGGTCTAGCAAGACAGTGTGGTTGGATGGCACACAATGATGATGTTGATGAACATGTTGGCTTGGTTCTGAGTCGAACGGATCGACATGACAATATGTTGGATCTCTTAGGTGCTCGGTTGGCGGAAACGAACCAAAGGTAGCCGGGATGTGCTAAGGTTATTCGGTTAGCGGAAACGAGATAAGGGGAAGATTGTTGGATTGTATCTCGTTTTCGGTTGACAGCTTAAAGTTGATGACAATGTAGTTGATAAGTTAGTCCCACATCGGGTAAGAAGTGGGATTATGAGGTGTAGATAATTTGAATCGATTCATGCCTTACATGAATTTTTTTTTTTTTAAAGCATATGGACCCAATCAAATATTGCAACTCATAAGCCAACTCCGATTCGAATCACACCGCGTTTCCAACCCAAAGATCTACCAGCATGCAGGCTGAGTATTGGACAAAACCGACAAGATTTTACATTCCAACAAAATAGCAAAATTTTAAATCCAAACACCGAATATTGGCAAGATCTTGAAATCTAAGTAGAGTCGATTCTCTACTTAGGTAAATGAATCGGAGCTTTCCTTGTTCTCCAAATTTTCTTTTGCCAACCCAACAACCGAACTAGATTTAATCAAGAAATGGTGAAAAAAACCTTTAATCAAGAAATGGTAAAAAAGACCGCGCTAAAGCTGATTTGATCACCATTTAGATATGGGCGATAGGTTGCTCCATGGTACGTTGTCATTGAACACACTGCGGGCGGTCTCTTTCACAGCCCATTAGCATGCAGTAGGTATTGTGGAGAGGTTGGGGGCTTTTTGGAGTTGTTGGTGCTAGTTGAGGTTGAACAAGTCCTTTCGTTCATTCTGTTCGTGTTTTATGCGGTGACGGTTCGGAGAGTTAGATTTTGTAAGCCAAAATTTATTTTGATTGTCTCTTAGATCTTTGTTGTGGACTGGTCCTAGAGGTTACATGTGATCCCGACCTCTTGCAGATCAAATTCGACTTAGATGATTGTTCTAAGCAGAGGGAGAGATTGTACAAGCCTGAAGACTTGGATAATTGTTAATTATTGGTTAATTAATATTTGTTTGATTTTAATTCTCACTTTCATTTTCATGTTTCATTCAGACTTTGAAATCCCAAACTTTCAATTCTTACTTCCATTTTTCGTTTTGTTATCCAAGCAAAATTGATCTGGAACTCGGACAAAAAATCATGTATCCAAATATATTTAAAAAAAATAATACCACTTACATTATAACATGTTAAGAATATTAATTTTACACTTTTAAGAAGTTACAACTATCCAAACGGTCGAGTCGAGATAACGAGGAAAGTCGTCGTGTCAGCGCTGGTGGAATCTGAAATTTGAAACTCACTGGGAACGTGTGCTTCCTGTAATACTAATTCACTGTTATTAGAGAATTTTCTTGAATTTAAAAAAAAAAAACACAATGAGCCGAAGGGTGATGGGCTACAGCCTTTCATTGGTTGGCACTCGCTAACCCCATTTATACAACACGCCATCCATTCACATCACTAGCAAAGAATTGTCAACCAATAATTTCTCTACGGTATTTTAGCTGGGCCATGTTCGATCATTTGGTACACTTTGAGAATTGGTATAATAGGAGAGGAGTGGAATTTGTAATTTAGCCATAGAGAAAGATCAGCACGTCTTAATTCATGAGACAAATAATATTACACTTTAAAATTGATAGTTGATAATATATTTATCATGACTAATCTAAACTCCGATCCATGATCGAAGCTTCACTTGGTGTCATGACGACGGATTTGAAAAGTTTAGTGTGCCGGGGGTTCGAAAAATTAAATGAATAACAGCTCTTGAAAAAAATCATTTAAAATGTGAATAAAAGGGATTCATACTCTGAAACATTCAAAACCATCTCTTAAATTCATTTATCATGACTAATCTAATCACAAGTGTGAAGAGTGGGGAAACATTTGCCAATACGTTTCTACAGTTTCAGCGAATATATGGGAACGTTGAGATTGGTGCGGATAAATCGAAAAGTTATTGCTAAGGGTACTTAGGGTTTTAGGGTAAGGATTAGAATTTTAGGATTAGGGTTTAGGGTAGGGTTTTATGGTTATGATTTGGCAAGGCCGATCCTGAGATAAGTCGGACAAGACCTCGGACTTGGGGACCCCCCTCTCCTAGCCCCCCTCCTATGACAACCCATCAGGTTCAACGTGATTTCACTAAAGGTCGGAATCACAGATGATATCCAGGATGGGCTCACAATAAGGGTGAATGAGCAATCAAAATTAGTCCCGGATAGAAAAACTCTACCCTCCGGACCGGTCCTGGAATTAGTGTTCGGTTTATGATTATAGGTAGGATTAGAATTTTTTGGTTAGTATCATCTTATCAAAATTATTTTTTTCACATGTTTCTGTCCGACCCTAGTTTACTCTCATGAACAAACACAATAATAACATTCCTGCATTAAAATCAAAACTTACAACCGGCAGTCAATATAAATATAGATAGGTTTTAACGGCTGTCAAATTTTTACAAAAATTTAATTTTGCCCTGTTTACTAAAAAACATATATCTTATTTTGTAGAAAAATATTTGTTGCCACAATGACACTACAAACGGTCATGTTCTTCTTCCTTTATCTTTTTCATTATTCTTATTAGGTCTCTTCAGGACTCTCCATGATACCGAAGATACTATATGACAAGGAACCTCAGATCTCCTTACGGAAATGATATTTGGCTCGAGGTCTCTGCACCTGCTGACCTGCCAATCGAAAGGCGCCACGTGGACCACGGGCCAAAACTGATGTTCACGTAGCATCGTCCATCTCCTTATATATGCCTCCCTAACACTAGAAATTGATCAATATTGACCAAATTTTCCAACTTCATGGCTGATCTTATTTCTCTTTCTTTCTAGGACCAAATTCTCGGTTCGCACTACGCTGTAAATAACGTATAGAAGTACCTGACCAGATTGATATTGGAACGCGGTGTGACCCGAACCAAAGTTGGTCCATGAGGTGCGATATTGGATTGGGCCCATATGCCTTAAAAGGGAATTTCCATGTAAGGCCTGAACCAATCCCAATTATCTACACCTCATGATCTCACCTCATATCCGTTGTGGGACTAAATTACCTACTCCATTATCATCCCCCTTTGAGCGCTAAATCGAAAATGAGTTACAATCCAACAATCTCCACCTTAGCTCGTTTCTGCTAGCCGAACAACCTTCGCACACCCCGGCTACCTTTTTTTCGTTTCCGTTAGCCGAGCAACCTTACTCGTTCCTGCTAACCGAACAACCTTAGCACACTTCGGCTACATTTGTTCGTTCCAGCTAACCGAGCACCCAGGAGATCAAATATATTGTCATCTCGATCCGTTCGACCACAGAACCAAACCTGACACGTTCCTCCACACCACCATTGTGTGCCAACCACAACGTCTTACTCCACCTTGGACTTGTCAGATTTACTTTAAAGCCAATTAGTGTAGTTGATGCTCATATTCCACCTTGAGAAGAGCTTGTATAATCCATGAACGTTCAGCACCATCTGTCTCGAATCTTTTATAATCGTCCAAACTAGTCTCGTAACCTAGCTCTGATACCACTTGTTAGTAACGCGGTGTGACTCGAACCAGAGTTAGCCCATAAGGTACGATATTGGACTTGGCTCATATGCCATAAAAGATAGATGTTGGGAATCAGACAAGTCCTAAAAGCGTTCCGATACTGTATCTGAGATTGCCCGCAACGAAAACTTTAGGCCAACCCACCTAAGATAACCAACCCCTGTCTAACGAACATCAAGAACAGATAAAGGCTAGTATATGGCGGTGACTACGTCATCTGGACAAATTTTAACCTTTATAACTCAGGTAAAATTACAAGATTGACAGAATCAATGTTGACCCCTTTGCCCTAATAGATTCAACCCTCTCACCACACTTAAGAAGAAAAGAAAGATATTACAATTGAAACCACTCACCAACCCGTAGCAATCTTCCTGAGCAAAGGCGACGACTCCTTGATCAGATCTCCTTCTTCCTTCTGTTTTGGATGACAAAGCCCTAAGAGAAAAGCACGGACTTTCTATTAGATTTTATGTGGATGAGCATCCCGAATCTCCAACTTGTGCTCTGCTTTGTGCCTCCACCCTTCTTTTATATTTATAGGATTAGAAATCCTATTTTAGGTCATAATATGATTTCCTAATTAGAAAATCTTAAAATAAGAATTATATTCCACTTAAAATAGCCCAACACCAATTATGGACGTCCAAATATGGTCAACTTTATTTGATAGAAATTTGAAATCTAATCAAATCTTATATTTAATGTAGATTTCTAAATTATATCAAGTCAAATCTTTAACCATATTTGGGCTGCAAAATTTACCAAATCCAGACAGGACCCCAATAATCTTTCCCCCAGTCTGATGAGAGGGTGTTGAACCCATGGCTTCTCAACTGGACTCTATGCATGTCGCCTCGCGACAGAGTTTCTGCGCCCCCAAGCCACCGATCTCCGATCCCCCGAGTTGCTTTGCATCTTCATTCGTCTCCAGCTCCTCGACCGTCACATCGACGCTAGCTGTCATGCGTAGCACCTTCTGTACCACTGGGATCCTTTCGACATCAATGACATGGCTGAGACTAAAGTCCCTGACTATCAACCTTACCGTGAGTCTTGGCCGCCTATCCCCGACTTCCATCTTCACTACCAAAAAAAGTCAAATTAGCGACGTTAAAAAAGTAGCTAAATGACAAAAAATGTCGCTAATCACTTTTAGCGACGTAATTAGAGGCGTTTTACATAAGTCAAAACCCAGCACGTTGCTGAAAGGAAAAGCGTCGCTAAACGTCGCTATGCCGACATTTTTTAGCGACTTAAATGTGTTGCTAAATTAGCGACGTTTAGCGACGCAGCGTCACTAATTAGCGACGTTGACTAACGTCGCTAAACGTTGCTAATTAGCGACTTATATAGCGACGTTACAACGACGTCTTTAATGACTTGACAATACTGTCATGTCATCAATTTGCGACGTACATCGACGTTTTTAGCGACGTCATTAGCGACGTGTTTTAACGTCGCTAATTAGCGACGTATTTAGCGACGTGTATAAACGTCGCTAATTTTACAGAAAAAATAAAAAAATGAATACTGAATTATTTTTAAACTATTATTCCTGCAGTTTATTAAATCACAATATGTACAAATATACCCGGAGCAACCCTCCGTTGAATTTTTGGTTTTGCCACCCCCCTTGGGTTGAACACTCAACACCGATAAAATAATATATTTAATATGAATAATATAATAAAATTTGAAGAAAAGAAAGCATCCAGCAAATATCGTAAAGAATACGGCAAATATATATCCATACAATCTCATCCTAAACAATACAAAAAATACAAATATCCAGCAACTATACTACTGCGGATCTGCAGGAGGCTGACCACCGGCGCGCATGAAGGATAAGAACAGCTCATACTGCTCTCGTAAAATCGAAACCGATATCGATGGAGGAGACAGTGACGTCGGTGGAGTCTGTGTCGATGTAGGCGAACCAGGAGGCCGTACCCGCTCAAAGTCTGCGAGTCGCTGGTTGTAAGAATCCATGGTAGATAACAGCCTCGTACTACTATGAACCATTGAATCCTGCATCATCGTCAGCCTCTCGCCCATGGATAGCTGTGATGCCTCCAGCTCCGTGATGTTGCGGTCTGTCGAGGCTCTAAGATCATTTGTCAAATTCCGGAGCTCCGTGATGCTGCGGTCGAGCATATCGAATCGTGCGATAAGCGTCGAATCGTCCGGTTGCGGCTGGGACCGGGGCTGCTCCTCCATCCTTCGCAGCAACTCGTCACGGAGAGATGCAATCTGACGGTCAACGGCCTACTGGACTCTGGCCGACGACTGCGAGGGCTGTGTGGAATGCGCAGTTGTCGGGGAGGCCCTAGATGACTGCGTCGCAACCAGGGCACCATAGGATCCCGTACCGTAGTACGTATCCCTCTGGAGACCACCAGTTGTGGTCACCCACAGGTCGTCCACCGACGGAGCTGGAGCGGGCTGCGAGGAAGTACCAGCCTCTCTAGTTGTAGGTGCACTAGCAGTCGCCCGCTCACGCAGCCTAAGATACTCGGCCTAGAAAGGTTTGAAAACTCGATAATTGCCTAAGTTATATTAAAATTAACACAAAGTAAAGTAATACTTACATAGGTCTGCGAGGCCCTCTCATCAATGAGATTTTCGTCCTTGCGATCGGTGGCCAAGAAGACGGTCACCATGTTTACATCCTCACCCTTCTGTACATGTTAAAAATATATTATTTAGTACTAAACTTAAATATTTTTTTCTACTACCATTTTATCGTACTTATATTAAAATAATATATCTTAAATAAAAAATATACCAAACGACGGAAATGTTCCGTCATCGGAATAGAGCCACCACACCACTTGGCAGCATTCCGCCTAGCTGCCTTGGCCTTCTCAGACATTTTCTTGTAGCTCAGATCATCGAATCTAGACCTTATCGTAGTCCACTGCTCAGGCGTGATCCAACCTTGGATCGGTTTCCCAGCACGATCACGAGCCTTCTGGTCATCCAGAGCATCTCGGATAAGCTTGGCGGCAACGGTAGGAAACAGCCGCTCGATCAACTCGGCCCGGTGCGAAGGATAGAAATACGTTTGCTATAATAAATAATTTAGTAAGTGAGCATCACGGATAAGTTATATAATATGCATAAATTAGAGGATTTATTTAATATACTTTTACGTGGAAGTGCGCAAACCAGAATGCCTTCCTCTCCTCCGGAGCTTCAGAGTAGTTGATCCAAGGGGCACTGTAGTTGTTCCTCAGAAATAGGCCCAGGCATCTCTGAACCGACGATGGACGATATCTATACAGAGATAATTATTTTTATCGAAAAAGTCAATATATGATGAATAAAGAAATACACGATATATATGATGCTAAACCATCTAATTGACTTACTTTGTACCGTCGGCCCAAATCTCGGTCCTCGTCTCCTCCGGAGGTGCGCATGGAGGATCTTGCTGTTGCTGGGACAACGTGGGAACGACCTCCTCGACATGCTCATCTGTCTCCATGGTTCCGTCAGCAGAAGGAACGCTGGACGAGGGAGTACTATCACGCCTGGAACTACTCGTCCCAATAGTCGAAGATGTGAGTGATCGATATACTGGAGTACTGGGCGACGACGATCCGGAACCAACAGTAAGCAGTACCGGAGGAGCACTCTGTCTACATCAGGACCTGCCGAATCCTCCGCGTCGTCCTGTCATACCTGATAACAACATATGATGAATATAGAAAAACACAAATATATATTACATTCTACAGTCAAAATATGATGCATATCTCACAGCATTCTACAGTCAAAATATAATACATATATTCGTTAAAATAGTACATTCTACAGTCAAAATATAGTTACATTCTACAGGAATTTTTTTTAATTTCAATCATCTTCAGAAAATTTATCTTGTTCGCCTTACTCGTCCTCCTCTCCCTCTTCCTCGTCCTCGTCCTCACTTTCATCTACTTCGCCTTCGTCTTCGTCTTTCTCTTCGAATAATTCTACATCTTCTACATTATTACTCGTGTAATGAGTAACTTCCGTTGAGTCCACATCTACAATATTTGTTATAAGAGGTAGATCGTC
Organism: Iris macrosiphon; assembly: GCA_036927795.1. Taxonomy (NCBI): domain Eukaryota; kingdom Viridiplantae; phylum Streptophyta; class Magnoliopsida; order Asparagales; family Iridaceae; genus Iris; species Iris macrosiphon. The sequence continues at coordinate 106,051,383 of JAYESA010000016.1, read as the reverse complement.
CTCCTGATAAGCTATTTCGTCAATGTCAAAGGTATTTCTATCTTTAGTCTTGCATACTGTCCACCAATCCGATCTCGCTATCCCCCGTCTAGGATAAGTTGTGAAGTACACGAGCTGAGCCTGACTTGATAGGACAAATGGTTCGTAGCCTTGATATCTATGCTTGTAGTTTATATCCACAAGGCCATGCTTGTAAATTTTCCAACCTTGATCTTGAATCGGTTTGAACCATTCACACTTGAATAGCACGATATTAGCAGGTTCTGTGCCATAATTATATGTCAACTCCACAATCTCTCGTAAGATGCCAAAGAAATTATTGTCTGGATTGACGTCTTTGTAGTTCGAAGATTTGATACACAAACAACTATTTTTCGTGGAATCAAGATCCAGAAAGCTGTCTCTGATAGGAGCATTTGTTGACTTGAACCTGAACCCATTCACACAGAAACTTGGCCATATTTTAACGGCAGTAATTGGTCCCTTGGCTAGAGTTCTAATAGATTCATTCTCGAGTGTTATTAGACGATCGACCTAAATATCAAAGTAGCGATAGTAAGTTATTTATTTTGCAAGTGCAGAATTAAAAGTAATTATCAAGCATCTTACATATGCGCTCAACCAAGAAGGAAAATGATATCTCATTTCTTGTTCCACTTCTTCGTCTGTTATGTAGGGTCTAACCGACCTCAGCTCATCATTACATGTGCTGAAAAACAATGAAGCAACTGATGATTAGTAGCATAATAGTAGCTTATACTATTACATTGAGATGATTTAAACGTGGATGTATTAATTACTTACCCCTCTAGCTTCTCCACTTCATCCTCGTCGCAATTGAGTAATATATACAACTGAGCAGCCCTTAGCTCGTCGTCATTCAAATATCTCTTCTTCATTTTTTTCGAAGGCTTTCCGGACGCATTGAATACTTTGAATATTGCATCATTAGATTCCTGATATCCGTCGTCGTTTCTGGGAGCTTTCGTTCTATTAGTAGCAACATGCGGTTTGAAATACGTCGAGCAAAAGTTTATAATCTCCTCGAGAATATAAGCTTCACAAATAGATCCCTCAACCCGTGCCTGATTTTTTACCTTTCTCTTTAGGTGATTCAGATGCCGCTCGAAGGGGTACATCCACCGATAACCGACAGGACCACCAACACGTGCCTCATAGGAAAGATGAATGGGAAAATGCTCCATAGAGTCGATGAATCCAGGAGGAAACACCTTCTCGAGCTTACATAGTGTTACCGCAATGTCCTTCTCTTGCTTTTCTAGACGATCGACGAGCAACTTAGTACAACAAAGATCTCTGAAGAATATGCTGAGCTCTGTCAATGGATCCCAAACGACCTGCGGTAAGAATTCTCAAAATGCAATCGGAATTAACCTCTCCATGAATACGTGACAATCGTGGCTCTTCATACCCGCCAATTTGTTCTCCTTGAGGTCGACGCATCTTCTCAAGTTTGACACGTACCCGTCTGGAAACTTTAGACCCTGAATTCACCTACAAAGTCTCCCTTTATCCTCTTTTTCCAGTGAGAAAACTGACTTAGGTTGCTTTAACTTTCTATTCCTCCCTCTATCAAATGCAATGCAGGACGTCTACATATTTCTTCTAAGTTCAACCTGGCCTTCGGATTATCTTTCGTCTTCCCCTTTACCTCCATTACAGTATTAATTATGTTATCAAACACATTCTTCTCGATATGCATGACATCAATGTTATGTCTGATCAAATTGGTGCTCCAATATGACAGATCCAAGAATATACTCCTCTTTGTCCAGTTATGGGTGCGACCAAATTCGTCATACTTGTACCCCTTAGCAGGCTCTTCGATATCACTTGTAAATCTTTTACCTCTTCCCATATCGTGTATCCGGGCCACCTTGGCGATGGATTGGCCTTCTCCACAACTCCCGCACGAAAAGCATTCATGTTCCTCCGGTACGGATGATCCTTCGGCAGAAATTATCGATGACAATCGAAGAAGCACGGTTTGCCTCCGTGTTTCAAACGGAAAGCCTTAGTATGGTCCATGCAATACGGAAATGAGAGACGACCATGGGTGCTCCATCCCGATAATATTCCATAGGCCGGAAAGTCGTTGATGGTCCGCATAAGTGCTGCCCTCATCTGAAAATTCTGCTTTCTAGAAATATTGTACTTATTGCACCTACTTCCCACAGTTGATTCAACTCATCTATCAAAGGCTGTAAATACACATCGATGTTCCTCTTCGGATTGTTCGAACCCGGGATAATAACGATTAGGAACATATACGGAGTCTTCATGGACATCCAAGGTGGTAGATTATACAAAGTGACGATCACATGCCAATACGAATACTGGGAGCCCGAAAGTCCGAATGGGGTAAAACCGTTAGAGGAGAGCCTCAATCTGACATTATACTGATCCGAAGCAAAATCTGGATACTCTCGATCAAAGTGCTTTTATGCTTCTCCATCTGATGGATGATCCAATACTCCTTCGATCTATTTTTGCCTGTGCCAACTCATGTTTTCTGCAGTCTCCTTAACCATAAACAACCGCGGCAACCGCGGCGTCAAAGGTAAGTAGTGCATCGAATCGGTAGGCTTTCTTGCACCGACAGACTTTTCTCTAACAGTGGCCTTGTAGCGATCAGCACCACAGAATCTGCATGCATCTTCATCCTTGTCGTCTTTGTAGTACAACATGCACCCGTTGCGATATGCATCAATTTTTTCGTATCCCATCCAGAGCGATCTCACCATCCTCTTAGATTGATAGAAGTCTTTAGGCAACTTTGCACCCTCGGACAAGATCTCTATAATCAAATCGATCAGTCGATTATAGCATTCTTGCGACATGTTAAAATCGGACTTGATGCTCAATAATCTTATAACCACCTCCAACGGTGAATGATCCTCACAACCAGGATATAGTGGAGTTCTTGCATTCTCCAGCAACTCCATAAACTTTGCAGCATCGGCATTCGGTGCCTCCTCAGCTGCATCATAATTGTCCGAATTGAAACTAGGTCCCGTCGTATCATAATTGTCCGAATTGAAACTAGGCCCCGCCGTATCATAAACCATGTTCACCCACCAGTCGTCGTAAGGATCGTGGTCGTGGACATCCATATACAGCTCAACATAAGGCTCCAACTCTGATGCTAAAGACACAAGTTCTCCGTGCGCGATCCACTGATAGTAATTTGGCGTGAAGCCCTTCGAGTACAAATGATATGTGACTTCCACTTCTGGATGATATTTTCTGTTGCGACATCTCACACACGGACACTTAATTTTTGTACCGTCCATGTACTGAGGGAACGCCTTGAAGAACTGCAGGAACTGCTATACACCCTCAATGAATTCATCCCACACACCGCACATATCATCAGGATGACGGTTGTACATCCACGAACGATGACGCAAATAGTAATTCATATCCATTTCTAGATACTTCTGCAAAAATGACAGTATGTATCATATAAATCATTACATACAGTGGTTTATCACCTAACTTCATAACTTAACCGTACTATAAAAATCATAACTGATATAATACATACTTTCATTTATCAAAGTCTAAAATAAGCAATATTCAAAACAACTAACTATTTAAACTAACACATACAACTATCAACTAACAGTCATCAAGTATTAACTTACCTACAAACTGAGAATAATACCCAACTAACATGTAACACTAACCACCCTTTAACATATAACTTAACATTTACTAACAATTGATACTACATCATGGCCTCTAATTCGAATACCAAACTAAAAGTCATATCTAATTATCATACTCCTACAACTAACTAACACTAACCTTCACCATATACTAACCATCATCAATCATCTAACTAACTAACCTGATTGAACATCAGTGCACAATCCTTACTGAGTTCAGTCAACACCGTCTAGTGGACCGAACATTCCAACCTAATCAATTTCTTACCATAACCCAAATTTGTGGCAAACCCGATCCCCCAATATTACTTAATTGTATTTGCCTACAACTGTGCAGGCCCGAAGACTGCCAAGAGCAGATGTGCACACCAGGCACATCACCTACTGATCAACAATACCCCCAATAGCAGTAAGTATGCGGTTGTTGCAACATCCACTGTTATATGCTCATCATGACTGCTCTCATCTCCTGTCCACCCCACAGCAGTTGGCACTACTGTTGTAGCTCCCCTCAATCTTAGTTAATATTCCCTCCCTCTAAGCTCCATCATACACACAGTACATTGCTCCCTTACACACACTCCAACAACCATAACATAGTCACTAAATGATTAGGACTTCACAGGATACCCCTTCCTCATCTCTTATATACATACTATACAACAAGATACACCTAGTATAAAACATAGCTAAAGAATATATATACTCTAACATATATATATATATATATATATATATATATATATATATATATATATATATATATATATATATATATATATATATATATATATATATATAAATAGCTAGGTGATAAACCACTAGTTAATAGTATTGAATAAAATAGACGTATAGGAATCAATCCTGATCAAAAACCCTAACCCTAACCCTAACCCCAGGTCAAAAAACCTAACCCTAACCCTAGGTCCTGATCAGTGTCAGTGTGTGTGTGTGTGTGTGTGTGTGTGTGTGTCGTGTCTGTGTCTATGTGTGTGTGTCTGTGTATGTGTGTCGTGTGTGTCTGTCAGTGTCTGTGTGTGTGTGTCGTGTCTGTCAAGTGTGTATGTTGTGTCAGTGTCACATGTGTGTCCTGTGAGAGAGAGAGAGAGAGAGAGAGAGAGAGAGAGAGAGAGAGAGAGAGAGAGAGAGAGGTTTACCTAGAGCTCGAGGAGGAGGAGGGGGATGCCGGAGTAGCCGTCGCCGTGGAGAGCCGGTCGCCGGAGAGGGGGGGTGGGGGAAATCGAAAGTTTTTTAAAACTTTCGAAAATTTTGACAGATGGGGTAAAAGAAAACTGAGCCCTAATTAACCAAAATTTAGCGACGTTTAGCGACGTCAAATAAAAACATCGCTAAAATAAACTTTAGCGACGTCATAGACGTCGCTAAACACGTTGCTAAATATTTTTAATATATACGTCACTAAACGTCGCTAAATTAGACATATTAGTGACGTTTAGCGACCTTAATTGAACTTATAGCGACTAATTTTTTAAAATCTTAATAAAAGTCGCTAAACGTCGCTAAATGTCGTCATTTAGCGACGTCTAGTGACATTTTTACATGGAGTCGCTAATTTATCTTTCATTAGCGACGTTTTCTTTGACGTCGCTAATCCCGCTTTTTCTAGTAGTGCTTCCACCAAAACGTGTTAACGTTCCGACGAGTTTCTTCACCCTTGGCTAGCCCAACCAAGCGGACGGTGCGATTCTCCCGAGATTCGAACTCCTGAATCTTCCCACCTTCGTGTCCGAACATGAAGCTCCCCCATACACATGCATCCTCGAGCAGAATATCGCGTACTGTGCATGTCGTCGATGACCTACAGCTCCGCATGAATTATGTGAATGATAATGCTCCCGCCTTAGATTGAGTTTTCTGCAAACCTTGATCTCCTCCCTGGCCTCGAACTGTTGAAACTGATGTCTCTCCGTGAAGCTTTGGAAAACCATCCGTCACCAAAATCGGATCCGTGAAGCAACCTCCCAACCTGGAGACCGACTAGTTGTCATGGGACCGACAGGGTGACCCACAATCTTTGACTCATCATCATTCACCGCTTTGTGTCGACGAACCAAATCCTCCGTAATTCTTAAAGTATCTCGAAGCCCATTCTCAGCAAGTTTTTGACAATCCAACTCCTGTCAAATATTCCTCGAGCCTCCATCCGATGTCTGTGGCCTGCTTGTACAACTCATCGGCTTGAGCCTATACATGCCACAACATAAATCTTCTCGAGCCAGCTGTTGGGAACCCTTCGTAAGCATACAATCTTTGTCCCCAAAGAATCTGCGACTGCCATCATCCGCCAGCCTCCCTACCAAAACTAAGTTGTAGCGCAAACTCGGTATATGTCGCACATCCTTGAGAACGGACTTCTCACCAAGCTCCGTTGTCAAGTGCACATCACCGATGCCTACAATTGCAGCCGCCCCCTTGTTGCCCATCTTCACACGTCCAAACATGCCGCCGTGGTATGACGTAAATATCCTCCTATATGGAGTCACGTGATATGACACCCCCCTGTGTCTATGACCCAATCGCCATTATGACACATGCCACAAGGTTCCTCTGCGTCGATTGCTACGATAATGAGATCTTTCATAGCCGTGAGATCCTCCTGATCATCCTTGCCATTGGCCTTCTCATCTTTGAGCTTCATGCAGTTCCTCTTGATATGACTCCTTTTGCCACAGTGATAGCAGCCCTCCTTGCGGTCCACAGTCACAAGATCCCGAGAACTCTCCCTATCCTCGTTTGTGACTTGGGTCTTCCCTTCCCGTAGAAAGCCACGAGAGCGGACTCCTGTGACGATTTCCCTTGCTTACGTCGGATCTCCTCGTTCAACAAGCTGCTTTTGACAGCCTCCATCGTGACAACTCCACCATGCGTGGAGTTGTTCACCGACAGCACCAACGTCTCCCATTTTTCCGATAGAGAACTCAAAAGAAAAAGGACCTGAAGCTCATCATCAATCACTATCTTCATCGCAGACAACTGTTTGATAATACCCTGAACCTCGTTCAGATGTTGTGCCACTGGGGTACCCTCTGTGTACTTCGAGTTGACGAGTTGGCGATAAGAAATGCCTTATTTTGAGCCATCTTCCTTTCGTACAGCGAATGCAGCTTCTCCCATAATGCTTTTGCCGAACTCTCCATGGACATGTGGTGAAACACCGAGTCTCCAAGCCAGTGGCGGATGAATCCAACAGCCTTCCGATCCAGTCGTTTCCAGTCTTCAGCAGCTTTGTCTGATGGCTTAGCATTGTCGCCCTCCAACGGACCATGCAAGTTCTTGCACCAGAGTAGATCCTCCATCATTGTCTTCTAAATTGTCCAATTCTCTCCTGTGAGGGTGATCATACGAGTGTTCATCTGCTCTATAGGCATAGTTGCCAGAACCTAAACCAGTAGCTCTGATACTGGATGTTGGAAATTGGACACGCCCTGAAAGCGTTTCGATACCGTGTCTGAGAGTGCTTGCAGTAAAAACTTTAGGCCAACCCACCTGAGATAATCAACCATTGTCTAACGAACACCAAGCACATATAAAAACAAGATATGGCGGTGACTACGTCACCTGAACAAATTTTAACCTTTATAACTCAAGTGAAATTACAAGATTGACAGAATCAATGTTGAACATTTTGCCCTAATAGATTCAATCCCCTCACAACACTCAAGAATAAAAGAAAGAGATTACAATTGAAATCACTCACCAACCTGTAGCAATCTTCCTGAGCGAAAGTGACGACTCCTCGATCAGATCTCCTTCTTCCTTCTTTCTTGGATGGCGAAGCCCTAAGAGCAAAGCACAGATTTTTTGTTAGATTTTCTGTGAACGAGCACCCCGAATCTCCAACTTGTACTATGCTTTGTGCCTCCACCCTCCTCCTATATTTATAGGATGAGAAATCATAATTTATGTCATAATAGGATTTTCTAAATAGAAAACCTTAAAATAAGAATCATATTCCACCTAAATTAGTCCAACACCAATTATGGACGTCCAATATGGTCAAATTAAATATTTGATAAAATTTGAAATCTAATCAAATCTTATATTTAATGTAGATTTTCAAATTATATTAAATCAAATCTTTGATCATATTTGGACTCCAAAATTTATCAAATCCAGACTGGATCCCAACAATTGCTTGAACTTATCACCAGTGGAAATCCGGTTAGGGTTAGCCTATTCGCAATGAAACCCAATACTATTTATTGATGTGCTTCGGATTCCTTGTATAAAAATTTCAAAACGCTCAATGTAACCCATTAATAATAAGCCAATAAACCAGGCTGCTGCTGCCACACAGAATCACCACCACCCAGTGGCATGGGCACGGCCGAACTATATTCGGGTCCAAAATTTTGAATTAAATTTTTTCTTTTAATGTTTCGTTAGTTATGTCTTATTCTTTTGTTCAAACTTGAAGTATACAACAATTAAGAGATAAATAAATTTTCAAAAAATAAATATTTTAGGTAATACGATATTAGTGTTCTCGTGTCGTTCAAACTATATCCAAAGTTCAGTCTTGTCTAATTTTAGAGACTAGTTTCGCCACTGGCCTACTGCCACCTCTACAAATCAATCAAAAGGCTCGGTTGGGTAGTCTCCTATGTTGCCTTTTATTTTCACTCCCTCGTACCATTTTCATAGTCATGGAAGGTTAAACTAAGGATCTTAGTTGAACCAATCATAACCACAATTATATCATGTTCCATGTCAGCTATAATATTATTTTGCTCATGATGTAGCACAAAGTTCTGGTCTGCCTCTTGCTAAGTCTCCACTACATGGCCACTCTGGGGGAATCTATTACCAATTCTCATAGGAAACCACTGGCCTAACATGGCTAGCTGGCTACATGTCGATACAGAAGTGGTTGACAAATAAAATTTTGTTAGATAAATTTATGGCGTTAGTTAACTGAGATATATATAGGCATGTTCAGTGCAGAATCAATTGATGACCAAATATAATTGTGTGTTGTAAAAAAATGTGAGGTAGAGAGTTCCTGTCCAGTAATGGTTTCCACGTAGAGTACACAAGTGCGTAAAGCACTTATAGATTATCCAGTAAAAAAATGTAGGTGGACTGTCCCTTTATAGATTATGGCATTTGAAAATTTAGAAGATTTATCTACTTAACTGACACTATTTCTTTTCTTTGAGGATATCTCGAATTTTACAGTCAAAATTTCAAGAGTTCACTATAAAGCAAAGTGGAAAACCTTTATATATGTATAATCCAACCATAACCATATATATGTAGAAATTTTGGACTCCACAGTTGAAGGAAATAACACTCCTTTTGTTAAAGAGCTACTTTGTGGATTGAAGTTATTGCAGCTTTATAAAACTTCTTCCAACATTAATTTTTATCCAAATTTCAAACTTAGGAGGCATTAATGTAGGATGTAAAATTTCTACTAGAGTTTCTACATCATAGAAATATTCCATCTTTTTATGACAATTATTATAGGGCTCCACATCATTAAATTAATGCTTTCATTTAAAAATGAAGAACCATTGGAGAGAATTTTCTTGTTCGTACCATTTCTATGTAGAAACTCTACCAATTAGGATAAAATTTTACTAAAATACAATACCAAGTAGGATAGAAACTCAATTTTAGAAATCTTTATTGGAGATGGTCTTAGAACCCTATTCGATTTAAGTATTTCTAATATAAATAGAAAGGGCGTCATAATAATGCCTTAAGTACATTGTCATTATTTTGTCCAATTACTAAATATTTCTTTAGTACGAGCATACTCAAGTTTTCTTGTAGCAAACCTTGTGTACCTCTAGTTACTTCTAATATCAATTACCAATATTTTTTTATTTTTAAGACTAATTTATTATAATGATACTCCAACTATAACGTTGGAATATTTTTAGCACGTTAATTTTTCACTACTCGATTTTAGTATCCCAATTTTATAAATTATTCTTTTGAAACACCTTTCGTCAATTTTGAAATACATCGTGACCAATATTTCAAACAAAAAATTGACAATACAACCTTTTAAATTGTACATTTGTAATGCAAAAAATATTTTTGAAGTGGTTTCGATGTGCTTCAAAATTGACGTTTCAAAAGAGAAATTTATGAATTTGGGATGCCAAAATCGAGTAGTGAAAAGTTTAGGTAACAAAAATATCGGAACGTTGCAAGTGGGATGCCATTAGAATAATTTAGCCTAAATTCTAACGTTTGGAATGAGTAAAAGAAGAAAAAAGAAGAAAAAGAAAAGAGAGTTGTTTCCTAGAAGCGCATTAGAACCAGTTTTAATGGATTAAGATCAATAGTGCGTAGGAGTGGCAACCTTAAACTATAGAGTTCAATTACAGAAACTCAAGTAAGACCTGGTGAGTTGAATTTACAATAAGGATATGATCAAGAGGACAGTATTTTCAGTTTGATTTTTTGTATTTTTACAATTAGACCCTTTGAAAAGATTAAAAGATAAAAATGTATGTAACCCAACGGATGTAAATTGCATGAGTTAAAAAAAATTAACAACTGATAGGAATTTTGTAAACTATAAGGCCACAAAACCGCTATAAAAAGCAAGGGCACAATGATTGTGCAAAACACGCAAGAAAGAAACCAAGATTGTAGCAGTTGACAGACCCTAGCTATAATATTAATTTCCCACCACCATGAGCTTCTCCGTGACCAAGAAGGCTCCCGAGCTGGTCGCCCCCGCCGATGCGACGCCCACCGGCGGCCTCCCCCTCTCCAGCCTGGACCGCATGCGCGGGATCAACTACTTCGTGGAGATGGTCTTCGTGTTCACTTGCGGCGAGGAGCCCGCGAAGGTGATAAAGGAAGCGATCGCCAAAGTCCTCGTCCCCTACTACCCCGTCGCCGGCCGACTCACGAGGGACGCCAACGGGGAGATGCAGGTCGCCTGCACCGGGGAGGGGATGTGGTTCGTCGAGGCGTCGGCGGACTGCGCTCTCGAAGACGTCAACTACCTCAAGGAGCAGCCTCTGCTGATCTCCAGCGAGCAGCTCCTCCCTCGTGCTCCACCGGAGGTCGACCAGTCAACTCTGTGGTTCATGGTGCAGGTACAAATTTCTCCTCTCCCTCTCCCTCTGTCGTTCCTTTCTTCTTTTAAGATTTGAGTTCTGATATGTGTACCCTAAGGATTATGAGTTTACTTAGATTTTTTGATTTTGATTTTTTTTGAATTTCCGGTATATGCGCTACCGTGACTCGATCCACTGATCTTCTGCCACCCAGCCAAGGTCTTATACCTTTCCTCGATAACCGCAAGAGCCACTCGAGTTCGGTTGAGTTTACTTAGTGGAAAAAATATGTTAATATTATTTTTATAAGAAGAATCTCTTCCTCTTGATGTCGTCTTACATGCCTATTGTTATCTATCATAAACTCTTATAATTCAAAATTAAAATTAAAAAAATTTGGATGATAATTTTTTTGGGTTAAAATTTACCATGTTCGACTCCATGGGAGTTGGCATCACCCAAATTTTTTGATGATGAATACAATTTTGTCATCGGGGATCCCAAAAATTTAAGTGATACCATCTCCCATTACGTGGTATTTGAAATAGCAGTTGACATAACGTGGTATCTGAAATAGCAGTTGACATGACAAATTTTAACCTAAAAAGTTAATAATCCAAATTATTTTAGTGTTAATGTTAATTTTAGTATTAATTTTAATTTTAATGTTAATGTTACTTTTGATTTTTAAATTTGTCATGTCAATTGTAATATCAGATGTCATGTCAGACATCACATAATGGGAGATGACATCACCTAATATTTTTTTTTTTTTTTATGACGAATAGTTTTTTTGTGATGAATAGCAGAATTGTTTCTAATTTTTTTTTTTTCTAAGAAAATTTCATTTAGAATGGCAATATCCTGATGGATATGAGCCAGAATACAAATAGGAGGTTCGGTAATGTATACACTTGAATAGAACCTGTGAAGTGAGAAAATAAACAGTTTGAAGCTAGAGCATTAGCTACTCTATTAGTTTCTCTAGGAGCATAGACAAATGATACACTATCTTGTAAGTCTGAAGCTAGAGCATGAGCTATTGCTCTGATACAAAATGACTTGGAACAGGTTACCGAATTTACGTGCGGTGGATTCGCAATGGGTTTCAAAAGCAGTCACGTAATGTTCGACGGAGTCGGAGCCGGGCAGTTCAAAGTGGCCATCGGCGAGATGGCCAGAGGGCTCGCCCAGCCGACACTGACACCGGTGTGGTGCCGGGAAGACATCCCCAGCCCACCCGGACGCGCGCACGCGATCGAGCTAACACACAGCATCGCCTTCCCGCCCAACTTCGAACACCACACGCTCGACATCTCCCTCGACAGGGTCAACCAGCTGCAAAGCAGCATCCTGGAGGAGACGGGCCAGAGGTGCTCGGTCTTCGACGTCGTGACCGCGAAGCTCTGGCAGTGTCGGACACGGGCGATCGGCCAGCCGCCCCAGTCCGACGTCAGTCTCAGCTTCACAGTAAATATCCGTCAGGAGCTGCACAAGGAGCTGCCACCGGAGGGGCTTTACTACGGGAACTGCATCTTTCAGGTCGTGATCATGGCGACCAGCGAGCAGATCGCCGAAGCAACGCTCCCCGAAATCATAATGCTGATCAAGGAGGAGAAGAAGAAGCTGTCGGCCAAGTTCTCCAAGTTTCTGAAGGGGGAGAAGGAGGACAACCCCGGGATGCTCCTCTTCACCTACGGGACGACCAACTTGTCGGACGCCCGGCGTGTCGGACTGTCCGAAGCCGACTACGGATGGGGAACGCCGGCCTACATCGTGCCGTTGGTCGAAAACCCCCTCAGCCTGTGCCTCCTCCTCAACGCAGCAGCACCCAAGAAAGGAATGCGACTGGTGACACACTGCGTCATGAAGGAACACTTGCAAGCCTTCAAACATGAGTTGAAGAGCTTGGCCTAGAGAGGTTTGAAGGGTTCTAACCCATATGGGAACATCTTCTGTCATAAAGTTCATTTGTGTGTGTGATTTTAGCAATTCATTTGGTGTAATCTAATTAATATATTTTTATTTGTGTGACTTGGATCATATAATCAAGGTTTCGATTCAAAATTGCATTATGTAATTGTAATAGAATTATAGGAAAGGAGTACTATCACATATGTGTTAAGTATAAGAAAGCTTACTGAAACTATCACTACAAGAAAATACATGTTCTACGACATAAGCAATATGTAGCGCAAAGTTAGATTTGTGTCGCCAAAGCGTTTACGCGGCATATCTGGCTATGTCGCACACACGTTGCCGTAGCCTTGTCTGGGAAAGTCTTCGGCGACATTAAATAACACATGTCGCATAATGTAAGCACTTTTGGCGACATATAATATTTTTGATTTAAAATAACTTTTGGCGACATGTGTTGTGTGTCGCAGAAAGATGATACTAACACATGTCGCCAAAAGTCTAGTTCTTTATTTTTTTTATTATAAAAATACTTTTTATTACACAATTTGATGTCGCGAAAGCTCATTTATATTTTATATGTATATATTTTTTTGCATATATTTTCCAACATAAATGTAAAAAATCTTATTTCGAAAATAACATACAAATAATAAAATTTATATTCAGAAAACTTGAAAACAAAGAGTAACAAGTTATCGTGAACACAATATGATATCCAATACAATGTCTTGAAACATCTCTTCATAAAATAATCCAATAATATAATATTTTAACAACAAATAGCCCATTCAAAAAGATGTGTATTATATTCCACAAAAGTACGGTATTCCAGCTAGACAACTATAGTGTAAACTAAAACACATGAATCGAATGTCTTCCAAAAAATATTATCCTACAATAGATCTCATTATATGAATATTTTCTCACAAAATTGGCTTGTTGTCTATGTGATCCTGGAAACAAAAATTAAAAAAATTGTAAGTAAAACAAAATATATACTAAAAGAACGATAAATTTAAGGGACTTATATGCAAAAAAAAATCTACACACACACACACACACACACACACACACACATATATATATATATATATATATATATATATATATATATATATATATATATATATATATATATATATATAGTGCAGGTTTAAGTGACTTACATGCAAAAAAATCTACAAAAAAAAATTCATAAATATAATAAAACAATAATATTAGATTTTGCCGAAACATAATAGATATCATATCGTAATACTAGATGATATTAGATTCTTATAATTCAACAATTTGTTCTGCTTATATATAGTTTAGTTAAATATGTTCAACAATTTGCTTATATTTACAGTTCACAATACTAGATGAATGAAAGTTATCTGTAATAGTAGAATGTCAAAAAAAAAAAAATATGGAGGTCACTCTGTAACTATGACTTTTCTGTCATTGGGAAATTCAACAATGAGCATGAAACAAAATTAAGTTTTAGATTAGAATAATCAATCATTGACACACTTACAAGCATATTAATATAAATAGAAATGTAACATATATATACAGTATACCTTCTTGAAGTAAAACCAAGTAGAAACAATACCTTAATATGAAGTAATGAAAACATATATATATATATATATATATATATATATATATATAGATATAGATATATGCTTGTGTGTCAATGACCTGCTAGCTAGTCTACCATAGGACCTATATATATAAAGTACAGTTCAAAGCTAATAGAGTAGCAGGTCTATAGGTCCTATGGTAGATTGCAATACCTGATGAGGATCATTGAAAAGGAATGTTATTCGTTAATAGTTCACAAAGATGCTACAAACACATCTAAAGGACTAAAATTTGGATTTATTTGTTCAATTTCTGAAAACTTAATATTGAAATACTATATGAAAACCAAGTAGAAACAAAACCCTAATATGCTAGTAACGAAAATGAAACAAAATATTGGTTTCCATTGAACATGAATTTTATTCGTTAAGAGTTCATAAAGATTTAAGTTATACTAATAAAAGATGCTAAAGACACTAAGAACGCCATTTCTTATATTGAGAATATATATACAAGTATAACTTGAATAAAAAAAATTAATAAAAAATAAAACCTTGACTGTCAGGAAAAACCATAATTCAGTAAGTTGCAAATGAAAATAATTTTGGCAATAACATATGAAAGGCAATTACTTCACCGACACTTTCTCTAGTAGTTAAACAACTAATAAAGGAGGTGGAAAAGAAATAAACTGCAATTCCACATCCAAGCTTATTTTGAGTCTTCGACTGTAAAGACTCAAGAAAAGAACATTTGGAGTACCTCTAAGAGCCAAAGAAGCACCCGCACAAAGCTGATAAAATATGTGATATCATCATTCACCTTGAGCACATTGGACAACTCTTGACTGCTCATAACATTGAATGACAATCAAGTTAATAAAAGGCAAAATATTATGAAAACATGATGGCCCATTAACAACATACCTTGTCAAGTAAGGGTTACAATTACAAGGAATTGGAAATCTAGAGAAAAAAAAGAAAAAAAAATGTGGAATCAAGATTCCTATAATTGCAATTCTAATTTATTTTGATGTTTGATTGACAAACTAAGATTCATGGAATTTTAGTTGTGATGTTTGGATGGAGTGAATTAGAAATCCAAAAATTATCATTTTGCTAGTTGGTCAAAACTAAAGTTATTAAAAGAATCGCCTATTTCAGTAAGAATGTTGACCCACAAATATTCTTTTATGGTGGTGAAAATCATTGTCACGGGTTTTCTAAATAGATTTCTAACTCGCAGTTTTTTTTATAGAGAAGTGAGAATCATATTCTCAGTGGGAATTTTAAATTTTCACTATATGTCCAATCAACATAAATAATTTGAAATATTAAATCATCGTAAAGATCTCAAACTTTAAGTATCCCAATATTCTTAGGAGTTATAAATTTAGATTATTGAAGAACGGTTGAACTACAAGTTACCTTATGAGATGTACCTAGGAGTATTCCAACAAAATTACTATTACAATCTTTTCACAATGGTTACAGTAACAAAGATAAAGTAAATGTCCAAGATTAAACATACCTCATCATCTTTGACATAAGGCTCATACCAGTTCCACATTGTTTTTGGTTCTGCAACATATCGCAAGTAGAGAAAACCAATCTGCAATAACACTTCAGACAATAAGTCTAACAAAACCCTATGGAATTCATACATATTATTAGAAAAGCATAGAATCATCCATAGATGCATACATGTATAAATGCACACATTATTGTAAAATAAATACCCTCGGTACAAAATGGATAAGGGCAATAGTAGGCAGAAACTTAACATTATACCATAATAAGTAGTTAGATAGATTTAGTCAGGCACATGTTTATCAAGCACTTTGAGGTTTATCTCAAAGAGGAATTGAGATATGAAGTGCAGGTAGCAAGACCTGTAAACCTGGCAGCAGCTATGCAAGTGGCCAGGTTATTTGAATCAAAACTGCTAGCGGTCAAGAAGAACTACAGACATAATTCCTATCCAGGAAGGACTCAGGTTACTGTAAGTTCAACACCATGTATAGGCCATGAACCTGTTAAAAAAGTTGGTAGCCATGGTAACACAGGGCACACTCAAAACACAATTCTGAGTAGAATCCTGCAAAGATTTTGAGGAGAAAACATTTAGGGTTATGCTTCTTGTGTAATGAAAGCTGGTCAAGAGGGCATAGGTGCAAGGAGAGGAAGTTGTACAGGGTAATTACTGATGAAGAAGTTCTAGATTTTGATACCCTGTGTACAGTATCAGAAAATGTGAATACATCTACAGAAATTAACCAGAGTTTGTTTGAGATTTAGCTTTATCAGGTAGTATGAACCATTCTACTATGAAACTCAAGGGCATAGTGCATAATAAACCAGTCCTGGTCCTAGTAGATTTAGGATCCACTCATAGCTTTATTGATGCTGGGTTCAGTAAAAGGTTGGGATTAACCCTAAGTGATAATAGGCACTTTGAGGTGCAAGTAGCCAATGGGGGGAAGGTTATCAGTTAGGGACTTTGCCAAAAAGGTTGTTATTGAGTGTCAAAAGAAGAAGATCATCACTGATTTACTACCCTTACCTATTGCAGGATGTGGATAACTTTTACAAGTGGGTCAGGTAGGTCCTCCAGAATTAAATAAAAGATCATATAAAGCTTTGAATTATGTGCCCGTGTATAATGCACAAGAAAACAAGTTAATACATAGAACTACTTGTTTACGAGGTACTGAAAAAGTTGATGGACGAACAAGAAAATAATGGTATATGAGATAACATGGAAGAAAACCATTATAGGGACTTCAGAGGACTTGTATAGGCATCATCCTTTCAGCCACTCAGAACAATTCCCTTATTGTCCATGTCATCAGGTCATACATGGCATACGTTCCATCAGTAATGATAGGTAGGTCATAATTTATCCCTTGTAGTACGACTACAAGATCTCATTGATGTATACATTATAACTCCAAAAGAATGGGTTTAATTCACTTTTTTAAATTTTATAAAGTACAAAGACATATATCCGGATAATTATTTCAGCCAACAGAAATAATAGATGAAAGTGGCTATCAGAGCCGTTTTAAGAGAAAAAATAATTAGCAAAGACAAAATAAGCTCAACTATATTTCTTACATGTTTGAATTTTGTCAACATAAATTTTTTCGATTGAGATGAAATGAATTTCAATCTGGTTGTCCTACATCACCAAAATAAAGAAGACACTGTCAGATGTATGATATAATCATATACAAAAAAAAGGTTTAAGAAATATGTACCAAGGTTACATTACTCAGTTTTATTACCAGATGCTTAAGTGACCATGGAACATGTACCAAGGGACCATATTTTTTTCTGATTGAGCTAAAATTAGAATAGAGATTTGGAAAAAAAAAGGCACAAGATACTTAGTAACCCTTATTCCCAGTATTAGTAACATGTTATATGAACCTATTTCTTTTCAATGAGAGAGAGAGAGAGGGGGGCAGTTTTCAATAACTAACCTTTCTATTACCAAAATAACATCTCTATAACTTTAACATATTTAGTTATATGGAAATAGTGTGATAAATAGTGCCACTTTATTGTAACTTTAATATGTTTAGTAATACTAAATGTCGAATCCATTTAAGATGTTTTTTTATTAAATTAATGACAACCAAACCATGTATGCATAATTCTATGACAAACTCGAGAAAAAACTTGGAGTGTCTCAACATGTGTAGTTCGGAAAAACTTAATCTCAAGTGGGAAGGAAAAGAGCAACTTGTACAGGCTTAGTAAGAACCTGCAAGCGCAAGTTAATGTAGGGACACCGTAGAATGGTAAGTAAAGGCATCTTAATTGTATCATAGTTTGAAACTATTTTGAAGGAAAGAGTACCAAAATTTTGCTGCTGTTGTAGGCTGTGCATTAGGATCAGAGAGGTCATCTGACAGCAATAGATCTTTAATCAGCAACATGAATGTTGGGGTCTAGACGAATAAGTATCAGTTCATGCACAAAGTCCTATGTGCTTCCTCGAGTTCTTTCGATGTTACAAAACATTAAAACATATGATGAGTTCTTCATAGTCTCATAACGGTGAAGTTATCATAGGAAGCCTACAAAATATTAACATATTTTACATAAACCAACAAGGTGTATTAGTCTAACAAAATCCTAACGTTTCTGTCAAGAGACAGTTACCATTTATATTTTGACAAGTTCTCCAAAAGTTTAGTAAACTAACTTGTTAAACTTTTATTTTAACTTCTACTGATGAATTTCTTTACTGCAGTGAGAAACATTTAAGATTTTTTTGATACAAGATTTTGCCATGTAAAAAAATGGTAATTGTTGGTTCAAACAGTTTTTGACAAAATCCTCTTTACTGTCATTAGACCATTTATTCTTTGAATATTTAGGATATTTTAGCAATTTTCCAACAGTTAGACAAGTGGTATATGTTTAAGCTTTTGTAAAGTTGTAGCCAATTTTTATATGCATAGAACATCTAAAACTAAAACAAGTGCTTAGCAAATATACATGATAGCATATATTGGTTGGGTAAAACCTGACATGAACTTTCAGTTGAATTTGGCTTTTTGTTTCTAAGATTGAATTCCTCTGCCATTAGCTCAACTTGACATGAGCAAACTGCTAGCTCTACAAGTTTCATTTTTGTATGTGTAACCTCCTTCCAACCCCCAACACTCAAACCCACATAAAGTAAAATATTCCCAAGAAGCTTGTCATATTACTTTAAGCCATGTAAAAGGTACAAGAAACTATAGTGGCTAACAACTTGAAAAGTGAGGACTCTGATTCGACAAATAGGGCAATCTTGATTGCGAGGTATGTTACATAGAGAAATATAATAAACAGGATGCCAAATTCAATCTATAGCAAACGTTTCACTGCTTAAATAAGCTAACAAATAAATCAAGCTTAACTACAAATAAGGAATTATAGATATAAATTGAAGTTGTAGCCAAATTATGATAAAAAATACCTTCAATTACTCAGCCATAGTATATCATGGAGAATATGTTGTTCCATGGTGAAGTAGTCAATTGTTCCAACAAAACCTAAAAAAGATTTTGTTTATAAATCTAAAAGATGCTAGGTTAGGCTAACCTAGACTAGTCCATTGTACCACTTCAATCAATGCACCCAATTTATTTCTTAAACAAATAATTTAATTCCTCACCAAACTCTATTAATTCCCCTACTAATTACAACAACTAAACTCCAATAGGCCTTCAAGCTCAGCAAGAGCAGCAACCTGATCCCAAAAGAGGGGGAAAATAATGTCAATATGCGAATTTACTCATCGAAGAAGACCATAAATAATTTCATCTTATAATAATCAACAACATCAGTGTCCTAATTAAGAGTTAAGCTGTAAACTCTCTCACCCAATTTTTATGTATACTTAGCTTAGTGAGAGATTAGGGATCAATTTAGAATTATTTTTGATTAATTAACTAGAGTTATAAATTCATCTATTTATTTTATTCCCCCGTTGCATCTTGTCATTTCTTAATTATTTAGAACAATGCACTAGCATTTGCTTTCCAACAAATTTCACATCCTTGACCTAATCAAACTAATCTTCAATCCTGACCTTTATGTTACTCGTAAATTCACTCTATTGTGCTTATTTTAATTTTATAATATTCGTGCATATTTTCTAATTTTAAATCCAACTTTGCATCCTTGCCCATTCCAATCAAAATTGGAGATACAATCTCGACACTTTTCTCACAACCAAATTTATGACAATAATATATTCTGAGTCTACTATGTCCATGACACTTGTGTCCCACCCAATTTAAATCATATGCACTTCAAATTAATTAAAGAACACCATTGACACTAATTTTAACTAAATTGGTGCAATGACTCAACTTAACCCAAAACTAGACCCAACACCAACCCAAACCCCCACTCACACCCTCATAGTTCATACAAAATACCGCACACCAATTTTCCCCACTACAACATACCAAACATGGCATTTTTCCATATCCAATCCACTTTTTCCTCTTTGTGCAAGTCCTAAACTATTGGGAACTTTTGTGTAAATAGCTAGCCATGTGTCCACCTCCTATTGGTTGGAACAAATGAAAGAAACCCACTTTGGCATGCTTGACCGGTCACATATGCATCTTCCTCCTCTTTGCATGAAACAATGCAACCTACAATCAATCTCCACCCTCCATTCAAATTCGAATACACCACATCCACCCATTCCTTCATGAAACCCCCTGATCTCATTGGGAACCTAGTTGGCCATAATCCCTAGGCAACACACTCTCTCTCTCTCTCTCCTCATTTAAAACAATACCCTCTCCCTCTCTCCTTCAACATGCAACCACCATTAACCACCATCACCACCATCACCATCTTTACCACCATCACTACCCCCATATGAGATTTTGCGATCCGGGCAACCACGTCGTGTACCGATTTTACCAAAAGGCGCGTATGGTATTTTCCGACATATGAAATTTTGCGAAACTCGATTCGGACGCGTGTGTGCGCCAAAATCAACCCGTATCCGTCGAAAGTCCCCCGTATCGGTGTTTTGCAAATTACCCAATTATTTTGTGCACTCTTGTCGTATCGTGTTGAAACTGGCGCCATTGAACTCGCGACATTTGACTTGTCCTGTGACCCAAGTTTCACCTAATTCTGAGACAGTGACTGCATCGCTGTTTCGTGGGCCCCATGATCCGTTCCAATGGGCGTTTTTGTGATCGGCTCACCGAAATCCAAATCTGGACATACCGTTGAGTTCGTATCGTCGTTTAGAATTTGTTTGACCTATAATATGCTATTTTAGGAACCTTTGCTCCTAGTAAGTTTTTCGATACAAGGTGTACTTGTAGACCTCGTGTTGACCAGAAACCGTATTTTTGCCCCTGTGTCCAAATTGGACGTCTGAATATGCTTTTCTGAGTATCTCACTCATTTTGGGACTGTTAATAATATTTATGACAACATCCGAGGATATCTGCTCCAGTTTTCATCTTGCGCTGCTACTTCCCTGGTGAGTTCGTGTTCAAATCTTCGCTTGGCTTCCAGATAAGTATAACTTGTCTTGTTATACTGTTTAAATTTAGTTAATATTATATATTATGCTCTAAATATTATGTAGCTGTGCGTATCTGAGAATGACTCGGGTGCAGTCGACGAAGGCGTCGACGTCAGGACTTGTGTTTGACCTAGCGTCTAGTAGACGTACCCTAAGTGACAGAGTTATCATTATAACTCTGAGGCCTTGACACGTATCATTCTACGTCACAGAGTGAGTTCATGATAGGACACGGGCTTACGCACTTGACTGGCCATCGGTGCGAGTAGCACATGTGATGGCATTTAGCGTAGTTGTATGGTTTTTCGTGACTTGCATATAGTTACGAGATGTTCACATCGTACTTGAGACTTGTACATTGGCATTGGACGGGGAGGACGACTAGTAGGCGTATGGGACACCCACCTCCTTCATACAGATACTGCGTTCTTCAGAGCGATAGGGACGTATATATTTATACAGATAACGTGTTATTTGGAGCGTTGGATGTTACATGTGCAGATACCACGCTCTTCAGGGCGCTGGACGTCATGCAGATACAACGCTTTTCAGAACGTTGGAAGTATTTATTTATGCAGATACCACGCTTTTCTGTGCGTTGGACATTATTATATATGCAGATTGCCCCAAGATGGGGGCATATATGGTATATAATAGCTAGTTACAACGATTGGTGAATTACGTCAGCATATGTCTAGACTACACTTCCCATACGCACTAAGTTGTCCTCAAATTATATTTAATTAGGAGGATAGTTCACCCTGATTTACTTTACTCAGTATTTACATTATGGCATGTACTTTTTGTATCTTGTTATGTCCCTCTGAGGACCTGATTCCCTTCCAGGTTATTTGTGCAGTTTTGATGAGGCATGATCTGGTGGTGTATTGGACATCCTTGCAGGTATCATTATATCTTTCCTCTATTACAGTTATATACTATTTCCCATTGTGACTCTGCTATTGTAGCCTAGTGTTTATAGGCCTATATTATTCTCTTGGTCTATTTGAACGGCTATATTATTGGGCTGCAGACTAATGATGCGTACCGTTCCCTCTTGTAATTTATTTACCATGGATTGAGATTTAGTTTAGTTGTTGCATGTTAGGATTAGATTTTATTTTTAACTTGATCACTTGATCGTGGATAGCGTAAGTGCACTTTTTGGGTCCATTAAATTGGAAAGCCCTAAGGAGTCGTACCAGCTGGCTATTGCCACGTGTCTGGTCCCGCATATTTTGGGACCGGGACATGACATAAGCTTAAAAATGTAGGATCTTAAAATACGTAATATGGATTTCTACCTCCACAGATCGTTTGACTTCAAGTTTGTTGAGCAATAAGTTGCTATGTACTATACCTCCAGACTAGAACAGAGCACACCTTGGGGAAGCTGCAACGTGAACATCAAGATCATGCATATATACAAATTCAAAAGATGTACATTAATTTGTAGGCTTCCAGCTCCTAGCTTCTCGAATACTTTTGAAGCTACTGAGCTACTATAATGATGACCTATATGTATAGAAAAAGCATACATATTATGTGCCAATGATGCCTATATGAGCCAAACAAAATAAAATTGGTATCTTCTAAATAATAAATTAATGACAATTTTTTTAATATATTAAGAATTAGCCTTATTCCATAAGATTTAATATACATTAAGACTACTTCCGACTTTGGGTATCGACCAAAATGGAAGAAATTCAGCTACCCAATAATCTGAAGTTTGCCTTAAACATTGATATTACTTTACTGAAACTGATTTAGAATCGTCAAGATAATGACCCTTGGATTTATATCTTAGATCTGGTTGCAAACAAGATTCACCAGGTTCAGTGACAATATATATAGCGGAGTGGTATCAGAGTTTAAATCAAGTATCAGGCATCTACTCCAAAATAAGCTTTGAAATAAACCTACGTATTATGAGATATTGAGCAGATTTTTGTCAATACTAGATTGCTTGATTGAGTCATAGAGAGGATGGAAGTTAGGAATCTTCTTTATTTCTATATTGTGAATGAAAATAGTTAAGCTAATTATGTAGGAATTAGAAAAGGGTACTCAAATTTGACAAAATAAAGTATATTAATCTTTCTTGAAGTAAAAATACATTTAAGAAAGTATAAAACAGATCAACTAGATAGAGTGATATTACCTCCCATATAAAATGCACATCCTGAAGGAGCACCATTAGCAAGATATATATGATCTTTCGAGATTATATTTGTACCTGGATTACATTCCTTTTTTACATCCCCTCATATTTTTACCAAACCAAATATAATAAAAGAATTGGGAAAAAATCCAACTTCAACTGAAAATAAGCAAAATAGAGAAAATAACTCTTTAACTTGTGAAATCCCACAAGATGGGATTTCACAACATGTATCATTAACTAAGAATGAAAATAGAAATAGAGCAGATTAATAAACCCAAGTATTGTAAGAACCATGCTAGTTCTGTCTACTAGAACTTTGACAAAACAAGGTTACGAACACGATTCAAAACCTTGTCAATTTAGAAGAAAACATTAACAAATAAATTTCGGTATAGAAAAATGAAAGTATTCTTAATGTGACCACATGCTAGAAAAATATAAGGAATGAACATGTAACTACACTAATTAGTATGGTGTTATTGTTTTTGTAAGATGTCAGGTTCATATATGTTTTCTATTCGAAATATGTGAAAGAGTTTGCATTCTTTTGTACTTGTGCTAAAAACAGTTGTGTTGGTTCAAGAAAGGTAACTTCTATATTTTGTATTATAATAAATTGGAATCGTAGAGCATTATTGCAAAGGAAGCTCACAAACACCAGCATTGTACACTAATCTAGAATAAGTGCTGCTTATGCTGAGTATTGGTTCAAGAAAGGTATTTTCTGGAGAGCAAGAAGCGGGCAATTATATAATGAGGATGAGGGAGTATGTCTAGAGAACATCATGTACACCAAGATTAGTCAATGGCATGCTCTTAGTTGGACGCATCCATATTCTTTGCCTAGTATGTCTCTGTTGATTGGTAGTGCACTCGTAGTTGTGACGTATGGCATGGTGATAGCAATCAATCAACCAATTTAGGAATAACTACTTTAGAAATCTATCATAATAAATGTTAATTGTCGGTCTTTCTGTGAATACATTAACTAAGTATAAATCGTAATGCAAATGCAGTTTGTTCAGCTGATTAGATCTAGGTTTATGACAAAGAAGAGGAAACATAGTCCGTTATTTCTTAACCAGGAACACTAGCAAAATGGGACGTGTAACAGACACTCGTGGATATTCTTCACATAAATTGATAGTTCAATTGGTTTGCGAGTCAAGAAAACAAACTGTAACAGTAGCAGAAAGACCAGTTTAGTTGTCTATATAGATGGAAGACCAAACATAACATTTCTCTTTGTAAAATGATGAAACTCCACCCTAAATCAACACATTTTTGCGTGTACTCCAATGTCATAACCTCGGCTTGATTAGTAGAAACTGTCAAGGAGTATGACATCATATGGCACAACAATGGCCAAGTAGGAAGAGGAACTTTTGAGAGTAGCCGATTTGTACTTTACATATTTCCTCAATTGCTTAACTAAGTATCAGACACGTACACTGCAAAATCTTTAGTGAATATGGTATCAGACGCGTACACTCCAAAAATACAGTATCTTTAGTAAATCTAAGATTTAGGACATGAATCGGACACGGATAGTCCAAAAATTTAATAAACACAATGTCGTGTCTTACCATGATAAATATAAAAAATAAAAATTTAAAAAATAATGCAATTTTTTTATTTTCTACATTTATCAAACCCTAAATAGAGGATTTGAACACCAAGCCCTAATTTGTCAACTAATATATATCCCAAATCAAACCCTAACAAAATCATTTGAAAGAGAGAAACCCTAACAAAATCATACCCTAATGTCACGTCCCAGTCCCAAAATACGTAGGACTAGGAACACGTAAGCATGCCAGCCGCATGGATATGGCAACTCCAATATATGGAAACCATATCCCATACGTACGCTGTAATATGAATATCAATCCACAAGTGGTATAAAATGTATCACAAGTCATAGGGTACAATCTAAATCTCATCCACAGAAAATTAATATAATTGAATAACCAGCATCTATATAACTAGATCTCAACATAAGTATCTAAGGATGATAGTTGAATGAAAACAAATCCACTACCAACTCGAATATAAGAGCAAATACAATATAAGTACAACACAACAATATCATATAAGAATACCAGCTAGCAATCACGGCTCGAAGAGAGGGCATCCACGAAACATATATAACTATCCAAATCTGCGCTCCTGCAAATACTCAAGAAAAGATACACCTGGCAGAGGACTAGGTCCTCAGAGGGACGTAACAAGATACAGAAAAGTGAGCCAACTTGAATACAGTAAACATGCATATAATTTGAAAATAAATAAGTACGCTGTACAAGACAATCTATATGAATGTAAATGAGGATAACTTTTCGACGTATGGGCAAGGGTAGGCTACTCGATATAATCCTCACAACTCATATGCTCGTCAGTGGACATCATCAGCCGACATACCTCTGGGGTAGCGACCTTCGGACTCCATCAATCGACATATCTAGGGGGTAGCGACCATCGGACACGACCACCATAGTGCGTGCTAGTTACTATGGTTTACCAGAGTGGTTAAAAGTCCATACGCCTAATGATTATCCTCGATGATACTAAGTGTCATGTGTATGTCAACATATCTAATATATAGTAATGACTGAAAGAAACTACACATATAATAAATAACAGAGATACAATAAATATACAGAAATATACTAAGCATGCAAAATACTGTAAGCAATTTGGCAAGGTATCTTGCTTGGTAAGAAAGCTGCAAGGTGTACTGTCCAGAAGTCAAGCACACAGGATCAG
The DNA here is from genome assembly GCA_036927795.1 of Iris macrosiphon. NCBI lineage: Eukaryota > Viridiplantae > Streptophyta > Magnoliopsida > Asparagales > Iridaceae > Iris > Iris macrosiphon. Next base: position 106,025,164 of record JAYESA010000016.1, on the reverse strand, counting down.
AAGCTACGGCCTCAGAATAAATATCTCCGGATGCTGAAATAGATATCACCAACGTTCCCAGAATAAGCAAAATAGCTAAAAAGCACTTTCCTTTCGTCCAATTTGGACACAGGGGTAAAACGGTAATTTCGGATTAAAGTGGGGTCCACGTGTGGCCCGCTTTGTACCAAAAAATGTGTCAGAACCAATGGTCTCCAAATTCGTCCAACTTAGTGTCAACAAGTCCAGAACAATGATACGAACCCAACGGAACTTCCAGAATTGGATTTCGATGAGCCGATCACAAAATCGCCCGTCAAGTGGAGCCGCGGGGCCCACGATACGCAATTTTGTCAACGTTCTCAGAATCGAACCAAACTTGGGTCACAGGACCAGCGTATTGCTACGAGTCCGATGGCATAAGTTTTGTCTTGATCTAACATGTGTACACAAAGTTAAAATATATTCCAGAACAGGCAGATACGGGGCATTGTCGGCGGATACGCGTTGATTCCGGTGTGCACGCACATCCGAATCATCCTCTGTGAAATCCTGCACGTCCGTATCAACGGCGCGCACCTTTTGGTGAAGACCGCGCACGACCAAGTCATCCCGTTTGGCGGGGCGTACTCAATTCCGGGTAGAAATGGGGTATCGTTTTTCCTATTTTTGGATCGCGGTTTGCGATCGCCACAGGACGCGACGCACCGAGCGGGTAACACGGGCATCGAGAGGGTTACACAGTCTACACGTCACAACTGACGGAACGGAAAACGGTACAACGAGGAGAGAGAACGGGTTACCTGAACAGGACTTCGTGGAACGAGGATTTCTCGTGTCCGGGTCACTGTGCTGCATCCTGGTTCGAATCTGCCGTGTCCGGATTCTGGAATGCTGCTGTGTCCGGGTCTGTCATGTCCGGGCTAGGGCAGCGGGTCGTCGAGGCTGCACGGGGCTGGGCGGAGGACGACGAGGTTCTAGTCGACGGTTTGTCGACTGCTAGGGCGGAGGAGATAGTCGGGCTGGGGGCTCGAGTCGGCGGAGGATGGAACTGGAGATGGTGGAGGTAGTCGGGGACGAAGGCGAGGGGGTCGTGGGCTCAGGGCGGAGCAAGGAGGAGGGAGAGGGCTGTGGGTTTTGGGGAGTTCGTCAGCGGAGCGAGGAGGAGGTAGGCGGAGAGGTGGTGGAGATGCAGAGGGGAGGAGATGGGGCGCTGCTTAGGGACGATGGCGGAGGAAGAAGAGGCGGCTAGGTCACAGTTCAGGCGGGGGCTCAGGGCATCGTGATGGGGATGACGACGGAGCGGGTCTCGTCAAGGGCTGTCGAGGGGGCTGGGAGATCGACGGTGGTGGTGCGGGAAGGTCTAGGGTTCAGGCGGTGGTCGAGTGGCTAGTTTTGGAGAAGGAATGCGAGGGAGAGGAGTTAGGGTTCCGGGCTAGGGCGGAGCGGATGACCGGAGCGGCGCCGCGGTGTTCGGGCGGGTGATCTGGCGGCGGGGCACGGAATTTGATACACTTTATAGGGCGCCGGAACAGTATTTCCGGATGAGATTAGGATTAGGGTTTCGGTGAGGGTTTCGGGTCGGAGTCGGGTTCGATTCGGATCCGACCCGACCCATTAAGGCTGGGTTTGGTTCGGTTCGTTTTGACCGTGGTTTGGTTTGGTTTAATTTCAAATAAACCAGGTTCAGTCAGGGTTTAATTTGGTTTAAATATATATTAGTTTTTAGGGCTTTAAAAATGCTTCTGGGGTCCAATAAATTTCCGGAAAATTACCCTATGTCTAGTTTTTCATTTCACACCCCAAAATATTATTTCCATAATATTTTAATATTAATTAACATCATTTAAAAAAATCATTTAATTACAAAATAACTTAGTTTTAATTCCAGAAAATTACAGAAAATTGTAAAAAATCTAAATTAAAATTTTTTGAAAAATCAGGGGGTTTACAATCTACCCAACTTAAAATAATTTCGTCCTCGAAATTAAAATAGGGTAGGGTTCTCTCTATCAAATCTTACTTGATTACAGTCTAAAGAATTCCTCTCAAGTGAATATTGCGGTCTCTACCCAACTTAGAATTTATCCATCTATCATCTAAGGCTATACATATAAGAAAACTATGTCCCAAATTATTTAATCATGTTATTGAATCCTTAAAGTTTTTAACACCAAACATATCATCTATGATATGCCCTTAATTACAAAAGAATAATCCTCAAGTATGTGATCGGCCTATGGGGTATATCTAGTACTCTCTGTGTATCAAACTTATACCAAGCAAGTGGTTTTGTCTTTCCGAAATAAGGGAAGACGGAGATCAATAATAAAGAGTTCAAGGAAGAGGTAATAGAATAGAAGTATCGGAATCAAGGCGTTTAAAGAATTCAAATGGAAATTGTCAAGGCAGTTGTGGATTAAAATCTTATTTTGGTAATTCCTATTCATATGCTCGTATTAGTACAGTTATGTAACCGATACGATCTGCTCAGACATATCTGGAGGGCAAGTACAGGTAAAGTATTATTGCGAAGGGCGAATCAAGCGCACTATGGTTGTTCAGACCGTAATATACTGATTCTGAAATGTATTATTGTGGGCCTCCCCAATAATACATATGTCTCGATAAAGAATAAGCTTGCAAAACTAGGCTATAAAATAGCAGCATAAGTCAAGGTAGTATATGAAATATAAATACGCTAGATCATGATGGAAGAAGTCACAACATATTTCAAGTCCACAAGAAGTTAAGACTATATAATCTCCACAGTTGTCATACAACTCCTTGTCTAAGTCGCTAGTTGACCAAATAGAGCATGGACCCCTAAATTCTATTATCTGAATAAACAATGTCGTCTTATGCTAGCATACAATTAATGTCATTCAGTTACACTACCTCGATGGGTCAAGTGGACTATGTGGTACTAGGTTGTGAGGCATACTACCCAACTTAAAAGAATTAAACTAATACTGTGACAGTCTTAAGAGGATCCTGCAAAATAACCTTGCACATGTAAATAAAATAAAAACTCTTATTAGGGTATATGAGGAAAGATCTTGGTACTTATTAGGGTCTCTTATTGTATTATATAGGTAAGGGTCACCTTAAGTCTTAATCATAGTGCTCATAGAACATGTGACAACATTAAGAATGGAAAGGTTACTAGTCTCAAGGGGAAGGAAATACAACTTGTATCGATGTGGAGGTACAATTATGTGATCTACAACTAGGGGTAATCATCATAATCTAATGGAATAACTCAACTATCAGGTTCTAACTACAAGACACACAATTCAAAATTCAAGATTACAACTATAACTTTAGCAAACTATATATCCTATCATAGAATACAATCACTTGGTCTATAATTAGAGGTGTCAGATGGCACGAATTGAAAGATGAAGAGAAGAAACGTAATCAGTCATCGCACACTAGCGAGTGCTATGGTCGCAGAGGAGCAATGTATGAAATTAAAATAGAGGGCTCTAGATAGCATCATGGTTCTCTAAGGGGGTAGTATGCTAGTTGCTATGTTCGAGGCATGATCAAGGAAAAAGTGTTTGATTACATTCCTCTAGGCTTCCGAAGGTGCGGTCTACTAATAATAAGACAATAATCTAAGTTTATAATTCTCCAATACTATCTAACTATGAAGGTCAGGTTCAGTCCTAAATTTCATTTTTTTTTGTTTTCTATTGGTTCCTCAATATTAGGGTCAAACATTATGGTAAACTTCTAACTAACACTAGTAGTGTCTATACTACTCTCAAGTCTTCATAATACATCAGGGGGTAATGGTAAACCAATTCTAGAGATAAGAAATTCTAGGGTTCACTAGATATTCTAAACTTAGTGGTGTGTCAACACTCTGGTTGTACCCTTAATAGGGATGTTACCCTACTTATCATCTAGCGACAGGGACTTCTATATTCTAGGAGAGGGCTATACTCAAGGAATTATCAGGGAAGTACAGGAATCAACCAGGATACAATTATTCGAATAGAACAGATAGAAGGAAGATGAATTATAGTCAAATGTGGATGAGATCCTATACTCTAATCCTATTTGCAGGCTTGCTCGGTACAGTAACGTAACCGAAAAAATATGCTCTCGACCTGCATGGGCCACCACAAAAATATGTTACGCCCCAGTCCCAAAATACGTAGGATTAGGAACACGTAAGCATGCCAGCCGCATGGATATGGCAACTCTAATATATGGAAACTATATCCCATACGTACGCTATAATATGAATATCAATCCACAAGTGGTATAAAATGTATCATAAGTTACATGGTACAATCTAAATCTCATCCATAAAAAATCAATATAATTGAATAACCAGCATCTATATAACTAGATCTCAACATAAGTATCTAAGGATGATAGTTGGATGGAAACAAATCCACTACCAACTCGAATATAAGAGCAAATACAATATAAGTACATCACAACAACACCATATAAGAATACCAGCTAGCAATCACGGCTCGAAGAGAGGACATCCACGAAACATATATAACCATCCAAATCTGCGCTCCTGTAAATACTCAAGAACAGATACACCTGGCAGAGGACCAGGTCCTCAGAGGGACGTAACAAGATACAGAAAAGCGAGCCAACTTGAATACAGTAAACATGCATATAATTTAAAAATAAATAAGTACGCTGTACAAGATAATCTATATGAATGCAAATGAGGATAACTTTTTAATGTATGGGCAAGGGTAGGCTACTCGATCTAATCCTCACATCTCATACGCTCGTTAGTGGACATCATCAGCCGACATACCTCTGGGGTAGCGACCCTCGGACTCCATCAATCGACATACCTCAGGGGTAGCGACCATCGGACACGACCACCATAGTGCGTGCTTGTTACTATGGTTTACCAGAGTGGTTAAAAGCCCATACGCCTAATGATTGTCCTCGATGATACTAAGTGTCATGTGTGTGTCAACATATCTAATATATAGTAATGACTGAAAGGAACTACACATGCAATAAATAACAGATATGTAATAAATATACAGAAATATACTAAGCATGCAAAATATTGTAAGCAATTTGGCAAGGTATCTTGCCTGGTAAGAAAGCTACAAGGTGTACTGTCCAGAAGTCAAGCACACAGGATCAGAAGCTACGGCCTCAGAACAAATATCTCCGGATGCTAAAATAGATATCACCAACGTTACCAAAATAAGCAAAATAGCTAAAAAGCACTCCCCTTTCGTCCAATTTGGACACAGGGATAAAACGGTAATTTTGGGTCAAAGTGGGGTCCACGTGTGGCCCGCTTCGTACCAAAAAATGTGTCAGAACCAATGGTCTCCAAATTCGTCCAACTTAGTGTCAATAAGTCCAGAACGATGATATGAACCCAACGGAACTTCCAGAATTGGATTCTGATGAGCCGATCACAAAATCGTCCGTCAAGTGGAGCCGTAGAGCCCACGATACGCGATTTTGTCAACGTTCTCAGAATCGAACCAAACTTGGGTCACAGGACCAGCATATTGCTACGAGTCCGATGGTGCAAGTTTCGTCTTGATTCGTCGTGTGTACACAAAGTTACAACATATTCCAGAACAGGCGGATACGGGGCATTGTCGGCGGATACGCATTAATTTTGGTGTACACGCACATCCGAATCAACTTCTGCAAAATCTCGCACGTCCATATCAACGGCGTGCACCTTTTGGTGAAGATCGCGCACGACCAAGTCATCCCGTTTGGCGGGGCGTACTCAGTTCCGGGTGGAAATGGGGTGTCATTTTTCCTATTTTTGGATCGCGGTTTACGATCGCCACAGGACGCGATGCACCGAGCGGGTTGCACGAGCATCGAGAGGGTTACACAGTCTATGCGTCATAACTGACGAAACAGAAAATAGAACAACGATGAAAGAGAACGGGTTACCTGAACAGAGCTTCGTGGAACGAGGATTTCTCGTGTCCGGGTCACTGTGCTGCGTCCTGGTTCGAATATGCCGTGTCCGGGTTCTGGAATGCTGCTGTGTCTGGGTCTGCCGTGTCCGAGCTAGGGCTGTGGGTCGTCGAGGCTGTGCGGGGCTGGGCGGAGGACGGCGAGGTTCGAGTCGACGGTTTGTCGACGATTTGTCGACTGCTAGGGCGGAGGAGATGGTCGGGCTGGGGGCTCGAGTCGGCGGAGGATGGAATTGGAGATGGTGGAGGTAGTCGGGGACGAAGGAAAGGGGGTCGGGGGCTTAGGGCAGAGCAAGGAGGAGGGAGAGGGCTGTGGGTTTTGGGGAGTTCGTCAGCGGAGCGAGGAGGAGGTAGGCGGAGAGGTGGTAGAGATGCAGACGGGAGGAGACGGGGCGCTGCTCGGGGACGATGGCGGAGGAAGAAGAGGCGGCTAGGTCACAGTTCAGGCGGGGATGACGATGGAGCGGGTCTCGTCGAGGGCTGTCGAGGGGGCTGGGAGATCGACGGTGGTGGTGCGGGGAGGTCTAGGGTTCAGGCGGTGGTCGGGTGGCTAGTTCTGGAGGAGGAAGGCGAGGAAGGAGGAGTTAGGGTTCAGGGCTAGGGCGGAGCGGATGATCGGAGCGGCACCGCGGTGTTCGGGCGGGTGATCTGATGGCGGGGCACGAAATTTGAGACTCTTTGTAGGGCGCCGGAACTGTATTTCCGGATGAGATTAGGATTAGGGTTTCGGTGAGGGTTTCGGGTCCGAGTCGGGTTCGATTCGGATTCGACCCGACCCGTTAAGGCTCTGTTTGGTTCGGTTCGGTTTGACAGTGGTTTGGTTTGGTTTAATTCCAAATAAACCGGGTACAGTCAGGGTTTAATTTGGTTTAAATATACATTAGTTTTTAGGACTTTAAAAATGCTTCTAGGGTCCAATAAATTCCCGGAAAATTACCCTATGTCTAGTTTTTCATTTCACATCCAAAAATATTATTTCCATAATATTTAATATAAATTAACATTATTTAAAAAATCATTCAATTACAAAATACCTTCGTTTTAATTCCAGAAAATTACAGAAAATTATGAAAAATTTAAATTAAAAATTCCTAAAAAATCAGGAGATTTACACCTAATTTGAATCAGAGGAAATCAATTCCCTCACAAAATCAAACAACTAAAAATATTAGGGCAAGAAATGGTGAACGGGAAGAACCTTCGAAGTTCACGATGGAGAGAGACGATCTTGATCTAGAGATATCTTCGGGAGAGAGAAACGACTAAGAGAGAAGATCTCGATCAAGAGATGTCTGCGAGAGATCAAGCGCACGAGAGAGAGGCTGCGGGAGTTTAGGTTTTGGCTTTTCGTTTGGGTTAGATTCTGTTTGGTTGTTTACTTTTAGCTTTTTGAGTTTTAGGTTTTTGTTTATATGTTTATTTTTTGTTTTATTCAATTAAAAAAATATAGATATATTTTTTCGACATAGGTACATGTCGACAATAAAATAGTACCTTTCTGCGACATGTAGATGTCGCTAGATATAGAGAATTTTTGGCGGGACTGCACTTTGGCTTCCCTCAAGTAAATTTATGTGGATTCCGCGACATACAAAAACTCATGTCGCCAATACATGTAAAAAAATTAGCTTTTTGACACATTAAAGAGCCTATGTCGCTAAAACATGTTGCCAAAAATATAATTTTTTGTAGTGTATTATTTTGTTGTCACCAGCTAATTTTATTTGCAGGTACTATGTATGGTTGAAAAATAAGTTGTTGATCTATTGACTTGGTTTTGAAAGCAAACTTCTTATATTTTGAGTCACCAGGGGGTAAACCTGTGACAGGGGGGTAAATAATATTGAGGAGGTCCTAGGTTCGAGCAAGAAAAAAATTATTATATCTTAAATGTGAAAAGAAAATAAATTTTTTATATGTTTTGTATGGTTGTCATATTGCATTTTTAAATTAAACATCATGCATGTAAGCTAAAAAAATATTTTGACCAATATGCGTACTATAGACCTATAAAATGAAGAACTTAATATTATGACCAATATGTGTACTATAGTCCTGAAGGGCCAAGTCTAAAATTTTTTGCATCAAGCAAGTCTTCTCCTGAGCAAGGCGGATTGGGTCGTTGCACTTGTGCCATTTGAATCGGCTCTCCGCTTGAGCGAAACGGGTCATTATATTATACACCACTGAAAAAAAGTTTCGTCCTTGAGACTTCCTAAGTGCAAACCTTTCTATCGTATACTATCCAATCTATCTCAAGCATAAAAATCAGTGTCGTGATCTTGCTAGGTTTGTCTCATTTAATGACTCTATAATTCAATCCAAGCTATGACTCGGTCTCTATTATGCCTTAGCACAGAGCATATATCGCTTAACGCAATGTACGTTATAATCCATCTTGAATGTCGATCTAAGGCTGAGGCAAACTTATCCAAATTGTTATACTCGTCCATGTGAATCTAACATATTCACTTGCACTAGCATTCGAGATCAGCATATCGCAAGTCTTGATTGTGCACATATTCAAGGCATCCCTCAAACATATGCATGTCAACCAACTTAGCAATAGCAAGATCTTTGCACTCAAGTTTAACATATCATTGAGCCTTGGATCGTGCACATGTTCAAGGCGTCCCTCAAACACATGAATTCAACCTAACTTAGCGATAGTGATGTCGGATTAGCTACTTATGAAAATATGAAGGGTTCTCGTCTTACAAATCACGATGATACCTCCAACAGGGTCAATAAAATTTAAGTCATTTCTAATCCCACACAAACCAAGTATTGTACTACCGTCAAGCACGATCTATCTGATCTATCGACTAGCATCCATTTCCTATCGTATATTCTATTTGTGTCAAACATGGTACACACTTACCGTTCCCAGTCTAACACTAAGTCTTGTTTTTCCAGTTTTATAGCTTGCTCAAGCAGTACTCTATAGTTGGTTACACAAGTTCTTTTACTCAACATAGGGTCGTCTGCTTAATTACTAGGTCAGCTCACAAGGTCATAGGTATAGTTCATACTCGTGACTCATCGTGCAAATTCATCGCACGATGCTCGTCCCAATTCCTAGGGTTAAACCATTGTTCATTTGCACGAGATATTCTACCTAAGATCATTTTACTCAGATTCCTAAATATCGAGCACAGATCATCCTACTCACATTAATAGGTTCCTTTGTATAGGGTCCGAGTCCGTTCAGTCAAATTTATTGTATATCCATGTCGCGTATCAAGCCTAGTAATTCATATAGTCTGTCGCCTCAAACATGTTTGATAGAACCCATATATCCATTCTATGTCTAGACCACCAAGTCATAATTTAATTTTAAATCTTCAATCTCAATCATAACTCTAATTCGTCCAACAAGATTTATGTATCCGTTCGCGAAACCATCAAGCATGTCTTACTTCATGTTCTAGACAAACTCATCCTTGAAATACTTTTGATTCACTTGTATTCTCTAACTCATCTTATCGTGTCGAACCACAAGTCAAGACGATCCTTCAACTGTCACGCTTCGGTCTCCCGCAAGTTCGATCATCCTCGTTGGACGTGATATCACTGTGCCAACGCTCCCGCTGGATAATCGTCCTAATCCGTACGTGACACATGTACGGGCATGGAGTTACGCTCGCACAAGATAAGAACGTCGAATGTATGGTTTTTATCGAAATGATCGAAACACCATATCATTACACTTTCGCTCCATCCAAGTTATATATATATATATATCCATCAAGTCATATCCGTTCATGCTGTGATCATACTTAATCTTAGCAAAATCATCCAACTTTAATGGTATTGTTTGATCATTCCGTAGTCTACTTTTAGCATTCCTCAAACAACTAAGTTCAAATCCTTAAGACAAAGTCTATCCACTTTGTTATGTTCCATTCATCGAGTTCGTTTGAATAATCACCGAACATGTTCCCGCGAGTTCGATCATCCCCGTCGGACGTGAAATCACCACGCCAGAGCTCCTGTAGGATAATCGTTCTCGGCTGGGACTGATTGTTGAGAGTTATATTTCAAATTAGATTCATGATCGTTCTTCCAAACTCCTGATTAAATCCATTATTACTTATCTCTTTCATCGAACCACAATATTCCTTTCCTCGTATCAATCCGTGCAATCTTCCAATTATCGATACCATGCCAAGTCTATTAACCCAAAACCATAATATCCATTCTCGGGCTAACTTCTATCGAGCGATATCCAACTCAAGTTTAATCTATTTTGATTCAATTTGAAATTGCACGTACGATCCATCAAGTTTCCTCGACCAAAATATTGATTCCATTACCTTGAGTCCCTATTCGATATAAGTCTTATCATTTGTTCATTACATTTTCAATTATTCCAACCAACTATCGCATGAGATCTCGAAATTCGCTTGAATATTTTCAAAATAATCCATACACCACTCAAAAATCGAGTCATCCAAGTAAAGCATATTTGATTTATATCTGCTGACACGAAATACTGTCCAAGCTATTTCTCAAAATTCAAGCACGATTATTCACCTTAGCGATAATCTGATAATATTTCTATCGGTTTCCATTCTAAGTCTGACTTATCCTTATCTGAACGATATCCCAATCTTGCCCATAAACTTGCTCGCACCAAAGGGTCTTGGTGCGCGATACTCAACACAACTTAGCCGAAAGGTTGTATGCATAGCTAATCGTCTGAACAATATTCAATCTCGCATACTAACTAGCTGGTTAATCATGTATAGGCATTCGGGTTTGCATATAACTTATAAATTCTAGCACGAGTCTATTCCCATAAAGTCTAACACAGGTCGAAATAAGGGTCTTCGCATAACTATCCAGTTCAAGCAATCATACCATTCACAAGCACTTTTCAAATTATTTAGACTTATTGTATGGAATATCCCAACGGGTCAACGAGAGAGAGCGTATGTACATAACTTACGAATGAGCTTTCAAAACTGAGAAAATTGTTACAAAGTCCAAATACGTAAAGTTGATATTCTGATACCAATATGTCATGCCTCGATCTTTCGTAGGAATCGGCTATCCCCGTAGGGCACGAATCACTGTGCCAGTGCTCCCGAAGGATGATTGTTCCTATCTGGATGTGATGTCTAATGAGCACAAGTTGCGCCCGTGCAAGGCCATAATCCAAATAGGCGAAAAAATGTCTAAGCCACAGAGCCGCACAGATAGTCCGAATGCAGCGGAATAAGAAACGAACAGGCGATTGATAACAAGTTTATAGAGTCGTCAATAGCGGATGCGGAGAATAACAGAGGTATAGAAGTAAAATAAATACTTTATTGATATTGTACAAGTATTACAAGCGGTGCTAGGCCTAGATTACAAGTCGCTCAAGCCATCTCTCTCGATACAATAAAAGTGTGCCAATTGGCTAAAATTTGTAGAATGATACATAGGCGATGTTCTAATATTATGTCTTGTATATGTGCTTCAGCTCCGGACGCAACGGTCCAAGGCTCCAGAGCGGACTCCATGCCTAATCTCGAACGAAGGAGTTTTCCCATCAAACGAGGTTCTTTCGCACCCTGCTAGCAATCTGGTGGGTTATCAGTACATGAATGCACTGGTGGGGAGGCTTCTCGCCCATTCGACAAACCCAAACACGTTATATAGGTTCCATGCACCATCTATTAAGTTATCTTTCTAATCTTGCCTTAGGATCAGTTTTTATGGCATAATATAAAGTCTAACTCGTGTGGCAATACGCAGTACGATATAAGAGTAACACGACGAGACTTACCAATTTATCATTTGTCCTTCCTTATCCAAGGCAACCAAGTTAAACCAAGGATAAGTACATACATAATAAAATCCAAGAAAAATGCATAAGCAAACACAAGTGCCACGGGCGGGGTTCTGATTCAGGTGCACGAGTTATACGGATACACAGGTGTGTTACAGAAGATGTTCAAGTGTTCAAATATTTATAAGTGTGTTATACTCATATTCGTTCAGGTGATTCAGATTTCCAGATGTGTTGTAATGACTCGCACGCAGATTATCGCTAAGCGAGGATGACTTATCTATATGAACATGAGTCTCCGGCATAGCCATAAATGACGAGTTAAAGTCATGAACGAGGATGGTATACAATAAAAGCACGTGAGATACAATAAGCCATCCTGTCCAGCATGTGAGACTATCAGCCTTTGAGCGAGAATGGCACGACGTGAGAGGAGACGCCATCCTGCTCGCATATGAAAGGTTGCTGCATGAGTTCCATCCGGATCGGATCGGCCACAGTGCCCCAGAGATCGTCCGTGGAACGAGATTAAAAAATCTTCCTTGTTCAACAAGTTGTCCGTGACATACAAGTCTTGGGTCTTCCAGATTCACAACATGATATGATAATTCTTGATTCTTGTTCTGAATGAGTATTGCTCCACGAGTTATGATTCATGCTTTACTTGACATGATTCTCGTTCAGAGTTTAACTTGACTTGATACATTCTCCTAGTTCGGGAACTGCCTTTGCAACCTAACGGTCCTGAATACTTGCAGATTCATATTCCACAGAAATATATTTGATAGTCTTCTGGCTAACTAGATGCATGCAGGATATGGATAGTATTATAGGATCGCGGCATAAAATTATGTGACAAGCATTAAAATGAGGCAACGAGTACAAGTTACAATGTAAGCAGGCAAGCATGCATTGATATGAAAAATAAAGATTTACGTTAGCATGGGTCTAAGGGGTAGTACGAGGAGTGAAGTCGTACGGGGCCATATCGGGCGACAAAATCCATAAGGCGAGCAGTGTAAACAAGTAAAGCAGTGCACTTTGAAGAGTATCTAATGATCTACTCGAGGCATAGAGGAGTCTACTTACACGAAGCTAAGATAGCATACGAGGGTCCAATTATAAGCCAAGTTTTATTTTTATGTTCTAACACAAGCAAAACAGGATAGAATTATTCCCTAATCTACGTGCATTGTATTTTTTATTAGCATGCAACGGGTGATTCACCTAGCGACTAGCATGTATCATCCATATTTTAAGTGTGCAGGTTAAGCAAAGACAGGTTCATCGTAGCCACCCACCTTAGCGATATTTTACCTCGGTCGAGCGATACTCTGAGCACGCCTTTGAAAGTCTAAGTTTGATCTCCTGAAGGGCCAAGTCTAAAATCTTTTGCATCAAGCAAGTCTTCTCGCTAAGCAAGGCGGGTCGGGTCGTTGCACTTGTGTCGTTTGAATCGGCTCTCCGCTTGAGCGGAACGGGTCGTTACATTATACACCACTCAGAAAAAGTCTCGTCCTCGAGATTTTTTGAGAGCAAACCATTATATCGTATACTATCGAATCTATCTCAAGCATAACAATCAGTATCGCGTGCACGCTGGGTCTGTCTCATTGAATGACTCTATCATTTAATCCAAGCTCTGAAGCAGACTCTACTACGCCTTAGCGCAAAATATATATCACTTAACGTGTGGTAAGGTATAATCTATCTTGAATGACGATCTAAGGCTGAGACAAACTTATTCAAATCGTTATACTCGACCATACGAATCTAACATATTCACTTGCACTAGCATTCGAGATCAGCATATCACGAGTCTGGATCGTGCACATATTCAAGGCATCTCTCAAATATATACATGTCAACCAACTTAGCAATAGCGAGATCTGTGCACTCAAGTTCAATATATCATTGAGTCTTGGATCATGCACATGTTTAAGGCATCCCTAAAATATATGTATTCAACCAAACTTAGCGATAGTGAAGTTGGACAAGTTACTTGCAAAAATCTCAAGGGTTCTCGTCTTACAAATCACCATAATACCTCCAACAGGGTCAATAAAATCCAAGTCATTTCTAATCCCACTTAAACCAAGTATTGTACTACCGTCAAGCACAATCTATCCGATCTACCGACTAGCGTCTATGTCCTATAGTATATTTTGCTTGTGTCAAACATAGTATACACTTACCGTTCTCAGTCTAACACTAAGTCTTGCTACCCCAGGTCTATGGCTTGCTTAAGCAATACTCTAAAGTCGGTTACACAAGTTCTTTCACTCGGCATAGGGTCGTCTATCTAATTACTAGGTTAGCTCACAAGGATATAGGTACTGTTCATTCTTGCGACTCATCATGTAAATTTGTCGTACGATGCTTACCCCAATTTCTAAGGTTAAACCATTATTCATTTGCATGGGATATTCTACCCAAGCTTGTTTCACTCAGATTTCTAAACATCGAGTGAAACCAAGTGAAGCCAGGTACAACCATGTGAACAAGTTTTAATATATATTGCACAAACGGACTCATGTAAGCTACGAAAACAACCAAGCCATGTGAAACGAAGTGAGGCCAGGTAAAGCCCTTTGAAGCCAGGTAAATCCATATGAAGCCAGGTAAAGCCATGTGTTGTCTGATAAAATAAACGAAAGATATAGAAACGAGGCTTTATACGAAAACCCGCTCTTTATGTTTACAAACAAGCAGTACAATTAATCCTATACGAGGATGTCGAGTATAATTTTTTAATCTGGATAAATATTGCTATAGGAGTCTGATTTTCAGTCGATCAATTTGTCCCTTGGACCACACGATGATGAAGAAGTGTCGTAGAAGACAGAAAGCAACTTCGAAGGTTGCTAAAGAGAGTAGATGCTCGATGCCAAAGTCGTCGATCACTACTCTTTGCCTGAGCTCTGGATTCTTCTCTCTTGAAATCTGCGACCAAATCTCGACCTTTCAATCTTTTGTCTTTCGACCTTGGATCTGATACTGGATTTCTTGACCAATTTCTGACCTTGGATCTGATACTCTATTTTTTGACCCTCGACCTCTGTCAATAGAGGTATCTATTTATAGAGTTTTAGTGACAGTGACCTCTCAGTCGGCGTAGAAACCGAGTAGTAGAAAGTACAATACCCTTTTGCACGATGGTTAAAATAACCGTTGCCCGCGTATAAATAACCTTTTGAATGAGCGTGTGATGCGTATCCAATTAAGAGACAACGCGTATAACTGCTGCGAAGATCATGACATAAAAGTCATGTAGGTAGTTATCCTTCGCGTAGAAGAGGTTGGCGTAGAAGCCAATAACTGTCACCATGGCGTAGAAGCCAAGTAGGCATAGAAGCTGAGTAGGCGTAGAAGTCGAGTAGGCATAGAGGCCGAGTGGGCGTAGAAGCCGAGTGGTCGTAGAAGCCGAGTGGACGCAGAAGATAGCTGATCCTCTTCTCCTGACTGAGACCTGAGTTGGCAAAATGTGCCAAAGTGATGATGTGGACGTCTTAGCCGAAATTACGACTCTTGGAGATATAATCAAATCTCTTGCATTAAATACAGAGATCTGCCCCCATCATGCGCATTAAATGCAGAGGCATGTCTTGAAGATTTGCCATCATTCTGCACATTAAATGCAGATACGATCCTCGAATCCTGTACGAAGAGCAACTGCTGACGTGGCAGTCTGTTTGTCTTCTGCGGAGCGTAAGAAGCTCACGTATGCCTGTGTAAAACTAGGCAGCGTATTTCCTTGTATGCGTAAAAGTAGTTTACACAAAGCACTACCAGAAAAAGTCAAATTAGCGACGTCTAAAAACGTTGCTAAATAACCAAAAATCGTCGCTAATTAGGTTTAGCGACGTAATTAGCGACGTTTCAAAGCAGTCGGAAAACACCAAGTCGCTAAAACAAAAAACGTCGCTAAACGTCGCTATGTCGACGTTTTTTAGCGACTTTAATGTGTCGCTAAATTTAGCGACGTTTTGCGACGCCAAGTCACTAAAAAGCGACGTTTAGAAAAGTCGCTAAACGTCGCTGATTAGCGACATCTATCGCGACGTTACACCGACGTCTTTAATGACCTGGCTATACTGCCATGTCAGCAATTGGCGACGTTTAGCGACGTAATTAGCGACGTTATTAGCGACGTCCTTAGTGACGTTTTATAGCGTCGCTAAGTAGCGACATAATTAGCGACGTAAATTAACGTCGCTAAACGTCGCTAATTTTTAAAAAAATAATAAAAAAATAATGTGCAGAAACAAACATTGGTGAATCCCTGCAGTTTTACATCATCTTCATCATACACACCAACATGATTCAATCTAGTTAACTATATAATCCAATTAAATTAAAGACCACAAGAAGTATCAATCCAATTAAATGTGGATAACTATATAATCCAATTAAATTAACTAAAAAATTAAAGACCACAAGAAGCATCATACATCATGTCTATTGTTGAAGTATCAATAATTTATAAATAATAATAAAAATAACTATACTACTACGGATCTGCAGGAGGCTGACCAGCGGCGCGCTTGAAGGATAACAACTCCTCATACTCGTCCCGTGGAATCGACACCGATGTCGATGGAGAAGGCAGTGACGTCGGTGGAGGCCGTGCCCGCTCCAAGTATGCGAGTCGCTGGTTGTAAGAATCCAGGGTAGATAACAGCCTCGTACTGCTATCACCCATTGAATCCTGCATCCTCGTCCGGTTCTCGCCCATCGATAGCTATGACGCATGCATCCTCGTCAGCTAGCTCAAGAATAGGGATATCCTTAGTTCCTCTAATCCAGTTCTTCATAGAGCTTCATTTTAATAGTTTCTGAGGTTCCTTGGATAATGTAGTGGTTTGGTAACTTGCAGATAGTTTGGGTCAAGTTGAGTATTGGTGTTGGCGGTAGGGATTGTAGCTTGTGAGTCTGAGAGTGGTTCTTGGTTGGGTATATGAGCATCATGTATTAGTGTATAAGCCTAAAAGTAACTCGAAGTGCAGTAAATTTGTAACAATGGATCTAAGGTTGGTGTCAGAGTATAGTTAGTGATTAGTACCTTGATATTAGAAATAAATGAGTTATGAGAGTTAGTAGCATACCCATTTATGATTCTAGGTATTGATATCATGTCATCATATATGTTTTAGATGTATATAGGGTCATATAGTGATCGAAGTAGCAATTAAATATCATAAAATTATTTTGGGAATTAATAGAGCCTCACTATTCTATTGGTGCTTGATACTTGGTTATGTAGAGATGTGTATCCATGAGATGTATTAGAGAATGAGACATTGTAGAGTGATACCCATAATTGTATAGGTGAGTGTGATAGTATTAGAATGTATTGTGCTAGGTAGTAGGACTTGAGCTACATGTGAAAGTTGTGCATTAGTATGGGTAGTAGTGTGTGTGATAAGATATTGTGAGTGTTAAAAAGTTAGTATTTGTGTACCAAGAGTGCCTAGAGAGTGCAAGTATTCAGGGTATACCAAGATTTGGATAAGTAACATGTGATATGTGCCAATCTAATTTCAGTAAGTATTATTGTGGGTGAAAATATTAGCTAGGTGTACTAGTACGATATTGAGGTAGGACATATAAGGGATGAGTCATGGAGCGTAAGGTGTAGGTGTATTAGACAATGAGAAGAGAAGTAACATGTAAAGGATTAAGTTTCAGTAGTGTGAGCATACTGCTAGCGTATTGAAAGTGAGGGAGTAGTTATGCTTCAGTGAACCGTATGATGGGTATAATGGTACCAATGAGATATCATAGTGTCATAGTGGGTAGGAGGTATTTATGTATGTACATTGATAACAGATACAAATAAATAACCTAGGGTGATTGTTAGGTATAAGATATGAGTTTGCACCAGATGCCAAGATTGGAGGAGTACCTTAGTGTTAAGATCCAGAGTACCTCAAATATTAAGAAGGTTTATGGTACAAACATTCTAGTGGCATAGTACTAAGTATAGATGAGAGACATGAATAACCTGGTATGAGAGTATCATATACATGCCACATATAGGAGCTAGTGCCTTATATAGATGGTGTCAAGACTGGGGTAGGCACCCTATAGAGAGTATTCTAGATTGGTAAGGGTATACCAATAGGGCATATGAGCGTGAGTGTATACAAGTGTTCATTTGTAAGAAGAATGGTTAAGCAGTGTGCAGGTGACTGCAAGAAACTGAGACATATAGAAGACTGTATATGTGTTAAAGGGTGAGCTAGAATAAGAATTAACATACTAGTGAATACGTTCATGTGTCTCAGAAGGACGTAAAAATCTGAGTATTGGTAGAGTACTCTTCTAGTACCAGAATATTGTATCCTAGAAGTGTTAGTATAGTATCCTGGGTAGTGTATGCCAGTGTGTCCATGGCCTAGAACCATAGTATAGCATTAATATTAGAAGTGATATCCCTTAATATTAAGTATTATGGCTAGATTGATGCTTAGTAAATAATTAGTATAAGTATTTGTCACTACCATATTTTTCTAGAAAGGGTATTTTAGTTATTTTATATTTAATTAAATATTGTGCATGTTGTATAATTATTTATTATATTATTTAATTATTGTTAGATGTTAGTTTAGTGATTTGGACTTATGTTAGTAGACCTAACTAGTTTAGCTTAGACTCATGGACCAACATGTACTAATTGTTAGAATTGAGCCCAACTAGAAAGCCCATTGATTAGGAGGATGATTAGTTTAATTAAAACTATTAGAATAGAACCTTCCCTCCTTAATTATTTTTTCATAAGAGGCCCCAAGGGTTATAATAGACATTACATAGTAGCTTGAGGAAGTGGCAAGGAGGGGTCGGTCTACTTAAAGAGGGGGGAAAAGTTTCTCTATCCTCTTTTCATTTCAAATCAAGATCTAGAATTTTTCTCAACCAAATTCCTTCATTCCTACATCATTTTCCTACCAAAATTTATCCTAAATTACCATTGGAGGCTAGTGGAGCAAGGATCTAGAAGGAGAACGTAAGGATCTATAAAGAGGGGCAAGGATCTACAAGTTGGAGGCCAATTTAATCACATTTGGAGGTTGCATTAGAAATCCATCTTCCAATAGATACAATTCAGTATTTTCCCTTCAATTAGGTTCTAAATCTGAGATTTAACTATGAGAAATCAACCCTTATGCATAGGCTACCCATAGGATTTAGAATTGGGTTCACAGGAGGCCTATTGAGAAAGTTATGGTATTTTTTGTGTCAATTTTGGTGGAATTCCGAGATTGACACTTGTTTTGTTTGTCAATTGGTCCTCTAGATCAATTTGACATATGTTTGTGTGTTTGTTTGTGTGTTTGTGGCTAGTGTCGTATCCACAATTGGGTACGTGTAGGTCGTATCCCAACCAATTGGTGATACGTGTTGATTTGGGGATTTTTTCTTTGACACAGGGCTTTGTGCATGTCACATTTTGACACGGACAGATAGATATATGTTTGACTCTTTGTATTATTCATATATAGTATATTAGACTTGCTTGTATCCTTTAGGGTACGTTTGGTTGTGTGGTGGACTCGTGTCGCAAGCGTATCATAGATCTAGTATGATACAGGCACTCCACATGTTTATTGCATTTAATTTCTATATTCCATTCCCATTGTTCTTAGCCATTTATATTATAAGAATTCATATGTATATGTATAAGTATATGTAATTATATGATACCATATAGTTATGTATGTATATAGCTATGTGATAGTGTGTACGAGTGTATGTTACTTATGAGTGTATATATATATATATATATATATATATATATATATATATATATATATATATATTGATGTATCTTTATATAGGTGTAGTCATTTGTATATATATATATATATGTGTGTAAAATTGTATATACAAGAGGGGGAGGGGCTCGACAGGAGCATAGCAGCAACAACATCAGCTATGGAAGCAGCAGCAGTAGCATGAACGAGCAGCAGCAGCAGCATGAAACCCGAGCAGCAGCAGCAACAGATTCACTAGCAGTAGCAGCAACAGATACGAGCAGCAGCGTGTATCAAGGTATAGACAGCAGGGTATTCTTCAAGTTTCAGCTAGGTAAGCTACTAGTTAGTTAGTTGGTTATTGATAAGTTAGTTTCTTTAGTTATTTTAGTTAATAGTTAGTGGGTTAGTTAAGTAATAGTAGTTAGCTAGTATTTTTTAGTAGTTTGATACTTATCTAGTTAATTAATTTTTTATATATATATATATATATATATATATATATATATATATATATATATATATATACTAGTATCTCTAGTTAAGTATTATATATATAGATATGTATACATATATATATGTATTAGTAGTTAGTGATTAGTTAGTAGTTGTATTAGATTGATATATATATGTTAGTCATTAGATTGGGTAGCTAATATATCATAGAGTGACATTACCTTGAGATCCCAAGGTAAGTGTCAAGGTATTGGCCGATACTCAAGGTATTCGGTTTGGTTATTGAGATGGGTGTTTAGTGGTACGATACCGCATTGGTTCAAAGTCAAGGTATCCACTTAGCATTTATAATTAGGACTAGTATACTTAATATTGATTATATATGCAATATATGTTATTTTCTATATATAATTGTTTGCGTATCCTGAGATACGATATCTTAGTATCCTAGATTTAGCTTGTATGACCTAGTTTCATAGTTTACGAACCCAACATCATTGAGATAGACTCATGCAACCTAGAAATAGGTAGTTTGACCAAGTTTGACCGATTTAACTTAGAGTTGACCTAGTTTGACTGTTTTGACTTAGAAATGGCTTTTTGACCAAGAAGTTGACTAGTTTAACTTATTTTTATTCTGAAACCTTATATTAATATTATATTCCCTGTATATGTCTTCGAGGTATCGTATCAGACATCTGTGAGACTATTCACTAGACTTCAAGCGAGTATATTCTCTGATAGTTTCTCATTTATGATATCATTTATGTTCATTGTATCTAGTATAGATATCCATAATTCTTTGACACGATGGTTACACGGATTGGTTATCCGAATCTCGTCATGAGATGTTATTCCTTAGTATATATGGTGTATCTTGTGCAAGCCTTGTTTCATTGTTCTTCTTGTACATGTACAGACACTGATTCTCTGGGAGACTAGCTATCTTCTTAGAGAATCTTGTGTCATAGCATACCATGGTTGGATCCACTATACTAGTCAGGGTTGGAGAGTATGTAGTATAGATATGTGATCATACCCTTCTTGTATCAATTCTTGTTCTTGAATAGTGTTAATCATACATCGCACGTATGATTAGCCAGGCCATAAATCTTGTATCAAGTTCCCAAGTCGATCACATGTTAAATCTAGTACTCACACACTTAGTCATTAGTATTCTTATTCATTGTCATATTATTTATTCTTGTATTTACTTCCAGTATTTCCTTATTGTATATAACTCTTGTATCTATTGTTGCATCTTGTATATTCACATCTATTTACTGTTATATAGTTTATATCATTGATTAGAACTGCTGTTAGAGATGTACTATGCTCCTTTTCTTACTAGGTATATTTTTCCCAAATGACACTGAGGAGTGGTACCCTACACATTATGGGCCTCAGGATGTTGTGGGCTTGGAGTCAGAGACCCTGGCTCAGGAGGGACTCATTCCAGCTTATTGTTTAGTTTTTTTTAGGCTCATTGATGTTATTATTTTAGACTCATGAGTTGTATGTGACTATTCTATTCCTTTATCATATTTGTGCTCTTTCCATCATAGATCTATGATTGAGTATATTGATATTGTTGGTGGCTTATTATATAGCTAGATAGATTACCCAAACAGCGTTCTACCGCCGATTCTACGGCGTAGGCTGGGCATTATTTCTGACTTGTACCCTTACACCGGGTACGGGTCGTGACACATTTTTAGTGGTGGCCCATGCAGGTCCCTTCGAGGTCACAATTAGTGTGATTCGTAGTGGTGCTCTGAAATGAGTGCTATTATGAGCCTGTTTCAGGATATAGGATATAGCCTATAGGCTGAGAATACACAGTCACATCTAGAAAAATTCTTTTGATTCATTCAACGATTCTTTCTTGATATTGATAATTGATCTTTAAACTGTCCTTTTCTTGAGTGTCTTATATCATGTGCCATATTGATTCTTTCTTTTGCTTTGTCTCAGGATGCCACCTAAGACTAGATCGCAGCAGGGGAGAGCAGCTTCTGAGAGGTCTGTGATGTCCCGAGGGTCTGCACCAGTCACTTCTCCGGTGATTAGAGTGTTAGCTGCTTTCGGAGGTCCACCACCTACTCGGAGGACTGTGCCAGCTGTATCTGAGGGACTTCTACCTCCACCTTCTATGCCAGCAGATGCGACACATATGTTCTCACTGTTTCGTGAGATATTTGAGGCACAGAGGGCTCAGTCTAAGGCACATCAGAGGCAAACCAACGTCTTACGGTAGGGCATTGAGAGTTCTCATCAACTTGTGCGTGCCATAGTAGAGAGAGGAGTTCCGGTCCAGCAATATGTTGTTCCTCAGGTTGCTCAGCTTCGGCCAGGCAACATTCAGGACTTCAAGAAGCTGGAATCTAGGGTCTTCAAGGGGACGGAGGGCATCGTCAATGCTGATGATTGGCTCGAGGACATTGAGCGTCTTATGAGGGTGTCCCGTCTTTCCGAGGATCTGAAGTATGAGGCGGTAGGACTTCAATTGTTCGACGTCGCCCGCACTTGGTTCAGGAATGAGCCGATTCTTGTTGATACAGGAAAGTCTTGGGAGATATTCAAGGACCTCTACAAGAAGAAGTACTTTGCTCGGGCAGATAGGTTGGACTTGGGGAGGCAGTTTGAGAGCCTCATTCAGGGGAGCATGTCTGTGGAGGAATACGCTGCGGAGTTTGGCAAGTTGAGCCAATTTGCAGAGTATTTGGTGAGAGAGCCGGAGGTTCAGGCTTTTCGTTTCCGTGAGCGCCTAAACTGGGAAGTGAAGATCCTCATTCCATCTTTTTATGAGACATACTCAGAGATACTTGTGGAGGCACGCAAGGTTGAGCGGGAGTTGGGTTTGAAGCCTAAGAGAGATCGTAATTCTTTTCTGGGGGCCAACAGCAGTGCAGTATCTGCCAAACGTCCTCATTTCTAGTCCAGGTCTTTCCAGCAGCCATAGCAGCACCAGACTCCAGCTAGGATATCGTTTCACCAGGCACCGCAGCAGCTGAGACAGTTACAGCAAGCTCCTTGCCACTACTGCAAGAAGCCTGGCCATATCTGGGAGGTTTGTAGGAGGAGGTTGGGAGTTTGTTTGTATTTTGGTACCGAAGGGCATCAAATGAGAGAGTGTCCTCGTCGTGCAGTTCAGGAAACAGCTCCATCTCTGAGGGCACAGGCGATACCACCTGTAGTACAGCCGAGGGGACCGCTTTCGTCCCAGCAACAGCATTATGTCCAGCATCAGCATCAGGGAGGTGCACGTCAGGGACGAGTGTTTGCTATGACTGTCGAGGAGGATGTGGCCACCGGAGATGTCATCGCATGTTCTGTTCTTCTTGATTCTATTTCATCTTTAGCTTTGTTTAATAGTGGTGCTTTCCATAGTTTTGTATCTGTTTCTTTTGCTCTGAATCATGGTTTGGTAGCTGAGTCTTTGCTTAGGACTTGTAAGATCATGACCGGAGGAGGCATTATCCTGGTTAATAATATTTACAAAGATCGAAGAGTTACTCTGGGAGGCCGATTGAGTGTGTGTCTACTTGTAATACCACTTCTGAGCTATGACATTGTACTCGGGATGGATTGTTTGAGTAGGCACCGTGCTAGTATAGATTGTAGAGGAGGTAGAGTTTTGTTTGGTCCGCTAGGAGAGCCAGAGTTTGAGTTTGCTAGAGGAGCTACAGAGTAGGGAAAAGGTATTATTTATGGAGCTATGGTGGAAGACAAGGAGTTGCCGCATCCGTTGATAGCAGAGTTCTTAGATGTGTTTCCTGAGGAATTGTCAGGATTGCCACCAGATCGAGATGTTAAATTCGCTATAGACTTGGTACCAGGTGCAAAACCAATTCCATAACATGTCTATAGAGTAAACAACAGCAAGCTGGTCGAGCTAAAAAAGCAGGTGGACGAATTACAGGATAAGGGGTTTATCAGATCGAGTTCTTCATCGTGGGGAGCCCCGGTATTGTTTGTACCAAAGAAGGATAGATTAGTGCGCATGTGCATTGATTACAGGGCATTGAATAATCTCACTATCAAGAATAAATACCCTTTGCCACGGATCGATGACTTGTTCGATCAGTTGAGTGGTGCCAAGGTATTTTCTAAGATAGACTTGAGATCAGGCTACCATCAGGTGAAAGTGAATTCAGAGGACATACCGAAGACTACTTTTAGAACTCGGTATGGTTAGTATGAGTTTATAGTGATGCCGTTTCGGTTGACTAATGCCCCAGCGGTATTTATGAACTTGATGAACAAAGTGTTCCATCAGTACCATGACAAGTTCGTGGTGGTGTTCATTGATGACATACTCATATACTCGAAGACACCGGAGGAGCACAAGGAGCATTTGTGGATTGTGTTAGATGTACTAAGGAAGGAGAAGCTATATGGGAAGATGTCCAAGTATAAGTTCTTCCTGGACAAGATGGAGTTCTTAGGACATGTTGTAACTGGTGATGGTATTTCAATGAATCCGAAGAAGATCACAGCAGTAGAGTCTTGGAAGACCCCGATTTCGGTAGCAGAGATCAGGAGTTTCTTGGGATTGTCAGGCTACTACAGGAAGTTTGTGCAAGATTTTTTGAGGATTGTCGAGCCGATGACCCGACTCACCAGGAAGGATGTAGAATTTGTTTGGACGGAGGATTGCCAGGTTTCTTTTGAGGAATTGAAGAAGAGGTTGACGTCTGCTCCTATTTTGACATTGCCATCAGGGTCTGGAGGTTTTACTATTTATAGTGATGCATCGGAGAAAGGTTTGGATCGTGTTCTTCATTAGAATAGGAAGGTGATTGCCTATGCATCCAAGTAATTGTGTCCTCATGAGAATAACTATCCTACCCATGATTTTGAGTTAGCAATAGTCATCTTTGGCCTGAAGTTATGGAAACACTGTTTGTACGGAGAGCGTGTGGAGATCTTCACAGACCACAAGATCTTGAAATACGTTTTCACGTAGAAGGAGTTGAACATGAAGCAGCGTCGGTGGTTGGAAATGATGAAGGATTTTGATATCTTTTTACAGTATCATCCTGGAAAAGCTATTGTAGTTACCGATACCTTGAGCAAGTATCCGGTAGCTATGTTCTTGACACAGAATCAATATTTGTTGGAGGACTTGGAGAGCTTGGACATCGAGGTGATAGTTCCTGGTTTTGCTATACAGTTATGGGGATTGCAGATACATTCAGAGTTGATGGACAGGATCAAGGCAGCACAGTATGAGGATGTATCTCCAAGGAGCATCAGAGCTCAGGTGAGAGCAGAATTGGAGGATGATTTCACCATTGCCAAGGATGGTTCTTTGCGGCATGGAGTTAGATTGTGTGTACCTAGTGGGGAGTTGCGTGAGAAGGTATTGCAGGAAGCGTATCGCTCTCAGTATTCCATACATCCAGGTGCTAACAAGATGTATCTGGATATACGAGAGTATGTTTGGTGGTATGGCATGAAGAGGGAAATGGCACAGTTTGTATCCAGATGCTTAGTGTGCTAGCAGATGAAAGCCGAGAGGCAGAGGCTAGGAGATTTACTTCAGCCAGCACCCATTCCAGAGTGGAAGTAGAATCACATTACTATGGATTTTGTGTCCGGACTTCCACGATCTCCAGGAGGAAGAGACGCGATTTGGGTCATCGTTGATAGGTTGACCAAGTCGGCCCACTTTTTGCCTTTCAAGGTGGCTTTGTCTATGGAAAAGCTGGCAGAGATGTATGTGAGAAAGATCGTCAGGATACATGGAGTTTTCGTCAACATAGTTTCGGATCAGGATAGTCGTTTCACTTCTCACTTTTGGATGAGTCTGCAGGCAAGTTTGGGCACCCAGCTTAAGTTCAGTACTACATATCATCCCCAGATAGATGGGCAGTCAGAGAGGACTATTCAGAATCTAGAGGATATGTTACGCACTTGTGTACTAGATTTTGGAGGTTCTTGGGAGAACTATCTCCATTTGGTAGAGTTTGCTTACAACAACAGCTACCTGGCTAGTATAGAGATATCACCATTTGAGGCTCTATACGGTCGGAGATGTCGTACTCCCTTGTCATGGGACGATGTTGGAGAGAGAGTTTTGCTTGGGCCAGAGATGGTTGTAGATGCAACGGAGAAGGTTAAGCTGATCAGGGACAGACTTCGAGTGGCGCAGGACAGACAGTGGCATTGGGCGGATAGCCACCGGAGACCTTTGGAGTTTGAGGTATAGTTTTAGATTTTTTTATTTTGTGCTTGTTATTGGTTGTTTGTTATAATTAAGTTCTTAAGGTGATGTTTTGTTCTAGGTGGGTGGTTTGGTTGTCACGCCCCAGTCCCAAAATATCGAAGGACTAGACAGGTGGCAATGGCCAGCAGCACACACCGATGGACAAACCCAATTTAATGGATCCATCGGGCATACTTAAGCTATAAATATAATAATAAGGGTCTAGATATACTAATCTCATCCACAGATATGAATACAATAATATCAGAATCATACAGCAAGATCAATCTCAATAAAATATAAACTCGAGAAATAGCCCGATAATGAGTCTGATACATCTGTCAAGATACAAGAATAAAGATAACCACAGTAATACTGAGTATGGAACAGTATATACTCAGAAGATAACCTCGGTGATCACTCGTCTACTGAATCTGGTACTACTCCAGTAACTGCTCCTGTTCCTGCTTCTGCTAATGCTCATGTACTGTATAACTATGGGTGGATCTCCTCAGCTAATCCTGGGGACATAATCCGGATCCAGGTCCTCAGGGGACATAGCAAGGTACAAGATAACTCAAGCCAAAATAAATACAGTACAATAGTAAATAAAATAATAGGGTAAATATGTAACCATCTATGTGAAATGCAAGTGAGAGCATCACCAGTACTCAGGCTGAGACTACTACAAGCTCTGTGTCGGGAAGCCGGTAGCAGTGATATCGTGTAGTTGTCTAGCTCAGAGAGAGACTGAGACGCCGGCATAATATAGTTAACCTGTAGCCCGTGTGACTCTCCAGCAGTAAATAAAATAATAGGAGAACACTAAATAACCAGCTAAGTGATATGCAAGATGAGAGCAGCACTAGAACTCAAGCTGAGACCACTAGAAGCTCTGTGTCGGGGGCAGTGATATCATGTGGTTGTCTAGCTTAGCGAGAGACTGAGACGCTGGCATAATATAATCAACCTATAGCCTGTGTGTCTCTCTCCACCCAATGTAATCATATGTCTCATGTCCATGAGGCCCCATGTCCATGTCACGCAAGATCATATCTAATGCAGCAAGTCATATAATGTCTAGGAATATAATGTCTATGTCATAAAACCTATATCCTATACAGAATCACCATAAATATCTCAGAAAGATTCTGTCTCATGAATAGTGTCAAGTGTCCTGAGTTATGATGTACTTGATAAGACAAGTACGAGAAATATAGGGTCTCGGTATCCATGTCTAGATGATAATACACAACGTCGCGTACGGTGTTGGCACCTGACTATTAATCGGACGCTAAGTAAAGTCACACGGTCCTAGATCAAGCATGTACAACAATATATATATATATATAAGCCAAGGTAATAAGTAACAAGAACTGCAAGTTTTGGCAAGGTACACTTGCCTGGGGTTCTGGCTCCAACTGTTGCTCTGGTATCAGCGGGTTCTGCAGTGACTCCTCCGGTTGCTGAACAGGGCTCCGTGAAGACCGATTTCTCGTGTCGGTGAGTCGTCTCGACACTGTGCTGTGTCCTGTGTCCGAGCCGTGTCCTGGCTGTTCTAGGGTTAGGGTTCTGGTGGCCAGCGGCTAGGGCTTCGCCGGAGGGAGTCGATGTGTGCGGAGGCGGAGCGGGCTCGTCGTGGCTGGGTCGGGCTGAGGCACTGCTGGCCGGGGGCGGCTTTGGTCAGAGTTGCTGCAGCGAGGTCGGACTGGGGCTGTGGGCGGCGCTCGGGGCTGCAGGCTCGTGGATGGGCGGAGACGGACTCGTGCTCCGGTGGGCTTGGGGTCGGGGGAGAACGGAAGGGGGTGAGTCAAAAAAGACGGTGGGGGCTAGTCGAGGGTTGGGGTTTATGAGGGGATGGTCGGAATGAAGGAGGACGACGAAGGGTTCGTCGGCAGGAGAGAGATGAGGGTGGATGGGGTGATGGTCGAGTCGTCGGCTGAGGGGGCTGAGAGGGAAGAGGGTGGTGGTGAGACGGCGGGGCTCAGAGCGGAGGAGACGGGTTATCGGGGATGATGGCGGGGGCTCAGGGCTGAAGTCTGGAGGATTAGGGTTCCGGCGTAGGCGGCGAGGGGATGAGCGGAGGCGGTGAGGCGAGCGAGGTGGCTAGGGTTCAGGCGGGGGAGCGGTCAGGCGGTAGAAGAGATTAGGGTTTCGGCGTCGAGGGGATTATATAGTCGGAACAGTGAATGCGATTGGGAATCCGACTTGGGGTTAACGGGTTTGGGTCGGGTCGGGTTCAATATGAATCCGGCCCGATCCGTTAATATTTAAGTATGGGTTCGGGTAGGCGGGTTTCGGGTCGGGTTTAGATCCGACCCGATCCGCTAAGGGCTGGGTTTGGTTCAATTGAACCGGGTCTAGGTTGGTTTGGTTTATTTTGGAAATACACCGGGTTTATTTTAGGGTTTATTTAGGTTTAATTATAACTTGGTTTTTTAGGGCTTTAAAAATGCTTTCGGGGTCCAATAAATTCACAGAAAATTACCCTATGTCCAATTTTTTATTTTACACCATAAAATATTATTTTCATAATATTTTAATATTAATTAATAGTAATTAAAAATTATTTAATTACCAAATACCTAGGTTTTTAATTACAGAAAATCCCAGAAAATTACAAAAACTTATGGAAAATCCAAATTAAAAATTCTTGAAAAATTAGGGGGGTTACAATCTACCCCCCTTAAGAGGATTGCGTCCTCGCAATCAAAGAATAATCGGTCAACAGAGATGACACGGTTGCAACCATTGTTCGAAGCATGTCACGATCAAGGAGATTCAAGGATGAGAGTGTAAGAATAACACATAGGAAAAATTATTTCCCTAAGCATTAAAGTTAGGCAATTTCTCGAATGAAGGAAATCTAGAAATCTATAGTTTATTACTTATAAAACATATTAGATTATCAATTATAAAAACATTCTAGGTTATTAGCAAGTTCAACATTACTAGGTTAAGGCTGAGATCACGAACCAACAGGCACAAACTAAAGCAATACTAGACAAGATAACTATGAATCACTTACGCACATTAGCTACTCCATGAGTCTGCGCGTTCTCCAAGGTCATCGCCAGGGCTTGTCCTCGTCCTTGTAGTCGATTCCTCTGCTGCTGCTGAGCCTGCTGGAAGAGTGCTGCTTGTGGTATCAAAGGTGGCCTCGGCTGATACCCTCCTGGAGCTGGTGGTAGGACTCCTTCAACTTCCGTTTGTGGTACTCCCAATGCTGGATAGGTTGGCCTCGGTACTGGTAATGCTTGTTGGTTAACCATTGGTGCTCTTTTTCGACGCTCAGGGTATTCCCTCAATGAATGATGACTGGATCCGCAAGCTAAACATACTTTTCTTTTTCGTCTACACTCGTCCTCAATATGGCCTCGCTTGCGACAATATTGACAGATAGGTAGTGCCTATGGAGATGCTCCTGGTAGCTGGTGCATGTGAGGTCTCTTTGTGTCACGCCCCGATCTCCCGCAGGCTATTTCGGCCGTCCCCGCTAGGCGGGAATCACCCTCGCCAGCGCTCCCGCGGGACGATCGCTTTGACCCATTCGAGCGTGATGCCGCACGAGCGTGATCCACGCCCGTGCAAGGCCATGGTTCATTGGCTGGCGGCAAAAGTTCTAAGCCACAGAGTCGCACAGATTATCCGAGTGCAGCGGAGTCATAAACGCATAGGCGATCGATAACAGGTTCACTGAGTCGAACAAATATAGCGGAAGTATTGAAATACAAGTTTGAAGTAAAGCAACTCTTTTATTGATATGAACAAGTGTTACAGGCGGCGTATAGTCGAGATTACAAGTCGCTCAAGCCTCTCTCTCTGAAACATAAAGCGTGCCAAGTGGCTACAATTATGGATGATTGTACAGGCGATGATCAGGCGAGTTCGGGCTATGTTCCAACATTATGTCTTGTATATGTGCTTCTGTTCCGGATGCACCGTTGCAAGGCTTCAGAGGGAACTCCTGGCCTTAGCACGCACGTTGGAGGCATCCACACCGAACGAGGTTCTCCCGCACCCTGCATACAAACTGGTGGATTATCGGTACATTGAATGCACTGGTGGGAAAGCTACTCGCCAGCTCGACAAATACAAACACGTAATATAAGTTTGGTGCACCAACTATTAAGTTGTCTTTCTAGTTGTCTTAGGATCAGTTTCATGCAAATATTGAATAGCCTAACGTGTCGAACAGTACACCGTGCAACATGAGAGAAAACACGGCGAGACTTACCATCTCCTTCCCTGTCCAAGGCAAACATTGAGGCAACATTGTTAATTCGAGCAGAGGCATGTATAAACATTCAGGAGACACGCATATACAAACACGAGGGTCATTTTAACATGATCGTTCAGGTATTTAGTTGTTCATTTATGCGATGCAGTGACTTGCACGCGGATAGCCGCTAAGCGAGGATGACTTATCTATATGAACATGAGTCGCTGGCATAGCCATTAAGGACACTAGTCTTAAACGAGAATGGTTTACAATGGAAGTACAGTGGACGCTACAAGCCATCTTGTTTAGTACAGTAGACTATACAGTAAAGTTCAGCCATGGAGCGGATGGTATGCAGCGAAAGAACGGTGGGCGCTGCACACTATCTCGTCCAGTACAGTTGGCTGAAACAGTGGAGTTCCATCCGGATCGGAGCGGCCCCAGTGCCCCGGAGACCGTCCGTGGAACTATGCCTCGTTTCCGAGTTGTCCGCGACATACAGGTCAGGGTCTTTTCCAATTTTACGTGATACTCGAGTACTGTAGAACAGGAGTACAGTGGTACAGTAGAACAGTAGTACAGTAGTGCACAATTACAGGAGATACTTGAATCATGATTCTGTACAGTGATTACTTGTCTTGATGCATTTCCCTGGTTCGGGGCTGCCTGGTGACCTAACGGTTCCGGATACTTGCAGGGTCAAACATGCACGGAACGACTACTTAGTAGTCTCCCGGAGTTGGATGAAAACAAGGCAACATTACAAGCAGACAAGTATGCGTTTCTAAGGAACATAAGTAAACACGTTTGCTCGGACCCGAAGGTAAGCCGAGAGATAAAACCGTTAAGGGACTTAGCATGCGAGGGTCTGAACATATATAAGCAGTATTTTATTTTCCATGTTCTAGCATAGCAATACAAGTTGGGATTATTCTCTTAGCTAGGTGCGTTGGATTTATTAGCATGCAGGGGGTGATTCACCTAGCGACTAGCATGAATATTCCAGATTCTATGTGTGCTGGCTAAGCAAAGACAAGTTTACCGTAGCCACCCACCTTAGCGATGTTTTGCCTCGGTAGAGCGATACGTCAAGCGAGCCTCTGAAAGCCTAAGCCGGATTCCTGTAGGGACAAGTCTGGATATCCTTTGCTTCTCGTTGAGGCAAAGCGGGTCGGGACAACTGCACTATTGTCGTTTGAAACGGCAGTCCGCTTGAGCGGAACGGGGTGTTACATCCTACCCAACTTAGAAAAAGTCTCGTCCTCGAGACTTACTAAGGACAAGCAGAATATAGGGTTGAGGCAATCCTAGACAAGTCATTGTACTTGTTTCATTTGGATATTCACTTGTACAGGCATCGAAATCAGCATATCGCTTAGACTGGATCGTGCGCACTTTCGAAGGGCCCCTCTAGCGTGAACACGTCAACCAGCTTAGTGATAGCGAAGACTTAGCACTCGAGTTTCACCTTTTCTTAAGTCTTGGATGGTGCACTAGTTCAAGGCGTCCCCCGAATAGATGCATTCAACCAAACTTAGGGTTAGTAAAAATCGAACAAGCTACTGCGATACCCTCAAGGGTTCGCACCAGGTTGGCACAAAGGCCACTCGCAGCACAATAGCACACAAGCAAGCATATCACGACATTCAAAACGCATTTTGAAAGTATTTAGACTTATTGTTGGAACATCCCATCGAGGCATTGAGAGAGAGCGTGCACATAACCCACGAACGAGCTTTCGAAACAGAGATATCGAATCAAAGTCCAAGGACGTAGAAGCCAGGCTCTGATACCACTATGTCATGCCCCGATCTCCGGCAGGCTATTTCGGCCGTCCCCGCTAGGCGGGAATCACCCTCGCCAGCGCTCCCGCGGGATGATCGTTTTGACCCATCTGGGCGTGATGCCGCACGAGCGCGATCCACGCCCGTGCAAGGCCATGGTTCATTGGCTGGCGGCAAGAGTTCTAAGCCACAGAGTCGCACAGATTGTTCGAGTACAGCGGAGTCATAAACGCATAGGCGATCGGTAACAGGTTCACTGAGTCGTACAAATATAGCGGAAGCATTGAAACACAAGTTTGAAGTAAAGCAACTCTTTTATTGATATGAACAAGTGTTACAAGCGGCGTATAGCCGAGATTATAAGTCGCTCAAGCCTCTCTTTCTGAAACATAAAGCGTACCAAGTGGCTACAATTGTGGATGATTGTACAGGCGATGTTCAGGCGAGTTCGGGCTATGTTCCAACATTATGTCTTGTATATGTGCTTCTGTTTCGGACGCACCGTTGCAAGGCATCAGAGGGAACTCCTGGCCTTAGCACGCACGTTGGAGGCATCCACACCGAACGAGGTTCTCCCGCACCCTGCATACAAACTGGTGGATTATCAGTACATTGAATGTACTGGTGGGGAAGCTACTCGCCCGCTCGACAAATCCAAACACGTAATATAAGTTTGGTGCACCAACTATTAAGTTGTCTTTCTAGTTTTCTTAGGATCAGTTTCATACAAATATTGAATAGCCTAACGTGTCGGACAGTGCGACGTGCAACATGAGAGGAAACACGACGAGACTTAACAACTTACCATCTCCTTCCCTGTCCAAGGCAAACATTGAGGCAACATTGTTAATTCGAGCAGAGGCATGTATAAACATTCAGGAGACAAGCATATACAAATACGAGGGTCATTTTAACATGATCGTTCACGTGTTCAGTTGTTCATTTATGCGATACAGTAACTCGCACGCGGATAGCCGCTAAGCGAGAATGACTTATCTATATGAACATGAGTCGCTGGCATAGCCATTAAGGACACTAGTCTTAAACGAGAATGGTTTGCAATGAAAGTACAGTGGGCGCTACAAGCCATCTCATTTAGTACAGTAGACTATACAGTAAAGTTCAGCCATGGAGCGGATGGTATGCAGCGAAAGAACGGTGGGCGCTGTACACTATCTCGTCCAGTACAGTTGGCTGAAACAATGGAGTTCTATCCGGATCGGAGCGGCCCCAGTGCCCCGAAGACTGTCCGTGGAACTATGCCTCGTTTCTGAGTTGTCCGCGACATGCAGGTCAGGGTCTTTTCCAATTTCACGTGATACTCGAGTACTGTAGAACAGGAGTACAGTGGTACAGTAGAACAGTAGAACAGTAGTACAGTAGTGCACAATTACAGGAGATGCTTGAATCATGATTCTGTACAGTGATTACTTGTCTTGATACATTCCCCTGGTTCGGGGCTGCCTGGTGACCTAACGGTCCCGGATACTTGCAGGGTCAAACATGCACGGAACGACTACTTAGTAGTCTTTCGGAGTTGGATGAACACAAGGCAACATTACAAGCAGACAAGCATGCGTTTCTAAGGAACATAAGTAAACACGTTTGCTCGGACCCGAAGGTAAGCCGAGCGATAAAACAGTTAAGGGACTTAGCATGCGAGGGTCTGAACATATATAAGCAGTATTTTATTTTCCATGTTCTAGCATAGCAATACAAGTTGGGATTATTCCCTTAGCTAGGTGCGTTGGATTTATTAGCATGCAGGGGGTGATTCACCTAGCGACTAGCATGAATATTCCAGATTTTATGTGTGCTGGCTAAGCAAAGACAAGTTCACCGTAGCCACCCACCTTAGCGATGATTCGCCTCGGTAGAGCGATACGTCAAGCGAGCCTCTGAAAGCCTAAGTCGGATTCCTGTAGGGATAAGTCTGGATATCCTTTGCTTCTTATTGAGGTAAAGCGGGTCGGGACAGCTGCACTATTGTCGTTTGAAACGGCAGTCCGCTTGAGCGGAACGGGGTGTTATATCCTACCCAACTTAGAAAAAGTCTCGTCCTCGAGACTTACTAAGGACAAGCAGAATATAGGGTTGAGGCAATCCTAGACAAGTTGTTGTACTTGTTTTATTTGGATATTCACTTGTACAAGCATCGAAATCAGCATATCGCTTAGACTGGATCGTGCGCACTTTCGAAGGGCCCCTCTAGCGTGAACACGTCAACCAGCTTAGTGATAGCGAAGTCTTAGCACTCAAGTTTCACCTTTTTTTAAGTCTTGGATGGTGCACTAGTTTAAGACGTCCCCCGAATAGATGCATTCAACCAAACTTAGGGTTAGTGAAAATCGAACAAGCTACTGCGATACTCTCAAGGGTTCGCACAGGTTGGCACAAAGGCCACTCGCAGCACAATAGCACACAAGCAAGCATATCACGACATTCAAAACGCATTTTGAAAGTATTTAGACTTGCGGAGTCATAAACGCATAGGCGATTGGTAACAGGTTCACTGAGTCGAACAAATATAGCGGAAGCATTGAAACACAAGTTTGAAGTAAAGCAACTCTTTTATTGATATGAACAAGTGTTACAGGCGGCGTATAGCCGAGATTACAAGTCGCTCAAGCCTCTCTCTGAAACATAAAGTGTACCAAGTGGCTACAATTGTGGATGATTGTACAGGCGATGATCAGGCGAGTTCGGGCTATGTTCCAACATTATGTCTTGTATATGTGCTTCTGTTTCGGAGGCACCATTGTAAGGCTTCAGAGGAAACTCCTGGCCTTAGCACGCACGTTGGAGGCATCCGCACCGAACGAGGTTCTCCCGCACCCTGCATACAAACTGGTGGATTATCAGTACATTGAATGTACTGGTGGGGAATCTACTCGCCCGCTCGACAAATCCAAACACGTAATATAAGTTTCGTGCACCAACTATTAAGTTGTCTTTCTAGTTGTCTTAGGATCAGTTTCATGCAAATATTGAATAGCCTAACGTGTCGGGCAGTGCGTCGTGCAACATGAGAGGAAACACGACGAGACTTACCAACTTACCATCTCCTTCCCTGTCCAAGGCAAACATTGAGGCAACATTGTTAATTCGAGCAGAGGCATGTATAAACATTCAGGAGACAAGCATATGCAAACATGAGGGTCGTTTTAACATGATCGTTCACGTGTTCAGTTGTTCATTTATGCGATGCAGTGACTCGCACGCGGATAGCCGCTAAGCGAGGATGACTTATCTATATGAACATGAGTCGCTGGCATAGCCATTAAGGACACTAGTCTTAAACGAGAATAGTTTGCAACGAAAGTACAGTGGGCGCTTCAAGCCATCTCATTTAGTACAGTAGACTATACAGTAAAGTTCAGCCATGGAGCGGATGGTATGCAGCAAAAGAACGGTGGGCGCTGCACACTATCTCATCCAGTATAGTTGGCTGAAACAATGGAGTTCCATCCGGATCGGAGCGGCCCTAGTGCCCCGGAGACTGTCCATGGAACTATGCCTCGTTTCCGAGTTGTCCGCGACATGCAGGTCAGGGTCTTTTCCAATTTTACGTGATACTCGAGTACTGTAGAACAGGAGTACAGTGGTACAGTAGAACAGTAGAACAGTAGTACAGTAGTGCATAATTACAGGAGATGCTTGAATCATGATTCTGTATAGTGATTACTTGTCTTGATGCATTCCCATGGTTCGGGGCTGCCTGGTGACCTAACGGTCCCGGATACTTGCAGGGTCAAACATGCACGGAACGACTACTTAGTAGTCTCCCGGAGTTGGATGAACACAAGGCAATATTACAAGCAGACAAGCATGCGTTTCTAAGGAACATAAGTAAACACGTTTGCTCGGACCCGAAGGTAAGCCGAGCGATAAAACAGTTAAGGGACTTAGCATGCGAGGGTCTGAACATATATAAGCAGTATTTTATTTTCCATGTTCTAGCATAGCAATAAAAGTTGGGATTATTCCCTTAGCTAGGTGCGTTGGATTTATTAGCATGCAGGGGGTGATTCACCTAGCGACTAGCATAAATATTCCAGATTTTATGTGTGCTGGCTAAGCAAAGACAAGTTCACCGTAGCCACCCACCTTAGCGATGATTCGCCTCGGTAGAGCGATACGTCAAGCGATCCTCTGAAAGCCCAAGTCGGATTCCTGTAGGGATAAGTCTGGATATCCTTTGCTTCTCGTTGAGGTAAAGCGGGTCGGGACAGCTGCACTATTGCCGTTTGAAACGGCAGTCCGCTTGAGCGGAACGGTGTTTTATATCCTACCCAACTTAGAAAAAGTCTCGTCCTCGAGACTAAATAAGGACAAGCAGAATCTAGGGTTGAGTCAATCCTAGACAAGTCGTTGTACTTGTTTCATTTGGATATTCACTTGCACAAGCATCGAAATCAGTATATCGCTAAGACTGGATCGTGCGCACTTTCGAAGGGCCCCTCTAGCGTGAACACGTCAACCAACTTAGTGATAGCGAAGTCTTAGCACTCGAGTTTTACCTTTTCTTAAGTCTTGGGTGGTGCACTAGTTCAAGGCATCCCCCGAATAGATGCATTCAACCAAACTTAGGGTTAGTGAAAATCGGACAAGCTACTGCGATACTCTTAAGGGTTCGCACTGGTTGGCACAAAGGCCACTCGCAGCACAACAGCACACAAGCAAGCATATCACGACATTTAAAACGCATTTTGAAAGTATTTAGACTTATTGTTGGAACATCCCATCGAGGCATTGAGAGAGAGCGTGCACATAAGCCACGAACGAGCTTTCGAAACAGAGATATCGAATCGAAGTCCAAGGACGTAGAAGCCAGGCTCTGATACCACTATGTCACGTCCCGATCTCCCGCAGGCTATTTTGTCCGTCCCCGCTAGGCGGGAATCACCCTCGCCAGCGCTCCCGCGGGACGATCGCTTTGACCCATCCGGGCGTGATGCCGCACGAGCGTGATCCACGCCCGTGCAAGGCCATGGTTCATTGGCTGGCGGCAAGAGTTCTAAGCTACAGAGTCACACAGATTGTCCGAGTGCAGCGGAGTCATAAATGCATAGGCGATCGGTAACAGGTTCACTGAGTCGAACAAATATAGCGGAAGCATTGAAACACAAGTTTGAAGTAAAGCAACTCTTTTATTGATATGAACAAGTGTTACAGGTGGCGTATAGCCGAGATTACAAGTCGCTCAAGCCTCTCTCTTTGAAACATAAAGCTTGCCAAGTGGCTACAATTATGGATGATTGTACAGGCGATGATCAGGCGAGTTCGGGCTATGTTCCAACATTATGTCTTGTATATGTGCTTCTGTTCCGGACGCACCATTGCAAGGCTTCAGAGGGAACTCCTGGCCTTAGCACGCACGTTGGAGGCATCCGAACCGAACGAGGTTCTCCCGCACCCTGCATACAAACTGGTGGATTATCGGTACATACTGTCTTGAGTAAGGCGATTAAACTTGTCCCAAAATTCTGACCGAGCGATAGCTGGAATATACATCTCCTGGAAGAGTCTAGAGAACTCTTCCCAAGTGACTCGGTCTGGTCTGAGCCGTGTCTCCTCAGATAGCCACCAGTGATGTGTATTGTCTGTCAACTGCATTCTGATGGCAGTCATCCAACGTTACCTTGGAAGCTCAGCTACTTCTAATTGATGTCATGTGTTGATGAGCCACTCATGAACTTCTGTGGGCTCCTCTTTACCTGAGAAGGTACGGGGCTTCAGCTGGCAAAAATCAAAAATAGAGCCCATCGTTGGCCGTCGTGCTGGTAAATCTGCCTGCTCTAGTGCGGTTAGTAGGCTGTAACTCAAAGCCTCTTGTTGATCTTGCATTATTGCATAAATCATTTGAAACATCTGCTATCCGTCCATAGCCTGCCCTTGTGGGAATACGAGCATTTATGGAGTAAAATACATCGATGGTGGAATGTCATCTTGTTGAATTCTCGAGGCATGATTTGCTTGACTACATTGTTGAGCGGATTGACCTTCTTCTACTGGTGTTACTTTCTCTTCATTGGTTACCAAAGCATCCCGTAGTGATATTGCAGTAGTCTCATCGTTTGCTCGTGAATCAATAACTCTGCAACCAAAATAAACAATAAGAGGCGTACAGGAATCAAGGCAGGATGCAAGTCAAGAATAAATTTGAATCCGATAGATGTCAAGAACGTTTCAAGCAAGTGGATGAGATCCTAAAAACTTATCATATTCTTATTGCAGGCTTGCTCGGTCCCTAAATTAAAACTGAACAATTTAGTCGTAGACCTGCATGGGCCACCACAAAAACAATGTCATGTCCCAGTCCCAAAATATCGAGGGACTAGACACGTGGCAATGGCCAGCAGCACACACCGATGGACAAACCCAATTTAATGGATCCATCGGGCATACTTAAGCTGTAAATACAATAATAAGGGTCTAGATATACTAATCTCATCCACAGATATGAATACAACAATATCAGAATCATACAGCAAGATCAATCTCAATAAAATATAAACTCGGGAAATAGTCCCATAATGAGTCTGATACATCTGTCAAGATACAAGAATAAAGATAACCACAACAATACTGAGTATGGAACAGTATATACTCAGAAGATAACCTCGGTGATCACTCGTCTACTGAATCTGGTACTACTCCAGTAATTGCTCATGTTTCTGCTTCTGCTTCTGCTCCTGCTAATGCTCATGTACTGTATAACTCTGGGTGGATCTCCTCAGCTAATCCTGGGGACATAATTCGAATCCAGGTCCTCAGGGGATATAGCAAGGTACAAGATAACTCAAGCTAAAATAAATATAGTACAATAGTAAATAAAACAATAGGGTAAATACGTAACCATCTATGTGAAATACAAGTGAGAGCATCACCAGTACTCAGGCTGAGACTACTACAAGCGCTGTATCGGAGAGCCGATAGCAGTGATATCATGTAGTTGTCTAGCTCAGAGAGAGACTGAGACGTCGGCATAATATAGTCAACCTGTAGCCTGTGTGACTCTCCAGCAGTAAATGAAATAATAGGAGAACACTAAATAACCAGCTAAGTGATATACAAGATGAGAGCAGCACTAGAACTCAGGCTGAGACCACTAGAAGCTCTGTGTCGGGGGCAATGATATCATGTGGTCGTCTAGCTCAGCGAGAGACTGAGACGCCGGCATAATATAATCAACCTGTAGCCTGTGTGTACCACCCAATGTAATCATACGTCTCATGTCCATGAGGCCCCATGTCCATGTCACGCAAGATCATATCTAATGCAGCAAGTCATATAATGTCTAGAAATATAATATCTATGTCATAAAACCTGTATCCTATACAGAATCACCATGAATATCTCAGAAAGATTCTGTCTCATGAATAGTGTCAAGTGTCTTGGGTTATGATGTACTTGATAAGACAAGTACGAGAAATATAGGGTCTCGGTATCCATGTCTAGATGACAATACACAATGCCGCGTACGGTGTTGGCACCCGACTATTAATCGGACGCTAAGTAAAGTCATACGGTTCTAGGTCAAGCATGTACAATAATATATATATATATATATATATATATATATATATATATATAAGCCAAGGAAATAAGTAACAAAAACTGCAAGTTTTGGCAAGGTACACTTGCCTGGGGTTCTGGCTCCAACTGTAGCTATGGATTAAGCGGGTTCTGCAGGAACTCCTCCGGTTGCTGAACAGGGCTCCGTGAAGACCGACTTCTCGTATCGGTGAGTCGTCTTGACACTGTGCTGTGTCCTGTGTCCGAGCCGTGTCCTGGCTGTTCTAGGGTTAGGGTTCTGGCGGCCAGCAGCTAGGGCTTCGTCGGAGGGAGTCAACATGTGCGAAGGCGGAGCGGGCTCATCGGGGCTAGGTCGGGCTGAGGCACTGCTGGCCGGGGGCGGCTCTGGTCAGAGTTGCTGCGGCGAGGTCTAACTGGGGCTGTGGACGACGCTCGGGGCTGCGGGCTCGTGGATGGACGGAGACGGACTCGTGCTCCGGTGGGCTTGGGGTCGGGGGAGAATGAAAGGGGGTGAGTCGAGGAAGACAGTGGGGGCTGGTCGAGGGTTGGGGTTGGTGAGGGGATGGTCAGAACGGAGGAGGACGACGAAGGGTTCGTCGGCGGGAGAGAGATGAGGGTGGATGGGGTGGTGGTCGAGTCGTCGGCTGAGGGGGCTGAGAAGGGAGAGGGTGGTGGTGAGACGGCGGGGCTAAGGGCGGAGGAGACAGGTTATCGGGGACGATGGCGGGGGCTCGGGGCTGAAGTCTGGAGGATTAGGGTTCCGGCGTAGGCGGCGAGGGGGTGAGCGGAGGCGGTGAGGCGAGCGAGGTGGCTAGGGTTCAGGCGGGGGAGCGGTCAGGCGGCGGAAGAGATTAGGGTTTTGGCGTCGAGGGGATTATATAGTCGGAACAGTGAATGCGATTGGGAATCCGACTTGGGGTTAATGGGTTTGGGTCGGGTTGGGTTCAATATGAATCCGGCCCGATCCGTTAATGTTTAAGTATGGGTTCGGGTAGGTGGGTTTTGGGTCGGATTTAGATCCGACCCGACCCGCTAAGGGCTGGGTTTGGTTCAATTGAACCGGGTCTGGGTTGGTTTAGTTTATTTTGGAAATAAACCAGGTTTATTTCAGGGTTTATTTATGTTTAATTATAACTTGGTTTTTTAGGGCTTTAAAAATGCTTCCGGGGTCCAATAAATTTACAGAAAATTTTTCTATGTCCGGTTTTTCATTTTACACCATAAAATATTATTTTCTTAATATTTTAATATTAATTAATAGCAATTAAAAATTATTTAATTACCAAATACCTAGGTTTTTAATTACAAAAAATCCCAAAAAATTACAGAAAATTATGAAAAATCCAAATTAAAAATTCTTAAAAAATCAGGGGGGTTACATTGGTGTTTCTGAGGATTTCTCCGACACGAGGCACGATTCGTTTCGGTGAAGGCAGAAAGCTTAGTCCGCGATTCATCGGACCTTTCACTATTCGAGAGAAGGTCGATACAGTTGCTTATAGACTAAACTTGCCACCTGCACTGGAGGGAGTGCACAACGTGTTTCACGTATCACAGTTGAGATGGTATGTGGCAGATCCTAGTCATGTGTTGGATCACTCGGAGATAGAGGTGGGCCCTACTCTTAGCTATCCAGAGCAACCAGTTGAGATTCTGGATCAGAGAGAGAAGGTGCTGAGGAACCATACTATTCCTTTGGTATGCGTCGCATGGAGGCATCACTCTCTGGGGGAGTCTACCTAGGAGAGAGAGAATGAAATACGAGAGCGTAATCCATATTTGTTTGTG
Organism: Iris macrosiphon; assembly: GCA_036927795.1. Lineage (NCBI taxonomy): Eukaryota > Viridiplantae > Streptophyta > Magnoliopsida > Asparagales > Iridaceae > Iris > Iris macrosiphon. Next base: position 105,983,704 of record JAYESA010000016.1, on the reverse strand, counting down.
CTTTGAGGTATGTTCTTTCCTAGTTCTATTATGTTTTTTTGTTCTGTTCTGTTATTTTCTGGGGGTAGTTTTTATTTTTGAATTTTGAAGACAAAATTATTTTAAGGAGGGTAGACTTGTCACTACCATATTTTTCTAGAAATAATATTTTAGTTATTTTATATTTAATTAAATATTTTGTATATTGTATACTTATTTATTATATTATTTAACTATTGTTAGATGTTAGTTTAGTGATTTGGCCTTGTGTTAATAGACCTAACTAGTTTAGCTTAGACTCATAGACCAACATGTACTAATTGTTAGAATTGAGCACAACTAGAAAGCCCATTGATTAGGAGGATGCTTAGTTTAATTAAAACCATTAAACTAGAACTTTCTCTCCTTAACTATTTCTTCATGAGAGGTCCCAAGGGATATAATAGATATTACATAGTAGCTTGAGGAAGGGGCAATGAGGGGCCGGCCTACTTAAAAAAGGGGGAAAAGTTTTTCTCTCCTCTTTTTATTTCAAATCTAGATCTAGAATTTTTTTCAACCAAATTCCTTCATTCCTACATCATTTTCCTACCAAATTTTATCCTAATTCCTTCCCAAATCACCATTGGAGGCTAGTAAAGCAAGGATCAAGAAGAAGAAAGCAAGGATCTACAAAGAGGAGCAAGGATCTATAAGTTGGAGGCCAATTCCATCACATTTGAAGGTTGTATTGGAAATCTATCTCCCAATAGATACAATTCAATTTTTTTTCTTCAATTAGGTTCTAAATCTAATATTTAACTATGAGAAATCAACCCTTATGCATAGGCTACCCATAGGATTTGGAATTGAGTTCATATGAGCCCTATTGAGAAAGTTATGGTACTTTTTATGTCAATTTTGGTAGAATTCCGAGATTGACACTTGTTATGTTTGTCAATTGGTCCTATAGATCAAATTGACATGTGTTTATGTGTTTGTGGCTAGTGTTGTATCCATAATTTAGTACGTGTAGGTCGTATCCCAACCAATTGGTGATACATATTGATTTTGGGGGTTTTCCTCCGACATGGGGCTTTGTGCATGTCATATTTTGACACGGACACGTAGATATATATTTGACTCTTCATATTGTTCATATATAGTATATTAGACTTGCTCGTGTCCTTCGGGGTACGTTTGGTTGTGTGGCAGACTCGTGTCGCAAGCGTATCATAGATCTAGTGTGATACGGGTGCGATGCACTCCACATGTTTATTGTATATAATTTCTAGATTCTATTCCCATTGTTCTTAGCCATTTATATTATAGGAATTCATATGTATATGTATAAGTTTATGTAATTATATGATACCATATAGTTATGTATGTATATAGCTGTGTGATAGTGTATATATATATATATATATATATATATATATATATATATATATATATATATATATATATATATATATATATATATATACATACGGTATCAAACACACTTATATAATATATTTAGATACACACATACACATAGGTAAATATATAATGTATGAGGGAGACTTATATATTTACCTATGTGTATGTGTGTATCTAAATATATTATATAAGTGTGTTTGATACCGTATGTATATATATATATATATATATATATATATATATATATATATATATATATATATATATATATACATGTATATATATATATATATATATATATATATATATATATATATATATATGTAAAGTTGTGTGTGTAAGAGGGGGAGGGGCTCGACAGAAGCATAGCAGCAGCAACTTCAGCTATGGAAGCAGCAGCAACATGAACGAGCAGCAGCAGCAGCATGAATGAGTAGCAGCAGCATAAAACCGAGCAGCAACAGCATGAATGAGCAGCAACATAAAACTCGAGCAGCAGCAGATTCACTAGCAGCAGCAGCAGCAGATTCACTAGCAGCAGCAGCAGATACGAGCAGCAGCGTGTATCAAGGTGTAGACAGCAGGGTATTCTTTAAGTTTCAGCTAGGTAAGCTACTAGTTAGTTAGTTAGTTGGTTATTGATAAGTTAGTTTCTTTAGTTATTTTAGTTAATAGTTAGTGGGTTAGTTAACTAGTAGTAGTTAGCTAGTATTTATTAGTAGTTTGAAACTTATCTAGTTAATTTTATATATATATATATATATATATATATATATATATATATATATATATATATATATATATATATATATATATACACTAGTATCTCTAGTTAAGTATTATATATATAGATATGTATACATGTATATATGTATTAGAAGTTAGTGATTAGTTAGTAGTTGTATTAGATTGATATATATGTTAGTCATTAGATTGGGTAGCTAATATATAATAGAGTGACATTACCTAGAGATCCCAAGGTAAGTGTCAAGGTATTGGCCGATACTCAAGGTATTGGGTTTGGGTATTGAGATCGGTGTTTAGTGGTGCGATACCGCATTGGTTCAAAGCCAAACTATCCACTTAGCATTTATAATTAGGACTAGTATACTTGATATTGATTATATATGCTATTTTCTATATCTAATTGTTTGTGTATCCTGAGATACGACATCTTAGTATCCTAGATTTAGCTTATATGACCTAGTTTCATAGTTTATGAACCCAACATCATTGAGATAGACTCATGCAACCTAGAAATAGGTAGTTTGACCAAGTTTGACTGGTTTGACTTAGAGTTGACATAGTTTGACTGTTTTAACTTAGAAATGGCTTTTTGACCTAAAAGTTGACTAGTTTAACTTATTTTCATTTTAAAACCTTGTATTGATATTATATTCCCTATCTAGGTCTTCGAGGCATCGTATTAGACATCTGTGAGACTATTCACTGGACTTCAGGCGAGTACATTCTTTGATAGTTTCTCATTTAAGATATTCTCTATGTTCAATGTATCTAGTGTAGATATTCATAATTTTTTGACACGATGGTTACACGGATTGGTATATCCGGATCTCGTCATGAGATGTTATTCCTTGGTATATATGGTGTATCTTGTGCAAGCCTTGTTCATTGTTCTTCTTGTACATGTACATACACTGATTCTCGGGGAGATTAGCTTTCTTCTTAGAGAATCCCGTGCCATAGCATACCATGGTTGGATTCACTATACCAGTCGGTGTTGAGAAGTATGTAGTGTAGATATGTGATCATACCCTCCTTGTATCAAGTCTTGTTCTTGAATAGTGTTAATCATACACCGCACGTATGATTAGCCAGGCCATAAATCTTGTATCAAGTTTTCAAGTCGATCACATGTTAAAGCTAGTACTCACACACTTAGTCATTAGTATTCTTGTTCATTGTCATATTATTCATTCTTGTATTTACTTAAAGTATTTCCTTATTATATATATCTCCTGTATCTATTGTTGCATCTTGTATATTCACATCTGTTTACTATTACATAGTTTATATCATTGATTAAAACTGCTGTTAGAGATGTACTCTGCTCTTTTCCTGACTGGATTTTTTTTCAGATGACACTGAGGAGTGGTACCCTACACATTACGGGCCTCAGGATGCTGTGGGCTTAGAGTCAGAGACCCTGGCTCAGGAGGGACTCATCCCGACTGAGACAAATGACCCAAAATTTGTAGCTTCATAGTATTCTTTGTACTGGATTTGTCTTCAGCTTATTGTTTAATTTTCTTCACGCTCATTGATGTTATTATTTTAGACTCATGAGATGTATGTGACTATTTTATTCCTTTATCGTATTTGTCCTCTTTCCATTGTAGATCTGTGATTGAGTATATTGATATTATTGGTGGCTCATTATATAGCTAGATAGATTACCCAAATAATGTTCTAACTCCGATTCTGCGGTGTAGGCTGGACGTTGTTCCCAACTTGTACCCTTACACCGGGTGTGGGTCGTGACAGTATTAGATATAGGTAAAGGTACAGCTAGGCCACATGTGGCATAATAAATTATCCTGCACCCACAATGGGAGACACCCTAGCAGGGCAAGATTTTTGTGATGATGGTTGAGAGACCGAGGCTACAGGTGTTGAGTTAGCAGGTTTTATTCTATTCTTGACCTTTCTTTCCCTTTTATCTATTTATCTGCTTGATTCCCTAGTATCTTATAGCTTACATTAGTAAACCTTTGATAGAGAATACAATATCATGACATATAGAGACCATAATCGTACTTTTAGAAATGTATAGTGTGGCTATCAGATATGTATACTGGTATGATTTTTAGATAAGATTTTCTTAGACCAAGACTAGATGGAGGCTTGGCTATAGTGAGGTTTATGAGTATGTTATGTTCCTAGAAAAAAGGAGACGAGATTATCTTCTGGACCATGAGTTATCCTTTCAGTTCGTGTCTACCACCATCATTAAATTTCGATGACAAAATTTTTCTAAGGGGGGTAGAATTGTAACTACCACTTTCCACCATAGGAGTATTTTGATAATTTTGCATGTTGTTAAAATTTTTATATATTATTTTATATTAATGATTGCCTAGAATTATATTAGTGTTAGTTAGTGGCTAGCCAATTAGAATTTGCAAGTGTTAGTTAGTGCTAATTATTGTTAGTCATGACTTCAGTAATTAGAATTAATTAAGTTTAGTTGTCATGAAGAGAATATTCCTCTTAGTTGTAGAGATTCATTATTTTAGTTAATTAGATTCTATTCATGACAAATAGAGAGGAAAAATTTTAAGATTTTGGCATGACCAAACCTTACTGTAAGAGATAAGTTCAATTTACGGCTCATCTATTCATTTTATTTCACTCATTAGTCTCATTTTTTCTAAAACTTCTTATTCCCCAAGCAAACCCAATTCTACTCAATCCACTCTCAATTACACTCATTCTCACCATCATAAAGGCCTAGAGCATCGAAGAGCATAAGAAGATCCATAGGAGAGGAGCTTACTAGGAGATCATGTCCGACTCATCCCTTTCGTGTCCAAATTTAGAATTCTCTAAAGAGGCTACCAAAACACTAGATAATTCTCTAAATTTTATCAAATTTATGGGTAGGAACACCCCTTGGTCATTTAGGAACCTTTTTATGGTTAGATTTGACTTTCCAATGGTAGATCTAGGCACTAGAAGCCCTCAATTTGGTAGATCTAAGTTGGTGTCATAATTTTGGGGCTCAATTTGGAGAAAACTCTAATTGTGTCCATTGAGTGTGTGTATTGTGTCATAATGAGGACTATTGATATTTATTTGATGGTGTGAATGTATTCTTATATCCAAAATTAGACATGTAGAGTCCGTATCATAACACGCCATGATACGTAAATGTGAAATTGGTAAATTGGGTGTATATATGTGTTCTTTTGTCCAAAATAGCCCAAATTTGTCATAGCATTCAGTCTCGTTTTTAGCAGCCATAACAAATTAGAAATGTCATAACTCCTAACTCAAGAATCCGATTAATTTTCTTCTTTTTTTTAAAACCGTATCGATGTTAGATTTTCAAATATATAAATTAATAGGCCAAATTAGTTCTAAAAAGTTCTATAAAACTGTTTGAGTGTTAGGTGTCAAAAGACGAGTGTGTTTCGATATTTTTTCGATTCTGAGAGCTTTCGGACACGAAAATATGATCCGTTTGAAGTTTTGAAAAGCTAATACGAATAACTACGATATAATTTAACCCTAGAATTTATTTAATTAGAATAATAGGTTTAGTATTGGTTACAAGTAGAGAACTTATACACGACACATGCATTTTGTGTATCCTATGAGCCTAGGTAGTATGGATATCAAGTAAGTGTAGGTATCATAGGTTGCCAAGCATATGTATGATATATATATATACATATATATATATATATATATATATATATATATATATATATATATATATATATATATATATATATATATATATATATATATATATATATATGTATATATATATATAAGTGTTAGGTAATAGGTGTTAGTTAATATGCATGTTAGTGTTGATACAATTGGTTATCAATTGAGACAAGTATAGGTAAGTTATGTGTCAAGGTATTAGAGTTTGGGACAAGGTACTAGTGTGATACTTGGGTACCATGAGGATATTGATATCATGACATTAAAGTATCATGAGTGAGGGTAAGTAAGTATTGGGGCTTGAGTAAGATATCATATTTCGTATCAAGTATTAGTATTAGAGTTAGTTGGGTAAGTATCTAGAAGGATAAGATATTGGTCAATATTCTAAGATATTGGATATTAGAACTAGATAATGCGTAATATTAAGGTGTCACGTGCCAAGAGTAGGATGAGTATCTTAGATGTAAGGTAAGTGGAAGTTATGGTCATGGGTTAGTATCTTGGGGTTGGTATTAAATGATACCTAATGTGGTACCATGGCACCATGTACAAACAAGTGTGATATGTGTGGGGTAAATTAGAGTGTGGTATCCTAGGATGTATCAAGATATTTAGAATACCAAAACACCAAAATATTAGAACTAAAATGAGGTAAAACTAGGATACTAAGTAAGGTTGTGATATTAGGTATTGGATTAAGATACCATGGTAAGGGTAGTGTTGTCACTACCACATCCTAAAATAGGGATATTTTTGTATTTTTATTTATTATAAGTATTATGTATATTTATTTTTAAATAATTACATGATATGTATATATATATATATATATATATATATATATATATATATATATAGTGTTTTTAATGCATGAGTTAGTAGACTAGACCTAGAAGCCCACTAGATGAACCCCTGAACAAATTATAGGATTATGGATTTTAATTAGTATATTTTTTGGGATTAAATATTGGGGATTATATTTATTATTGTGATTTTATTTGATTGTTGTACCTTACCGTTATTTCGATATTTGGAGTGCTACACTAGCTTTTGTCTTCCAACATATTTCACACCCTTATCCTAGACGTGCCAGTCTTCCATTCTGACCCTCATGTAACTTATAAATATGCTCTCTGTGCTTTATTTTAGTCCCACAATATTTGTCGCAGACGTCTATTTTTACTTCCAATTAAATTCAACTTTGCATCTTTGTGCGTTACAATCGGAATTGGAGACACAACCTCGACCCATTTTGTGTAATCCAGATTATGACAATATTCTATTCTGAGTCTTGTATGTCCATGATACTTGTCACGCCCCGATCCCGCAGGGCCGTTCGTCCTCGCTTTGGTCCCTACGGAACCGACCGTCCTCGCTCGGGCGTGATGCCGTGCAAGCCTAAAGTGCGCTTGCACAAGGCCAAAGCTTGAAACAAGGGCAAGTAAGCTATATAATACTGAAGCAGCGGCACACATATATTGCAGAAAAGTAAAGAACACAATGGCACATGAAACAAGCTCTTTTATTGATATTCACAATGTTACAAGCGGCGCATGGCCGAGGTTACAATTCGCTCAAGCACTCTTCTCTCGATTACAATGATACCGTTCCATACATTATGTCCCTCTATTTGAAAGCAGCTCAAAGCAGGCACAAACTCGATGCAGCTCGAGGCATCGACTCCAGATTTCCGGTTCCTTGGGATGAGGCACGGCTATCGCTTCCACGGACGAACGGGCACCTGAAAACAAGCAGACTGTTGGTGGGTCAGCACTTTATGCAAGTACTGGTGAGATAAAACAACTGAACAGAAGCTACACCCCCTGAAACCCACACTAAGTAATCATGTGGCAAAACATTGCATTACTAGTGATCTTGCTAGTTTTACCTAAGTTCATTTCATGCCGTTCAGAACTATAGTCAAATTACATCTTTGAAAACATAACTTGAAAACGGTTTGCATATCGAAACTATAAGCATACGAATCGGGACAGTGCTCTATCGTGTAGTGCGCAGCATGTATTGTGCAACACAAGTCTAACTCTTAGGGGCAAAGCTTAACTAGCATACGGATCATATCGAATCGAGGCAACGTATCAAGTGGACTATCACATAATCAAGCACACAAATAGAACTATCAATCAGAGGTCGGTCCCCGAGAAACTCAGGATCGGTAGCGGTAATCCAGCTAACCAATGACTCACATTCTGATCCTATTAGCAGCTGTGACTCATGGCTGCACATTACTGCCGAAGCAGCCGTAACCAAGGTTCAGCTCTGCACTAATAGTCATTGTCCGACCGATGCGAATGCATGCAACACTATCAGATAAATTCTACGATGCAGACAAAATGAACATGCGTGCTCATGCATAAACTCATATTTCTTACCCCATAGCCGAACGGTTATCCCTGCAGCAGACACACAAGTTAGTCACAATATGCACCTTATGAACAAACTTATGAATCCATCTTCTGGTGTCACAATGATAGGTATGCAAGAAGGTAAACCTAGCATGCGCCCTATCTATATGACGGTCCTGAGAAACTCATTGATGGACAACAAACAACACCCCCCTAGATCCTTTCGGAACGGAACATCAGGGTGCTATACAATCCCTTCCGGACCGACCGATTCCCAGTGCCCCAGGAATCGACCGAGAGACTATTACCTTGTGCACAAGTTGTCCGAGACCGATGCAACAAACACATTCACATTCACAAGCACTTAACAATCTAATAGCCACACCCCCCTGGAACCCGAAGGCACGGAACATCAGGGCGGACTATTAGACTATACTCTTCTTCTTATTCAAGCAAACACATCTTTTCACATATCTAATAGCACACCCCCCTGGAACCCGAAGGCACGGAACATCAGGGTGCACTATTAGTCTATGCATATACGAATCAAAGGCAGCAGCTCGATATAGCAAAACAGACAAGCAAAACATATTTTTGATAAGCACGATTGATTCTTATTTAACATGCAAAAACTATCTCTTTCTTTCTTAGCATAAACAGGGAAGATATTTCAGGCGATTCGTTTACTTATCTTCTTAGCATGGCAAGAGTTCGTTTGAGCTGTGTCGGTGTTTCTAAGCATGCACATTTCTTATATCTCTTTAGCATAGCAATGGTTCTATCTTATTCTGACAAGTATTCATATTCTCTTATTAGGCAACAGATTCGTTTCGATGACAAGCTATGTGAGTTCTCTTATTAGCATACTGAGTCGGTTCTATCATTCTCTTACGAAAACATTCTTCTTAAGCAAACAAGCATTCAAAAACTCAGATTCTTTATTAAGTCGTGCAAGAATCAGAGAATGCAGTTCTGCCCACTCACCTTGATTAATCGGTCGGGAACTCTCCGAGAAGACTTCCGTTCGAGCAAGCAAGTCGATCCCACTTGTACATAGCGCCGACGCGGAGCGGGGCGCTACAATACTTGTGTCCCACCTAATTTTAACCCTATGTACTTTCAATTAATTTTAGAACCCCATTTACATTAATTTTTAATTAAATTGGTGTAAGGACCCAACTTGACCCAAAACTAGACCCAACACCAAGCGAAACCTCCATTCACACCCTCAAGGTTCATACTAAACACCACACACTCTTTTTAACCATTACATCACACCAAACATGGTGTTTTCCCTCATTCAATCATAATTTCCACTTTTGTGCAGTTTTTTAATTTTTGGGGGCTTTTATGCAAAAGTGCATTGAGGTGTCCACCTTCCATTGGACCCAACACATGAAGAAACATTTCTTTTCTTCATTGACCGGTCATATGCATGAATTTCCTTTGTTTTGGAGTGTGCAACACTCAACCACCTCACCCCTAACCATCTTGGCCCTCCATTCAACCTAAAACCATCCTAGTCATTCAAATTCTTTCATATAAAAACAACCAACCCCATCCCTAGGAATACTTGACCGGCCATAATCCCTAGGTAGTCATCACCCTTTTCTTCCTCATACAAAAACTATCATCTTTCCATTATTTTTCATCACCATTCCTCTTCAACACAAAACCAAAACCTAAACTATATTTACAACACCATCACCCTCTTCCTTCCTCCGACTGAACCATCGACCCCCGGCCATCCACCGCCGAGCAGCCGACTTTATCACCATCAACACTTCTCCACCCTGATCTTCTCCTCCCTCCACCGCCACACGCCGGAGCCCTCAGCCACTCATCTTCATCACCACCATCGTCTTCATCGTCCCCGACTCTACCAGTGGCCGGACTACCACACCATCATGAATCCATCACCTCCCCGTTCTCCTCCACTTCACCCTGACCACGACTGCTTGAACTCCACTGCCACCGACGACAACAGTCATCTTCCCCACATCGACCCCGCCTCTTCACCATCACCACCGTCCCCATCACCATTAACATCACCTTCGTCACCACCGCCTCCATCCCGACACGACAACACCTCCATCCTTGACTCCTCCCACCACCACCATCGTCGACATCATCTACACCACCGCCACCATTAACACTATCACCACCACCGTTCACAGCCGACCTACACCGCCGTCTTTATTATCTCCTATACCCCGTCGACCCACGACTGAACTCCATCGCCAGAGCACGACCCGACCATGCGACCCGACTCCCTCGTCCTTTCCACGACCACGCGGCCACCCTCGCCGGAGCCCGAGCACCCTCTCCGGTCAGCGTCACCCTCCTCGATTACATGCACCCCGAGGTTTGAACTTGTCCTCTCTTCTTTCATGTTGTGTTGTTGCATGACATTGCGTTTGGGTGAACCCTAGTGACTAGTGTGTGTGTGTGTGCATGTATGATTAGTATCTAGTATTAGTAATTACTTCATGGTAATTAGGTTTAATAAGTACTTCATAGTAATTAGGTTTATTATTACTTTATGGAATTAGTTGTTAGTGTTTACTCCTTAGAAATATTGGTTGCTAGTCGTAGGTATCACATATTTTATATGTTGTGTAGACCTAGGTGTATTAATAATATAGTAGTAGGTAATACTATATAATATACTAAGGTATATATATATTTACATATTAAACGTATTTTGGTAACTCACTGCCTTATGTGTACCCTCACCTACTAGCTAGACTATGTGTTAGTGCTATACGATATTTGGAGATTTGGACTTTGTGTTAAGTTAGTTGTTGTCTTGCTATGTACGGTATTCGAGGATATGACACCTATGTGTTTAGACACGCACACTTGACCCTGCTAGTTGACCAGTTATCACCCCCTTGCATAGTTTTCGAGTTCAGTATAATTGTGTTTGTGTGTGTACTAGTATAATGGCTGATGTTATTGTATTATATTATATAAATATAGGACCATTGGATCGTCCTGCGAGACTTCGAGAGCAGGATATTGGTATTGCCCGCTCAGGACCACAGACGAGTACATTCTCTAATAATTTCCGTTATTTGATAATTTCTATAGTTTGAGTATTTAGAAATGTTACATCTGATTCTGACACTGTGCTACATAGACTAGTATACAGATTGGATCTGCAGTCATAAGATATTACATTGGCTATTGTATTGACATTGTACACGACATTGATATTAGACATCGTACAAGATATATTGGACATTGATCGTGTATCGTAACGTGTCATGGTTGGATCCACTGTACTAGTTGGGGGCGAAAAAATATTAGTATATGATGTTATCATACCCCACTCTACATGCATCATAGCTCACCCTACACATCACGTCGGGTGCAGGCTGACCATTACATGCCTCATAGCATGTTATATATGATAAGCATGACCATTACTCGCATCATAGCTAACCAGATGGTTAGCCTGACCTTACATGAATTATAGTTAATCATATGTAACAAGCCTGGTCTTGTCCCAAGCCGATCACATGATAGACTGATATTTCAAACACTAAGAATAGTTATAGTTCTCCATTTCAGTTTCATATACCATATTACCCTGTATATGATATTGTAGTTCTTTCTCTTTATTTCATATATGCACTGACTATACCATATTGCCTATTAAATATTCTCCTTACTATTTGTTATTGCATCTATTTATTGTTTTCTCTCAGTATATAGCATCATCTATTTATTATTTTATAGTTCTTGTCAATTAATTGGAATTATTATTGGGTTGTACTTCGCTCAAATCCTGACTGGAAATATTTTTCCAGACTGCGACTTAGATACTGGCATCCGACATATTATGGACCACAGGGAGAGTAGCTGCAGCCTTGGACCTTGTAGCTCGGGTATGATTTTCGGGAGGTCTAGCCGGGATCACTAGTTATTCAGTTAGTTCTTTTAGCAGTTTATGGTACCGAATTTGTTTTCGGCATACTTTGAGACTTGGATATTGTTTAAGTTAGATTATTTTGTTGTTTAGACTTGTGTTGTATTTTGATATCTTATCATGCTTTAGTTCTGTGATTAAGTATTTTTATATTATATTATGATATATGTGTCTCCTTATGGAGTTAGATATTCGTGTGCGATTGATTAGATAGTATCGTGACCTAGACAGCGTTCTACCGTCGATGCTGCGGCGTAGGCTGGACGTACCCGCATACTCGTGCCCCTAAATCGGGTGTGGGTTGTGACAAGTGTCTAGCTTGAGTAATGTATTAGGTACCAAAGTATGAGTTAAGGTATTGGGTATTGTGGCCCAATTTTGACCTAGAAACCTAGTTTTGAGTTAATTAAATTTATTGTTGACTTCAAAATACTATTTGACCTTGATACATCATATATAGGTCACTTGGACTCCAGTTCAGACGCTATTTGATATTTTTTGCTCCGGACCTCAAGGGAGTATATTCTCTGATAGCTTTCCATTTATGATATCTTCTATGTTTCTTGTATCTAGTTTAGATATCCTTGACTTCTTGACTCATGGTTACACTTATTGGCATTTCTGGATCATGTCATAAGATGTTATTCCTAGTGATTCCTGGCGTATCCTGTGCAAGCCTTGTTGTTCTTGTACTTGTATAGACACAGATTTCTGGGAAGACTAGCTACCTTCTCAGAGAATTCTGTGTCGTAGCGTGCCATGGGTGGGATCCACTATACCAGTCGGGGGCGGCGAGTAATAGTGTAGATATTTGATCATACCCCCGCAGTTCTTGTTTTCCTGAATAGTGTTAATCATGCACCACATGTATAATTAACCAGACCATGATTCTTGGAACAAAAGTTTCCAAGCTGATCATATGTTGAAGCTAGTACTCACTCACTTAGTTAGTTGTATTTCCTAACTTTTATATATGGTGCTTATCTCTCTTGTATGTATTTGTTACATTCCTTATTCTTGTATATTTTCTGCCATGCTTTATTTATCTTGTATATTCTCTCTATTTACACTACATAGTCTTTATCATTTATTGGAACTGCTGTTAGAGGTGTACTTTGCTCTAATCCTGACTAGATACATTTTTAGTAATTTGTGCTCTCTATTACGAGATCTCAGAGTGTTGCTATAGACCGGACTGCTCTTACACTGTGGACCTTGAGGTGACAATTGTAAAGATCTAGGCTACTGTTTTTTTTCCATAAGATGTCTAGTTTCTTATCTTTTAGAATGATATTTGGTTTATCTTCTTGTTCATTATTCCTATAGATTATTGTGATTGAGTATATGATAGTGCTAGTTGTATTAGTATAATTTATAGTTAGATATTGATGGCCTAGACAGCGCTCTACCGTCGATGTTGCGGCGTATGCTTGACGTACCTACGTACTCATGCCCGATCATGCGAGTGCGGGTCGTAAAAAAATGCCAAGGATTGTTAGGCGCATACGCCTGACCTTTATGTGCATACTCTGAAATACTTGGTCTTTTTGTAATTTTTCTTCCAACTGGAATGTGCGTTCTGCAAACGCTATCTCCTCCATCCTGGGAAATGTTAGGTTCCGACAATATTCTTTTGACCTTTGACAAATGACTCCTTCCCTCATCCAAATATTCGAATAAATTTCGTCAATCTTCTCAAGTTGTGAAAACTTGTTGCCGCGAAGATTTGATCGAATGTTCTTCATCTTTCTTCAGAACTTGCTTTAAGATTGTTAGTCCTGAGACGGATCTTAGATGGTAGAACATGGTCCATAAGCAGAGCTTCTAACGAGACCTGAAAGTTCGCTCTTTAGTAGAATCCAAGTTGTAGTCGAGATCAAAGATTCACACAAGAGTTCCTCATCTGATATTCTCGATTCCAACGAAGTACGAACCAGAACAGTTTACAAACTGACTTCGATGAAAATAAAGATTACAACTAGCAACAAGAAAAATGTTCTTCTTTTTACGTTCACAGACGCAACAATGAGAAAGAACGAAGCAAAGAAAAATACTGAAGAAAAGCTCATTGCTGGGGTGGTCAAAACTACTGTTGCTCAAAGCAAAATTCATCGTATAGACGATCTGTCCTCATGAACCAACAAGCTCATAAATCAAATTCTGGAACACTCATGGTCACCTTCGAAAACACTATAAAAATACTATGTGGAAGGGGTGCATTCAGTGCCGCATGTGCTCTAGTGCTCTCGATTTTTTCCAGCACTTATCTCTCTCTCTCTCTCTCTCTCATGAAAGAGAAGATCCTCTACATATAGAGAAAATTGGCACCTAAGCTTCCTGTGAAAGCTTATGCAGCATATGCACTATCCGACCAGACACCAAGTCGCATGCGTTGCCGGAGCCGCATGCGTTGCTGCCATCGTCGTCGGTCACGCTGAACTGAGCAACCCTGCCAAACGTCGCCAAACGCCGAAAGCAGCAGCCACTGTGTATAGACACCCGCGCGCCGCATGTTCCGGAAGGCACGGATAACCATGCGCTGTCAACAGCTTTTCATGTCCCCTCCATACTCGACTCGCTCATGCTAACTCGCTGGCCGCATGGCCCCTAGCCGCATATCGCCTCTGGCCGTATAACCCCTCGTCGCATGCGCCCGAGCTAGCAATCGTGCATGCAACTCACGCATAAAATGAGCGCATGAGCGCCATGCGGCGATGGTGTCGTGCTAAGTGCTAAGTGCGCCAACAAAGCACCACTTTGCGCCTTGAGCCCAAGCCCAAGCCCGAGTCCGAGTCCGAGTCCAAGTCGCTCCTAAGGAAAACTTCCCAAATGTGGTGACAAAATAAAGATTGATATAAAGGGGTTCACACTTAATCCATCTAGAAAAGTCAACCCACATGGGCCACCACTCCATGTGCATATACCAATACTAAGCATAGGTATATATTGAGATATATACATTGGTGGTTTTCCAATGTGGGACTAAAACTCCAAAAGCAAAGTGAAAAATACCAACACTATCTTCACTTCACCCTCCTTGGTGAGATTGTTGCATGAAATAGGAATTTTAATATTGACTAATGCTATTCACCCCTCCAAAGTGTCATTCTAAACCATTCATTCTTATATAACAGCTGTCGTGGCATGTTAAATAGTATTATGTGATATCTAACATGGCAGTTGACATGACAAATTTTAAATCAAAAAAATTATTACATAATTTTTTAAGGTTAATATTAATATTATTAATATTAATATTAATTTTAATGTTAATTTTAATTTAAAATTTGTTTTGTCAGCTGTCATATTAACTGTCATGTCAGCTGTCATATAAGAAAAAATAATTTAAAAAAATACTTTGGAAGGATGAATAAGCATTATTCTTTAATATTATTAGTAATTCCTTCTATTTTGAGACGCAATCGTAGATAGGTACTTGACTAAAGAGTGATCGTGTTTCTTGGCATGTATAGTAAAAACATGTAACTTAATTTGCACTCCTTTTCAACCTGGGACTCATTATTGGAGTACCCATTATTGTTCAGGCCTCCTCCCTATCTCCCCCGAGAGCTTTCGTTGGTTCTAAACTGCACCAAGAGAAGTTGTTTTGCTCGGCCCACCCACCCTCAGTAGCAAACTGTACTCATTAATGTGGTATAGTGCTACAACTTTTGTCCAACTCCAAGTTAGTAGTGATTCCTATTGGGAACGGATACGAAACAAGCGAAATAACTACCAATTTAAAACCGGAATTAAAAAACTACCATTTTTAAATTAAAAAAATCTATCGAGAACCAAAGAAATTTGTACGAACAATCCACATCAATCTGGAACAGCCACCACTAAGAAATAAAGGAAATAAACCTAATCCTTTACAAAGTTCTCTACCGATCAGAGGGATCACCAAAACAATTCAAAACAACAAACAAAATCCAAAACGGATTACAATATCAATGAAGGGTTACCGATTACGAGGATGAACCGATGTAGAACTTTTCGAACAGATTCTCTGAGGTTGAGGTACATTTTCTTGTACACTTACTTTCAAGCTTTCTTTCATTTCTTTTACATCAGATTATGACAATGCTGAAAACCAAATTTGTCATTATCGAATGCCAAAAATAATGTATTATGATTTTTGGTATATAACACTCAACATTACAAGTTAATTTTGAGCAGGAATTCGTTAATTCGGGTAACTTAACCCCATATGATGCATTATTTTTCGGAGAAGGTTAACAATGATCCTGTGTTTTCAGAGCTGCGAAGGTTAAAAAAGACATGTAAACCATAGTTTGTGGTATCGGTTAAAACCAATCCGATACGATTGATATCGATACTGACTGACATGTCCTAATCTGATACCGACTGATATCGATACTGACCGGTACCGACATGGAGTCTCTTTTTCGGTCAATTCGTCAAAGAAAATTGAATGAAAAAGACCAATCAACAAGGATGTAAAAGTACATTAAGGTTGTCAAAGCATGTAAGAAGAAAACTTATCTATCGCAGGTAAACTAATAGGCAATGGTGACAACTATTTCATTCAATTTCAAAGGACTACTATTTCATTCAATTTCATTCAAAACTACTAAGGAACAACAAAGACAATACTTAAAATTATGTCTAAATATTTTTTTTTTAAATCAAAAAATTTAATAATTATTTTTTTCTGATACAAAAAGTTCGATACTCCGATTAGAAACCATCGATACTGTTAATACCGTCGATCCTGATACTCATAGGATGATTCCAATATCGATACTGCGAACCTTGATGTAAACTACTGTGTTTTCAGAGCATCCTCGCTTTATTGTAACCAGTGGATGTCTGCTCCATCCGCATAGCTTCAGGAGTCAAAACTTCAAAAAATTCCATTCATAGGTTCATGACTTGAGATGCTTTAGGTTTCACATGACCTTTGAGTAATACGTGTGCTTATATTGTAAGAATTTATTGGAAACGAAGAGCAAAACCGTTTCCTAAACCAGATAGTACTTGCGAGAGAATCTAGCAAAACGTACAAACCAAAAAAATACCAAACACAAATCGCAGACACAGAAAATTTTACATGAAAAATCCAGATGAAAAAATCCACGGAACGATCGGAGTCCAACCCTGAAGAACCTCCACTAATGGAATAAAGAGATTACACCCTCTACATGCTTCTCACCGATCCAACATGGATCACCACAACTCTTTGGAACAAAAAATAGATTACAACAATGAAGAAAAAAGATAATAAAAAATACCCCAAATTGATCTCCTTCTTCGAAACGACCTAAAATCCTTCTTTCTTCTCTCCAAAGTTGCAATGACACTCTTGCCACCTTTTTCTCTTTTAATTTTTTTTTCATGTTGTTATATATTCCATGAGCCTTTATATAAACCCTTGCATGAATTAGGGTTTCCATATGAAAATCTATATATTGAAGCCAAAAATATTTATGGAAACCCAATTACATTCAATCATATATTTAATGGAAATCAAATCATAAATTATCTTACCATAAATTGGAAATCCAATTAAATGAAAAGTTAATATATGAAAAATCCAATCATAAATATATAATTAAAGTCAAAGATGAAAATCTAATATAATATTTGCTTACCATAAATTTTCCAATACACGGCGCTCAATGCACTTTTCGAGCTTTTTCGACACACGGATGACGCTCGTCGCACTCCGGGGTATTCTTCACATAGGTTGGGAACCCCACCCACTCTAACAAATTTTTCCTTCACAACTATGTGGAGGGGGTCGTCATCCCGATGATTCGTCTGCAGTACTCAAACTTTTTCCTTGGAAGAATCTTTATGAACATGTCTTCTCCGTTGTCATCTGTATGAACTTTCTCAAGCGCCGCTTCCTTCTTTTCCATAATATCGCGTATCCAATGATACCAGGCCTCAATGTGCTTGGACCGTGTTACGCCCCAGTCCCAAAATACGTAGGACTAGGAATACGTAACATGTCCAGCCGTATGTATATGAACTCCAATATATGGAAACCATATACACACGTACGTTGTACATGAATATGCAATCCATCAGTGGTAATATACTGTCACACAAAATCGATATCCCATCCACATCACAAATAATCAGTAGGAATAAAGAACTGAATAATAACTAGATATCCAAAATGAGTATCAAGTCTGATAGTCGGGTGGAAACAGATCCACTACAAAACGACTATACTGAAGTAGCACAAAATCTCAAAACAGTGGAAATAAATCACAGATACTCTGAGGATAAGATCTCCTCATCCTGGTAAGTAGAGTCAGGTCCAGGTCCATACTCATGTGGATACTCCTGCTCGTCCATATCTGGAAAGGGACCAGGTCCTCAGAGGGACGTAACAAGATACATAATAACATGCCAATAAGTACTAAAATATAACATCCAATGGGTCGCATAACCGTCTAAGTGAATGCAATTTGAGAACAACTTTCCAACACGTGGGCTATCTGGCAAAAAAATGGGATTGGCATGACTCTCTTGGAGAATCAGGGGCCTAAAAGCATGTTGTCTTTTGAACGGCAGAGGCCGCCTGTAAATATATAGTGGTCATCATCACCCGTTTCTCCGGTAGAGAATCCGGGCGTACAGGAAAAAAGTGCAAAGGAGCCCAAACGCTTTACTTATTGTTCTCCCCACCCTATGCTCTAAGCATGCCACATCCATGACACGATAAAACCTCTAAATAACTGTCAGGTCTACTAGCATACAAAGTTTTTATCAGCAGTCATCCCTAACGCACGGCCCAAGCGTACAGGAGGCCAAACATGTCTCCCAGTCCGTGATCTATATGAGACTCACGACTCGTGTAACAACTGTGTCACGGCCAATGAATCTATCGATGCTCTATAATACTGGGTGGTCTCATAAAGTATGTCCAAAATCTACAAAATAATACCTACATAAGCAGAATTAAACATGCATGTATCAACTGAAATATAAATAATAGTACAGTGGCAAGGTATACTTGTCGAGCAAAAGTTCTGTAGAGTGCAACATCCAATATGGTGTTTAAGTTTTTAGTAAGAATAAGTGGGGTTAGGGTTTGGAAGAGTTATAATATATATATAGTGATAAGAGGCGGTGGGGGTTACTTAATGGTTAAGAAACTACTGTCGTTGTTGTTTCTTTCTATTATTGGTCTTGATTGCGGTTGAGGAGTGTTTAGTAATAACAGGTAAAAATAGGCGGTAGTATTGCGGCTGATATTTTCTTCACACGTGCGGAGAAGGAATTTAAGCGGTGGAGGAATTTAAGCGTGGAGTAGTGGAGGTTTGTTTTACGCGGGGAGCAGAATTTAGGCGGTGGTGTTCTTTACGCGCAGATGAGGTAAGAAGCGGTGGAGAGAGTTTACGCGCGAATTTGCTTTACTCGCGGAGAAGGAAATAGCAAAGTTGGTTTGCTACTGCTACTGTTGATATTTTCCTATTGGGTTTGGGTTAATGGTTTTCGGGTTGAGATCTAATAGGAATCCAACTCATTTTCTTTTATTTTCTTTTTCTGATAACTATATATATATATATATATATATATATATATATATATATACTTAGAAATTTCTAGAATTTATATTGGTGCATATGCAACTGTCCAAAGGGTCTTCTACATGGAATAAATTAGAAAAAATTTATAATGGCCTCATAATCCTTTAATTACATAAACACCTTAAATTAAAATTAAACAAAAATCTATTCCCTCTATTTAACTTATAATTATTAAAATAAAAATGATAATACGGTTTTTCGGATTAGGGGTTTTACAGACCAGCTATGAAATATCTGGTTCTTCATAAGGTAAATAGCACTCTGAATATCTCAAAGCAAAAGATAATGCTCATGCTTTAGCCAAATTTTGTGCAATAGCTTATTCATCCACATTAACTCCTTGCAAGCCTCCGTAGCCGCAATGTACTCTGCCTCTGTCGTCGACAAGGCAACACACTTCTGCAACCGTGACTGCTACGATATTGCTCCACCAGCAAACATCATCACATAGCCCGAAGTTGATCGTCTCATATCTACATCTCCATCTATATCAGCATCGGTATATCCAACCAGCTTCGACTCATCACCACCAAAAGAAAGTCGCAAATCGACAGTACCCTGAAGATATCGTAGAATCCACTTGAGCCAACTCCAATGTATGCTTCCAGGATTAAAAGTATACCTGCTAAATATGCCAACTGCGTGAGCGATGTCTGGCCTCGTACACATTATGGCATACATAAGACTCCCCATAGCTAAGGCATATAGAACCCGCTCCATATCTTTCTTCTCATCCTCGGTAGGTGGATACTGCTCCTTAGTGAATATAAAGTGAGCCGCAAGGGGGTTACTCACTTTCTTCGACCAGTCTATCCCGAAACACTGAAGTACCCGATGAATGCACTTTTTTTGGGACAAGTTTAGCAGCTTGAACTCTCTCTCTATCTCTCTCTCTCTCTCTCTCTCTCTCTATCTCTATATCTATCTCTTGGCTGATCTTTATCCCAAGAATAATCTTCGATGCATCCAAATCCTTCATAGAGAAGGTCACGCCCAGTTGGCCCTTCAACTCTGCTATCCTAGTGGCATCCTGACCCACTATTAGCATACATCAACATAGAGCAGTAAAATGATAAAATTATCATCGGCAAAGTACCGCACAAATACACAGTGGTCTGACGTCGTCTGTGCATAACCATGCGCCCCCATAAACGACTCAAACTTCTTGTACCACTGCTTCGGAACCTGCTTCAGATCATACAAGCTCTTCCTCAACTGGAAGAAGTGTGACTTGCCTTTCTCACATTATCCATCTGGATGCACCATGTACAACACCTCCTCAAGATCACCGTGGAGGAATGTCGTCTTCACGTCCATTTGCTCGATCTCCAAGTCAAAACTGGATGCCAATGATAGAACTATTCGAATTGACGACTGGCAAAAAGATCTCATCATAATCTACGCATTTTCGTTGATCGACACTACTAGAAAAAGCGGTCTTAGCGACGTATTTTAGCGACGTCAAAAGAAACGTCGCTAATAATATAAAAATTAGCGACTCCTTATTAAAACGTCGCTAGACGTCGCTAAATGGCGACATTTAGCGACGTTTAGCGACTTTTATTAAGATTTTAAAAGATAAGTCGCTATAAGTTCAGTTTAGGTCGCTAAATGTCGCTAATATGTCTAATTTAGCGACGTTTAGTGACGTATATAGCGACCTTAATATTAAAAATATTTAGCAACGTGTTTAGCGACGCATTAACGTTGCTAAAATTTAAATTAGCGACGTTTTCTCTTGGACGTTGCTAAACGTCGCTAAAATTTGGTTAATTAGGGATCGGTTTCATTTTTTCCCATCTGCTGAAATTTCGAAAAGAAAAAAAATTCCCCCCCCCCCCGCGCTCCGTCGACCCGCTCTCCACCGCGACTACTCCGGTAAACCCTACTCTCTCTCTCTCTCTCTCTCTCTCTCTCTCTCACAGGACACATGTGACATTGACACAAATACGACACACACACAGACACTGACACAGAAACAGACACGGCACACACATACACTGACACAGACACTTATCAGGACCTAGGGTTAGGGTTAGGGTTAGGTTTGTTGACATGGGGTTAGGGTTAGGGTTAGGGTTAGGGTTAGGGCCGACTGGCCCAAGTCGACGAGAGAGGTAACAGCAGCAGTGAGCACTGCTTACTAGCAGTGAGCAGGGGGAGACTTGAGGCACATCAGCCCAATGTGCAACAGGCAACTTGGGGAGGCACTGCACAGCTGAACATAGTGTGCATTAAGGTTTAGGTGCATTGTAGTTGGTTGTTAGCTTCTGCAGGCAGGTGTGAGGGGGTCCTAATACAGTATAAATACTGCATCCTTGTGCATCAACTTACTGAGCCAGTCAGCAACTAGTGCAAGGCAGGATTTGGATGTGTTTGAGATGGGGTTTGAACTCGTATGATTTGAAGGACATGAGGGCAAGTGTCAGATATAACACCAACATCTGAGAGAAGATTGGGTATTCATAGTGATACTATAGTGCACACATGAGTGTGTGGCTCGGGATAAGGGGTAATCAAATATTGAGGAAGAAGGTAAGCAATAGCAGTGGGTGACTGATTTAAAGAGGTGTATTAGTCAGGTGTTTGAGTGAATATATGTGTTGAAGAGAATAAGTAATAGGTGTGAAGGTTGAGCATTCATATAGGTGTATCCCAGATCTGGGAGTATAGATGGAGTGTTTATATGAGTATAGATGGAGTGTTTATATGAAGTATAGAATTTAGAGTACTTAATAGGTGTTGTTGGTACCAGGTGAGTTTTGATTACAGAATTCTTAAGAGTGTATGTGTGTATCAGTGTGCCAGTTTGGGGGGTTAGATTTTTTACTAAAGGGAGTGCAGTAATCTGCCGGTAAATGTGAGTGAGTACAGCCACAATGCATGGGGTTATCCATTTCATAGAGCAATAGCTCGTGTACTTGGGAAACTTTTGATGCAAAAATTGTTCAAGCACCAGGTGCCTTAGTGCAATGCCATGACTGCTTTTCCCATAATGGACACTGACCTAGGAGTGTGGTTGGGGGCAGCTGTAGTTCTATAGTATGACACACTATTTGTAGTGTTGACTGCACACTTATAGTGCAGTTCATAGTACTATGAGGTTGGGGGCAGCTGCAGTTTTGATAAATAAAAATATGTATTATATCAGTTATGATTTTTATAGTACGGTTAATTTTGCATGTAATGATTTATATGATACATACTGTCAATTTTGCAGAAGTTTCTAGAAATGGATATGAATTACTATCTGCGTCATCGTTCGTGGATGTACAACCGTCATCCTGATGACATGTGCGGTATGCGGGACGAATTCATTGAGGGTGTACAGCAGTTCCTGCAGTTCGCAAAGGCGTTCCCTCAATACATGGACGGTACCAAAATTAAGTGTCCATGTGTGAGATGTCGCAACAGGAAATATCATCCTGAAGTGGAAGTTACATATCATTTATACTCGAAGGGCTTTACGCCGAATTACTATCAGTGGACCGCGCACGGAGAACTTGTATCTCTAGCATCAGAGTCGGAGCCCTATGTGGAGCCGTATATGGATGTCCAAGACCACGATGCTTATGATGACGGGTTGGTGAACATGGTTTATGATGCGGCGGGACCTAGTTTCAATCCTGACAATTATGATGCGGCGGGACCTAGTTTCAATCAGAACAATTATGATGCAGCTGAGGAGGCACTGAATGCCGATGCTGCAAAGTTTATGGAGTTGCTTGAGAATGCAAGGACTCCACTATATCCTGGTTGTGAGGATCATTCACCGTTGGAGGTGGTTACAAGATTATTGAGCATCAAGTCCAATTTTAACATGTCGCAAGAATGCTATAATCGACTGCTCGATTTGATTATAGAGATCTTGCCCGAGGGTGCAAAGTTGCCTAAATACTTCTATCGATCTAAGAGGATGGTGAGATCGCTTTGGATGGGATACGAGAAAATCGATGCATGTCACAACGGGTGCATGTTGTACTACAAAGACGACAAAAATGAAGATGCGTGCAGATTCTGTGGTGCTGATCGCTACAAGGCCACTGTTAGAGGAAAGTCTGTTGGTGCAAGGAAGCCTACCGATTCGATGCACTACTTGCCTTTGACGCCGCGGTTGCAGCGGTTGTTTATGGTTAAGGAGACTGCAGAAAACATGAGTTGGCACAGGCGAAAACAGATCGAAGGAGTATTGGATCATCCATCCGATGGAGAAGCATGGAAGCACTTTGATCGAGAGTATCCATATTTTGCCGAGGAAGCGCGTAATGTCAGATTGGGGCTCTGCTCTGACGATTTTACCCCATTCGGACTTTCGGGCTCCCAGAATTCGTGTTGGCCTGTGATCGTCACTCCGTACAATCTACCGCCTTGGATGTGCATGAAGACTCCGTATATGTTCCTAACCGTTATTATCCCGGGTCCGAACAATCCGAAGAGGAACATCGATGTGTATTTACAGCCTTTGATAGATGAGTTGAATCAGCTGTGGGAAGTCGGTGCCAACACGTACGATGTTTCTAGAAAGCAGAATTTTCAGATGAGGGCAGCACTTATGTGGACCATCAACGACTTTTCGGCCTATAGAATATTATCGGGATGGAGCACCCATGGTCGTCTCTCATGTCCGTATTGCATGGACCGTTCTCAGGCTTTCCGTTTGAAACACGAAGGCAAACCGTGCTTCTTCGATTGTCATCGACAATTTTTGCCGAAGGATCATCCGTACCGGAGGAATCGGAATGCTTTTCGTGCGGGAGTTGTGGAGAAGGCCAATCCACCCCCAAGGTGGCCCGGATGCACGATATGGGAAGAGGTAAAAGATTTACCAAGTGCTATCCAAGAGCCTGCTAAGGGGTACAAGTGTGATGGATTTGGTCGCACCCATAACTGGACGAAGAGGAGTATATTCTGGGATCTGCCATATTGGAGCACCAATCTGATCAGACATAACCTTGATGTCATGCATATCGAGAAGAATGTGTTTGATAACATAATTAATACTGTAATGGATGTAAAGGGGAAGACGAAAGATAATCCGAAGGCGAGGTTGGACTTAGAAGACATATGTAGACGTCCTGCATTGCATTTGATAGAGGAGGGGAATGGAAAGTTAAAGCAACCTAAGTCAGTTTTCTCACTGGATAAAGAGGATAAAGGTAGACTTTGTAGGTGGATTCAGGGTCTAAAGTTTCCAGATGGGTACGTGTCGAACTTGAAAAGATGCGTCGACCTCAAGGAGAACAAACTAGTAGGTATGAAGAGCCACGATTGTCACGTATTCATGGAGAGGTTAATTCCGATTGCATTTCGGGAATTCTTACCGCAGGTCGTTTGGGACCCATTGACAGAGCTGAGCATATTCTTCAGAGATCTTTGTTATACTAAGTTGCTCGTCGATCGTCTAGAAAAGCAAGAGAGGGACATTGCGGTAACACTATGTAAGCTCGAGAAGGTGTTTCCTCCTGGATTCTTCGACTCTATGGAGCATTTGCCAATTCATCTTTCCTATGAGGCACGTGTTGGTGGTCCTGTCGGTTATCGGTGGATGTACCCCTTCGAGCGCCATCTGAATCACCTAAAGAGAAAGATGAAAAATAAGGCACGGGTTGAAGGCTCTATTTGTGAAGCTTATGTTCTCGAGGAGATTACAAACTTTTGCTCGACGTATTTCAAACCGCATGTTGCTACTAATAGGACGAAAGCTCCCAGAAACGACGACGCATATCAGGAATCATATGATGCAATACTCAAAGTATTCAATGCATCCGAAAAGTCCTCGGGAAAAATGAAGAAGAGATATTTGAATGACGATGAGCTAAGGGCTGCTCAATTGTATATATTACTCAATTGCGACGAGGATGAAGTGGAGAAGCTAGAGGGGTAAGTAATTAATACGTCCACGTTTACATCATCTCAATGTAATAGTATAAGATACTATTATGCTACTAATCAGCTGTTGCTTCATTGTTTTTCAGCACATATAATGATGAGTTGAGGTCGGTTAGACCCTACATAACAGACAAAGAAGTAGAACAAGATATGAGATGCCATTTTTCTTCTTGGTTGAGCGCATATGTAAGATACTTGATAATTACTTTTTATTTCTGCACTTGCAAAACAAATAACTTACTATCGCTACTTTGGTATTTAGGTCGATCGTCTAATATCACCCGAGACTGAATCTATTAGGACTCTAGCCAAGGGACCAATTACTGCCGTAAAAATATGGCCAAGTTTCTGTGTGAATGGGTTCAGGTTCAAGTCAACAAATGCTCCTATCAGAGACAGCTTTCTGGATCTTGATTCCACGAAAAACAGTGGTTTGTGTATCAAATCTACAAACTACAAAGATGTCAATCCGGGCAATGATTTTTTTGGCATCTTACGAGAGATTGTGGAGTTGACATATAATTATGGCCCAGAACCTGCTAATATCGTGCTATTCAGGTATGAATGGTTCGATCCGATTCAAGATCAATGTTAGAAAATTGACAAGCATGGCCTTGTGGATATAAACTACAAGCGTAGATATCAAGGCTACGAACCATTTGTCCTATCAAGTCAGGCTCAGCTCGTGTACTTCACAACTTATCCTAGACGGGGGACAGCGAGGTCGGATTGGTGGGCAGTATGCAAGACTAAAGCTAGAAATACCTTTGACATTGACGAAATAGCTTATCAGGAGGACGATCTACCTCTTGTAACAAATATTGTAGATGTGGACTTAACGGAAGTTACTCATTACATGAGTAATAATGTAGAAGATGTAGAATTATCCGAAGAGGACGACGAAGTAGATGAAAGTGAAGACGAGGAAGAGGAAGAGCAGGACGAGGAAGGCGAACAAGATAAATTTTCTGAAGATGATTGAAAATATAAAATATTCCATGTAGAATATAACTGTATTTGGACTGTAAATATTGTATGTAGAAGTAGATGTTGACATTAACGAATATATGTATTATATTTTGACTGTATAATGCTTTGAGATATGTATCACATTTCGACTGTAGAATGTAGTATATATTTGTGTTTCTCTATATTCATCATTTGTTGTTATCAGATATGACAGGACAACGCGGAGGATTCGGCAGGTCCCGAGGTAGACAGAGTGCCACTCCGGTACTGCCTACTGTTGGTTCCGGATCATCGTCGTCCAGTACTCCAGTATATCGATCAGTCACATCTCCGACTGCGATGACGTTGCGTGGCATCACTCCTGGGACGAGTAGTTCCAGGCATGATAGTACTCCCTCGTCCAGCGTTCCTCCTGCTGACGGAACCATGGAGACAGATGAGCATGTAGAGGAGGTCGTGCCGACGTTGTCCCAGCATCAGCAAGATCCTCCATGCGCACCACCGGAGGAGGCGAGGACAGAGATTTGGGCCGACGGTACAAAGTAAGTCAATTAGATGGTTTAGTATATATTTGTGTTTCTCTTTATTCATCGTATATTGACTTTTTCAGTAATCTAAATTATTATTTCTGTATAGATATCGTCCATCGTCGGTTCAGAGACGCCTGGGCCAATTTCTGAGGAACAACTACGGTGGCCCTTGGATCAACTACTCTGAGGCTCCGGAGAAGAGGAAGGCGTTCTGGTTTGCGCACTTCCAGGTAAAAGTATATTAAATAAATCCTCTAATTTATGCATATTCGTGATGCTAACTTAATGAATTATTTATTGTAGCAAACGTATTTTTATCCTCCGTACCGGGCCGAGTTGATCGAGCGGCTCTTTCCAACCGTTGCCGCCAAGCTTATCCGAGATGCTCTGGATGACCAGAAGGCTCGTGATCGTGCTGGAAAACCGATCCAAGGTTGGATCACGCCTGAGCAGTGGACTGCGATGAGGGCTAGATTCGACGATCCGAGCTACAAGGAAAGGTCTAAGAAGGCCAAGGTGGCTAGGCAGAATGCTGCCAAGTGGTGTGGTAGCTCGATTCCGATGACGGAACATTTCCGTCGTTTGGTATGTTTTTTCTTTTAAAATATATTATTTTAATATAAGTACCAAGTACCATAAAATGGTACTTGGAAAAAATATTTAAGTTTAGTAATAAAAAATATATTTTTAACAGGTACAGAGGGGTGAGGTGCAAACATGGTGACCGTCTTCTTGGCCACCCATCGCAAGGACAGAAATCTCATTGATGAGAGGGCCTCACAGACCTATGTAAGTATTACTTTACTTTGTGTTTATTTTAATATAACTTAGGCAATTATTGAGTTTCCAAACCTTTTCTAGGCCGAGTATCTTAGGCTTCGTGAGCGGGCGACTACTAGTGCACCTACACCTGGAGAGGCTGGTGCTTCGTCGCAGCCCGGTCCATCTCCGTCGGCGGACGACCTGTGGGTGACTGCAGCTGGTGGTCTCCAGAGGGGTACGTACTACGGTACGGGCTCCTATGGCGCCCTGGTTGCGACGCAGTCATCTAGGGCCTCTCCGACAGCTGTGCATTCCACACACCCCTCGCAGTCGCAGCCCTCGCAGTCGTCGGCCAGAGTCCAGGAGACCGTTGACCGTCAGATTGCGTCTCTCCGTGACGACTTGCTGCGAAGTATGGAGGACCAGTCCCGGTCCCAGCCGCAGGCGGACGATCCGATGCTCATCGCACGATTGGATATGCTCGACCGCAGCATGACGGAGCTACGAGAATTGACAAATGATATTAGAGCCTCCAATGATCGCAACATCATGGAGCTGCAGGCGTCACAGCTATCGATGGGCGAGAAGCTGACGAGGATGCAGGCGTCACAGCTATCGATGGGCGAGAACCTGACGAGGATGCAGGATTCAATGGGTGATAGCAGTACGAGGCTGTTATCTACCCTGGATTCTTACAACCAGCGACTCGCAGACTTGGAGCGGACACGGCCTCCACCGACGTCACTGCCTTCTCCATCGACATCGGTGTCGATTCCACGGGACGAGTATGAGGAGTTGTTATCCTTCAAGCGCGTCGCTGGTCAGCCTCCTGCAGATCCGTAGTAGTATAGTTATTTTTATTATTATTTATGAATTATTGATACTTCAACAATAGACATGATGTATGATGCTTCTTGTGGTCTTTAATTTTTTAGTTAATTTAATTGGATTATATAGTTATCCACATTTAATTGGATTGATACTTCTTGTGGTCTTTAATTTAATTTGATTATATAGTTAACTAGATTGAATCATATTGGTGTGTATGATGAAGATGATGTAAAACTGCAGAGAATCACCAATGTTTGCTTCTGCACATTATTTTTTTTATTTTTTTTAAAAATTAGCAACATTATTAGCGACGTTTAGCGACGTTTAGCGACGTTAATTTACGTCGCTAATTACGTCGCTACTTAGCGACGCTGTAAAATATCGCTAAGGACGTCGCTAATTACGTCGCTAAACGTCGCCAATTGCTGACATGGCAGTATAGCCAGGTCATTAAAGACGTCGGTGTAACGTCGCGATAGACGTCGCTAATCAGCGACGTTTAGCGACTTTTCTAAATGTCGCTATTTAGTGACTTGGCATCGCAAAACGTCGCTAAATTTAGCGACACATTAAAGTCGCTAAAAAACGTCGGCATAGCGACGTTTAGCGACATTTTTTGTTTTAGCGACTTGGTGTTTTCCGACTGCTTTGAAACGTCGCTAATTACGTCGCTAAACCTAATTAGCGACGATTTTTGGTTATTTAGCGACGTTTTTAGACGTCGCTAATTTGACTTTTTCTGGTAGTGCGAAGTCTTTAACTACCAGCCTCGCTTTGTATTGAGGACGAGTAGCATCATCTATCTGCTTCACTCTAAACACCCATCGATTCTTCAAAGCCTTATTTTCCTTTGGCAACTGCACCAGATCATAAGTAGAGTTGGCCTCCAAGGAACTCATCTCCTCCTGCATAGCCTCCATCCACTCCTTCGTCTTCCATCGCCTCTACAAAACTTGTGGGTTCTCCACCATCAGTCAGTAGCACATACTCACCTGGTGAGTATCTCGTAGATGGTCAACGCTCTCTATCGCTCCTCCTTATTGGAACCACTGGTGCTGGCTGTATACCAACAACCTCCTCCTTAGGAACTGCCTCCTTGGCATTCTCATCCTCCTGAAGATCACCTTGACCACCATCAGCAGTCTGATAATCAATATTGGAAGCAACTTTATGTAATGGATCCCCCATAACTAGATCCACTACGATGTTCTCTAGAAACTTCTCGAAGCAAAATAACTCTAACTCAGGCAATTTCTCAGCCTCAGAAGGCATCTCGGAATCCTGATTGTTGCTCATGGTCTGATCCTCGACGAATATTATGTCCCTGCTTTTGTAGAGATTTTTTTCTACTGGATCGTAGAGTCTATAGCCAAACTTATCCCGACTGTAACCAAAAAAGAAGCATCGTCTCATCTTCGTCTCAAGTTTGGATCTTTCGTCCTTCGGTACATGCATGAAGGCCTTCAACCAAACACTCACAGGTTATTATATGATGGGTCTTTGTCGTACCATACTTTGTCAGACATATCACCCTGGAAAGGAGCACTAGAAGATAAATTAATAATATAAGCAGCTGTATAAAGAGCCTCACCCCAATAGTTGTTCGGTAAGTTTGCTTCTAACAGCAAACACCGTACCCTCTCCATCAGCGTCATGTTCATCCGCTCCGCTACACCATTAAAATAAGGTATCTTTGGCGGAGTCTTCAGGTTTCGTATCCCTTGCTCTCAACATCATACATCAAAGGTAACGATAAATTTGTCGTCATTGTCCGACCGAACACATAGCAGTTTCTTTTCCGTTTCTCTTTCAACGGAGGCCTGAAACTCCTTGATAGTGGGTAGCACCTGATCCTTGATCTTTAAGGCATAGATTCAAACCTTCTTGGAATAATCATCAATAAAAGTTATAAAGTAAGAAGCACCACCAATAGATTTTACCTTCATAGGACCGCAGACATTCGAGTGAATCAACTCGAGCAACACCTGCTTCCTTGAACTTGGGTGACTTTGGAAAGACACCATATTTTGCTTTACCGCCAAATAGTGCATGCACCTCTCCAGCTTTGTAAACTTGAGTCCTGGAATCACCTTCTCATTCACCAAGTAACTCATCCCCTTCTCGCTGATGTGGCTGAGTCGCATGTGCCATAATTCGGTAGACGCATCAGTTGCTGTGTTTACCTCTTGTGCCCCTGTGCGCTTCCTTCTATATAGTAGAGTCCAGACTTCATGCTTTCTCTGGCAATTACCATCGAATCTCTGGAAAGCTTCTACTAATCATTCCTGAAGAGATTAAAAAACTCTTGTCATTCAACCTTCTAAATGACACCAGGTTGAAACGGATATCATGGACATAACGGACATCTTTAAGAACAAGAACTGCACATGTATTTGTTCTCAAATGTACATCTCCAACAGCAATAGCTTTCGACACATCTCCATTTTCCATCTTCAATACTCTACAGTCGCTTGTTGTGTAAGTAGCAAATAGTGCCATGTTGTGAGATACGTGCGTTGAAGCACCGAGTCCACTAGCCAAGATTTGTCATCGCATGCGAGGTTCATGACTACCTCATCACCTACAATAATTAGATCGCATACATGTGCCGAGGTCGTCGATGTAGTATTCTCGCCCTTCTTCCCCTAGTCGCCCTTCTTCTCTCTCTTCCAAGTAAGACAATTTCGCTTGATATATCCCTTCTTGCCACAATGGTAAAACTTTGAGTCCTCGTACCGACCCTTGAAGCTTTCCCTGCTTTTGTCTCTGCCATCGCTTGGACCCCAGCTTTTACCCCCTTCTGTGGCTCTCTGAAACAAGCTCCTCTTAGTGGAAAATGGATAAAGTACCCTGAGAACATCTTCGCATCTTTTCATTTAGTACCCCGCTCTTGGCAAACTCTAGACTGACCATGCCTTCTGGAGCAGGCCTACACCTGTAGTCTCTCGGGAATCTGTGCCAACTGCAGGTTCCTCTTTATGTCTTCAATCTAGTCATCCGCATAAATAATTCACTCAATGCCCTTGAAATCCTTAGGCCCCATTCTCTTGAAATCAATGATGGTCCCCAGCCTCGGCTCCTGTGGAGCGGGATGAGGTAGAGTTACCTGTAGCTGGACTAAGGCAAATCTCTCGACTACGATGAGTGTTAGCTGGTGGAAACTCTCTATGTCCTACCTCATGACCTCAGACTGACGATGTTGGGCCTCTCCTTGAGCCCTCTGTGCCTCCATCATCTACTGAAAGAGTGCAAACACATGCGCCGGATCAACTGCTAGTAGAGGTGGTGGTGGTAGCTCCTCTGAAGCTATAGGCACCGTCCTATGTGAAGCTGTGGGTACCATTCTCTGGACTGGAGGTGGAGCACCCCCTAAAACTGCTACAGAAATACCCACCTGGATCGGTAAAATGGCCCCCTGAGTTGTAGCTGATGGAGCAGTGTCTCCTGGTGCTCTCCTTTGTGACGACGAAGTGATCAACCTCGTTGACCCTGCGCCTGAGCGCTGGGATCGCGTCTTCGACGGCATCCTGAAGATAGATTAAACAAAGGAATCAATATTGAGTAAGATACGATATCACCAGAGAAGGACAGAATTATTCAAGTAAAGCAAGCATTCAAATTTATAAAGATAACAAAAATAATATTTTGAAAATATTTTCTAGTTGTGATTGAGTATTGTCACGACCCGCACCCAGATATTCGGGCACGAGTATGTGGGTACGTCCAGCTTACGCCGCAGTGTCGGCGGTAGTACACTGTCTAGGCCATATTCACAGTTAAAAATAAATCTAGCTCATTCCCAACATTATAAGTAGGCAAGGATAATAACAGGAAAAGGAATGCTAAGATTTCATAATCAAAATGTGACAACCAGATCCATAGTTTTATTACAGAACCAAAAATAAATCGGGGACAAACCCGATTACTAGGATGAAAGGAAAATAATAACTAACTGCTAACTACTCCTCAGCAGTAGTCTCCTGAGTGGGAACCGGCTCCTCAAGAGTATCACCTGCTACCTCATAGGGACCAAAATAGGTGGGGGCATAGTCCTCATCATCGCCTAAATCAACGAATCCAGTCAGGAAAGGAGCAAAGTACCAATGCACAACAAGATTAAACTAAATATTTATGACAAGTAGAAAAGAAAATGTCTAAGTATCATGATAAGAATATGCATAGTAAGTAGTGAAATTATCTAAGAGTTAAGCACTAAAAATCAGGAATATAAGTAAAACAGGATTAATTGTTATAAACCAGGGACATGAGTAAAACAGGAATATAATGAGACAGGAAAATGTAACTGTAACAAGACAAGAAACTATGTGTGTGTAATTGTGTATTTAGAATACATAGTTGGCATGTAGGCGGTTATAAGGTTAATCCGGCCGTCATAGACGGCTATTAGACAGGAATAATCGAGATCCGGCTGATGGTACAGTCGTGTACCAACAGCTATTAGTCACGACAGGGGGAAGGGTAAACTACATGCCTTCTAGTATTCTCCCACCCGACACGAAAAGCAAGACATGGAATCCAGTATTCTAACACTACGTGTAATCATCAATGGTACTAGTAGAGCAAGGAATTAATTATCATAATATAAAGAATAAACTTGAAGTGCAGGTACTTGCCTGATGTTTGGATCCCTACTACAGTTCTATCCTCGGGGAAATTTCTAGAAATGAGTCCGGATGCTGAAATAAATATTACCATCATGCTCAGAAGATATCAAATAGCAAAAAATGCCTGTCCTTGAGTCCAATTTGGAGACAAGGGCAAAAACGACAATTTCGGGTCAAAACGGGGTCCGCATGTGGGCCCACTTTGCACCGAAAAAAATGTGTCAGGGTCAAAGGTCTCCAAATTCACCAAACTTAGTGTCAACAGGTCAGGAACGATGATACGAACCCAACGAGACTTCCAGAATTGGATTCCGATGAGCCGATCACAAAATCGCCCGTCGAGCGGGGCCTATGGGGCCCACGACACGCGATTTCGTCAACGTTCTCAGAATCGAACCAAACTTGGGTCACAGGACCAGCGTATCACTACGAGTCCGATGGCGCAAGTTTCGTTTCAATCCGACATATGTACACAAAGTTAAGGCATGATTCAGAAAAGGTGGATACAGGGCGGTGTTCGCGGATACGCGTTGATCCCGGTGTGCACGCACACCCGAATCGACTTCTGCGAAATCCCATATGTCCGTATCAACGACGCGCACGTATCTGTGAAGACCGCGCGCGACCAAGTCGTCCCGTTTGGCAGGGCGTACCCAGTTCCGGGGTGAATCGGGTCGTTAATTTTTCTATTTTTGGATCGCGGTGTGCGATCACCACAGGACGCGATGCCCCGAGCGGTTTGTCCGGGCACCGAGAGGGTCATACAGGCTTCGTAACGCAATTTACAGAATTGAAAACGGGGCAGCGAGGAGAAAGTTACACGCACCTGAACAGGACTTGAGAAATTAGGATTTCTCGTGTCCGTGTCGTGTCCGACACGCCGACACAGAAAATTAGGGTTAGGGTTAGGGTTTCTGAACTCAGGCGACGGGCCGGCCGGAGGAGGGCTGAGACGGGGCGGTGCTCACCGGAGGCGGTCGGGGGAGCCGAGGCGAGGCTGGGCGGAGGCACGGCGGAGCGGGGAGGCGCCGGGGAAGGCCGGGCTAGCTGCTGTTCGTGGAGAGGCGGCCGGAGGAGAAAGGACAGGGCGGCCGGGGGCTAGGCGGAGCGGGGCTGGGCACGGCGAGGCGGGGCGAGGGTTAGGCGGCGCTGGCAGCGGCTGGGGAAGGCGGTGGCGGTCGTGGGATGTTGGCCGGAGGGGGATTCGAGAGGGTTTTATAGGCGGAGAGGCATGGCTGGTCAGCCGGGAAGGGCGGAGGGAGAGGGGAACGTGGGGCAAGGGCCGGGAGAGGCGGAGGGGACGAGGTGGGGGCGTGCTGGCCGGCGGAGCGGGGTGTCCGGCGGAAGAATCGGGCGCCGGAGGCGGTCACGCGGGGGGGGGGGGGCTGGGGTGACCTGGTCAGCGGGTTGCGGGTCGGGTGCGGGTAGACCCGACCCGACCCGCTAGGCGGGTCGTGGGCTGGGCTCAGTGGGCCGGGCTGGGCCGGTTTAATTAAATAAATAAGTAAATAAATAAATAAATAATAATCAATTAATTAATAAATATTTTTAGGTAATTAAAAATAGGTCCGGGGTCCAATAAATTCCAAAAAATTACCCTAAGTCCAATTTTTTCATTTTACACCCAAAAATATTATTTTCATAATATTTTAATATTATTTATTAACAATTAAAAATTATTTAATAATTAAAATCTTGATTTTAATTACAGAAAAATTCCCAGAAAATTCCAGAAAATTATGAAAAATCCCAATTTAATATTTTTAAAAAATCAGGGGCTTACAATCTACCCAACTGATAAAAATTTCGTCCTCGAAATTAAAATATGGTAGGGTTCTCTCTATCCAATCTCACTTGATTACAGTCTAACGGATTTCTCTCAGGTGAACATTGCGGTCGCTACCCAACTTAGAATTTACCCATCTATCCTCTAAGGCTATACTAGTAAAGCTATGTCCCAACTTATTTAATCATGGTATTGAATCCTTAAGTCTTTAAAATACATCACCTATGGTATTCCCTTAGTCGTGTATAAAGTGGTCATCATCAATTCAACCGGCCGGAGGGGTATATCTAGTACTATCTATATCTCAAACTTATACCAAGCACAAGATTTTGTCTTTTCCGAAATAAGGGAAGACGAAGATCAATAATAAAGAGTTCAAGGGCGAGGTGATAGAACAGAAGTATCGGGATCAAGGCGTTTAAAGAATTCTAATAGGAATTGTCAAGAATTGAAATTCTATTTTGGTAATCATTTATTCGCATGCTCGTATTAGTACAGTTATGTAACTGATACGATATGCTCGAACATATTTAGGGGGCAAGTATACTAGTCAACTATATATCTCAATCCACGTAAAGTATTATTTCGAAGGCGAATCAAAATACACTAAGGTTGATTAGACCGTAATACACTGATTCTGAATAGACACTTGTATTAGTGGGGTTGATCAGGCCTCAATAACACATGTGTCATGAACAAGCCTGATAAAGAGTAAGCTTGCAAAACTAGGCTATAAAATAGCAGCATAAGTCAAGTACAGCAAAATTAAGTGCGCTAGATGGTGATGAAAGAAGGTACAAATTATTAAAGTTCACAAAATAACACACAATAAGCACAATAGCAAAAGACTCTAAAATCTCTATAGTTATCAAATTTAAAAGCATACCAGGTTATTAGCAAGTTCAAAATTACTAGGTTGGGGCTGAGGTCACGAACCAATAGGCACGAGCTAAACAATAATAGAAAAGGTATCTACGAATCACTTACGCGCATTAGCTGCTCCAAGAGTCTGCGCGTTCTCCACGGTCATCACGTAAGCTTGTCCGTGTCCTGGAGCAGCGGGACAGTCCCTCACTTGATGTGTTGTTGATCCACAATATAGACAGGCACCTAGTCTCTTTCTACAAACTTGCCGAGTGTGACCTTGTTTATGACAATAGCTACAAGTGAGAGCTTGTTGGTTCTGTCCTTGAGCTTGGTGTTGGGGTGCTGTGGCTTGAGGGAGAGGACGCTGGGTTTGTTGCGGGACCCTCTGCTGTGGTTGTTGTTGGAAAGGGCGTTTGTGGGGTCCCATACTTCCAGTATCTCTCTCCCGCTTTAGTTTATGCCCCATGTCTCTCTCAACACCTTGTGCCACGCTCAAGATTTCTTCGTATGTACGAGCTCGGCTAGTGGTGACAGCAAGGCAAATATCAGGAGACAACCCGTTCTTGAATCTACGGGCTCTATCCTCAGGGGTACGAACCATGTATTCTGCAAAGTGGCTCAGTCTGCTAAATTCGGCAGTGTACTCATCAACAGAAAGGTTATCTTGTTCCAGCCTCTCGAATTGACTTTCGAGAGCTTCCCGAGCCACTTCAGGATAGAATTTCTCCTTGAACAGCCTCTTGAAATCCTCCCAAGTGAGCTCAGGAGCAGATAGTTGAGGTTCATCTCTAAACCAAGTCCGAGCTATGTCGAACAGTTACAGGCTTGCAGATTCCACTTTAAGATCATCAGGGACCCGAGCAGTCTTCAGGAGTCGCTCCACATTCTCTATCCATTCATCGGCATAGAGAATACCTTTAGTCCCAAAGAATTCCAGGGGTTTAAGGTTCTTGAAGTCCTTGGCACTTCCTGGCCTCTTTTGTGGTGACTCCTGGGACCGAAGAGCTTCTGAAAGGCTGGTTCGCAGCAGGGCAGTCTGTTCCTTCTGGGATTCTATGAGTCCCTGGAATACTCCGAGTAGCTGTGCCCCATCCATAGTAACTGTCGGAGTAGATGGAAGCGGAGGGAGCGCAAGAGTTTCAGGCACAGTCTGCTCAGCAGGTTCGGATGTGCCTCCTACGGTATTCCTTGTCTGAACCATTCTGAAAGATTAAGGGATAGGAAGATTTAGAATAGATTACTTGGAAATCAAGGGCGATGGGAAAATTTACTAGGAATGATATCAAGATTTGAAATAAAGATCCTATTCTGTGAATGAGCTTTTTCCTAAAATCCTCAATCTTGTTGCAGGCCTGTTCGGTCCCTAAGTTAAAACCGAACAATTTAGTAGTTTGACCTGCATGGGCCACCATAAAAATGTGTCACGACCCGCACCCGGATATTCGGGCACGAGTACGTGGGTACGTCCAGCCTACGCCGCAGTGTCGGCGGTAGTACGCTGTCTAGGCCATATTCACAGTTAAAAATAAATCTAGCTTATTCCCAACATTATAAGTAGGCAAGGATAATAACAGGAAAAGGAATGCTAAGATTTCATAATCAAAATGTGACAACCAGATCCATAGTTTTATTACAGAACCAGAAATAAATCGGGGACAAACCCGATTACTAGGATGAAAGGAAAATAAAAACTAACTGCTAACTACTCCTCAGCAGTAGTCTCCTGAGTGGGAACCGGCTCCTCAAGAGTATCACCTGCTACCTCATAGGGACCAAAATAGGTGAGGGCATAGTCCTCATCATCGCCTAAATCAACGAATCCAGTCAGGAAAGGAGCAAAGTACCAATGCACAACAAGATTAAACTAAATATTTATGACAAGTAGAAAAGAAACTGTCTAAGTATCATGATAAGAATATGCATAGTAAGTAGTGAAATTAGCTAAGAGTTAAGCACTAAAAATCAGGAATATAAGTAAAACAGGATTAATTATTATAAACCAGGGACATGAGTAAAACAGGAATATAATGAGACAGGAAAATGTAACTGTAACAAGACAAGAAACTATGTGTGTGTGATTGTGTATTTAGAATACATAGTTGGCATGTAGGGGGTTATAAGGCTAATCCGGCCGTCATAGACGGCTATTAGACAGGAATAATCGAGATCCGGCTGATGGTACAGTCGTGTACCAACAGCTATTAGTCACGACAGGGGAAAGGGTAAACTACATGCCTCCTAGTATTCTCCCATCCGACACGAAAAGCAAGACATCAAATCCAGTATTCTAACACTACGTATAATCATCAATGGTACTAGTAGAGCAAGGAATTAATTATCACAATATAAAGAATAAACTTGAAGTGCAGGTACTTGCCTGATGTTTGGATCCCTACTACAGTTCTATCCTCGGGGAAATTTCTAGAAATGAGTCCGGATGCTGAAATAAATATTACCATCATGCTCAGAAGATATCAAATAGCTAGAAACGCCTGTCCTTGAGTCCAATTTGGAGACAAGGGCAAAAACGACAATTTTGGGTCAAAACGGGGTCCGCATGTGGGCCCGCTTTGCACCAAAAAAAATGTATCAGGGTCAAAGGTCTCCAAATTCACCAAACTTAGTGTCAACAGGTCAGGAACGATGATACGAACCCAACAGGACTTCCAGAATTGGATTCCGATGAGCCGATCACAAAATCGCCCGTCGAGCGGGGCATGTGGGGCCCACGACACGCGATTTCGTCAACGTTCTCAGAATCGAACCAAACTTGGGTCACAGGACCAGCGTATCGCTATGAGTTCGATGGTACAAGTTTTGTTTCAATCCGACGTGTGTACACAAAGTTAGGGCATAATTCAGAAAAGGCGGATACGGGACGGTGTCCGCGGATACGCGTTGATCCCGGTGTGCACGCACACCCGAATCGACTTCTACGAAATCCCACACGTCCGTATCAACGACGCGCACGTATCTGTGAAGACCGAGCGTGACCAAGTCGTCCCGTTTGGCGGGGCGTACCCAGTACCTGGGTGAATCGGGTCGTTGTTTTTCCTGTTTTTGGATCGCGGTGTGCGATCACCACAGGACGCGATGCCCCGAGCGTTTTATCCGGACACCGAGAGGGTCATACAGGCTTCACAACGCAATTTACGGAATTAAAAACGGGGCAGCGAGGAGAAAGTTACATGCACCTGAACAGGGCTCGAGAAATTGGGATTTCTCGTGTCCGTGTCGTGTCCGACACGTCGACACAGGAAATTAGGGTTAGGGTTTCTGAACTCAGGCGACGGGCCGGCCGGAGGAGGGCTGAGACGGGGCGGTGCTCGCCGGAGGCGGCCGGGGGAGCCGAGGCGAGGCTGGCGGAGGCACGGCGGAGCGGGGAGGCGCCGGGGAAGGCTGGGCTAGCAGCTGTTCGTGGAGAGGCGGCCGGAGGAGAAAGGACAGGGCGGTCGGGGGCTAGGCGTAGCGGGGCTGGGCACGGCGAGGCGGGGCGAGGGTCAGGCGGCATTGGCAGCGGCTGGGGAAGGCGGTGGCAGTCGTGGGATGTTGGCCGGAGGGGGATTCGAGAAGGTTTTATAGGCGGAGAGGCGTGGCTGGTCAGCCGGGAAGGGAGGAGGGGGAGGGGAACGTGGGGCGAGGGCCGGGAGAGGAGGAGGGGACGACGTGGGGGCGTGCTGGCCGGCGGAGCGGGGTGTCCGACGGAAGAATCGGGCGCCGGAGGCGCTCACGCGGGGGGGCTGGGGTGACCGGGTCAGCGGGTTGCGGGTCGGGTGCGGGTGGACCCGACCCGACCCGCTAGGCGGGTCGTGGGCTGGGCTCAGTGGGCCGGGCTGGGCCAGTTTAATTAAATAAATAAGTAAATAAATAAATAAATAAATAAATAAATAAATAAATAAATAAATAATAATCAATTAATTAATAAATGTTTTTAGGTAATTAAAAATAGGTCCGGGGTCCAATAAATTCCAGAAAATTACCCTAAGTCCATTTTTTTCATTTTACACCCAAAAATATTATTCTCATAATATTTTAATATTATTTATTAATAATTAAAAATCATTTAATAATTAAAACCCTGATTTTAATTACAGAAAAATTCCCAGAAAATTTCAGAAAATTGTGAAAAATCCCAATTTAATATTTTTTTTAAAAATCAGGGGCTTACAAGT
Organism: Iris macrosiphon; assembly: GCA_036927795.1. Classification (NCBI taxonomy): domain Eukaryota; kingdom Viridiplantae; phylum Streptophyta; class Magnoliopsida; order Asparagales; family Iridaceae; genus Iris; species Iris macrosiphon. The sequence goes on along the minus strand of JAYESA010000016.1, from coordinate 105,943,606 downwards.
ATACTCTCAGCCTATATCCTATATTCTAAAGCAGGCTCGTAATAGTACTCTTAAGTTTGAGCACCATTACAAAATCGTACAACTTGTAATCTTCCGACCTGCATGGGCCACCACTAAAAATATGTCATGATCCGCACCCGAAATGAGGGTACGAGTACGTGGACAATGCCCATCCTATGCCGTAACAACGACATAGAATATTATCTAGGTCAATAATGTTATCTAATATCTCACACAATATATATAAGGTACCTGTCATGCCATCTCAACTCCAAATAGAGGAACACATATAATGACATGATAAGATATTAATACTAAATCACAATATCAAACTAAGGAAGATAGAGCACGATATGGAATAAAAAGATGAAATAAGAATCATAAAACATCCACAGGTCCACATTATAAGTCTAGGCATAAACAACTCCCAAAATAATAATATATATGCCATGGGTCTAAAATAAGAATAATATAATGTCTAACATATAAGTCTAAGCCTCCTCGGTCACTGGCACTAGGTTCTCCTGCTCTAGGGGAGTATCCTATAATGCTCGTTGTCCTGCGGCCCGTAGTTAGTAGGACACTTCTCCTCAAGCCAATCATTTGAAAAATATATCCAATCAGGATTGGAGCAAAGTACAAAACTCTGAAAGTAGTTCCAAATACATGGTAGAGCATATATGATAGGTGATAGAAAGGAATACAAGATAACTAGCAACATAAAGTAAAATATACTAGAGTAAACAGATAATATAGTATAAAGAAAAAATAGGCAGTATGGAATATTTGTAAGTAATGGAAATAGATAAACTAGCTAATGTGCCTTAGAGTACAAGTTCGTTATGTGATCAGTTTGGGTTGAACACGAATATAATATGGTAACTCGATTACACGTGCGATTTGTAATCGACATATATACGAATATACTTGGGCTTGGTCACATAACCAACTCCTATTCTCCCGTCGCCAACCAAAACTCATGGATCTAATCATGACACATTACGAATAAGAGTAATATAGGCACACTGTACATGTAATAGTATGTGAACACAAAGTACATGATAATCAATACCCAATGCACACGATAAAATACATGTGAAGGAGTACCCGCTGAACACGGTAAGGGGATAACATCTCCTAACAGGATCCATATAGTACCAGTCCATATAACCACTGTGTCAACATCAAGCATACAGTTCTAGAATAAGTGATATACACACTATCATGAAACAAAAACTAACAGAGAGATGTACTCGCCTCTGGTCCTGAGCAAAAGAGGTAAGTCGGTGTCCGAGCTGGTGCCACATAATCCTAGATAGAAAATATCATGTCAAATGGTGTAATGAAGGATAAATGAGTTTAAGAATTCACTAATATGATATTCTAAGCCATTTCTAGGTCACACTAGCCCAACTAGGTCAAACTAGTCAATATAAGTCAAGCTAGGTGATTAACTAGCTAATACTAGCTATCTAAGTTGCTAAATCAATACTTAGTTAGTACTAGTCAATACATTAGCTCTAATATTAGTATATAACCCCTTTGACCAATACCTTAGCTATCTATTCTACTATACAATGTTAAAAGTAGGCTTCACCATGAAAATTTTATTTCCAAAAATACCCTTTACTATATTTACTAATTAAAAAGATTAATTAAAATCAATAGGAGTATCTAGGTAAATACAATAGTTGTCCTTTGGTATTCCTAATTACAACAGTTATTAAATGCATTGGGTATCTAAAAAAGAGGCATTAAAAATGGATTTTATTTAACATCATTCATTCATTAAAAAAAAATTAACTATAAGTATCTTTTAATATTTCTAATAATAAATACGTGCAACGCACGTGCATATATGCTAGTTAACAATAACTTAATATTTAATCTTACTAATGATAACTAATTGATACACTAACTTAACTGATATCTCAACCGATATTCCACGTACTAACTTCTAACTGCTACTAACTATCAACTACTATTAACTTAACTAACTAATACAATAATTGTCAACCCAAAACTCTATCAGTTGAACAACTGGCAACCCATTACAACAGAGTATCAACTGATACTCTCCCCAACAGTGTTTTATTACTGTTCACACTGGCAACAATGCTTACAAACCTGAAACTGAGCTCAATAGAGGTGTACATATATCTAGTGAAACATCTAATTGCATTGTAGTGGATATTCCTCTTCACACATCAATCATTGTTGCTAAAAACTGGATGTACTCACTGCTCGAGCATAAGATGCAAAGCAACCCCCCTCCACTTGGTTTTCCCCCTTGCCATCAGTACTGATACTGCTTACTGCCTTAATTCTCACATCAAAATTGAGTCCCCTTTTCATTGTTACACTCTTGTATCAGTTCAGATACTGGACTGATACTAGTATCCAACTCACCTCATTGCAACATGTATTCCAACTCAATACCTTATAGTATCACAACACTTCAATGGCAATCTCTATATCAAGAGCCTACCTTAGTGCCAACACTTAATCCCACTTATAACTCCAAACCCTTATTCTAAACCTTAATACCCCTTAGTGTTTAAGTATCTTGATACTCAATATCAACTTATACCAACACATGTACCTCAACCAATACCAACCCTTGCACCAACAGTCAAAACCAATACCAATATTTGCACACACACATATACAACCATGTTATTAACTGTTTCCCTCGTCACTCAACAAGTACCTGGGCATCATAGGCACCCCTCACTGGACTGCTGCAACACTCACCTGAACACACCACCCTACAGCTACTGCTCCTATACTCTTGTTGCTGCTGCTAAAGCCACCTACTGCTGTTGTATTTGAATGCAGTTGTTGTTGCTTCAATACCTACTGCATTTGCATATGCAAGGAATTGACTCCCTGCATACCCAAGCCAAGTCCTCCAAGGAACAGCTGCAACAACACACAAACACTCCTTTGAATGACTGAAACCAATACCAAACCCGACATCAAAAATTTTACCCTCTACACTCTTACTTGAGTGCAAACACCATCACCCTCTTCGGGCACCCATCTGAAACCAACTCCAACACCAACAACAAATATACTACTATACTTACCAACTCAGCACTAATACCTGCCACCCAGCACATGCAACCCCTGCAAAAACTACTACTCAAATCAACAATAACACAACAACTGCAACTCAATACAACTCCTCTTGATACAACCACCATACTCAATGCAATCCCTACATCACCCCTCTACAACAACAGCACAACACCAACACTAAAACCTGAGCATCCCCACCTCTACTGCACAATAACTTATTTGTTAAACTTCAAACCTCAAACACTCATACATAGGTACCATATATAACACACATTATGCATATATATATATATATATATATATATATATATATATATATATATATATATATATATATATATATATATATATATATATAATATAATACTATGAATAGGTACACACCCACCAACCATCTATCAAACACTTGGTGTGCACTATCGATACGCCCCGCATCACACTCTGATGCGCCCGATACGCCCTTCCATTGGCCACACGAACACAATAAATACCTCCACCAATAATTAGAACCTCATAACAAATCTAATATAATCTAATAATATATATATATTAGCTAGTTATAATGCAATATAAAGAGAAAACACCTATCGGCCCAAAATATCCAAATCTACCAATACGTATCATAATGTATCATGATACGGTCTACACATATCCAATTGTGGACACGTAGCTAGTCTCCCAACCCCGATCTAAGTCTAATTGAACAAAATTAGTGTTATGACATACACTTGATGTGTCAATCTCGTATTTCTCCCAAAAGGGACACAAATCACCATATAGAAATCATAATACACATCCAAATAGCCTAGAACTTTATCCTATAGATAGTTCTATGCCATAGGAGGGTTTCTAATAGTAAAATGCATGATTTGGAACCTACAATAAATGTAAATTCAGAATTATACCTATTGGGATATGGATTCACAATAAATTATTTCTACGGACATGATCCGAACACAATCTCCATGCCAAAGCTCCTCCTCCAATTGATCCTTGCTACTCCAAGCTCCAATGCTCTTTGAGTGGTAAAAATGAGAGACAATATGAATGAGTTGAAGGGGATTGATGGAGGGATGAAGTGAATTGGGGATCTAGAAATTTGGGGATCTAGAAATAAGTGCAAATAAAGATGAGAGAGAGAGAAAGAGAATAGCCCCCTATAGTGTAAGGCACTTGTGTTAAGTCTAAATAATAGACTATCCCACTAAATAAATAATGTAAGGCACCAAATAATTATATAGCATACGAAGTAATATTTAAATCACTAAATTAAATTAACTATGTTAATTGACTAAATTACCCATATTTGGAAAAGTGAAGGTGACAATCTCCACAGTCACACTTGTCGAGATCTTTCTTTTTGTACTTAGATTCTCTTGTATAGGGTTTCTCTTGTACTCTTTGACAATTTGCAATTAAATAAAAGAAAATCACTTATTTATTTATTTTGCGATATTGACAAAAATAATGAGCCTGCTGGGGAAGAGCTTCTTCTCCAACGAGAAGCTGGTGACGCAATCCGACGTGACCAATATAGGTTTGACTCAGAGGATGTTGATCGTCCGCTTCGACCAACCGGAGTTTGAAGACACGCTGGATAAGCCAAACTCTACCATGAGGCCCGTACGACGTCGTATGACTCACAAAATTTGGGATGTTACTTCCGCTGGGCCAATCCCGAAGTTGGTACCCGATACATCGTCAACCCATACCACAGTCGCACATGCGGTTGACTTGTACTACTCCAATAAGTCGAGTTCCCTACCGAGGTCCGCCCGACCTCAAAAACTTCGCAGGGTATGGGATGCCAAAGTCGCTGCGCTAGATCGACCCTCCGCTCTAGAAATGTCAACAATCTTAGCCGCAGGTGCACACAAGGTGAACGTGCAACAGGCCTCTGCCTTCGAAACTGCGCATATATCCTCCATGCCAACATAGATTTATCTTCATGATCTTACGAGCACCCAAATCGTTCGGGACGAACACCCAAGAACTTGCCACTGGAGATCCCAAGAACGACTTGGTAGGGTTCATCTTGAGTTGGTGGGCTCACATCAGTTCGAATACCGTTCTAAGATCATGAGGATGATCATCTTGAAATCGTCTTTTGAGAACGATGTCATCAAAAAATTATTCTACTATCTTACGCAAGTGGTCACAGAAGATAGTGCTTATGGCGTGTTGGTACGTGGCACCTGCGTTCTTCAGACCATAGGGCATCACTGTATAATAGTATACCCCTATGGATGTCCGTAATGACGTGTGTTTCTCATCGTCTAAAAATATTTTGATCTGATTGTAATCCGAGAACCCGTCCATAAAGGACATACGCTCAAAGCCATAAGTGTTATCAATCATCACGTCTGTGATTGGGAGAGAAAATTCATCCTTTGGGCAAACCGTACTTAAATCATGAAAGTATATGAAGACTCAAATTTTTTTCGTTATTCTTGATGAAAGGGACAACGTTAACTACCCAGTGTGGGCATTTTTCTTCTTGAATAAAGACACTTACTATTAACTTATTTAGTTCAGCTTCAACGACGTTTATAATGTCCGGATGGAACCATCGTTGCTGCTAATTCACAGGCTTGGCGTCTGATAGGATATTAAGCTTGTGTTCCTCTATGCGTGGATCCAAGCCTGGCATATCCTCGTAGTTTTATGCGAAGACGTCAATATATTCTCTTACCATCTGGACAAGGAATTTGTGCTCTTCTGTCGAGAGATTTTTACTAATGAAGATGGGTTTAGGAGCCACATTGTTGCCCAAATCCACGTGTATAACCTCATCTTCTGTAGGAGGCTCTCATTGCTCCAACTATAATTCCCACAGGGTTTTTAGTTTCTAAGCCCACGGTTCTATTTTGAAGAGTTCGATTGGATGCTCGTCGTCCTCTTCTGGATCCGCTGATGCCATATTACTGGACAACACAGTTTAAGTACCTCTCTGATGCTAACATCGGAGTCCCAGACAGAAGATCACGAAGAGTGAGACTGCATGTCATCTTCTTCCTCTGATCCCTCAGGAGTGGTAGGAGGAGTGATATACACTAAACCATGGTCGGTTCGTTGGTAATATGTCTCTGGTTTGCCTTTTGGGGCAAAGTGATGCAGTGGCAGTCGTCGACCTTTACTATAGTTTAGGCCTTGGTCGCTCTTCAGATCATATCCTATTTTTTGGACAATACGCTTAGTCTGGATGTTGTAGCGGTGAAGTTGGATTCTACCGCTTTTTGATTTCGGCTCGTCTACAAGGAAGTTACGGCGACCTTCGACTTTTCCGAAGATGATAGTTTTTGGTGGACTAATCACCGTTGGCGTACTTGTGACGGAGTATGGATGATTAGTTTAGGAGGTTTCCAAGGTTGAAGATAGGAAGATTTGAGGTAAGAAATATGGTTCGGAGGTAATATGGACGTGAACTCATAATTTTGGGGTAAAGTTTACGTAAAGATAATATGGACATGGTAAACTTTATTAGGGAGAGTACGGTAATAAATCATAATCTCATGGTAAGGCTTACTCAGAGGTAATATGGACATGGTAAACATTATCACTAATGTTTGGAAATATAGTTCAGAGGTAATATGGACGTGAACTTACAATTCTGCGATAAAGTTTACTCAGAGGTATTATAGACATGGCAACTTTACTAGGGGAGTATGGTAATAAACCATAGTCTCATAGTAAGGCTAACTCAGAGCTAATATGGACATGGTAAACCTTATCACTATTATGGAAATCAAAACAGGTATTTTTCTTTTATGATTCTGGGTTCGATCCCCAACAGAGTCACCATTTTTGTCAACATCGCAAAAATAAATAAATTGGTATTTTTCTTTTATTTATTTGCAAATTGACAAAGAGTACAAGAGAAATCCTATACAAGAGAATCTAAGCACAAAAATAAAGATTTAGGCAAGTATGATGGTGGAGATTGAGCACTACAACGGCTCCTTTACTCTGTTGAAGATCCGGGACCAAGGGGGGCCAACGAGGCTTTAGCGGCGATCTATCTTCTTCTCTTATAGAGGCGGCTAGCTCTGCTTCCACTTTCTTTTACATGTGGGTGTATGGATCTCTCGATAATTTGCATGTGGAAAAAATACCCACTATTTATAGCCTTCAACTAGGCATTACGTAGGCGCATCTACGTAAATTTTATGGTGCATGACACTACAGGCGTATGAGAGTTAGCAGGATCATAATGGTGGTATGGCACTATGGGCGCATTACACACTTAGATAAATAGGGGCGCATTCCACTGCGGGCACAAGAGACACCTATATGTAGGTGGGTACATGGCACTGCAGGCACATGAGACACCTAGATGTAGGAGGGCGCATGACACTAAGGGCACATGAGACTCCACTTAGATTGTTCGCGCATTGGCCAGAATCCTTGAGACACAAGGAGTTCGACTACTGAGGCGCATCATTATGGTGCATGGAGCAAGGTATCTAGAGCGCATGGAGCAGATTTTTTGTGCTTATACACTTGTGAGTGATCTTACTTTCGATTAGCTGGCTCTTCTTCCTAGTATTCACTCTTAATAATCTGACTCATGCGTTCCGATCAACGATACCATAATAATAACTGAGTCAAGATAATAAATAACTTGGAACACTTAATGCAAGACACACACATATTTATGAAACGATCACAATATTTGCCCACTATGTGTTTTATCATGTTCCAGTGCTAGCTAGAATATATCCATCTATAATTGTGCGATGAATAAAATATATCTTATAATACGATCACTCAAGCAGGTAGACTATGCCATTACACTATGCTAAGTAGTTTCGTTCATTCTGATGTCGTGAAATATTATATATGATAACTTAGTATTTTAGACGTTGATTGGCCATGGAAAATATGTTCACAAGGTATATGGTTCCTACAAACGGTCGCCGAGGCACCGAGGCTGATTCATCCCAGGCGAAATAACTGTTAGTTATGCTAGCAACCTATCACGGATGAGTCGAGAGTTTGTAATGGGGCTCGCTACCTGCGCTACAATCATCGTTGTCTACCCAGACTGTCACGACCCGCACCCGGTATAAGGGTACTAGTCGGAAATAACGCCCAACCTACGCCGCAGAATCGACAGTAGAACGCTGTCTAGATAATCTATCTAACAATATAATGAACCACCAATAATGATAGTATACTCAATCACAGAACTAAGATAGAAATAAGCACGAATCAGATAAAGAATAGAATAGTTACAATACAACTCATGAGTCTAAAATAATACATCAATGAGTCTGAAGACATAACAAGATAAGCTGGAGACAAATCCAGTACAATGAATACTACGAAGCTACAACTCCAGGGTCAACTGTCTCAGTTGGGATAAGTCCCTCTTGAGCCAGGGTCTCAGAATCTAAACCCACAATATCCTGGGGTCCATAAAAGGTAGGGTACCACTCCTAAGTATCATCTGGAAAAATATATCCAATCAGGAAAGAAGCAGAGTACATCTCTAACAGCAGTTCTAATTAATGATAAAAACTATGTAACAGTAAATAGCTGTGGATAAATAATATACACAATAGATACAAGAGATATATATACAATAAGAAAATACTGGAAATAAATAAAATAATGAACAATATGACAACGAAATAATAATACTAATGACTATATGTGTGTGAGTACTAGCTTAACATGTGATCGGTTTGGGCAAGATGCAATACGTCCTGGCTAATCATACGTGCGGTGTATGATCAATACTATTCAGTAATCAGTACTTTATTCAATAGGGATATTGATCATATATCTATACTAATACTCCCCACCCCCGACTGGTATAATAGATCCAACCACGGTATGCTAGTCTTCCCGAGAATCGGTGTCTGTACATGTACAAAATAACCAATGAAACAATACTTGCACCATATACCAAGGAATAACATCTCATGACGAGATCCGAATATACCAATCCGTGTAACCATAGTGTCAAGAGAACATGGATATCTATACTAGATACAATAAATATAGAGGATATCATAAATGAGAAACTATCAGAGAATGTACTCGCCTGAAGTCCAATGAATAGTCTCACAGATATCTGACTCGGTGCCTCGAAGACCTAGATATGGAATACAATATTAATACAAGGTCCCAAAAAGAGAATAAGTTAAACTAGTCAACTTCTAGGTCAATAAGTCAATTCTAAGTCAAAAGTCAACTATGGTCAACTCTAAGTCAACTATGGGCAACTCTAAGGTCAACTATATATTTCTAGGTTGCACAAGTCTAACACAAAAATCTTGGGTCAAAATACTAAAATAAGTCATAGAAACCACATCCTAAAATATTAGGATACCGTATCTTCGGATACGTGAATCCAAGGTAAATCTCACAATACATATATATCAACAATAATGTATAATAATATAGAATATTAATTATAAACAAATAGGAACCATGGTTTTGAACCAACTTGGTATCCACAAAGTCAGAAACTTGATACCCAAACCCCGTATCTTGGGTATCCCACTTACTTTGGTTTCCACAAGGTAATACTCAATATCTTGCTATAGTAATTACCCTCATACATAATATAATATATATATACTAATATTATACAATTAAGAAACATAACAATACTAGTATTATATCTCACAATTAATACATATATATATATACATATATATATATATATTATATATATATATATATATATATATAAATATAATATATAAACTATATACTATATACTAAAATTGCCTAACTGTCACTGAAAGCAGCGTTGAAAAACACTGATTTTTCAGTAAATAGACCTTCAATGACAGTTCAGGCTGTCACTGAATCGCCGTCACTACTGCTGCTGCGTATTTGCACTGCTGCCACCCCTTTGGTGACAGTTTTCAACTGTCACAAAAGTCTTCATCGCAACTGCTGTGAAATTCCGCTGTTGCATGCGGTTATTAATGACAGTGGCGGCTCTGTCATTAATTCTCCGCCGCCACTGTTACAGCGGCTGCTGCTGTAACCGTTCTAATAATGACAGTTCTTCTGTCATTAATCCTACTGTCACAAAAAAATAGCTAATATATATATATAAACTATATATATATATATATATATATATATATATATATATATATATATATATATATATATATATAAATCAATAATTAAAATATATACTTCTATATGCATATAATCCAACACATATATATTATATACATCTATATAAATAAATACCAAATAGCTATAATACACATCCTATATACTAAAGTACATAATATAACATAGTTAAATGCACACATACATAAATATGTTTAATAAAAATACATCCATTCATATATATAAATAATCATATAATAATTATAAATAATATAATACTTAATTAAACACATATATATATTTTATAAAATATTTTCATATATTTTATATTCCTAACATAATTTGTAACATATATAAATGCATGTAGAAGAAAGCTACATATATATATTTATACATTATATAGTACACATATAATACATAGATCTATGCTATAATAAATATCATAATAAATATACTATAATAATTATATAACATCTATATATATATACTAAATTATAATTCAAGAATTAAAGCACAATAATTAGATCTACACATAACCACACCACAAATGGAGGGTATCACACCGTATCCCACTAGATCAAGAATACGCATGCGACACGAGTCCAACACACAACCAATTGCACCCCGAAGGACACAAGCAAGTCATAAATATTATTTATAAACAAATCAAAGTGTCAAATATAGATCTATGTGTCCGTGTCAAAATACGACATGTACAAAGTCCCGTGTCAGAGGAAAAACCCCCAAAACAACACGTATTACCAAATTATTGGGATACGACCTACACATACCCAATTATGGACACGACACTAGCCCCAAACACATAAACATATGCCCAATTGATCTATAAGATTAATTGACACACACAACAAAATGTTAATTCAAAATTTTCTTAAAATTGACACAAAAAGCACCATAACTTTCTCCATGGGTCTCCTATGAACACAAAACCAAGTCCTATGGGTAGTACATACATATGGGTTAATTTTTCATAATTAAATCTCATATTTAGAAGCTATTTTAAGGGAAAAAACTGAATTATACCTATTGGGAGATGGATTCCCAATGAAACCTCCAATTGAGATAAAATTACCTCCAAATTGTAGATCCTTACTCCTCTTTGTAGATCCTTGCTTCCTCCTTCTAGATCCTTGCTTCTCAACTCTCTAATGGTGAATTGGGAAGGAATTGGAATGAATTTAGTAGGAAAATGAAATGGGAATGAAGGAAATTTGGTAGTGGGAAATTCTAGATCTAGATTTGGAATAAAAAAGAGAGGAAAGAGAATTTTTCCCCCTCTTTTAATAGGACGGCCCCTACCTCTCCCTCAAGTAATTATGAAATGTCCAATATACCCCTTGCGGCCTCTCATGAAGAAATAATTAAGGAATAAAGCTTCTAGTCTAATAATTTAATCCAGAAATAACAGAACAGAACTAAAGAATCACAACTAACTATAGAAGAACATAACATAACTAGGAAATAACATACCTCAAGATACAAACAAATATGGATAACGCTTTAGCATTTCATCCTCTCTCTCTTCCAGGTAGACTCCCCTGGAGAGTGATGCCTCCATGCGACGCGCACCAAAAGAATAGTCTGGTTTCTCAGCACCTTCTCTCTCCGATCCAGAATCTCAACTGGCTGCTCTAGATAGCTAAGAGTAGGGCCTACCTATATCTCCGAGTGATCCAATATATGACTAGGATCTGCCACGTATCATCTCAACTGTGACACGTGAAACACGTTGTGCACTCCCTCCAATACAGGTGGCAAGTCTAGTCTATAAGCAACTGCACCGACCCTCTCTAGAATAGTAAAAGGTCCAATGAATCGCGGACTAAGCTTTCCGCCTCCACCGAAACAAATCGTGTCTCGTGTCGGAGAAATTCTCAGAAACACCAAACCATCCACCTAGAATAAAACACCATCTTAAGAACTTAATCTATAACAAACAACCAAAAACAAGCACAACAAAATCTAACTATACCTCAAACTCCAAAGGTCTCCGATGGCTATCGGCCCAATGTCGTTGTCTGTCCTGCGCCGCTCGAAGTCTGTCTCTGATCAACTGAACCTTCTCTGCTGCATCCACAACCATCTCTGGCCCAAGCAAAACTCTCTCTCCAATATCGTCCCAAGACAAAGGAGTACGACACCTCCGACCATATAGAGCTTCAAAAGGTGACATCTCTATACTGGCCTGGTAACTGTTGTTGTAAGCAAACTCTACCAAATAGAGATGGTCCTCCGAAGAACCCCCGAAATCTAGTACACAAGTGCGCAACATATCTTTGAGAGTCTGGATAGTCCTCTTTGACTGCCCATCTGTCTGGGGATGATATGCAGTCCTGAACTTGAGCTGAGTGCCCAAACTCTCCTGCAAACTCCTCCAAAAATGAGAAGTGAAACGACTATCTCGATCTGAGACTATGCTGATGGAAACTCCATGTATCCTAACGATCTGCCTCACATACATCTCTGCCAGCTTCTCCGTAGACAAACCCACCTTGAAAGGCAAAAAGTGGGCCGACTTGGTCAACCTATCAACAATGACCCAAATTGCGTCTTTCCCTCCTGGAGATTGTGGAAGTCCGGACACAAAATCCATAGTAATGTGTTCCCACTTCCACTCTGGAATAGGTAATGGCTGAAGTAAACCTCCTGGCCTCTGCCTCTCGGCTTTCACCTGCTGGCATACTAAGCATCTGGATACAAACTGTGCCACTTCCCTCTTCATGCCATACCACCACACACTCTCTCGCATATCCCGATACATCTTGTTAGCACCTGGATGCATGGAATACTGAAAGTGATGCACTTCTTGTAATACCTCCTCACGCAACTCCCCACTAGGCACACACAACCTATCTACACGCCTCAAAGATCCATCCTCTGCAATAGTGAAATCATCCTCCAATCCTGCTCTCACCTGAGCTCTGATACTCCTCAGAGATACATCCTCATACTGTGTTGCCTTGATCCTGTCCATCAAATCTGAGTGTATCTGCAATCCTCACATCTGTATAGCACACCCAGAAACAATTACCTCAATGCCCAAGCTCTCCAAGTCTTCCAACAAATATCGATCTTGCGTCAAGAACATAGCTATCGGATACCTGCTCAAAGCATCGGCAACTACATTGGCTTTTCCAGGATGATATTGCAAAGAGATATCAAAATCATTCATCAGTTCCAACCACCGACGCTGCCTCATGTTCAACTCCTTGTGCGTGAAAATGTACTTCAAGCTTTTGTGGTCTGTGAAAATCTCCACACGCTCTTCGTACAAATAATATTTCCACAACTTCAGAGCGAAGATGACTGTTGCCAACTCCAAATCATGGATAGGATAGTTCTTTTCATGAGGACGCAATTGCCTGGATGCATAGGCAATCAATTTCCCATGCTGCTGAAGAACATAACCCAAACCCTTCCCCGATGCATCACTATAAATAGTGAAACCTCCGGACCCTGATGGCAACGTCAAAATAGGAGCAGACGTCAACCTCTTCTTCAACTCCTCAAAAGCAACCTGGCAATCCTCCGTCCAAACAAACTCTACATCCTTTCTTGTGAGTCTGGTCATCGGCTCGGCAATCCTCAAAAAATCTTGTACAAACTTTCTGTAGTAGCCTGCCAATCCCAAGAAACTCCTGATCTCTGCTACCGAACTTGGAGTCTTCCAAGATTCTACTGCTGAAATCTTCTTCGGATCCACTGAAATACCATCACCAGTCACAACATGCCCCAAGAATTCTACCTTGTCCAAGAAAACTCATACTTGGACAACTTCCCATACAGCTTCTCCTTCCTCGGCACATCCAATACAATCCTCAAATGCTCCTCATGCTCCTCCGGTGTCCTCGAGTATATGAGTATGTCATCGATGAACACCACCACGAACTTGTCAAGGTACTGGTGGAACACCTTGTTCATCAAGTTCATAAATACCGCTGGTGCAATAGTCAAACCAAACGGCATCACCATAAACTCGTACTGACTATACCGAGTTCTAAAAGCAGTCTTCGGTATGTCCTCCGACTTCACCTTCACCTGATGGTAGCCTGATCTCAAATCTATCTTAGAAAATACCTTGGCTCCACTCAACTGATCAAACAGATCATCAATTCATGGCAAAGGATACTTATTCTTGATAGTGAGATTATTCAAAGCCCTGTAATCAATGCACATGCACACCGATCCATCCTTCTTCGGTACAAACAATACCGGGGCTCCCCATGGTGAAGAACTCGATATGATAAACCCTTTATCCTGCAATTCATCCACCTATTTTTTTAACTCGACCAGCTCGCTGTTGTTCACTCTATAGACATGCTACAAAATTGGTTCTGCACCTGGCACCAAGTCTATAGAAAATTCAACATCTCTATCTGGCGGCAATTCTAGCAATTCCTCAGGAAACATATCCAAGAATTCTGCTATCAACGGATGCGGCAACTTTTTGTCTTCCACCATAGCTCCACAAATAATGCCTTCTCCCTGCTCTGCAGCTCCTCTAGCAAACTCGAACTCTGGCTCTCCTGGCGGACCAAACAAAACTCTACCTCCTCTATAATCTATGCTAGCACGGTGCCTACTCAACCAATCCATCCCGAGTACAATGTCGTAGCTCAGAAGTGGCATTACAAGTAGACACACACTCAACTCCCGGCCTCCCAAAGTAACTCTCCGATCCTTGCAAATATCATTAACCAGGATAATGCCTCCCCCGGTCATGATCTTGCAAGTCCTAAGCAAAGACTCAGCTACCAAACCATGCTTTAGAGCAAAAGAAACAGATACAAAACTATGGGAAGCACCACTATCAAACAAAGCTAAAGCTGGAATAGAATCAAGAAGAATAGAACCTGCGATGATATCTACGGTGGGTTCATCCTCCTCGATGGTCATAGCAAACGCTCGTCCCTGTCGAGCACCTTCTTGCTGCTGATGCTGGACAAAATGATGCTGCTGTATTGGAAGCGGTCCCTTCGGCTGTGCTGCAGGTGGTCTCGTCTGTGCCCTCGGAGCTGGAGCTGCTCCCTGAACTGCACGACGAGGATACTCCCTCGATTGATGCCCTTCAGTACCACAATACAAACAAACTCCTAGCCTCCTCCTGCAAACTTCCCAGATGTGGCCGGGCTTCTTGCAGTAGTTGCATGGAGCTTGTTATAACTGTCTCTGCTGCTGAGGTGCCTGGTGAAAAGGTGCTCTAGCTGGAGTCTGCTTCTGCTGTGGCTGCTGGAAAGGTCTGGACTGGAAATGAGGACGTTTGGCAGATACTGCACTGCCGTTGGCCCCCAGAAAAGAATTACGGTCTCTCTTGGTCTTCAAACCCAACTCCCGCTCAACCTTGCATGCCTCCGCAAGTATCTCCGAGTATGTCTCATAAAAAGACGGAATGAGAATCTTCACTTTCCAGTTTAGACCCTCACGAAAACGAATAGCTCGAACCTCTGGGTCCCTCACCAGATCCGGCTCAACCTACCGAACTCTGCAGCGTATTCCTCCACAAACATGCTCCCCTGAATGAGACTCTCAAACTGTCTCCCCAAGTCTAGTCTGTCTGTCCGGGCGAAAAACTTCTTCTTGAAAAGGTCCTTGAATACCTCCCAAGATTGTCCTGCGTCAACTAGAACCGGCTCATTCCTGAACCAAGTGCGAGCGACGTCGAACAGTTGAAGTCCTGCCGCCTCAACCCTCAGATCCTCAGAAAGACAGGACACCCTCATAAGACGCTCAATATCCTCGAGCCAATCATCAGCATAGACGATGCCCTCCGTCCCCTTGAAAACCCTAGGCTCCAGTTTCTTGAAGTCCTGAATGTTGCCTGGCCGAAGCTGAGCAACCTGAGGAACAACCTGCTGCTGGACCGGAACTCCTCTCTCAACTACAGTACGAGCAAGCTGATGAGCAATCTCGATGCCCTGCCGTAGAACGTCGGTCTGCCTCTGATGTGCCTCTGACTGTGCCCTCTGTGCCTCGAGCATCTCACGAAACAGTGTAAACATCTGTGACGCCTCTGCTGGCACAGGAGGTGGAGGTGGAAGCCCCTCAGATACAGCTGGTACAGTCCTCTTAGTAGGTGGTGGACCTCCGAAAATAGCTGACACTCCAATCACCGGAGAAGTGACTGGTACAGGCCCTCGGGATGTCTTAGACCTCTCAGAAACTGCTCTCCCCTGCTGCGATCTAGTCTTAGGCGGCATCCTGAGACAAAGCGAAAGAAAGAATCAATATGGCACAAGATGTAAGACATCAAGGAAAGGACAGTTTAAGGGATCAAGTATCAATATCAAAGGAGAATAGTTGAATCAAAAGAATTTTTCTAGATGTGATTGAGTATCTCAGCCAATATCCTATATCCTATCGCGGGCTCGCAGTAGTACAACTAAGTTATCGCACAACCACGATATCACATACTTTGTGAAGCTAGACCTGCATTGGCCACCACCAAAAATGTATCACGACCCGCATCCGGTGTAAGGGTACTAGTCGGAAACAACGCCTAGGCTACGCCGCAAAATCGGCGGTAGAACGCTGTCTAGATAATCTATCTAACAATATAATAAACCACCAATAATGATAGTATACTCAATCACAGAACTAAGATAGAAATGAGCACGAATTAGATAAAGAATAGAATAGTCACAATATAAATCATGAGTCTAAAATAATACATCAATGAGTCTGAAGACATAACAAGATAAGCTGGAGACAAATCCAGTACAAAGAATACTACGAAGCTACAACTCCAGGGTCAACTGTCTCAGTTGGGATAAGTCCCTCTTGAGCCAGGGTCTCAGAATCTAAACCCACAACATCCTGGGGTCCATAAAAGGTAGGGTACCACTCCTCAGTATCATCTAGAAAAATATATCCAGTCAGGAAAGGAGCAGAGTACATCTCTAACAGCAGTTCTAATTAATGATAAAAACTATGTAACAGTAAATAGTTGTGGATAAACAAGATGCACAATAGATATAAGAGATATATATACAACAAGGAAATACTGGAAATAAATACAATAATGAACAATATGCCAATGAAACAATAATACTAATGACTAAGTGTGTGTGAGTACTAGCTTAACATGTGATCGGCTTGGGCAAGATGCAATGCGTCCTGGATAATCGTACGTGCGGTGTATGATCAACACTATTCAGTAATCAGTACTTTATTTAATAGGGATATTGATCACATATATATACTAGTACTCCCCACCCCCGACTGGTATAATAGATCCAACCACGGTATGCTATGGCACGAGATTCCCCAAGAAGATAGCTAGTCTTCCCGAGAATCGGTGTCTGTACATGTACAAGATAACCAATGAAATAATACTTGCACCATATACACCATATACCAAGGAATAACATCTCATGACGAGATTCAAATATACCAATCCGTGTAACCATAGTGTCAAGAGAACATGAATATCTACACTAGATAAAATGAACATAGAGGATATCATAAATGAGAAACTATCAGAGAATTTACTCGCCTGAAGTCCAATGAATAGTCTCACAGATGTCTGACTCGGTGCCTCGAAGACCTAGATATGGAATACAACATTAATACATGGTCTCGAAAAGAGAATAAGTTAAACTAGTCAACTTCTAGGTCAATAAGTCAATTCTAAGTCAAAAGTCAACTTTGGTCAACTCTAAGTCAACTATGGTCAACTCTAAGGTCAACTATCTATTTCTAGGTTGCACAAGTCTAACACAAAAATCTTGGGTCAAAATACTAAAATCTAAGTCATAGAAACCATATCCTAAAATATTAGGATACCGTATCTTCGGATACGTGAATCCAAGGTAAACCTCACAATACATATATATCAACAATAATGTATAATAATATAGAATATTAATTACAAACAAATAGGAACCATGGTTTTGAACCAACTTGGTATCCACAAAGTCACAAACTTGATACCCAAATCCCGTATCTTGGGTATCCCACTTACCTTGGTTTCCACAAGGTAATAATCAATATCTTGATATAGTAATTACCCTCATACATAATATAATATATATATATACTAATATTATACAATTAAGAAACATAACAATACTAGTATTATATCTCATAATTAATACATATATATATATATATACATATATATAAATATAAATATAATATATAAACTATATACTAAACTGCCTAACTGTGACTGAAAGCTGTGTTGAAAAACACTGATTTTTTAGTAAACAGACCTTCAGTGACAGTTCAGGCTGTCACTGAATCGCCGTCGCCACTGCTGCTGCGTATTTGCACTACTGCCACCCCTTTAGTGACAGTTTTCAACTGTCACAAAAGTCTCCGTCACAACTGCTGCGAATTCCCGTTGCTGCATGCGGTTATTAATGACAGTGGCAGCTCTGTCATTAATTCCCCGCCGCCACTGTTACAGCGGCTGCTGCTGTAACCGTTCTAATAATGACAGTTCTTCTGTCATTAATCCTACTGTCACAAAAAAATAGTATATATATATATATATATATATATATATATATATATATATATATATATATATATATATATATATATATATATATATATATATATATATATATATATCAATATATATATATAAATCAATAATTAAAATATATACTTCTATATACATATAATCCAACACATATATATTATATACATCTATAAATAAATACCAAATAGCTATAATACACATCCTATATACTAAAGTACATAATATAACATGGTTAAATGCACAAATACATAAATATGTTTAATAAAAATACATCCATTCATATATATAAATAATCATATAATAATTATAAATAATATAATACTTAATTAAACACATATATATATTTTATAAAATATTTTCATATATTTTATATTCCTAACATAATTTGTAACATATATAAATGCATGTAGAAGAAAGCTACATATATATTTATACATTATATAGTACACATATAATACATAGATCTATGCTACAATAAATACCATAATAAATACACTATAATAATTATATAATATCTATATATATATACTAAATTATAATTCAAGAATTAAAGCACAATAATTAGATCTACACATAACCACACCAGAAATGGAGAGTATCACACCGTATCCCATTAGATCTAGGATACGCATACGACACGAGTCCAACACACAACCAATTGCACCCCGAAGGACACAAGCAAGTCACAAATATTATTTATGAAAAAATCAAAGTGTCAAATATAGATCTATGTGTCCGTGTCAAAATACGACATGTACAAAGTTCCGTGTCGGAGGGAAAACCCCCAAAATAACACGTATCACCAAATTGTTGGGATACGACCTACACGTACCCAATCGTGGACACGACACTAGCCCCAAACACATAAACATATGCCCAATTGATCTATAGGATCAATTGAGACACACACAACAAAATGTCAATTCGGAATTCCCTCAAAATTGACACAAAAAGTACCATAACTTTCTCCATGGGTCTCCTATGAACACAAAACCAAGTCCTATGGGTAGTACATACATATGGGTTAATTTTTCATGATTAAATCTCAGATTTAGAAGCTATTTTAAGGGGAAAAACTGAATTATACCTATTGGGAGATGGATTCCCAATGAAACCTCCAATTGAGATGAAATTGCCTCCAAATTGTAGATCCTTGCTCCTCTTTGTAGATCTTTGCTTCCTCCTTCTAGATCCTTGCTTCTCAACTCTCTAATGGTGAATTGGGAAGGAATTGGAATGAATTTGGTAGGAAAATGAAATGGGAATAAAGAAAATTTGGTAGTGGAAAATTCTAGTTCTAGATTTGGAATAAAAAAGAGAGGAGAGAGAATTTTTTTCCCCTCTTTTAATAGGCCAGCCCCTACCTCTCCCTCAAGTAATTATGAAATGTTCAATATAACCCTTGGGGCCTCTCATAAAGAAATAATTAAGAAAGGAAGCTTCTAGTCTAATAATTTAATTAATTTAATCCATCTCCTTAACAATGGACTTTCTAAATGGGCTAAGTCTAACTAATTAATTCATGTTGGTCCATGGGTCCAAACTAAACTATTTGGATCTAATAATACAAGTCTAAAATAATTAAATAATATCTAACAACAATTAAATAATTCAACAAATAATTATTTACCATGCACAATAATTAATTAAATAGGAAATGACTAAAATACCCTTTCCTAGAAAATATGGTAGTGACACAGACTATAGTCGATGATGGCTCGTGATGATAGGGACTCCTATGTATATTTAAACTGTGCAAAATAACTATGTCTTAGTGGCAGGAAAGGTCATGGTAAGTTTTGTGCAAGTAATTTAAATAGTGCAGGTAAAAATTACCGAATAGTGGCATATTTATTTCAGTCATTTCATATCTATTGCATGATGAAACTTGAACTAAGGCAAGATAGAAAGACCACAATAATAATTTGTATGCTTCACATGAATACCGTGTCGATTTGTTAGTTAGGTTAGCTCGTCATCACCGGTATATTTTGATGTACTGACTCTCGTTGCAATAGGTTCTCCGAGCCAAGGCGACGCGGCGAGGAGCTGAGGCCATTCTCCAACAGTCTACCACTTTGACACTCTAGTATTTATTTTTGGAGCTCTTTTATAAATCTTTCGGAGCTAGTGCACATACTCTATGCAGCTCAGTGGCAAGGCGATAACTTCGCTCGAAGGTTTATTATCTTTCAAGTTTTAGTATGAGATGTAAAGTATGGAACGTCTATCTCATTTTGTGTCAATCTTGTAAGTCCGTGCGGCACCCATTTAATTTTGAGTCAAGAGTTTGTAATAAAGATGTACATTATCAAAAAAAAAAAAAACTTTTCTTCATTTCAATGTGTGATCTTCAACTTGTGCACTCTGCTATTTTGTTTATATATATAGGCTTTGTGTGAGCGCACCTTACGCTCGTACGATATCATGCCCGGGGGATGATTATCGATTCTGCTGAATCGGGACGTGAAATATTGGTATCAAAGCACGGCTTTAGATCCTTTGGCCTTTGTGTCAGAAAAATTTTCTTAAAACGATCATTTCCCTCCTATTTGAACTATTGAAATCATTTGGCCAAAATAAGATGTGTTATATATAATGAGTCTGTAATACTCTATGAGACTGATGCAAGTTACTTTATTTTAAAGGAATAACTCAATTATCGGGATCGACGCAAGCACAAGCACAGGAAAATAGTTGTGGGAACTCTGAAAGTTCTAGTAGCCAGCCAGCGATGCCCTCTGTAGACCCCATTGAGCGGATGATATGCATGTTAGAGGCACAACAGCAAAAGGATAAGGCTCGTCATGAGCAAGCAGAGAAACGGGCAGAGGAACGTCGGAGCAAATTGGAGCACAATCTTGAAGCCCGATTTGCAGTCCAACAGAAGCAGGTAGATGCCCTATAATAAATTATTCAGACCTTAGACTCCAACCATTCCACAATGATGGTGGTAGAGGTGGAGCAACCAGCAATGGAAGTCTAGACCGTCCAACCCGCACAGGAGAAGGAAGTAATTATCTTCGACTTTGCTGACTTCAAGAAGGTCTACAACACACATTTTTGTGGGACCGAAGTTCCCATCATGGCTATAGATTGGCTAGCCGAGCTTGAATGCCACCTTAAACTCCTTGAAGTACCCGAAGACAAATGAGTCGTGTGTGCCCAACTATAGCTCCATTTGAACACGTATGACTGGTGGGACGTGCAACGAAGATCTCTCCCCGCAGACGGTGAAGACAAGAAGATCGCATGGGCTATCTTCCATGGTGCATTTGAAGAAAAGTTTATTCTCTCGCCCATTTCTCAGTAAAAGGAGAACGAGTTCGTGCGCCTTTAACAAGAAAGTATGACAGTAAAATAGTACGCACCTGAGTTCAACCGATTCACCAAGTTTGTAAGTTTCTATCTACCTGACGTAGCGTGTCATGCCAGAAGGTTTGAAGGTGGTCTGTGACCTGCAATTCACACGCACGTAGTTGCTCCTCAGTACCACACGTTACTGAAAGTCCTCACCACATCCTTACGCTCAAACCGCAATATCCTTCAGTTGTTGTTGGCACTGTGCATACTTCCAATCACAAGCGCCCTAGCAATGCAGGAGGACATAATGCTTCAAAGCATCAGAATCAAGGCAGTTCTCAGGGCCATGATCCAGGAAGAAACTAAGGGCCGTATTGTGCCTACTGCCACTAGCTAGGACACAATATCAACGAATGTCATTTTCGAAAAGTGGGTTGCTTCATTTATGGTAAGTTTGGCCATGTTGCTCGTGATTGTTAAGATCGCCCTAACGATATCCCTCTGCGATGTACTCAGTAGCCAAATCCAGCTTCAGTGCCTCAAATAAATTGAGCTGCACTACAACAGGATTGATGTCCTACTCAAGGCTGAGTTTATGCTATGACTCGGGAGGAAGCCTTCGCCTTAAATACTGTAGTGTCAGGTATATTACTTTTTAATAATATACATGCTCGTATACTCTTCGAATTGGGTGCCAGACATAGTTTTATCTCGACAAATTTTGCCAAAGGAACATGAATTAGCTACGACACCGCTAGGACTAAGCTTAGCGTCAGTACCCCGTTGGGCATGGATTTGCATGCTAGCTCAGTCTGTCGTGACGATCATATTTTTATCAGAGGAAGGAATCTGTCACTCGATACGATAGTCCTAGAAATTAGGGACTATGATATTATCTTGGGAATGGACTGGCTCGACGTTTGCTCGGCCACCATTGATTGTACGACAACTAAAGTCGTGTTTTGTCTATCCGATAAGACCGAATTTTGCTACGCGTGCAGTCCAGCGTGGAGAGTGTCTAATGCCTGCATAAAAATTTTTGTAATTTCTGTCGGCGGATGATACATTCAGGCTGCAAAGGGTACTTAGCGTCTGTTCGAGACACTCGGCAAGATTGAGCAAACGTAGAGTATGCTAACGTTATGGCAGAATTTTTTAACGTATTTTTAGATAATTTGCCCTGCATGCCGCCCGACCGAGAGATTGACTTCACCATAGATTCATGTCTAGAAAATTGATCGATTTCCAAATCTCCGTCCCTAATGGCTCCGGCAGAACTAAGAGAGTTGAAGGTCCAGCTTTAAGAATTTCTCGATCAAGGGTATACCCGTCCGAGTGTGTCTTCGTAGGGCACGCCAATATTGTTTGTGAAGAAGAAGAATGGCTCGATGCAGCTCTGTATAGCCTATCGCGAGATGAATAAAGCCACTTTTCGAAACAAATACCCCATTTCCAGAATTGACGACCTCTTCGATAAACTACAAGGCGCGTCGTTGTTCTCTAAAATTGTTCTTTATTTGGGCTATCATCAACTAAAGATCAAGCCATCTCTGAACACTACTACACGTGCCAAAGTTAGCCTTCCGTACTTGCTATGGCCACTATGAATTCTTGGTTATGCCGTTCGGACTAACTAACGCTCATGTCGCCTTCATGGTTCTGATGAATCGAGTATTTCGGTCATACCTTGACAAGTTTGTAGTAGTGTTCATTGATGATATCTTGTTATATTCGAAGAGCAGGGAGGAACATGCATAGCACTTGCAGACCATACGTCAGACTCTTCGGGATAACATGATATACGCAAAACTGAGCAAGTGCGAGTTTTGGCTGAGCGGTTTATTATTTCTTGAGCACATTATTTCTTTAGGAGGCATTTCAATCGATCCAAAAAAAAAAATTGAAGCCATCGTCGAGTGGAAGCAGTATGCATCAGTTAATAAAATTCGAAGCTTTCTCGGGTTAGCGGGCTACTACAGACAGTTTGTCAAAGAATTCTCTAAAATAGTGTTGCCTCTGACTTGCCTCACTCAAAAGGGAGTCACAATCGAGTGGTCCGCCGACCATGAAATATCGTTCTAGAAGTTATAGCGTCGTCTTGTCTCAGCTACAATAATTGTATTACCAAATAATAATATGGGATTCAAAACTTTTAGCGACGCATCAGGCCAAGGCTTGGGAGCTGTGTTCATGCAAAATAATAAAGTATTAGCCTTCTCCTTAAGACAGTTGAAGCCACATGAGCGTAACTATCCTACACATGACTTAGAACTTGCTGCGATTGTGTCCACATTAAAATTTTGGCAGCACTACCTCTTTGGTGTAGATTGCCAAATCTTTACTGATCATCAAAGCCTCAAGTATCTCTTCACCCAAACGAACCTAAACTTACGGCAACAACGTTGGCTAGACTTGATTAAAGACTATGACCTGACGATCAACTACACACCTGGCTAAAAAAAGTTATAGCGGACGCTCTGAGTCGAGTATTTTCTGGATCCCTATCCATCAATAGCATGTTACAAAAAGAGTTGGAGAGTATGGACATTGAACTCCGAATTAGATATATGGAGGACCGATTGGGGGGACACTAGCTTACTTACGCCTTGAGCCGAACCAGTGAGATAAAGTCAAATTCGCTCAGAAGGATGACCCATTCCTGATGAAGATGCGGGAGCAGATTTCAACAGGAAAGGTGACTGATTTTACGGTGGACGAGAGCGGAATGATGCAAGTGAAGGAAAGACTATGCGTCCCTAATGATTCAAAACTCAGAAAGAAAATACCGACGGAAGCTCATCATGTAGCCTATATAGTCCATTCTGTAAGCACGAAGATGTATCAAGACCTCCGTACGATTTTCTGGTAGCACGACATAAAGAACGATATGGCGCACTTTGTATCACAAAATTTATGCATGTTTAGCCCCTGGTTCCTAAGCAAAAATTATGTTGATCCCATTTTTAGCCAGATAGTCCATGCATTGGAAAGTTATCCTTAAAAGTGCATTTAACATAGAATGGGATCATCATAAGAGTCTTTTCAAAACCTGACTATTCAACTAGTTCGAGTTACATGGATGGTAGTGTACGATATCCATAAGAGATATCCTTATTTGAATCGACAAGTAAACCTTTTCTTTTGAAGTGATATCTTTAGTTTTTGTTTATTTATTTCAAATATATTTATGAGGCTTACCATTAGGAAAATTTACAAGAGAAATTTTTTATAGGGGGGTAGACCTTATTAACCATTTTTTCGAACTTCATATTTTTATTATTATATTGTACTGAGGCTTAGAATACTATATCTAGGAGTGGATTTCTTGTGTAAGGCCTATTTAACAATACTAAGACTCGTGTGTGTAAGTGTCAATATATAGGATACCATATTTATTTGTTTAATCACTTTAGAAATGGTGTTAATTAAGTATAAATTACTTACTAATCACTTTAAACAAATATTTGGTCACTCGTGATCTAGACTAACCCAGACCATAATGTAAAAATATAAAAAATGAGTTGGGTCCATTGGTGTTGAAGAAGTATAAGTATTAGAAGATCGATTTATAGTTAAAATTTTGGTTGGCTTTGGTATATGTCAAGTCTATTATTCATAGCTTGGTTGACTAACCAATCAGGTTATAGATTATTATGGAAGGGGTATAATAGGAAGTGGAGTGTATTACTAAATAGATGAAGAAAATGGAAACACATGGAGTCCATCCAAGTCCTTAGGATTTCATATTACTACATCTTATCCCTCCTTGTATTCTTCTTTCCTCCTTTTCACTGCTTCCCCTATTAGTCTCCTCTTTTTTTTAGGCTGGGCTAGGAGCGGCTCTAGGAGGTTCACAAGGAAGCTTAGAAGATAGGAGATCTACTAGGAGAGAACTTAGCATGTCCCTAGGCCTTAGGGTTCATTTTTGCTAATTTGAGGCAAGCACTAACTTGCTAAGTCCTGTAAAATCTAGATCTATGCTAGGATAATAAATGCACTTATGTGATAATAATTTATATGTATTTGTGAGCTCTATGCCATACACTTTCGTGTCAATATAACTCAAGAATGATCATTTATCCTTGTTTTTCCATTCTTAGATTTTTCTTGACATGATGCCATGTGCACACACAAGCAATAGATCTATGCTTTGAACATATATGTTCATGTTAATAATCTATGCCATGTTCTTAAATATGAAAAAAAATCGAATTTTTTTAGATCAAAATGATTAAATTTTTACACAACATGGATTGCTCTATCAAAAGCATTATAACTCTTGTAAATTAGTTTTAATAACACATGTATGACTCAAGTTTGGTTGAACGATTAATGTAGAACTTGATTCCTAGCCTTATTGCCTAGTTCCTACCATGCTAGTATATTATAGTGGATATTTTAATAATATTTACACGTACCTTTTTTTATCATGCTATCATTTATCATGACAATAAAATCAATTTAGATACTCTTTGTGTTAGCTCTTTCTTTGTTTTCATTTAATATGAGTATTAGTGATTGGGATTAGATGGATGATTATGCCTAAAACATGCCAAGACATGACATTCCAAGTACATTCATATAACATGACAAGTGTGAGACTAGTTATAGTTATATGTATAGGTAAATAAGAAATCTTGCAATGCATCAAGCCAAGCATGCCATGTTGTACATATGTCATGCCTAGATAAAGTATGATTGCTAGATAGTGATGGTTATATGTTACCTTTGCCAGCTTGCAAGTACATGTCTTGGGATGTGAATGTTCAAGTAGGAGATCTATTTACATCCATGAAAAGCCATTATTGACACGCCATGATATAAGCCTACGGGTATCTTGTACAAGATTGTTTATTTTTCATGTTAGGACATGAATTGAAAAGTATTATTATATATCTATGCATGAGGATTGGTGGAGATGGTAAATGTCACGTAGGAGCTTCTCTTATCCACACTAGTACTTTTCCATGATATAAGGGATGATATCTAGGCCTACCTATACATGATATGATACATAATTATGCTTTCCAGTACCCTTATATGCTATATGAAAGTCAAAGATGAAGGGTTCAGAGAGCTACCCTAGAGGATAGGTTACTGTTATGTAGCTTGACTATAGAGCACGACTTATAGTACTTATTATTGAGATATATAAGTTGGATACAGCTAACCTTGTTGTCAATAGTATCAATTCTTTATTGCGCTACATGAGAAGGCTATGCTCGGGCTTACTATATAAGTTGCCTTGTAGGTACAGTATGCATGATTAGGATTAGGATAGTTTATTACTTTGTGATTAGTGTCACGCCCCGATCTCCCGCAGGCCATTTCGGCCGTCCCCGCTAGGCGGGAATCACCCTCGCCAGCGCTCCCGCGGGACGATCGCTTTGACCCATCCGGGCATGATGCCGCACGAGCGTGAGCCACGCCCGTGCAAGGCCGTGGTCCATTGGCTGGCGGTACGAGTTCTAAGCCATAGAGTCGCACATATTGTCCGAGTACGGCGGAGTCATGAACGCATAGGCGATCGGTAATAAGTTCACTGAATTGACAATAACGGAAGCATTGAATAACACAAGTTGAAGTAAAGCAAGATCTTTTATTGACATAAACAAGTGTTACAGGTGGCGTATAGCTGAGATTACAAGTCGCTCAAGCCTCTCTCTCTCTGAAACATAAAGCGTGCCAAGTGGCTACAATTGTGGAATGATTGTACAGGCGATGTTCAGGCAAGTTCAGGCGATGTTCACAATATTATGTCTTGTATATGTGCTTCAGTTCCGGACGTGCCGTTGCTTCGGAGTGATCTCCACACCTTAGCACGCACGAAGGAGGCATCCGCACCGAACGAGGTTCTCCCGTACCTGCATACAAACTGGTGGATTATCAGTATATTGAATGCACTGGTGGAAAAGCTACTCGCCCGCTCGACAAATCCAAACACGTAATACAGGTTCCGTGCTCAACTATTTAGTTGTCTTTCTAGTTGCCTTAGGGTCAGTTTCATGCAAGGATTGAATAGCCTAACGTGTCGGGCAGTGCGCCGTGCGATGTTAGAGGAAACACGGCGAGACTTACCACTTACCAATTCTCCTTCCCTGTCCGAGGCAACAATATATTCAATTTAGGCACAAGAAGCATATATGAACATTCAGGAGCATAACATATGCAAACACGATATCGTTGGGCAAGATCATGTTACAAGTACACGATTTATAGAAATATCAGGCGTGTTGCATACAATGATTTACTGAAATATACTTGACACTATTCGGTGTCTTTTACCTGACTATCTGAATCACCTGCACAACTTACCATGCCTTCCCTGCCACGAAGACACAAGTTAGTATGCAACAGGTTCAAATATACATGATGATCACTGGCTTGATTGCCATAAAGGACCTAGTCTATGACGAAGATGGTTTGCTACGTGCAAATACGAGGGGCGCCGCATACCATCCCGTCCAAGTACGTGAGACTAAACATGAGTTCCTTCCGGAGCCGGAACGGTGCCAGTGCCCCAGCAGCCGCCCGCAGGAACTATACCTTGTGCACAAGTTGTCCGTGATCGAGCATTAACATTCATTCGCCCGAAGGCTACGTGATCCGCCCGGAGGCTACGTGAATATCCGCCCGGAGGCTACGTGATTATCGCCCGGAGGCTACGTAGTTTTCCGCCAGGAGGCTACATGATTATCGCCCGGAGGCTACGTGATTATAGTTCGGAGGCTACGTGAGTACAAGACAAGCAGTATTGCATGACTCATTAATATTGCATCTATGTTCAATTCATGCATTCAGGATTGAGCTTATACATTGCACAATATAATAACGTTAGACATTCGTAAGCAGGCAAGCATGCATTTTTAAGGAACATAAGCAACATGTTTGCTCAGGCCCGAAGGTAAACCGAGAGTTAGATCGTTAGGGGACTTGGCATACGAGGGTCTAAATATAAGCAGTATTTCAATTTCCATGTTCTAGCATAAGCAATACAAGTTAGGATTATTCCCTTAGCTAGGTGCGTTGGATTCTTATTAGCATGCAGGGGGTGAATCACCTAGCGACTAGCATGAACATTCCAGATTTTATGTGTGCTGGCTAAGCAAAGACAAGTTCACCGTAGCCACCCACCTTAGCGATGATTCACCTCGGTAGAGCGATACGTCAAGCGAGCCTCTGAAAGCCTTAGTCGGATTCCTGTAGGGACAAGTCTGGATATCCTTTGCTTCTTGTTTGAGGCAAAGCGGGTCGAGATAGTTGCACTCTTGCCGTTTGAGACGGCAGTCCGCTAGAACGGAACGGGGTATTACAATTAGGCTATACATGTAGACCTCTATATAAGATATCCTAAATGTGTAGTTATAGCAATATGATTATATGTATATATTGATGTATCTTAAATCTGGCGAGCGATGACGAGGGACCATGTGACAGTACTCGTCTCCAGATTGAATCCTTACTTAGTGTGATGGATTGTGTGTCATGACCACAACATTGCCTTATAGTTTTATACTCATCGAGCCTAATTGTAGGTTATTTTTATTATTCTTATAGATTAATTTTACTTTATTTCCCTTTTTTATTTTTATCTTATTATAATCTTATACCTATGTAATGCATATATAGATCTATAAATGGTCTTATGTGTGCTCATGTGCATCTGCTAGCCTTTCCTTTGGGGGTATTTATTACTCGACGGTTTTGACTGACCGGATGCTTTTTATGTCAGATAGCAAGGAGGGATAGATACACTGGAGGAATAGCATCTACCATACTAGGCTACCGAGAAGACTCCTTACTTTCCCACACTGTAATTAGTAAGAGCTCCTTATCCAATATCTTAATTTGTGCTTTCATTAGAGACTTATATACTTAAATAATGTTTTGTTGCCATGCTACTTAGACGTTATGTGATAGACTTATGCACTTCACCTTCAAGCTCATTCTTGGACATATGTACTTATGGGCTACAAACCATGTTATTTATACCCTTATTCTATTATGTATTTCATATGGATTGAGATTAATATTGTGATGATTTGACCCTAAGATTATTGCATTCTAGATCTACTCGAATAATATACAGCATATAAATATTATATTGGGCTGGTATCAATATGGTATATTATTGGCCAATATCACATGCTTGATTTACCATAGGAACCTGCTACCCTGGAAGATGCCCTTTGCAAGTTCACAGCAAAGTGATCGTGAAGAACCAACCCCCCCCCCCCCCGGTATTCTGAGAGCAGGGCATGCAATTTTAGATTTAGGGTGCAAATATTATATATTACTAGCTCATATGCCTTATGTCGGCACAATAATATCTTGGTATGAGGCCAAAGTGAAAAGATGAGCATATGAATAGCAAATAAATATTTTTCAAGCACAAGTCCTTCTAAAATTTGATAGTAGTGCCATCTCCAAAATTTACTTAGTGCAACAAATTGATCAGTGTTAACCCTTCCAAAAATAAGTTGTAGTCAGGGTCGGCCCAGGGCAAAACAAACAAGCATGTGGGAATGGGCAACCTTCCTACCAGAAATAGCAAGTAGGCATGGTTTTCCTACAGCCTCTACTACTACCAAGGAAACAAAAACAGCCGCATAGAGTTGTACAAGAAAAATAAGAAATTGATTTCTAATCCTCTCCCCCCCCCCCTCCTTCTCCTCCTCCTCTTCTCTTCTTTTTTATTATCGCTTCTATTAAGGAGAGATCTCATCCACTATTCTGCCGATATTAGTAGGTATTCTCCTCTCCTCTTGTCTCCCTCTAATTTTGAATATTTTATTAGGGTTAGGGTTTCCATGATCTGGACCATCTAGTAGAGGAGGAGAAATGCGAAAAAAAATTGATTCCGTAAAATGAGATCTAGGTTTCTTAAAAGAAAATTTATATAGCCACTATTTTTCTTCTTGTTCTATGCCAAACCCGTCACTCAATACATACAAACCTATTATTTCACCACAAAGGGGTCATATAGAGGTCGTTGGTCTTGGATTCACAATTAATATATTATCATATTATATCATCTTATTTGAAAACTATGGTTTATTAAACTAATTACATCTAATAATCTGTCAAACTTCCTAACGACTTTCTAGTTTAAACAGATTTTGTCCAAAAAAAATAGCAACAAACACTTTATTCCAATAGCTGGTGTCTTATTTGAACAATGCATTATAAATTATTTTCGTGTACTTTTAGATTTTAAATATTTTCCTCCTTAATGCTCCATTTTATTCTTGTCTCTGAGATCTTGGTCCCTTAGTATTCAACTAACTATTTGCATTGATCATTTGTATGGAGAAAATTTTCATTCTTCGCGGTGATTTTGATGTACTTATTTTTTGAGATTTCAAGCCTAAGCTATTCAATTTGAGGCGAATAAGAAAAAAGTTTCGATTCAATCGACAAGTCGTTAGCAAACATGAAATAACTTCTTACATTATAGGAATGTTGTTAACTGATGTTGGATATTAGATCCTTGTACACAAATCTTATTAGATAGCAAGAAATGGTTAATTTAAACTCCATATCTTGACATAGAATTTATTTAAACTCCATAAATGATCTCAAATTAGAATTTATTAAAACCCCATATCTTCACTATTGTTAGATATTAATTCCTTGTATAAAAATCTTGAATTACATAGAAAGCAAATGGTCAATTGGTTGTTAGTATGATCTAACTGTACTTGATTTATATATATATACCATGAAAAAATGGAAATGATAAGGATCGAGGGAGATTTCGACAACGAAATTCAGGAGTTTATAATTGAATGGTCAAGCAACGTAAAGATGTAATGGCAAAATCACTAACAGTCTTAATTTCCAAGTTGTTTAATGTAACAACTCAAAATTCTCAACCTTTGAGTAAAATTGAAGAAGCTAATAATGAAAGTGCGAATGAGGTCCTTGAAGAGCCTATAAAAAGGTGATAATGTTGCAAATAATGAATCTAAGGTGGAGCATAATGAAGAAGATCATAATCCCAAGAATGATATTCATGTTGTCACGACCCGTACCCAGAAATTGGGCATGAGTCATGGGCACTTCCAGCCTACGCCACAGCATCGACAGTAGAACGTTGTCTAGGTCACATTATAAGCTAACACATCTTACAATAATATATAATATTTCAATGATCTCAACTCCATAAGGAGGACAAGATGAATATAAATATAATATCAAACCAATACTCAATTACAATAATATCTAGAGGAAAATGAATGGCACGATAAAGGTATGAAATGATATAAAAGAGTTCAAACACATAAGTTTAGAGATAAACATCTCACACAATAATAATAAGTCTAGGAGTCTAAATAACTCAATCCCAAAATAAAACTCAGAAATAATAACAACTCAATGTATCAAGGCTGGAGACATATCCAGTACAATGTAATCTAACTAGCTAAGTAACTACTGATATCTCTTTTATAGGAAGAGGCTCCTCCTGAGGCTCCAGAATATATCCATCATCTACTCCCGGTCCATAATAAGTTCGACAAAAGTCCTCGAGATCCTTTGAAAAATATTATCCAGTCAAGATTCGAGCGAAGCACATAAACTAACAGAAATTCTAATTATATTTATAAAAACTGTAAAGCAGTGAGTAAGGAATATATATGATGCAAGAGAATGTTCTTGCCTGTGGTCCTGAGCAATGTATGAGGATCGACGTCCAAAATGGAATCACAAAGACCTAAATTTGGAATAATAGTGTCAGTTGGTGATTTGGAATGGTAAGCATGTGAAACTAGTTAAGTATGGTGTTTCTTAGCTCCTAACTGCAACCCCCAAGCTTGCAGTACCTCACTGATACCTATATTACCGCACATAATCTAGCACATGGACTTACCCTCTACAATACCTGACACTTCCATACCTAGATCAAATCAACCCTCAAACTCCCAACTGATAATCAGGTAGAAGTTCCTAGATAGGGTACTGATATACTACCCACAACACACCCTTTAATGCACAGCACTATGACCTCACATCCCCATGCTTCACTGTTAAATCCTTCCTTACTAATACACCCCATAAGCCTTCAAAAACTGAGCTCAGAGCTCTGATACTCCCCACACTTGACTTCCAAGTAACCCCAATATATGCATACAGATTTTACACAGTTCAACCTCAAAAAATTAAACCCCAGACATGACTTATCCCTCCTTAATCACTGCCCTCAAGAGCATTAATCATATACTACTCAACCAACCCATGCAAATTCAAGTTTTACTGCAGTTGAGCCACCAAGCTTCCAGTTACTACATCGATCCCAAAATTGGTGAAAACCGAGCCTTAAGTCTGCAGGCAGATGTAGTTGCCCAATCCTAAATCTACTGCTGCTACTAGCATTTGTCTAACCGTATTGTGTGGATAAATGGTGCAAAGCACACAACAACAACAAAAAACCTTTGACACTCACCCTCACTTATTGGCCCCAAGTGCAGGCACTGCCCTCAACTCGACACCAACACAGCCACATCTCCCCCAGTGGACACAGTCTCACTACCACATACACACACACACACACACAAGTTTAATACAGACACCCTCATATACCTCACTGTCACAGCCCACATTGCCACACAATGAACACAGAATCATAGTCCACATATGTATACTATTTTAATGTACCAATGTATATATACATATCTCACTATATGAACACACATTTATATATGTCTATGTATATACTATCATATAAATATCACATTTAAAATAAATAAATATACTAATAATCAATTTAACAAACACCTTGAGTGCACAAGTCAAGATACTCTTTATAGTGTCATGATACACTATCAACCTACATGCAAAAACTCTCAATACTCAACTAATATATATATATATATATATATATATATATATATATATATATATATATATATATATATATATATATATATATATATATATATATATATATATATATGTGTGTGTGTGTGTGTGTGTGTCAAATATAAATATAAATATTTATAACTAATGTGATTAGTTACAATGAAGAATAGTGGAAAAGGAACTCCAACAAGCACAAAACCTCCAATTTTGGCACAAGTCCATGTAGAAGTCACAATAGGGGTCAATAGAAACTTGTTCTTCTTCCTATGGGTAGCCCTAATCCATGGGTGGGTTCCTAATAGTCAAATGCACAATAAAAACAGAATTTAGAGAGGGATTTGAGGGTTATACCTATTGGGAGATGGTTTCCTAATAAAAACTCAATAGGACACGATTTAGACACGAGCCCCTAGCCAAACTCCTTCTTCTCCAATGCTCCTTGCAATCCAAGCTTCTAGTGCTCCTTAGATGATGAAATGGAAGGGAGTGGAAGTGGTTTTGTGAAATTTGTTAGAGGAATGAATCACTTTGGGGAAGAAAACCAACT
The DNA here is from genome assembly GCA_036927795.1 of Iris macrosiphon. Taxonomy (NCBI): domain Eukaryota; kingdom Viridiplantae; phylum Streptophyta; class Magnoliopsida; order Asparagales; family Iridaceae; genus Iris; species Iris macrosiphon. The sequence continues at coordinate 105,909,227 of JAYESA010000016.1, read as the reverse complement.
TAGGATTTTATGAGCTATTAAATGAAGTGGAGGGAGGCTCTCCCCTTCCCCTCCATATAGGGCCGGCCATTTAAAACCCTAGGGTTTAGCTAATGCAAAAGGTCCATATTGCCCCTATGGGTTATCATGGAAAGTTATTTAATTAGTGACAGATTTTACTCCTAATGAAGTGTTATTCTAATGTCTAACTAAAAGGGAATCAATTTAATATAGTCTAATTGTGACTAATTCAACTAGTTGGCACCATGGGTTATGTCAAGTCTAGTCAACTAACCAATATTACTAATATAATAATTATAGTATATATTATACACATTATATTTAATATATAAAAATAATATTTAATTATTGAAAAAAGACAAAAATATTCCTATTTTAGAAATGTGGTAGTGACAAGTTTACCCTCCTTAAAATAATTTTGTTCTCAAAATTAAAACTAAAATAGCACAAGAACACAACAGAACAGAAGAACAAAACCTCAAGGCTAAAAGATATAAGGGTACTGCTCGCACATTTTATCCTTCCTCTCCCAGGTTGACTCACCTGGGGAGTGATGCCTCCACTCGATGCGAACCAAGGGAATGGTCTGGTTTTGCAGCACCTTCTCCCTACGATCCAGAATCTCTACTGACTGCTCTGGATAACTGAGAGTCGGACCAATCTTGATCTTCGAGTGATTTAGTACGTAACTAGGATATGCCACGTACCGTCTCAGCTGCGACTCATAGAACACGTCATGTACTCCCTCTAGTGTAGACGACAAGTCTAGTCTGTAAACCACTGCACCGACCCTCGCAAGGTTACTGAAGGGTCCGATGTACCATGGACTTAGCTTCCCGCCTCAAACAAAGTGAATCGTGTCCCATGTCAAAAAAATTTGCTAGAACACCAGATGCCAACCTATAACAAAACATAACCTTAACACATAATCTAAAATAAGCAATCATAAACAAAACCTTAGTCTAGCTACTGATTAGTAATATAAGAAGCTAAGGTATCTGTTAACTTTATTATTAATATGTATATAGATATAGTTAAGTGAATAACTAGATGTTAGTTAGTGAAGTGTTAGTTAGTGATAACAATGCTAGTTAGTATATAGAGTTAGTTATTATTAGTATATTGATATTAGTTAGGATACCTATTAGAAACAAAGGTAATGACTTGACATAGCTAGTATATATTAGTATTAACCAATTAGTGATCAATATAGACTAATTAACTTAGTGTGGACCTAGTTTGGCCTAATATAGCTAGATTGACCTAGCAATGGCATAGAAAGCATGTTAGTGCACTCTTTAACTTAATTTTTTCTTTTTTACACCATTTAAACAAAAATATTTCCTAAATAGGATTGTGTGATATCATCTTGTGCATCGAGAGACACATTTTGCTCAAGATCCGAGGCGAGTACATCTCTATGTTAGTTTTCAGTCATGATAGTGTATATATCACATATTTTATAATTATTTACTTGATTATGACATAGTAGCTACATGGACTGGTACTAGATGGATCTGTCATGGGATGTTATCCCCTACCGTGTTCAGTGGGTACTCCTTCACATATATTTTGTCGTGTGTATTGGGTATTGATTATCGTGTACTTCGTGTTCATACACTACTCGTGTTTAGTGTGCTTATATTCGTGTTCGTAATGCGTCATGATTGGATCCATAAGTATTGGTTGGGTTTGGGGGAGTAGGAGTTGGTTATGTGATCAAGTCCAAGTATATTTGTGTACATGTTGATTACATATCACACGTGTAATCGAGTTACCATATTGTATTCATGTTCAACCCAAACGGATCACATAATGAACTTGTACTCCAAGGAACATTAGTTAGTGTTATCTTATTCTTTTCTTGCAGGAATTCTCTATTGCATGTTCTTTACTTTTTAGTACATTACATGTTCACTCTAGTTCATTCCATTTTCTAGTGCTAGTTATCTTGTATTATTTTCTATTATCTGTTATATATGCTCTACCATGTATTTAGAACAATTTTTAGAGGTATGTACTTCGCTCCAATCCTGATTGGATATATTTTTCAGATGATTGGCTTATGGAGCAGTGTCCCACTTATTACGGGCCGCAGGACGGTGAGCCATTAGAGGATTCTCCCCTAGAGTAGGAGGACCTAGTCCCAGTGTTCGAGGAGGCCTAGTTTCATATTTTTGGACATTATATTAGTCTCATTCTAGGCTCATGGCATGTATATATTATTTTGGGAGTGGCTATGACTAGACTTATAGATTTGGACTTATGGATGTATTGTGACTCTTATTTTTACTTCTCTTTTATTCTATATCTTATCCTCCTTTAGTTTTATATTGTGATTGAGTATTATTTACCAATATCATATACCATATTCTTCCTCCTTTTCGAGTTGATAAGACATTGACAGGTACTTTTTTATATATTATATGAGATATTTAGATATTATGGTTGACCCAGACAGTGTTCTACTGCCGATGTTGCGGCATAGGCTGGACGTTGCTCACTACTCGTGCCCTTATTCCGGGTGCAGGTCGTGACAGTTGTAAAGTGAGTTGACTTGCAAAAGGGACTAAAACTAAAGGCAATAATTGACAAAGAAATGCAAGCACAAATTGACAATAAAAAAGTTTATTGGAAGATAATACGATTTATAATCATTGGAGTTGTGAAAATACTTTTGTGAAATGGTTTGCCATTTCATGTAACTAATGAGAAGATGTACGAGAAGAACAATAGACTTTTAAGTCAAATTATTAAATTTTTTGCGTCATTTGATCCAATTATGCAAGAGCATCTTCGCCATGTGACGACAATAAAATTTAGTACCATTATCTTAGCCCAAAAAAATCAAAATGGGTTAGAAATATTGTTAGCAAACGAGATCAAAGATTTAAAGGCAAAGTACATCTTTGTTATTCTAGATTGTACTCCAGATCTAAGTCATGAAGAACAAATTTCAATTATCATAAGATGTGTGGATATTGAAAATGAAAGTAAAGGTAGAAGAGTTCTTTCTTGGGTTTATAAAAGTTGATGACATTTCGGGCCTTGGACTTTTCTAGTGACTTGAAGATACTTTGATTGATCTTAACTCAACATTAATGATATAAGAGGTCAAGGTTATGATAATAGGTCAAATATGAAAGAAAAAAAATTAAGGTATACAAAAGAAGTTACTTGACATGAGTACTTTATATACCATGTGGATGTCATAGCCTAAACCTTGCACTATGTAATATGGCAAAATCTTATGTGAAAACTAGAAACTTTGTTGCATATGTATAAAAGGTTTATACTTTCTTTTCAGGTTCAACTCAATGATAGGATGTTCATAGAATATACGTAATAGACATCAAAGTTGTTGTCGATAACGGGTTGGGAATGTCATAGTGAGAGTGTTAGAACAATAATAAATCAATCATCAAAATTCAGAGATATTTTGATTAAATTATAAATAGTTCTAAAGAGAATGTTGTAATAGCCGAAGCTAAAGGTTTGTGCAAAATTGCTTTAAAAGATTTTGAGTTCTTGATTACCTTATACATTTGGTATAAAATTTTGGATAAAACTAATCTGGCTAGCAAAGTACTTTAACAAAAGAGATAAATTTGGAGGATGCAATTACAAACGGTACCGGAAGAAGGGGAGTACAGGGGTAACCTCCATCTGCTTTCAGGAGACAGAATAAAGGATCTCATCATAATCTTTCAAAAGTTTAGAGATGATGGTTTTGAAGACTTGATGGAAGAAAGAAAAAGAACTTGCTCATAAAATCAGTATCAATCGACTTTTCAAAAAAAAAGTTGTTCATAGAAACAAGCATTTCAATGAGGATATGGAGACGGATGCCGAAGGAAGACAAACATCGGAGGATAATTTTAGAATCACCTACTTTATCCATATTATAGATCAAGCTCTTATATCACTTAAGGATCGATTTGAAAATTTTGGACTTTATGATAAAATCGTTGGGTTCTTGTCTAAATGCAAAAGTTGAGAAGCTTTAGTGATGAAAACTTGATGGAGCAATGCACTAAACTAGAAAGTTCTTTTGGAACACAACCAACATTATGATATAAATGGAAAAGAGTTATTTAGAGACCTTAGGAAATTGAATGCAATATTGCCTAAAGAAGAAATAAAATCAATTGACATCCTTGACTTCATAAGATCTTAGTAGGAAGAAGTTGGTTTTCAGAATGCTTAGGTTATTTATCGAATTTTATTGACTATACATATCACGGTTGCTTCGGCGTAAATGGGCTTTTCTAAGTTGAAGTTGATAAAAAATTACCTTCGGAATACCATTTCACGAGAAAGATCAAATGGATTAGCTATGATCTCAATTGAAAATGAGCTAATAGAGAAGCTTAAGTATGATCACTTAATTGATGAATTTGTTTCAAAATATGCAAATTAAGAAATTTTTCTTTGAACAGGATTGTACTACTGTACCAGAATAAGGCAAATTAGCGATGCAGGAAAGCCTCACCAAATGTCAAAATATGTCGCTAATACCGAGTAGTGACATATTTAGCGACGTTTGGACAGTCGCAAAAAAGTTATTCGCTGATCAAAACAACGTCAAAAAATGTTGCTCTAGCGACGTAATTTAACGACGTTACAAAGTCACAAAAATGGTGACTCTTAGCATCGAGTGTCGTCAAATTTGTGACGTTAAAATTTGGTCAGTAATTTTCGCTAAATTTAGCGATGACCTGCGACAGAATTAGCGACGAATAGCTGACATAGCCTAAATTGCCATATCAGCAATATTTAGCGACGTGTAGTGACGATCAACGATGCCATGAGACTGTTTAGTGACATCATTAGCGACGTGTAAGGACGTCACTGAACGTCACTAAACGTCGCTAATATTAAAAAATAAAAAACTGAACTAGTGAATGCCTTTAATATCACAGTATAACATGCCTGCAGTAACACATTTCAAATAAATAGACAAACCCGGAGCAACCCTTCGTTGAATTTACTGGGTTTGTCGATCCCTTCGGTGGAAAACCCAACACCGATACAATCACACAACAACAATGAGAAAATAAATCAATAAAAAGATGACTCTAAGGCCCAAATGTAGTCACACAACAAAAATATACAAATAAGTCATACAATAAAAGTGTACAAATAATAAGTACAAACTTCCATGAATGGACCAATACACACATGTCAAAAAAACTACTACTGATCAAAATGAAAAGCCATGTCGAATCTGAGATAATAGCACGTAAAACTGCTCATATGTAAGCGTCACGGAACCAATTGCATGAGTCGATATAGATGACAATACAGGCGGACCAGAAGGACGTCGCTGCTCTAACTCTGTCAGTCGAGAGTCGCAAGTATCCATGACAGATAACAACCTCCTAGTACTATTCTCCACAAGCTCGCCCACGGTATCCACTCGCTCGCGCATCTCAATATGTGACACATGCATCCTCGATAGTGTAGCACCCACGGTCAATTGTGACACTTGCAGCAATGTCACGTTGCGCTCTGTCGACGTGGCCAGATCCCCCAGCTCCATAATACTACGCTCCAGCGATTCGAAACATGTTATGAGCGTCGCATCGTCCGTCTGCGGCTGCACCGTAATCCTCTGTATTAACTCGTCATGCAGAGATGTGATCTGAAGGTCAACTCTCTCCTGGGCTCGCTGTAACTCTTGGGAGGGCTTTGGGGTATGCACATCGGCAGAGGGTGTCCTAGAGGACTGTAACGCAACATAGGTGCTATAGGACCCCGTACTAAAGTATGTACCCCTATGTAGGCCACCAACGGCTCTCATCCACAGCTCGTCATCTGACGGAGTTGGGTGGGCTGGGGGTTCCCAGGAACTACCCCATCTTTTTGTGTGGGCTGGGTCGACTCTTCGCGGAGCCTCCAATACTCATCCTAAAAAAATATGTATCTAACGATAAGCGTACTACATACTATATATCTTAGGTACTTATTACTAATTACATGTATTTTTGCTAAGTTATATCAAAATGTTCAAAACATAAGAGTAATACATACGTAGCTCTACGTCGCCCTATCATCGATAAGTTATCCTCCCTTCCTATGAGTGGCGAGGAACACTCACCATGTCCGTGTCCTCACCCCTCTGGACCTATTAAAAAATATATTATTTGTTATTAAAGTAAAAAAATTAGGCCACGATGATTAAAAATTGTACGTATACAATGAAAGACGTACTAAGCAACGAAAATATTCTGCCATCGGAATTGACCCACTATACCACTTTCCCGCCCTCTGCCGAGCCGTCTTGGCCTTCTCCGACTTTTCTCTATACCTATCATCGATGAATCTAGCCCCCATCTCAGTCTACTGCTCAGGCGTGATCTAACCTTGGTGATCACGAGCCTTATGGTCATCCATAGCATCACGGATCAGCTTGACGGCGACGGAAGAAAACTGCTGCTCGATCTGTATGACTCGGTATGGTGGATAAAAATATGTTCGCTACAAGAAGTACAATAGTAAGTTATAAAGTATTAACATAAAAATATTACTGATGTTAAAATCAAATATACGTTTACCTTAAAGTGCCCAAACCAGAACATCTTTCTCTCTTCCGAGGCATCCGAGTAGTTTATCCATGGCCCAACATAGTTTTGCCTCAGAAAATATCCCAGTGCTCTCTGTACCGCCGGGGGACGATATCTATATATACATTGATAATTAAACTCATCAAAAAGTGAATATATATATATATATATATATATATATATATATATATATATATATATATATATATATATATATATATATATATATATATATAACTAATTAACATACTTTATCGGGCCATCGGCCTAAATCTCCATTTTTGCCTCATCCGGCGGTGCGCACGGAGGATCGCTCTGATATGGAGATGGAGTCAGCTCGACCGCCATCTCTTCCTCTATCTTCTTGGTACCGTCAGCAGTAGGAACACTGGACGAAGCAGAAACACTAGACGGGATACTCTCGGGCCTGGAACTGCTGGTCCTAGGAGTACTGCCATATACGGTCATTGCAGTCGGAGTCTGAAGTACTGCTGGTCGATAGTGTGTAGTCGTCACAATCATAGTCTGAGGTACTGTTGGTCGATAGTATGGACTACTCGGGGACGAGTATCGGGAAGGAGTATTTGTGTCCTGAAGAGGACTACGTCTAAAGGATCTACTGCGGGAATAGGATCCGCATCGTCTAGACATATCTGAGAAAAACATATAATAATAAAATAAATATACAAAGATATTTAGATTACATGACAGAAAAATACACAAAAGTTGTGAACTAGACCACAATAAAAGTCTAAATGATAAAGTGTCACTATCATAAAACATAAGGATCACAGAACTAGACTGCAAATACACAAAGATATGTATGTATCACCGTCATAAACATAAGTATCATAGAACTATGCCATAAAAAAGTGTCACCATCAAAAAACTAGGCCACGATAAACGTATAAGAAAATTAGGCCACCATGTCACAAGTCTAAATGAATTTTATTTAATTTTTAATCATCATCTGAAAATTTATTTTCTTCATCTTCCTCCTCATCCTCTTCCTCTTTATCTTCATCTTCATCTTCACTTTCATCTACTTCATCATCGTCTTCTGATACTTTTACCTCTTCTACTTGATGAAACATGTCATGAGTAACTTTCGTTGAGTCTACATCTACAATATTTACAATAAGAGGTAGGTTGTCTTCCTGATAAGCTATTTTATCAATGTTAAAGATATTTCTAGATTTAGTCTTACAAACTTTCTACCAATCCGACCTTCCGGTTCCTCGTTTAGGATAAGTTATGAAGTACACTAGCTGATCCTGACTTGATAGAACAAATAATTCATATCCTTGATATCGACGCCGGTAGTTTATATCCATAAGATCATACTTGTCAATTTTTCAACCTTGATCTTGGATCAGATCGAACCACTCATACTTGAATAACACGATCTTAGAAGATTTGTGGCATAATTATATGTTAACTCCATAATATCTTGTAAGACACTAAAAAAATCATTGTCTGGATCGACGTCTTTGTAGTTCGAAGATTTGATACACAAACAACTATTTTTCGTAGAATCGAGATCCAGGAAGTTGTCTTTTATTGGGGCATTTATTGACTTGAACCTAAATATTCACACAGTAAGTTGGCCAGATTTTGACGGCATAAATTGGTCCCTTCACTAGAGTTCTAATAAATTCATTCTCAAGTGTTGCCTCTGGACGATCGACCTAAATATCAAATAAGCGAGTTTAAGTTTAATGTTAATTATTGTGCAAGTATACATACACAAAAATTAATTACCGAGATCCTTACATATGTTGTCAACCATAAAGGAAAATAAAGTCATATTTCATGTCCTACTTCTTCATCTATTATGTATGGTCTACTCGACCTTACCGCATCAGTATATGTGCTGAAACATAATAAAGCATAGGTAGATTAGTGTAACAATTATATTAAGATGATGTATACGTCGACGTATTAATTACTTACCCCTCTAGCTTCTCCACCTCATCCTCGTTGCAGTTGAGTAATACATACAACTGAGCAGCCCTAACCTCGTCGTCATTCAGATATCTCTTCTTCATTTTATCCGAGGGCTTTCCAAATGTATTGAATACTTTCAATATTGTCTCATTAGATTCCTGATACCCGTTGTCATTTCTGGGACCTCTCGTTCTATTAGTAGCAATATGAGGCTTGAAATACATCGAACAAAAGTTTATAATCTCCTCAAGAACAGAACCCTCCATATGTGCCTGATTTTTTACCTTCCTCTTGAGGTGGTTCAGATGTCACTCAAAATGGTACATCCACCAATAACCGACAAGTCCACCAATGCGTGGCTCATAGGAAAGATGAATAAGCAAATGCTCCATGGAGTCAAAGAATATAGGAGGGAACACTCTCTCAAGCTTGCAAGTGTTACTGCAATGTCCTTCTCCTGCTTTTCTAGACGATCGACGAGAAATTTAGTAGAACAAAGATCTCTGAAGAATATGCTAAGCTCTGTCAATGGATCCCAAACTACCTACGGTAAGAATTCTCAAAATACAACCAAAATTAGTATCTCCATAAATACGTGACAATAGTGGCTCTTCATACCCGTCAGTTTGTTCTCCTTCGGGTCGACGTATCTTCTCAGATTTGACATGTACCCGTCTAAAAAATTTAGGTCCTAGATCCACCTACAAAGTCTCCCTTTGTCCTCCTTGTCCAATGAGAAAATTGACTTAGGCTGCATCACCTTCACATTCCCTTCCTCTATCAAATGCAACGCAGGGCGTCTGTATATTTCGTCTAAGTCCAACCTGGCCTTAGGATTGTCTTTTGTATTTCCCTTTATGTCCATCACAGTATTAATTATATTTTCAAATATATTCTTCTCGATATGCATGACATCAAGGTTATGTCTGATCATATTGGTGCTCCAATATGGCAAGTCCCAGAATATGCTCATCTTCGTCCAGTTATGAGTTCAACCAAATCCATCACACTTGTACCCCCTTGTAAAAACTTCGATAGCACTTGGAAAATATCTGATCTCCTCCCATATCGTGTCTTCTGACCACCTTGGCGTTGGTTCGGCCTTCTCCACATTCATATTCCTCTTGAACGGATGATCTTTCGGCAGGAACTGTCGATGATAATCAAAGAAGTACGGTTTTCTTCCGTATTTTAAACGAAAAGCCTTAGTACGGTCCCTGTAATATGGACATGAGATACGACCATGAGTGCTCCATCCCGATAATATTTCATAGGCCGATAAGTCGTTGATGGTCCATATAAGTGATGCCCTCATCTAAAAATTATGCTTTTTAGAAATAACATACGTATTGGCGCCCAGTTTCCATAGCTGATTCAACTCATCTATCAACGGCTGTAAGTACACATCAATTTTCCTATTGGGATTGTTCGGACCCGGAATAATAACGGTTAGAAACATATACGGAGTCTTCATGCACATCAAAGGCGGTAAGTTATACGGGATGACAATCATAGGCCAACACGAATACTGGGAGCCCGAAAGTTCAAATGGGGGTAAAATAAAACAATTTTCATGAAAGTCTGAAAGTCCAATGTCGGATGAGAGCCCCAATCTGACATTACGCGAATCCAAAGAAAAATTGGGATACTCTCGATCAAATTGCTTCCATGCTTCTCCATCGGGTGGATGTTCTAACACTCGTTTGATCTGTTCACGCCTGTGCTAAGTCATGTTTTTGCAGTCTCCTTCACCATAAATAACCTCTGCAAGCGTGGCATCAAAGGGAGGTAGTGCATTGAATCAGTCAGCTTCCTTGCACCGGGAGTCTTTTCAGTATTAGTTGCCTTATAACGATCAGCACTACAGAATCTGCACAGTTTCATCTTTGTCTTCTTTATAGTGAAGCATGCACCCGTTGTGACATAAATCATTTTTTTTATATCCCATCCATAGCGATCTAACCACTCTCTTAGATCGGTAGAAGTCTGTAGGTAACTTGGCGCCCTCCGGCAAGATCTCTATAATCAACTCGATCAGTCGGTTGTCGCATTCTTACGACATGTTAAAATCAGACTTTATGCTCAATAGCCTGGTGACTACCTCCAACGGTGAATGATCCTCACAACCAGGATACAATGGATTTATTGAATTCTCTAACAACTCCATAAACTTCACAGCATCGGCATTCGCTGCCTCCTCAGCTTCTTCATGATTGTCCTGGTCGAAACTAGGCCCCGCAGCGTTGAAAACAATGTTCACATACTCGTCGTCAAAATCAGCATGCTCGTGGACATTCCTATATGGCTTTACATAAGGCTCATGCTCCTATGCTAAAGTCACAAGCTCTCCGTGTGAGGTCAATTGATAGTAATTCAAAGTGAAACTCCTCGAGTATAAATGATATGTCACATCCACTTCTGGATGATATTTCACACATGGACATTTAATTTTTGTGTTGTCCATGTACTCAGAAAATGCCTTGACGAACTGCAGGAACTGCTCTACTCCCTCTATGTATTCATCCCGCACACCGCATATGTCATCAGGATGACGGTTGTATATCTACGAACGATGATGCAGGTAATTCAGATCCATTTTTAGATACCTCTGCAAAGATGAATAGACATTGTTCAAGTATATTATCCAAATATTTATCAAAGTGAGTACTTAGGTTATATCTTTAGTATTCGAGTTATGATGCATGAAACCTAATAAAAAATAGGTAAATGAACCTAAAATCTATGAGACCTTTGGCTCTACCTTACGCTCTGGTACCGAAGGCCATGAGACTGAAATATGAAAGAAAAGAAGACTTATGTCTCATGGCTTCTGGTACTAGAGCGAAAAGTAGAGCCAAAGATTTTAAACTCCAGTAAATTAAATTCGGAGGGGAGAAGCCGTGCAAGGGGAGCACCGTGCCTGAGGCATTTATCAAGTCATTCTATGTCAGTACCTTGCTATACTAGGTTTCTAAGTTATACTAGTTAATATAGACTATACTTGCTGATATATTATATTATGTATCATATACTTAATATAGATTATATATAATAAATACCTTACAATATCTTAGCCTAACACCAATTAGCTAGCTATATACTAACACATCACAATAATACTTTAACCAAATATCAATATCTTTCTAAAACCTTAACACTTGACTATAGATACTAAGATATCATTATCGTAGTCTTAAACTCGGTACACGTACGGCTGGGCAAGGTCGAGGTTGTTCTTGTTCTATAAAGTGTCTTAAAATGTGTTTTCATTCAAAATGATTAACGAAACAAGTCCCAATTATGTTATATAATGAGATTAATCCGATAACACAATGAAAAATAATTTTGTGTCGTATCAAAATTTATTTCGTGTCAAACTTGTCAATACAGTCCAGTGGCAGATCTAGCCACATGCTACCTACTAAAAAAAGAAAAAAAGATGCTCTTCCTAATGAATGAGGCAGAGGATCTATATTCTATCCCAATTTCTTCTTTAAGATTTTTAAAAAAAGGAAACTAATATATATGTGTGTTCGTATGTCTGTGTGTCCTTGTGTCAGTGTGTGCCTGTGTCCATGTCTGTGTGTGTGTGTCCTGTGTACTCAGTGTGTGTGTGTCTGTGAGGAGATAATTAGGGTTTAAGGTTTACCTGAAGAAAGATGGAGAAGAGAGGGTCGGAGGAGAAGGGCAGCATCGGACACAACAGCAAAAAAAAAACCACACACTCTCCCTCACTTATTGACCCCAAGTACAAGGCACTGCCCTCAACTCGACACCAACACAGCCACATCTCCCCCAGTTGACACAGTCTCACTACTACACACACACACACACAAGTTCAACACAGACACCCTCATGTACCTCATTGTCACAGTCCATATTGCCACACACTGAACACAGAATCACAGTCCACATATGTATACTCATTTAAATATACCAATGTATATTACATATCTCACTATATGAACACACATTTATATATGTCCGTGTATACACTATCATATGAATATCACTTTTAAAATAGATACACATACTAATAATCAATTTAACAAACACCTTGAGTGTACAAGTCAAGATACTCTCTATAGTGTCATGATACACTATCAATCTACATGCCAAACCCCCCAATACTCAACTAATACCATATATATATATATATATATATATATATATATATATATATATATATATATATATATATTAAATATAACTATTTATAACTAATGTGATTAGTTACAATGAAGAATAGAGGAAAAAATACTCCAACAACCACAAAACCCCCAATTTGGGCACAACTACATGTAGAAGTCATAATAGGGATCAATAGAAACTCATTCTTCTTCCTATGGATAGCCATAATCCATGGGTGGGTTCCTAATGGTCAAATACAAAATAAAAACAGAATTTAGAGAAGGATTTGAGGGTTATACCTATTGGGAGATAGTTTTCCAATTAAAACTTAATAGGACACGATTTGGACAAGAGCCCCTAACCGAACTTCTTCTTCTCCAATGCTTCTTGCAATCCAAGCTCCTAGTACTCCTTAGATGATGAAATGGAAGAAATTAAAAGTGGTTTGGTAAAATTTGGTGGAGGAATGAATCACTTTGGGGAAGAACACCAACTTAGGATTTTATGAGCTATTAAATAAAGTGGAGGGAGGCTCCCCCCCCCCCTCCCATATAGGGCCGGCCACATAAAACCCTAGGGTTTAGCTAATGCAAAAGGTCCATATTGTCCCTATGGGTTGTCATGGAGAGTTATTTAATTAGTGAAGGGTTTTACTCCTAATGAAGGGTTATCTAATATTTAACTAAAAGGGAATCAATTTAATCTAGTCTAATTGTGACTAGTTCAACTAGTTGGCACCATGGGTCATGTCAAGTCTAGTCCACTAACCAACATTAATAATATAATAATTATAATATATACATTGTACACATTATATTTAATATATATAAACATAATATTTAATTATTGCAAAAAGATAAAAATATTCATATTCTAGAAATGTGGTAGTGACACATGTGTATAAAGATGCTGATGGAGAAGCTAGTGGTGAAAGTCATATGGAGCCTATGACTGAAAGTGTGCTTGATCATGAGAAAGATGTTATGTGAATTACGATCCGGGTTTATGGAGAAAGATTAATGATGCTAAGAGAAGAATATTAGTTCAACGAGGCCCTATTAAGATTTTGAAAATGATGAGTTTCTAAGTGACAAAAACAATGGGAGATCATTTTCTTCTAAATATTACATTAGTCATTAACCAAATGGAGGGAAGCAAGAAAGAAAGTGGATTGCATATTCAAATAAGTTGAATAAAGTTTTTTTTATTTCTGTTGCAAGCTATTCAAGCATAGAACAATGACATCTAGTTTGGCTGAAAATACAATTAATGATTGGCACAACCTACTTACAAAGCTTCAAAATCATGAAGGTAATATAGAACACAATAAAAATATTATGAAGTGAGTTGACTTACAAAAGGGACTAAAACTAAAGGCAACAATTGCTAAAGAAATGCAAGCACAAATTGACAATGAGATAGTTTATTGGAAGATGATACGAGTTCTAATCATTGGAGTTGTGAAGACACTTTCGCGAAATGGTTTGTCATTTCATGGAACTAATGATAAGATGTTACGAGAAGAAGAATGGACTTTTTTGTAAAATTATTGAATTTGTTGCATAATTTGATTCAATTATGCAAGAGCATCTTCGCCGTATGACGACAATAAAATTTTGCACCACTATCTTAGCCCAAAAAAAATCAAAATGAGTTGATAATCTTGTTAGCAAACGAGATCAAAGATTTGAAGGCAAAGTATATCTCTGTTATTCTTGATTGCACTCCAGATCTAAGTCATAAAGAACAAATTTTAATTGTCATAAGATTTGTGGATGTTGAAAATGGAAGTAAAGGTAGAAGAGTTCTTTCCTGGGTTTATAAAAGTTGATGACATTTCGGGCCTTGGACTTTTCTAGTGACTTGAAGGATCTTAACTCAGCATTAATGATATAAGAGGTCAAGGTTATGATAATGTGTCAAATATGAAAAAAAAAAAAATAAGGTGTATAAAAGAAGTTACTTGACATAAATCCTATAGTACTTTATGTACCATGTGGATGTCATAGCCTAAATCTTGCACTATGTAATATGCAAAATCTTATGTGAAAGCTAGAAACTTTGTTGCATATGTACAAAAGGTTTATACTTTCTTTTCGGGTTCAACTCAATGATAGGATGTTCATAGAAAATATGTAATTGACACCAAAGCTATTGTCGATAACTGGTTGGAAATGTCATATTGAGAGTGTTAGAACAATAATAAATCAATCATCGAAATTGAGAGATATTTTGATTGAAATTATAAATAGTTCTAAAGAGAATGTTATAATAGCCGAAGCTAAAGGTTTGTGCAAAATTGCTTTAAAAGATTTTGAGTTCTTGATTACCTTATGCATTTGGTATAAAAATTTGGATAAAACTAATCAAGCTAGCAAAGTACTTTAACAAGAAAAGATAAATTTGGAGGATGCAATTACAAGAATAAAGGAGCTCATCATAATCTTTCAAAAGTTTAGAGATGATGGTTTTGAAGACTTGATGAAAGAAGAAAAAGAACTTGCTCATGAAGTCAGTATTAATCGACTTTTCGAAAAAAAAAGAGTTGTTCAAAGAAACAAGCATTTCAATGAGGATATGGAGACGAGTGCCGAAGGAAGCCAAACATCGGAGGATAATTTTAGAATCACCTACTTTATCCATATTATAGATCAATCTCTTACATCACTTAAGGATCGATTTGAAAATTTTGGACTTATCTTTGGGTTCTTTTCTAATGCAAAAGTTGAGAAGTTTTAGTGATGAAAACTTAATGGAGCAATGCACTAAACTAGAAAGTTCTTTTGGAACACGACCAACATTGTGATATAAATGGAAATAATTATTTAGAGACCTTAGGAAATTGAATGCAATATTGCCCAAAGAAGAAATAAAATCAATTGACATCATTGACTTCATAAGATCTTAGGGGAAAGATGTTGGTTTTCAGAATGCTTAGGTTATTTTTCGAATTTTATTGACTATACATATCACGGTTGCTTTGGCGTAAATGGACTTTTCTAAGTTGAAGTTGATAAAAAAAATTACCTTCGAAACACCATGTCACGAGAAAGATCAAATGGATTAGCTATGATCTCAATTGAAAATGAGCTACTAGAGAAGCTTAAGTATGATCACTTAATTGAAGTTTCAAAATATGCAAATAGAGGATTTTTTTTCTTTAAACAGGAATGTACTAGTTTATAAAGTATCATGACAGGGCTTACTTTTTTGTTGTTATTTTTGTGATCAAAATTTAATAGTATAGTTCAAGTTAAAAGCACAAAATAAGCTTAATTTTACCCATTTTTTTTAATTTATATGTTTTTATTGTAAATATTTTTTTAATAATGATCAAGGGATAACCTGAATTAATTTCGGTTAGGACAACCCAAGCCTCCGGGCCGACCATGGTTGTAGTGAGAGTATGAGATGATAAAGTTCCATAAAGTCAATTTTGTATGATAGTTTTCTGAAACCAATCGTACACATGGTGCTTTGTCGGCATTTAGAAATTTTTATCTGCATTTACCCAAAAAAAGCCAAATTGACATTGGTCAAATGAAAATTTATTTAATACATGGAATGTTTGAGTTTAATTCATATGTTTGTCATTAAGATAACAAACGGTAATAGTTTGTTGAGTGTATTCCACAAATATCCTCTAAACTTCTTCATCCAAAGACTTGTTAGTCCACATAACTACCTTTTAGTTGGAGGTCATTAGTTGATAATTTTAGGATAAGCACCCAAATAACGGTACTCAATAATTGAGTAATATATTTCAACACAAGATCACCGCACACACTAACACTTGACAAGTACAAATTGTTCCTGCCAACATATTCCAAATAGACAAAGCTAATCCTAAAATAGCAAACTACTCAAGTTCGTTTTTTTTTTCCTTTTTAGAGAAGCTAACCCTAAAGTAACAAACTACTAAAGTTCTATTCTTTTCTTCTTCTTTTTTTCTTTTTTTAGACAAGCTAACCCTAAAAGTATTGATAAAAAATAAATTAAAATTGAAAGCAGCCATTCAACTAACCAAAGAGAGCTTTCAAGGTTTACCAACAAAAATAAACGAGTAAAATGTTCTTCTAGAAGATGTTTCCCCCCCACCCAAAGGATTGCCATGAGATCAAGTAAACTGAAAGCAGCTATACAACAAACCCAAAGGATCTTTCAAGGTTTAGCCACGTAAGTAAACCGAGTAAAATATTCTTCTAGAAGTTCAGAGCCAAATAAGAAATCACAAGACCCTATTTATGTGCTCAAATTTGTTGGTACGTACAAAAAATATGGATTGGAAAGCTTGAAGGGAATTATTATAGAATAGTCATAATAAACTAGTTTCTTTTTTCCATTTTTTTTGGGTGCAATGTTGTGGGATTTTTTTTTTTATTATGAATGAAATTTGAGGAAAATATGTAACATCTTTAAAGCATCCGTCTATGAATGAAATTTTAATATAACATTCTTCTTTTATTGACGTGTCCATAGGGAAAGGGTAGCCCATGTGATTGAGTTGGTGGAATATTTTTCGAGAGAACATGGTTCAAAACACCCAAGAAATTATATTTATATTTGTTATCGCTCTCTTTTTTTTTTGGTTTTCCTTAGGAGCTAGGTTCTAACGACTCGGACTCGGACTCAGACTCAGACTCAGACTCAGACAAGACTAAGGACAAGAAATGGCAATTTAATAACGCATGTACGCATCATACGCAAGATGGCGCTTTTGTGTGAAGTTGTGCCATTTGCGCTCGTTTCGGCACAATTTCTTCATGGTTGTCGTAGGGAACAAAGAAGACGCGCGGACCAATGGTATAGAGCGGACGTGCGAAATAGGGGACCGAAAAAACAACGCGGAGTAGCAATGGAACACTGCGGACTGCGCAAATGTCGTGTGGGGTTCCACGCGGGTGCTGTATTTTCGCGCAGTAGCTTTTTCCGCCAAAAAAGTCTTGCGTGTCAAATTTCTGATCGAAAAGTGCCCGTGGGAAAATTGTTGCGTGGATGTTTGAGTAGATTTTCTGTTCTAGTCGCTTTTTATCTTTTTGGATTTCGAGAAAATGGTTAGTAACCGTTCCTTCTCTTCGGAAATTATCTTCGAATTAAGGAGGTGATGACTTTTAGGATTTTGTGGATGTCTTCCATCCACATATATATATATATATATATATATATATATATATATATATATATATAAAAGAATTTTGTCTGGCCGTCGGACGGAATATTTCTAATTAGAATATAATTCGACAAACTTATTATTTTTGAGCAATTTTTTCTTAAATTGTATTGCTCTATAAAAAAAAAAAACTTGTTTTGCATAGTAAATTATACTAATTTAAAATAATTTATCATAAATTTTGTTTCAATAAAACTATTTTTAATAAAATTAGTTACTTATATCTAGTTTTATTATAAATAGTTTCGTTGGAACAAATTTTCTAATAATTTATTGGAGACTGTTGATCTTTATCTTCTTCTTTTTTTCTTTTTTTTTTTTTTTAGAAACTATTAAAAATGGTCACATTCTCGAAACAAATGATTATTAAAATTACTTGTATTATTAGTTGTTGTTTTTTTGAAAAGCAGCTGCATTTTCAAACCAGTCCTCGTTAAATTCAGGTGGAGAAATAAATTCAAAACTTTTAGAGGAACTCATGAGTTTTTAATTTTTTTGAGCTCATACATTTTACAACCGTTAGATTACATCCATCTTATTTTTTGACTTTTTAAATAATCTAAATACAAAGAACTAAACTGAAAATTTTATTCACTTGTGATATCTTTATTGAAAGTTCAACGGATGAGTTCTTATTTGAGTTTTTGGAGTCGAAGTCTCAAATAAATTGTAACTTTTAACTGAGAGCAGAAACAGCTGAATGAAGTTATTGTTGGCTCAATTCTAAAGGCACGAAACCAACAATCTGTTCCATCTCCGGTGCTTCAGCTCTCAAGGCAGCAATAATATATTATATTGCATGAACAGAACTTCCTCCACCAGATGGCAGCTATAACAACGGTCTAATCTTTTGCTTCAAGATTCAACTTTCATTCCACCGCTCGACCGACCAACGCACGGAATATGTGTAAAGAAGCCACGCATCCATGCATGTACACCGCATCAATCAACGCCTGCGAAAGGAAGATAGTACGCATGACGCATCCCCCCACACACAACCTAGCCCGCTTAGAGACTTTTATATCAATAATGCAAAGTTTACTAGCTTATAATCTTCTTACAACTCTCTCTCTCTCTCCTCTACTATGTTGGCTACAACCGATCTCACACAAGGGCGGAGTCAGAATTCTAGTTTACCCCGAACTGAACTCAAAAAATACTAAAAAAAAATTTAACACAAATTATTTCTCAGAATGTCATCATATTCCAAATGTGTGGTTCAAAATATCATTTCCGGACAAAAAAAAGTTATCAAATGACATAGGTTGAATTTCATAAGTAGACATGTTGCTTAAGATAATTGGAAAAATATCATCTTTATATATAAGATGAAAAATGGAAAAAAAAATATGGAGAATAAAGATGCAATATTCGACGAATCTGCTCTCTTTGCTTCTGCCTTCAAAAAATATCCTTAAACTTTTCTGCCTTCCAAAAATCTCCTTCAACTTCTTCTATCCAGGAAAGAAAATCTACCACAAAATGAAGGCCAGTCAAAGACAAATAAAGATAATGAAAGAGAATGATAGAATAATAAATACCAATATAGGACACTTACTAGCGAAATTGGACTCTTCGATCCTTCCAAGAAGCAAAAGCATCTATTATCGAATCTGTATCGATCATTTCTGTCATTTCTCTTTCGATATAGAGAACCATTGAAGCGCTCAAGTACTCATCTTCCATCTTGTTACGAAGAGTACTTTTGATGTGTTTCATTGCTGAAAATGCACGCTCTGTAGTCGCCGTAGAAACAGGAAGTGTCAAGACAAGACGAATCAACCTATCGATCAAATTATAAGTCTCTGCTTTATTTGTTTCTATTAACCCACGACACAATTCTGAATATATTGACATATTCTGAAGCTTCTCGTGGTGAACCGCATCAAGTCGATAATGATCTAACTGAAATTTCAAATGATGCATATCTTGTCCGCTAAAATCACCTGGATAAAACTTCTCGGCAAGTAAAAGAATACGATCAGGATCCAAAGCTTTGAAGTTGTCTCTAGGATCTAAAGCAGAGCTAAGCATAAGCAGTTCCATCGACTCTTCATTGAATCCAGCATGTAACTCATCAAAATGATAATCAATCGTAGAATTAAATATGTCAAAGTGATAGTGATGCTCAATTGTAATTTGATCATTCTGTTGGCAAGAACGTCGCGTAGCTTCTTTGTACTGAGTGCTCATATCGGGTATATCGACATCAAACTTCACACAAATTGATTTCACATGCCCAAGGAGATAATCAAAACCTTCTTCTCGTAGTGTTTGAAGTAATACTTTTGTCGATGATACTAAATTCATTGCATTCAAAATATCTAAAGATTTATGTTGCAATGTTCGACAAAGCATATCTGTAATCCCCATAATCTTGTGCATAAGATGTAATATGAATATAAAATCAAAGGACTTCATTACCATTATAGAACCACCAGCTTCCCCACGAATTGTATTTGTAGATCCTTCTTTAACCAAGGATTTTAGCACAATAATAGTTACACCATACATATCTATCAAACTACAAATGGAGTCAAAATGTGAGCTCCAACGAGTAGTACCAGCTCGATGCAAACTACCCATCTGATTAGCCCCTCTACCTGTCTCACGCTCACCACTAGCAATGTCACATTCAATCTCAATAGCTTGTGCATATCGTAGCTCGATATGCCGCTTAGGAGAAGCACTAATCAAATTGAAAATGCATGTCAACTTTGAAAAGAATAACCAAACTGACATTTGATTTCCAGCAGCTGCAACTAATGCAAGTTGTAAACGATGAGCAAAACAGTGAACATAATATGCATACTCACAATCACTACGAAATAAAGCCTGTAATCCATTCCATGCACCACGCATATTGCTCGCACCATCATATCCCTGACCTCGTAAATCTCGGATGTGCAAATTGTGCCGAGTGAGAACTTTTGATATTTTCTTCTTGAGAGTCAAAGCACTGGTATCTTTAACAAGTACAATCTCAAAGAACCGCTCTTTCAAGTTTTCATGAATATCTACAAATCTAAGAACAATCGCCATCTGTTCTTTATTCGATGCATCCTTCGCTTCATCAACCAAAATACAAAATCTCGCATATCCAACTTCTTCTCGAATTTTTTCTCTCACTTTCGTAGCTAAAATATGCAAAACATCTTTTTTGGATCATATGAGACGTATAAGTTGCATTTCCCGGAGCTTTCTCTAAGACAACATTATCAACCTCAACGTTCAACTTTGCCATCAAACTAATCATCTCAATTAGATTACCATGGTTCTTTGACTTTAAAGATTCATCATGACCTCTCAAAGCACATCCTTGTAAAGTAAGCCACCGAATACTATCAATGGTAGTCTTAAGACACAATCGATTTCTCTCAATATTTTCTGAACTTTGAACATTCATGACTTTATCGATATGCCGAGATGTATTCTTTAATGCCTCAATATTTCTCACAGCATTGTTATGTGGAGAAGTAGAACCTCCTATATTTGCCAAGAAGACACATTTGGCTCCATTGTTTACTCGCTTCCAGCTATTGAAACCTTCAACGGTAAATATAGGATGTCGAGGTTCACGATCTTGAAAAACAAAACATGGAAAGCAAAATACCGTATCCTTTGAAATAGAGTACTCTAACCATGAAAATTTTATAAACCAACTTTGTTGAAATCTTCGGTTTTGAACCCCGGTTTTAGTCCTCGGATACTCAGCCAAGATAGGTTGATTTGGTCCCCATTTGATATAAGAACGTCTAACTTCATCTTGATTATAAACCGAATACTTCCATATTGGAATACGTAGTGCAGAATCTCGTTCAAGTTCATTCTCATCAAATGCAATTCGTGGAATCTTTGCAGGATGATGAGGTTCTGCAGTAATCATAGGAATATCGATACTCGTTGATGGTTCTACTTGAGTCGTAGTAGCAAGAGTAGATTTGGAACCCGAAGATGCTCAAATTGTTGATGTTTCTTCTTCACCTTTCTTTTTAAAGAACGAAAAAATTGTTTTCGCTTTTTTTTGTTCTTGATTTTCCATCCTAACAAAATAGAAAGTAGTTATTGAAAATTCCTTAAGAACTAAAATTCCTTAAGAACTAAAATTCCTTAAGATGACTCATAGAACTATTCAGTATCAAACTTCATGCATTTTGAACTATTCAGTATCATAGAAACTTCGTACATTTTGATTCTTTATGCATTTTTCATCCAAATATACAGAAGTCAAGTATTACATTTTGATTCTTATGCAAGCTTTCTAAAATTTCTTTATTTGGATTTTAATTTTGGGTTTAAGGCAACCCCAAAACTGGTATTTTGCCTTAATTTCTCAATTAGATAAAGTCCAACAGATCTCATAAAATGATAAACTAGACTAATGAATATTTACAGAGCATTGAAAATATGACAAATTGTCCAACAAAGCATTAACAACAAATAAGGTTATCTAACTTTTCCAACAAAGCATTGAAAAATTGAAAATATGTCAACAATTTTTTTTAAAATTTACCTGCACTACACAACACTGTCTGCTGCCGGTCTACTACTGCTACACCTACACAGTACACTGTGCACAGCTGCTTTTCAAACCTTAACACCAAAATAAAAAAAATTATCAGACTAACAAGTAACAAATCTCTATCTTAGATAAAAAAAATAAAAATAAAAAGAAGGATGGGATAGAACTCTGTCTACTCTGAGTCTCTGACTAAGAAGTAACAAATTTACCTTCAATTTCAAGCCTTCTCCAAAAACATTAAAAAAAACGTCGAGTACTCGAGTAGAAAAATTTACCTTCATTTTCAAGCCTTCTCCAAAAAAAAAAAAAAAAACGGTCTCCAACTTGGAACTCTGTCCAAGTTTAGAACTCTGTCCAAGTTTAGAACAAAAAAAAACCGTCTCCAACTTGGAGACTCCAAGTTTAGAACTCTGTCCAAGTTTAGAACAAAAAAAAAACCGTCGAGTACTTCACTACTTCTCCAAAAACAAATTTACCTTCATTATCAGACTAACAAGCCTTCATTTTCAAGCCTTCTCCAAGTTTAGAACTCTGTCTACTCTCTACTGGCCACTGGGTGAGGGTCGATCTTTATATAGAGTAATAGAGATTAGAGAGAGTCAAAGAGATGAGATCATGAGAGTCAAGAGACCAGACTTCATACCTAAGCCGTCGAGTACTCGAGTGTCGACCACACCGCTCGGCCGCTGATGGGACTAGCGGCGCCTGTGCTGTGTGTGCGGCGTCTGTGGCTCTGTGCTGAACGGCTGAACCCTAGTAGTCGTAAGTTGTTATGTGAAGACTGGGCAGCTGGAGCTGGGCCGAATCTGCTTTGACAACCCACTGGGCTACTGGCCCACTTAATATAAATAAATAAATAAAAATTTCGGATTGGTTGGGTGGGCTGGAGCCCACCCCAGCCCACCAATAAATCCGCCCTTGATCTCACATCTCCCTACAATAAACGGTTGTCACGTGACGTTACTGTCATGTGACGGCCACCCAGACAGCCACCGGATCCCACCTCTCGTCCCTCCTCCAATGGACGATAACCAAGTGGCCGTCACGTGGCGGTTTTAAAAGGGTTGTAGGATTTAGCTGTAGTCATAGCATAGCCCCTTTTATATACAAAATTTTTTCATACATAAAATTTATCAATAAATAAAAACAAAATTGTACAACCATCAATTTTGTAAAAATTACAAACGGAAAATTTCATACAGAGCATCATAGTTTACGTTAATTTCATCCAGAGTATCAAATTTTAAAAAAATTCATCCAAAGCATCAAAAAGACTATCAAATGGACCTTTTTTTATTTTTAATATTATTTTTATGCTTTTACTTTCTCTACGGTTTAACGTCGTTAACGAAAAAAATTAATAAAGGAAAACGCACATTGGAATGACGTTTTCTCTAAAGAAAATACCCTTCTCAAGTGCGTTTTCCTTTTTCTATTATTTTTTTCCTGCTCACACTCTGGTCGCTTTACTTTCTCTCACTCGCAACTCTCTCTCTCTCTCTCTCTCTCTCTCAACTCTCTTATCTCTCTCACTCACCTCTCTCACTCTCATCCCTCTCTCCCTCTCGGTCACTCTCAACCCTCTCTCTTTCTCTCTCTCTCTCTCTCTCTCTCTCTTTCCTGGTCACTCTCTGTAATGCCCCGTTCCCCCTATTCGGGGAGCGCGGCCAAGAAATACTTACGACCGTCCGAACGGGACAGATTGAATTAAGATCCTTTCCTCGTTATGGATTGGTTTCTTCGGAATCAGGTCCCATATACAATGGATTGTGCCTCAAGGATGGACTCGGCGGCAGAGTCGAGAGGGGCCTTTCCGTTGCGTTGGTTTCTTGTCCGTTTTCGTGCCGCTTGGTTGCCTTCTTGTTGGTTTTATGACTTGCGTTTTCTTGAACGGTTTCAATGGATTTCATTGCTTTCGTTCTTAGGATTTCGCATTTCGTATCAAGCCTTGGAGACCGAAGCAGGAGGTATTGATCATCCGTTGGTGCGTGCAGGTGATCGTGTAGACGATGCGCGAGCGGAGTCTTAGGGGTCTCTCCTTCTTCTGCCTATTCAACCAAACTTGTGAGTGGCTCTATTTCGATAAGCACCTTCTTTCCAAAGGCTCCGTTCATAATAAAATTGACTCAGTTGGGCATTCAATCAAACGATACCAATTAAGTAACAAGTTGGATAACAAGATAAGATAAGAAGTAGGCTTGGAACACCCATTGCTTGTCATACAAAACTTTGCATAAATTCATTGATGCATGCATGTTCGTTGGGTGTTTAATGGGTTGGTTTTTATTGATAGTTCAAGGTGTTCTTCTATAAACTGCTGCATGTTATTTCATATAACTGTTGGTTGATTGTGATAGTACAGTAAAGTAGTTTCGTACATGATGTTCTTTAAATCGCTAGTAAGTAAATCTATGAAGTAGAGTTCATAGAAATGGTCATGGGAATTCTTGTGCACAAGGGATCCAGGTTCCTGCGAACGGTTATCGGGGCACCGGGCCGTTTCGACCCGGGCGGAATCTACTTTCTTAGTCGTGGGAGCGGGGAATTGTAGCGGGGCTAGCTACCCGCGCTGCAAGCGTCGCCGCCAGCCCAGACTAAACCCATGATGGCTCCTAAACAACAAAGAAAGATGTTGTGTATATTTAAACTGTGCAGACTAACTATGTCTTCGTGACAGGGAAGGCTATGGTAAGTTGTACAGGTGGTTCAGACGGTACAGGTAAAGTCACCGAACGGTGGCATGTGGAGTTATGTTATTTTGTTCTTGCATACCTGCTAAATGAAATCTGATCTAGGCAAGAATAGAAACCCACCTAAGAACAAAATTGTAGCATACTCATTAGATCTTATCTCATGAGCTTGGTAAAGTTGAGCAGCTAGCCTTCACCAGTACTTTTCAAAGTACTGACCCTCGTTGTAGCAGGTTCCCCGGCGCAAGGCAAAGCGGCGAGGAGCTGAAGTTCTCTCCGGACTTTTGGGATCCTTGGCGGTTCGTGGCCAAGACTTTTGGAGGCTCAAGCTAGAAGCCTTTCACTCTCTCCGTTGCTGAATATCGCTAAGGCGATGGTGCTTACTCGCACCCAAGGTATTTTGTGCTTTATTAAATCTATGTAAAGGGACATAATGTATGGATCGGCTATCTCATTTTGCGTCCAAGTTTGTAAGCCCGTGGGACATTTTATACTTTTGAGTCAAGCGATGTAAAAAGATGTTCATTATGAATAAAAGAGAAACTTTTCTATGCCTCAACCTTGTGCTATCTTATATGTCCACTCTGTTGCATTGTTCTAAAGAATATCCTTATGCCTAAGGCCTTGTGCACGCGCGCCCTACGCGTGCACGGCATCACGCCCGGGGGACGATTATCGATTAGCCGAAATCGGGGCGTGACATATTGGTATCAGAGCGGAATCGATTCTCTGGCCCAAACCGTTGCTATGACTCTGAGATATTATCGATATGGTTTTGCAAAGAGCGTTCCATACAATAAGTCCATAGATATTCTCAAAGTGCAAAATGTTTCCTGAACTTGAATTGCTTGATTGTTTCGATTGAGTACGGCGAGGGACGGCACTATCGCTACTCGGGATATCGAGAAGTTTATCCTTGAAGTTTCGAGGACGAAACTTTTTGTTGGTTGGTAAGTATGTAACGCCCCGCTCCGCGCCGGCGTTATGTATCAAGGTGAGTGGGCAGAACTTCGTTCTCTGATTCTTGCACGCCTTAATAATAATCTGAGTTTTTGCTTGCAATGTTTTCTTAAGAAAATGATAGAACCTGCCTTGCATGTTCATGCACTCTAAGCAGGCGATTCAGGATTCTCGTTTAGCAGACATTGATTCAAAGACAAGCTAGGTGAGTGGCGTTATGTATCAAGGTGAGTGGGCAGAACTTCGTTCTCTGATTCTTGCACGCCTTAATAATAACCTGAGTTTTTGCTTGCAATGTTTTCTTAAGAGAATGATAAAACCTGCCTTGCATGTTAATGAACGAACTCACCTAGCTTGTCTTTGAATCAATGTCTGCTAAACGAGAATCCTGAATCGCCTGCTTAGAGTGCATGAACATGTTCACTATCGTCTATGCTTCGAGAGAACCATACTGTGCCTGAATGTGTTCAAGTGATAAGTCGGATTGCCCCGCAACAAAGAGTGTTTATAGATGGTTCGTCTCGTCTGCATACTGAGAGTTTTGATAGTGTTCCATGCATTCGCACGCGGTCGGACAATGGCTTTTGGTGCAGAGCTGAACTGCATGTGTCCCGGCTGCTACAGAGATAGTGGAAAGCAACCATGAGTCACAGCTGCCATTAGCATCAGATAAAGAGTCATTGGTATGCTGTTCCACCAGCTGCCGATCCTGAGATACTCGGGGACCGCCCTGCATATAGCTAAGTCATTGTGTTGGCTTGGATAGTGACTGCCCCTAAGAATGTGCATCGTGTGTCTAGCTATGCATCAGACCCTCGAGTCGCACGAGACACGCTGCGCACACCCTGAACATGAACGGTTTGCTTGCTTGCATATTCAATATGAAACTCTGTTTCCAAACATGTTTCTAAACAAGTAAATCGACTCTGCTAGAACTGCATGAAACGAACCTAGGTAAAACTAGAAAGATCACTAGTAATGTAATATTTTATAACATGATTACTTAGTGCCTGTTTGAGTGAATGCTTGTTTCTGTTCAGTTGATTTATCTCACCAGTACTTGTATAAAGTGCTGACCCACCAACAGTTTACTTGTTCGCAGGTACTGGATCGTCCGAGGAAGCGATAGGCGTGCCACAGTCCCGAAGACCCGGAAATCCTGGTTTCGATTGTTGCCCCGAGAATGCTATCGTATAAGGGGGCATAATGTATGGAACGAACGTGTGCCTTTGCTAAAGGAAACCCAAGTTGCCTCGATTGTCCCGAACACTCAGTTGGCTAATGCATTGCATTGCAACAAGTCCCTTTCCGCTGCTTACTCGATTGATGCGATGATAGCCAACTATCAACTTAAACGATTGGCCTTGCACGGGCGCAACCCCAGGCCCGTGCGGCATCACGTCCCCCGAAAGCTCGAACGGGCCATTCGCTTGGCTCCCTTCCTCCCTCGCACCCGTGGGACGGGCGCGGTGATTCGCGTCCGGCGCGCCGAGGCACGGTGATTCGTGCCCGGTTCGTTGAATCCCGGCCGCACGGGGCGGGGCAGGGCGGAGCGGCGGCCCGGGTGGGGCCGGGGCGTGACAGAATGGTATCAGAGCGAAATCGATTCTCTGGCCCAAACCGTTGCTATGACTCTGAGATATTATCGATATGGTTTTGCAAAGAGCGTTCCATACAATAAGTCCATAGATATTCTCAAAGTGCAAAATGTTTCCTGAACTTGAATTGCTTGATTGTTTCGATTGAGTACGGCGAGGGACGGCACTATCGCTACTCGGGATATCGAGAAGTTTATCCTTGAAGTTTCGAGGACGAAACTTTTTGTTGGTTGGTAAGTATGTAACGCCCCGCTCTGCGCCGGCGTTATGTATCAAGGTGAGTGGGCAGAACTTCGTTCTCTGATTCTTGTACGCCTTAATAATAACCTGAGTTTTTGCTTGCAATATTTTCTTAAGAGAATGATAGAACCTGCCTTGCATGTTAATGAACGAACTCACCTAGCTTGTCTTTGAATCAATGTCTGCTAAACGAGAATCCTGAATCGCCTGCTTAGAGTGCATGAACATGTTCACTATCGTCTATGCTTCGAGAGAACCATACTGTGCCTGAATGTGTTCAAGTGATAAGTCGGATTGCCCCGCAACAAAGAGTGTTTATAGATGGTTCGTCTCGTCTGCATACTGAGAGTTTTGATAGTGTTCCATGCATTCGCACGCGGTCGGACAATGGCTTTTGGTGCAGAGCTGAACTGCATGTGTCCCGGCTGCTACAGAGATAGTGGAAAGCAACCATGAGTCACAGCTGCCATTACCATCAGATAAAGAGTCATTGGTATGCTGTTCCACCAGCTGCCGATCCTGAGATACTCGGGGACCGCCCTGCATATAGCTAAGTCATTGTGTTGGCTTGGATAGTGACTGCCCCTAAGAATGTGCATCATGTGTCTAGCTATGCATCAGACCCTCGAGTCGCACGAGACACGCTGCGCACACCCTGAACATGAACGGTTTGCTTGCTTGCATATTCAATATGAAACTCTGTTTCCAAACATGTTTCTAAACAAGTAAATCGACTCTGCTAGAACTGCATAAAACGAACCTAGGTAAAACTAGAAAGATCACTAATAATGTAATGTTTTATAACATGATTACTTAGTGCCTGTTTGAGTGAATGCTTGTTTCTGTTCAGTTGATTTATCTCACCAGTACTTGTATAAAGTGCTGACCCACCAACAGTTTACTTGTTCGCAGGTACTGGATCGTCCGAGGAAGCGATAGGCGTGCCACAGTCCCGAAGACCCAAAAATCCTGGTTTCGATTGTTGCCCCGAGAATGCTATCGTATAAGGGGGCATAATGTATGGAACGAACGTGTGCCTTTGCTAAAGGAAACCCAAGTTGCCTCGATTGTCCCGAACACTCAGTTGGCTAATGCATTGCATTGCAACAAGTCCCTTTCCGCTGCTTACTCGATTGATGCGATGATAGCCAACTATCAACTTAAACGATTGGCCTTGCACGGGCGCAACCCCAGGCCCGTGCGGCATCACGTCCCCCAAAAGCTCGAACGGGCCATTCGCTTGGCTTCCTTCCTCCCTCGCACCGGTGGGACGGGCGCGGTGATTCGCGTCCGGTGCGCCGGGGCATGGTGATTCGTGCCCAGTTCGTTGAATCCCGGCCGCACGGGGCGGGGCAGAGCGGAGCGGCGGCCCGGGCGGGGCCGGGGCGTGACACTCTCTCTCTCTCTTTTGTAAGCTATCTACACTAGCTAATACTAGCAAACTTTTTATGTACACTAGGTAACGTTAATCTGTACACTAGTTAACGTTCAATTTGTAACGTTTAAATTTAAACGGTTAAATTCAGCTCTATATATATCACTCATTTATTTTTTACACCTCATTCACTCTTTTTCTTCACCACATTCTTTCTTACTCTCTTCAACATATTTTTCTCATACTAATATAAAACAACCGGTGAATTCAGAAGCCAAATTCAAGTCAGAAGATGCTTTCATCCATTGTCTCCTATCATCTTCTCCTAAGCTATTTTCTGACATCCCTCTGTAAGCCTCAATTCATCCGAAAGTTTGTGACTGGATCAAAATTTAGTAATAATTTGCTACCATGGAGGTATACTAGATAGAGTATCTTATCAAGGTGGTAATACTAATCTTATTACCACTTATCAAAATATCACATTAGCTAGTTTGCGTAGTATTATTTGTGATCGTTTTTTCATAAGTTATGAATTTACAATAAGGTGATTTTATGAAGATGGATTTATAATAGTAGATTGTGAAGAAACATAAAATTTTATTGTTCAAAGTAATTTCGTTTCATCTTGTATTAAAATTTACATCATTCTATCACTACCAAATATCGACACAACTATCATTTCAAGTAGTTAACATTTTTGTGATAACTAAGATTTCAATATTGGTCCTAGTTGTATAAATCATACTAAATTGAACTCTGATACTGAAAACAATGATGTTGACGATGAAAACAGTGATTATTTTGTTAAAAATTTAGAATATTATTTAGATGATAATGATGTTAATGTAGCTGGTTGCATTCCTGGGTTAATTGTTGGCAGACAATTTGATTCTTCTTAGAATTTTTGAAATTTTATTAGCGACCTAGCAATTACAAATAAATTTAGTTGTTCATCTACACATAACATGTCACGCCCCGATCTTCCGCAGGCTAATCGGCCGTCCCCGCTAGGCGAGAATTCCCGTGCCAGCGCTCCTGCGGACCAATCGCTTTGACCCATATGGGCGTGATGTCGCACGAACGTAAGCCGCGCCCGTGCAAGGCCGTGGTTCTGGCTGGCGATAAGAGGTCTAAGCCACAGAGTCGCACAGATTGTCTGAGTGCAGCAGAATTATAAACGCATAGGCGATTGGTAATAAGTTTACTGAGTCGTTAATAGCGGAAGCATTGAATAAAACAAGTAGAAGTAAAGCAAACTCTTTTATTGATATTGAATAAGTGTTACAGGCGGCGAATAGCCGAGATTTTACATCGCTCAACCCTCTCTCTCTGAAACAGTAAAAGCGTGCCAAGTGGCTACATTTGTGGATGATACATAGGCAATGTTCCAACATTATGTCTAGTATATGTGCTTCAGATTCTGGACACAACGCTCCAAGGCTCCAGAGTGAACTTCATGCCCTAGCATGTACGAAGGAGGCATCCGCACCGAACGAGGTTCTCTCGTACCTTGCAAGCAATCTGGGGGGTTATCAGTACATGAATGCACTGGTGGGGAGGCTACTCACCCGCTCGACAAATCCAAACAGGTTCAATAGGTTTCGTGCACTATCTATTTGGTTATCTTTCTAGTTGCCTTAGGATCAGTTGCATGGCATATATGAAAAGCCTAACTCGTGTGGCACTGCGCCGTGCGATATAAGAGGAAATATGGTAAGACTTACCAACTTACCATTTGTCCTTCCCTGTCCAAGGCAATCATAGTTATTTCAAGCATGAACAGCATATATAATAAAATTCAGGGGCAAATAGCATATGCAAACACAAGTATTTTAGTGCGAGATTATGTTTCGGTGCACGAGTGACTCAGATTATTAGGTGTGTCGTATAAGATATTAAAGTGTTCTATATGTACAAGTGTGTTATACCATGATTGTTCAGGTGTTTCAGGTATTCTCAATGCGATGCAATGACTCGCACGCGGATAGCCGCTAAGCGAGGATGACTTATCTATATGAACACTACTAGAATAAGCGAGATTAGCGACATTTTTTAGCGACTCCAAGTAAAAATGTCGCTAATTTAGCGACTCTATGTAAAACGTCGGTAGACGTCGCTAATTGGCGACATTTAACGACGTTTAGCGACTTATATTCAGTTTTTATAAGATTAGTCGCTATAAGTTCAATTTTGGTCGCTAAACGTCGCTAATATATCTAAGTTAGCGACGTTTAGCGACGCAAATAGCGACGTTTATATTAGAAATATTTAGCAACGTGTTTAGCGACGACCGTAACGTCGCTATAGTTTAATTTAGCGACGTCCTTCTTTGACGTCGCTAAACGTCGCTAAAATTTGGTTAACTAGGGCTCGGTTTCCATTTTTTCCCAACTGTCGAAATTTTGAAACGAAAAAAATTTCCCCCCCCCCGCTCCGTCGACCGCCTGCTCTGTCGACCGCCTGCTCCGTCGACCTCCCCCGCGGCTGCTCCGGCATCCCCCTCCTCTTCCTCGAGCTCTAGGTAAAGCCTAACTCTCTCTCTCTCTCTCTCTCTCTCTCTCTCAGAACACATGTGATACTGACACAGACACAACACACACACAGATGGTGACACAGACACAGACATGACACACACACACACTGACACAGACACTGATAAGGACCTTAGGGTTAGGATTAGGTTTTTTGACATGGACACAGACACTAATATCATATGGACACAGACAGTGACACAGACACTGAGCTCGAGATGTGAGGGATTGTGACAGTTGTAGTAGGGTTATTACCTGCAAGTGATACACTTTAGAAGTGTTAGTATGTGGAGTCATCAGTTAGTATATTATCTTTTGTTAGTATTGGTACATGGAGGAGACCAAATAAAGTTTGGTTACAGACTTGGGGCTCTGGCATGGGGCACTGCAGCAGTGCACCCAAATGGTACCTGTCAGTTAGGCTTGGGGGCAGTCCCTAGGCACTGCAGAGGCATGCCTTAGTGCATCTCAGTTTCAGTTTGGTATCAGTCATCAGTACTTATACACTGATACGTATCAGGGACTGTATGAGGTATCAGTACAGGCAATTGTAGGAGTTGATGCAGGCAAGGTATAAAGTCAAGTGTTAATAGGGTATATATAGATATGTAGGTTAGTGATGTTCAGAGATGTTAGATAGGAGTGTACTAAGATGGTATCTAGAATAAGCGGGATGGCATGCTAGAGCCTTGTAGTGGGCAGTGAGAAGGAGGTCTGCAACAGTGAGCAGGCAACCGAAGAGGAAAACCATCAGCACTGTGTCATTTCAGCAACCATGTATCAGTAAGTATCAACAAGTCCCACTGTATCAGTGTCCATTTTTAGTTGCATTTAGTGAGCTATGTATACTAGTTTTAGTTAGCTTAGTGTCCAGGTATTGGTTAGTTGGTTTAAGATGGGTTAGCATGAGTTATTGGGTAGAAGTTAAGGGTATCAGTTTTGTATTAAATTAGTACATAGTTAGTGTAGTTAAATAGTTACTTACTGATATACTTGATTTTGTTAATAGTTAGCTAAGTAACTATATGTCCTAGTAAGCATTGTATACAGTAAAGAACCCAAGCATTTACCAATAGTATAAAATATTAAAAAACTAAGAGACTTGGCCTCTTTTTAGTTATTTTGAATATTGCTTATTTTAGACTTTGATAAATGAAAGTATGTATTATATCAGATATGATTTTTATAGTACGGTTAAGTTATGAAGTTAGGTGATAAACTACTGTATGTAATAATTTATATGATACATACTGTCATTTTTGCAGAAGTATCTAGAAATGGATATGAATTACTATCTGCGTCATCGTTCGTGGATGTACAACCGTCATCCTGATGACATGTGCGGTATGCGGGATGAATTCATTGAGGGTGTACAGCAGTTCCTGCAGTTCGCCAAGGCGTTCCCTCAGTACATGGACGGTACCAAAATTAAGTGTCCGTGTGTGAGATGTCATAACAAGAAATATCATCCAGAAGTGGAAGTTACATATCATTTATACTCGAAGGGCTTTACGCTGAATTACTATCAGTGGACCGCGCACGGAGAACTTGTATCTCTATCATCGGAGTCGGAGCCCTATGTGGAGCCGTATATGGATGTCCAAGACCACGATGCTTACGACGACGGGTTGGTGAACATGGTTTATGATGCGGCGGGGCCTAGTTTCAATCCTGACAATTATGATGCGGCGGGACCTAGTTTCAATCCGGACAATTATGATGCAGCTGAGGAGGCACCGAATGCCGATGCTGCAAAGTTTATGGAGTTGCTTGAGAATGCAAGGACTCCACTATATCCTGGTTGTGAGGATCATTCACCGTTGGAGGTGGTTACAAGATTATTGAGCATCAAGTCCGATTTTAACATGTCGCAAGAATACTATAATCGACTGCTCGATTTGATTATAGAGATCTTGCCCGAGGGTGCAAAGTTGCCTAAAGACTTCTATCGATCTAAGAGGATGGTGAGATCGCTTTGGATGGGATACGAAAAAATCGATGCATGTCGCAACGGGTGCAGTTGTACTACAAAGACGACAAGGATGAAGATGCGTGCAGATTCTGTGGTGCTGATCGCTACAAGGCCACTGTTAGAGGAAAGTCTGTCGGTGCAAGGAAGCCTACCGATTCGATGCACTACTTGTCTTTGACGCCGCGGTTGCAGCGGTTGTTTATGGTTAAGAAGACTGCAAAAAATATGTATTGGATCATCCATCCGTTGGAGAAGCATGGAAGCACTTTGATCGAGAGTATCCATATTTTGTCGAGGAAGCGCGTAATGTCAGATTGGGCCTCTGCTATGACAGTTTTACCCCATTCGGACTTTCGGGCTCCCAGTATTCGTGTTGGCCTGTGATCGTCACTCCGTACAATCTACCGCCTTGGATGTGCATGAAGACTCCGTATATGTTCCTAACCGTTATTATCCCGGGTCCGAACAATCCGAAGAGGAACATCGATGTGTATTTACAGCCTTTGATAGATGAGTTGAATCAGCTGTGGGAAGTCGGTGCCAACACGTACGATGTTTCTAGAAAGCAGAATTTTCAGATGAGGGCAGCACTTATGTGGACCATCAACGACTTTTCGGCCTATGGAATGTTATCGGGATGGAGCACCCATGGTCATCTCTCATGTCCGTATTGCATGGACCGTTCTCAGGCTTTCCGTTTGAAATACGGAGGCAAACCGTGCTTCTTCGATTGTCATCGACAATTTTTGCCGAAGGATCATCCGTACCGGAGGAATCGGAATACTTTTCGTATGGGAGTTGTGGAGAAGGCCAATCCACCGCCAAGGTGGCCCGGATGCACGATATGGGAAGAGGTAAAAGATTTACCAAGTGCTATCGAAGAGCTTGCTAAGGGGTACAAGTGTGACGGATTTGGTCGCACCCATAACTGGACGAAGAGGAGTATATTCTGGGATCTGCCATATTGGAGCACCAATCTGATCAGACATAACCTTGATGTCATGCATATCGAGAAGAATGTGTTTGATAACATAATTAATACTGTAATGGATGTAAAGGGGAAGACGAAAGATAATTCGAAGGCCAGGTTGGACTTAGAAGACATATGTAGACGTCCTGTATTGTATTTGATAGAGGAGGGGAATGGAAAGTTAAAGCAACCTAAGTCAGTTTTCTCACTGGATAAAGAGGATAAAGGTAGACTTTGTAGGTGGATTCAGGGTCTAAAGTTTCCAGACGGGTACGTGTCAAACTTGAAAAGATGCGTCGACCTCAAGGAGAACAAACTAGTAGGTATGAAGAGCCACGATTGTCACGTATTCATGGAGAGGTTAATTCCGATTGCATTTCGGGAATTCTTACCGCAGGTCGTTTGGGACCCATTGACAGAGCTGAGCATATTCTTCAAAGATCTTTGTTGTACTAAGTTGCTCGTTGATCGTCCAGAAAAGCAAGAGAGGGACATTGCGGTAACACTATGTAAGCTCGAGAAGGTGTTTCCTCCTGGATTCTTCGACTCTATGGAGCATTTGCCAATTCATCTTTCCTATGAGGC
Organism: Iris macrosiphon; assembly: GCA_036927795.1. Lineage (NCBI taxonomy): Eukaryota > Viridiplantae > Streptophyta > Magnoliopsida > Asparagales > Iridaceae > Iris > Iris macrosiphon. The sequence goes on along the minus strand of JAYESA010000016.1, from coordinate 105,873,967 downwards.
ACGTGTTGGTGGTCCTGTCGGTTATCGGTGGATGTACCCCTTCGAGCGCCATCTGAATCACCTAAAGAGAAAGGTGAAAAATAAGGCACGGGTTGAAGGCTCTATTTGTGAAGCTTATGTTCTCGAGGAGATTACAAACTTTTGCTCGACGTATTTTAAACCGCATGTTGCTATTAATAGGACAAAAGCTCCCAGAAACAACGACGCATATCAGGAATCTAATGATGCAATACTCAAAGTATTCAATGCATCCGAAAAGCCTTCGGAAAAAATAAAGAAGAGATATTTGAATGACGATGGGCTAAGGGCTGCTAAATTGTATATATTACTCAATTGCGACGAGGATGAAGTGGAGAAGCTAGAGGGTTAAGTAATTAATACGTCCACGTTTACATCATCTCAATGTAATAGTATAAGATACTATTATGCTACTAATCAGCAGTTGCTTCATTATTTTTCAGCACATATAATGATGAGTTGAGGTCGGTTAGACCCTACATAACAGACGAAGAAGTAGAACAAGATATGAGATGCCATTTTCCTTCTTGGTTGAGCGCATATGTAAGATACTTGGTAATTACTTTTTATTTCTGCACTTGCAAAACAAATAACTTACTATCGCTACTTTGGTATTTAGGTCGATCGTCTAATATCACCCGAGACTGAATCTATTAGGACTCTAGCCAAGGGAGCAATTACTGCCGTAAAAATATGGCCAAGTTTCTGTGTGAATGGGTTCAGGTTCAAGTCAACAAATGCTCCTATCAGAGACAGCTTTCTAGATCTTGATTCCACGAAAAATAATGGTTTGTGTATCAAATTTTCAAACTACAAAGACGTCAATCCGGGCAATGATTTTTTGGCATCTTACGAGAGATTGTGGAGTTGACATATAATTATGGCACAGAACCTGCTAATATCGTGCTATTCATGTATGAATGGTTCGATCCGATTCAAGATCAAGGTTGGAAAATTGATAAGCATGGCCTTGTGGATATAAACTACAAGCGTAGATATCAAGGCTACGAACCATTTGTCCTATCAAGTCAGGCTCAGCTCGTGTACTTCACAACTTATCCTAGACGGGGGACAGCGAGGTCGGATTGGTGGGCAGTATGCAAGACTAAAGCTAGAAATACCTTTGACATTGACGAAATAGCTTATCAGGAGGACGATCTACCTCTTATAACAAATATTGTAGATGTGGACTCAACGGAAGTTACTCATTACACGAGTAATAATGTAGAAGATGTAGAATTATCCGAAGAGGACAACGAAGTAGATGAAAGTGAAGACGAGGAAGAGGAAGAGCAGGACGACAAAGGCGAACAAGATGAATTTTCTGAAGATGATTGAAAATAAAAAATATTGCATGTAGAATGTAACTATATTTTGACTGTAGAATATAGATCAAGGTTGGAAAATTAACGAAGTAGATGTACCCATTAACGAATATATGTATTATATTTTGACTGTATAATGCTTTAAGATATGTATCACATTTTGACTGTAGAATGTAGTATATATTTGTGGGTGACCGCTCCAAGGTTGGATCACGCCTGAGCAGTGGACTGCGATGAGGGCTAGATTCGACGATCCGAGCTACAAGGAAAGGTCTAAGAAGGCCAAGGCGGCTAGGCAGAATGCTGCCAAGTGGTGTGGTGGCTCGATTCCGATGATGGAACATTTTCGTCATTTGGTATGTTTTTTCTTTTAAAATATATTATTTTAATATAAGTACCATAAAATGGTACTTGGAAAAAATATTTAAGTTTAGTAATAAATAATATATTTTTAACAGGTACAGAGGGGTGAGGATGCAAACATGGTGACCGTCTTCTTGGCCACCCATCACAAGGACGGAAATCTCATTGATGAGAGGGCCTCACAGACCTATGTAAGTATTACTTCACTTTGTGTTTATTTTAATATAACTTAGGCAATTATCGAGTTTCCAAACCTTTTCTAGGCCGAGTATCTTAGGCTTCGTGAGCGGGCGACTGCTAGTGCACCTACACCTGGAGAGGCTGGTACTTCGTCGTAGCCCGGTCCATCTCCGTCGGCGGACGACCTGTGGGTGACCGCAGCTGGTGGTCTCCAGAGGGGTACGTACTACGGTACGGGCTCCTATGGCGCCCTGGTTGCGACGCAGTCATCTAGGGCCTCCCCGACAGCTGCGCATTCCATACACCCCTCGCAGTCTCAGCCCTCGCAGTCGTCGGCCAGAGTCTAGGAGGCCGTCCAGGAGGCCGTTGACCGTCAGATTGCGTCTCTCCGTGACGACTTGCTGCGAAGTATGGAGGAGCAGTCCCGGTCCCAGCCGCAGGCGGACGATCCGATGCTCATCGCACGATTGGATATGCTCGACCGCAGCATAACGGAGCTACGAGAATTGACAAATAATATTAGAGCCTCCAATGATCGCAACATCATGGAGCTGCAGGCGTCACAGCTATCGATGGGCGAGAAGCTGACGAGGATGCAGGATTCAATGGGTGATAGCAGTACGAGGCTGTTATCTACCTGGATTCTTACAACCAGTGACTCGCAGACTTGGAGCGGGCACGGCCTCCACCGACGTTACTGCCTTCTCCATCGACATCGGTGTCGATTCCACGGGACGAGTATGAGGAGTTCTTATCCTTCAAGCGCGCCGGTGGTCAGCCTCCTGCAGATCCGTAGTAGTATAGTTATTTTTATTATTATTTAGGATGCGATTGTATATTATGAATTATTGATACTTCAATAATAGGCATGATGTATGATGCTTCTTGTGGTCTTTAATTTTTTAGTTAATTTAATTGGATTATATAGTTATCTTGCATATCCACATTTAATTGGATTGATACTTCAACAATGCTTCTTGTGGTCTTTAATTTAATTGGATTATATAGTTAACTAGATTGAATCATGTTGGTGTGTGTGATGAAGATGGTTACGGTGCTAGATTGGGGAAGAGACGATACGAGTGTGCCTCTTGCAAGAAGAGCTTCCACTCCTACCAGGCTCTAGGCGGGCACCGTGCGAGCCACAAGAGGCTCAAAGAAGAATGTTGCAGCAGAGGAGGCGAGAGTACTACTAGCCCATTGGATGTCGTCGATCCGACAGTTGTCCACAGTGGAAAGGCTAAAACTGCAGGGAATCACCAATGTGGTGTTTGTGGTAAGGTGTTTGCTTCTGGACACTATTTTTTTTTTTTAAATTAGCGACGTTTTTAGTGACGTTTAGCGACGTTAAGTTACGTCGCTAAATACGTCGCTAATTAGCAATGATGTAAAAAGTCGCTAATGACGTCGCTAATGACGTCGCTATACGTCGCCAATTGCTGACATGGCAGTATAGCCAGGTCATTTAAGACGTCGGTATAACGTCGCTATAGACGTCGCTAATCAGCGACCTTTAGCAACTTTAATAAATGTCGCTATTTAGTGACTTGGCATCGCTAAACGTCGCAAAAATTTGCAACACAGTAAAGTCGCTAAAAACGTCGGTATAGCGACGTTTAGCGACATTTTTTTTTGGCGACCTTGGTTTTTTCGACAACTTTATAACGTCGCTAATTACGTCGCTAAACTAAATTAGCGACGATATTTTGTTATTTAGCGACGTTTTTAGACGTCGCTAATTTGACTTTTTCTGGTAGTGGAACAATTGTCGCTGGCATAACCATAAAGGACCTGATTTATAGTCTCGGGACGCAGATGATGGAGGTACATGTATCGCAGCCAGTCATCCCGTCGTGTCTGTGAGACTATCTTGTATTTCATCCGTATCGGATCGGCCCCGGTGCCCCAAAGACCGCCCGTAGAATAAGATCCGAAGATTATCTTGATTCCAAGTTGTCCGCGATACGCAATCTTGGGTCTTCCAATTTCATACAACTTGACTTGATAATCCATGGTTCTTGTTCTGAACGAGATTTTCTCCGCGAGCTATGATTCTTGCTTGACATGATTCTCTTCGGATGTAAACTTGACATAATTATCATTCAGGTATAAACTTTACATGATTCTCGTTCAATGTTCAACTTGCCTTGATGTATTCCCCTGGTACGGGGACTGCCTTGGCGACCTAGCGGTCCCGGATACTTGCAGGTTCATTTTGCACAGAAGAGCTATTTGATAGTCTTCTGGTTAACTCGAATGCATGCACGATACGGATAGCATTCTTGATTGTGGCATAGTTTCGTGTGGCAAACATTGAGACGAGGCAACATTACAAGTTAACATATAAGCAGGCAAGCATTGCTTTCATAAGATCACTTAAGCATTCACATTGGCTCGGGCCCAAGGGTAAGCCGAGGAGTAAAACCGTAAAAGGACTTACCGAGCGACATAGTCTAGGATCGTGCAGTGTAGCAAGTAAAGTAGTGCACTATGAAGAGTATAATGTTCATATCGTTCTACTTGAGGCATAGCGGGGTCTAGTTGCACAAAGCAAAGGTAGCATGTGAGGGTCTGTATATAAGCAAAGTTTTATTTCCATGTTCAAACACAAGCAATACAAGTTGGGATTATTCCCTTAGTTAGGTGCGTTGTATTCTTATTAGCATGCAGGGGTGATTCACCTAGCGACTAGCATGAAACATCTATATTTTAAGTGTGCTGGCTAAGCAAAGACAATTTCCCCGTAGCCACCCACCTTAGCGATGATTCGCCTCGGTCGAGCGATACTCTGAGCGAGCATCTGAAAGCCTAAGCCGAAACTCCTAAAGGGCCAAGTCTGGAAATTATCTTGCCTCAAACGAGTATTCTCGCTGAAGCAAAGCGGGTCAGGATATTGCACTTTTGCCATTTAAAACGGCAGTTCGCTTTAGCGGAACGGGTTATTACATTATACACCACTCAGAAAAATTCTCGTCTTCGAGACTTCCTGAGCGCAGGCCGTTCTATCGCATTATTGAATCTATCCCAAGCGTAGCAATCGGTACCACTAAATCTAATTTTGTTCGAATAGATCTCATACTCGTTCCTTTCGCCGTGTCGCGTGTATGCTGAGTCAGTCTCATTTGCGCCTTAGCGCGGGAAATATTGCTTTAACGCGGGGTATGTTTCAATCCATCATGAATAATGATTTAGGGTTGAGACAAACTTATACAAGTCGTTATACTTGTTCATACAGATATTCACTTGCACTAGCATTTGAGATCAGCATATCGCGAGTCTGGATCATACACATATTCGAAGCGCTTCAAGCACATGCATGTCAACCAACTCAGCGATAGCAAAATCTTAGCACTCGAGTTTCATAACTCATTGAGTCTTGGATCGTGCACACGTTCAAGGCGTCCCTCAAACATATGCATTCAACCAAACTTAGAGATAGTGAAATCGGATAAGCTACTTGCAAAAATCCTAAGGGTTCTCGTTTTATGAATCACAAGGATACTTCCGATAGGGTCAATCAAATTCTATATCATTTTCTATTCCAACTCGATCTCAAGTATTTGAACTACCGTTAAGCACGATCTATCCGATTTATCGACTAGCGTCCATCTGTTCGAGTCAAACATAGCGCACATTATCGTTCCCAAGTCTAACCCTAAGTCTTGATGTCCCAGTTCTATAGCTTGTTCAAGCATTATGCTAAAGTCAGTCACACAGGTTCTTTTACTCGACACAGGGTCGTCTACCTAATTGCTAGGTCAGCTCACAAGGTCATAGGTACAAGTTAAAACACACGATTCATTGTGCAAATTCGTCGCACGATGCTCGTCCCAATTTTTAGGGTCAAACCATTGTTCATTTGCACGGGACATTCTACCCAAGCTCATTTCACTCAGATTTCTACACATCGAGCATGGATCATCCTACTCTCACTAGCACGTTCGTTTGCACAGGGGTTCAAGTTCGTTCAGCAAAATTTATGATATATCCAATATGCAGGACAAGCCTAGTGATTTGCATAGTCTCTCTCTCCAAACATATTTTGATAAAATCCCTATCCATTCCAAGTCCACCAAGCCAAGATTCAATTTTAAACCTTTTTATTTATAATTCTAAGTCATTCAACCTGATTTATGTATCTGTTCACGAAACCATCAAGCGTAATTTATTCTAAGTTCTATGCTAACTTATCCTTGAAATATTTTTGTTCACTTGTATTTCCAAATTCGTCTTATCGTGTCAAACTAAAGGTCAAGACGATCCATTAGTTGTCATACTCCGCTCTCCCGCAAGTTCGATCACCCTCGTTGGGCGTAAGATCACCACGTCAATGCTCCCGCTGGATAATCATCCTGATCCGGACGTGACGCATGTGCGGTACAGAGTTACGCTTGCACAAGACAAGAACGTTTGAACATTACGGTTATCTTCGAAATGATCAAGATACCTCAATATTTTACTTTGCTCCATCTAAGTTATATATATATATATATATATATATATATATATATATATATATATATATATATATATATATATATATATATATATATATATATAATTCATCGAGTCAAGTCCATTCATTTAGTGATTATAATTCGTCTAGCAAAATCATCCAACTTCAATGTTACCGTTCGGTAAATCCATAGTCTACTTATATCATTTCTCAAGAAACTAAGTTCAAATATTCAAGCCCAAGTCTCTTCACTTTGATACGTTCTATTCATCAAGTTCGTTTGGAATGATCATCGAACATGTTCTCTTGAGTTCGATCATTCCCGTCGTACGTGAAATTACCACGCCGGCGCTCCCGCAGGATAATCATTCTCGTTGGGACTGATTTTGAATGTTTTTCTTTCCGAACTTGATTTCAAGATCGTTCTTCCAAACTTCAAGCCAAATCCATTATCGTTCATCTCTTTCATCGAATCAAGATATTTATTTCTGGGCTAACTTCTATTCGAGCGATATTGTTTTCAAGTTAAATCTATTTGTTTCAATCCGAAATCGCTTGCACAATCCTCAAGTTTTCAACAAATTTTCTTAACCAAGATATTGATTTCTATTTTTGTGAATCCTAATTTGATATAAGCCTTATCATTTATTCAAGACATTCTCAAATCATTCATTCTGACTATTGTACGAGACCTATGATTTCGTTTGGACATTTCTAAAAGATCCATACACCACTCGGAATTGAGTCATCCAATTAAATCCATATTCGATTTGTATCTTCGGCATGAAATATCGTTCGAACTATTTCCCAAAATCCAAGCACGATTCTCTATATTGGCCAAAGCGATAAATCCGAGAATGTTTCTATCGTTTGCCATTCTAAGTCTGACTTGTCTTATTCCTGAACGATATCCCAATCTTGTCTGTAACTTAGCTAGCACCAAAGGGTCTTGGCGCGCGATACTCAACATAACTTAGCCGAAAGGCTATATGCATAGTTAATTATTCGGATAATATTTGATTCCATACTCTAACCAGCTGGGTAATCATGTATAAGTATCGGGTTCGCACATAACTCGCGATTTTAGCACAGTTTGACACAAAGGCCTTAGCATCACAATATCGTACAAGCAATCAAATCATCCAAATGTACTTTTTGAAAGTATTTTGACTTATTTTTTGGAACATTACATCGGAACATTGAGAGAGTGTGTGCACATAACCCACGAACAAGCTTTCAAAACTGAGAAAATTGAAACGAAGTCCAAAGGCGTAAAGCCAAGATCTGATACCAATTTGTCATGTCCCGATCTCCCGCAGGCTAATCGGTCATCCCCGCAAGGCGAGAATCACCGCGCCAGCGCTCTCGCGAGACGATCGCTTTGATCCATCTGGGCGTAATGCCGCACGAGCGTAAGTCACGCCCGTGCAAGGCTATGGTTCTAGCTGGCGATAAGAGGTCTAAGCCACAAAGTCGTACAGATTGTCCGAGTGTAATAGAATTATAAATGCATAGGCGATTGGTAACAAGTTCACTGAGTCATCAATAGCGGAAGCATTGAATAACACAAGTAAAAGTAAAGCAAACTCTTTTATTGATATTAAATAAGTATTACAGGTGAGGTATAGCCGAGATTTTATATCGCTCAAGCCTCTCTCTCTGAAACAGTAAAAGCGTGCCAAGTGGCTATATTTGTGGATGATATATAGGCAATATTCCAACATTATGTCTTATATATGTGCTTCAAATTTCGAACGCAACGCTCCAAAGCTCCAGAGTGAACTCTACGCCTTAGCACGTACGAAGGAGGCATCCGCTCTGAACTAGGTTCTCCCGTACCCTGCAAGCAATCTGGTGGGTTATCAGTACATGAATGCACTGGTGGGCAGGCTACTCGCCCGTTCGATAAATCCAAACACGTTCAATAGGTTTTATGCACCATCTATTTGGTTATCTTTCTAGTTGCCTTAGGATCAGTTTCATGGCATATATGAAAAGCCTAACTCGTGTGGCAGTGCACCATGCGATATAAGAGAAAATATGGCAAGACTTACCAACTTACCATTTGTTCTTCCCTTTCTAAGGCAAACATAGTTATTTCAAGCACGAGCAACATATATAATAAAATTTAGGGGCAACTAGCATATGCAAACACAAGTGTTTCTGTGCGAAATAATATTTTGGTGCACGAGTGACTCAGATTATTAGGTGTGTCACATAAGATGTTGAAGTATTCCATATGTACAAGTGTGTTATACCATGATCGCTCATGTGTTTCAGGTATTCTCGATGCGATACAATAACTCGCACGCGGATAGCCGCTAAGCGAGGATGACTTATCTTTATGAATAATTATCGCTGGCATAGCCATAAAGGACCTGATTTATAGTCTCGGGGCACAGATGATGGAGGTACATATATCGCTGCCAGTCATCCCATCATGTCTGTGAGACTATCTTGCATTCCATCCGGATCAGATCAGCCCGGTGCCCCAGAGACCGCCAGTGGAACGAGATCCGAAGATCACCTTGATTCCAAGTTGTCCGCGACACACAATCTTGGATCTTCCAATTTTACACAACTTGACTTGATAATCCATGGTTCTTGTTCTGAACAAGATTTGCTCCGCAAGCTGTGATTCTTGCTTGACATAATTTTCTTCATATGTAAACTTGACATGATTATCATTCAGGTGTAAACTTTACATGATTCTCGTTCAGTGTTCAACTTGCCTAGATGTATTCCCCTGGTGCAGGGACTACCTTGGCGACCTAGCGGTCCCGGATACTTGCAGGTTCATTTTGCACAGAAGAGCTATTTGATAGTCTTCTGGTTAACTCGAATACATGCATGATACGGATAGCGTTCTTGATTATGGCATAATTTCATGTGACAAATATTAAGACGAGGCAATATTATAAGTTAACATATAAGCATGCAAGCATTGTGTTCACAAGATCACTTAAGCATTCACGTTGACTCGGGCCCAAGGGTAAGCCGAGGAGTAAAACCGTAAAGGAACTTACCGAGCAACATAGTCTAGGGTCGTGCAGTATAGCAAGTAAAGTAATACACTACGAAGAGTATAATGTTTATATCGTTCTACTTGAGGCATAGCGGGGTCTAGTTGCACAAGCCAAAGGTAGCATGCGAGGGTCTATATATAAGCAAAGTTTTATTTTCATGTTCAAACACAAGGAATACAAGTTGGGATTATTCCCTTAGCTAGGTGCATTGTATTCTTATTAGCATGTAGGGGGTGATTCACCTAGCGACTAGCATAAAACGTCTATATTTTAAGTGTGCTGGCTAAGCAAAGACAAGTTCACTGTAGCCACCCATCTTAGCGATGATTTGCCTCGGTCGAGCGATACTCCGAGCGAGCATCTGAAAGCCTAAGCCGAAACTCCTGAAGGGCCAAGTCTGGAAATTATCTTGCTTCAAACGAGTATTCTCGCTGAAGCAAAGCGGGTCGGGACATTGCACTTTTGCCGTTTGAATCGGTAGTCCGCTTGAGCGGAATGGGTCGTTACATAACAATCATCAAAGAATAGTGTATACTTGTGATTCTCCAAACTATTATTGGAGAGTATATGCTAAAGCTAATGGTTATGGTAGTACATTTAAAATTCGTACATTTGAAGGTACACATTAATGTTTAGGTGGATTTACAGGAGGACATCATCCACTAGCCACTACTGCATGGGCAAGAAATAAAATAATTGATAATTTAGAGATAACAACTCATATAGTTCGGCACACATTGTACACGATATACTTAGATAACATCATATACATATTATATATTTCAAAGCTTGTAGATCTAGGAAACTTGCATTATCTGATATTAACGGCAGTTACATTGATGCATATGGTAGTCTTGAGAAATATTATTTTACAATTAAGGAAACAAATTATGGTAGCAAATATTTTTTTAAAATAGTAGAAAATAATCTCTTTGAAAGAATATTTATTTGTTTCAAGGATTGTATGGATGATTTCTTAAGTGGCTGTTTACATGTTATTAGTATTGATGCTACTTTTCTTACATCTAGATTCCAAGGTAATTTATTTGTTGTTTGTGCTCACGATCCAAACTACCAACTATATCCTATTCTTATTGTGTTGCTGAGAATAAAAACTGAGTTGTGGACATGATTTTTAAACTGTTTGAAAATGTCTTTCAAAAATTATTTTGAACGGTGGGATAGTATTTCATTTATATCTGATAAGAAGAAAGGATTAATTCGTGGAATGCGAACAGTTTTTCCAAACTCTTTCCTTTTTTGTATTCAATATTTTAAACAAAATTTGAAAAATTGATGTCCTCGTACACCCACATATTTACAATGGTTAGACAAACTTACCCGATGTTATAATGAGGTTGATGCGAATGGTTCATTCGAAATAATAAAATCTGCTGATGTAAATATTTTCAATGGGTTGTAGGGTCAAACATAAAAATCGTGAATTTTTTCACTGGATAACAACTTATGCACCATGTCCACGATTAGATATTAACACTTCGAATATTGCTGAATATTTTAATAATTAGATTAAAAGTTTGTGTGAAAAAACAATATCAACATTCCTTGATAGTATTAGAGCAAAAATAATAACACTTCACGACAAGAATCAAACAAATACTGAAAAGATGAAAACATAATTTTGTCCAAGGATGATGAACACTATGGCACGTATTAGGAAAGAGTCACACCATTTTCAGTTATTGTATTTTAATAACAATAAATTTGAAATATGGGATCATGAAACAAGTAGATGTTATATGGTTAAACTAGACCATAAATATTGTACATGTGGTCAGTGGCAACATATTCTACTACCATGTGAACATGCTTGCTTTACATGTCAATATTTTAACGTACCAGTTGAAAGTTATTATCATGTTGAATTTTTTGTTACAATACTTAGAGCTGTATACATGCCATGTATGGAATCGATTTCAGTCCCCTATACTCCTCAAAGTGAACCGGTAAGAGGTCAAATTGGAGTACCACTTCTTGGACGTAGAGCTGGCAGACTGAAGAAGAAAAATATAATGACAAGAGAACCGTCGATAAGAGATCTTCGTTGCAGTAATTGTGGTGGGCAAAAACAAAATAAAAATAGTTGTAGAAACCAACCGAGGTAGAGAATATTATGAATGTATCTTTTTATAGTGATTATTATTCTAATTTTACATTATTAAAATATGGTAATTGAAGTAGCTAAACTTTGGAAAGAAATAAATTCATATTGCTGAGATTTATAGATACATGATTTTTTGGAGAAATTACTATCCCCCTCTGTCATCCCTTCTATAATCTCTACAATCTACTCGCCTAAGGCCTAGCCTATCTCTCCTTTCCTATGTACACTCCGATGGTGGCAAATATAATTGGGAGATTGGATCAAGGATGGCTGAGCCAAACAACGAAGAGCCAGTCTCCTACAGGTAATAATTTCAATCAAAGTTATGAGAAGAAGTCTGTGGTGCATCCTTGTAACTCTGGAAAGTAAACTCGTTACTCTGGGATGTGCTCTCGTAACTCTGGGATGTGTCATCGTAATATCACGGCACGTCGGCGTAAGGATGTAAATAGCCTTCATAGTGCTGTGGCATGCCCTTATAAGTCTATGACATGCCAGCGTAATGTTGCGAAGTGCCTTCGTAATATTGTGTCATGCACTCGTAACTCTCTGACATGCCAGCATAATGTTACGAAGTGCCCTCGTAATGATGTGACATACCCTCATAAGCTTGGGATGTTCCCTCACCAACCTGTCGGGGACTGTAACACCCCATTCCGTTCTAGCGGACTGCCGTCTCAAACGGCATAAGTGCAACTGTCCCGACCCGCTTTGCCTCAACGAGAAGCAAAGGATATCCATACTTGTCCCTACTGGAATTCAGCTTAGGCTTTCAGAGGCTCGCTCAGACGTATCGCTCTACCGAGGCGAACCATATCTAAGGTGGGTGGCTACGGTAAACTTGTCTTTGCTTAGCCAACACACATAAAATCTGGAATATTCATGCTAGTCGCTAGGTGATAACCCCCTGCATGCTAATAAATCCAACGCACCTAGCTAAGGGAATAATCCCAACATGTATTGCTATGCTAGAACATGGAAATAAAATACTGCTTATATGTTCAGACCATCGCATGCTAAGTCCCTTAACGATTTCACTTCTCGGCTTACCTTCGGGCCCGAGCAAACGTGTCTGCTTATGTTCCTTAGAAACGCATGCTTGTCTGTTGTATGTTGCCTTGTATTCATCCAAACCCCGGAAGACTACTAAGTAGTCGTTCCGTGCCTGAACGAACCTGCAAGTATCCGGGACCGTTAGGTCACCAAGGCAAATTCTGAACTAGGGAATCTGCACCAAGAATGAATAAATCCCTGGATTACAGCTCTAGGAGCAAACTACTGAATCCTGTTTCAACAAGTTCCATATATATATTCTGTTCGAACTCGTTCCATACCGGACTTGTTCATATATATATTCTGCCACGAACTTGTTTCTGTATCTGACCCGAGACCCTGACTTGCATGTCGCGGACAACTTGTAAAAGGTGATCATCGGATCTCGTTTCGCGGGCGGTTACCGGGGCACTGGGGCCGACCCGGTCTAGACGGAACTTCTGGTAGTCGTCTGTTTCGGCGGGATAAGTGCAAGGCTCTCCGTTTCTGTATGCTTGCACTTCATCCTCGACCCTGAGACTACAGTAGTCGTCTGTTTCGGCGGGATAAAGTGCAATGCCCATCGTGTTCATTGCTTGCACTTCATCCTCGACCTGAGACTACAAATCTGGTCCTTTATGGCTATGCCAGCAACTTCTGTTCATATAGATAAGTCATCCTCGCTTAGCGGCTATCCGCGTGCGAGTCATTGCATCGCATCAAGAAACAACTGAATACCTGAACGATCATGTTAAAACAACCCTCCTGTTTGCATATGCTATGCCTCCTGAATGTTATACTTGCCCATGCTTGAATTAACGATGTTTGCTTTAATATTTGCCTTGGACAGGGAAGGAGATGGTAAGTTGGTAAGTCTCGCCGTGTTTCCTCAGACATCGCACGGCGCACTGCCCGACACGTTAGGCTATTCAATATCTACATGAAACTGATCCTAAGGCAACTAGAAAGATAACTTAATAGTTGTGCACGGAACCTGTATTACGTGTTTGGATTTGTCGAGCGGGCGAGTAGCTTCCCCACCAGTGAATTCAATGTACTGATAATCCACCAGTTTGATATGCAGGGTGCGGGAGAACCTCGTTCGGTGCGGATGCCTCTAACGTGCGTGCTTAGGCGTGAAGATCACTCCGAAGCAACGGTGCGTCCGAAACTGAAGCACATATACAAGACATAATGTTGTGAACATAGCCTGAATATCGCCTGTACAATCATTCCATAATTGTAGCCACTTGGCATGCTTTATATTTCAGAGAGAGGCTTGAGCGACTTGTAATCTCGGCTATACGCCACCTGTAACACTTGTTCATATCAATAAAAGAGCTTGCTTTACTTCAACTTGTGTTTTAATGCTTCCGCTATACTTGTCGACTCAGTGAACCTGTTACCAAATCGCTATGTGTTTATAACTCCGCTGTACTCGGACAATCTGTGTGACTCTGTGGCTTAGAACTCTTGCCGCCAGCCAATGAACCATGGCCTTGCACGGGCATGGATCACGCTCGTGCGGCATCACGCCCGGATGGGTTAAGCGATCGTTCCGCGGGAGCGCTGGCGAGGGTGATTCCAGCCTAGCAGGAACGGCCGATTGCCTGCGGGAGATCGGGGCTTGACATGTTGGTATCAGAGCCTGACTTCTATGTCTTTGGCCTTCAATTCGATATCTCTGTTTCGAAAGCTCGTTCGTGGGTTATGTGCACGCTCTCTCTCAATGCCTCGATGGGATGTTCCAACAATAAGTCTAAATACTTTAAAAATGCATTTTGAATGATATGATTGCTTGTCTGGTTGTATGCTGTGAGTGGCCTTTGTGCCAACCTGTGTGAACCACTTGAGAGTATCGCTAGTAGCTTATCCAATTTTTACTAACTCTAAGTTTGGTTGAATGTATCTATTCGAGGGACGCCTTGAACTAGTGCACCATCCAAGACTTAGGAAAAGGTGAATCTCGAGTGCTAAGACTTCGCTATTACTAAGCTGGTTGACGTGTTCACGCTAGAAGTGCACTTCGAAAGTGCGCACGATCCAGTCTAAGCGATATGCTGATTTCGAAGCTTATGCAAGTGAAGATCCAAATGAACAAGTGCAACGACTTGTCTAGGATTGCCTCAGCCCTAGATCACTGCTTGTCCTTAGTAAGTCTCGAGGACGAGACTTTTTCTAAGTTGGGTAGGATGTAACACCCCGTTCCGTTCTAGCGGATTGCCATCTCAAACGGCATAAGTGCAACTGTCCCGACCCGCTTTGCCTCAACGAGAAGCAAAGGATATCCAGACTTGTCTCTACTGGAATTCAGCTTAGGCTTTCAGAGGCTCGTTCAGACGTATCGCTCTACCGAGGCGAACCATCGCTAAGGTGGGTGGCTACGGTGAACTTGTCTTTGCTTAGCCAGCACACATAAAATCTTGAATATTCATGCTAGTCGCTAGGTGATAACCCCCTGCATGCTAATAAATCCAACGCACCTAGCTAAGGGAATAATCTCAACCTGTATTGCTATGCTAGAACATGGAAATAAAATACTGCTTATATGTTCAGACCCTCGCATGCTAAGTCCCTTAACGGTTTCACTTCTCGGCTTATCTTCGGGCCCGAGCAAACGTGTCTGCTTATGTTCCTTAGAAACGCATGCTTGTCTGTTGTATGTTGTCTTGTATTCATCCAAACCCCGAAAGACTACTAAGTAGTCGTTCCGTGCCTGAACGAACCTGCAAGTATCCGGGACCGTTAGGTCACCAAGGCAAATTCTGAACCAGGAAATCTGCACCAAGAATGAATAAATCCCTGGATTACAGCTCTAGGAGCAAACTACTGAATCCTGTTTCAACAAGTTCCATATATATATTCTGTTCGAACTCGTTCCATACCGGACTTGTTCATATATATATTCTGCCACGAACTTGTTTCTGTATCTGACCCGAGACCCTGACTTGCATGTCGCGGACAACTTGTAAAAGGTGATCATCGGATCTCGTTCCGCGGGCGGTTACCGGGGCACTGGGGCCGACCCGGTCTAGACGGAACTTCTGGTAGTCGTCTGTTTCAGCGGGATAAGTGCAAGGCTCTCCGTTTATGTATGCTTGCACTTCATCCTCGACCCTGAGACTACAGTAGTCGTCTGTTTCGACGGGATAAAGTGCAATACCCATCGTGTTCATTGCTTACACTTCATCCTCGACCCTGAGACTACAAATCTGGTCCTTTATGGCTATGCCAGTGACTTCTGTTCATATAGATAAGTCATCCTCGCTTAGCGGCTATCCGCGTGTGAGTCATTGCATCGCATCAAGAAACAACTGAATACCTAAACGATCATGTTAAAACGACCCTCCTATTTGCATATGTTATGCCTCCTGAATGTTATACTTGTCCATGCTTGAATTAACGATGTTTGCTTTAATATTTGCCTTGGACAGGGAAGGAGATGGTAAGTTGGTAAGTCTCGCCGTGTTTCCTCAAACATCGCACGACGCACTGCCCGACACGTTAGGCTATTCAATATCTACATGAAACTGATCCTAAGGCAACTAGAAAGACAACTTAATAGTTGTGCACGAAACCTGTATTACGTGTTTGGATTTGTCGAGCGGGCGAGTAGCTTCCCCACCAGTGCATTCAATGTACTGATAATCCACCAGTTTGATATGCAGGGTGCGGGAGAACCTCGTTCGGTGCGGATGCCTCTAACGTGCGTGCTTAGGCGTGAAGATCACTCCGAAGCAACGGTGCGTCCGAAACTGAAGCACATATACAAGACATAATGTTGTGAACATAGCCTGAACATCGCCTGTACAATCATTCCACAATTGTAGCCACTTAGCACGCTTTATGTTTCAGAGAGAGGCTTGAGCGACTTGTAATCTCGGCTATACGTAACACTTGTTCATATCAATAAAAGAGCTTGTTTTACTTCAACTTGTGTTTCAATGCTTCTGCTATACTTGTCGACTCAGTGAACCTGTTACCAAATCGCTATGCGTTTATAACTCCGCTGCACTCGGACAATCTGTGCGACTCTGTGGCTTAGAACTCTTGCCGCCAGCCAATGAACCATGGCCTTGCACGGGCGTAGATCACGCTCGTGCGGCATCACGCCCGGATGGGTTAAGCGATAGTTCCGCGGGAGCGCTGGCGAGGGTGATTCCCGCCTAGCGAGAACGGCCGATTGCCTGCGGGAGATCGGGACGTGACAGGGACATGCCTGTGCGTTGCTTGAACTAGCTCCCTGATCACGTGTCCTACGAGGACTTGCCTGCCTCTGCCTGACGATGCCTACAGGATGACCATCCGGTATATCTAATGGAGTCAGATGGGGCCCCAATGGTGCTCGTAGAAATTTTATAATACTCCCTAATCCCCCAGTTGGATCTCGTCGAGGCCTTCAGCTATCTCAGTCAATTGTTCCATCTGAATATGTAAATCCATACTCAATGACACATATAAAAGTAACATATATAAAGATGATAATTTATGGGGAAAAAAGAACACATACCACCATATTTATACGTTCACTCCTCTCACGCAATCTATTATCGTCTACAGCTCGTGCCTGGAATCGATGATCTTCAAATTGATATATTCTATTTTGTACTAGCGGACGTCTATACCAACGTAGAAAACCTTCAGTACCTACTACTACAAAATTCTAACACAAGTTCAATGTAAGATCTAATACCTTATAATTTATATCAAATACACCTTAACTTACCATATGTCGTCAATGTCATCAATTCGGACATGTGTTCCATGCCATGCGTGATAAATTTGGAAGGCCAACCAAGCATATATGTATGGACCCTCTCTTCAATATTAGATTTGGTACAGCTAGAAGGCACAGGCTCCTGGGATATCATCTGTTTCAGTCCGAGCTATCACATAACCCGGTCAGCTGGATGAAACATGATACATCTAGTGTATATGATATAATACCTATGGAGACTCCTGGCACGTGTACTATCTATCATTTCTTGTGGTATACTAAGTGGTAGCCAAACAACCTAAGTGACATTCAACAAGTAATAAATGATAGGCATAAAAATAACATCTAAAAATTTAACTTAATAATTACATACTTACATCATAGGCATTTTTTTCTTGTTCTGAAATTGTATACATCATAGTACTTTAGATTTAATGCTCTTTTGATGTTGGACTTCTCATATTCCAGTGTATTTAATTCTTAATTGGAGATATGAACAAACTAATTGGTAACTTACAAACAATAAATATATAAGACTAAATTAGAACAGTGAAAATTATCTAACTAGAAAGTATATATTGATATTAGTAAATATATATAAAACAATCATTCTAAGTACAATAATTAATAGTTCAGTGGGATCATGACATGTTGGTAACGTAGAGAACTTATGTGGGAATGGACACGATTCGAATCTTCTTTAAAAACTTACTTCCTAGTTCAGTGAAAATGACATATAAAAAAACGAATACAATAATTAATAACTTTATTGTGCAGCATATACAATTAATTTAAATAAGAGTAATGCTATATGTACATCATAATTGTTCCTCCAAACTATTCTTCCTTATATGCTTTATGTGGTAGCTGACGTGTTGTATTAAATGTCATTATGTGGCATCTAACACGACGGCTGACATGACAAATTTTAACAAAAAAAATTAATTATCCAAATTTTTTATTGTTAATTTTATTTTTATTTTTAATTTTGACCGTTAAAATTAATGTTAAAATTAAAATTAACATCAAAATCTAAATTAACATTAAAATTAACTTTAACGGATAATTAATTTTCTGGATCAAAATTTGCTATGTCAGCTAATATGTTATATGTCACATAATACTATTTAACACGTCATGTCAGCTGTCACATAAGAAAAGATAATTTGAAGATACAATTTGGAGATACAAATAACATTACTCTTTAGATAAATCAGACAATAATAAGTGACAAGTACCACCTTGTGATCTATCAAGAGGCTATACAAGCCTTGATTTGTCCTTGGGGTTCGAATCTGGCATCGACAGGAAGTGGGGTCTCGGATAGGTTATATATATATATATATATATATATATATATATATATATATATATATATATATATATTTAAAAGCCTTGATTCGGAGTGTGAAAATTCCATAGGAGATAAATGGAATATTAATTGGAGCGAGCACCAACAACAAGAGGAGCATACGGGTGCAAGCGTTAAGCAATATATTTCCCCATTTGTATATAATAGCAAACAAGCCTAGACCACCACGTACCATTCATTCCCCCTTATGTACACTACCTACGTCGCCATGAGGCCCATCGTGACCAAGATGTCTCCGGCGCTCGTCGCCCCCGCGGAGCCGACGCCCTCCGGCCACCTCCCCCTCTCCTTCCTGGACCGCCTTCCGGCAATGAGGTCGTACGTCGACATGGTCCACGTGTTCCGTCGCGGCGGGGGCCGAGAGCAGCCCGCCAAGGTCATAAGGCGGGCCCTGGCCAGGGCGCTCGTCCCTTACTACCCCGTCGCCGGCAGGTTCTCCGTCCGCCCCGACGACGGCAAACTCTACGTTCATTGCACGGGAGAAGGCGTGTGGTTCGTCGAGGCGTCGGCGTGCTGCCGCCTCGAAGATGTCGACTTCTTGGACCGTCAGCCTCTCGTGATCTCCAAGGAGCAGCTCTTCCCTTCTCCGCCGCGCGGCGTCGACCAGGATGCTTTAACTTTCATGATCCAGGTACTCATAATTAAAGATTATTTAGTTTCAGAGTCTCGTGTAATATTTAAAATTTAAATTTATATCTGAATATTGTCTAATGAGAGAGTGTGGACACCTCAACCATTGGGTCCGAGACCTAAACCACTCTTTTCAATAATATATAGATACAAACATAAATTTTTAATGGTATACTTAGACCCTAATACTAAGTAATCTCTACTATATAATGCCAAAACTAGGCTTCACCGTGAAAAATTTTCGTTCCAAAAATACCCTTCAACATATTTAGTAATTAAAAAGAATACCTACAATAAATTCCACTGACAACCATTTAAGAGATGCAATAATGACAACCATTTACGAAAATCAAAGGGTTCATGCTACTTGCTAAGTCTTTTAAATTGTTACCAAAGAATTCGAAGGGTTGAACCATTAACCTATATAATTAAAAACAGTAGAAATAAACTAACTCATCAACATCATTCACTCCAATATACGTGCAAAGCACGTGCATATATACTACTCTTCTTAATAGCTACACTGTTTTTTTTCATTTTTTTACTGTCCATCTAAATTCTCCACGTTATCTGCGTATTTAATGTTGAACTAATCCTAATTTAAGATGAAGTATTGAGTGACAATCATTACTCACTTCCAAAAGTACGGAGTCTTCACAAAGCAGCACTATCTAACTAATAAAGAACCCACCGTTGCCCGATATTAATTATTTGGGTTATTTACACTTATATTCCATCTGTTCTCGGTTTATTACTTATTTTGAGAATAATTACATTAATCTCTCTTATAGTTTATGTTTAAAATAAAGGATTATATTTTACGAAAACGATTATTATACTAAATACTGGAAAACATAGGAAAGATTAATGTAAACAACTCAAATTATTTTCACATGTTTACAATTTGCTCTTTATAAATTTTTTTTTAATATTCTCGTGAATATATATACATATAAATTAAGAGCTTAACAATGCAACTTTATTCTACCTTTCGCTTTTCAAATGTTTCCATAACAAACCCAACTTCTAAACTTTTTATTATTAGCTAGCTTTTGAAATAATTATATAGCTTCTGCTGGCCAACTTACGTCAAACCTACACTTTTTTGTTGAACTTTTAGCAAAGTAGCAACCGACTTGAGAGTGTCATATCATATGCTATGAAATCTGAACGGCAGTAAGTTAGCAATTGGTAGACCTACCATGCAATCAAAGTGCATCTTCCTAGTTCACTAAAACGTTTCGGTGATGAATGTACACAAAGATCTAAGAATTAGACTATATTCTCTATAGAAAATTGAATCCATCAGTATGAAGGGGTATTTTTTTTTTTTTTTAATCTAGGTTACAGAATTTAAGTGCGGCGGATTCGCAATCGGTTTCAAGTGCAGCCACTGCATTTTCGACGCGATCGGAGTCGGCCAGTTCATTCTCGCAGTTTCCGAGCTAGCGAGAGGACTTCCGCAACCTAGCATCAAGCCGGTCTGGTGTCGGGAATCATTCCCGGTCCCCCCAAATTTCCAACAACTAATCGACCATCATCAGTTGACACCACCACCAACGGTACTGCGTCCAACTTTCCGACTGGAGCACTGCACCATGGACCTCCCTCTAGACCTCATCAACAAGCTGAAGAACCAGTTCACGGAACAAACCGGCAGAACCTGCTCCGTGTTCGACATCGTGACCGCGATGGTCTGGCAATGCCGCACGCGAGCAATCGATTTAGTACCGGACGCCAACCTCACTCTCAACTTCCCCGCGGACATCCGTCGAGAACTCCGCGAGGAGCTGCCTCCGGAAGGAGGCTACTACGGCAACTGCATCTACCATGTGGTGGTCGTAGCGCCCAGCGGGAAGATCGCCGGCGCGCCGCTCTTCGAGATCGTGAGGCTGGTAAGGAACGCCAAGGAGAGCTTGTCCACCAAGTTCTCGAGATGGTTGAAGGGGGATCCCCGCGAGAACCCGCTCCCGCTGTCCTTCGCTTACGAGTCCGTGAGCTTCACCGACCTGCGGAGGGTGGGCTTCGTCAAGTCCGACTACGGATGGGGGCCGCCCGACCGCGTCCTCCCCATATTCGACCACCCGATCGGCCTGTGCGTCTTCCTCAATTCGCCCGGGCCTAGGAAGGGCGCAAGACTGCTGACACATTGTGTTGCGGGGGAGCACTTGCAAGCATTCAAGGATGAGATTGACAAGTTTAATAATGTGTAGCAAATATATAGCAAGTAATGGTGCTAACTATGTATCATTGTTGTTGTCCAAAAGATGAAGAAAGAAGAAAATTGTCCCTGAATAAACTACAAACATTGACGTTGGCAAAATTGAAGTGTGCCAACTTGCAAGGAGCATCATATTTCAGTTTCCTTCTATTAGTTGCGCAATGTTTTTAAGTGTGTATTCGAAGAATCAAAGGTTTCTTTTTCTTGGAGCATCAGTAATATGATTAATGCTATTCATCTATTCATCCTTCCCAAGTATTCTCTAAACCATGTTTCTTATGTGACGGTTGACCCATAGTGCTATTTAATATGTCACATCAGCTGTCATATAAAAAGAACTTATGATAAAAGACACTACAAAATAGACTCAGGGCTAACTCAGTATTGATGCTACTCCAGTTATGAAATTATTTTACTCAGACTAGTCCAAATTTTACTAGGGCTGGCCATCATCTTCACCTCCCTCCTCATGTTCCCCCTTCCGCTCATCCACCGCTCGCCGCTGTCCCTGCGCGCAGCAGCGACTCCGTCCTCCATCGCTCGCTGTCACCCCCGCCGCTTACCGCCGCCCTCGTGCGTAGCAGCGGTCCCGTCCTCCACCGCTGCCCCCCGCGCGCAGCAGCGACCCCGTCCTCCACTGCGCGCGCGCTTCCGCCTCCTCCCCCGCCTCCTACCGCCGTCTCCTCCTCCTCCTCCACCTCCCGCTCCTCCGTCTCGTCCCCCCTTCGGGCCTACACGCAGTCCAGTCCTCGTGTCACCTCGCGTAGTCCTTCCTTCCGGACTGACAAAATTTTGACAGTCCTGATTATAAAAAAATTTAATGGGAAGTGGACAGTCCGGTGAGTAATTTTTTGGAGTGGCAAACTTGTAATTATCAATAGTAAAAATTTGGACTGCCTCGAGGCATTTTTGTAGTGCCTTTATCAATAAGATAATTTAAATGAACACTTTGGACTGATATATATATATATATATATATATATATATATATATATATATATATATATATATATATATGTTAAGTCACATGGTACTAAGTCAAAATTATCTTTACATTGGATGTGTTAGTATACTTATATTTATTTTTGTTAGAAGTTAAAAATCTTGCTAACTAACAAAAAGTTTAGCTTGTTGAGTTGACTTTTAGTTCCTTTTTTTATATTTAATTGGTTATCTCATTTATGAAGATAATGACTACTGTGTAATCTTATCAATAATAAATATTTTGAAACAAATCAACCATATTGATTTTATTAATTAATAATTTAAAAAGTAATACAACTATAAATATATATAGATGGAGAACAGAACAATATTCATATAGGATGCGAACTATGTATATGTACAGGAGAATTAATCTAATGCTAAATCTATTCATGTTTTAACATCCCCCTTCAAACTCGTGATGGGTCAAACAATATGAGTTTTTTCAATAGAAACTGAAACAACGATGTGAGGTGTGACTTTGTAGAAAAATTTGTCATCTGATCAACCGAGGTCACAAGTGGTAGAGAAATATTGTCTACCAAAAAATTATTACGAACGAAATGACAATCACTCTTAATGTGCTTTGTTTGTTAATAAAAAAAATAGATTGTTTACAATTTATATATCACTCATATTATCACAATAAAGCAGCATAGGTCATGTAGGAGCAATGTCCATATCAGAGAGCAATCTCCGTATATGAATGATCTCCCTGGTGGTGACGTACATAGCTCTAATCAATGAATCACAAAAAAATAAACATAATCCTGTAGTTAATCGTCTGGTGGTCGAATATCCGATAAGATTTGCATCAAAAAATGCTCGAACTGCAAAGTAGATGTAGAACACATGAATAATGAGCGCGTAATAGAGCCCTGAAGATATCAAAGAATCTAAAGTAAGGTACCACAGGGAGATGATTGAGGTGTAGAAACGAACTGGCAACACTAATTACATGAGAAATATCTGGTCTGGTCAAACAGAGTTACACAAATTGACCTACTAGCCATTTGTAGCGAGGGATCTGTGAGAGGCTCATCATCCGTGGGGTACGAAACTTCACATGAAGCTCCAAAAGAGTATAAATTGTTCGACTATCCAATAGATATGCAGATAAAATAATATTTAAAGTATATTTCTGTTGAGAAACAAGTATCCTTCTTTTAATTTGTGCAATCTCGAGCCCAAGAAATAGCGAAGATAACCAAGATTCTTTATTTGAAACTACTAATGAAGGTATATTTGAGTAGCTGCAAATTCTACTGAATCATCGCTAGTCAAAATTATGTCATTCACATAGAGAAGAACCCGCCCCTATGGTGACGACTGCACAAATAGAGAATGATCATTACAATACTGCTGAAAACATGCCTCACAAATAACACTCTAGAAACACTCTAACCAAACCCGGAGAGCTTGTTTAGGACCATAGACAAACATGACCCAACGGAGTGGAGATGCTTAGAGGAGGCTACATATAGACAACCTCGAATAAAGAATCGTGAAAAAATAAATTATTCACATCCATCTAATAGAGTGACCATCGACGAATGGCAACAACAACTTATAATGTACAAAATATGATTGGACATGAGCCGTGGGTACGTCAAACCTACGTCGCAGCATCGGCGGTAGAACGATGTCTAGGTCTCAAGGCTACTAAACATAACTCACAAGAATAACCTGTCAATGATCTCAACTCCATAAGGAGGACAATGAATATGTATAATGATCCTCAAAACATAAGGTACTCAATCACAATAACTATAGAAAAATTAATGGCACGATAGGATGTAAAAGATAAGAAAGTTCTGACATAGCACACAACTCAAATACAATAATAATCTAGAGTCTAGCTATCACAACATAAATAGTCTCAACATAATACAATCCAAGTCTCAAGTTTGGAACAATTTAATACATAGATAACTAGACCAAGAAGCTGTCTAAACGACTGCGGGTTGTGTCTCCTCTAAGGAGAGTGACTCCTCTGAAATCTCCGGTATGTAGTCTCCCTCTACTCCTGGACCGTAGTGAGTAGGACAGAAATTCTCAAGATCCTCTGAAAATGTTATCCAGTCATGATTAGAGCGAAGCACAAACACTAAACAACAGTTTCAATTATATTGACAAAAACTATAAGACAGTGTAAGAAAATATATGATAAAAAAATACTAAAAATTAAGAAATACTGGAGAGACATGTAATCAGCATATAGATCTAACTAGCAATGAACATAGATATATGAATGCTAGAAATGAGTGAACTGGAATAAAGAATAGAAATTCTAGCTAAGTATTGTGAAATATCAGTTTGCTATATGATCGACTTGGGACTAGTATTAAATACTTACTGGTAATTTATTTACTAACCAATTAATCCCTAAACCAGGATACCTGACCTGAGCCCAGTCCACTGAATAGGGCCCAGAGACCAACCTATTGAATAAAATCCAGACCCTAATTTTTCTACTGAACTCAAAAAGGAACCACCCAACTCTAAATTTAAATTCAACTTTTTACTGTTCCTATTTGAACACAATTCCTTTTCTCTTTAGAATTTAATAACGGAGGAGGAGAAGGGGAGTCGAGGTCGTAGTCGTGTTTGCTGGCGTCGACGCCGCTCGGGTCGACGGTCGACGGGGGTGTGGCTGCTCCGGTGGAGGCGGGGTTGTCAGGCGGTCGGGTATCAGTCGACGTGAACGGAGAGGTCGGGATTCCGGGTTCCGGCGGGGCTGCTCGAAGGAGACGGCGACGAGTGGAGGAAGGAAGAGAACAGGGAGGTCGTGCTGGCGGGCTGAGGCCGTAGTGGTAGAGAGGTCTGGCTGCTCCGGTCGACGCAGACGAGAGGGTGGAGAAGATAAACAGGAAAGGGGAGGGGGATTCGGCTGGTTTAGGTTAGGGGTAATATTGAATGAAAAAAAGAAAAGAAAAAGTTGTATATATATATGTAGAATTAGGGTTGGGGTGTTGACCTAGGGAGTTGGGCCTTGGTCAACATCCTTGGAAAGAGGCTTTGGCTTCACATGGAGATGTTTGGAGGGCTAGGATTGCATGGTTTCAAATGTATGGCTAGGAATTGATGAGGGGGTGATGTTGAGTGCTACACACTCCAAAATTATGGAGAAAATTCACATGACCAAATAATGAAGAAAAAATAGATTTCTTCATGTGTTGTGTCCAATGGCGTGGACACCTTAATGCACTTTTGCATAAAATTGCCCAACAATTAAAAAAATTGCACAAAGATGAAAATTGGATTAAATTAATTAAAATTAATGCAAAAGGTGTTCTGGAATTAATTAGAAGTATATGGGGCTAAACTTAGGTGGGACACAAGTGTCATGGACGTAGAAGACTCAGAATAGAATATTATTATAAATTGGGTTGCACAAAACGGGTCAAGATTATGTCTCCAATTTTGATTGGAACGCACAAGAATACAAAGTTGAATTTATTTAGAATTAAATATAAACATCTGCGACGAATATTGTGCGACTAAAATGAAGCACAAGAGAGCATAATTATAAGTTACACAAAGGTCAAAATGGAAGACGGATACGTCTAGGACAAGGATGTGAAATTTTTAGGAAGGCAATGGCTAGTGTAGTGCTCCAATTATCGAAGCAACGGTAAGGTGCACTAAGTGATATAAATATTGTAAAATTATCTAAAACACAGTGTTCTATTTGCTAATTGGATTTAAACTAGCTCTAGTCTCTTTATCTAAGCCAAGTAGGCCTAATTTTGGTTGAGGGGGTTTACACCATTACCTTGATCATCTTTATCATCATCATCATCATCTCTCGACCATCCCCCGCCGGTCATGACCATTGCAGCCACCCATCGCCATCACCATCAACACCGTCTCCTCCTCCGAGTAGACGACCCCGCCGGAGTAGCAAGTCACCAACACCATCAGCATCGGGACCACCACCAACAGATCAACGCCACCATCTGTACCACATCACCGTCGATCTCCACCCCGGCCACCACAGTCTCTTCCCCGACTTCTCTTTTCCGACAGCCACCACCTCCATCAGCATCTCCACCATCATCATCGATCACCACCAGCCTCGACCACCCCCACCAGTCACCACCATGCCCCGGCTCACCACCACAGCAACACACCATCACGACCCGTGCCACCTTCTGCCACTGTTGGCCGGAGTACCACCGCTGGAGACTGACCTCCACGGGCCGCGGACGAGCGTCACCCCCTCCTCGGTTACGAGCACGCCGAGGTTTGTACTTGTCCTATTTTCCTTCGTGTTATGTCATTGTATGACACTGTGTATTGGTGAACCCTAATAACTAGTGTATATGTATGCATGTATGAATAGTAATTAGGTTTATTAATTACTTCATAAAAATTAGGTTGTTAGTGTTATGTCTGATTGTGTAGACCCTAGGTGTTAGTTAACTGCCTTATGTGTACACTAACCTACTAGCTAGGCCAGGTGTTAGTGTTACACGAGATTTAGAATTGTAAAAGTATTTGGTAACTCACTGTTTGTTGTGCACGGTATTTGAGGACATGACGTACGCGTACATGGAGACCTAGGTGGTTAACACTATCAACTTGCGTTGAAAAATAACTTAGAACCTACTTGAAACTTAGTTGATCTTGGTTGTAACATTTGGGGATGTACGTTTAGAGGGACATGACACTTGTGCATTTGAGACGTGCACACTCGACCCTGCTAGTTGACCAGTTATCACCCCTACTTGCGTTAGTTTCTAAGTGTAGTATAGTTGTGTTTATGTGCGTACTAGTATAACGACTAATATTATTATATTATATTATATTATATTATATATATATATAAGATCGTTGGATCGTTCGTGCGAGACTTCGGGAGCAGGATATTGTTATTGCCAGCTCAGGACCACATGCGAGTACATTCTCTAATAATTTTTATTATTTGATAATCTCTATAATTCAAGTACTTATAAATGTTACATCTGATTCTTGACACTGTGGTACACGGACTAGTATATAGATTGGATCTTCAGTCATGAGATGTTACATTGGTTATCGTATTGACATTGTACACGATATTGATATTAGACATTATACATGATATTATTATTGGACATTGATCGTGTATCGTAATATGTCATGGTTGGATCTACTGTACTAGTTGGGGGCAGAGAAAATTGCTAGTGAGAGATGTGATCATATTCCTATCGTACAAGTGTAAAATATTATTAGTGTTAATCATACACCTCACATATGATTAGCCAGGCCGTATAGCGATCGTACAAGTTCCCAAGTCGATCACATATCGAAACTAGTATTTCAAACACTTAGAATAGTTACTGTTCTTCATTTTAGTTTCATATACTACATTACCCTGTATATGATATTGTAGTTCCTTTCTCTTCATTTCATATGCACTGGCTATACCATATTGTCTACATTGCCTATTTTCTTTATTTTTGTCATTGCATCTATTTTATTGTTTTCTCTCAGTATATAGCATCATCTATTTATTATTGTATAGTCCTTGTCAATTAATTAGAACTGTTATCGGGTTGTACTTCGCTCCAATCCTGACTGGATATATTTTTTCAGACTGCGACTTAGAGGACTAGTGTCCGACATATTACGGACCACAGGGAGAGTAGCTGCAGCCTTGGACCTTGTAGCTCAGGTGTGATTTTCGGGAGGTCTAGCCGGGATCACTAGTTATTCAGTTAGTTTCTTTTAGCAGATTATGGTACTGGATTTCTTTTCGGCATACATTGAGACTTGGATGTTATTGTTGAAGTTAGATTATTTTGTTGTTTAGACTTGTGTTGTATTTCGATTATTTTCTTCGATGTCTTATCACGCTTTAGTTTTGTGGTTGAGTATTTTATATTATATTATTATATTTTTGTCTCCTTATGGAGATAGATATTCGTGTGAGATTGATTAGATAGTATTGTGACCTAGACAGCGTTCTACTGCCGATGCTGCGACGTAGCTGGACGTACCCGCGTACTCGTGCCCCTATATCGGGTGCGTGTCGTGACAATTTATTTCAGATTTAAATTGATATGCAACAAGATTGCATAGGGGTCTTTCCTAATTTTGAAACTACATATTTAATTAAGATCATAATTTTTAGGAGAATAAATCAAATATTTGATTCATGAATTTAAATAGGTGGATGCTACCAAAAAATGGATGGATAAAATATTTAAAAGTAGAGAGTTTCCAAATATGGAAACATTAGAATTGGATTGGTTCTAAAAGTTGATAAGGTACAAAGGTTGACCCTATCTCAAGAAGGTTTCAAATTCTATCCTCCTACAATAAATTCTACATAATATATATATATATATATATATATATATATATATATATATATATATATATATATATATATATATATATATATATATATATATATATATATAATTATCCTATTTTAAGCCACTATGTCCAATAAATAATTAATGGCTTTGGGTTGGGTATTTGGATTGAAAAATAATCATAAATAAATTATATATATATATATATCTCTAAATATTAAATACAAGAAACTATGGTTGTTACCTAGTGCCATACTAATATTAAATGATCGAATTTTGTATCACGCGAAGATCCTACGAGTTGTGTCTCCCGTGTAGGCTACTTTCTACAAAGGACGATATAGATTTTGGGGCCGTCCTATGTCACTAATGTCCAAACTACGGTGAAGTGTCCTAATAAAATAATTAAGTTTTAATTGATTATTAGGAATAAATACAATAAATATAAAATACACACAAAATATTTATTTTTGGGTGAGAGGGTTTACAATCTACCCAACTTACAATAAATTTGTCCTCAAAATTAAAAAATAAAGTACGATTTGTTAAATCCTCCAAATTCGTATCTAATTCAAGTCAACCGCAATCTTCTCAAAATCTATTCAAATCCATTGCAATCTCTTCAAAATTAAAATAATCGTTGTTTAAATCAAAATTCAACATATCCTAATCTCTTATCGAATTTAAATAATCAAGGTTTAAATCAAATCTATATGACATCTTCAAATTTATATAACACACATCAAAATTTAAATCATGATTCCAACTATCATAATCTTCTCTAAATTTGTAAATATTAACAACTCTAATCAAATCTTATTCCTAGTTTTGAACTTACAAATTTCGTACTCATCAAATTTTAAATTTAATTTCCATCCTCAACATTATAAATAGGTGATCCATCAATCAAAATTTAACTCTTAATTCAAATCATCAAATTGTATAATTTAAAATCCAGTCCATCTATGTTCAAGTTTTAAAATTCTATATTTGTCCTAAAAATTAAAATCGATGATTCAATCTCCAATATTCAAAATTTTAAATCATGTGCTTAGATTATATCTTACTTGATCACGGTCTAAGATGTTTAGCTTCATATAACATTCGGCTCAAGTTGACAATGCAACTTCTACCCAATTTACCATTTATTCATCTCTCATAAACACCAGGCTATACAAAAAAATTCCTCAATCATTCAATAGTGCTTACTAATCCTCAAAATCTTAACACAAAACCTATCACAGGTGATATGCCCTTAATTACAAAAGATAGTCACATAGTAATGTGATTGGCCTATGGGGTATACCTATTACTATCCGTGTGTCAACCTTATATCAAGTATGAGCGTTCGTCTTTCCAAAATAGGAGAAGATGACAACAACAAATAAGAGTTCAAGGAGGAGGTGATAGAATACAAGTACGGGGTTCATAGGCGATTAAAGAATTCAAAAGAGAGTTGTCAAGGCAGTTGTGGATTAAAATCTTATTCTTGGTAAATTCCTACTCGTGGGCTTGTATCAGTACAGTTGTATAACCGACACATTATGATCGAATTTGTCTAGGGACAAGGATATTTGCCTAACAAGCTAAGGCAACTATATCTCAATCCACGTAAAGTAGTCATGCAAAGAATGAACCAAGCGCACTAAGGTTAGCTAAACCATAATACACTAATTCCGATTAGACAATGTATTAGTGTGACGCCCCAATAATACATATGTCGTGAACAAGCTCGAAAAAGAATAAACTTGCAAAACTAGGCTGTAATAGCAGAATGAGTTAAGATAGTCCAAATAATATAAGTATGTGAGTTTATAATGAATAAAAGTACAATAGTTCAAGTTCATCAAGAATCTAAGACTCGGTCGGTGTTTGTGCCTCTACAGTTGCCATACTAACTTCTTGTCTAAGTCACTGGTCGGCCAAATGGGGGTATGGGCTTCTAAAGTTCTACAATCTGGATAAATACTATCTTCTTATGCTAGTATATATTCGGGTGTCATTCTATTACACTTCATTAATGGGTCAAAAGGACTATGTGATACTAGGTTGTGAGGCATGCTACCCAACTTACAAGAATCAACTAATATTATAACTTAAGAATAGAGAAGTTATTGGCTCTCAAGTGAGAGAGGATATAACATATATTGAGATATGTGGAACAGATTACTTAATTTGAAACTAAAGAATAATTATAAAATTATAATCTAAATGAACAACTTAAACTATCAAGTTCTAACTACTAAGCACAAAAATTAAAAAATTCAAGATTAACAAACTACAATCCTACCAAACTATATATTCTAACATAAAAGAAATCACTAGGCCTACCATTAGAAGGGTAAGGTGTCACGATTTGAAAGATGAAGAAAAAATTTAGTCATCGTACAAATAAAGAGCGTTAAGGTTCCGGAAAAACAAGATATGAAAGTAAATAGAGAGACTCTTGATAATATCATGGTTTCCTAAGAGAATGTGGTATGCTAGTCTCTATGTTCGAGGTATAATTAAAGAAAATGTTCTAATCATTTAATAGGTTTTATTTGGTAAAGAGGGATGCCAATTGATCTATGATGGAGGGAGGGATTAACTCAAGAAGGAAAGTGTATAGATAGTTGGATAAGATGGCATTGTCGGTGGCTCTTGAAGACTCGAGTATGACTCAACGATGATCATAGATTCTAGGGGATCTACTATGCTGAAGTTAGGGTACCCTTGCTCTTACTAAGGTATTGGTTCATTCCTCTTGGTTTTCTAAGGTACTGCTCTGCTAATATCAAGACAAGAATATAAATTTATAGTCCTCTTATATTATCTTACTTTGAAAGTTAGGTTTAGTCCTAATATTCAACCTTGGATTTTTATTGGTTCCTCAATACTAGGGTCAAACAATATAGTTAAATTTTTAACTAACTCTAGTAGTATCTATACTACTCTCAAGTCATTCCTAAATATATCAAGGAATAATTGTCAATCAACTTACATGTGTTGGATGCTAGGGTTCATTAGGTATGCTAAACTTTTGAGAGCTGCCAATATTCTAATTTATTTTTCTTAGTAGGTATGCTATCATAATTATCTTCTAAACCTAACAACAAGGATTCATATATTCTGGCAGAAGGCTATACTCAAGAAACTATTAGGGAAGTACGTTAAATAGGATGAGGTAAGGAAACAAGGATACTGATATCAAGAGAAGTAAGCGAGTACAATTTTGAAGGTCAAGGAAGGTAGGTGAGTTCAAGAATTTGGAATATAAATAAAGAGGGAAGTCAAATATTTGGATGAGATCCTATACTCAAATCCTATTTGCAGGCTTGCTTGGTACAGTAACGTAACCGAGATAATATACTCTCGACCTACATGGGCCACCACTAAAAATGTTACGCCCCAGTCCCAAAATACGTAGGACTAGAAATACGTAAGCATGTCAGTCATATGTATATGAAAACTCCAATATATGAAAACTATGCACATACGTACGTTATTTTATGAATAATAATCACAAGGGGTATAATTTTACTAGTCACAAGCAATACAAATCTCATCCACAAAACCAATTAGAAATAAATAACCAAATATGACAATTAACCAAGTATGAAAATAGTCGAGAAGAACTAGTAGTCGGGTTGTAAAACCCATATTCCTAGAAATCGTATAAACCTTTTTTTTATTAATTATTAATTTAATTGTATTAATTAGTGACTAATTAGGAGAAATAATTTTTTATTAATTTTTATTTTAGGTGTTGGTACACTTATAGGATTTATGGGACCATTAGGAATTTTTTCGAATTTATTTCATGTAGGAGACCCCTTGAGCAGTTGCTAACTTAATGTTATGTATTAGTGTAATTCTAAATTTTTCCTATGAGTATATATACGTATATATAAATATGTATATACATATATACTTTAAAGAAAAAAAAGAAAAAGAAAAGAAAAGAAAAGAAAACTATTAAATAACTATTCATTATAAATAACTACTAATACTATTACTACTCATACTACCAACCCCCTTAGCCAATAACCAACCCACCCGTAGCATTATGTCACAGGAGCCCCCTTGTGAATATGTAGCAGCAAACATCATTTCCTTTAGGAAGGAAGCAAACCCGCACCCTTAAACCACGTAAGCCGACCCCCCCCCCCCTTTTTCTCTCTTTCATATATATATATATATATATATATATATATATATATATATATATTCATATATTTATTAAACCCTAACCTTATAATCATCCAAACCCTTCCTCTTCCCATCTAGACCTAGAGAGCGCCATCACCGCAGCCGGAGAACCCCGCAAGACCGTCCAAACCAATCCCGACGACCGCGCACCCCGCGCACTGCAGATTTTCGCAGCGAAGTACCTGTGTTCCGGAGTTATTTTCTGTCGCCTTGCTCAACCAAACGCCACCCCGTCTTCACCGGTATGCTCACCCCTTAACCCCCTTCCATATCAGTATGATAGTAGACCTCGAACAACGCATAACCATAGGCGGAAACAGCACCAAAGTTGGCAAAAATAGACCGAATTCTGGGATCGCAGAAAACTGCGGTGATCACCCATGTTTCTGTAAATCTCCTGATTTTTCAAAATTTTCAAAACTGGATTTTTCACAATTTTCTGGAATTTTCTGGAAATTTTCTGTAATTTAAAAACAGGGTTTTATTTATTCAATGATTTTTAATTGATATTAAACAATATTAGAATACTATGAAAATAATATTTTTGGATGTAAAATAAAAAACTGGACTTAGGGTAATTTTCTGGGATTTTATCGGACCCCGGACCTATTTTTAAATGCCTAAAAAGTATTTATTTATTTAATTATTTATTTATTAATTATTTTTGATTATTTATTATTATTATTATTAATATTATTATTATTATTGATTTTATTTTTATTATTTTTTTCTGTTTTGGGCCCGGCCCGGCCCAGTGGGCCGAGCCCGTTCGTAGCGGCCCAACCCTCACTCCTTAGCGGGTCGGGCGGGTCGCTCACCCGGAGCCCGCCGCCCGACCCGACCCGCCAGCCATTCACCCCTGTCCCCCAACCCCGTTCTCCCACGACCCCACGCCGCCCGCCGGAAAACCCGCAGCCACGTCGCCCCGTCTTCGCCCCCACGACCCGACGCCCCTCCGCGTTCCCCGGTCACGCCCTCGGCCAACCCCCGCCCCGAGCCCCCTATAAATAACCCCTCCTCCGCTCCTCCTCCCCCCCCCGATCAAACCTCCACCACCGTGCCCTAGCTCCGGCCCCGGTCCCCTCCCCTAGCTCGCCGGAACCCGCCTTCGACCTCCCCCAGATCCGCCCGCCGGCTCCAGAACCTCTTCCTCTTCCTCCTCCTCCCCAGGCGGAGCCGACCCCAAACCCTAACCACCCCGAGCTGCCGGCCGACCCCTCGACGCCGCCGGAGACCTCGCCGTCCGCCGCCAGCACCACCTCGACCGTCGGCCAGTCCCCCAGAGCCCCTGACACGGCCAAGGATACCCGGACACGGCCGGACACAGTGGTGAACTGAGGACACAGTATCGCACAGTGTTGTGTCGGACACAGTTCAAAACCCCGGTTTTTCGGGTCCCTTCAGGTACTCATAACTTCCTGCTCGTAACCCCGATTTCGATTCCGTAAATTCCTACACGAAGCCTGTATGACCCTCTCGGTGTCCGGACAAACTGTTCGGGCATCGCGTCCTGTGGTGATCGCACACCGCGATCCAAAAACAGGAAAAACTCAGACCCTGTTTTACCCCGGAACCGAGTCCGCCCCGCCAAACGGGACGACTTGGTCGTGCACGATCTTCACAGACACGAACGCCTCGTCGATACGGACGTGTGGGATTTCGCAGAAGCTGATTCGGGTGTGCGTGCACACCGGAATCAACGCGTATCCGCGGACATCGCCCCGTATCCGTCTTTTCTGCAATGCACCCTAACTTGGTGTACGCATGTCGGATTAAAACGAAACTTACGCCATCGGACTCGTAGCGATACGCTGGTCCTGTGGGTCAAGTTCGGTTCGATTCTGAGAACGTTGACGAAATCGCGTGTCGTGGGCCCCACAGGCCCCGCTCGACGGGCGATTTTGTGAACGGCTCATCGGAATTCAATTCTGAAAGTTCCGTTGGGTTCGTATCAGCGTTTCTGACCTGTTGACACTAAGTTTGGTGAATTTGGAGACCGTTGACCCTGACGCATTTTTCGGTGCAAAGCGGGCCCACCGGTGGACCCCGTTTTGGCCCGAAACTGCCGTTTCTGCCCTTGTCTCCAAATTGGACCCAAGGACAGGCGTTTCTAGCTGATTGATATTTTCTGGATCTGATGGTGATGTTTGTTTCAGCAACC
The DNA here is from genome assembly GCA_036927795.1 of Iris macrosiphon. NCBI lineage: Eukaryota > Viridiplantae > Streptophyta > Magnoliopsida > Asparagales > Iridaceae > Iris > Iris macrosiphon. Next base: position 105,838,861 of record JAYESA010000016.1, on the reverse strand, counting down.
GGAGTACCGCCTGCAATTCTCGCCGAAGTCAGAACTGCAAACATAGCCGGGACCACAGGCAAGTGTACCTTGCCAAACCCTGCAGCTTGCTAATAATTTTTTGGATTTAATTATGCAATAATGGACATGTAAAGCTTGCCAAACCTCAGTAATTTTTGACATAGTATTTTAATGGATTTCTTGTGGTATTAATTATAAACATGTTTTAACTGCTTAACCTAGGAAACGAGTGACGTGCTTAGTGTCCGATCATAGTCGGGTGCCAACTCCGTACGCGGAGTTGTGTAACGTCACATAGATATGGATAACGAGACCCGATAATTCTCGTACTTGTCCTATCAAGTACACCAGAACCCAGGACACTTGACACTATTTCATGAGACAGAGTCTTCCTGAGACATTCAAGGTGATTCTGTATAGGATGCATGTTTTATGATATAGACTTTACATTCTTAGACATTTGATTCATAGATATCAGACTTGCTGCATTAGTTATAATCGTGCATGACATGGACATGAGGCATCGTGGACATGAGACGTGGGATTACATTGGGTGGGGAGAGACACACAGGCTACAGGCTGATATTATATATAAAACATAGTATATAACATAGTGTAGTTCATAGTTATTGCCGCTACCGGCTCCCCGACACAGAGCTTGTAGTGGCGTCAGCCTGAGTTCTAGTGCTGCTCTCATATTGCATATCACTTAGCTGGATATATAGTTTACCCTGTTGTTTCATTCATTGTTGCTTTGCATATATGTTTGGCTCGTATTCTTCTGTACCTTGTTACGTCCCGCTGAGGACCTGGTTTTGTTCACCAGATATAGCAGAAGAGAACTACCCTGAGGTGTACGGTACCGGAGCACTCCTTGGAGCAGAACAGGGAACAGAGGACGAGATAGTGGCCGAAGATTTCTCCTGAGCCCGGCTTCAGCTATACAGTATTTCTATTTCCAGCATTTTATTTCCTGTCTATTTTTCCTTAAATGTAACAGAATAATTCTCGGATTTGTTCCCGAGATAACCTTATTTGATATCGCATACTTATTTCTATTGCATTTATTTCCTGGCAATTAATCTGTGTTACCCTGTGGATGAGATTAGAAATACCTGAGACTTGTAACATATTACTGCTAGACTACAGCTTAAGCATGCCCTGATGGATCCATTAAATTGGGTTGTCCATCGGTGCGTGCTGCTGGCCATTGCTCACGTGCTCAGTCCCTCGGCATTTTGGGACTGGGGCGTGACATGGTTTTTGTGGTAGCCCATGCAGGTCTACGACTAAATTGTTCGATTTCAACTTAGGGACCGAACAGGCCTGCAATAAGATAGGATAAGTTTTTAGGATCTCATCCACTTGCTTGAATCGTTTTTGATCTCTATATCGACTTCAAATAATTTACTTGCATCTTGCCTTGATTCCTGTGCGCCTCTTATTGGTTATTTTGGATACAGGAAAATGGACCCACAAGAATGCAACGAGACTCCCGTCGGAACACCCCAAGCTACAGGTGTCACCTATGACGACGAAGTGACACCAGTCGAAGGAGTTCCACCAACTCAACAGAGCCAGCAGGCAGGTCAACCTACCTCCCGATTCCGACGCGATGACATTCCACCTCCGCCGCAGTTCGTCCCACCAACCCCCGTACTCCCATAAGGACAGCCAATTGACGGGCAGCAGATATTCCAAATAATCTACGCGATGATGCAAGCCCAGCAACAAGTCCAACACGAGGCTCAGCGTCGCGAAGCTAACTTCTGGAGGGACAGCATCGTAACTGTACTGGAGCAGGCCAACCTACCAGCTCGACGGCCATCTACAGGCTCTATCACTGACTTCCGCCAACTGAAGCCCCGCACTTTCTCCGGCAAGGAAGAGCCCACAGAAGTTCACGAGTGGCTCACCAACATAAGGCATCAACTTGAAGCAGCCGAGCTCCCCCGGGAACGCTGGATGACTGCTGTCCGAATGCAGTTGACAGGCAACGCGCACCACTGGTGGTTGTCTGAGGAGACGCGACTCAGACCAGACCGAGTCACTTGGGAGGAGTTTTCCAGACTCTTCCAAGAGATGTACATTCCGGCTATCGCACGATCCGAACTGCGAGACAAATTCAACCGTCTCACTCAGGACTCTATGACAGTGGAAGAGTACAACGCGGAATTTATTCGTCTGAGCCGCTTCGCCCCAACCCTGATCCCGACGGAGGAAGAGAAGGCCGAAAAATTCTTCGACGAACTGAACATTGAGCTGCAGAAACTCATCGGATCCGTCGCACCTACCTCCTACTCGGATGTTCTCGCTGCAGCCCGACGCATGGAACGCGTCACCAGGAGAGAGTCTCGCCTTAAGCGGCCAATCACCTCAGCAACAGACAGAGCACCACCGGGAGAATCTGCAAAGAGAATTCACACGAACCAGCCACCTAGGGCAGCTTCGCAGACCCTTCCTACCTGTCACTACTGCGGCAAGATAGGCCATGTCGAGAAGGACTGCAGACGCAAGTTAGGGTTATGCTTGATTTGCGGGACCAATCAACACATAGCCAAGGACTGTCCTCAGCATCGAGATGGAGCACGAAGGGCAAACCAACCAGCTCTACCAGCACCGAGGCCACCTCTGGCACCTCAAGCAGCACTCTTCCAGCAAGCCCAGCAGCAGCAGAGGAATCTACCACAAGGACGAGGGCAAGCTTATGCGATGACTGTGCAGGACGCTGATGCGAGTAAGTGATTCGTAGTTATCCGTTTTTGTCTTGTGTAGTTCGTGCCTCTTGGTTCGTGACCTCAGCCCCAACCTAGTAATTTGCAACTTGTTAATAATAACCTGGTTTTCAAAAAAAAAAAATTATAGTTTTAACTAGATTTTCCTGGAAAGTGTAAACTTTCAATTTTTAGGGAAACGGTATTTCCCTAAGTATCTTGTGATGTGTTTTCAAAACGATACCTGCGACCGCGTCATCTCTGTTGACCGGTTATCCTTTGATTGTGAGGACGCAATCCTCTTAAGGGGGGTAGATTATAAACCCCCTGATTTTTCAAAATTTTCAAAACTGGATTTTTCACAATTTTCTGGAATTTTCTGGAAATTTTCTGTAATTTAAAAACAGAGTTTTATTTATTCAATGATTTTTAATTGATATTAAACAATATTAGAATACTATGAAAATAATATTTTTGGATGTAAAATGAAAAACTGGACTTAGGGTAATTTTCTGGGATTTTATCGGACCCCGGACCTATTTTTAAATGCCTAAAAAGTATTTATTTATTTAATTATTTATTTATTAATTATTTCTGATTATTTATTATTATTATTATTAATATTATTATTATTATTGATTTTATTTTTATTATTTTTTTCTGTTTTGGGCCCGGCCCGGCCCAGTGGGCCGAGCCCGTTCGTAGCGGCCCAACCCTCACTCCTTAGCGGGTCGGGCGGGTCGCTCACCCGGAGCCCGCCGCCCGACCCGACCCGCCAGCCATTCACCCCTGTCCCCCAACCCCGTTCTCCCACGACCCCACGCCGCCCACCGGAAAACCCGCAGCCACGTCGCCCCGTCCACGCCCCCACGACCCGACGCCCCTCCGCGTTCCCCGGTCACGCCCTCGGCCAACCCCCGCCCCGAGCCCCCTATAAATAACCCCTCCTCCGCTCCTCCTCCCCCCCCGATCAAACCTCCACCACCGTGCCCTAGCTCCGGCCCCGGTCCCCTCCCCTAGCTCGCCGGAACCCGCCGTCGACCTCCCCCAGATCCGCCCGCCGGCTCGAGAACCTCTTCCTCTTCCTCCTCCTCCCCAGGCGGAGCCGACCCCAAACCCTAACCACCCCGAGCTGCCGGCCGACCCCTCGACGCCGCCGGAGACCTCGTCGTCCGCCGCCAGCACCACCTCGACCGTCGGCCAGTCCCCCAGAGCCCCTGACACGGCCAAGGATACCCGGACACGGCCGGACACAGTGGTGAACTGAGGACACAGTATCGCACAGTGTTGTATCGGACACAGTTCAAAACCCCGGTTTTTTGGGTCCCTTCAGGTACTCATAACTTCCTGCTCGTAACCCCGATTTCGATTCCGTAAATTCCTACGCGAAGCCTGTATGACCCTCTCGGTGTCCGGACAAACTGTTCGGGCATCGCGTCCTGTGGTGATCGCACACCGCGATCCAAAAACAGGAAAAACCCAGACCCTGTTTTACCCCGGAACCGAGTCCGCCCCGCCAAACGGGACGACTTGGTCGCGCGCGGTCTTCACAGACACGAACGCCTCGTCGATACGGACGTGTGGGATTTCGCAGAAGCTGATTCGGGTGTGCGTGCACACCGGAATCAACGCGTATCCGCGGACATCGCCCCGTATCCGTCTTTTCTGCAACGTGCCCTAACTTGGTGTACGCATGTCGGATTAAAACGAAACTTGCGCCATCGGACTCGTAGTGATACGCTGGTCCTGTGGGTCAAGTTCGATTCGATTCTGAGAACGTTGACGAAATCGCGTGTCGTGGGCCCCACAGGCCCCGCTCGACGGGCGATTTTGTGAACGGCTCATCGGAATTCAATTCTGAAAGTTCCGTTGGGTTCGTATCAGCGTTTCTGACCTGTTGACACTAAGTTTGGTGAATTTGGAGACCGTTGACCCTGACGCGTTTTTCGGTGCAAAGCGGGCCCACCGGTGGACCCCGTTTTGGCCCGAAACTGCCGTTTCTGCCCTTGTCTCCAAATTGGACCCAAGGACAGGCATTTCTAGCTGATTGATATTTTCTGGATCTGATGGTGATGTTTGTTTCAGCAACCGGAGTACCGCCTGCAATTCCCGCCGAAGTCAGAACTGCAAACATAGCCGGGACCACAGGCAAGTGTACCTTGCCAAACCCTGCAGCTTGCTAATAATTTTCTGGATTTAATTATGCAATAATGGACATGTAAAGCTTGCCAAACCTCAGTAATTCTTGACATAGTATTTTAATGGATTTCTTGTGGTATTAATTATAAACATGTTTTAACTGCTTAACCTAGGAAACGAGTGACGTGCTTAGTGTCCGATCATAGTCGGGTGCCAACTCCGTACGCGGAGTTGTGTAACGTCACATAGATATGGATAACGAGACCCGATAATTCTCGTACTTGTCCTATCAAGTACACCAGAACCCAGGACACTTGACACTATTTCATGAGACAGAGTCTTCCTGAGACATTCAAGGTGATTCTGTATAGGATGCATGTTTTATGACATAGACTTTACATTCTTAGACATTTGATTCATAGATATCAGACTTGCTGCATTAGTTATAATCATGCGTGACATGGACATGAGGCATCGTGGACATGAGACGTGGGATTACATTGGGTGGGGAGAGACACACAGGCTACAGGCTGATATTATATATAAAACATAGTATATAACATAGTGTAGTTCATAGTTATTGCCGCTACCGGCTCCCCGACACAGAGCTTGTAGTGGCGTCAGCCTGAGTTCTAGTGCTGCTCTCATATTGCATATCACTTAGCTGGATATATAGTTTACCCTGTTGTTTTATTCATTGTTGCTTTGCATATATGTTTGGCTCGTATTCTTCTGTACCTTGTTACGTCCCGCTGAGGACCTGGTTTTGTTCACCAGATATAGCAGAAGAGAACTACCCCGAGGTGTACGGTACCGGAGCACTCCTTGGAGCAGAACAGGAAACAGAGGACGAGATAGTGGCCGAAGATTTCTCCTGAGCCCGGCTTCAGCTATACAGTATTTCCATTTCCAGCATTTCATTTCCTGTCTATTTTTCCTTAAATGTAACAGAATAATTCTCGGATTTGTTCCCGAGATAACCTTATTTGATATTGCATACTTATTTCTATTGCATTTATTTCCTGGCAATTAATCTGTGTTACCCTGTGGATGAGATTAGAAATACCTGAGACTTGTAACATATCACTGCTAGACTACAGCTTAAGCATGCCCTGATGGATCCATTAAATTGGGTTGTCCATCGGTGCGTGCTGCTGGCCATTGCTCACGTGCTCAGTCCTTCGGCATTTTGGGACTGGGGCGTGACAGTTTCTGAGTTCGTATCTCCCACCACAGAGATCTAAATTCGATGATTCTTTTTGGTATGCGTAGACCACTTGACCTAGTTTAATTTCTGTTAAATAACCCTAGATTATTAACTGCTGTAGACAGAATTAAATTCGTTGGAAAACCCCGCGAACACACTTTTTTAGATTTCCAAAAGTTGTGAAACGGAGCGCGCCACGCCAAACGGGACCGCCCTGCAATGTACCAAGTGTACTAAACAGTGCGCGTAGCATAACCGAACACGTAAAAGTTTGCAAAAACTGATTCGAACGCGTATGCGCGCCGGAATCAGCCCGTATCCACGGACATACCCTATGTCATAACTTTTGTAAAAGTCGTGTGCATTTTGTGCACGCTCGTTAGATTGTGACAAAACTTGCACCACTGGACTCGTGGTAATGCGCTGGTCCTGTGACCCAATTTTCATGCAATTCTGAGACAGTTGACCAAGTCGCCAATTGGCGGGCCCCACAGTTGACTTTTTTGGGCAAAATTGTGTTCGGCACATCAGAATCCATATTTGGACATACAGTTGGATTCGTATTGACATCTAGAGTTTGTTTGACCTATAATTTGTCCCATTTAGAGACTGTTATCCTTGGCACGTTTTTCGGTGCAAAGTGGGCCATACGTGGACCCCGCTTTGCCCCGAAATTACCGTTTTGCCCCTGTGTCCAAATTGGACGAAAGAAAAGTATTTTCTAGTTATTTTGCTTATTCTGGGAACGTTGGTGATATCTATTTCAGCATCCGGAGACATTTGTTCTGAGGCCGTAGCTTCTGATCCTGTGTGCTTGACTTCTGGACAGTACACCTTGCAGCTTTCTTACCAGGCAAGATACCTTGCCAAATTGCTTACAGTATTTTGCATGCTTAGTATATTTCTGTATATTTATTGCATCTCTGTTTATTTATTGCATGTGTAGTTCCTTTCAGTCATTACTATATATTAGATATGTTGACACACACTTGACACTTAGTATCATGAGAGGACAATCATTAGGCGTATGGGCTTTTAACCACTCTGGTAAACCGTAGTATATAGCTCGCACTACGGGTGTGTGTCGCGCTGGTCGCTACCCCCGCAGTATGTCAATTTCTGGAGTCTTGCTGGTCGCTACCCCAGCGGCATGTCGATTTCTGATGTCCACTGACGTGTGTGTGAGTTGTGAGGTAGATCGAGTAGCCTATCCTTGCCCATACGTCGAAAAGTTGTCCTCATTTGCATTCATATAGATTGTCTTGTACAGCGTACTTATATATTTTCTACCTATTATGCATGTTTACTGTATTCAAATTGGCTTTTTGTTCTGTATCTTGCTACGTCCCTCTGAGGACCTGGTCCCCTTCCAGGTGTATCTGTTCTTGAGTATTTACAGGAGCGCAGATTCGGATGGTTACATATGTTTCGAGGATATCTTCTCTTCGAGCCCGTGATTGTTAGCTGGTATTCTTATATTATGTTTATTGTGTTGTACTTTTCCATTCGAGTTGGTAGTGAATTTGTTTCCATCCAACTATCATCCGTAGATACTTATATTGAGATCTAGTTTCATAGATACTGGTTATTTATTTATATTTGATTTTCGCGGATGAGATTTAGATTATATCCTGTGACTTGTGACATATGTTTATACCACTTGTGGATTGATATTCATATTACAGCGTACGTGTAGATTTTGGTTTCCATATATTGGAGTTACCATATTCTAGGTCTAGTCACTACCACATTCCGAAAACAGGGGTATTTTCGAATTTTTACAATATTTAATATTATGTTATTTACAATTAATTAATTGCATGATAGTGTATTTGATTTAAATAATTTTGTGCGATGTGTAATTAAATATAAAATTTTATGCAGTGTTTAATTATTTTAATTTAGCTAGCAGACTAGACCTAGAAGCCCAATAGACGAACCCCTGTCCGAATTATAAAATTCTGGATTTTATTATTTTATTTAGAATTTGATATTTGGAGATTGAAATTAATTACTGTATTTTATTTAATATTTTGCGCATTGCCTTTGTTTCGATATTTGGAGCACTACCCAGACTTTTATCTTCCAACAGATTTCACAATCTTGTCCTAAACATGCCCGACTTCAATTCCGCTATTTTTGTAACTCATAATTATGCTTCCTGTACATTATTTCTGGCCGCACAAAAATCGTCGCACGTTATTTAATAAAACTCCTATTTTGTATCGTTGTGCGTTCCAATCGAAAATTGGAGGCCATCTTGACCTATTTTTCGTGCGGCCCAAATTAGGGTAATATTCTGTTCTGAGTCTTCTTCAATATTGGTATTGATGACCTGACCTGATTTTGGTTCCATGTACTCCTAATTAATTGTTGAACAACTTGCATTTATTTCTATTTAAATTAAGGATACTATTTTGTCTGATTCTAAATTCTCAATTTAATTCCAGTGCCCTGCTATTTTAGCCCACACCAAACTTACAGCGCCCCCTGACCCTACAATACCGGACACCAAATCGCCCGCCAATTTTTCGTCATTTCATGTGTTTGTGCAATTTCCCAAATTTAAGGGGGTTAAATTGCAAATTGACTTTTTGTGCCAACACCCAATTATTTTAAACCAATGAGGGAGCCTATTAATTTTTAATTAAAAATCCTCATCCCTACATGAATTATTTCCCTTCATGAACAATCCTAGCCACCCATTCAGGGGATCCAATCACCACCCTCCATCACACCCCCTCTCTCCCTTATTTAATATCATGTTACATCCTAAACCCTAATCCCTAGACAACCTAGGTAACCACACCCCTCACAAGCCTCCACCTCCCTCTCTCCTACGTAGGTAATTTTCCTCCTCCTTTTTCTTCTTCTCATTTCTTCTCTTCTTCTTCCTTTTTCTTCTTCTTCAATTTTGATTTTATTCAAAATTTAAACTCTTAAGGGGGGGAACTCACTGTGCACTTTTCCTTTACTGTGCTCCCCCGACCCTGTTCCGGCCGGCGGCCAACTGCGGTTCAGCCGCTCTTCCCCAACGGTCCGGCGGCCCCTGCCCAACCCGACGGCCTGCACTCCGGCGCAGTCCGACGGCTCCCCGCGGCTGCTCCTTCTCTTCATCCCCCTCGCGCCACCGACGGCAGGCGGCTGTCCTCCCATCTCCTCTCGCGTCCGGCGAGCGGCCGCGCTCCCTCGTGCTCCGGCGAGCGACCACTGCACCCGGTGGCTGTGCTTCCCGGCCCTCACGACTCCGGCGGCTGTCAGCCACATCCCCCGCTGCCGCTGCTCCTCCCTTCAGCCGGCCACCAGTCCACCCGCGCGCCTCCGGCGAGCGTACGACCGAGCCGAGTTCCTCTTCTCTCAAATCCTTCCAGTTGGAAAGGAGATCATTGCAGTTGGCTTTTGCAGTATACGAGATGGAACTCTTGAGATCAAATCATGTTCAGACCTTCCATGTTTCTTGTCCAATTTGTCAAAGGATGAAATCGAAACAGCCCTTGGTGTTAAAACCAAGTTTCTATTATGCAGCAGTGTTGTGCTTGGAGCATTGTCTATCAATATTTTGGGCTATGCAGTCATCAGCAGAGCCTATTTAAATGTGGAACTCCATATAAAATTCATTCTGTGATCATGGAATTGAAAGAATCATGGAACAGAAGGTCCAATTGATTATGTTCGGTCGAGACCTGGACATTCATCAACTTCCAATTCCAACTTTTGTTGAACAGAATTGGAATTGCATGATTTTCTGTTCTTCTATTTTTGGCGAAAATGGCAAACTTGGTTTCAATACGTTTGAGAGAGTACCAAATGCCAATACTCTATAAAGGAAGACTGGTGAATCTTAATTCCATTGGAGCTGGAATCCTCAATGAGCTCAATCCCAATGCCACGAATTCCCTCCCGCTAGCTGTCCCCGAGCACGGCGAGCTCCTTCTGCCGGCCAACTCCTCCGGACCGGCCTCCTCCATTGCCGAGCCCCTCATCCTCCCTCTGCTGTTCACTGTCCGGCGGTCAGCCGAACTCCGGCGGCCAGCGTGCCCAACCACTGTAAGTTTTCCCTTCTTCTCCTCTCTCTCTTTGTATATATATATATATATATCTTTATATATATATGTATATATATATATACGTATGGGTATATATATATAATATGTATATGTATTTGTAGGTATTTATTTAATGTATGTGTAGGTATGTGTATAGTATTATTTTTATTAAATGTTAAATAGTACATATAATATTGGTATACGTATAAATATATATTTCGTATATACTTAATATATTTTAATAAAATGGGAATACATGTATATATGTATATATATTTTGTATATGTATTTAATTTGAGATATGTTGTATATACATACAAGTATTAGTTTTATTTTAAGTGTATATATTTTACTTATATCTATTATTGTAATTAAGGGATATTAATATATATATAGTTGGCCTATCTAGTAGATGACCCCTACCGTACCTAGGGTAGCTCTAAGGCCAGTGTATTTTTCTATTGTGTGTTAGTATAGCCTTTGATACAAATGTTGTATTTGACATATTTTAGGACTGTTGGTTCCTCCAGACGATACTCTGGGACAGGACATTGGTATTACCAGCTAAGGACCCAAGGCGAGTACATTCTCTGATTAGTTTCTAATTTATGATATCTCCTATGTTCACTGTATCTAGTGTAAATATCCATGTTCTTGACACATTGGTTACACGGATTGGTATACACGGATCTCGTCATGAGATGTTATTCTTTATTCATGGTGTAGCTTGTACAAGACTTGTTTCCTTGATATCTTGTGCATGTACAGACACTGATTCACGGGGAGATTTGCTACCTTCCTAGGGAATCCTGTGCCATAGCGTACCATGATTGGATCTACTATACCAGTCGGGGGTTTGGGGAGTACTTTAGTGTAGATATGTGATCATACCCAACTTTATATGTACCATAGCTCACCCCACATCTCACGTCGGGTGCGGCCTGACCATTTATATGCTCCATAGCTGTTACGTGTGATTAGCCTGATCTCTACATGCACCATAGCTAACCAACGGTTAGCCTGACCTTATATGAACCATAGCTAATCACATGTAACCAGCCTGATCAAGTTCCCAAGCCGATCACATATTAAAGCTAGTACTCACACACTTAGTCATAGGTTTCTTGCTCATTGACATATTGTTTTTCTTCCTGCATTTACTTACAGTATTTCCAGTATATTTCTTTTCTTGTACATTCTCGTACCTATACATGCATCTGGTATGTTTCCATCTAGAACTGTTACATAGTTTATGTCATTTATATAGAACTGCTATTTAGAGATGTACTTTGCTCCTTCCTGACTGGAAAATATTTTTCCAGACTGTGACCTTAGTAGACCGGTTCCGACACTCTTGGAGATTGGAAGTTAATGATTGCAGGTATGATTATGTTGTCATTAGACTTGTATTGTATTCTTTTATTTCTTCAAATTCCTATCGTGCTGTAGTTGTGATTGAGTATGTTGTTCATTTTTATAGTATTATCCGAATCTCCTTATGGAGTTGGATACTAGCGTGAGATTGTTAGATAGTACTCGACCTAGACAGCGTTCTACCGCCGATGCTGCGGCGTAGGCTGGACGTACCCACGCACTCGTGCCCCTAAACCGGGTGCGGGTCGTGACACGTTTTAGTGGTGGCCCATGCAGGTCAGACTTCGCAAGTTGTGCGATGTTGTGGTAGTGCGACGTCATAGTTGTACTACTACGTGCCTGCTATTGAATATAGGACATAGGATGCTAGGATGAGAGAGGATACTCAATCACAAATTCTTGAAAGATTTCCTGGGACGACCCCTTGAGAATCTTATTATAATTCCCAATTTAAATCTTTTTCCTTGTTTTCGTCCGCTCTCGCTTGTTGTTATTGAACTTGATTCTGGTTGAGCAGTTATTAAATTAAATTCTTGGTATCATTGTGGAGTTTGATTCTTGTTGACCAATTGTTAACTTAAATTCTTGGTATCGTTGTTGAGTTGATTTCAAATTGAGATAAATTTTTACGGATTAGGATTTATGGTATCATCTGATGACATATATTGATGAGGACAGTGAGGAAGGTAAAACGTCTACTTTGGTTATGGAACCTAGAATTTATCGCAGCCATATTAGCTGTGGTGACGAGAACGTAGGAACCTGACTTGGATGTACATACTATAGTTATGAAGCTTAGAGTCTTTCGCAGCCATGCCGGTTGGCGTGGCGAAGATTCTAGACGACATGATTATAGAGTGCATACCTTAGTTACGAAACCTATCGTTTATCGCAACTATGCTTACTGGCGTGGCGAGGATTCTGAGTGTCACGATTTCAGACAGACGTGTATGATTATCAGGTTGTATCCTAAATTGGTCCTTAAAATATCATCTCAAGACTTATCTATTTCTGTTATTCCAGGACTTTGTTCCACCGCTTCTTTCTTTACTAGCAGTAAAGATACCTTCTGGCCTCAATTCAGTCTTTGAGCTCCTATTCCTTAAGGATTTCTTGTTAAGCATGATAATTAGTGACTTGCAATTTTAGTTTTGTCTTGTATTGGTATTGACTGTGTTGCTAGTGAGTTGTAAGTGTTTCTTAGTTGGACATGTGAGCAGTAGGCTTTAATCTAGAGTTAGCCCTTAGCATAGTACCTTGTACCAATGATTCTAGGAGTAGTGTCATTAGAGACTGAGAGTTAAGGAGAGTATAGAGTATCAGTGATAGTTCTCAGAGTTAGTATCAGAGCCAATTACCCATCCTGGATAATCATGATTATGTAATCGAGTGATCTATGTAAACGATTAAGTATCCAGGAATTGTGTTAAGGATTTATGGAGCATGATGTCCAATTTGATGATTGATATCGAAAATGTTAAAGGTAAAGAAATGTATATGCATAAAGGGTTTAATGAGATGTCATAAGTAGATAAATATCAGGATTAGTAATGGAAGTTGTGAAGTGTATCACAATTAGTTTAACAGGCTGTACAAGGATTAAGAGGTATGCTTATACATCAATCGAGATATAGAACCATATGCCTGCCCTTGATTGAAATAAAGCATGGGTATTATAGAAAGTGCATGTAATCATGAGTTATAATAAGCTGGATGAGAGGATCCAGTAATAAAGCTAGTGATGTAATACCAAGAGTGCTAATGGTCCTATATCAAGGATTAGTCGAGGATGACACAAATAACAGTAAGCACGCTGCTTGATGATAATTAGCTTATAGACTAGTTGATATAGATTGGGAAGTCCTGGAAGAGAATACATTGATCATTGGGAGGTAATGGTGCAAGAGATTCGGGCAGTACAATTTTAGTACACAGTTATAGACACTAGATGTTTTGAGTGCACCTTGAGTATCAGAGATCGTGAGCACTGATATGTATATTGTGGATTTATAAATTAAGGAGTGGAAATGAATTTTAAATTTCAGAATTTTTAAGGAGTTGAGATTTTATGTTGTTAAAATATTGAGGATTTAAATTTGATTCAATAAACATAGTTAAGGCTACAAAGGTTTTAGAAGTGATAAAAAAATTTATTTTTCGATGTGAAGTATCTGATTTTGAGGAGGTATATGCATTTTATTTTGATCGGGAAGTTAAACCTTGACGATTATTTTGAGGATTAATTTTAGTAGGTAAGGTGCATGTGTAAGGATCTGTTGGCTTGAGCATGATTGAGATCTCACTGCCAACTGACTTGGGTGTCAATCTAGGGTGGTATTAGAGAGAGCAGTACTTAGTATAGTGTTGCAATTGATATGCACTTGCGTGATAAGAATAACTAATATCAACTACTGCAGTAGGTAAGGAAGCTAGCAGTGAGTATGCTTGTAGTAAAGTGTGGTACCTAAGGAGATGGAGGTATCAAACTTACCATGCATCATTTGACCTATGATTATGTTAGAAGATATTACAAGTATATATTAGCAGGTTCTTTCTTTTCTTTCCTCATGTTCTTTTTGTCTTCTGATTGATTGATACCTTAGTACCGTAGCTGTATGCATGAATTCTTGTTATAATGTAGTAGTAGTAGTACCCCTGATACATGGACTGCAACACCATAACAAATGAGACCATAACCATGTATGTTCCCCCTAGATTGTGTGTGGTATGACTGTAGGTAGAATTTTCTTAGACCGTGATCATTGGTGTTGACTGTAGTAAAGATTAACGAAGAGGTTATGACTTGACAAAGAGAGACAAGGTGCCTAAAATTTTGAGGAAAAATATTAAATTTAAATAAAGAGTTGGGGATTTAATATGGCGTAATTGAAGTTTTGTTAAATCATTGATTTTTAGAATTTTGAAATGATTGAATTTATTATTAAATTTGAGGAATTTAAGGAGGCCATCGATATATTTGTTGGACTGCAAGTTGTGAACTTATATTTTGAATATTGTATTGGAGGTTCCATAAATATTACATCGCTGCGTATTATGGAAAAAAAAAAATATATATCGAGGGATAAGAACACAAATGGATTAGTGTTAAATTCAAATTTGGGACGCGATTCAATTTTTGAAATATGCATTGATTGGAGTTCAATTAGAGGATTGAATATTAAATTCTTGTATTTCGTTATTAACTTAAAATTTTGGAGGATATTGTGATAAGAATGGGATTTGATTTATTTTGAAGATTTTTAGGGATATGCTATTTATAGAATTTTTTGAAAGAATTTATTGTGAAAAAAAAAAAAAACACAATATGGAGTAATTCATGATTATATGATTTGAGGAATTTAATTTTGATGGTAGTAAATAAATAAATAAAACAATCGAGGATTTAAAAATTCGAGGATAAACATTGATTTAAATAAAGGGTCAAGAATTTAACATGACGGAAATTATGATGTATTAATTCCAGGAAAGATTATGACGTGTTTAATTTGGTTATTAATTTGGAAATTTTGGGAGATTTATCAATGTATTTATTTAATTGCAAGTTATGAATTTTAGAACTTTATAATTGGATGTAACATTTGGAGAATCCTTAAATAATCATATTGTTGAGTATTTTGAGGAGTGGATATTAAAATTCCGGGTATTGAATTATAACTCAAAACTTTCAAGAAATTTTTGATGGACTTTGATTTACTTTGAGGATTTTTCAGGTTATACAACAATTTTAGAATTTTGAAATTGCGAAAGGACCTTGTGGAGTATTAATTGATTCGTGGTTGATGAATAAAATTGAGGGAAATAATAATGTGTATGAATAAACGCTGCTATGAGGATTTTAAATTTCGAGGACGAAATTCTTTTAAGGTGGGTAGACTTGTCACTACCACATTCCGAAAACAGGGATATTTTCGAATTTTTACAATATTTAATATTATGTTATTTACAATTAATTAATTGCATGATAGTGTATTTGATTTAAATAATTTTGTGCGATGTGTAATTAAATATAAAATTTTATGCAGTGTTTAATTATTTTAATTTAGCTAGCAGACTAGACCTAGAAGCCCAATAGACGAACCCCTGTCCGAATTATAGAATTCTGGATTTTATTATTTTATTTAGAATTTGATATTTGGAGATTGAAATTAATTACTGTATTTTATTTAATATTTTGCGCATTGCCTTTGTTTCGATATTTGGAGCACTACCCAGACTTTTGTCTTCCAACAGATTTCACAATCTTGTCCTAAACATGCCCGACTTCAATTCCGCTATTTTTGTAACTCATAATTATGCTTCCTGTACATTATTTCTGGCCGCACAAAAATCGTCGCACGTTATTTAATAAAACTCCTATTTTGTATCGTTGTGCGTTCCAATCGAAAATTGGAGGCCATCTTGACCTATTTTTCGTGCGGCCCAAATTAGGGTAATATTCTGTTCTGAGTCTACTTCAATATTGGTATTGATGACCTGACCTGATTTTGGTTCCATGTACTCCTAATTAATTGTTGAACAACTTGCATTTATTTCTATTTAAATTAAGGATACTATTTTGTCTGATTCTAAATTCTCAATTTAATTCCAGTGCCCTGCTATTTTAGCCCACACCAAACTTACAGCGCCCCCTGACCCTACAATACCGGACACCAAATCGCCCGCCAATTTTTCGTCATTTCATGTGTTTGTGCAATTTTCCAAATTTAAAGGGGTTAAATTGTAAATTGACTTTTTGTGCCAACACCCAATTATTTTAAACCAATGAGGGAGCCTATTAATTTTTAATTAAAAATCCTCATCCCTACATGAATTATTTCCCTTCATGAACAATCCTAGCCACCCATTCAGGGGATCCAATCACCACCCTCCATCACACCCCCTCTCTCCCTTATTTAATATCATGTTACATCCTAAACCCTAATCCCTAGACAACCTAGGTAACCACACCCCTCACAAGCCTCCACCTCCCTCTCTCCTACGTAGGTAATTTTCCTCCTCCTTTTTCTTCTTCTCATTTCTTCTCTTCTTCTTCCTTTTTCTTCTTCTTCAATTTTGATTTTATTCAAAATTTAAACTCTTAAGGGGGGGAACTCACTGTGCACTTTTCCTTTACTGTGCTCCCCCGACCCTGTTCCGGCCGGCGGCCAACTGCGGTTCAGCCGCTCTTCCCCAACGGTCCGGCGGCCCCTGCCCAACCCGACGGCCTGCACTCCGGCGCAGTCCGACGGCTCCCCGCGGCTGCTCCTTCTCTTCATCCCCCTCGCGCCACCGACGGCAGGCGGCTGTCCTCCCATCTCCTCTCGCGTCCGGCGAGCGGCCGCGCTCCCTCGTGCTCCGGCGAGCGACCACTGCACCCGGTGGCTGTGCTTCCCGGCCCTCACGACTCCGGCGGCTGTCAGCCACATCCCCCGCTGCCGCTGCTCCTCCCTTCAGCCGGCCACCAGTCCACCCGCGCGCCTCCGGCGAGCGTACGACCGAGCCGAGTTCCTCTCCTCTCAAATCCTTCCAGTTGGAAAGGAGATCATTGCAGTTGGCTTTTGCAGTATACGAGATGGAACTCTTGAGATCAAATCATGTTCAGACCTTCCATGTTTCTTGTCCAATTTGTCAAAGGATGAAATCGAAACAGCCCTTGGTGTTAAAACCAAGTTTCTATTATGCAGCAGTGTTATGCTTGGAGCATTGTCTATCAGTATTTTGGGCTATGCAGTCATCAGCAGAGCCTATTTAAATGTGGAACTCCATATAAAATTCATTCTGTGATCATGGAATTGAAAGAATCATGGAACAGAAGGTCCAATTGATTATGTTCGGTCGAGACCTGGACATTCATCAACTTCCAATTCCAACTTTTGTTGAACAGAATTGGAATTGCATGATTTTCTGTTCTTCTATTTTTGGCGAAAATGGCAAACTTGGTTTCAATACGTTTGAGAGAGTACCAAATGCCAATACTCTATAAAGGAAGACTGGTGAATCTTAATTCCATTGGAGCTGGAATCCTCAATGAGCTCAATCCCAATGCCACGAATTCCCTCCCGCTAGCTGTCCCCGAGCACGGCGAGCTCCTTCTGCCGGCCAACTCCTCCGGACCGGCCTCCTCCATTGCCGAGCCCCTCATCCTCCCTCTGCTGTTCACTGTCCGGCGGTCAGCCGAACTCCGGCGGCCAGCGTGCCCAACCACTGTAAGTTTTCCCTTCTTCTCCTCTCTCTCTTGGTATATATATATATATATATATATATATCTTTATATATATATGTATATATATATATACGTATGGGTATATATATATAATATGTATATGTATTTGTAGGTATTTATTTAATGTATGTGTAGGTATGTGTATAGTATTATTTTTATTAAATGTTAAATAGTACATATAATATTGGTATACGTATAAATATATATTTCGTATATACTTAATATATTTTAATAAAATGGGAATACATGTATATATGTATATATATTTTGTATATGTATTTAATTTGAGATATGTTGTATATACATACAAGTATTAGTTTTATTTTAAGTGTATATATTTTACTTATATCTATTATTGTAATTAAGGGATATTAATATATATATAGTTGGCCTATCTAGTAGATGACCCCTACCGTACCTAGGGTAGCTCTAAGGCCAGTGTATTTTTCTATTGTGTGTTAGTATAGCCCCTGATACAAATGTTGTATTTGACATATTTTAGGACTGTTGGTTCCTCCAGACGATACTCTGGGACAGGACATTGGTATTACCAGCTAAGGACCCAAGGCGAGTACATTCTCTGATTAGTTTCTAATTTATGATATCTCCTATGTTCACTGTATCTAGTGTAAATATCCATGTTCTTGACACATTGGTTACACGGATTGGTATACACGGATCTCGTCATGAGATGTTATTCCTTATTCATGGTGTAGCTTGTACAAGACTTGTTTCCTTGATATCTTGTGCATGTACAGACACTGATTCACGGGGAGATTTGCTACCTTCCTAGGGAATCCTGTGCCATAGCGTACCATGATTGGATCTACTATACCAGTCGGGGGTTTGGGGAGTACTTTAGTGTAGATATGTGATCATACCCAACTTTATATGTACCATAGCTCACCCCACATCTCACGTCGGGTGCGGCCTGACCATTTATATGCTCCATAGCTGTTACGTGTGATTAGCCTGATCTCTACATGCACCATAGCTAACCAACGGTTAGCCTGACCTTATATGAACCATAGCTAATCACATGTAACCAGCCTGATCAAGTTCCCAAGCCGATCACATATTAAAGCTAGTACTCACACACTTAGTCATAGGTTTCTTGCTCATTGACATATTATTTTTCTTCCTGCATTTACTTACAGTATTTCCAGTATATTTCTTTTCTTGTACATTCTCGTACCTATACATGCATCTGGTATGTTTCCATCTAGAACTGCTACATAGTTTATGTCATTTATATAGAACTGCTATTTAGAGATGTACTTTGCTCCTTCCTGACTGGAAAATATTTTTTCAGACTGTGACCTTAGTAGACCGGTTCCGACACTCTTGGAGATTGGAAGTTAATGATTGCAGGTATGATTATGTTGTCATTAGACTTGTATTGTATTCTTTTATTTCTTCAAATTCCTATCGTGCTGTAGTTGTGATTGAGTATGTTGTTCATTTTTATAGTATTATCCGAATCTCCTTATGGAGTTGGATACTAGCGTGAGATTGTTAGATAGTACTCGACCTAGACAGCGTTCTACCGCCGATGCTGCGGCGTAGGCTGGACGTACCCACGCACTCGTGCCCCTAAACCGGGTGCGGGTCGTGACAAATTATATATATAAAAATCTCTAAATATTAATTACATGAAACTAGGATTGTTACACTAGTTCCATACTAATGTTAAATGATCAAATTTTGTATCACACAAAGATCCTACGAGTTGTGTCTCCCTTGTAGGCTACTTTCTACGAAGGGCAATGTAGATTTTGGTGTTATCCTACGTCACTAATGTCTAAACTTTGGTGAAGTATCCTAATAAAATAATTGGATTTTAATTAATCATTAGAAATAAATACAATAAATATAAAATACACACAAAATATTTATTTTTGGGTGAGGGAGTTTACAAATAAACTCATGTATCTTCTTCAGAAATATGTCATCCTTCTGAGAGGACTTGACTTTCTCTAATAAGTCTGGTTCGAGGCGCAACTGTGCTGACTGTGCCCCTTTGTATATAATTCAGAGTGTAATGCCAAACTCTCCAAATCCCTTTGCAGTCTACTGTCGATAGCTAATCTTCCTGCAAACACTCGACTCAGTGCATCAGCTACAACGTTACCCTTGCTCGACGTATATCTGATCAATAAGTCAAAATCACTAAGGAGTTCAAGCCAACGTCATTGTCGCAAATTCAGATCATTTTGGGTATAAAGGTACTTGAGGCTTTTATGATCGATTAAGATTTGGCACGGTACGCCGTAGAGGTAATGACGTCATAACTTCAACGCGAACACTATCGCTGCCAGTTCTAGGTCATGCGTCAGATAGTTCTTCTTGTGAGTCTTTAACTGTCTCGACACATAGGCTATCACATTGTCCCTTTGGATAAGGACACATCCGAATCCCTTGCATGATGCATCTCTAAAAACCTAAAAATTATCGGTCCCGTCTGGGAGTGTAAGAATCGGTGCTGAGATGATGTGTCACTTTAATTCTTAGAATGAAGCTTCACAGTCTTCTGAACACGTGAACGTTACTCCCTTTCTAGTGACATGAGTCAGAGGCAATGCGATCCTTGATATAACCCTGACGAATCTTCTGTAATAGTCCGCTAGACCGAGAAAGCTTCAAATATTGCTGGCCGACTCAGGTCGCTTCCACTCCACGATGGCTTCGACTTTCTTCGGATCGACTGAGATACCTTCTGCAGAAATAATGTGCCTGAGAAAATATATGTTGTTCAACCAGAATTCATACTTGCTCAGCATCGCGTACAACTTATTATCTTAAAGACTTTGAAGAACGATCCGCAGGTGATCGACGTATTCTTCTTTATTCTTTGAGTAAACAAAGATATCATCTATGAATACCACAAAGAACTTATCAAGAAATGGTCGGAACACCTAATTCATAAAATCTATAAATACAATAAGGGCATTCATCAGTCTGAACGACATGACAGAAAACTCATAGTGGCCATAACGTGTGCGGAATGCTGACTTCGACAGGTCCTCTGGCTTGATCTTCAGTTGGTGGTAGCCAGAGCGAAGGTCAATCTTCGAAAACATCGACGCACCTTGCAGTTGATCAAAGAGGTCGTCGATCCTGGGCAGAGAGTACTTGTTCCAGATAGTGACCTTATTTAGCTTACGGTAGTCTATACAGAGCCGCATCGTCCCATCCTTCTTCTTCACAAATAGCATAGGCGCACCCCCAAGGAGACACACTTGGACGGATATACCCACGGTCAAGCAGTTCCTAAAGTTGACTCTTTAACTCCTTTAGTTTAGCAGGGGCCATTCGGTATGGAGCCTTATAAATTGGTCAGGTATTTGGGAACGTGTCGATGGTGAATACGATTTCTCGGTCGGGTGGCATGCTAGGTAGTTTATCCGAAAATACGTCAGAGAATTTTGCCACAATGAAAGTAGACTCTATGTTTGCACAATTCTGCCGAGTGTCTCGAACGGACGTTAAAGTATCCTTTGTAGTCAGAGTGTAACATCCGTCGAGTTGACGTCACATAAATTATCATGCAGGCCTTCGACGCTTCTGATGCTGAACCACTCGAATAGCAGAATTTAGCCTCTCCAAGTAGACGGAAGATGGCCCTTTTCTCTGCACAGTCGATGGTGATCGAGCAAGCGCCGAGCCAATCCATCCCCAACATGATGTCGTAATCCTCTATGTTTAGGACTAACACATCGAGCGACAATTTCCTTCCTCCGATACAGACATGACCGCCTTGACATACTGAACGAACAGGTACTTTTATGCCCGGTGGGGGTACTAACACTAAGATCTAGATACAATGGTGTTATCACTAACTTATTTTCTATGGCAAAATCTACAGATATAAAACTATACGTAGTACCAGAATCAAATAGCACGCCAGCAGGTATGTTATTAAAAAGTAATATACCTGACACAATGGGGTCCGAAGTGAGGGATTCTTCCTGTGTCATAGTGTACACCCGCCTTGAGTTGGATGATGATCCTATTGCGGTGCGACTCGATTTGCCTGAGTTGCCGCAGCAGGATTTTGTTGCGGATGACGGTGCAGATAGTTACTAATCAGATGGTTTAGATCACCACAATGGTGGCATAACCCATTCCTTCGACAATATTTGCTTTTAGTGTGCCTTCCTTTGTTATAGTAGGTACAACGTTGCCCTGGATTCCCTTTCTGATGACTGCCATTATTTGGACGCTTTGGAGCATTGTTTCCTCTCGTGTGGCTAGGGCGCTTGTGATTGGAAGTATGCACAGTATAAAAAACAATAATGGGATACTGCGGTTCAAGGGTGAGTGCATGGTTGAGGACTTCCTGTATCGTCTGATATTGGGGAACGACTATGTGCGAATGGATGGCAGGATGCAGGCCGCCTTCGAATCGCCTAGCATGACTCGCCGCATTTGGTAGGTAAGAACTTGCAAACTTGGCGAGTCGATTGAATTCAGTGGAGTACTGCTTCAATGTCATATTGTCCTGTCAAAGTTGCACGAACTCGTTCTCCTTTTGTTAACAAACTGGAGGGGGGTATGAACTCCTCTTCAAATGCACTACGGAAGGTAGCCCACATGATCGTCTTATCTTTACTGTCTACGAGAAGAAATCTTCAATGCACGTCCCACCAATCGTATGTGTTTAAACGGAGCTGCAGTTGGGCACATACAATTCGTTTCTCTTCAGGTACCTCAAGAAGTTTAAAATGATCTTCAAGCTCTGCTAGCCAATCTAGAGCCATGACTGAATCCTCAGTCCCGCGGAAAGACGTGTTGTAGACCTTCTTGAAGTCGACAAAGTTGAAGATAGTTACTTCCTTCTTCTTTGAGGTTTGAGGCATCTCGACTTCAGGTATTGGTTGCTCCACCGGTGACTCTGTTGTCGTCGCGGAATGGTTGGAGGCTAAGGTCTGAATGATATGCTGCAAGGCATCTACCTGCTTCTGCTAGACCATAAATTGGGATTCGATATTTCTTTCTGACGTTCTTTCATCCGTTTCTCGGCTCACTCATGACGATCCTTGTCCCTATGTTGGTTCGCCTTAAGCAGGCGCATCATTCTCTCAATCGAGTCAATATAGAGCATAGCTTGCTGGCTTCCGAAACTTCCTGAGGTGCCATAATTACTTTCATGTGCTTGCACCTCTACTTGTGCTTGCGTCAATGCATGACCTTGAGTCATTCCTTGAAAACAAAGTAACTTGCATCAGTCTTATAGAGTATTACGGACTCACTATATGGACTATATCTTATTTTGGCCGAACGAGTTCGTGAGTTAGAAAAAGGAAACAAAATTGCTAACGAAAACTTTTTTGACACGAGGGTCAAAGGAACTGAAGCCATGCTCTGATACCAATATCTCGTACCCCGATTCTATGTAATCGATAGTTGTCCCCCAAGCGTGATATCATGTGTGCCTAAGTTGCACATCGCACAAGGCTATAGTATTTGATACAACGAGCATATATTCAGAGTACACAGATATTTGAACACAATAATGAAGCAAGAAAAAGTTCTCTTTATTGATAATAAACATCATTTATAAACTCTTGAACACGTACAAAAGGTTGTCACATGGGCTTACAAAAATAGACGAAAAATGAGATAGTTGTCTGATACATTGCATCCTTTTACTAAACTTCAAAAGACAAAACCTTGAGGCGATACTATAGTCTTGCCACGGAGCTACATACGGTATGTGCATGAGCTCCTGAAACTTGGATACGCTTCAAAAGGGACGAACATGGCTCGCTGGTAGGTGGACTGGATGTGAAGTTGTCATCATCCTGATTTTTTCAGAATATTTTTAAAATATTTTCTCATAATTTTCTGTAATTTTTGGAATTAAAACTAAGGTATTTTGTGATTAAAGGATTTTTAAATAATGTTAATTAATATTAAAATATTATGAAAATAATATTTTCTGGTGTAAAATGGAAAACTGGACATAGGATAATTTTCTGTGAATTTATTGGACTCCGGAAGCATTTTTAAAGCCCTAAAAACCAATGTATTTTTAAACCTAATTAAACCCTGACTGAACCCAGTTTATTCTTAAATAAACCAAACCAAACCGACCCAAACCGTGTTAAACCGAACCAAACCAAACCTATTCCTTAACGGGTCGGGTAGGATCCGAATCGAACCCGACCCGGACCCGAAACCCTAACCAAAACCCTAATTCCCAATCCTAACGGAATCACTGTTCCGGCTTATTTAATCCCTCGAAGTCCGCGCCCCACCGCCAGATCACCCTCTCTCTCTCTCCTCGCTCTGCCGCCCAGAGTCGCTCCGATCATCCCCACGCCGTCTCCGACCCTGCTCCAGTCGCTCCCAGCCCGACCATCTCCTCCAGATCTTCTCTCCGACCACCATCCAGTGCCCCGCCTGGCATCGAACCCCCAACCGCCTGGCATCGAACCCCCAACCGACTGAGCCCTAGCCCCCGTCATCGTCCCCGATGTCTCCCTCTTCTTCTGCCTCGAGCACGACCCCGCAGCCCCGTCGACCTCCACCTCCCCAGCCTTCTATCTCCGCCCAGCCCCAGATCCACGGCTCGACCATCTCCCTCGACCCATCCCCGACCATCCACCCTCGAATTCCTCCCCCGACTCCACCGGCGTCGAACCCTCGACGAACACCACCACCCCAAACCGTCGACCCCGCTCGACTCGATCCCCTCACAGCTCCGCCCAGCACAGCCGACCAGCTTCGCCTCACCGTCCTCTCCCAGCTCGGCCATGACCCGCTGCCCTAGCCCCGGACATGGTCGACCCGGATACAGCAGCATCCCAGTGACCCGGACACGACAGACTCGAGACAGGACACAAAATAGTAACCCGGACACAAGAAATTCTCGTTCCACGGAGCCCTGTTCAGGTAATCCGTTCTCTCTCCTCGTTATTCCGTTTTTTGTTCCGTCAGTTGTGACGCGTAGACTGTGTAGCCTTCTCGATGCCCATGCAACCCTCTCGGTGCATCGCGTCCTGTGGTGATCACGAATCGCGATCCAAAAACAGGAAAACCAACGCCATATTTCACCCCGGAACTGAGTGCGCCCCGCCAAACGGGACGACTTGGTCGTGTGCGGTCTTCATCGGAACGTGCGTGCCGTCGATACGGACGTGCGAGATTTTGCAGAAGTTGATTTGGATGTACGTGCAGACCGAAATCAACGCGTATCCGCCGACAACGCCCCATATCCGCCCGTTCTGGAATACGTCATAACTTTGTGTACACACGTCGGATCGAAATAAAACTTGCGCCATCGGACTCGTAGCAATACGCTGGTCCTGTGACCCAAGTTTGGTTCGATTCTGAGAACGTTGACAAAATCGCGTATCGTGGGCCCCGCGGCTCCACTTGACGGGCGATTTTGTGATCGGCTCATCGGAATCCAATTATGGAAGTTTTGTTGGGTTCGTATCATCGTTCCTGACTTGTTGACAATAGTGTTTGACAAATTTGGAGACCTTTGACCCTGACACAGTTTTCGGTGCAAAGCGGCCCACATGTGGACCCCGCTTGACCAAAAATTGTCATTTTTGCCCTTGTGTCCAAATTGGACTCAAGGACAGACAGTTCTAGATATTTGATATTTTTTGAATCTAATGGTGATATTTATTTCAGCAACCGGAGTAGTACCTGCAAATCACACTGAGATCAGAGCTACAATTGGAGCCAGAACCACAGGCAAGTGTACCTTGCCAACATTGCTGTTCTTGTTACATATTTTCTTGTCTTATTTATATATATTATTGTACATGCTTGACCTAGGACCATATGACTTTACTTAGTGTCTGATTAATAGTCGGGTGCCAACACCGTATGCGGAGTTGTGTAACGTCACATAGACATGGATACCGAGACCCTATACTTCTCGTACTTGTCTTATCAAGTACATCATAACCCAGGACACTTGATACTATTTATGAGACAGAATCTTCTTGAGATATTTATGGTGATTCTGTGTAGGATACATGTTTTATGACATAGACATTATATTCATAGACATTAGATGACTTGCTGCATTAGATATGATCGTGCGTGACATGGACATGAGGCATCGTGGACATGAGACGTGTGATTATATTGGGTGGGGAGAGACACACAGGCTATAGGCTGATTTCATATATATAATACATAGTAAACTACATAGTAAAATATATAGTAACACTGCTACCGGCTCCCAGACACAGAGCTTGTAGTGGTCTCAGCCTGAGTTTTAGTGGTGCTCTCAACTTGCATTTCACATAGATGGTTACATATTTACCCTGTTTATTTCATTTACTATTTCACTGCATTTATATTGGCTTGAGTTATTTTATACCTTGCTATGTCCCCTGAGGACCTGGATCCGGATTATGTCCCCAAGATTAGCTGACGAGATCTATCTCGAGGTATACGGGACCGGAGCATTAGCATTAGCAGAAGCAGGTGCCTACATTGGAGCAGAACCAGAGCCCGAGGACGAGATTGTGCCAGAGGACTTCTCCTGAGTATTGGCTTGAGATACTCATTTATTTCTATTTCTAGTTACTTTATTTCCTCAGACTTATTCTCGGATTGTTCTCCGAGACACTTTTTATTGAGACTTGTTAGTTTATATTTATTTGCATTTATTCTGGCATTTGATCTGTGATTATCTGTTGTGGATGAGATTAGAATAGACTGTGACTTGTATTATTGGACCTATTTATTGTTGTACTACAGCTTAAGTATGCCCCGATGGATCCATTAAATTGGGTTTGTCCATCGGTGTGTGCTGCTGGCCATTGCCACGTGTCTAGTCCCTCGATATTTTGGGACTGGGGCATGACATGGTTTTTGTGGTGGCCCATGGAGGTCTACGACTAAATTGTTCGTTTCAACTTAGGGACCGAACAAGCCTGCAATAAGGATAGGATAAGTTTTTAGGATCTTATCCACTTACTTGAAACGTTCTTGATATCTATATCGAATTCAAATTAATTTCTTGACTTGCATCTTGCCTTGATTCCTGTGCGCCTCTTATAGTTTATTTTTGATACAGAACAATGGATTCACAAGCATGTGACGAGACCCCCGCAGGAACACCACAAGTTGCAGATGTCACCTATGACGATGAAGTGACACCAGTTGGTGGAGGTCAACTAGAACAACAAAACAATCAAGATACCTCAAGAGGTCGGCAAGACGATATTCCACCTCCGCCGCAGTTCACACCACCAATGGCCGTATTCCCACAAGGGCAAGCTATGGACGGACAACAGATATTTCAAATAATCTACGCAATGATGCAAGCTCAACAGCAAATTTAACAAGAGACTTTGAGTCGCAGCCTAGCACTTGTACTGGAGCAGACGAATCTACCAACACGACGGCCAACGACGGGCTCTATCACCGATTTCCGGCAGCTGAAGCCCCGTACCTTTTCTGGCAATGAGGGACCAACCGAAGTTCATGAGTGGCTCACCAACATACAACACCAGTTGAAAGCAACTGAGCTTCCAAGAGAACGTTGGATAACTGTCGTTAGAATGCAGTTGACGGACAATGCGCATCACTGGTGGCTATCTGAGGAGACACGGTTCGGACCAGACCGAGTCACTTGGGAAGAGTTCTCTAGACTCTTTCAGGAGATGTACATTCCAGCTATCGCTCGATCAGAACTGCGGGACAAGTTCAATCGCCTCACTCAGGACAGTATGACAGTGGAAGAGTACAACGCAGAATTCATTAGTCTGAGTCACTTCGCCCCAGCTTTGATCCCGACAGAAGAAGAGAGGGCTAAGAAGTTCTTCGACGGACTAAACTTCGAGCTACAGAGACTCATCGGATCCATCGGACCTACCTCCTACTCGAAAATTCTTGCTGCAGTACGACGCATGGACGCGTCACCAGGAGAGAGACCAGTCTGAAACGGTCTTCCACATCAGCCAGAGCACCACAAGAAAAAGCCGCAAAGAGACCTCACATGCACCAGCCACCCAGAGCCTCTCCGCAGATATTACCCATATGTCAATACTGTGGCAAGGTAGGCCATATTGAGAGGGACTGCAGATGCAAGTTAGGATTATGCTTGATTTGCGGAACCAATCAATACTTAGCCAAGGATTATCCTCATCATCGAGAGGGAGCACTAATATTAAACAAACGAGCTCTACCAGCACCAAGGCCAGTCTATCTAGCATTGGGAATACCACAGACGGGAGTTGGAGAAGTCAGACCACCAGCCCAAGGAGGGTATCAGCCGAGGCCACCCTTGGCACCACAAGCAGCAATCTTCCAACAGGCCCAGCAGCAGCAGAGTAATCCACCACAAGGACGCGGACAAGCTTATGCGATGACCTTGGAGGATGCACAGATTCATGGAGTAGCTAATGCGCATAAGTTTTTTTATAGTTATCTTCTTCTAGATTTGCTTTAGTTCGTGCCTGTTGGTTTATGACCCTAGCCTTAACCTAGCAATTTTTGAACTTGCTACTAATTGATAACCTAGTGATAACCTAGTTTTCTAAACTGTAGCCTTCTAGATCTCCTTCATACGGGAGATTGCATAACTTTTAATGCTTGGGAAAATGATTTTTCCTATGTGATCTTCTCAAAACCCTCAACCTTGAATCTCTTTGATCGTGATGTACTTCGAACAAATATTTGCAACCGTGTCATCTCTGTTGATCGATTATTCTTTGATTGCGAGGACGCAATCCTCTTAAGGGGGTAGATTGTCATCACCCTGATTTTTTTAGAATATTTTTAAACTATTTTCTCACAATTTTCTGTAATTTTTGGAATTAAAACTAAGATATTTTATGATTAAAAGATTTTTAAATAATATTAATTAATATTAAAATATTATAAAATAATATTTTTTGGTGTAAAATGGAAAACTGGACATAGGGTAATTTTTTGTGAATTTATTGGACTCCGGAAGCATTTTTAAAGCCCTAAAAACTAATATATTTTTAAACCTAATTAAACCCTGACTGAACCCGGTTTATTCTTAAATAAACCAAACCAAACCGACCCAAACCGTGTTAAATCGAACTAACCTAAACCTATTCCTTAACAGGTCGGGTCGAATCAGAATCGAACCCGACCCGGACCCGAAACCCTAACCAAAACCCTAATTCCCAATCCTAACGGAATCATTGTTCCGGCCTATTTAATCCCTCGAAGTCTGCGCCCCGCCGCCAGATCACCATCTCTCTTTCCTCGCTCTGCCGCCCAGAGTCGCTCCGATCATCCCCACGCCGTCTCCGACCCCGCTCCCAGCCCGACCATCTCCTCCAGATTTCCTCCCCGACCACCATCCAGCGCCCCGCCTAGCATCGAACCCCCAACCGCCTGGCATCGAACCCCCAACCGCCTGAGACCTAGCCCCAGTCATCGTTCCCGACGTCTCCCTCTTCCTCCGCCTTGAGCACGACCCCGCAGCCCCGTCGACCTCCACCTCCCCAGCCTTCCATCTCCGCCCAGCCCCAGATCCACCGCTCGACCATCTCCCTTGACCCATCCCCGACCATCCACCCTTGACTTCCTCCCCCGACTCCACCGACGTCGAACCCTCGACGAACACCACCACCCCAAACCGTCGACCCCGCTCGACTCGATCCCCTCACAGCTCCGCCCAGCACAGCCGACCAGCTCCGCCTCGCCGTCCTTTCCCAGCTCGATCATGACCCGCTGCCCTAGCCCCGGATACAGTCGACCTGGATACAGCAGCATCCCAGTGACCCGGATACGGCAGACTCGAGACAGGACACAAAACAGTAACCCGGACACGAGAAATTCTTGTTCCATGGAGCCCTGTTCAGGTAACCCGTTCTCTCTCCTCGTTATTCAATTTTTTGTTCCGTCAGTTGTGATGCATAGACTGTGTAACCCTCTCGATGTCCGTGCAACCCGCTCGGTGCATCGCGTCCTGTGGTGATCGCGAACCGCGATCCAAAAATAGGAAAACCAACGCCCTATTTCACCCCAGAACTGAGTGCGCCCCGCCAAACGGGATGACTTGGTCGCGTGCGGTCTTCACCGGAATGTGCACGCCGTCGATACGGACGTGCAGGATTTCACAGAAGTTGATTTGGATGTG
Source organism: Iris macrosiphon (assembly GCA_036927795.1). Lineage (NCBI taxonomy): Eukaryota > Viridiplantae > Streptophyta > Magnoliopsida > Asparagales > Iridaceae > Iris > Iris macrosiphon. Next base: position 105,809,064 of record JAYESA010000016.1, on the reverse strand, counting down.
CGTGCACACCGGAATCAACGCGTATCCGCCGACAATGGCCCCGTATTCGCCCGTTTTGGAATACGTCGTAACTTTGTGTACATATGTCGGATCAAAACGAAACTTACGCCATCGGACTCATAGCAATACGCTGGTCCTGTGACCCAAGTTTGGTTCGATTCCGAGAACGTTGACGAAATCGCGTATCGTGGGCCCCGCGGCTCCACTTGACGGGCGATTTTGTGATTGGCTCATCGGAATCCAATTATGAAAGTTCCATTGGGTTCGTATCATCGTTCCTGACTTGTTGACACTAAGTTTGACAAATTTGGAGACCTTTGACCCTGACACAGTTTTCGGTGCAAAGTGGCCGACATGTGGACCCTGCTTGACCAGAAATTATCATTTTTGCCCTTGTGTCCAAATTGGACTCAAGGACAGGCGTTTATAGCTATTTGATATTTTCTGAATCTAATGGTGATGTTTATTTCAGCAACCGGAGTAGTACCTGCAAATCACACTGAGATCAGAGCTACAATTGGAGCCAGAACCACAAGCAAGTGTACCTTGCCAATATTGCAGTTCTTGTTACATATTTCCTTATCTTATTTATATATATTGTTGTACATGCTTGACCTAGGACCGTGTGACTTTATTTAGTGTCCGATTAATAGTTGGGTGCCAACACCGTACGCGGAGTTGTGTAACGTCACATAGACATGAATACCGATACCCTATACTTCTCGTACTTGTCTTATCAAGTATATCATAACCCAGGACACTTGATACTATTCATGAGACAGAATCTTCCTGAGATATTCATGATGATTCTTTGTAGGATACAGGTTTTATGACATAGACATTATATTCATAGATATTAGATGACTTGCTGCATTAGATATTATCGTGCGTGACATGGACATGAGGCATCGTGGACATGAGACGTGTGATTACATTGGGTGGGGAGAGACACACAGGCTACAGGCTAATTTCATATATATAATACATAGTAAACTACATAGTAAAATACATAGTAACACTGCTATCGGCTCCCAGACACAGAGCTTGTAGTGGTCTCAGCCTGAGTTTTAGTGATGCTCTCAACTTGCATTTCACATAGATGGTTACATATTTAACCTGTTTATTTCATTTACTATTTCACTGCATTTATGTTGGCTTGAGTTATTTTGTACCTTGCTATGTCCCCTGAGGACCTGGATCCGGATTATGTCCCTACATTAGCTGACGAGATCTATCCCGAGGTATACGGGACCGGAGCATTAGCATTAGCAGAAGCAGGTGCCTACATTGGAGCAGAACCAGAGCCCGAGGACGAGATTGTGCCAGAGGACTTCTCCTGAGTATTGGCTTGAGATACTCATTTATTTCTATTTCTAGTTACTTTATTTCCTGTCTATTACAGTGATGTATCAGCCTTATTCTCGGATTGTTCTCCGAGACACTTTTTATTGAGACTTGTTAGTTTATATTTATTTGCATTTATTCTGGCATTTGATCTGTGATTATCTATTGTGGATGAGATTAGAATAGACTGTGACTTGTATTATTGGACCTATTTATTGTTGTACTACAGCTTAAGTATGCCCCGATTGATCCATTAAATTGGATTTGTCCATCGATGTGTGCTGCTGGCCATTGTCACGTGTCTAGTCCCTTGATATTTTGGGACTGGGGCGTGACAGAAGTCGCCTTAGCTCCTCACAGAATATTCTTGGCGTAGAGAACCTGTTGCAACGAGGGTCAGTACAACAAAATGCACTAGAGAGGGCGAGCTAACCCAACTATACCAATCAACACGTTATTTATGTGAAGCATACAAGTTATTATGTGGTCTTTCTATCTTACCTTAGTTCAAGTTACATATATATATATATATATATATATATATATATATATATATATAGAGAGAGAGAGAGAGAGAAGGGATATGAGCTATATGCTCATATTCTTACATAAGTCAATGCACATATGGACCAATAGGAATGGAGTGTACTAGTGCACATGGGTGCACATGGGATATAGAAATCTATTTCTATTGGTCCACATGTGCATGGCCCATATCTCGTTTACCCATATATATAATCACTGAAATAAATATGCCATCATTCGGTAATTTTTACCTGCCGTCGACGCATCCACTTGCAAAAGACTTACAATGTTCTTCCCTGCCACGAAGATATCGTTAGCTTGAACAGTTGCATATAATTGGAGGGGTCACTAGCATGATGTCTTAGTAGATGGTTTATAGTATCAGAACGAAATGGTATGCAATGCAAGGGACAGGGGCATTACACGCCATCCCGTCTAAAGCAGGCGACTATTAGAAAGTTTCGTCCGGACCGGATCGGTGCTAGTGCCCCAGCGACCGTCCTTAGAAACAAGAGACCTTGTGCACAAGTTGTCCGTGACCAAGCGGCATCAAAAACTAAGTTAGCAAGCGAGCAGTTCAAGACAACACAGGCATGAGACAACTAATATGGCATGATCTGATTTGCATAGTATTCATGTTCAGTTTATCACATAGTAAAATATGTTATATACATAGCACAATAATATAATAATATGTTCAAACTAGAATTGAAACACGATAAAAGAACATTCTAAGCAAACTAGCATGCAACAGTGTAATCGTTCACAAATCTGGTTGACAAACATCAAGCATTCCAAGTTATATTTATCTTGATATCTTTTAGTTATTATGGTATCGTCGATCGGAACAACTAAAGAGAGAGCAAGATTTTAGTTGTGAAGATTTGGGAGAAGAGCTAGATAATCGGGATGGTACTCACTCACAAGTTGTTGCACAAAAAGGAAAAAAGTTCTTTATGACTCCGCACGAGCGACGTCTACGCGATCACCTGCATTGCCACGAACAGATGATCAATACCTCTACTCATCTTTCCAAGTTCATAATGAAAGTGCGATTCAACGAACGTAAATAATAAAATCTATTGAAACCGTTCAAGCAAACGCAAACTCGAAAACCAACTTGAAAACATGAAAGCAACAATGTGACATAAAAAACTAGGCAAGAAAACTTGCAGCGAAGAGGTCCCTCTTGACTCTGCCGCTAAGTCTGTCCTTGGGACACGGTCCATTGAATATGGGAATCGATTCCGAAGAAACCAATCTATAATGAAGAAATGATCTTGATTCAATCTATTCCGATCGAAAGATACCTAAAGTATTTCTTAGCCACGCTCCCAGAAAAGGGGGAACGAGGCACTACATTTTATGGCAGGCCACTACCTACTCTCCTTACCTATGGGTATAATACTATTCAAAATAGAGAGGTTGCAGAGAATTTGGCTTTGAGGGATAATGCCCTCTAGTTATTAAAGGATAATTAATCTCCTGATATCTCAGGAAAGAATGAAGAAGATCGTGGATCATAACAGGTCCGACAGAGAATTTTCTACAAGTTATTGGATTTATTTGAGACTACAACCTATAGACAGACTTCTATGGGTCATAAGAGACCACATAAGCTCTCACATAAGTACTATGTGCCATATCAGGTATTGGAAATAATTGGGTCATTTGCTTACAAGCTTCAGTTTCCTAGCAACGCATTTCATGTGTCACAGTTGAAGAAGAAAATCAGTCCTAGAGAAATCATATAAGATGATATTCCTAATGTCAGAGAAGAACTATTGTTGGAACCATACTGGGTCCTGGAAAGGAGAGTGGTTCAGAGTAAATGCAAAGATATTGTTGATCTATTAATACAATGGAAGGAAAGTACTATTGATAATGTTACCTCGGTTCCATAAAAAAAAAATTTACCAAGGACTTGTTACGCCCCAGTCCCAAATACGTAAGACCATGGTACGTGGCATTGGCCAGCTACATATTCCACCAGACTCTTGTCCGACTCGAATACGTATAAGATGTACTATAATGGTCACTATCTAGATAACATAATAAATATATCTAAGTCTCAATCCACAATGAAATAAAATACAAGAATGGACAACATATATCCCGGTGTGCACCCCATTCAATACTTGTCCAAATAGACTCAAAGAAATAACAAGAGTCTATAAAACTAGGTTATGGCAGCAGGAATAGTAATTAGAGATGATAAATATAACAACGGTAGAAATAATAACAGTACTTGAGTCCAATGCCTATATGATGAGGCGATACGTATCGGCAGCTCCAGAAAACTCCTCAACCATCTATGCTGCAAAACTGGCAGTGGACCAGGTCCTCAGAGGGACGTAACAAGGTACAAAAAACATCATGTCAAAGTAACAATAAATAAATAACATGTGTGCTCAAGGTATCTATCATAAACCATCTAAGTGAATGCAGTGAGAACATACTCGTCCGCTAAAACACCGGGACTTGTAGGTCTGCATAGACACAATAGTAGCTAGTAGTAATAATATTAGTAGGTATGTACAAGCCCCATCAAGGTACCTACAGTACTATAGGGCCCGAAGCGCAAGCATCGGTAGCTAGTAGTGCATGGTAGCCCACCGGTACGATAAGTTCTTCCCAACCTCACGTATCTCACGTCTCATGTCCACGACACGCAAGACAATCACTATCTATTTCTCAAGTCAAGGTGTAAATAACATCATGTCAACTAGCACATTCCTCAAGTCTTGTCCTAAAATAGAAGCCATAATCCTCGAATATCTCAAGTGAGGCTTATCTACATGAGAGTCGTGTACAGTGTCCTACGGTAAATCGTGCTAGTGATGCACGTATAAGGTATACGTCGACAATGTAATCTCACGATACCCGATTTTTGCGTACAGAACTCGGCACCCGAATATAACTCGGACACTAAGTATCGTCACGTTCCTAAAGTCATAACAAAGTACATGTATTGAAATACAAACTATAAACTGTAATTAAAATTAAGCACAATTTACTGAGACCAAGGCAAGGTACACTTGCCTGAATCTTTCTGATGAGTAAACAAAGATACTGCTTCGGCAATCCCAGTCGTATCATCACGTACTCCTATGAACATATGATATCTACTGATCAGCTATCATACTAAGGTATGTTATACACAACTATTTCATAGTCATCTATAGTCAAAACTAGATCACATGGAAAGTAGTCTAGTTTTAGGTTCAAGTTGATACTAAGCTACACCAATAATCTACCATAAATATATTCATAAATTATACTCTAATAATTCTGGAACATTTACTATATTATTAACAAAATAGTATACTCTATCTTGAAATAATGTATTCTACATCACAAGTAATCACCAACAAAAACTAGTTAAAGTCTAGACATTTTTATGAATAATTGTTTATCCTTGATTAACATACATAAATAAAAATATAATTTATATATTCTGAAAATATATTTTAAAATGCTATTTTTCACTTAATTAACATATAAAAATAAATATTTATGCTTATGTAAAATATACTAGTTGTTTAATACTAGTAGCTATACATTTATAAACAAAATTATTTCCAAAATAAACAAATGTTCCAACTCTAAATACATAATTATAAGTTCTGGAATCTAATATAAAAATTTATATTTTTCTCTATTTAACATACTATTTTATGTATTACAAAATAATAAAATTAAACTAGTTAGTATAGACTAGTTCTTAGCACATCATTCCAATGAAATCTCTTTATGAATTCTTATGCATAACACTCTCAAAAAATTAAATTAAAATTCTAAAATTAACCAAAATATAATATATAATTACTTTCCTAACATAGAATTTAAAACTTCAAATGATAAAAGTATAAACTAGTTACACGAATCTAGTGTTTACACATGCTCAACACTATTACCCTTATGAATTTTTACAAATTTTAATTCTAAAACAAATAATTTATAATCTGAAAAAATATGTAAAATTAAGTCTAAATCAGAATAAAATAATTTATTTTAAAGTTATTTCAATAATATAATAAGAATTACAAGTTGATGTTCACTACGGGTAAAAACTAGGTTGGTATTGAGTTTCCTAGTGTAGCATGCAAAGTATATACAACAAATTGATAAAAACTTTATAGAACCTAACATGTATTGTTTAGGACATCTAAGGGGGTTCAAAGAGAAGAGTTTTGATCAGTAACCACTTTGAAAAATGGGTTAAAATGCCTCGAATCACAGCTTCTTTGAAACTATTTCAGATTTGACTTCTCCTCCTTATAGCTCCTTGTGATGCTTGTGTAGTTTGTTCTAGGGGTTATGGTGACTATAAAATATGGCAGGATGGTAGGGAAAGGAGATTTAGGCGCTGTGATGGTGGTTTAGAGGTTGTGGAGGTGGTGGAGTGTTCTGAGAAATGGTTATGCTGAATTCAGATTCAGCCTGGACACCTCTGATGGTGGGGGTGTTTTGAGAAACTTAGAGTGAGTTTTGATGGAAGCTTTGTGAAGAAAAAGTGTGAGGAACAGGGAGCATACTAAATTTAAGAGAATGATACTTACCATAGAGGGAGATGGCCAGATTTATGGGGGTGTTGCTAAATTTGGATTCATCCTGGGTAGGGCAGAATAGATGGAGGTATGGAGGGAGATGGAGAAGGAATTTGGAGATGGTTTGTGAAGAGAAATTATGTGGGAGAGGGTTAGAAAAAAATGTTCTTCAGCTAGTTTGAATGGGGGAGGTGAAGAGAGGGGGGTTATGGACAGCCTAGTGGGAAGGGGAAGAGTTTGGGGTTACAACTTTTGCTAATGGGGAGAGAAAGAGTTTGGGGGTTACATACTTTAGTTGGCTGAATATATTTCTCTAAATACTAAAATAAATAAAGTATTGGTATGTGGAAAAAGGGTGTTTGGTGTTTAGGGTTGAGTCATGTTGGTGCCAATGGTTCAATTTGGTCTAGTTTGTCTACTCAAAGTGTCATATATATATAAAAGAATTTAAAAGAAATTAATTTTGTAACTTATTTAATTAAATAAAGTAATAAAAATAATTATAAAATACCAAATTACCCCTATACTAAAATGAGGGGGCTTACAGGACTACCCGTACTTTGACCTTGATACAAGGTCAAAATAAGGGGAGGGTAGTGTTAGGACCCTGTCCTAACTGACCTAAGAATGCTGAATGCATACTCTAATTTGCCATGAAATTGCAAGAAAATTCAGTGGAAGAAGAAGAAGAATTGAAGATCTTTAATTCTAGGATTTTATGGAGATTGGGGAAGAACAAGAACAGTTACAAGCTAAAGAAAGAAGCAAATAAACTAAGCTAAGTAATTCCAAATGAACTAAGCTAAGTAATTGCATACATCTTCCATGATGTTCTAAGCTATCCCTGCTTCTCTATTTATACTAATACTCTCCTATGCAGTTGCTTGGCAGTTGAGAGCAAGGCTGGCAATGAGCTGGATAACCGACTGTTAATGATGAATTGGGAGGATGACAAGGCAATAATGACTTGGCTTGGCCAGCTTGCTCACTGAGGAGTATCCTCTGTTACTTTGGCTACTTGCTCACTGAAGAGCACCTTCTGTTAATTATGTTATCTCCCCTAATTGAGCAAGCATGGTTTGCTCTCTATTGAGAATTTACCACTGTACTGAGCCTCTGTCACTTTACTGAAGCCTCTCTAAGTCTTTCAGTTCCCTCCAATGAGCCATTGCTATTTTGCAACTACTTATATCACTCACCTATGAAAGGGGCACGTAACAATACCTACCCCTTCAAATTAAACTTGTCCCAAGGTCAATGAAAGGATAATTTCAATCCCTGGATCTCATACCATCCTTAGTTCAGTCATCACCATGTGTGCATCTGATTTATCAATGAATGAGGTAGCAGTTGCATACTCACTTGAAATTGGCTCCGATAATGCTATTGCTTCACTTTTCCAGCCTCCCGCATGACTGGAACTGAACTCTGGAACTCTGTAAAAGAAGAGAAAATAGTTAGGAGTAGCTGAGCTTGAACTCTGGTACTGGCACATCTGAGCTTAAACTTTGGCACTCCAGTTAATTGCAACTTCAAGGAAGACAGCTTCAAATACACCGAGGTTTGTCCTGTACCTTGCTTGCAAGTTGCTTCCTGGATCCCATATCCCATAAGTAGCCTGAATCATGAGAGCAGCAGCTAGATCCCATGCCATCTGTAGTTCTACTTTACTGCACATTTTGCCATTGCATCCTCTTCTACCTATGGCTGAACCTGGGTCCCATACAATTATCTGCATATTGCCTGTCTGGAAATAGTCACAGAGATTATCCAAGGAGAACACCTTATTGTTAGTAGTGAAGGGAGTGACATTAATGTTCTTCCCTGATGAACATTGGTTCCAGTTTGAAATAACATCTTTCTTGAACCATGCTACCTTCTCATCGAACTCTGAGGGACGAGCTGAGTACTGGTTGGAAAGAGAAAGTGGAATTTCTATGGAAAACATGAGTCTTCATCATCCTTTTTCCTATAATTTCTATTTTGGCTGCAGTTGTCATGCCCCAGTCCCAAAATACCGAGAGACTAGCCACGTGGCAATGGCCAGCAGCACAACTCCAATGGGCAAACCCAATTTAATGGACCCTTTAGAGTACACTTAAGCTGTATTACAACTAAATGGTCTATAATATATGTGTCATAGCCTATGATTCTAATCTCATCCATAATTTATAAACAAGAGTCAATATGATAAACCAGTCTCAACCGTCAATGACATAGAAAGAAACTGTCTATCACAATATAATAAATAAATATTACGGGGAACAACCCGTATCAAAATAATGAGAGAAAGTATCTGAATCCATAACTAAGAATCACAAGTCATCATACATAAAGATAATCTGAGAACTCAAGAGAAGTCCTCCAGTACCACCTCATCCTCGACTGCTGGTACTGCTCCGATATCAGCTCCTGACCCGTAAACCTTGGGATAAACCTCATTGTCAATACCTGGGGACATAATCCATATCCAGGTCCTCAGGGAACATAACAAGGTACAATAAACACTCAAGCCAAAAGTGACCAGTATAATGGTATGCATAAGGGGGAAGCTACAACAATCAACTATGTGATATACAAATGAGAGTATGGTATCGTACCCCGGGTTGGTACTCACGAAAGATCCCAATGGACACTTCCGTAATCTAACAGTACACTCAAGGCTCCATGTGGGGAAACCAAGAAGAAGATGTATATATAAATATAATACTTTAGATCCCGCATAGGGAACCTAAAGCCTAATACACATAAATAGTAATAGTAAAATATGTCCAGAGCATGATGAAGACTCTCCCCACCCAATGTACCTCACATCTCAATAAAGACACACAAGATCATGACCTCTAACTATCAAAACAAGTCATAGTCAATATGTACAATTATAATTATCACTATAGCATGCATCTTGTAGTCCTAGCCAGAGTCCAAGTACCACGATAAAGTCGAGAAAGACTCTGCCACATGAATATCGTGTCAAGTGTCCTACGGTCAGATGTGCAAATAACATATGCACAAATCTTTGGTTCGAAAGAATGACTCTTTAACTACGATACTCGACTCCGCAGGGGATGTCGATACCCTAATCTTGTTCGGACATAAAGTATCGTATGACGGCCCTAGGCTCAACAAGAATAACAATAAGCCACACAAATATAATATCCAATGCATAATTAATATCAAATAAATAATTTAAAACTGTAAACATCTTGGCAAGGTACACTTGCCTGGTTCTGCAGTCAGTGGTAGTAAAGATGATCCCGCGTCCACTCCTTCGGAATTCATTTGACCTAAAAATAAATTAATTACTTAAGGGTCCAAACATGATTTCTTATAATGATAATTAAATTCTATAATTTCTTCGATGCCATGCAAAACCAAGCCTATTATTATTTCTAATAACTTTGCTTACTTTTACAGGGTATCAGGACCTAGTTTCTTAGTTTTTGACTTCCAAAATTTAAGTTTAAGTTCCCAATTAAAGAACATGGAAATAAATCATAATAAATCATATATTCTAGAATTAAACATGATTTATATGAATTTATAGCAAAAAATTCCAGATTTGACAAAAATAATCTATTTCAAGATTTTGGCCACTTTATGTTGACTAGTTTTGTTCGAAACTTGTCCAAGACATTGCTAGTCAATTACTATAGTTTATATTTTTTTTAAATATTTTATATTATATTATATTCTAATCTAATCTCAGAAAATATTTACCTCTTTATTTTATCCAAAGTAACCTCTATTTACTAGCAAACAATGTCATAAAGTCACCCGAAAACCTAGGCTAGTGGCCCTTAATTATAGGGTTCAGATTTAACATTAAAATAACAGGGAATAAATTTAAAAATATTTATTTTTAGCAATTAAATACCTATTAATTTAGTTTTTAATAATCAGTAATGATTCCCTCAATTAATCGCATCAAAAGTCTTAAACTAGTTCTACCGACAAGCAAATCATCACCAAACTATCATAAAAAAATCTATATTTTCTAATATGAGAACAAGACAGCAAAATAAGGGTTCTAAATCAGTAATTTGACTTAACCTAAAAGTATCATGTCATGGGATTTGAGAAAGAAGGATTTAAGATTTACCAAAACCGTTGGAGGATTAAAAGATGGTGCTCCTTCTTGTCCAAGAAATACTCCTCCTTGCTTGTGCTTGGCTTGTTACTCCCTTTGTGATGGGTAATTGATAATAAAAAGGGTTCTTGATATATCTATTGTCATGCCCCGATCTCCCGCAGACAAATCGGTCGTTCCCGCTAGGCGGGAATCACCCTCGCTAGCGCTCCCGCGGAACGATCGCTTGACCCATCCGGGCGTGATGCCGTACGAGCGTGAACCGCGTCCGTGCAAGGCCGTAATTCATTGGCTGGCGGTAAGAGTTCTAAGCCACAGAGTCGCACAGATTGTCCGAGTGCAGCGGAGTCATAAACGTATAGCGATTTGGTAACAGGTTCACTGAGTCGACAATATAGCGGAAGCATTGAAACACAAGTTGAAGTAAAGCAAGCTCTTTTATTGATATGAATATGTGTTACAGGCGGCGTATAGCCGATATTACAAGTTGCTCAAGCCTCTCTCTCTGAAACAGTAAAAGCGTGCTAAGTGGGTACAATTGTGGAATGATTGTACAGGCGATGTTCAGGCGAGTTCGGGCTATGTTCCAACATTATGTCTTGTATATGTGCTTCTGTTCCGGATGCACCGCTGCTTCAGAGTGATGTTCACGCCTAAGTACGCACGTTGGAGGCATCCGCACCGAACGAGATTCTCCCGCACCCTGCACACAAACTGGTAGATTATTAGTACATTGAATGCACTGGTGGAGAAGCTACTCGCCCGCTCGACAAATCCAAACACGTAATACAGGTTCCGTGCACAACTATTAAGTTGTCTTTCTAATTGCCTTAGGATCAGTTTCATACAAGATTTGAATAGCCTAACTCGTGTGGCAGTGCGCCGTACGATATGAGAGGAAACACGGCGAGACTTACCAACTTACCATTTCTCCTTCCCTGTCCAAGACAAATATTATAAATTCAAGCAAGACAAGTATAACATTCAGGAGGCATAGCATATGCAAACATGAAGGTTCTTATAACATGATCATTCAGGTGTTAAGTTATTCATTGATGCTATGCAATGACTCGCACGCGGATAGACGCTAAACGATGATGACTTATCTATATGACATAAGTCGCTGGCGTAGCCATTATGGACGGTTCACAGTCTCAAGACACAGATGATATGCAACGCAGGTGGCGAGCCCCGCTGCATAACACCTTGCCCCATAACATACGACTGCTCATACGTCCCGTCCGGATCGGATCGGTCCCAGTGCCCTGGTGACCGTCCGCGGAACTCAACATAACATACCTTGTGCACAAGTTGTCCGCGACAATGCAGGTCAAGGTCTATCCTTTATCCATAGCTTGACATGATAATCATGAAACTTAAACTTATTCTGAACAAGCATATTGCTCCACGAGCTGGGATTCCATCAGTACATAACACGATCCTCGTTCAGATGCTTACATAGCATGATTATCATTCAAGTGTGATTCACGTTCAGTAATCATTCTTGCTTAATGCATTCCCCTGGTTCGGGGATATGCCTTGGGTGACCTAACGGTCCCGGATACTTGCAGGTTCATTTGCACAGAAGGACTATTTGATAGTCTCCTGGCTAACAAGAATGCATGCACAATACAATCACGTTAAACATTCGTAAGCAGGCAAGCACGCGTTCTAAGGGACATAAGCAAACACGTTGCTCGGACCCGAAGGTAAGCCGAGAGATAAAACCGTTAGGGGACTTAGCATGTGAGGGTCTGAATACAAGCAGTATTTCAATTTCCATGTTCTAGCATAAGCAATACAAGTTGGGATTATTCCCTTAGCTAGGTGCGTTGGATTTATTAGCATGCAGGGGGTGAATCACCTAGCGACTAACATAAATATTTCAGATTTTTATGTGTGCTGGCTAAGCAAAGACAAGTTCACCGTAGCCACCCACCTTAGCGATGATTTGCCTCGGTAGAGCGATACGTCAAGTGAGCCTCTGAAAGCCTAAACCAGATTCCTGTAGGGATAAGTTTGGATATCCTTTGCTTCTCTTTTGAGGCAAAGCGGGTCGGGACAGTTGCACTTTTATCGATTGAGACGGCAGTCCGCTAGAACGGAACAGGGTGTTACATCCTACCCAACTCAGAAAAAGTCTCGTCCTCGAGACTTACTGAGGACAAGCAGTAATCTAGGATTGAGGCAATCCTAGACAAGTCGTTGTACTTATTTATTTGGATATTCACTTGCACAAGCGTCGAAATCAGCATATCGCTTAGACTGGATCGTGCGCACTTTCGAAGTGCACTTCTAGCGTGAGCACGTCAACCAGCTTAGTGATAGCGAAGTCTTAGCACTCGAATTCCACCTTTTCTCAAGTCTTGGATGGTGCACTAGTTCAAGGCGTCCCTCGAATAGATGCATTCAACCAAACTTAGAGTTAGTAAAAATCGGACAAGCTACTAGCGATACTCTCAAGGGATCGCACAGGTTGGCACAAAGGCCACTCGCAGCACACAATCATACAAGCAAGCATATCATTCAAAATACATTTTGAAAGTATTTAGACTTATTGTTGGAACATCCCATCGAGGCATTGAGAGAGAGCGTGTACATAACCCACGAACGAGCTTTCGAAACAGAGATATTCGAATTGAATTCCAAAGGCGTAGAAGCCAGGCTCTGATACCAACATGTCACGCCCCGATCTTCCGCAGGCAAATCGGCCATTCCCGCTAGGCAGGAATCACCCTCGCCAGCGCTCTCGCGGAACGATCGTTTGACCCATCCGGGCGTGATGCCGCACGAGCGTGAACCGCGCCCGTGCAAGGCCGTGATTCATTGGCTGGCGGTAAGAGTTCTAAGCCACAGAGTCGCACAGATTGTCCGAGTGCAGCGGAGTCATAAACGCATAGCGATTTGGTAACAGGTTCACTGAGTCGACAATATAGCAGAAGCATTGAAACACAAGTTGAAGTAAAGCAAGCTCTTTTATTGATATGAACATGTGTTACAGGTGGCGTATAGCCGATATTACAAGTCGCTCAAGCCTCTCTCTGAAATAGTAAAAGCGTGCCAAGTGGCTACAATTGTGGAATGATTGTACAGGCGATGTTCAGGCGAGTTCGGGCTATGTTCCAACATTATGTCTTGTATATGTGCTTCTGTTCCGGACGCACCGCTGCTTCGGAGTGATGTTCACGCCTAAGCACGCACGTTGGAGGCATCCGCACCGAACGAGGTTCTCCCGCACCCTGCACATAAACTGGTGGATTATCAGTACATTGAATGCACTGGTGGGGAAGCTACTCGCCCGCTCGACAAATCTAAACACGTAATACAGGTTCCGTGCACAACTATTAAGTTATCTTTCTAATTGCCTTAGGATCAGTTTTATGCAAGATTTGAATAGCCTAACTCGTGTGGCAGTGCGCCGTACGATATGAGAGGAAACACGGCGAGACTTACCAACTTACCATTTCTCCTTCCCTGTCCAAGGCAAATATTATAAATTCAAGCACGGCAAGTATAACATTCAGGAGGCATAGCATATACAAACATGAAGGTTCTTATAACATGATCATTCAGGTGTTAAGTTATTCATTGATGCTATGCAATGACTCGCACGCGGATAGACGCTAAGCGATGATGACTTATCTATATGACATAAGTCGCTGGCGTAGCCATTATGGACGGTTCACGGTCTCAAGACACAGATGATATGCAATGCAGGTGGCGAGCCCCACTGCATAACACCTTGCCCCATAACATACGACTGCTCATATGTCCCGTCCGGATCGGATCGGTCCCAGTGCCCCGGTGACCGTCCGCGGAACTCAACATAACATACCTTGTGCACAAGTTGTCCGCGACAATGCAGGTCAGGGTCTATCCTTTATCCATAGCTTGACATGATAATCATAAAACTTAAACTTATTCTGAACGAGCATATTGCTCCACGAGCTGGGATTCCATCAGTACATAACACGATCCTCGTTCAGATGCATACATAGCATGATTATCATTCAAGTGTGATTCACGTTCAGGAATCATTCTTGCTTAATGCATTCCCCTGGTTCGGGGATATGCCTTGGGTGACCTAACGGTCCCGAATACTTACAGGTTTATTTGCATAGAAGGACTATTTGATAGTCTCCTGGCTAACAAGAATGCATGCACAATACAATCACGTTAAACATTCGTAAGCAGGCAAGCACGCGTTCTAAGGGACATAAGCAAACACGTTGCTCGAACCCGAAGGTAAGCCGAGAGATGAAACCGTTAGGGGACTTAGCATGCGAGGGTCTGAATACAAGCAGTATTTCAATTTCCATGTTCTAGCATAAGCAATACAAGTTGGGATTATTTCCTTAGCTAGGTGCGTTGGATTTATTAGCATGCAGGGGGTGAATCACCTAGCGACTAACATAAACATTTCAGATTTTTATGTGTGCTGGCTATGCAAAGACAAGTTCACCGTAGCCACCCACCTTAGCGATGATTTGCCTCGGTAGAGCGATACGTCAAGCGAGCCTCTGAAAGCCTAAGCCGGATTCCTGTAGGGACAAGTCTGGATATCCTTTGCTTCTCTTTTGAGGCAAAGCGGGTCGGGACAGTTGCACTTTTGCCGATCGAGACGGCAGTCCGCTAGAACAGAATGGGGTATTACATCTATGGGGAAGATGGGGTTCTTCTTGAAGGTTTTAATGGTGTTTGGATGGAGAGATAGTGGAAGGATGATGAAAAGTTGAGCTTTTGGAAGAGAGGAAGGGATTTTTGGTGAAGGAGATGACGTTGTGAGGGTGAGAGAGGCAAGGGAGGGATGTTTTTGGCCGAAAAATGAGTGTGGGGTTGGTTGTTATGGTTAGGGTTGGATAAGGTTTGGTTGTTGGGTTGGTTAGGGAAGTTTTTAGGTAGTTATTTGCCAACTAGGATGTCACATATACCACTTTCTATAGTTAGAACTCCTATAAATAGAAATAAATTAATTTAAATATATATATATATATATATATATATATATATATATATATATTAACTTCAGAATATTTAGGGTGCACTACATGCCTATATGTGTTTGGGTTGGATTTGGGTCAAGTTCTAGTCAAAATGAGACAATTTTACGGTAACCGTAATTCTTGACGTCTTTAATATTTTTGGAGCATGGGGGAGATCAAATAAATACAACATCTATGTTTCAAATATATTAGACTCAATTAAAATTATTATTATTATAAATTTTGTTAGAAGGAAAAAGGTTGTGCATTGCTCAAAATATCGAAGTCATGGCAAAGGGTCATATATCTAAAAGAAGGTTTTAGAAATTACTACTCTATTCTATTTAAATAAATTAAAATAATTAAATAAATTAAAAAATATCAAAATAACCCTATTCAAAAATGAGGGGGCTTAAAATCTACCCACCTTAAAAGAATTGCGTCCTCGCAATTAACAATAAAGCTACTCTATGAAGCTATAATGATATATTGACCACAGCAGTTCTGAGGCCATATATGCATCCTCGAATAAGTGAGGATAATGCTGTCGTACGACATCCTCTCTCTCCCAAGTGGATTCACCTGGAGAGTGATGCTTCCAAGCTACGCGAACCAGTATGATCGTTTGACCCCGCAGCATCTTCTCACTAGTATCTAGTATCCCCATGGGCTGCTCCTCATATCTCAAACTCGGACCTACCGCAATCTCAGAATGATCAACTACGTGGCTTGGGTCGGTCACGTACCTCCTCAACTGTGAGACATGGAATATATCATGCACTTTCTCTAGAGATGGGGGTAATACAAGATGATATGCTACCTCACCAATACGCTCCAAGATATCAAAAGGACCAATGTACCTTGGACTCAGCTTGCCTTTATTTCCGAATCTAATGGTGCCTCGAGTTGGGGAGATCCTCATAAATACGTGCTTGCCTTCCTTGAACTCTAAAGATCGGCAGTGCGTATCTGCCCAATGCTTCTGCCTGTCCTGGGCTGTACGAAGATGGCTCTGGATTTGCTTCACCTTCTCAATTGTCTGTGTCACCAACTCTAGATCGAGTATATGTCGTTTACCTATATCACTCCAATATATAGGAGACATGCACTTTCTACCGTACAATACCTCAAAAGGTGTCATCTGGATGCTCGCTTGATAGATATTATTGTAGGAGTACTCTACCAGATGCAAGTGGTCTTTCCAAGACCCTCCAAAATCTAAAATACAAGATTGCAACATATCCTCTAGGATCTATATCGTGCGCTCTGACTGACCATATGTCTGCGGATGGTAAGCAGTGTTGAACTTAAGTCGAGTGCCTAAACTCTCCTGCATACTCCGCCAAAAGTGGGAGATGAATCTAGAATAATGATCCGATACAATACTAACTAGCACTCCATGCAACCTCATAATCTGTCGCATATATATGTCGACTAAAATCTCTGCGGACTGTCTGACTCTGAACGGCAAGAAATGTGCCAACTTTGTGAGACGGTCCACAATAACCCACACTGCGTCCTTCCCACTGGGGCTTCTCGGAAATCCTATAACAAAATCTATGGTGATATGTTTCCACTTCCATTCAGGGATAGGAAGTGGCTGTAACATACCTGCGATCCTCTGATGCTCGGCCTTAACTTGCTGACAGACCAAATATTTTGCCTAGAACCGTGCAATCTCTCTTTTCATTCCGTGCCACCAGTAATACTGCCTCAAATCTCGGTACATCTTCGTACCTTCCAGATGAATAGAGGAAAAAGAGCTATGTGCCTCCTTCATTAACTTCTGTCTCAACTCTCCATTCGGTACATATAGGCAATTTCCACACCTTAGTGTTCCATCCTCATGGATCCAAAGTCCCGTCTGCATACCGGCTTCAGTCCTCTCTCTAAGTCTCTGAAATCTATCATATGTCGGCAAAGCTGCCTTGATCCTCTCAATTAGTGAAGACTGAACCTCAAGGTTAGCCAACTGTCCTCCTTGTCCTGGCAGAATAAACTCTATCCCAAGCTCTTGAAGGTCCTCTAATAGCTGGGGCTGCGTCATTAAGAAATAAGCCGTGGGCTTCCTGCTGAGTGCATCTGCTACGACGTTTGCCTTGCCCGGATGGTACTGCAAATCTATATCATAATCAACCATTAATTATAACCATCGCCTCTACCTCAAGTTGAGCTCCTTCTGAGTGTAGACATACTTTAGACTCTTGTGATCCGTAAAAATCTTTACTCGCTCTCCATAAAGATAGTGCCTCCATATCTTCAATGCAAAAATTACTACAGCTAGCTCAAGATCGTGCGTCGGGTAATTTTTCTCATGCACCTTCAACTGTCTCGATGCATAAGCGATAACCTTGTCATGTTACATCAAAACACATCTCAATCCACTTCTCGATGCATCATTATATACTACAAATCTTTCTGGTCCTGAATGAAGGGTCAAGACCGGTGCAGTCGTTAATCGCTTCTTCAACTCTTCAAAGACCTTCTGACACTCCTTTGTCCAAACAAACTCATGTTCCTTACGCGCCAATCGCGTCACAGGCTCTACAATCCTCGAGAAATTCTACACGAACCTTCGATAATATCCGGTAAGTCCAAAAAAACTCCTAACATCTGCAACTGGTGTAGGTGTAGGCCGTGTCTCGATTGTAGCAACCTTCTCTGGATCAACTGAAATTCCCTCCCCTAAAATTATGTGTCCAAGAAAAGGTACTCTATCTAAGCAAAATTCATATTTGCTGACTTGGCGTACATCCTCTCCTGTCTTAGCGTCTCCAACATAATTCTAAGATGCTCCTCGTGTTCTTCGTGGTGTTTGGAGTATACCAAGATGTCATCTATAAATACGACTATGAACTTGTCCAAGTACTGGTGGAAGACCTTATTCATTAAGCTCATAAATACAGGTGGCATGTTAGTTAAACCAAATGGCATAACTAAGAACTCATAATGACCGTACTTGGTCCTGAAGGCTGTCTTTGGTATATCCTCCTTCCGTATCTTGATCTGATGATAGCCGGATCTGAGATCAATTTTTTTGAGAATACACAAGCACCACTTAATTGATCGAACAGATCATCAATGCGTGGTAAAGGATACATGTTTTTTATTGTTACAGCATTTAGTGCTCTGTAATCAATGCACAAGCATACCGTTCCATCCTTCTTTGGTACAAACATGATAGGTGTACCCCAAGGTGACACACTGGCTCGAATAAAGCCCTTCTCTAAAAGATCATCAACCTGTATCTTTGGCTCTACTAATTCCTTTGGTGCTAATTGGTACACAGATAAGGTAATGGGCTCTGCTCCTGGAGTCAATTCTATAGTGAATTTTATTTTTCGATCAGGTGGTAAGCCTGAAAGATCGTCGGGAAATACATCTATAAATTCTGATATAACCTTCGGGTATTCTGGCTCACCTTCTGCAGTAAGTGACTTAGAAGTAGGCTGGGCACCCTACTCTCTGGCTCCTCAAAGAAACTCAAACTCCGGATGTCCTGGCGGTCTAAAGATAACACATCAATGCCGGCAGTCTAAAGTTGCATGGTACTGACTCAACCAGTCCATACCAAGTACAACGTCATAGTCCGATATAGAGAAAATCAAGAATTGAGCTCGCATCTCAAGGACCATAAACTACTATCGAACAAGATCTACAAGTGTCACTAACGGGAATGATACCGCCTCCCGTAAGAATCCTCATGGTCTTCGGGAGGGGTGAGGTAGCTACTCTATGGGTGGCTACGAAACTTGCAACTATGAATGAATAAGATGCTCCCGAATCAAATAATAATGTAGCAGGTAATGAAGCAACTAGTATAGTACCTGCGATGACCTCTCCTGTAGTCTCTGCCTCCTCAATAGTCATGGCAAATGCCTGACCTCGTCCCTGAGCTGGTGCTTTTTGTTGCTGTACTTGCTGAAAAAGTGATATCTGTGGTGCTAAGGGTGGCCTCGGCTGATATCATCCCGGAGCTGGTGGTCTGGCTCCTCCAATTCCCGTCTGCGGTGCTTCTGGTGCTAGATACGCTGGTCTCTGTGGCTTCTGGACCGGCCTCAGTACTGGTAAAGCGGGTCGGTGTTCTATTGGCGTTCCTCCTTGACGTGTATGGCAATCTCTGGTTGTATGCTGGCTAGATCCGCAAATTAGACACAGTCCCAACTTGCGTCTACACTTCCTTGCAAGATGTCATGTCCTTCCATAGTAGTTACAAGTAGGGGTATTCTGGGTTGCTCGATGTGGTTGAGGCATCAAAGGTCGCTTCACTTGACCTCTCTGTGGTACTCGAGCTGGGGCTATATTTAGGTGCTTCAGGCTGGACTCCCTCTTGTGGATACGTTCCATACGTCGAGCTGCAGCAAGGACGTCCGTATAAGAAGTAGGTGCAACAGAGCCAATATATTTCTGTAACTCAAACCTCAGTCCGTCAAAGAATTTTTTTGCCTTCTTTTCTTGTGCCAGGATCAGTGTAGGGTCGAACAGTTGAATCAAGCATGATGCAAGTCAAGAAATTTATTCGAGTCTGATATAGAGGTCAAGTATGTGTCAACTTGTGGATAAGATCCTATTAGCTTATCCTAATCGCAGGCTTGCTCATTCCCTCAGTTGAAACCAAAGCAATATATTCGTAGACCTGCATGGGCCACCACAAAAATTATGTCACGTCCCAGTCCCAAAATATCGAGGGACTAGCCACATGGCAATGGCCAGCAGCACAACTCTACCGGACAAACCCAATTTAATAGACCCTTTAGAGTGCACTTAAGCTGTATTACAACTAAATGGTCTATAATATATGTTTCGTAGTTTATGTATATAATCCCATCCACAATTTATAAACAAGAGTCAATATGATAAACCAGTCTCAACCGTCAATGACATAAAAATAAATTGTCTATCACAATATAATAAATAAATATTACAGGGAACAACCCGTATCAAAATAATGAGAGAGAAAGTATTTGAATCCATAACTAAGAATCACAAGTCATCATACATAAAGATAATCTAAGAACTCAAGAGAAGTCCTCCAGTACCACCTCGTCCTCGGCTATTGGTACTACTCCGATATCAGCTCCTGACCCGTAAACCTCGGGATAAACCTCCTCGTCAATACCTGGGGATATAATCCATATCCAGGTCCTCAGGGGACATAGCAAGGTACAATAAACACTCAAGCCAAAAGTGAACAGTATAATGGTATGTATAAGGGGGAAGCTACAACAATCAACTATGTGATATACAAATGAGAGTATGGTATTGTACCCCAGGTTGGTACTCACGAAAGATCCCAATGGACACTTCCGTAATCTAATAGTACACTCATGGCTCCGTGTGAGGTAACCAGGAGGAAGATGTATATATATAAATATAATACTTTAGATTCCGTAAAGGGAGCCTAAAGCCTAATACACATAAATAGTAATAATAAAATATGCCCAGAGCACGATGAAGACTCTCCCCACCCAATGTAACCTCACGTCTCAATCAAGACACGCAAGATCATAATCTCTAACTATCAAGACACGCAAGATCATGATCTCTAACTATAAACACGAGTCATAGTCAATATGTACAATTATAATTACCACTATAGCATGCATCATGTAGTCCTATCCAGAGTCCAAGTACCATGATCAAGTCGAGAAAGACTCTGCCACATGAATATCATGTCAAGTATCCTATGGTCGGATATGCAAATAACATATGCACAAATCATGGGTTCAAAAGAATGACTCTTTAACTACGATACTCGACTCTACAGAAGATGTCGGTACCCGAATCTTGTTCGGACACAAAGTATCGTATGACGGCCCTAGGCTCAACAAGAACAAAAATAAGCCACACAAATACAATATACAATGCATAATTAATATGAAATAAATTATCATGACCCGCACCCAAAAAATCGGGCATGAGCCGTGGGTACATCCAGCCTACGCCGCAGAATCGGCGGTAGAACGTTGTAAAGGTCCGTTCTAGGTCAAACAAATCTATATATCTCACAAAAATCTGCCATAACCTCTCCAAAAAGGAGGACAACCATGCAATATATATATATGAATAATCCTCTCCAAAAGGAGGGCAACCACGCAATATATATATGAACTCTCAATCACAAAATCTAGGAGAAGAGTAAAAGCACGATATGATAGCAAAAGAAAACAAAGAAACACAGAGCAAGACAATATCCAAAAATATACAGTCCAAGGCTACAATAGTCTACAACATCTCACAGCAAAAAAATAAGTACAATCATCCAGAAATAAACCACTGGGAACAACCCACCTAGCTAACTAGGGCGCTAAAGGCGTCTCCTCGGTGCACTCCTCCTCAGTCTCGGGGTCACAACCCTCGTCAACACCCGGCCCGTAGAACGTCGGGCAATAATCCTCAGGATCCTCTGGAAAAAATATGCCCAGTCAGGACTGGAGCGAAGTACATAACTCTGGTAAGGTGTATATGACGAGCAATAGAAAAGTATACAAGATGCACAGGAAATAAATATATGCTGGAGCATAATAAGTAGCTGCAAAGTAAACTGGAGAACAATACAAGTAGTAAAAAAGTAACTGCAGGTGAGAAACATGAATACTAGCTAAGTGCCTTGAGCACAAGTTCATTATGTGATCGGCTTAGGTTGCACATAAAAAATACTACGATAACTCCGTTATGCGTGAGTTGCATAACCGACATACACATGAATACTGTTTGGCTTTGATCACATAACCAACTCCTACTCCCCTCCCCCACTAATACTCTTGGATCCAACCACAATATGCTACGTACATGATAATAGCTCGCGCACACGAAGGCGAGAGCATAAGAAGCACATGATAGCACATGAGAATCAATATCCGAAGCACATGATGAAATACACGTGATAGAGTACCCGCTGAACACGGTAAGGGGGATAGCATCTTATGACGGGATCCACTAGTACCAGCTCGTGTAACAATGTGTCAGAATCAAGTATTACAGTCCTAGAACAGGTTATATAAACGCTATCATAAAATAAAAACTATCAGAGGTAGGTACTCGCCTGATGTCCTGAGCAACTGATGAGGATCGAGATCCGGACCGGTGTCGCAAGAACCTATTACGAAAAGCAGAATTAAACAGGGTTCTAAGAATTTAAACTAATATAAAATAATTAAAAATAGGCTTCTATGGCTATTCTAGGTCGAACGGATCGAACGGGTCAAACAGGTGAAATTCGGATCAAAAAGTCAACCCGGGGTCCAAAAAGTCAACTCTAGGGCAAAACTAGGTCAAATGTTGACTTTTACGGTCAACGAGGACAATTATGGTCAAAGCTAGGTCAAACTAGGGTGCCCCTGAAATTCTAGGTCAAACCGAGCTCATTAAGCTAGAAAACTCACAAACTCGCCTCCTCGAGATACCGGGATACCCTCGGTATCCGATACCTCGCCCTAGGCCACGCACCCCGCCTAAACCCGCTAAAACCTATGCTAGCACGCGTAAATATATACACATAAGCATATAAAAATCACTCCAATACTATTCCTAGGCTATTGCTCAAAAACTCCGCTCGAAACTCAATACCTTGGATATCTCAAGGTATTGAGATACCTCGGTATCTCAAGGTATTGAGGTATCGCTCTAAAACCCCTCTAACTAGTTATCTAGTAGCTATCTAAGTTATAAAAATATACCTAGTTATTAATCTAGGCTAGAAAATATATATATCTATCATATATTATACATATCTAGGTATCTATATTCATATATATATATAGATATCCACACACATATACCCATGTATACCTTACCCAACTCATAAATATATATGTATATAACTATCTAGATATCTATAGATATGTATATAACTATATGTATATAGATATCTATACCTTAGATAGATAACTACCTATCTATCCATAGATATATCTATCTATCCAACTACCTATCTATCTATCTATTACCTATCTATCATACTATCTATAAATCTAGCTAGCTATCTATCTATTAATTCTAACTATCTATCTATCTAGATAACTATCTAATCTATTAGACTAACTAGCTTTCTATCCGTCTATCTATTTAGCTATCTATCTATTTATATATCCCTCTACCTCGCTACCTGCGAAAGCTGCTGCTGCTCGAGCTTTACTGTGCTGCTGCTGCTGCCCTTGGCTTGTGCTGCTGCTGCTGCCCTTATGCTGCTGCTGCTGCTGCTTGCTGTTATTGCTGCTGCTGCTGCTGCATATTGCTGCTTCTGTGCTGCTGCTTGCTGGTACCTCCCCCCCCCCCTTCTCACAATCACACACACACACACACACACCTATATACATATATATCACTATATATATATACAATCATACATATATCTATATACTAACACACACACTAAAACACACACACTAACATATATATCAACACACACCTACACACTCACAAACACTTATGCATAAATACACACACACACAAATAAATATATACATAGCTATATATATATATATATATAAACACCTATTTATATATATATATGCACACACACACACACAGATATATATATATTATATATATATATACATATGCACACACTCAAATATATATATACACATACACATATATATATATATATATATATATATATATATATATATATATATATATATATATATATATATATATATATATATATATACACACACACACGCACACTTATACATATACATATATATATACACACTCACCTAGATATATACATACACAAGCAAATATATATAAATACACACACATATATATATAAATATATATACATATAGACACACATACATATATATATATATATATATATATATATATATAGAGAGAGAGAGAGAGAGAGAGAGAGAGAGACTTGTACACCTACACAACACTACACACAACACACACAAACAACACGCCCCACTCACGCCCAACGACCCCGACAAGCACAAACACCTATAAATATATAAAATATAACCCGAGAACTCTAGCACACACTCTCCGATGCTAACCCAACGCGCGCACAAGCCCAAAACTAGGAAACCAAGTCGAAATGGCCGTTCGGTCATTTCGACGAACACGCGGTGTGCGGTTCGGAAAACCTCCTGAAACGCACACCAAACCAACTCAAAATCGGCCCAAAATTTACCCACGGGTTCTAAACGATACCTAGATCCTAGAAAAAATGTTATTCCGTCGATTCTAGGCCCGTGACGAAAATGCGCACGTACTTAGAATCGGCGACGATGAAAACTCCAAATTCGCCCAAAACGCCCGTTTTTTTGCGACACGACTTCCCGTGTCCGAACGGAGACACGCACTCACCCTCAAGACACCCGACAATGTCTATTTAGGTCCGTCTAACCTAGGGTACTACCCAAAATTGGGCCAAATTCGGATTCTACCCGAAATTGACACAAAACCTAGTGTCAAAGTCTCCAAACTCAACCAAACTAGTTCCAACTTCCTCCCACGGGTAGGCTTAGGGTCTAGGAAGGTTCTAAAATACTAATTACACTACATAAAAGTAATTAGCAAGGGAAAAGTTAGGATTTATCTCTTGGGAGTTGGAATCCCAAGGCCAAAGTCTCCGATCTACTTGAAATCACCTCCCTCAAGCTCCAAGCCTCCAAATCTAGCCTCTACATTAAATCTAGGCTCCACACACCTAAGTTAGGGAAAATGCAAGGTTAGGATTCACATAAAGAAGAAGGAATGGAAGAAAAAAGGAAGAAAAATGAAGGAGAACTTACTTTGGAAGAAGGAAGGAAGAAGAAATGGGAAAGATGAAGAAGTGAAAAAGAAGAATATGAAGAGTGGCTGCTGGTTTTGGGTAGGGGCTGCTGGAATGCACGGGTGTGGGAAGGGTTTGGGGCCGGCCAAGGTGTAATAAAGGGGTTCCACTAATTCCAAAAGTCCAAAATGCCCTCCACACACTTGGGTTTGGGTTTCGGGTTCCAAAAGCACTCAAACTAACTCCAAATCTCTCCAACTAACCCACTAAAAATATAATAAATATTCTAAACCCCAAAAATAAGTCTCACAAGGGTATGGGCTGGGTCGGACATGGGTCCACTAGGGTCTGACATGGGTCCAGGCTAGCCAAAACCCTAAAACAATCAATTAAAAATAATACAATCAATAATTAAATATAAATATAATTAATTAAATACAATACACAATTTACCAAATAAAAATATAAAAAAAATCCTATTTTCTAGAATTGGGTAGTGACATAAATAATTTAAAACTGTAAACATCTTGGCAAAGTACACTTCCCTGGTTATGCAGTCAGTGGTGGTAAAGATGATCCCACGTCCACTCCTTCGAAATTCAATTGACCTAAAATTAAATTAATCACTTAAGGGTCCAAACATGATTTCTTGTAATTATAATTAAATTCTATAATTTTTTCGATGCCATGCAAAACCAAGCCCGTTATTATTTCTAACCACTTTGCTTACTTTTACAGGGTATCGGGACCTAGTTTCTTAGTTTTTGACTTCCAAAATTTAAGTTTAAGTTTCCAATTAAAGGACATAGAAATAAATCATAATAAATCATATATTCCAGAATTAAACATAATTTATATGAATTTATAGCAATAAATTTCAGATTTGACAAAAATAACCTATTTCAAGATTTTGGCCACTTAAGGTTGACTAGTTTTGTCCGAAACTTGTCCGAGACATTGTCAGTCAATTACTATATTTTATAATTATTAAAAATAATTTTATATCATAATATATTCTGACCTAATCTCAGAAAATATTTACCTCTTTATTTCATCCAAAGTAACCTCTATTTACTAGCAAACAATGTCATAAAGTCACCCGAAAACCTAGGCTAGTGGCCCTTAATTATAGGGTTCATATTTGACATTAAAATAACAAGGAATAAAATTTGAAAATAATTATTTTTCAGCAATTAAACACCTATTAATTCAGTTTTTAATAATCAATAATGATTCCCTCAATTAATCGCATCAAAAGTCTTAAACTAGTTTCTAACGACAAGCAAATCATCACCAAACTATCATAAAAATCTATATTTTCTAATATAAGAACAAGATGGCAAAATAGGGGTTCTAAATCAGTAATTTGACTTAACCTAAAAGTATCATGCCATGGGATTTGAGAAAGAAGGATTTAAGATTTACCGAAACCGTTGGAGGATTGGAAGATGGTGCTCCTTCTTGTCCAAGAAATACTCCTCCTTGCTTGTGCTTGGCTTGCTACTCCCTTTGTGATGGGTAATTAATGATGAAAAGGGTTCTTGATATATCTATGGGGAAGATGGGGTTCTTCTTGAAGGTTTTAATGGTGTTTAGATGGAGAGATGGTGGAAGGATGATGAAAAGTGGAGCTTTTGGAAGAGATGAAGGAATTTTTGGTGAAGGATATGATGTTGTGAGGGTGAGAGAGGCAAGTGGGGGCTGTTCTTGGCTGAAAAAATGAGGGTGGGGTTGGTTGTTATGTTTAGGGTTGGATAAGGTTTGGTTGTTGGGTTGGTTAGGGAAGTGGTTATGTAGTTATTTGCCAACTAGGATGCCACATATACCACTTTCTATAGTTAGAACTCCTATAAATAGAAATAAATTAATTTAAATATCATATATATATATATATATATATATATATATATATATATATATATATATATATATATATATATATAAACTTCAGAATATTTGGGGTGCACTACATGCCTATATGTGTTTGGGTTGGATTTGGGTCAAGTTCTAGTCAAAATGAGACAATTTTACGGTAACCGTAATTCTTGACGTTCTTTAATATTTTTGGAGTATGGGAGAGATCAAATAAATACAACATCCAATTCCAACTATATTAGACTCAATTAAAATTATTATTATAAATTTTGTTGGAAGAAAAAAGGTCGTGCATTGCTCAAAATATCAAAGCCATGGCAAATGGTCATATATCTAAAAGAAGATTTTAGAAATTACTACTCTATTCTATTTAAATTATATAAAATAATTAAATAAATTAAAAAATACCAAAATAACCTTATTCAAAAATGAGGGGGCTTACAGCAGTTTCTAGCATTCTTCACAACCATTTCTCGTAATAGGCTATGTCCACCATTCATTAACCTGGAACCAGATACTAATTTGCTATCAGATTCACCATCAATATGATAATGATCCTGTATGTTGTCACTCTTCAGGTTATTTGTGTCAACACATCTATTTGAGGATAGCTCGTCTTTAATATCAGGAGATATAGGCCGAGTTAGAGTTATGATATTCATTGGATCACTAATTGTATTTCATGGGCCTGTACTTGCAGCAACAACATTGTTGGAAAGATTTTCTACCATATTGCCCTTGATAAACTCCCATACTACCTCATTTCTCTCAATATTTACATGTTTGTCATTCCTAGTAATCCCTGCACTGTTCTTAGGAGTTGGCTGCTACTTATTTATTAATTCTTCACCTACTACCTCCTTATCCATGCTAATGTTTTCAGTCATCAATATATAGGTTTCATTCTCAGAAACTGGACCATTGTTACACATATGTGCATATTCGACAGGTGGATGTGCTACTACTTCCATTTGGATGGATTCTTGAGGTGGTGGGGTTGATACAATTATAGATGGATACCAAACAGAAGCATAAACGTTCTAGACATCATGGCTTCCTAGTGGTTGATGTACTGATAATGTATAAAACTGTGGGTGATAATTTGGTATAAACTACGCAGGAATTAATCCAAGACCTGGATATATGGTAGGTTGGTGGCAACTATATCCAGTATTGTTTTCCAGATTCTGGCCTGAGTTTGGATCAGAATAACATAGATACTCTTGTTGTGTTCTTGGAATAGGACTCAAATGAGAAGCATAAGAGTCCTGGTAAGGGTTTGAAACAAGTAGATCTGATGATTGATACTTAAGAGAGAAATCCATGGCAGTTAATGAAGGATTCACCAAATTTGTTCCTAGTGGTGGAAAATTAGGGTTTGGTGTATGATGTGGATTCAAGGAAGAGGAAGGCACTGATGGTATAAATTAATCCATGGGAGCTACGGGAATCTCAGTTTCTCTCCTAGATCTGTCATATTTTTCCAAGAATCGATCAACTACATGATTCATGTGTTCTAACCTTTCAATCATGCGATCCAATGAATCCTTGCGTTGAGAAAATTTACTATTAGTAGAATAAGAACTCTGCTCGTGAGGAGATTGCGCTGAGGTTGATGGCGGAAGGGGTTGTTCCAGTGAGACTCCTTGCCAAGAACCTGATCTGCCATGGTCAACCGGTGGAGCTACTGACCAAGTGTGTCACTATCACATTTTCTAGGAAAGGGTATTTTAGTCATTTAGTAATTAATTAAATATTGTGCATGCTAAATATTTATTTATTGTATTATTTATTTATTGTTAGCATGTTAGATTTATTTTTGGACTTGTATTAGTGGACCTAACTAGTTAGTTTAGACTCATGGACCAACATTTAATTCTAGTTAGAATTGAGCCCAATAATTAGAAGCCCAATCATTAGGAGTATGATTAATTATGTTAAACCCATTAGACTAGAACCTTCCCTCCTTAATTAATTTCTCCATGAGAGGCCCCAAGGGATATTTTAGACTTTACATAGTAGCTTGAGGGAGGGGGCAAGTGAGACCTATATAAAGGGGATGAAAACTTTCTCTCTCTTTATTTTTTATTCCAAATCTAGATCTATAATTTTTTTCAACCAAATTCCATCAAATTCCTACCAAATTTCTATCCAATTCCTTCCAAATCACCATTGGAGACTAGTAGAGCAAGGATCTACAAGGAGTAAGCATGGATCTACAAAGAGGAGCAAGGATCTACAAGTTGAAGGCTCATTTTACCAATTTTGGAGATTTTATTAGGAATTTATCTCCCAGTAGGTACAATTCAGTTTTTTCCCTTAATTTAGGTTTTAAATCTGAGATTTAACTATAATAAATTAACCCATATGTATAGGCTACCCATAGGATTTGGATTTGAGTTCATAGGAGGCCTATTGAGAAAGTTATGGTATTTTTTGTGTCAATTTTGGGGGAATTCCGATATTGACACTTGTTGTGCGTGTCAATTGGTCCTATAGATCAATTTGGAATGTTCTTGTGTATTTGGGGCTAGTGTCGTGTCTACAATTGGGTACGTGTAGGTCGTATCCCAATAATTTGGTTATACGTGTTTATTTGGGGATTTTTCCTCCGACACGGGACTTTGTGCATGTCATATTTTGACACGGACACGTAGATTTATGTTTGACTCTTCGTATTATT
Source organism: Iris macrosiphon (assembly GCA_036927795.1). Lineage (NCBI taxonomy): Eukaryota > Viridiplantae > Streptophyta > Magnoliopsida > Asparagales > Iridaceae > Iris > Iris macrosiphon. The sequence continues at coordinate 105,779,285 of JAYESA010000016.1, read as the reverse complement.
CATAAATAATATATTAGACTTGCTCGTATCCTTCGGGGTACGTTTGGATATGTGGTGGACTCGTGTTGCAAGCGTATCATAGATCTAGTGTGATACGGGTGCGATACACTCCATGTGTTGTGCATTTTATTTTTAAATCTATTTTCCATTTGTTCTTAGTCATTGTGATATGTAATTATATGCATATATATATATATATATATATATATATATATATATATATATATATATATATATATATATATATATATATATATATATACACACACACACACACACACATAACTTATATAAATACACTACTTATTTAATAACTATTACATATGTAGAAGTATAGATACTTCTACATATGTAATAGTTATTAAATAAGTAGTGTATTTATATAAGTTATGTGTGTGTGTGTGTGTGTGTGTGTGTGTGTGTGTGTGTGTGTGTGTGTGTGTGTGTGTGTGTGTATATATATATATATATATATATATATATATATATATATATATATATATATTATCTATCTATATATATACCTGTATGTTATGTTATAATATATACTTGCATGATTATATATATACGTGTATGTATTAGTGATATTACGAATATATGTATATGTGTTACTAAAATATGTGTATGTTATACTATATGTATTATTGTGGATATATATATATATGTATATAGAGGAGTATATATATATATATATATATATATATATATATATATATATATATATATATATATAACTACAACAATATATATATATATATATATATATATATATATATATATATATATATATATATATATATATATTTATGTGTTAGTATAAGTGAGAGAGAGGGGGGCTCATGCTTTTAATGACAACAATTAGCAACAGCAGCAGCTTCAGCGATAGCAGCATTAGCAACAGCAGCAGCGCTTTAGCAACAACAACAGCCTTCAGCGACAGCAGTAGCAGCTCATTAGCAACAGGAGCAGCCTTCAGCGACAGCAGCAGCAGCGTATTAGCGACAGCAGCAGTAACCGTAGCAACAACAGCAGTATCAGCAGTTTCAGCGACGATAACAGCAGTTTTAGCGACATTTTTGCGGTATAGTTATAATTATGTATTAATTATAAATAATATTTATATATATATATATATATATATATATATATATATATATATATATATATATATATATATATATATATATATATATATATATATATAATTGGTATTATGTATTAGTATACTATATTTTAGTAGTTGTAAGTTAGCTAGTTGGTTATTGATAAGTTAGTTTCTTGAGTTATTTAGTTAATAGTTAGTTTGTTAGTAGTAGTTAGCTAGTATTTACTAGTAGCTTGATATTTATCTAGTTAATTGATTAGATCTATATATATATGTACTTGTATCTCTAGTTAAGTACTATATATGTAGATATGTGCATATGAACTAGTAGTGGGTAGTTAGTTATATACTTGTTATTTAAATAGTTAGATATATATACACCTATTAGTTAGACTCTTAACTATGCATATTATGGATATTGGTAGTAAGTTATTATGTAGGTATTGTATTGATAGGTATTATATGTGAGTAGTTGTAGTATTTAATAGTTAGTTATGTTAGCATATGCTTTAGTTATGTTAGTATATGTTTGGCATATAGTTGGTATTTGGAGGTTTATATGTATTAGCTATACTCATAGATTTTGAATTTACCTTGAGATACCAAGGTAAATGCCAAGGTATTGAGGATACCCAAGGTATTGGATTTGGGTATCAAGATAGAGGTTTAGTGTTGCGATACCAAGTTGGTTCAAAACAAAGGTATCCCTTTAGCATTTGTAATTAAGATTTATATATTTAATATTGCTTTATTATAGATATGTGATATTTATCTATTGTTTGCGTATCCTGAGATACGGTATCTTAGTATCATAAGATGTAGCTTGTATGATCTAGATTCATAGTGTATGAACCCAATATCATTGAGATAGACTCATGCAACCTAGAAATAGATAATTTGACCAAGTTTGACCGATTTGACTTAGAGTTGACCTAGTTTGACTATTTTGACTTAGAAATGACTCTTTGACCTATATGTTGACTAGTTTAGCTTATTTTTATTCTGAAACCTTGTATTGATGTTATATTCCATATCTAGGTCTTCGAGGCACCGTATCCGACATCTGTGAGGCTATTCACCGAACTTCAGGCGAGTAAATTCTCTGATAGTTTCTCATTTATGATATCCTCTATGTTCATTGTATCTAGTGTACATATCCATGTTTTCTTGACACGATGGTTACACGGATTGGTATATCCAGATCTCGTCATGAAATATTATTCCTTGGTATATAGTGTATCTTGTACAAGTCTTATTTTATTGTTTATCTTGTACATGTACATACACTGATTCTCGGGAAGAGTCGCTATCTTCTTGGGGAATCCCGTGCCATAGCATACCATGGCTGGATCAACTATACCAATCGGGGTTGGGGAGTATGTAGTATAGATATATGATCATACCCTACTTGTGTATGTCTTGTTTTCCTATGAGTGTTGGTCATACACCGCACATATGACTAACCAGGCCATTATTCATGTGTAAGTTTTCTTGTGCAAGTTCCCAAGCCGATCACATATTAAAGCTGGTACTCACTCACTTAGTCATTAGTATATTCTTGTTCATTGTCATATTGTTCATTCTTGTATTTATTTTTAGTATTTTCTTTATTGCGTATCTCTTGTACATGTATATGACATATTGTATATTCATATCTATTTACTGCTACATAGTTTATATCATTGATTTAGAACTACTGTTAGAGATGTACTTTGCTCCATTCATGACTAAAAAATATTTTTTAAAGGATCCGAGAGATTGGTGTCCGACATACTATGGACTTCGACTTATAGATGGTGTAGACTTGGACCCACTAGTTTTGGAGTGATTGCCGGAAGGTTTATCCGGATTACTAGTTTTTCATAGTTAGTTTCTTTAGCATTTTGGTACCGAATTTATTTCTGGCATATGGTATGAGACTGGATATTATTTTTATTGTTGATAAATATATTTTGAATGTATAGTTAGACTTCCTCCATATCTTCTCATGCTTTTAGAATTGTGATTGAGTTTTGTGTTGAGATATTGTTGACAGATTTTATATTATTGTGAGATATTTAGATAGTATAGTTGACCAAGACAACGTTCTACCGCCGATGCTGCAGCGTAGGCTGGGCGTTATTTCCGACTTGCATCCCTACACCGGGTGCGGGTCATGTCATATTTTTAGTGGTGGCCCATGCAGGTCCAGCTTCGCAAGTTATGCCATATCGTTGTAGTGCGATGGTTTAGTTGTACTACTGCGAGTCTGCGATAGAATATAGGATATAAGGATGAGAGGATACTCAATCACAAATTTTTTGAGAGATTCCTGGAACGACCCATGAGAATCTTATTATAAATTCCAATTCAAATCTTTTTCTTATTTTCTGTCCGCTCCCACTTATTGTTATTTTGATTCCTGGTGATCGGTTATTGAATTTAAAATTCTTGGTATCATTGTTGAGTTTGATTTCATATCGAGAAAAATTTTACGGACTAAATTACGGTATCATCTGATGACATATGAGAACAGTAAGAAAGGTAAAACGTCTGCTTTGGTTATGGAGCATAGAGTTTATAGCAGTCATATTAGCTGGACTAACGAAAACGTAGGGACCTGACTTCGGATGTACATATCTTAGTTATGAAATTTAGAATTTTTTGTAGCTATACTATGTTTGATAATAAACGGAAGAAATAAAACTAGGTTTATACAAAACCCTTTCTTAGGTTTACAAACAAGAATTACTATTAATCCTATACGATGATGTTAAGTACAAATTTTAATCTGGGTAAATATTGCTATAGGAGTTTGATCTGCAGTCGATCACTTTGTCCCTTGGACCACACGATAATGAAGAAGTATTGTAGAAGAAGGAGATACTTCAAAGATTGCAAGAGGGAGTGGATGCTCGATGCCAAAATCGTTGATCACTACTCTCTGTCTGAGCTCTTCTCTCTCTGTTCTTCGATTTCTTTTAACTCTTTCCGACCTTGGAATTTTCGACCCTTCGACCCTTTTCTCCACACTTTCGATCCCTCGACCTCTGTCAATAGAGGTTTCTATTTATAGGATTTTAGTGACAGTAACCGTCCAGTCGACGTAGAAGCCGAATAGTGGAGAGTATGGCACTTTTTACACGGCGGTTATAATAATTGATACCCACGTATAGATGATCTTCTGAATAAGCGTATGACGCATGTCCCATTAGGAGATAATGCGTATAACTACTGTGAAGATTACGGCGTGCAAGCCACGTAGGTAACTGCCCCTTGCATAGAAAAGGTTGGCGTAGAAGCCAATAACTGTCACCATGGCGTAGAAGCCAAATAGTTGTCAGGTTGGCGTAGAAGCCAAATAGGCGTAGAAGCCTTGTAGGCGTAGAAGCCTTGTAGGCGTAGAAGCCTGATACTGCATGGATAGGTGGCTAGCGTAAAAGATAGCTGATCCTCCTTCCTTGACTGAGGCCTTGAGCGTATTTTGGACAAAATGGCCTTCCCACGCACAAATGCAAATATAGTCTGAGTTGGCATATTTCAAGGAGATAGCATACAGCGTGCTCCTTATAGCTGAAAATAGCCCGGTGGCGTATTCCAAGGAGATAGCGTACAGCGTGCTCCTATAGCTGAGAATAGCCTGATGGCGTAATGTGCATGGGTGATGATGTAGACGTATTAGCCGTATTATGGCTTGCCCGGTCTTTGGAGATATAATCAAATCTTATGCATTAAATGTAGAGATATGCCACCATTCTGAGCATTAAATGTAGAGACGTGTCTCGAGCTCTGTACGAAGATCTGTCACCATTCTGAGCATTAAATGCAGAGACGTGCCTCGAGCTCTGTACGAAGAGCAGCTTTTGACGTGGCAGTTCATTTTGTCTTCTGCTGAGCGTAAAATCTCACATCTGCCGGTGTAAAACTAGACAGCGTATTCCCTTGTATGCGTAAAAGCACTTTGTATTAGGAAAACGTCACTAAACGACGGTTTGGGTCTCTATGCCGCACCATCATTACAGCCGTCGTCTGGATAGTCGTGCAGTAATCTTTGTCATGAGTCAGGTTCACTGCATGATCTGACAGATTCATTCGAGGAATACGAAGCGTTTCTCGTACACTTCCATGCTGCATTAAAAGCGGATGAGTTTTACGCCATAAAGGCGGTATAATACCCTTTTTACGTTGAAGCAGCCTGAAAATACTGCATTACGCGGATTGTCCTTGAGCTTATATTTTATGCTGTACTTAGCGAAAAAGCTCTGTTGTACGCTGATGGCTCTGAAGTTATATTTTATGCCACACAGCACTGAAACACTGCGTATAACTCTGCAGCGTATTTTTTATGCTTCTACAAGACCCCCTTCAAAGTTTTCAAATTCTTCGTAATTTGAAACACTTTGTATAAAGCATGAAATGGTCAAGTCTGACTCGTTCTTCGAGGCTGATTTCTTGGCAGATTTTTGGGGATTTGTTGGGATTCGGTGTGTTCTCTTTTGCCTATATAAAGGCTGAGGAGTTAACCTGTTCTTCCCATATTTCCTTCACCACCCAGAGATGATTGTCGGAGTTCGTCAGGTCGACTTGAGGAAGAAGAAGATCATATTCTTCCAGCATGTAAGGAGCCAAAAAAGAAGGCATCTTCGAGCAAATGCCCTCTGCAACGATGGATCATGGAAGGATATCATAGCTTCCTTTACTCGGGATAATCAGCAACTTCATATGGCGATTCGTCCAGGAGATAGGAAGGGTCACATTAGACCACACAGCTTGCAAGCTGTATTTTCTCCCGTTGTTCGTGGACGAGAGAAGACAAACTAGCCCTGTCTTCTAGTACTGAGTTGGATCTAAAACCTCAACTCAATCTGTCATGGCGTATGGAGGATGGGCTTGCGTAATTGATAAATGCCCAATTTTGTATCCTCCCGCCATTAATCATTTTCTTGTTAATCGGCCGCAGAAACCGACTAACTGCTGAAGAAGACGGATAAAGATCTCCACCCATGCGAGAACCTAGCAGAACAAATTCTGGGCGTGATCTTTAAATAAAGATAGGGAATCATTTGTAGACAGGATTTCTCTCATATGTAATCATGAAGATGATAAAAAACCCTTTGTAGACTGGATTTCCCTCATATGTAATCATGATTAATAAAATCGTCTTCTTTTATGCATCTAATTATTTGTCATATGTATTTTGCTGTGATGAAGTCTGAATATGTGTAGTTTCGACACGTCTGGATAATTTTATGCCGACTCTGATAGAAAGAGTATTTGGTCTCGTCTTGTCTTTTACGCATAACTGAAGATGCGCAGAAAGTCATTTTAGCATTTAAGTCGAATATTCGAACTGTCCTGCTGTTAGGAATGAGGAATTACATAGAATTCTGAACTGTCACCTCTCTGATAAGGAGAATTTTTGTTCAGACCGTCGTTTTCAAGAATGATTTTCCGAAAATCCCTTAAAATAGGGCAAGAAATGGCTGTCAAAACTGAGTCGCCATCTTGAACTGTAGAGAAAATATTCAGACTGGATTCTGGATGAACTTCCAATTAACCCAAGAAGAAGAGTCATTTTCAATGCTGAACTCTGTATGCTTTGGATACTTGGGATGTTTTTAAGACCAAGAAGGAGCATCTTCTGCGTAAACCCTTGTAATTGGCCATCTTGAGAATGGTTCAGATATACGCATATTCTGGCCTGCATATTCTCAGATATACGGAAAGTCATAGATCTGTAATATAGATGAGCATAAAATCATAAGTTTGTAGCCTCTCGAGCGTAAAAGCTGCTGAGCATGAGAGCATCCGGGCGTAAAACTGTAGATTTGTAGCCTCTCGAAAAGAAAACTTCCGAGCGTGGAGTCGTAGATTTGTCGTCTCTGAGCGTAAAAAAGCTTCTGAGCGTGAAATCATAGATTTGTAGCTTCTGAGCGTGAAGTCATAGGTCTGTAGCCTCTCGAGCGTAAAAGCTACCGAGCGTAAAAGCATCCGGGCATAAAACCATAGACTTATAGCCTCTGAGCGTAAAACCGTAGATTTGTAGCTTCCCGAGGGTAAAAAAGTTTCTTGGCGTAGAATCACGAATCTGCTTTGCACGAAAACTTTTTGAATTCGCTGACTGTCCGTCTTCCCTGAGTAATAGGCTGACGTAGTCCCCAATCATAACCGAATATTAAATATCGAATTTGGTTAGGGATTCGAGGAGTCCATCTGAACTCTATATATATCCTAAGGCTTTCAGAGAGAAGACTCTTCACCTATTTTTTGCAAAAGAAAACTTTCGTCTCTTTGAGTTCTCTCCTTCGTTTCCTCTCTGAGCATTCTGAGTTTTTAGCAATGGCACCAAAACCAATCTCCTCCTCTAAGGGAAAGAAGGCTGCCTCCTCTTCTCGCTCCTCTGCCCAAGCAAGAGCGACTCCCGTCGGGCAGGGCGAACCTCGCTCTGAACGAAGTGTCCCACCGACGAGCTGTGCACCGGGCGTTATAGGTAAAGCTTTTGGGACGACAAGAACGAAGAAAATCCTTCGCACACGTTGTACGTGAACGCACTAGGTCATCTTCTGTGCTGATAGCATCTTCGAAGAAGATGATGCACAGAGATATTTCATCTTTTACGCCCACATTTCAAATGTGTCAGCGTAAAAACTCTATAATTTCGCAGTCTGACGTAAAAGCTTTGACTGTCGAAAATTGGCGTATACTACAAACTTTGAGTGTTACGCTCTGGATAAAATTTTTGGCGTAATAACTCAAACTTTGACAGTCTGGCATAAAACACAGACTGTCAGGTTTTTGTGTATACTGCCAGTCTTGAATTTTACGCCTTGGAATAAGATTCCAGCGTAAAAAATTAAGTTTTTACAGTCTTGGCGTAAAAGCACAGACTGTTGCTTTTTGGCATAGGCTGCAAGATTGTGAGGTCTAGTATAGAAACTGACGTATTTTTCTTGCACTTTGTAGTTAACTTGCATGTATCTCTGTTGGCTGAGGTGATGGATTTTGTTGCTGGGATGCTGTATTCCAATTACCTGGAGGATTTGTCCCATGTGACATTTCCTATTTTCGGGCCCCAGTATCCTGAAGGAAGGGGAACCCTGATATCATCTCAAGGAGAGCGGATGCTGTTGAGCATGATCAACGGAGAGCCCCTGGCATATATAGACGGGGCACAATATATAAAACCTGCTTTTCTCTTCGGGGATATGATTGATAAACAATCCCAGACGAAGCCTAAGAAAGAAAACTGGGTTTTTCCTGCCAGGGGCTTGGTCCTGTATCTGCCCAAGATGCTGAGAGACTACCCTATCTCGGCATTCTTCCATGCCACGCATCCTAGGAGGATGTCGTGGACCCTGACTCCCAATCTTCACGGCCAGCCGGGGAAGATATTTTATCAGAAAGGGTCCGACCAAGGGTTATTTGTAAGCCGCCCTTCCGGCCCGGTCATGCCGTTCAGGGGATTGTATCCGGACAGTGTCCCGAGTGAAGACACTTCACTGCTCCAACCAGTCTAATTACTGACTTTCTGCAATGACTTCATGGGGCATGGAGGAGTATACCCCAATGTTAATCCTCGGACCAATGGGTGGGTTACTCCTACAAATCTTCGATGGGCTCGTTTAGCTGACTGGGCCCTGATGCATTTTCAGACTGAGCTGGAGAGCATTGGTCTGTACGCAGCTGTGAGTGCTACCAGTGTTGGGTTACCTCTCAACCCCAACCTATTTCTGGCTTTGATGGAGCGATATATCTCGCTCATCGGGACTTTCGCCACTCCACTGGGGGAGTTGGGATTGGCCCTTCACGAAATGGCAGAGATTTCAAGACTGCCAATGGGGGATACTCCTTATGAAGAGTATGTTCCCACAAACCGAGAGCTGGAGGATACAGACCCTCGGGTAGTGGCGGTGTACCAGGAGTTGATGTGTCACTATTTAGCGTGCACCGCCTTCTATAATGAGCCATCTGATTTGGCTCATACCAACAAATAGGCGTCCTACCTCTTCTTCCATCAGGCCAGGGCTGCTAAGCCAGACAAAGTCGTGGATAGCAGGGATAGGCCTTTGAGCTTTCTGAGCGTGCTTAGTGCTCAAGTAGTCGATGACCTTATTGAAGATGCTGGGGCTTCAAATCAAATTCTCGACGAAGGGATAGGAAAATATCCTGCGGGCACTAAAGCCTACAGTTATTTGAGGCATTATCGCAGGCCTCTGTCCAAAGAAGCTCAACTGGCTGGCTTCCTCTCTATATGGCTGCGCCGACTGGTAGTACCCGGCATTGCATCTTCGGATCGCATTCACCGCAACACCTTATGGCCTACAGTGCGTCTGGTGTTCGGGGCAAGACTGGGCTTGCTCCCTGCCATGGTATGCCACATATAAGCTGGCCTGAGGGCCATTACTGATGGGCTGCTTGCCGATGAAATACGGGGTGACAGCTTTCCCAGGATAGAATTACCGTTCCTGTATTTGATGGGATGGTTAATTCTCCATAACCCCAGGGTGATGTCTCCCGGCCCTGGTAGTAGTTCGGAGAGTAATTTCTTGTTGAATTACAAGAATTCCACCTGGAACGTGACCACAGTTTTAGACTGTCGGCGGGCACTAAATTTTGCTCACAGCTGGAAGCTCTTCTGCACCGTCCCTTCTGTACATCTCAATCAACAGGGGAGCAGACTTTAGGACTCAGGTGAAGGAAAGACCATTCTTTCTCCTGAAGCTTTTAATTGGTTGGTCTGCATTAGACCTTCCCATTTATTATACAGAAGTGAAGACCAATGCTTCTTGGAACCCTACCTGCCTAGTCGGTTCGCCAGGCAGTTTGGGTATGACCAATTGCATGTGGGCAATGCCGTCACCAGCTTCAAGTCCAGGGGTGGACTTATTGATGGAGCGAGAGGATGGCGGTACTTTATAATGGGTTACACTGGAGCAGCTTTTACTGTGCCCGCGACTTCACTCTCCATGGAGTTGCGCATCCTCCATTCGTATGCCCAGTTTTATGTGACAACCAATACCTTCCATCGCAATTTTGATATGCGTGGAAGTTTTAGGATGTCCTCTTCTAAGTCCGCGGGAAGAGACGAAATCCCCTCAGTTTCCTCTGACGAGGGTGAAGATTCTATCAATCCAGATGAGCCTTTGTTGGCAGTACCGAGAGGCGAAATACCTCCGCCTGCAGGGCCTCTGGTTATCTCTGGTAAGCGAAGGGCTCCTGTTCTGAAGGAGACTTTCCCTCGCAAGAAGAAGAAGACGGTTGGTGGTCCTGTCAGGACTTCCCACCCTGAGGTTCCTAGAAGTGAACCTGTTGTTTCCCCTGTTGGGGACGATCCTTTGATTAGAGGTTCCTCGCCTTTTAGAGAGGGAACCTCTAGAGTTTCCGCTGGCAGTGCTGGAGAATCCTTGCTTGAGGCTGCTATCGCTGCTACCGCTTCAGGTAGTGGTACAAGATCGCCTTCGAGCCGAGCCAAATAAGGATATCTTTATCCAGATCAGCAACGGGAGAAACCCCTGTCGCGTCTGTAAGTATACCCAGCGAGATTCCACCTGATGAACCTCGATTGGATCTGGGTGAAGACTTGGATGACTACCCTCAGTCGTTATTTGGTGCACCCTCCTCTCCAGGTATGACAGCTCGCTTAGCATCATTAAGAAATAATTTAGCTGTACTGGCTGCAGACGCGACATATATACCGTCGGCCATGGGTAAATGTCATCTTTATGCCTCTTTTAGAAAAATTAACATCATGTTGATATTAACTTTCTCTTGTCTTCTTTTCAGGGAAAGACATCTACGGGGAGGGCAGTGTTGATGCGCCTTTTGGCTCTGTTTCAGCTCCTGCCGATGACATGGAGGTGCCCGACTTCGAAGAGAAAATATTTTCGGGTGTCGGCTCGCCCGAAATGGTTCTGATATCTCGAGAGGAGGATGAGCCTGTCATTACGACAATGCCTCCTTTGAGTACGCCGGTTACTTCGTCCGTTGTTGGCGCATCTTCTTTTGTCGCACCATCTGTTGAGGCGACGACTGTGGCAACATCGTCTGCAGTCATTCCTAGAGGGAGATTCGCCGATATTGCAGCCACTCCCAGCGTCCATTCGGATCTCGCCATGCTGATTGAGCAGTATACTAGTATTTTCTACACCACTTTGAAAATGCTGATATCAATGGTGCTGGAGAAGAATCTATGCTTCGAGGCTCTGAGGAGGTCCTCTCAGTTTGCGATAGCGCCGATCAGAGACTTCAACGATGCTGGAAGAGCTGACACACTGGAGCAGATAGTTAATGGTTTGGAACAACCCATTAACGATTATTTGTAGCTATCTCGAGGCAGCATTGACGGTCTCGTTCAAGCTAGGTATGACTCCTTAACTGCAGAGCTTGCTGGGCAAATGGAATCTCTGAACAAATCCGTCCAGGAACAGCAGCAGGAGATGGATCAAGAGCGTGCCAAATTGGAGTATGTCATTCCCCAGCTGACTCAGTACGAAGCCGAATATGAGGAAGAGACAGCGAGGGTACGCAGATTGAAAGATGAACTCGCTCAGGCAGAGAAGAAGGCTCTCTCTTTGTCAGCATCTCGAGATGTGCTGAAGAATCGAATGGAGACTGCTCAGCAGAACCTGACACATGTGGGTGTCATCCATGCAGGTTTTGTACATGCTCGGTCCAAGCTATCTGCTTTGAACAATGATGCAGCGAGGTTGGAGCGGGCTCACGCCGACGTCTTGAGCACCAGGGATGAGAGAATGGTTACTCTGGCGCAGCAGATTCGCGACTTAACTGCTCCCCCTAAATGATGTACTTTCTTGCTTCTCCTGTAATTTCTCGGAGATAATAAAGACACATTTTCTAACTTTGTGGACCCATCATTTTAGAATATGATAGGCTAGGGTGAAAGTGATATCAGAGGTATCATTAACATGACATTCTTTCGTTAAGTTTTTTTGCTGAATGTAAATCTATTCAGAGTTAACACGAACCTGAAAGAATATAATCCAACTAAATTTGTATAAAAAATACTATCAGAGGTATCATTAACATGATAGGTTTACAAATTAGTTAAGGATATTTATTCAGAGGTCACATGAACCTGATAGAATATAATCCAGCTAACCTTTGTACATGGTATCGTCAGAATAAGATCTTCGTCATACTCCGTTAAACGAAGGAGATCATCAAGCATAGTACTTCTTTAGGATTTTACAGTTGATAGTATCCATTGCCAAATTTCTATTTAGACTTAGCTAATCTGTAAGCGCCGTTTGCAATCATATAAGGACCCTCCCATTTCTTTATGATTGTTTGTACGAATTTTGGATATTGTACTAGAGGTAATATGGACGTAGTACGATACCGTATTGCTAAGGACATCCCACTGGGGGATTTTAGTGGACCCATTACTTTTTGCGCACATTAGTGCAAGTGATAGGTTTGAGACAAATCCTGACAGAGGTAATATGGACTCTGTGGGGATTATGGAGAGACGAAGTTTAGAGGTAATATGGACGTGAACATTTCGTTTTCCATTGCGGGCATTCCACAGGGGAATTTTTGTGGACCTATTACTTCTTGTGCATGTGAGTGCAAGTAATAAGTTTAGGACAAGCCCTGTCAGAGGTAATATGGACATGGCAGTTTTTGTGGACCTAATACTACTGGCGTACTTAGAGTTAAGTACGGGTGCTAAGTTGAGATGACAACCGATATTAGAGGTAATATGGACGTGATAATCGATAGCCAAAAACTCGAAAAGTTTGTTCAAAGGTGATATGAACATGACAAACTTTTGAGTTGTGACTCCATTGGGGATGGAGGTATACATCTGCTCAGAGGTAATATGGACATGGCAGTTTTTGTGGACCTAACACCACTGGCGTACTTAGAGTTAAGTACGGGCATTAAGTTGAGATGACAACCGATATCAGAGGTAATATGGACGTGATAATAGATAGCCAAAAACTTAAAAAGTTTGTTCAGAGGTAATATGAATATGACAAACTTTTGAGTTGTGACTCCATTGGGGATAGAGGTATACATCTGCTCAGAGGTAATATGGATATGGCAGTTTTTGTGGACCTAATACCACTGGCGTACTTAGAGTTAAGTACGGGTGTTAAGTTGAGATGACAACCGATATCAGAGGTAATATGAACATGATAATCGATAGCCAAATTAGGAAGGTTTGTTCAGAGGTAATATGAACATGACAAACTCTCTGGGGAAAGAAATGAAATATTTGGACAATAGTTCAGAGGTAATATGGACATGAACTTATGTCTGAACAATTCACTGTGGAGTGATTTTCCTGAGTGAGGATAGTCCTGAAGAATCCACTGGGAAAATTTTAGGGACTCATTATCAGGTATATTCCTGAGGGGAGCAAATTGTCATGTTAGAGAAAAATCAATTTGCAATGATCGTCCCTTCGTTTACAGATGCAAAGTGATGACTTTGGCGTCGATCAACTCCTGGATTTTTCTTTTCAGTACGTAGCACGCCCTTGTAGGATGATGAATGTACCGATAAAAAAGACAATAATCTGGGTCATCGACTTTATCAGCCCTCTCAGGATATCTGATGTTGGGTAGCTGAAGTTTGTGTTCCTCCATCAACATATTGAAGATTTTAATGATGTCATCTTCATTGAAAGAGAAAGTCCCTTTTGGTCTTCGGGCTCCCGATGCCTGAGTTTTAAGGTCCTCCGGGAAGATCGTCATCGTTGCATCATCTTCGGATTCTGAGAGAATTCTACCCCCAGCTTTGGATGCTGCCCTGTTTTGTCGAGGTAGGCTACCCCCAGACATGTCGTGGCGTTTGCCCACAGAAGTTGATTTAGAAGGACCTGCCTCTGGTTGTACAGGATTAGACTCTGAAGGTTTGGAGTTCGCAAGAGATGCAGTATACCCCAACCCAAAACGAGCTTGTTGACAATAAGAATTACCCTGCAACGGTGTTCGTCTGCCTTTTCCATAGTTGAGGCCTTGCTTCAACTTCAAATCATAACCCATGCTTTGTATAATCTTTAAAGCTTGCGGGCTATACCTGTGGATTTGCATTTTGCCACCCTCAGACTTGTCACTACCACATTTTTTAGGAAAGAATATTTTAGTCATTTAGTAATTAATTAAATATTGTACATGTTAAATATTTATTTATTGTATTATTTATTTATTGTTAGCATGTTAGATTTATTTTTGGACTTGTGTTAGTGGACCTAATTAGTTAGTTTAGACTCATGGACCAACATTTAATTCTAGTTAGAATTGAGCCCAATCATTAGGAGGAGGATTAATTATGTTAAACCCATTAGACTATAACCTTCCCTCCTTAATTAATTTTTTCATGAGAGGCCTCAAAGGGTATTTTAGACTTTACATAGTAGCTTGAGAGAGGGGGCAAGTGAGGCTATATAAAGGGGATGAAAACTTTCTCTCTCTTCATTTTTTATATTCCAAATCTAGATCTAGAATTTCTCTCAACCAAATTCCATCAAATCCCTACCAAATTTCTACCCAATTCCTTCCCAAATCACCATTGGAGACTAGAAGAGCTAAGATCTACAATGAGAAAGCATGGATCTACAAAGATGAGTAAGGATCTACAAGTTGAAGGCTCAGTTTACCAATTTTGGAGGTTTCATTGGGAATCCATCTTCCAATAGGTATAATTTAGTTTTTTTTTCTTAATTTAGGTTCTAAATCTGATATTTAACTATGAGAAATTAACCCATATACATAGGCTACCCATAGGATTTGGATTTGAGTTCATAGGAGACCTATTGAGAAAGTTATGGTACTTTTTGAGTCAATTTTGGCAGAATTTTGAGATTGACATTTGTTGTGTGTGTCAATTGGTCCTATAGATTAATCTGACATATGCTTGTGTGTTTGGGGCTAGTGTCGTATCCACAATTTGGTACGTATAGGTCGTATCCCAACAATTTAGTGATACGTGTTTATTTGGAGATTTTTCCTCCGACACGGGACTTTGTGCATGTCATATTTTGACACAGACACGTAGATTTGTGTTTGACTCTTCGTATTGTTCATAAATAATATATTAGACTTGTTCGTGTCCTTCGAGGTACATTTGGATGTGTGGTGGACTCGTGTCGCAAGCGTATCATAGATCTAGTGTGATACGGGTGCGATACACTCCATGTGTTGTGCATTTTATTTCTAGATCTATTTTCCATTTGTTCTTAGTCGTTGTGATATGTAATTATATATATATATATATATGTATATTTTTATATGTGTTAGTGTATATATTTATATGTGTTAGTGTATCATATATCTATGTACCTATGTGTTATGTATATATGTAGCTGTACTTCTACATATGTAATAGTTATTAAATAAGTAGTGTATTTATATATATATATATATATATATATATATATATATATATATACACATGCATGATTATACATATACGTGTACGTATTAGTGATATTATGAATTTATGTATATGTGTTACTAAAATATGTGTATGTTATACTATATGTATTATTGTGGATACATATATATGTATATAGAGGAGTATATATATATATATATATATATATATATATATATATATATATATATATATATATATATGTGTGTGTGTGTGTGTGTGTGTGTGTGTGTGTGTGAGAGAGAGAGAGAGAGAGAGGGGCTTACGCTTTTAATGACAACAATTAGCAACAGCAGCAGTAATAGCAACAGCAGCAGCTTCAGCTACAGCAGCATTAGCAACAACAGCAGTGCATTAGCAACAACAGCAGCCTTCAGCGACAGCAGCAACAACTCATTAGCAACAGCAACAGCCTTCAGCGACAGCAGCAGCAACGTATTAGTGACAGTAGCAGTAACCGTAGCAACAACAGCAGTTTCAGCAGCAATATCAGCAGTTTCAGCAACGACAACAACGGTTTTAGCGACATTTTTTAGGTATAGTTATAATTATGTATTAATTATAAATAATAGATATATATATGGTATCGGTGTATATATATATATATATATATATATATATATATATATATATATATATATATATATATATATATATATATATATTTCATAATTGGTATTATGTATTAGTATACTATATTTTAGTAGTTGTAAGTTAGCTAGTTGGTTATTGATAAGTTAGTTTCTTGAGTTATTTAGTTAATAGTTAGTTGGTTTAGTATTTACTAGTAGCTTGATATTTATCTAGTTAATTGATTAGATATATATATATATATATATATATATATATATATATATATATATATATATATGTATGTATGTACTTGTATTTCTAGTTAAGTACTATATATGTAGATATGTGCATATGAACTAGTAGTGTGTAGTTAGTTATATACTTGTTATTTAAATAGTTAGATATATATACACCTATTAGTTAGACTCTTAACTATGCATACTATGGATATTGGTAGTAAGTTATTATGTAGGTATTGTATTGATAGGTATTATATGTGAGTAGTTGTAGTATTTAATAGTTAGTTATGTTAGCATATGCTTTAGTTATGTTAGTATATGTTTGGCATATAGTTGGTATTTTGAGGTTTATATGTATTAGCTATACTCATGGATTTTGAATTTACCTTGAGATACCAAGGTAAATGCCAAGATATTGAGGATACCCTTAAGGTATTGGGTTTGGATATCAAGATAGAGGTTTAGTGTTGCGATACCAAGTTGGTTCGAAACCAAGATATCCATTTAGCATTTGTAATTAGGATTTATATATTTAATATTGCTTTATTATAGATATGTGATATTTATCTATTGTTTGCGTATCCTGAGATACGGTATCTTAGTATCCTAAGATGTAGCTTGTATGATCTAGTTTCATAGTGTATGAACCCAATATCATTGAGATAGACTCATGCAACCTAGAAATAGATAGTTTGACCAAGTTTTTGTCTAGTTTGACTTAGACTTAACCTAGTTTGACTGTTTTGACTTAGAAATTGCTCTTTGACCTAGATGTTAACTAGTTTAACTTATTTTTATTCCGAAACCTTGCATTGATGTTATATTCCATATCTAGGTCTTCGAGGCACCGTATCAGACATCTGTGAGACTATTCACCGGACTTCAGGCGAGTACATTCTTTGATAGTTTCTCATTTATGATATCCTCTATGTTCATTGTATCTAGTGTAGATATTCATATTTTTTTGACACGATGATTACACGGATTGGTATATCCGGATCTCGTCATGAGATGTTATTTCTTGGTATATGGTGTATCTTGTGCAAGCCTTGTTTCATTGATTATCTTGTACATGTACAGACACTGATTCTCGGGAAGAGTCGCTATCTTCTTGGGGAATCCCGTGCCATAGCGTACCATGGTTGGATCCACTATACCGGTCCGAGTTGAGGAGTATGTAGTGCAGATATGTGATCATATCCTTCTTGTGTATGTCTTATTTTTCTGTGAGTGTTGGTCATACACCGCACATATGACTAACCAGACCATTATTTCTGTGCAAATTTTCTTGTGCAAGTTCTCAAATCGATCACATGTTAAAGCTTGTATTTATTCACTTAGTCATTAGACTAACGATATATACGAATTTTTTTTCTGTAATTTGATTCAAAGACATCCGTGTCTTCTCACCCACGACGGTAAATCTAAATCCACTTGTGACTGGGGATTAGGTGAGAGGGAGGGTGGGCAATTGCGTCAATTCCCTCCCAACGCTTCACTCCCTACGCCCCACGCTTTTCGTTTTGAAACTCCAAAAGCCAAAAATCTTTCCCGCAAACATCCCGATCGTGCTCTTCTGCTAGGGTTTCCTGGAACCTCTCCATGAATGGCAGTCGAGCACTTCCACTCCGAGCTCGAGGACACCTTCCGTGACCTCTCTCCTCTCTCTCTCCCCCACCGAACCCTCGCGGGGACCGAACTTGCCGATCTCGAATCCCAAGGAGCGGAGCCGATCCAGAACTTCTTCAAATCCATGGTAACACTTTTCTTTCCCGAAAAGCTCGAAATCCCTCAATTTCTGCTCTGGTTCGTGGTTCCGGTGTCCATTTTTTGGGTTGTAAATATTGTGTTTAAGACTTGGATGAGTTCTTTTACTTAGGGTCTTGAGGGTTAATTTGGGAATTTATTGGTTCTGAGGATGAACTTGAGTAAATGGTTGTAATTTTTAGTTGGATCACTTGTAGTTTACTTCGTTTTGTTAGCTTTAAGTAAATAAAAGTTTATTTTCCGGATGAGAAATATCTCGATTTTTTGGTTTCTTTTGTGGTTTTGATGTTGATTTTTGGGTTAATTTGGGAATTTATTGGTTCTGAGGATGTACTTGAAGAAAAGTTGTGATTTTTTGTTGGGTTACTTTTAGTCTACTTTGTATTTTTAGCTCAAAGTAAGTGCTACAGTGCTATTGAGTAATTCTAGTAATTATTTCTTTCAAGAAGCTCGAAATCCCTCAATTTTTGCTCTGCTTCGTGGTTCCAATGCTGATATTTTTTTTTTTGGGTTGTTAATGGTGTTTTTAGGCTTTTGAGGGTTAACTTTGGAATGGCTGATGATAGAGGAATATGTACTAATTCTTAGGGCAAACTTGAAGAAAAGATGTGATTTTTGTTGGATTACTTTTAGTTTACTTCGTCTTTTTATAGCTTTGTGCAAGTGCTAATGCGTAATTCTAGCAAAAACTTATTTTCACGACTTGAAATTTCAAATTTGGGTTTGTTTCTGGTTTAGGGTTTGGATGAGTTCTTCCTGTTGGTTAGGCTTTTGAGGGTTAATTATGTTAATTTGAGAATGGTGGATAATAGAGGAATATGTATTAGTTCTAATCATATATTTGAAAAAAAAATGTTATTTTTAGTTGGATTAAGTTTTAGTTTACTTCTTTTTTAAGCCTCAACTTAAGTTTTGTGCTTGTGAGAAATTACAGAAAAAAATCTTTTGAGGACTTGAAATATTTCAATTTTCGGGTCGGGTTTTCATGTTCATGTTTTGTATTAAACCCCAGTGTTCAAGTTAACATCGTGGTTTGGATGCTAGAATGTTTATTCGGAGTTTCTGGTGTTTTTGTTATATTTACTGCAGAAACTGAATCTTGATGATAGAATCGATCCAAAAGATCCGAAAATCCATGGTAAATTCCTTTTCAAAACTCGAATTACCTCATTTGTTTTTAGTGTTGAAGTTTTGTTTTGAAAAGTTTTCTTTTAGGGTTTAGATGAGTTTTCAGTCTTCTTACACTTTTTAATCTTTTTGGTTATTTCAAGAAATTCAAACCCCAAGGCTTTTTTTCCTTTCATTTTGATTTATTAGCTTTATTCGTGGGAAGTTAGAGGTGCTGCCGATTGGGGACAAGATGAGAAAAAATTGTCTTAGGTGGTTCGGACATGTGCAACACAGACGAATAGATTCTCCGGTAAGGAGCAACAATAGGATAGTATTTAAAGGAGACATTAGGACTAGAGGTAGGCCTAAACAAACATGGTTTGAAGTTTTAAGTATGATCAAGGTCGGCCCTAAGTCCATCGGGGCCCTAGGCGAACTTTCAAAACGGAGTCCCCATATATATAATGTAAAAAAAAAACTGAAATATAAGTAAATTAAAAAAAATTCTTCCACCAAGAATTGAACCTAGGACCTCTAATGTGCAAGTATAACATAATAACCACTACACCACAATTGTTTTGTACTAAAAAATGCTCTTGGTAAATATTAGTTCTATTTTAGATACAATATTATTAATAATTTAACATATATATTTTAAACTGAATTTTTTTGGCACTCCTGGTCCGTGGGCCATGGGCGGTCGCCCTTGAGTAGGATATAGTTTTTGTAAGTGTTACATAGGACATGACCTTAAACTGAGTTGAATGGAAGAAAATGATTCAAATAGCAGACCCAAAAATTTGGGATATTGGCTTTGTTGTCGTTGTTATTGTTATTGTTATTGTTATTGTTATTGTTATTGTTGATTTATTAATTTTATTCCAATAGTTATGACATTATTGTTTTAGTTATTGTTAGGGTTTCTAGGCAAGTTTACTGGATCTTGATAACTTTTACTGGTTTCATTTTGTGGTAATGGAACAAGGTTAGACCAAAAAATTTGGGATTATGGCTTTGTTGTTGTTGTTATTGTTGATTTATTAACTTTATTCCAATAGTTATGACATTATTGTTTTAGTTATTGATAGAGTTTCTACTTTCTAGGCAAGTTTACTGGATCTTGATGACTTTTACTGGTTTCATTTTGTGGTAATGAAACGAGGTGATATGCTACAATTTCCCCATAAAACAGAATATGTTAAAATGGGTTGATAATGGAAGCATAGCAAGTCAGTTCTTTCTTTAAGTTTACTATTTCTTTTTGAAGTATGACAAGTACTTTAAGGCTATTGGAATAAAGTTAATAAATTTGTTTGTTTCTTGTTGAGTGTGTTCTGTTCTGCCTGATACTAGATGCATTGGCAAAACATTCTAATTTGTATTTTTAATGTAACCATGCAATGAAGGGATCCACTACACAGCTTGTGGAACAAACTCGATCTATTATGGATAGTTATAAAAACCTTGAAAGTGTGTATTCGAATGATAGAGACGAAACCGTGGCTCCAAATGGCAAGAATCCTGCTCAAGAACGAAGACCGGCATTGGGGCGCAAACAGGCTAAGTTCTCATTGAAGCCTGCGCCAAGGTGCTTAATATTATTCCATATTTTTGTTTGTTGTTGTGAGTCAATGCCGTTTTCTGAAATAAGCAACATTTTTGTTTGCTATCCAAAGATATCAAAGTTAGCATGTGGAAGCTTCTTAACTTTTTTGTCAATAAAGTCACAGCCTTATTATCATCCATTTCTTAGTGTGGAAGGACTTTCTGTAAACATCTGGCTTTTTATTTTTTTTCTTAGCTGTTAGTTTGTCAGGCTAAGTGCTAAAACATTCTAATGTTTTTTCACAGCCATTCTTTTCCAACTGTAGACTTGCAGTCTAGCATTGATCATATTGAAGACCCAGTAGAGTACTTCTCAGCCGTGGAACAGCATGAGAGTAATCTCCTGTCCCTGGAAGCTGCTGCTTATATTTATTACATTGGAAAAATTGATCACTGATTTGTCCTATCGTCATTGACTTATAGGAGCTGATAAAGAGCTGAAGAAATTAACGGGCGAGACTTCCACAAATGTTATGCGGCATCCAACTACAACAGCACGCAAACGTCGCCCTGGGCTTCTTGGGTATGTAAGAGGGTTGTTAATAATGGATGATTAAACAACTCTTTTATATTATACTGAATAAATTTCATGAGAACAATTACATACTAAGGGTCCGTTTCGATAGGCTTTCTGAAATTTTGTTCTGAAAACTGTTTTCTAGATATAAGTTTTCTGCGTATAGAAATTTTAGCTTTGCGTTTGGTTACTTTCATCTGAAAAATAATTTTAAAAAATAAAAATTGAAGATTTTGTTTAGTAAAATATTTTTATAATGCAATTTTTTTAACTGTGTCCACACTATTCGTATCCAACTGTGTCCAATTGTGTACCTCCCAAAACTGTTCGTTTCCATGCTTGTCTGAGTTCTCTCCGACGTCTAGGGTTCGAGTTCCCTTCGACGTCGTAGGTGGCTCTGTCCTGACATCCTCGACCGCGGTCGTCTGGCATCTCGACCGCGGCCTCGTCCTCCCACGCGGAGGTCGACGACGAGCGGAGACCGCGGCCTCGTCCTCCCACGAGGTCGTCCATCCTTTGTCGCATGCTTTTGATGTTTATTGTCCTTTTGTCGCATAAGTCTTCAAAGAATCACTGGCTTTGGTTAATAAATGCCGCATGGATTTCATGTCATAAACTTTGGGAAGATGACTACCTTCATAATTTCCAGAGCTCACTGTCTATGCCGTATAGTGCTTTATGTCGCATAAGAATTCACTGTCTTTGCCGCATAAAAATCATCAAAGCTTGTTGTCTTTGATTTTGAGAGCGCATGACACTTAGTCGCATAGTATCTAATTTCACTGATCAAACTGCTGGATATGTAGCTTCTGCACATGGCAGTTATATGCATGGATTTTTTCATGCTTCTACAAGACCCCTTTTAAAGTTTTCAAAACTTGAACAAGTTTGATATACTTTGAATAAATAAGCATGGAATGAGTGAACTTATTATCAATGGCACACCTAAAGCTAGGTACATATAATAAGTTGAAGGTACATATAATAAGTTGAAATGACTTGTACTATCAGAGGTAGTATGGACGTGATATCAAAAAATCGATAAACAGAATGTTTGCGCAGAGGTAATGTGGACATGACAACATTTAGAACTCTACTGGAGATTGTAATTTATCTGCCCAGAGGTAATGTGGACATGGCAGCGTATAACCTTGTGGAGATCTAACTTTTTGTGGGAAAACAATTCAGAGGTAATATGGATGCGATTGTTTTCTAGAGCATAATGAACTATGCTTAGAGAAATAACCATTTTTATCCTAGCTGGGGATTAGAAATGGCAAGTCTTTCACTATACCGGAAAAAATAAAGAAGATGGTTCAGGGGTAATATGGATGTGAACCACTGTTTGGAATATCTCAATCCAACCTGGGAAGAAAATATTCGAGAATAGAGTATTTCCAATCCGACTGGGGATTATAACTAAGACATCCTTAGAGCGACTGGGCTTCTAAGAATACTCTTGTTTGCTTGGAGAAGTTTATTTTGCGATCTCAACGAGAATGTTTTGTAGGATCCGAGGATTATTCTGCTGGGGAATTTTCGGAGGATCTATTATCTGTTGCATATTCAAGACTCTTGAATGCAGATAATAGCTCGAGATGATGAAGAGTTTCATTGACTCTCCTGCAGTGTTCTAAATGGTGCCCACCTTGGCCGCCTAGGCGGTCGCTCTCTGTACCGCTTTTGCTGTTGGTGTCTTGGCGATGGAGTAGACGGCCAACGGAGGTTTGGCGGCTCCTAGGCGGTCGCTCTCCGTACTGCTTTTGCCGTTAGCGCCTTGACGATTGAGTAGACGACTAACAGAGGTTTGGCGGCATAAGCGGAGGTGAGTGCCGCGGTGTACTCTAATTCAAATTCTGTAGTAGAATGAGTTAGGCGGCGGTATAGGCGAACGCCTAGACGGAGCAATATCTAACTAGATGTTTTGGCAAAATAGTTTTGCAAGCATTATGTACTTATGACTTACTTTTTTTTGCAAGCATTATGGACCTATGAGTTATTTTTACATGACTTAAACTTCATAATTTTTTGTTCTACAACTTAGCTATGCATAAAAAATCTTAAAATATGCATATTATGCAAAAATAGTGGTTAAATAGTAAAACAATACCCAAAATGCACCAAACGCCTAGGCGTCTTAGGTGGTAGGCGGACCATTTCCGCCGCGCACCCGTCTACCGCCGTTTAGAACATTGCTCTCCTGGGGAAGTTACTAGAGACTAGTAATGTCAGGGGCAGCAAAATGTCTGCTAAAGACACTTTCGATTTTGCTCAAAGAATTCCTAACCACACTATGAAAGGATAATCTTAAGTGGATCTATTATCCATAACATATCTAAGACTCTTGAATACAAATAATAGCTTTTAAACAAAGACTCTGTGGAGAATAAATATTTTACTGTACATTTACACTATTAGGGGAATCTAAAAGTGTAAACGTCGTACATTTAATACGATCCGCTGGGGATAGAAAGATACAAATCTTACTATGCCTAATATGTTTAGGATTAGACATAGTATTTCTTCAGGAATTTGCCATTTATAAGCATTATCAGCAAATCTCCGTTGGGCTTTGCGAGCCTGTACGCGCGCCATTGGAATACACTGACTCCACAACGAACGGACCCTCCCATTTAGACTAGAATTTGTCCTTGGTCTTGTATGTTATAATCATTGGTCTTCTTACTGCTAAGACAAGATCACCGACTTGGATTACTCTTTCTTTCACCTTTCAGTTAAAGGCTTTGGAAATACGTGATTGGTATAGCTCAATACGCTATTGAGCTAACATACGTTTTTCGTCAAGCGCTTCAAACTCTTGTAATTGCAAACGATGGTTTTCTTCGGTTGTTAACTCGTTGGAGAGCTATTCGGAGAGAGTGAATCTGGATTTCAAGGGAAAGTATTGCTTCGCTCCCATAAACCAGAGAGAATGACGTACTGCCAGTTGGAGTGCGGACCGTCGTGCTGTAGGCCCAGAGACATTCTCTAAGCTTCTTATTCTAGTCGCATTTGTGTCGCATTTGTTAGATGAAACAAACTTTTTGAGTAACTTGATAATCGTCTTTTTAAATGCTTCTGAAAATCCATTCGCTGCTGAATTGTATACTATCGAAGCTATGTTTTGGATTTTGTTTTTGTCGCAAAATCGATAGAATGCTTGACTCGCAAATTGTGGACCATTATCATGGATGATCCTACGAGGAATATCGAAGCGAAGCGGTAGATGTGATGTTTGACGAAACTGATTACATTTGACGTTTTCACTTCGATGAACGGTGTAGCTTCTGCCCATTTTGAGGAGTAATCGGTTATAGCCATGATAAATCGATGACCCTTGGATGATGGTGGGCTGATTGGACCAATGACATCCATGCCCTATGCTTTGAATGGCCAATATTCGACCGTCGGATGTTAAGAATTTCGAAGGTTGATGGATGAAGTCAGGATGAATCTGACACGTTCTGCATTTCTTTACATATTCTATGGCATATGCTACCACAGTAGGCCAGTAGTAACCCAAGCGCTGAAGACAATCCTATAACTTAGGACCCAGCTGGTGTGCACCACAAGTACTATTATGAGCTTCACGGAGTGTTTGTTTTGCTTATGCGTCTGATAAACATCGTAGCAAAAGTCCATTATACGAACGACGATTAAGCATTTTAGTGGCTATATTAGGGGTGAGCATTATTCGGTTTTGGACCAAAAATCGAATCGAATAAGAGAACCGGTTCGATTTAAAAAAAATCGGTTTAGTTTCGGTTTTGAAAATACTAAAAAAAAATTATTCGATTTTGATTGTGGATTTCTGTGTCGGTCCAAAACCGAAACCGAATAAGACTTATGCAGGCCGGTTCAAAAATCCCTCGATCATCGTAATTCATTTCTTTAATTGTTAGCTTCAGTAGCTAGTAGGCCAGAGAGGTCCATGCGGTTCCCCTACCGCCCCCACATGATGTAAGGGGAGCTGGCAACCATTTCCATTTGGCTGCAGTCCTCTCTGTTTACATATTACAAAGTAAAACGAAATTTTTTATCCCGAGCATCCGAATTTATATATATTCTATCTAAAGCATCGAAGTTTGAAAAATTACGAAAAAATATCAAAACGTCCATTGGAATGACGTTTTATATTTTTTAATATTATATTTTCATCGGTCATTTTCTCTCCGTTAATAGACGTTTAACGGAAAAAATAGTAATAAAAAAATAAAAAACGCCATTCGTAAGGACGTTTTCTATTTGTTATTATTTTTTTTTCCGCCTCTCTCACGTCTCTCTCTAGTCTCACTCTCTTCTCTCTCTCTCTCTCTCTCTCGTTCTCTGGTCTCTCTCATCTCTCTCTCTCTCTCTCTCACTCTCTTCTTTCTGTCTGCTCTCTCTCTCTCTCTCTCTCACTCTCTCTTTCACTCTCTTTCTTTCTCACCTCTCTTTATTAAATTTGAGAAATTTAATAAAATCTTTTTTTTCAACTTTTGCTTACTACAGAGTTTTGAAAAAAAAAATTGATCTTTTTTTAGAGAACTAATTTTTTTTGTTTTTTACACGAACAAAATATTCCGATTTTTTTAGATAAATAAAATTATATAGAAAGAAAAAGAGATAAAATAATACAGATAAGTAGATGATTATTTGATTTACTCTATAAGATTATATGTGTTTCGATCTTTGTTTACTGAAATCCAAAAAAAAAAAAAAAAAATTCTTATTGGTTAGAAATTTATTGAAATCGATAATTATTATGGTCTCTTTAATATTATGAATTGGTTCTATCCAATATTACAAATGTCTCTCATATTATATTGGTTATTCAAATAAGATTTTAAAAATATATTATTCACTTGAGATTTTAAAGAATTTTAAATAATTGAAATTTTTTCTTAACGAATATCACATGACTTTATTTGTATAAAGATTTCAATAAATTCTTTCAGATTTTATGAGTTCGATCGAGTTCTTAATTTTTTTTTAACGAATCTTACAAACTTTATTTGTATAAATATTTCAATAAGTTTTTATGGATTAAAAATTGGACATACGAGACGCATGTGCTAAAAAAATATTGCACACGGGACGCGTGTACCATAATACTAGTGGTATTTGGATTACATAAAAAATATAATTTTAATTCTCTAAAAATAGATCGGAATATTTTTTCTCAAAACTCTGTAGTAAGCAAAAGTAAAAAAAAAACAATTCTAGATTTTTTTTGGATTTCATTAAATTTCTCAAATTTAATAAAGAGAGGTGAGAAAGAAAGAGAATGAGAGAGAAAGAGCAGGCAAAGAGGAGAGAGATGAGAGAGAGAGACAAGAGAGACGTGAGAGAGAGGGAGATGAGAGAGAGAGAGAGAGAGAGACGAGAGAGAGAGATGAGAGTAAGAAAGAGAGTGAGAGAGACACCAAAGAGTGAGAGAGACCAGAGAGAGACACGAGAGAGGCAGAAACAAATAATAATACAAAATAGAAAACGTTCTTAGGAAGGACGTCCTTTCGTCATTTCTAAGTGCGTTTTCTATTTTTTATTATTTTTTTCGCTAAACGTCTTTTAACGAAGAAAAAATGAACGATGGGAATATAATATTAAAAAATATAAAACGTTCTTCCAGTGGACGTTTTGATGTTTATTTTTGTAATTTTTTAAATTTGATTTAGATGGAATTTATATAAATTAGGATGCTCTGGATATGAAAATTTCCGAAAGTAAAATAATGCTCACCTCTAAACTGAAGTTGCTGGGCTACAATAGCTAGGCTAGCTAGCCTATGTTGATGATGTGAGAAATTTGTTTCAAGTGAGTGGACAGCTTGATTTGATAAGTCACTGCTGTAGCTTTTCTTCTTTAACAACCATGCGCAAGCAAACGACTGCTTGCCAACTTGAATTGTTGGGCAACAGCTTTAAGACAAAGTGTCCAATTGTTTATGCAAATTAGTCACATCGAGAAAAAGATCCGACTTTCACTGTAGCTGTGCACAGTGAAAAATGGAAAACAAAAGAAAAACAATGAAAGTTTGTTTAAACTAATAATATCATTTTCCATCCTTTTGGGTATGTTTGGTAAACTGTAAGTGTGAAAAGATTTGGATTTATACTTTCAATGATAGATTTTATGTAGGAATCCATCAACTTTCTTATCCTTCTAGTAGGAGACAAATGTGTTTGATTGGAAAAGAAAAGTGGTAAGTAGAAAATGGAATATTAGATAAATGTGTTTGGTTGAGATAGAAAAGTGAAGAATGGAAAGTAGAAAAATATATTATAATAGTAATAAAATATAATTTATTTATTTAACAATTTAATAAATTAAATAATTATTTTGATAAATTAAGATAATTAATTACTAACTAATTAAGATTAAAAATTTAGCAACTCAAAATTAATCGCTAACTAATTAATAATTTAAATTTTATATTTAAAATATTAATTAATTTTAATTAGTTATTAGTTAGTTTAATACATGATTAGCAAAAAAAAGTGTGTTAACAAAAAAATATTAGTGTGGCTGTTAGTAAAAACCCACAACTAATTAATAATGTGTTTTTTTTTGCTGTTAGCAAAAATTAGTGTGGTTAGCAAAAATTAGTGTGTCAATTAGTCATTAGTTGTCTTAATATAAAACAATTAAATTCACACCTTCTTTCCAGATCCAAATGGAAATTAATTATTAAATAGTAGTTATTTAGATAGCAAATAATTATTAAAAATGGTAACTACAAATACAATAGGATGTGGAAGAGGCTAATGGTTTTAGGCTAAACCGAATAACCGAATAATTTTTTTCGGTTCGGGTTATATCGGTTGTAGATATTTTTGGTTTCGGTTTGGATAAATTTGGATTCGGTTTTTTCGGTTCTTCAAAATTCGGTTCGGTTGAAACCGAAATAACCGAATACTCACCCTAGGCTATATCATAATAGAATCGGAAGAACTTCTCTTAACAGAAGTAGTTTTCTTTGGATCATCTGGTAGAATTTCATAGACAACATAGTCTGTATACGGGAATAGCCAGTCTTCGACATCAATATTTGTCTCTGTCGCGTAGTTTTGACAAATATGCAAGTTATTTCTGACACATAACAACTCTCGACCAATCACTGTGACCGATTGTTGATTCTTGATTGGAATAGTTAGAGAGGCTGCAAGCCCAGCAAGAGCAAAGGTGCAAATTACAAAATAAAAGTACAAAGAACTCTTTACTAAAATTCTAAATGTCGATGGAGATCAAGTCGCGAATGACTTCTTTACTCTTGTTGACTATCCTATGGCAAAGATTGGAAGAGATTTGCTAACTCTCGGCTCACTGGCAAGAATGGCAGTAAGTATGCTCAAAATTACTCAGCTTTCGATGGTTTGGGAAGCACATGGCCCAGCTATTTATAACCATTCGCACTGTAACGACTATATGCTCCTGAATTCGAAAAGCCACTGTTTTCTGCTTTTGGCGTATAAAATTTTGTTTGCCGCATAACATTCTGCAATAATTGCATCGCATAAAACGGATATAAACGTATGTGCATAACCCGGTCGACTTGACACGTGGCATGCGTTACAACGATTCAAAATCCTCGTTTAATATGCCTGGTGTCATTTGTAACGTATGCGTCTTTAATGCATTTAATGTACATAGCCTCTTCGTCTTCATAACTGTCACTACCAGCTGTAAAAGAGAGTTGTTTGTCGCATAAGGACCAGTCGCATGAAGATTCTGCCGCATAGGTGCATAGATGCTTGTCGCATAGCGCCACGTGGCAAACTCTGCTGTATACAGACAAACGTAATTATTACGCTGATGTCAGCAATAACGTTTTATTTGTAGCCGTCTCTGCACATATTATAAAACGGCATAGTTTTTAATGCTATCAGACTGACATATGCGCCTAAGGCCCTTGCCGCATAGCTATGTCTGCTCCCTTTGCCGCACGCTTTCAATGTTTACTGTCCTTCTGCCGCATAAGTCTTCATAGAATCAATGTCTTTGGTTAATAAATGCCGCATGGACTTCATGTCATAAACATTGGGAAGATCACTGCCTTCATAATTTTCAGATCATTGTCTTTGCCGCATAAAAATCATCAAAGCTTGTTGTCTTTGATTTTGAGAGCGCATGACACTTAGTCGCATAGTATCTGATTTTACTGATCAAACTGTTGGATATGTAGCTTCTGCACATGGCAGTTATGCGCATGAATTTTTTCATGCTTCTACAACGATCACAAGTACTTCAGAAGAACTCCATTTCAAACATCTTGTTTTAATTCTATGCATGACATCCTTCTCAATCTCTTCATCAAGATGAATAATTGATCCTAATTCTGAAAATTGTCACTCTTAGGTATGTGTTGTCCATTTATTTTTATTTCCACTTTTCTTATCTTTGACTCATGATTGAATTTGCATTTCATATATACTGTTATTGTCTTACTAATTTTAAATCTAGTAGATTTCAAAGTTTCTCTCCACACTTATATTTTAGTATATAATCTTCTCCACTCTCATCGACCAACAATATCATCAGTAAATATCATATACCATGGAACCTCCTCATGGATGTCTAGTAATTACATCTATATTTGTTGCAAAAAGTGGATAAGATAAGGATTTAATGTTTATCCTTGATTTAAGCCGATGGTAGTGGGAAACGATTTACTATCTAGTCCAATAATTGTGTCATACATATCCTTAATAGTCTCAATAAGAACTTGTTTCTTCTCTAAAACCCACCACATTTTCTAAGAACTTGATCTCAAGTGTTCTCTAAATCAATAAAAGTCATATTTAGAATCTCTCTTTTCGCTTTGCCATTAATCTTCTTAATAAGTGAATGGCTTTTATAGTAGATCTCCTTAGCATAAAACTAAATTGTTTCTCTGGAATCCTAGTCTTTATTTTTCCAATTAGTCTCTCCTATAGTTTCATGCTATTACTTATCAGCTTAATTTTTCGATACTTATTACAACTCTGTCTTTCCTTTGTTTTTATATATGGGTACGAAAATACTACTTCATTCTTCGGACATATTCTTAGTCCTTAGTAAAATAGAATGATGATCACCCATTGCCAATTTTAAATCAATCAGTAGCATCGAAGTAACTTTATGAAGGGAATTACCTCTATAATATACTCTTAAGAGTAGTTGGGTGCAATTATTATTTTGTGTTAATATTGTTGTAGTAGTATAGTCTTCTACCCAGCTTGTGTGGGTCTGTTTGTTGGTAAATCCTAATATGTTCACATAGTCAATATGCTTACCGCTTGAAAAGTGGTTAATATTTAACTCAAACATGTATGACGATAGCTGCTTGATATGAAGAATGAAATCTATATATTATATACATAATTTGTAGTTTTTATCCTTTGGCATATTTTCTGAGCGAACATGTATGTTTTACCTAGCCGTTTTTTATCATTATTTTCTCTTTGATGATCAGAAAAACGGTTAGCTATAAACATCAGTTTGCAGCAAATGATGTTTCCAGCGAGGTCTTGGTAGAATCACATGAAGGACCTATTGATGGAAGAATTTATAGTCCGTTGAAAGCCTCGGCAGATATAGAGCTCAGTAATGTTTTGCATTCCAAAGCCACTAACCGACCTGGCACATTCCAGACTAATATTACAGATGGCAAATCCCAAGATAATACAGGAGCAGGTTCTATCTGATTGTAGCTACACACATCAAGAATCTATTTAGTCTGGTTCTAACTGGATGACTAATTGTGTTAATAGGTTCAGAAGCAGACAAAGATATACGAACAGACAATGTTTTAGAAAAGCTCTGGTCTTCATTTGAAGATTTGGATGGAGATGAAGGGGAAACATTGTTGCGTGAGAGCTTACAGATGAAGTCAATTGATGTAGGCAAGATATGCCTCCCTGATCTGGGTACTATTATGCGAATTCGCCATAATCCTGTGGACACTAGAGTTATCAGAGGACAGTTAAAGGGCTCAGAAGTCTCGCAGACTTCACCAAACACGAGAAAGAGCCCTTTTGCTGCAATAGCTGCCTTGCTAGGGCGTGCTTCTTTGATAAGTCCACTTAAAAATATATATTCTGTACCTTCTAGTGGTGGTGAACCCCCCTCTGGAGGTTCGTCTCTGAATAAAGGCTTTGACAGGGTATCACTATCACCACTGGGAACTGATAGTTGTGATAAAACTGGTTTAGTTGTCCGTGGTGCCGTTTCTCCTGTGACAAAAAGTGGAGCAGAGTCGAATTCTGTAAAAAAAATGCATTTGCCGGTTGCTGAAGCAGATGGAACTATCAGTGAAAAAACTACATTAGATAAAGAGTTCCCACTCGAAGCCCCTCGTTCATTTGATACAGACACTGACCGTTGCTCCAATGCTATTGTTATTGACAATGATATCATATCTAGTGAACCTGATGGTTGTTTGCAAGAGGAGGTAAGTAGTAGCAAAATTCTCAGGAGCCCAAAGTTGTATTGACCTGCTTAATGATTTCAGTATTCTGGCATGCACTGCAGGGCAGCGGTATAGAACTAGATCCTTCATTCAGTAATCATCCACATGTTGGAGTTGGAGGTCTAAATAGAGATTCTATCAATCACACTAGAACGGAAGATTTGGCTAGTGAACTTGGTGGTTGTTTGCAAGAGGAGGTAAGTGGTTGTGAGCTTTTCAGTAGCCCAAAGTTTTATTGGCCTGCTAAATAAATGATGTTCTTCTGTCATGCATTGCAGGGTAACAATATAGAACTAGATCCTTCAATCAATAATCATCCAGATGTTGGAGTTGGAGGTCTAAATTCAGATTCTCTTAATCACACTAGAATAGAAGATTTAACTAGCCCACCTCATAGAGGTATGGGTGAAAAGTGTAGCAGCTATGGTACCGATGCTGATACTTTGCTTGGACTTGATGACACTTCGCATGCTGAGGTAAGTATTTTCCAGTGCATGGATTAACCAATAGTTTCTGTAAGCTTTTGAGACAGTGCTCATCATCACTTTTCTTTCTTCAGGCCAATACTACAGTAGGGGGCCATACAGCGAATGTAGAAGCAGCCAATGGTATGCCTTTCTATTCTCTGAAGGAAGCTAAACTACTATGCTTTCTTTTATTGCAATAGGTCTGTGAAATTTTCCCTAAAAAAACTTGTATGTAAATATTTAGAATTTTATGCCGATGAGATAATCTATTAAATGATAGAAGAGTATATTGGAAATGTTTGGAGCTACCTTTATGGACTTTCCACTTTAGACTTGGTTGTGAAGTGTTTGATAAAGGGTGATCTTTGGTCTTTGGAGATAACCCCTACCTTTTCCTTAATAATATGAACATCCACCACTGTCACCAATTTCTTGCCATTGCCTTCCTACTTCTCTAGGGGGCTGTTTGGTTGCACGAAAGTGTAAGGAAAGTGGGAAAGTGGAGTTTGCGTACACGATGCGTACGCATAAGTTTTGACTTTCAAAATGTTGTTTGGAAGGTGGAATTGGAAGGAATGGAAGTGAAGAAAAAAGGAGTTCGGTTGTTTGGATGATTGTTGGAAGTGGAGAAAAAAAAATTTGGTTGTTTGGATGGTTGTTGAAAGTGGATGTTGCTTACCCCAAAATTTTATTTTTACACACAAATAATTGTCATTTAAACCTAAATATTGCAATATAAATTTTATCAAATAATCACTGTTTATTTTATATAATTACTGAATGTAAATTTCCTAAAATAAAAACTAAAAATCTCATAAATGAACAGAAATTATATTCAAGACAAAGTTCATTGACAAATATTGTAATGGTTTTTCAAATTTTAGTTTACTATTTTGTTACATTTTTTTTAGTTTACTCCAAAATTTAATTTACTCATAAAAAATCACTTTCCTTCTTTCGTGCAACCAAACGCCCGAACTCCCCTTCTTCCTCCCCATTTCCTCCATTTTTTCTTGGTGGTGAAAAGTGAGAATTTCTCACCTGACGGGGAACTAC
Source organism: Iris macrosiphon (assembly GCA_036927795.1). Classification (NCBI taxonomy): domain Eukaryota; kingdom Viridiplantae; phylum Streptophyta; class Magnoliopsida; order Asparagales; family Iridaceae; genus Iris; species Iris macrosiphon. The sequence goes on along the minus strand of JAYESA010000016.1, from coordinate 105,746,035 downwards.
AAAGGGTCTTATAAAAAAAATCACTTTCCCACTCCTGCAACCAAACGTCCGAACTCAGCCGAGTTCCGACTTTCAACAAAAAAATGGGCCAGTTTCACCCACTTTCGGGCAACCAAACAGGCCGTAGGTGAAAAATATGTCTTTCAGCCCCTTTCTATATATCCATATGAAAGAGAATCAATTCTTGAAAGTGCATATTAGTCCATCTAGATTCTGAAAACATGCATCTTAGAAATAAGTAACAAGGAATGGAAAAAATAAATTATATTGATGGACCAACTAAAAGAACTTGGGGATTTTAGTGATGATGGAAGATAAAGTAAAAGATTCATATCCCTTTATGAATTACAAATTCAGTCTTTAATTTCGAGTTGTAATCATATTCTCATCCAATTTGGTAACAGTTTTCAGAAACAGCAATAATAACTACCCAAAAATCAAAGTTTTCTGGTTCTTTGCATGAATTCTTTACTCAATTAACAAGCCGCTCCTTTTGTAACATTAGCAATTACTACATACTTTCTTATTGCCTTGAAAGTGTTTGTTTTAGTGCATCTTCTAGCTCTAGTTCTTATTGAACTACAACCCTTTCTATATATTGATGTCCATTGCACATGTTCAGTCCATCTCAAATGGAGTTCTATCATCATACCTTCAATTGAAGCCACCTCTAACTTCATTTGGGGGAATTCAGTTCTTTCCCTATATTTAGTCAATCCCTTTCTTCCATCTTAACATTCTCATTGCGCATATACATTTTTCTTGATTGCCTAACATTATGACTCATTAAAACATTGGTGGTCTATTAACACATATTGTCCTCTATGTTCCTTTTAATTGAAAGGTATCCTTAATCTAAGATCAAACTTGTCAAATTTGCAATCTGATAATAATGGCCTGTGGGAGATGGCTGATTCTAAATAATAATTATTGATCACTGTAAGGCCATGAAGCACAATATTCCAATTAGGAAGGCATACCAGTTACTGGTGCTCCTGGGTGCGCACCACATACATACCCTTAGTTATTTTTATTTTATTTTTATTTTCAATTTAATTTTGGGTACTTTGGTACTTCTAGTGCAACTCATTGGATATTGATTTTGTATATTAAAATACAGCTTGGATACTTTTGTTTAACAATCAAACTTATATATATATATATATATATATATTAAAATTTAAAACTGCATAGTTATTGACTAAAATTCACTTGATGACTATGGTGAAGAAATTTAGACACTTAGTTTTAGTGATGAAGTCATAAGTGCCTTACTTCTCTCTCTCTCTCTCTCTCTCTCTCTCTCTCTCTCTCTATATATATATATATATATATATATATATATATATATATAGGTGAAGTAGTCAAAGCCTCAAGCTTTAGTGGTTTGGAGGTGATGACATAAATATGGTGGGTTCCATCCCACGGAGAAGCGTATTATTCCTTCCAATTATGGTGGAAGTTAGTTATATATATATATATATATATATATATATATATATATATATATATATATTCGAAGAAGGTAAATAAACCGAGAACACTCCCACTGGGATTCGTACTCCGCCCGCCCTATGCAGGTCTTAGTGCCTCCTTACTAGCCACCAGAGCTAGAGGTCATTGGTATATATATATATATATATATATATATATATATATATATATATATATATATATATATATAATCTTGCATTTCTAAAAGAGTAAAAGTTGTACCACGGTACTGTGTACGTATTGAATCCTGTAAATGTGCTTCATAGCTGTAAGCTAATGTTTGATAACAATTTTCTGACCAAGTTAGAAATTTAGAAGCGTTATGAATGCCGTGACTCATCCTATTACTAGGGCCAACATCAACATCATTTTCCGAGCCGTCTCCCATCATAATGGATCTATTACTATTTACTAGGGTGCAACCATTATTTTATTTTGCTTTCTAAAGCTGGTATCTTTTGTGCCAAGTCAACAATTATTATATAGGCAATATGTTTGTTCTCCACCTTTGTCTAATGAAAGTTTCCTTTATTTTGGGCAGGTAGCTCTAGTTTTCCAAAAACAGCTCCTGTGATGGATCAGGATCTGGGTGGTTTGTCCACCTTACCCAAAAGAAATCACGAGGTTAGCGACATATTTACTTGTTAATGCTTGATTTTGCCTATTGATTAGTGGTTGTGATGTTATCCCTTGTGTCCTTGCTTGTATGGATTTATATTGCACATGAACAACCTGTATTTTATGGGGTCTAATTTGGACATGCAATTAGTCTAAGCATATTTTTAGAGTAGGATTTTGGTTAATAGCTTAATCTAACAAACAGTAGCAAGATTGTGCTGCATCACTTCCCAAGATGAATGGCTAAGCTGAGCAATGAATCACTAAACATATCGATATTCCAAACTGTATATACCGTTAGGTGATGACATCCTCTTGTTTCGAATTTTGATGGAGTCAGGGTCTGAAAGTTCCATGACAATGTCACTGATAATGATGACGATGAAAAAAGTTGTCCACGTAATCTCTCCTTACTATATTGAGAGCTAGGTTCGTTCTGGGATTTCTCTATTAGTCTAAACTGGCACATTCCTCAGTTTTAATTGTACACTTCTGAACCATAGCCCTTAATACAACTGAATATTGAAAATGATTCAAGCAACCAACTATACATATTAGAGATAAAACTTTCTTATTGACACTCTAAAATGGAATCTAACCTAACATGCAGAGTCACTTGTTCAGTATCTTCAACTTCTATTTTACTGCCACTTAATCTATCTCATTTCATTTACACTGGTTTGGTTAACATGATGTTTTGATCGCCCCAACGCTAGCTGATAATGTGTTAAGTGTCTTGTAGAGTTTACCCTTAAATTTTCAAGGGCATTTTACAATCATGTATTTCCTTCTGAGTCACGTGTCCTCAGCCATATCTTGCCATCATGACAAGACCCTAATAAAACTATTCGCTCTTTGTTATTTCTCGGTCATCAGTGTAAGCTATTTCCTCATTCATACTTCTTGTGCTAATTTTATATTGTTCTATATTTCAGCCTAATTCCTAGTTGTTATGCAAAGCACTAATCCATTAGCCTTAACATTCTATTTGCTGTACAAACATCTGGTGAGTCTAATGTAAGTTCTGAAGCTTTTATTATTTATATTTTGTCAAAATAGGGAAATCAGATGGCTTCTGGAGCATCTCTAAATAGAGGAAGGAATGTGAAAGCTGTAGCACGCAGAAGAGAGAGGAAAGATTCTATTTTAAAGAGGCAAAGCCTTGCAGGTTTGTTAATGGCCATGCGACCCCTGAACTGTTTATACTACTTACTCGAAGTATCGTCCTGCTCACATATATATATATATATATATATATATATATATATAGAGAGAGAGAGAGAGAGAGAGAGAGAGATCCGGATCTCCACTCTTAAGCATCACCGAAGCGTTTCCAAAATTACAGCCGTTGGATCGTGTCAATTTTTGCCGTTCAGATTAGTTCACTGAAGTGCTGACACGATCCAACATATGTTATTTTTGGGACATCCGGTGATGCTTAAGAATGAGGATTTCGTTCCATATACCTCCCTCCAACATATTCACTTGGGATTTGGTGTAATGCACTCATGCATTAGAAGCCAATTGGATTTTGACACAAATAGCGAATATTCCATGTATGTTTATGATATTTTTAAAAAATGTTCCTTGTCCTTGTGCCATCTTCAGATAACGGTATGCTTTGGCAATCTGGTGTAAGAAGAAGCTCCAGAATCAGGTCAAGGCCTTTGGAATATTGGCGTGGGGAGAGATTCCTATATGGACGCATACATGATAGTGAGTATTACATTTTTTGGCTATTTTTGCAGATTGTCTTTATTATGACACAAACCGTTACAGCTTGTTTGGGTTCTTTGAGCTTATTTTTTGGAAAGCAACAGCAACACCGGTTTGTGCATATTCTTTTGATAAGTCAGTTCATCCTTTGGACAGCTTTCGAAAGCAGCGGGAGGCTGAATTACTAGCTGCTTCTGCTTTTCAAAAAGCAGCAGCAATGCAAAGTTAGCCTAAATACAGTACTTTACCATTTTTTTGTTTCTTTAGTTTTAATAATTGTAAAACTATGGGAACTTGATCAAAGTTGAAATGTAAGTTATTGGAATAACTATCCAATTTACTAGACAGAATAGAATCAAAGACATCCATTTTCAAAATTTCACAGTTGAGACAAAATGGCCCAAGTGGCAATTTTTCTCTTCAAAAGCCTGTCCAAAAGATACATAGTTAGGTAGTGCATTTGTTTTCTATCACTTGAACACCTTTAGCTTTCCACAAATTGACCTTGTGTTCTGTGTACTTATTTTTAAATTTCGGGCTATTTGCATACAAGTCCCTTAAATATACTATATTGTAACTCCCCTAAAATTTGTTAAAATCTTAAAAGTCCCTCGTATCATTAGAAAAAGGGAGTTATGAGCCCCTCGGGTTATCTTAAGAGCATCATTAGTAGTAGGGATCTCCAATGCAATTTGGGGCCCAAAATTTCAAAAAAAAAGGTAAATGTAGAATGGGTTGGGTTTGTATAAGAATAGTAGGAAATGATAAAGTGAGCTCCGGTCCCAAAGATTGTGTGGTCAAAAATTGATGTAGAAAATAAATAATGTAAAATATAGAATCTAGAGAGTTGGGCTCCAAATTGGGACTTACTATTCTACAAAATAGGTTCCTACAATCTAGAATCTAGAAATTGAGAGGCCCAACATATAGCTCTCATGGGTGGGATGAGACTCAAAATCTGGAAATTGGAACTAAGGATGGGACTTACTATTCTACAAAATGAGCTCGTACATTTTAAATCTAGAATCTAGAATGTGGGATGGGCCTTACTAATGATGCTTAACTCATGTGAGAAAGGAATATTTCTTTCTTTAACTGACTTATTGCATTTTGACTACTTTGTCCTCATGTTCCTCCTCTTTCCTTGTGCCCAACATAGGACACCATGTTCCACCAACACCACCCCTTCTATCTCCTCAACCCATCCCCATTTCCCTACTATACTCTTCTCTCTCCTCAACAATTCCCCTTCTCTCCACTCCCCTGACAGTGCTAGTAAGATCAATAACCTATGGTATGCCTTAATTTCATAGTTTGTAGTATCAGCCGATGCCGATTCAATACGGCCGATACCGATCTGACATGGCCGATACCGACACGGTTTGGCATGTCCCGATCCAATTCCGACATTAGGGATCTCTTTTTCGGTCAACTCGACAAAGAAAATTGAACGAAAAGATCAATCAACAAGGGTGTAAAAGCATAGTAAGGTTGTAAAAGCATGTAAAAAAACTTATCTATCGCATATAAACCGATCGGGAAGGGTCACACTAGTATTTCATTCAATTTTAAAACTACTAAGAAACAACACTGGAAATACTTAAAATGTCTAAATGTATAAAATATATTTTCTAAAATGTTAATAATTTATTAATAATTATTTGCTTTTCGATACCAAAAAATTCGATACTTCGATCCGAAATCGTTGATAATGTCGAGATATATATATATATATATATATATATATATATATATATATATATGTCGATACCGTCGATCATGATACTCATAGGAATGTTCTGATAACAATACTGCGAACCTCGCTTACTTTCATTAAATAATCTTGACAGAATTTTGCAATTAAACAACTATAGATCAAAACAACCCTTAATGATGCAAGCAAGCATGTGTGTTTCCCATGGCCATTCTATATAGAGTACCATGAGCTTGTTAAGTCGTTGACTCCCTCCCTTGGCTGTGATGTACTTGGTCATTTCTTACATAGACATTGCCACAAAACTAATAGAATCCCATAGGTCATCTCCACTTCACCGATGATGCCTTTATTATATGGAAGCATTTCCGTCCATCTCCAATATATATTAAACATACAATTGATTATCTATTCACTTCACCAATAATGACTATTAATTCCACCTCCAATAGACCCTAAATGAGCAAAATGAATAGATATGATATGGACCTTGGGCAAGATAAAAATCAAGAATGTAGACAAAATCAAATTTGTGTTGTGGGAGGGAGTGGGGAGGAATGGTGGTCCGAGGGAGGAGGGGAGGGGAGGGGAGGGAGGGAGGGAGGCGTTGGTGCTTTAGACGGTTGCCGGTGGCTCCTGCCATTACAACTTTGGGTTGAGAAAAAGAAAGAAAAGAAGATTATGGCAATATGGTCCTTTTACATATTTACCCAATAGTTGGGTTAAATTTTGGTTGACAGTGAGCGACTTTGGGGGGCTGTATTCTAGTAATTTGGGACACTTGAGCAGTGTTGTTAAATGACGACCATGGTGGCGTTATGGCAGTTCCATGGCGGATGGCGGTGGCGGATTTTGAATAGACCACCATGAAATGGTGGTAATGTGGCGGTTTTCAAATGGCGGGCCATGGCGGCCGTTATGCGTGTGGCGTTCATAGCGGCCACGGCGGAAAGGCGAAAAAAAAAAATGAACTGGGTCGTGTGACCTGACCCAGAACCGGGCCCAAAAGGGTGTAAAAATCCTAAAACTTAACTTTGTGCTTCTTTTTTCTCACGTTTCAAACATGCGCACCAGACCTACATTCTCTGCACCTCCCCAGCGGCGACCAGCGACCACCATCCTCTTCCCTCCACTGTCCTCCGGCGAATGTCTCCGGCGACATTTTTCTCCTATGTTTTTTGTTTTTTAAGTCTTTTTTTTTTCAAATTTTTTTTAAATTCTTTAGAGACATGTAATGTTTGCATTATTTTTTTTATTTTTATTTTTGATTTTTGTAGTCCTGAACTTGATGAAAATGTGGTTGTTAGTAGTTTATGACATTGAGTAATGATATTTTCTATCATTTAGTCAAAATATTTTAAGTTTTGTAGGTATTTTATTTATTTCTGCAGTCTTTTAGTGTGTATATATATATATATATATATATATATATGAGAAGGGATCAAATTCACCTCCTTTTTTGTCCACCCCAAGCATCTTCCCTATTCACACCATTGGATGGGCTTTAAGTCATCTAATTTTAACCGTTATTTTATCAACGGTTAAGATTAGATGACTTAAAGCTCATCCAACGGTGTTAACATGGGAGATGTTTGGGGTGGACAAAAAAGGCTATGGATCATGATCCCAAGCCTATATATATATATATATATATATATATATATATATATATTGTTCGCCATGTCTTCCGCCATAAGTCGTCACGCCATCCGTCATATTTATATTAGGAATTTTTGACTTGCCGCCATAATCTGCCATTAACAACACTGCACTTGAGCAATTGATAAGATATAGGGGACTTATTTGAAAATATCAAAATAGTAGATTTAAGGGTTCCTATGCAAGAAACCCTTAATACTTGTTATAAGAGGGTCATAAGGTCTCTATGAGGCATAAACCTCGTCTAGAAGACAATTTCCGAATATGGTGCTCCCCTTCCTAATTCTTAATTATAGATATCTTGAGGAAACTTATCACTACCATAACATGGTTGCTAGTCCTGTTGTATACAAATGTTTAGATCTTGAAAGCCAAGAAAGAAAAATAACTGGTCAAAGTCATTTTACTTTTTATAGGAATGACCCTGCAGGCATTTGTGCGGTCACGCTAACTTAATTATACAAGTTTATATTTGTGTGTTCTCGCAGAAATTACTGTTGCATAAGAGTTTATTTTGTTATTTCCTATTAAATTGTAGAGCTTGTTGATGCTTTCAATTCATTTTTGTTGCAGGTCTGACAACTGTCATTGGAGTGAAGTGTGCATCTCCAGGGTACGCAGAACTGAAAGTGAAGTCATTTGTTCCTGACAAGTATGCAGATCTTGTAGCTCAAGCAGCATTGCATTGACTTAATGCTACTTTGTTATCGCCATTGTCCTGATGGTTTTTGATCATGTCTCTACATCTATATAGTAATTTTTAACTTTGGATGGCTCCTCTTATGGACAATGTACACTAAATGTTTTCATGACAAATCTAAGCAATTTGCATGCTTTCCATGGATGAACAACTCTTGTGTGTGCTGACCTCCAGTTTCTGTTAAGTTTTGCTAGAATTTCCCTTCACTCTTCTCAAGAACAGCAACATCAATCTAAATGGCACGAGGGACCGAAAAGCAATTGTTATACTAGCACTTGACTTGCAATCCGTGGTTCTTAGCATATTACTTGTAAGTTTGCATTTAATATGCATATTTAATGATTTAAATATCTCAAATAATTACAGGACCATTTGAAAGACAACAGAAATCTGCAGGTTGGACGGTTATGGATTTGTTGTTCTTTACAATCTGCTAACTCAGGCTCTAGCATTAGCTCCCCAGGATACGCTTGATCCCTGCTCGTTGTTCTGATGTCAGTCTTGAAGGGAACTTCACCTCAAACTTGATCCTTAGGTTCCCTTTTCTTCCATTCTCCTTCACAATGGGCATCCCCTCCTTGGCAATCACGAGCTCGTACCCGGGGCTAACCACATCGGTAACTGGGATCGTCAGATTGCGACCGTCTAGTGTTGTGAGGTTCAGGGTGGTCCCTGCAAGAGCCTCCGACAGTGAAATCTTCTGGTGAATGATGAGGTCGTTGCCGTCTCTCTTGAACAGGTCGTGAGGCTTCTCATCGATTACGAAGACGAGATCTGCAGGAAGCTGGTTTGGCTGCTCGTTCCCCTTGTCCGGGAAGGTGATCTTTGTCCCTTTCTTCCAACCAGGCTTAACGTCGATTGTTAGTATTTCCGACTCTTGTATTGAATGCCTGAAAAAATTTCATATAATTTTTTTGAGCATCGCAACATATAATCAAGGTTCTAAACGACGGTAAGTGGATGCGCGACGGAAAAAGTCCGCCTAATGCCTAGGACATTTTTTTACTATTTTATTTGAGTTTTGTTTTATATATATATATATATATATATATATATATTAAGGATGTTTCATGTATAACTATGTTGTAGAACAAAGATTTATTAAGTTTTAGTCTTGTAAAAGTGAATCATAGATCTATAATACTTGCAAAACCGTCTGACCAAAATATCTTGTTAAGTATTACTCCGCATAGGCGTCCACCTACGCCGTCAAATTCCGTTGGCCGCCTACTCCACTGCCCACTAAAAAATGGTACATAGAGAGATCGCCTACCGCCTAGGCGGTCGAGGCGGCCGCCATTTAGAACACTGCCTATAATAATCCTTTGTTATCCCAGCAAAATTTTCACAAAAGAATTGACGAAGTTTTCATGAGCTGCTATAACTCTCTTATCTACATTGGTGCCAAATGACCAGCCTAGGGTAGCTATGAGCAATAGGGCATACCATAAAAAGTCTCGAAGGTAAACTACCAGCTAGGTAGACATACATTTTTTGTCCGCACTTTAAGCTCATGCAACCAAAGATCACCACTGCTTATAAAATTGATATAACATAAATAACTACACGAGCAGAATGATTGCATGCCTAATTTATGAAGCTTTTACGATTATTTTGTATAAGGGTACTAGGTTTATGATCTAAATAGACTTTGGGTACTCGAATTATTTTTAGTGACATACTTTAGTGACGAAATTTGACTTTCGGTGACGACACAAGTCTTTTAATGACGAATGTTCGTCACTAAATGTGTCACAAAAAAATTCTAGTATCCAAAGTCTAAAACGGACAAATCCAGTATCCAAAGTCTAATTATGTCCTAAACATGGTATCCTTATACAAAATAATCCAAGTTTTTATAACATCCATATGCCTTTCTTATGGGACTGAAATGATCCCATAAGCCATAAATTACAAAATATATAATGAAAACAATGCATCTGTAACTAGTAACATCTTACAGAGACGTATAAATTACCAACACCCAAGTTTTACAGAATCAAGAGGTGAAGTTGCTCAATTGAAAGTTACAATCTACAGATTTAGGAACCATATTTGGTAGGTTGGTTATTGCCTTACTGGTACCAATAGCAAAAAGTAATGGACTAGGAAGACATGAAAAGATGAAAAAAGAGCTAAACATCAGTTTGTGAGTTGTGAGTAACCTCAATACTCTTGCTCCCTAAAACAAATCTAGGCTGTTCATGATAGTTATTAGATTCCTTTGACATTATTACATTTTAAATATAATGTGCATTGAGCTCCACTTTGTTTCACGAAATTCTGTTCTCTCTAGTGGGGGTTCCAAGAAGGCTCTCTTTTTTTTCTTTTTCTTTTTTTTATGAATATAGACTTTAGTCTTACATAAGTTGTAAAATTAATATTTGGGTCTCCAAAATAATTAATAACACTTTTGGTCTCAAAAGCGTCACCAAAAGTGTACAAAAATGTCACTAATTATTTTTGACGACATTTTTGAAACCTAAACACTAATTATTATTATTTTGAGACAAAAATATTAATTTTATAACTTATGTGAGACCTAAAGTCTAAATATTCTTTTTTTTTAATACCGGTTGGGACCCATATGTAATAGGATGGGGACAGAAGTTATAGAACAACATATCTGCTCTGGGTTCAACCAACATGTGTCTTGCAAATCCGACTTTTGGGGATGTTTTAGTGTTTACAACTTTTGGAGAATTTTTAGCGTTGATCTTTCCTAATTGGATTGTAGTTGGAACATTGAAACGTATATATGATGAAGTAAATCCACATATTGAAGAAATATCAATCAATAAGTAGAACATAAAAACTAGCTTATGTGTTGTTTCTTCAAATCTCGTTCTTCCTATATGTTTTCAACCATTGAGCATGTTCTCTCCTTGAATAATAGTTACTAACATAAAAACTTAAAGCTTAGCTAGCATAACCAAAACTGTATTTTATCATCTAATCATAACAAGCATAGAAAGACTGAGGGTCTTATTTTAAGGTATGGATTATGTGCAACAACAACCACTTATCCTTAGAAGTCTAAATGAAATGGCCATATATTAAAATATATAGACGAAAAACATGGTGTCTCAATCCACGAACATGGAGGTTCAACTGGTGTCAACATGCTTCTGTAAGTGGTCAAGTTTTGGAAACATATGAATCCGAAAAATCGGAATGGAGGTTTGAATCCCCCTTGAACGTCACCAATTCTCTTAAAAAAAAAGAGGAGGGAGAGGAGGAGAGGGACTGGAATATTCAGGTAGTGCCTGATTAAAAGTCGGACCTGAATAAGTGGTCTACTCGGCAAGAGTATTTTGGTGCTGACGGTCACTCGTGAAGCATGCGAAGAAGATCAGTCCGGACGGCGGATAGAGAAAGAATGCAACAGAGGCAAAAATTGATGACCGGCGTGTAGAGAACTTCATCCGAACACAGTCTGAAAAGATTAATGTCATAAAAAGATCCTAGTCCAAGCCGGAAAGTAGATGTATGCTTACCATTTAAAAAGAAAATAGAGGTTGACTGGTTGCTAGGGCTATACATGGGTCAGCCAACCAAACTTGACCTACATATCCTTATCCAACGGTTCTCTAACCAACTAGACATGTTGATCAGTAGGTTATTTTGGTTAAAACCAATAGATAGTTTATCTCAATTAAGGATAAAGCATTAACAATTTTTTTGGAGCTTAAAATCATTTGCATTTACCGAATTCGAGTGACTCTTGTAGTTACCAAAGAGAGGTATAAGATTCCGACTGGGTGACAGAAGGTCGGTGGATCGAGCCACGGGGGCGTATTATTCCTTCCATTTATAAATGGTGGGAGTTTGGCGGCAGTGGGCCCAAAGACATGCTATGCAGTGTGGACAAAAGTCCCGAACGTTATGTCGGACTTGAATGAATGGTCTACTTGGCAAGAGGATCTTGGTGCTGACGACGGTCACTCGGAGTGGAGCATGCGAAGAAGATCAGTCCGAACATCGTATAGAGAAAGAATGCAACGGAGGCAAAAATCAACGTGAAGAGAACTTCATCCGAACACAGTCAAGAAAGATTGATGTCATAAAAAGATCCTAGCTCAAGCCGGAAAGTAGATGTGTGCTTACCATTTAAAAAGAAAATAGAGGTTGACTAGTTGCTAGGGCTAAACCGACTCAAGTTATGTAACCAAACTTGACCTACATATCCTTTTCGAACGGTTCTCTAACCACCTAGACATGTTGATCAGTAGGTTATTTTGGTTAAAACCAATAGGTAGTTTATCTCAATTAAGGATAAAGCATTAACAATTCTTTTGGAGCTTAAAAACATTTACAATTACCGAATTCGAGTGACTCTTGTGGTTACCAAGGAGATGTATAAGATCCCGACTGGGTGGCAGAAAGTCAGTGAATCGAGCTACGGATGCATATTATTTTTTTTATTTATAAATGGTAGAAGTTGGGAGACAGTGGACACAAAGACATGCAATGCAGTGTGTATAAAAATTCTAAACATTACGTCGGATTCCGTGAGTTATGTCGGGAAGTAAAGTAAAAATAAAAAAACATTTGCAATTTATTTCAATAGGAATGATACAACACAACCTTCGTACTATAGTTCACTTAAATCTATTACTAAAAAAATATAGTAACAACCACAAATGCGAAACATATCAATGCAAGTCGGTAACTTGGTCACAAATGTTATTCTAGTGTTGCTTTGCTAAAATCCTATTGTAAAGGAGAAGAGTGTATGCATGAACTTTGAAGAAAATTAGGAGAAAAAAGTGGAGACCTCTGATTTGTGAAGACTTTCTCTCAAGTATTTGACAAAATATGTATATTTAACCCATAACTAATATTTTACATAACAACCCTTTAATTCATATATATATATATATATATATATATATAAGGTCGGTTAAATCGATCGGTTATACTACAAGGTCCACTCTGAATCAGAAACTGATAGACTTGCAAACTTGGGTAGACATTCACCATAACTATAACTATAAAATCTATTAATTATGTGTTTTTTTAAATCACATGGAAATCAGATAGCAATAGGCCAGAAGCCTCATTATACTAAATTCTAGCTGATATACTTCACTAGCAAAATATTTATAGAAATTTAATAAATTAGGTGGACACTCACTGGGCAGCAATGGCAGCTAGGCTAGGTTGATGCAACAAAAAGAATAAAAGCGCTACAATAAGGGATCATTTTTTTTTTCTCCTAATGTTGTGTGAGCTGGGTTGCAAGCAAGTTCTACTTTTATCAGTGTTCTAAAAATCGATCTAAGCGGTCGTCTAGACGTTTAGTGTCCGTCCGATGTCCGTCGACTATGCATATTTTTGAGTTTTATGGACTTTATATACAATTTTCAGTAATTTTTTTTGAATTTTTTTTTATTTTTAACAGCGTCAGCCTAGACGGACTAGATCTGGTGCTCGTCCACCAAGTGCCTTTTACAACCGTTGTATTAACTACTAATTTTTTTTTACTGTAAACTCCAGATAGTAAAGAGTTCATTTTGCCTGTTTCTCATTTCTGTTTTCCTTTCTTCTCCCTTACCTCTTTTCATCCTTCCCTCCTTTCCTAATCCACTTGTTCATTTGAAAGTTCCAAGATCTGAATTAAAAAACCATAATATGTCATCAAAGCCTACCTGGTTAGAGCACTTTTCTTATGAACAAGAGAAAAAGATTCGGAATTAAAAAGTGAATGAAATACTAAATAAAATTATAGATAGATATGTTTCTAAAATGGCCATTGTTATCGATTTTTTTCCCTACTTTTAGATGTTTGCACAAATTAAATTGTCACAGAAAAAGTCACAAGAATAGTAACTAGGACCCACGGATACTCCAATACGATTGTTGTGCACATATGTTTGGGCACGTATTTGACATAACATAGCCACTCTAAAATACAGTAGGACACGTCAAAACGATGCCACCATATCCGCGTACCATGTCCATTTTGTGTCATTTCATATTCATATCCTTGCAACATCTATACTACTAATACAATACCAAAAGTTGGCTTAACCGTAAAACTTTTTTTTTCCAAATATACCCTTACATATATTGACTCATTAAAAGCGTTTATTAAAATTAATATGGACAACTAGGTAATTACAAAAGTTGCCATTTGGTCTTTCATGATATTCTTAGGTATTAAAAAATATCTATATATAATAACATAATCTATACTGCTAATACAATGCCAAAAGTTGGCTTCACCGTGAAGCTTTTTCTTCTTCCAAATATACTCTTACATATATTGACTCGTTAAAAGTGTTCATTAAAGTTAATATGGACAGCTAGATAATTACAAAAGTTACCATTTGGTATTTCATAAATAGTCTTAGGTATTAAATAATATATATATAAATAATAATATAATAATAAATTTAGAATAGTTAAGGAAGCAGCCATGTTTGGTTAGATTAGGTTGGGAATATAAAAAAAAGAATGTTAATTTATTTAGTTTTTCATAAATACCATTTCATGTTTCTATTATTTAAATTTACATGTTTGAGATAGGAGTTAAAATTTTAAAAGTAAAGTCAGAGGTGTAATTGTCCAATAAAAATATTCAAGCAACAATATTCCTTGGGAAAGAAAAACTATTATGAAGCCACTACCAAACAAATAGAGGTAAGGAATCTAAAATCCATTCCAAAACCTCAAAAACTTGAACCAAATGCCATCTTAGCCTTTCTAATAATGAAATACGTGCAAAGCATGTGCACATGGAAGTATAGTAAAGTAAAGTAGAGGCGCAATTGTTTTACCCGGTAGCATCAATCACATTTCTGGAAATCTTCATCTTTCTGTTGGATCCAGTGTAGAGCTCTCCGAGGGTGCACGCCAGCTTGCTCTCCACCGCCGGGGACTTCCGCGGCTGTCCTCCCCCGCCGGCCCTGACGCCTTCGCTGTACGTGCGGAAGACGGATTCCGAGCCCCCAAACCCACCGAAGAGGCCCCCGACGCCTTCCGATTGGCACCTCATGGACTTTGCGCGGCCCATGGACCCGAACCCGAAGGGGCTGCTCCCGAAGAACTCGGCGAATATGTCCTCTGCGTTCCGAGGATTGAAATTGAAATGGAGATTACCATCACCCCCACCCGAAGAACCGGGATGAGGCATTCCCTTCAAGCCCTCTTCTCCGTACTGGTCATATATTTGCCTTTTCTCGGAATCACTCAAGACCTGTGTAAGAAACAAGGGGCTCGACCGGATTAGTTAAGTGCTCAGAAAATTTGCTCCACAGAAAATATTTTTAAAGAAAGTATTTCAGAAAAAAAAAAAAATTTGAAGTTACGAAAGCTTTCGCCGTCACAGTCGGCGAAACTATGAAAAAAAAATAAAAAAATTTGTTTTTGTTTTTTTAATATTTTTGCCAACTCGGTCGACGAAAATTTGGCTCTGGCGAAAATATGACTATTGGTTTTTTTTTTTCTGTTGGTTTTTTTGTTTTGGGTTTTTTGTTATTTTTTGGGATAATTTGGTTTGATTTTGTGTGTGTTAGTTTTGAGAGGTTTTATTATTTCTACACGAATTGTGTTACTCTCGTCGGAAACATACAAATCGACCTATTGTTTGACGAAAAACGATTTTCGAACAAATAGTTATGGCCGCTCGAAGTCTGCTCGATGGCAGATGTAATTTTCTTACGGTAAAAAAGTTTTAAATCTTTGGATGGTCAATGATAGCATATTATATTTTGAATGCTAAATTTGGTTTTTTTTCTAATTTATTTAAAAAAAATATTGTTACAACAATTTTTTTAAAAGAACTAAACCTAAATAAAATTAAACCAAACCACTCTTTTTTCCAAAAAAAAAAAAAACTAATTAAAAAAAAACTAACACTCACCCAAACATTAAAACCGAACCAACCATCACCCACCCACTCGCGGGTCAAAGTGCTGAATTTTCACCAACTGGATTGGCAAAAAATTGACACTCTCGATTTTCGCCATCCGAGATGGCGATATCTTTCGTCAGTTCAAAATTTTCAAAAATAGTATCGTTATAGTTAATTTATTTAAAAATATTTTTTGTACAGTAAATTTTCTGTTAAGTGTTAGATTTCTCTGCTCATAAAAAGAAAAAGTTTGATATAATTCTTCCAGACTTTTTATAAAGACACTACAGAAGTTGATCGGGACTGGCCCATATTTTTTTTAGCTTAAACTGTCAAATTTTTGACAGCCATATATACAGTTAGGACCGTCAAAATTCTGACATTTCTGTACGGATATTAGCAGTTATTCTCTTTCTCCCATAAGAAGCAATGCATGTGCTCCTGAATTCATAACCGGAATCCTTAACTCGTGATATTTCCAACTTTAGGGATCCTATTATGTGAAAGGAAAATGCGCTGCAAGTAAAGGCTGATAAAAGAAATCAATTTTCTTTTTTTCATATTTCTCTGATCATTCTTTCATCCATATATTTTACAGTTTCTCCTCTATTGTTCTTAATTAATAAATATTTCCGATGCATGCTAGGTAAGAATTTGTTGTCTACTAGGTTGCACGGGCCAACCAGAATCTTATCTTTGTTATTAAACCTGCAAGTATCCTAATCCAACACAATACTTCCTCGTTACACCTTCTAGATAAAGATCACCCATGTCTAGGCTCCAAAATTTATTGGCATAATCGTGCCAAACATAAGTGAGATATGAGAAAATGTCATTTCTTTGAAGGAAATCCTTCCTAGAACTCTTTGGAATCTAGTTAATATCCAAAAAAGAAAACAAAAAAATAATAATCATAAATATAGGTATTGTGGTACCATTATTGTAATTTTATTTAAATTTGTATCTTGAATTCGAATATGTGACAATGTCTTGAAACCTAGGTTGTTTAGGACCAATCCCATATATTTATGCCTCATCCTTCTACTAAATTCTTATCTAACCCTCTTTTATTCCGCCAGCAAACTTGTAAACCTGAGCCCTAATCCGAACAATCCAAACCATAAAGTTTCCAACTTTACGAATCATAGATGGAAGGCTAACTCAATGTGATGCACACAAATGAAGAAGCTCCAAAATGAAACAAGATCCCAATATTCTAAAGAATGAAATGAATCTAAAGAACACAAAACCATAATTTTTTCAACTTTAAGCATCATAGCAATCAAAACAGCAGAATGTGATTCATACCGTCAAGAAAGTAACAAAATGGAGCAACAATTCAAGTTCCTCCATCATTATTTTACCAGAAAGAACCAAAATTTTAACAACAACAACAAAAAATCATTCAACCAAAGAATCGAGACAATTCACCTCGTATGCTTCGGAGATCTGCTTGAACTTGGCCTCGGCCTCCTTCTTGTTGGCGGGGTTCTTGTCGGGATGCCATTTCATCGCCAGCTTCCGGTACGCTTTCTTCAAGTCCTCGTTGCTCGCGCCCCTGTCCACCTTTAGCACGTTGTAGTAATCCACCCCCATTCCTCCAAAAACCTAGCACTAACCCTAATTTCTTCTGATTTCTCCTTTGATCAATTGGTTCTGGTAAATTTCTTTGACAAAGAGGAAATTTTCCTCGGGTTTTTTGATTTTTTTTTTATATATAGCGACGAAAATTCTGGTCGTATTTGCTTAAAAATTGTTCCGAAAAGAATAGTTTTGACATTTTGTATGAGAGAGAGAGAGAGAGAGAGAGAGAGAGAGAGAGAGATCTATATATAGCTATAATGAGTTGGTCGGACGCAATTTATGCATTCATTCATAAACATACAAGGAAAACGGTAATGCACCTTAGGTGTGTGAGTAACGCTCCATGGGATACCTTATTGATTCCTTAGTTACATAGAAAATAAAATTAATTAGGACTAAATCACTTGTTAATCACTTATAAAATCTATGCACACATTGTTATCACCCAAGATCAAAGACTAGCCCGGTCCTTACCCTAGAAACACATAAGAAGACCACAAGTAACACCCTGGTCCACATGTCATGGAACCTGAACTAGCACACACTCAGGGGGGCCAAAATTTCAAACCTACATGAATCGACCATGTCAGCAATCCATGACTCGTTTTCATCGACCAACCATGTTCATAGTTGTTGGACGAGGGGTATTTCAAGAAGTTTGTATTTGGGTTGGATAGATTGAGGGTTGTTAGGGACACCTGGGTCATCCAAGCCTCGAGGGCTCCATGTAACCACTTTTCATCTATTCATTCACTCTTCTTGCTCTCTCTCACTTCTCTCATTTGTGGGATGATCTTGGAGCACAAGGAGGAGGGGCACAAGGAGGAGGAGCTAGGCATAAGCCATAGGTCTTTGAGTATATTCACTTCATCCTAAGGCCATTACCAACTTATTATATCTTGATAAACCTAGATTTACTAGATAATAATCAACCCACTTGTGTGTTAAAAATTTGTATGTGATTGTATTTTGGTTTTGATTCACTTCACAAGCTTTCATAATAATACAATTCAAGATTCAAGTTTATCCTTGTCTTATTTCAAATCTTATAGTTTCATGACACATTATCATGTATACACACACGAGTACTAGAATTATGTTTCTAACAAGTTTTAATTATGCTAATAATCACTAAAATATTCCTATATTTTTTGGAATTGAAAATAAATTGATGTTAGAGATCAAAATGGCCAATTTTGGCATGTTTGAATATGTCTAGGCACGACAAAAAATCCAAAAACATTCAGCCAAAATTTTGGGTCGCTCTTAGTCTTTCTTTAATAAAAATATTTACTAGATTCTCATGAAAATTTGATTTCTAGACCTCATTTATGATTGTAACACTTGAATAAGTATTTTGATGTTGTTTTATACATATTCCTTTAAATGTTACTCTCTGACATGTACACCAACATTGATGCATATACTTTCTTATATAGCTTATTATATGACTTGAATTGAATGTATGGGGGTTTATGATTGGAATAAGATTATGAAAAGCCTAGAACATGTCAAGTTTATGACATGGACATTGCAAACTACATGTATAGTATATGCCAAGTTAGTGCCTCGACTAGTGTATATGAATCATTCAATGTAATCGGTGGTCATGCCAAGTATACAAGACAAACCTTGAGAACATGATTACTATGTAACTATGGTTTATGTCACCCTTGATTACTAGTAAGTAACATGACTTGACGTGTGAACATTCGAGCACATGATTATAATTACATGACAAGACAAGGCAAGTGTTGTAGTGCCCCGCTCCGCTTGGTTCAACGAGATAATTCTTTGCCACATGCAGTGCCGTTTTGACTTGGCTCATTCAGAGGCTTGGATGGAGTTTTTGTTCGGTTGATGTAGAGTCCTGCATCAGGTGGGTGATCTCAATGAATCTATATTTGCCTTACTTAATAAATGGATGATGCATATTTAATTTGGTATGCAATAACTTGATGTATGTTAATAAAAGAGATGAACCCACATAGCTAAGAAAATAATCCCATTCCATATCATGTTGTATAGAACATCGAATATTAACTTGCTACTAGAGTTAGACCCTCATGTTGTTGCTTTAGATATGGAACTTTAAACTGATGTATAGACTTGTATAAAATAGAGCTGCCTTTATTGTTATCACATGGGCTATATATAGAATCGTGTTGTCGTAGAACTTATTTGCATACTGTTGTAGTATTCTTTTTTGGATAACACATTGTAGTAGAGATTATATATCATTCAGAAAGTAGTATTGTAACATCATATATGTGGACTATCACATTTCACTTCAGAGATAGCAACATGGATAGTTTGGGACTGTTAAGTCGCCAAGGCAGTGTCCCTGGACTAGGAACTGCATAGATACGGGAAGTTGAGATGAGCGAATAGCTCAAGGAGTATTGTATAGTTTTGAGTAGATATTTATTCAGTTGTTTAGGTTCTTATGTCATGCATTTGTGTCAGAGTCCTATTGTTCACGTATTTGTATGGTCATGGAAATTTTTTGCACAATGTTTGGTTCCTCGAACGATTCTCGGAGCACTGAGATCGTGTCAGCCTAGGAGGAATGATGTATTACGAGACCTTCGGTGGGCATGCGACCGACACTAAAGGGTACGTCGCAATATCAGGTATATTGTGACCTTTGGTATAGATCTAGATCGCGTCTGTAGACGGAGTAACTACCGTCTTACTAGAGTGTCCAAAATGGCTTGTGGTGCTAGTGACCGTCATATAGAGTTAGATGACATGCTAACTTCAGTTTGTGTGCAGGTTTATAAGGAATGTTGCGAAACGAGTGCACTGCGTACTACTTATACTTTATGAGCCTAACATTTGTCTTCTATAGAGACACGCTTGTGACACCTTGTATATAGGTTCTTATGTTTCATTGCATGTTGGTATTGTCCTTGTATCTGACATGAAATGATGGATGGTAAGTGTTGGTAAGTTCAACTCAGTTGTGTGACACATATATGCCTGCGACACATAGTAATACTTTATATTATATGCCATGTAATTAATCCTAAGGCAAGATTATAATGACCACATAATAGTTGCTTGCACTCACATAATTGAATGTGTTGGTTCCGTTGAGTGGGCGAGAGGGCCCTCACCATTGCATTTCTATGTGCTGACATCCCACCAGGTTTCGCAGGTGCCGTGTTTGTTTGGACGCGCGGAGGCTTTAGAGTTTGGATTGACGCCTTGGAGCGTTGCGATCAGGATTCAAGTTTTCTTTGTATTTTTATTATTTTATTTTGTTGTTTATTATTTTATGACTTTTTCTTATTTATTGGAGATAGAATGATGGAAATGAGCGATTGTGTTTGTTGGAGATGGAATGATAAAAATGACGGAAATGAGTTATTAGTAAATATGTGACAAAGGATTGCTCAAAATATTTAATTTTTGTTCATTTTAAATTTATTGTGTTCAAATAAAAATCCGATCAATCGAACCGAACCAAATCAATCGGTTCAAAATTGAACCGATTAGTTAGTTGATTTGATTTGACTATCTTTATCTTAGACTATTTATTGGGACACTTTCAAACTTACTTGGGAGTAGCCCAGTTTAGAGAAACTTTTACTCATGACATCCAAAACTTACTAAGGACTGCCCACCCCCTAATTCTCTCCCAAACCCAAATATTCTAACTTTTACTCTTTCTCTCTCTCTCTCTCTCTCTCTCTCTCTCTCTTCAAAATTCTTTCTCTCCTTCATTCACTTCAAAATCCTAAACTTCTTCCTTCTCTAGCTCCTCCAACTCCAAGCATCAATCAATCCTAAATTTCATATTATAGTAACTAAAAATTGGTTTGAGATTCATTTTGGGTGGATTTCTGAATTTTTGAACCTATTTTAGGATTTCAAACTTCGAAAATTCGTCGACAGTCACGACGGGGATGAAGCAAGGCTATAAAATTTTTTGACAATCCTAGATATAGTTAGGATTATAGAAAATTTCTACAATCCTGATTACATCCAAGACTGTTAAAATTTTCTACAGTCCTAATTATAGCCAGGAATGCAAAAATGTTGACAGTCCAATTCAAAACTTGTTATTTCATAGGACTATCGGAATTTTTGACGGTCTTTTATATAGACATAGCAATCAATTATTTTGACAGTCCTAGTCTAATTTGTTTTAACGACTGGAAGGATATAATATAATGATTTTTTGACAAATTAAGGATTTGATTTGGATTTAAAGGATTTGAAAAATATGTGATTCAAGAACTTTTTTTGACAAATCGAATTAGTGCAATATGCTTCAAAAAGTTGTATAAATATGCTAAAATATGCTTCGAATTAGAATATGCTTCGAATTAGTGCAATATGCAAATCATTGTATCAAATCCTTTGGATCAATGTGCAAATTGTATCAATATGCTATAATATGCTTCGAATTAGTGCAATATAGTACAATATGTATCAAATCCTAGAAAAATTCATTGTATCAAATCCAAATCCATTTATAAATGGCATAATACCCCAAATGAGACCGCTGCAATATGCTTCAGAAAACAAAATTAGTGTAGTATTTGTAGATCTGTCAAAATGTTTGACAGTCCTACCAATTGGAAGGACTGCCAAAAATTTTAACAGTCCTGAATAAAATATGATGTTCATTGAACAACATATTTTTTCAGGATTGCCAAATTTTTTGACAGTCCTATCAATTGGAAGAACTGCCAAAAAATTTGACGATCCTGACTATAGACATGACCGTCAAAACATTTGACAATTCATCATCGTCCCCGTCGCGACTGTGGAAGAATTTTCAAAATTCAAAACACTAAAATGTGTTCAAAAATTTGCAAATCCATTGAAAACGAATCATAAACCAAATTTTAGTTACTAGAAGATAAAATTTAGCCATGAACATGGATGGAGAACAATTTTTAAAATTTGGGAAAGGAAAAGAGAAAAAGATGAAAAAGGGGAAACAAAGTTGGCTTATATACTATGTATGGACAGTCCTAAGTATTTTTCAGTGATAAACTTGTAAACAAAATTTTTTTTGGACAACCATGAGTAATTTTGAAAGTGAATGGAAGATCAGTGGATCGAGCCAGAGGTATTATTCTATAAATTATGGGAGTTGAAGAACAGTGGGCCCAAAAGACATGCAACACAACGTGCACAAAGTTTCGAGCATTAAGCCGGACGTTTAAAAAAAGAAGTGCTTTTATAAAAACAATCTTATCTTATTATTGAAAAATAGGTCAACACCGACGCATGCACAGCCCTACCATTAACATTGGCTTCTTTTAGGCTAATTCTAAAGGAATTCCATATATTGCTTAGGACAACCCAATTTTTTTTAGTTTTTTTTACAAGTTTACCACTAGTTTTTTTTACTTGAGGGCGGCCCAAATTCTCATATAAAAACCAATGACTTCTATTCTTCAGCCCAATTTTTTTATGACTGTCACAATGTTAACAGTCCTTTAAATTGGAATGACTGTCAACATTGTGACAGTCCTAAATAATTAGGACGGTAAAAAAAATTGACAGTCCTTCCAATAGGAAGGACTGTCAATTTTTTTTATAGTCCATGGAAGAAGAAGAAGAAGAAGAAGAAGAAGAAGAAGAAGAAGAAGAAGAAGCAGTAAGGGCGGGGGCGGGTGGCGACGGCGGGGGGGTGGGTGCGGGGGAGGGCAGCTGGGTACAGGGGCAGGCGACGGCGAGGGCAGGACGGCGACAGCAGCAGCAGCAGCAGCAACGGCACAACAACAACGGAGGCCGCTCGCCTCCGCCTCCTCCCCCGCCGAATCCTCCTCCTCATCCTCCCCCGCATTCTCCTCCTCCTGCCTCCTCCAGCCTCCGCCTCCTCTGTAATGCCCCACTCCACGGAAAGGCATTACGCTGGAATTATAGATGGATTAGACCGATAGAATACAAATGGTTCAAAAAATTGAGATGCTTGGTGTGATGATGTTGTATTGCTTAACTTGGTCGGATGAGATATCTTATGCGACATGGTTCGAATGTATGATTATGCCAAGTTAAAAGACTGTGCATCGCGTCAGATCATTAATTCATGAGGGATCGTAGGCGAATGTGGGATCGTGGCATGAAAATAATATTTATATAAGTGAGTGGATTTGCCCCCTTTTTCTCTACTCCTTCATGCCCTAATAAAATGAATGCTAGTGTTGCTTTGTTGTATGTAATAACTATATGCTGCTCTAGTCCACA
This sequence comes from Iris macrosiphon, assembly GCA_036927795.1. Taxonomy (NCBI): domain Eukaryota; kingdom Viridiplantae; phylum Streptophyta; class Magnoliopsida; order Asparagales; family Iridaceae; genus Iris; species Iris macrosiphon. Next base: position 105,722,482 of record JAYESA010000016.1, on the reverse strand, counting down.
CAATGATAACGATGCCTTATGTTCAATGTTGTTGTAATTAATAAAACATATGATAATGAACTGCTAGTACTATTGATACAAAAAATGCTATAAAGTAAGTCTGCCATGAGAAAGAATTAATATTATGCAATCTACTTCACATACTTATAACACTGAGAATGACACATTGAACATCTGTACAGGTATAAGTGCATTAGTGCACAGTAACTATGAAAGAAATGCTTCATATGCGAGTATAATTATGGTTTTGTACCACCTGACCACGAGAATGTCTGTAAGTTGGCACCTACGGGTCACCAACTGATATGAGAATGAGCAAAACAAGAAGGATCAATAATGCGAGGCTTTTCTTACATTTCTTTTCCATATAATTTATGCTTGGTATTTCATTTGCATAGACGTTGCATGGTCATGGACAACTTATGCACAAGGTTTAGTAAGTTTTCTCGAACGAGATGCACCGGGGCACCGGGATCGTTCGACCTAGGAGAAAACATAGTGCTTTGGTAGCACCGGGTATAAACGAGACATTCATTGGGGATTGCAACTATATGAATGTCGCTTCGTATGCCCTTCGAAGTCCTATATGGCATATCCCTCATAGTGCAAAAGCATATCACCAATGACCCTCATGTAGATAGGATGCATACTGACGATAATACTATGCATACTGACGATAATACTTATGCAGGCTTAATATTATCTCTGTAAAAATGATTCATATTAATTATGTTGTGGCTAATCCTTGTTTTGCAAGGATACGACGAGTGTGATGTTGGTAAGAATCGATGTTAAGCGATATGTATATATCTTACATATATTCAATGTATGATGTTGTTTCCAAAGTATGTTTCATTATGCTGCTGAATACTCTGATCATTGAAATGAACCTAGTTTCTAATAGAAAGATCACTAAGTTAATATGCATAATTTTTACATGAATATTTAGTATCGGTTTTGGCGAGGGGGCTAGTTTCTACTCACCAGTACGCGATATGTACTGACCCACGTTTGTGAGCATCCCCAGGTACTCAACATTGGGGAGTGGCTAGAACGGTTCTGAGGCATCGAAGCATTGTTGGGGGTGCGCAGAAGCTCTTCTTCCATTGGAGGCGTCTTTTGTTATAAATGATATAATGTATGGAACTGTGTAATTCAGTTGTATTAGTGAGATTGTAAGCCAATACGACAAATATCAACGTAAGCCAATTGGTCAAGTATCAGTTGCATTTGAGAGCATTGTAAAATTTTTATATGCCATGTACTCAATTATCATTATCAATAAAAAGAAGATTTTTATTATATTCATTGTGACTTCAATTGGTCTGCTTAATTTTGTTACGATATCATTGTTTCTGAGATATACCATGCCTTGATCTATCTTCTTGCCTTGTACAAGTGAAATATAGGCTTATACGGCATCACGCCCGTGGCTACTTTCAGTTTTTCGTAATCGGGGCATGATAAATTGGTATCAGAGCACGGTTAATGCGTCATTGGCTCGGCAAATTCTAAATCAAAAGTTGCTTCCACGATTACTCAATGATGCCTCTGCGGATACTCGAAGTTGCGCTAGTGACTATTCAAAGTCTCTTCCGTGATTAGTCACAGTCGCCTTAGTGCATATTCAAAGTTGCCTTATGCTAGTATTCAAAGTCCCTGACCCCGTGGCTCCTATTCAAAGCATCGAGTTCGGTAGCGCTTCTGCGATTATCAAATTTGCATCTGTGATCGTTCTGTGTTGCTTCCTCTATTGTTCGAAAGTGTTTCCGCAATCGAGAATATTTGACCGCTTGGTTACACTCACTGGATATTTCATATAATAAGCCTAAATATTATGATGCCCTAGTTGTTGTGATTCTTGATTTATAAATAATACCAAGAACCCAACAATGATTCAATGTCATAGATAACTAACTTGTGATTAATATTTGTATATGGAAATGAAAGAAATCAATATGTGTGCTGTAATCAATGAGAATTGTGCATGAGTAATTTCAATAGAGAAAATCAACAGTAAAGCTAAGTTGATTCATGTGCGATGGCGGGATTATATTTTATATCTGAGTATGAGAATCATATTATAGCACACAATGTAACAATGTGAAGGTAGTGGAGGATGGATGTTTGATCAATGTAAGAACGGTGTGATAGTCAGAAAATGGCTTTGTTTTGAGTGGTATATGCCTTTACCCTTTTAGTGATGTATGTGCAATGACCCTTCTATAAATAATAGCATTGAGCCTATCAATAGCAATATGGTAGTGCCGAAACTTAGTCGAAAACGATGCTGGTGATAATATGATGCGAGTGTCCCTTAGGTATTCCGGGTTGTGTATCAATAAGCGGACCCTTGATTGTTGGATTTGAGTTGTCAATATTAGACCTTCGATAGCTTGATGTAATAAAAATCATACTTCATAAGGTAATACAAATTTATATGCATATATCATTTAAAGGTACGTACCTGCTACTTGTCGTGTTCTCGAAATACATCACATTGTTAGTCCAACACGAGACGAATCTCTCTTTATATGGCTCTATCCAATTCTTGATGGCATAATTAACTGCTTTTGGATAATCACAGTAATCTTGTTCTAATCTTCTAAGTAACTCATTGAATCTCGGTTCGCCTTCAGCAAGTATCAACGTATTCCATGAGTTATTAAAATAATCACTCTTCTCCTTCGTACGAAATATTTTTTTACAGTTGGCCAAAATATTCTTGTTAATATGCCACTGACATAGCAAGTGTGTGGAGCTGGGGAACATAACGCTTATAACATTCATCAGTGCGATCTCATGATCGGTCACAATCACCTTTGGTAAGCATGATTGGTCCATTAATCCTTTAAGCGTAGTAAGCGCCCATCTATAATTATTCTCGCGCTCGGCCTCCAAATAAACACATGCCACAAAAATGTGATATTTATGGATGTGACCCCAATTACTTCCAAAAGTGGCATCATATACCTGTTAGTTTTGTAGGTACAATCCATCAATAAAATATCGGGAAAGGCACGCAACAAGTCCACAGGGTGAGCATAAAAAAGATCCTTCACCCTATCCGTTTGCTCACATCTCCTATCTAGGTAGTGGTACTTTTTCAACTCCAACTTTCCCAACAAGTATTGCATTTGAGATCGGCCTCCATGTTCGACAACTCTATGCTTTTGCCGAGCATTGTAAATTGTCTTCAATGTTGACTCATTCTCAGTAAAAGCTTCCTTCAACGTACTCAATATATCTTTCGGTTTCGTATTGTTCTTTGACAAGTCTTTAACAAGTTAATCTTTGGCGGGTGTTAGTCGACCGACAAATGAGTGTCCTACCAAATATCGTCCCATTGGGTGATTATGTGAGCCATATGTAACCGTTAGTGACCATTATCCTATGTCATTGAATTGCACTCCCTTCAAAAGAAATGGACATTCACATTTCTTCGTGCCAGTAAGCCTTTCTTGTCTTGGCTTATTTTCAATGTTCGTTGAATTTTCTCGAGCAACTTTCGGCTTAGGCGGCCGATATTTACCACCACGCTCATAACCAAAAAATATCCGAGCTCGCCTTCCACTATTCCCACTATCCGATCGTCTAACCAAAACGACTATATTATGTCGGTTTCCTTCCATATATGCTCAACTCACCAACGATTCACGATTTTCAAATATCTCATCCGTCCGGAATTCTTATGTGAAATCTATTTGTTCAAACATGGGATTGATGATGAGGTTCAAATCCGTCACCTCATGTTCTTCCGTTCGGTTAATAATGCTCAATTCGGTGTCATTTGAAGTATTTTCCTATAAAAAAATACAAAATCAAGTAATAAATACATTGTTCAACGAGAAAAATATGATGTGAATGGAAAAAATACACTGTCGACCAGACATGACCGAACTCCACATCAACAGTTCGACCAATACATGTCACACTATATGTACTGTTCGGCCAACGTAAGTCGAACCTTCACTCTAATGTTCGGCCAATTCAGATCGAACGGACAATGCTCCGTTCTACCTGTATTGGTCGTGTTCATCGCGAATTTTTTTTAGCACACGAAATCTTTTCATACACTACTTAAAACCACAAAAAATGTAATGATAAAACTTACATTGTTCCTTCCAAGTGTTTTTTGATGCTCCATTGCGCTTTTTTCTTCACAAAATAATGTAGGATTTCTAGGATTTTTTGGGTTTAGAGTGAGTTTGAAACTTTGAAAAAGAGGAAGAAGAAGATGATGTTTATTGGATGTAAGAGAGAAAAAATTAATTTTGAGGTGTGTTTAGAAATTATATTAGATAGAAGCGTTTGGAATGTGAGTATTCATATCTTTTAATATATATTTACTTTTTATTTAATTTAATATGATAGTGTGTGAAGTAGAGGGCGGGGGTGTGTAGAATTTGCCTTCTTTTATTTGTTTCAAGTAGCATAAGGGGGTAGAGTTCCAGTTTCAACAGAATCCCGCTGCCCCCAAACCCCTTTTTCCAATCTCTCTCTATATCCTCTTCCTCCTCCTCCTCCTCTTGTCCTCTCTGTATAATTCCTCTTTCTATCTCTATTTCATCGGAGAATGGCGACAAATAGAGCGGGCTCTCAGCTTCCTTCCAAGGAAGCCAATCTCTTCAAAGTCATCGTGGTAAGCTTCTTCTTTCCCCCGATTGATTGCAGTGTTTCAATCACTAAACCCTAGAAATTTCCGTAAGCAATCGAGTCAATCGACTTTTTTCTTGTGTTTTTATGTCATAAATGCCTTCTCTATAGCTAAATTCGATAAAAAAAGAAGAAGACTTCTTGCGTCGTATAATATTGATTGGACTTTGTGGAGTTCCTGGAATTCGAAACTGGTGGAGTTTAAAATTTTAATTTCTACTTAAATATTCGTATAGAATGGCCTTATTTGACTATTTGTATGCTTTTTACGAAATCTCGAACTGTTTGCATTAATTTTTTATGGGTGAAGAATGCTGTCTTGATAGTTAGAATTACACCCTCAGCAGCCGATTTATGATCTGGTATTGGACATTGGTTTTTGGTTGGCTTACTGATAACAACTCTGGAATTACTTCGACTATAGTTTAAATATCTAAGTCCTTGGCGGCTAGGCGTGGCTGGATTTTTTGTATTTTTGTATTTACATTTTGAACTTATTTCAAAAAAGTGATCTTGCGTAGTACCGATATTGATTGGATATACATAGAATTACTTTGTTGAGTTCCTGGACTTCAATAGGTTGATTTTTGGCTTCAGGATAGATTTGACGTTCAAAATTTTAGTTTCTACTTAAGTCTTTGTTAGTAATGACCTTATTTGACTATTTTTTGTGTTTTTACGAAATCTCATACTATTTGCATCAAGTTCATGTCTAAACATGCCGTATGATAGCTAGAGTCGCTTATCATTAATCAATTCAATGGAAATTGATAAAAATGATTTTACTTAGTCTGGTATTGGATACTGGTAAGAACTATAGACAAATTGTGTCATCTACCAAGGGAAAAGCTGATTTTTGTTTGGGCATACTGATAAGAACTTTTATTGTCTCAGCAATCGATTTGATGGAAATTGATCACAAAAAATAATCTTGTGTAGTCTAGTATTAAGAATCAGAGGAAAAATTTGATGGGGCATACCAATAAGAACTTATGAGAGTTCCTGGAATTCAAATTGGTGGAATTTTGGCTTTGTTGGACTCTGGAATCTGAGAGCTTTAAAACCATTAGGACAAAAATAGAATATATGAAATGTAATTTTAACCAAAAGGCAAAGAGAAATGAGGGAGGAGTACGTGTAGATGGACAAGAGATACCTAAGAGTGATATTTTTCATTATTTAAGATCAATTATTCATCATGACAGAAAAAATGAGAAGGATGTCATGCATATAATTAAAACAAGATGGTTGAGATGGAGTAGTTCTTTTAGATTACATTGTGATCGAAAACACCTTTGAAGTTCCCAGAAAATTTCTATACGATAGCTATAAGATCAACATGATAGCTATAAGACTAACCCTGTTTTATGGATCATGGTATTGTGCAATTAAGAAATAACATATCCAGAAAATTAGTGTAGCATAAATGAGAATACTAAAATGTATGAGTGACAGTACATTGAAATATATGATAAGAAATGAGCATATTCGTGAAAAGTTAGAGGTTGTGCCAATTGAAAACAAGATGAAAGAAAATCATTTTAGGTGGTTGGACCTTAGAAGCCAGAAGCGGGAGCGGGGACGGAAGCGGGGGCGGGAGCGGGGGCGGGGAAGCACGACTACTTAGAAGATTCTAAAGATGGGAGCGTGCGCTAATAAATTTTCAATGTTTATTAATTATTGTTATCAAAACTTATAAATATTTTAAAATTTATTAGAATTTATAAAGTTCAGTTTAAAGTTACAGAGAAATCTTTCGCATGTTAATTTTTTATGACGTCAAGTTAAAAAATCTTTAGTTTCTTGGTACTTTGATAAATGTGTATTGAAAATATTCCAATTTCTCTCACAAAATTTGTCATCTTTTAAAATTATGGTCATATTATGGGAAGCGATCATGTCGTCGGGGAAACGAGCTTCCGTCTCCGGAGAAACGAAGCTCCCGTCATCGGGGAAACGAGCTCCAAACGAGCTCCCAAGTAAGAAACGCCGAATCGAAGGTTCTTACTGAGATTCGTTGACCTCCTAGGAGTTTTTGGCTTCTAAGGGTTGGACGTCTAGCATAGACCTATAGAGGCTCCACTAAGAAGGATCGATAAGATAGTAGTTAAAGAAGATGCTAGGACTAGAGACATGCCTCAACGAAATTGGATTAAGGTTTTAAAGAAGTTTATACTTTTTGTTAGTGTTACAAAGAATATGTCCCTTAACAAAGTTGAATGGAAGAAAAATGATTCAAACAACCAAACCGTAAAATATGGGATAAATGATTTGTTATTGTTGTATGTTTCATTTCTTTTTACCAAGCGATTGTAGTGGTTTAATTCATTGTATGATCTTATTCTACTAACTTTTATATTTTTATTTATGCTATTTCGAAATGATTTCATCCTTTCTTTTAATCGGTAAAGATGGCTTTTTGATAGCTAGAGTTAATTTCTTAGTGGTCAATTTGAGGGAAATTGATCGGAAAAGCAATTTGAGCTTAGGTAATTTGGTACTAGACATTGGAAATAAATGGAGATGAATTGTCTCATCTACCAAGGGAAAGGTTGATTCTTTATTGGGCATACCGATAAGAACTTTGTGGAGTTTACTGGAAACAAGGTTGTGAAAAGCGCTAGGCTCTAGGCGGGCGAGCACCCGCCGCCTAGCGCGCCTAGTCCGTCTAGGTGGCCGTCTAGATGTAGACGGTTCAAAAAATATAATTTTTTTTTCTTCAAAAAACCTAATGAAAATTGCATAAAAGTTCATAAAATTCCATTAACATGCATAGTCAGACATCCGGGGGACTAGGCGGGCGCCTAGCCATGCATCGGGCGGACACCAGCCGCCTAACGCCTAGGCGGCCTAGGTGGCCGCCTTTTAGAACAGTGACTGGAAATAGATTGGTGGAATCTTTTGTCTTCAAAGTTTGACCTTTTAAGACCTATGCAAATCATTGTATAGGAGGACCTACTTTACTATTTTTGTTTTCTAGTTATGCAGTTTTGAACTGATTTCATTTTTTTTGTGAATAAAAACCTTCATATAGACTGCAACCATCTGATGGAAATTGCAGTAAAAAAAGGCAGTCTAGTATTGCACATTAGTATGAACCTAGGAAGCAGGGCACTGCGAAAATCGATCTCGTGTTAGCGTCTCGTGCATTGTCATGTTGCATTTGTATCAGACACGAGTCATACACTCCTAAGTACTATAGGAAAATTCAAATTTGGCACTGTGTCCCTGTTGCCGTGTCCAAATCATTTCGTATTGATGCACATGAAAAATACAAAGAAGCATAAATTCCACGCTTGACTCATGGTACTCTTGATCTATGTTGACCCTTCCAGAATTTATTTATGTATGCAATGATCTTACTTGGTGACTCTTTGTTGTGCATTAGTGGTCTCTTTTACTCCCAAAAATGTGGCCCTCACTGGTCATCAGAACCCTCCTCAAACCTATTTTTTGGTTTTTATATTGACCAAGTAAAAGTTGTACACCACTGAAAAGGTTATTTTGCTTTCCTAAGTTGAGTTTGGATGTGGCAGGGAAACTTACCATGGGCTAGTGGCGGCTTACTTTGTTTGTGAAGGAATAAATTTTCTTTTCCTCTTGACTGTATTATCTATTCAAATGTTAACCTGTTAACCACTAGTCATTACTAGAATTGAAAATGTCAATCCATAGTTGAATCTATGTAGTTAAGGTAAACATGACATACTGAAGAAGGAGCCATAAGAGTTACAATGAGCAGGCATGCGAACCAGTTAATGCCATGGTCAACATTCTTAGGCCCTTTATGTCTGCACAATCCCAAGCTAGGTGTTTTGATGTGCCAAAGATAGCTTGGGTCCTGGACTTGTTACACTTATAACTATGTTTGGCCAAACCCGTGTGGAATTACTTGCACATTACTCCATACAGTTTGAGCATACAAATATACACCAGACCGATTCTTGTAAACATCTAGGTAACTTAAATCTTAATAATTAACCATCTGTTTCAAACTCAGATCGTCTCTGAAGTTTTGATGGATATGTTGGACTTTTCTGTTAAAAATGACACAAAGGTTGATTATGCGAAAGAGAAGAGTCAGGCTTTGTACAATTTGAACAATGACTTTTTTCTGCACATAATAGTATAAAAATTCGAAAATTAACTTTAGGAGTTTTCTGTTACTTACCATGTAATTTCCTTATGTAACTGCATATAATCATATGAATTCGATATCAAAATGAACTAAATTGCAATTGGAAGGCTATACTTTTCATCTTCCTGGTTAGCAGCAGGCGAGATCATAAGAATTGTTTTGTTAGGTAGATCACAATTACGGAACATCAAATACTCTGGATGTATGTTTTTTTCCTTCCAATTTGGGTTGATGAAATACTTATTACCGTCCCTTCTAATACAGAAATCATATGAGACCAAACAATACAAGCAGGGAGTGAAGGCTGCGGATGGCATACTGAAAAAGTTACCTGACCATGGAGGTACCACAGAATTGACCAGTAGTCTAATTTTTAATTTACAATATAAATACCTAGTAGGAAGCTATGCTTTTGGATCCAATGTGTATTTCATATGTATATGAATGACTTTCTCTAGAGTTCTTCTCGAATAATCTATGTTTGAGATATTGCAACAAGATTTGGTTTCTTCAATATATCCTATGGTGGCACCATCTAGTAGTTTTTGAAGCTTGTGCAGATGCTTGTCTACCGTTGTTTGGTATGAACTACTAATACTGTGCAGGGAAATTTGTGAATTGGATAAGTAATCCTGTCAGATTCATGCTGCTAGGTTTTAGTGAAGCAGTGACATAAAGATTGATTGTTATGCATTCATGTCAAAAATGTACTAATGTAGTTATATCTATATTTAACAAGATGAGGCTTTTTCATCATGTTTATCTTATTTGTATTTACGTTCATTCCTTATCTGTTATATGAATATTGTTGAAAGGACATTAAAAGCAGATAACAAAATGTCTTCATTTACGTGCAAGTGAAAGACAATGTTTTTTTTTGACCATTTAGCAGTGTAGTGACTTGTCCAGGGATATGCTTAATGCACTTCTAACTAACATCTATTTAAGTTCTAATCCGTGTTAGCAAAAAAAGCCTTTATTGTCGAGTAGCATGCAATAATATAGATGTCCCCTGGTCATCTTTATCACATCTGGAAACCTCTCGAAACCAAACTTGTCTAACATATTCCTGGCCTAGTTGCCTTACATCTTTTCTCCCCTTAAAAAATATACCAATCTATTGTAAGGGAAATTGCTAAACTGCCAACTTTCTATATATAAGCTGTTAAAGCCTCTCCCCAGTACCAAAATGCTAAAGTTGTAGTGAGGGTTAAGGGATTAATATTATATTATTTCAGAACGTCCCTGCTGGTGGAAGACCCGAAGGCCCATCTAATGAAAAGAGCTGGATTCACGCACAATTTTTTTATTTGATAAAATCCACTTAAAATGAGTGCTATAGGAGATTTAAACATAGGTTACTCTGATACCATGCTAAAGTCTTTGTTGCCGCCGCTGCACCAAAACTCAAGGTTGTAGTGAAAGTCAAAGGTTTAATATTTCTATTATTCTAACATAAGTCGTTATCATTATAGAACAAAATGAAAAAGACCTACAATAACCTATTTACTTTGTAGTAAGAGTGTCAGGAGGTAGGATTTCTTTGGGGTAACCAGGGGATTTTTCCAAGAAGGGCAAGGCCTTCAAAAATTATATCAGGGAGGATGTAAATCATTATGATTGAGAATTAGTTTATTGACCCCTCTTCAATGGGCTCCATAAAGACAAGGAAGAGGACTTGTCTTTCGAACATATAATGAAAATTTTGCTATCAAATTATAGACCTAACTTCACGTGACATGCAGTTTTTTGGATAATTGTCATGATCTAGGTTGCATGAATACTACTACGGAGGATTGTATTTTGTGTTTGTATCATATGACATGCTTTTAAACAGAGTACCTCCTCGGTACTCATGTCGACTGTGGTTCGCCCATATTTATGTTCGAAGGGACCAAACATGTTTGAGAGTGATTTGTCATGGTCGCGATTGTGCTAAACATTATTTTTGAGATATGAGAACCAACATTTCTTTGTAGCCGATCCTTTTTATAACTTTTTGTGACCTAGTTACTATAAAAACGTGCATACATATAGATATTACTAAATATCTAAGTTATATATATATCTATTTATCTATATATATATATATTATCACTCAGTCCAAAGTGTTTACAACATGAGAATACCTATAAAAAACCCCAAAACCAGCCTAAATACACCCAAAATGCTATTGAGTATATCTAAGATAACTCTACTCTGATCTATCTCTCTCTTGCATCACCTTATATTTTTGACGTCTAACCTCGAGAATTAGTTGTTCACCGAGAAACTGTACCCTTCGTACCTGCTTTTGTTCCTGTTCTTTCAAAGAACCCAGCCTATTCCTGCCGCCACATCTTTAATCTCCTTGGTGGTACCCGCCGCCCACCATGACCTTAGTCGACGTACAATGCCCAAGCCGCCCGCCACCACACCGTCCTCAGCAGCGAAGTATTCCCATATTTGAGTCGCAGCACTCCTCTCCGAGAAAATATGATCAATAGTCTCTTCTTCCGGCTCCTGGCAGCAATGACAACGGGACGCCAGCTGAGTACCAATAGACCTTAGCCAATCATCAGTAGACAACTTAGCTAGCTGGACCCGCCAGTGGAGAATCAACCACTTAGCGGGGAACCACCTGAACCACGCAGCCGCAAGATGAGGTAGCTCCCCCGAACGCGATCGCACCGCCTTCCAAGCCGTCTTAGTCGAGAATAACCCGGACGTGGTCCTAGTCCATGCCAGACCAGAACATCCTTGCCGTCCGACACCACCACACCCTTGGCTCTAATCTGCTCAACCGCCTCCACCCCGAACAGTTGACCGATCAGGTGAAAGTCCCACCCGGACTCCCCCTTCCAAAGCTGCTTCACCGTTAAAGTCCTCGCACCAGGGACCTGCAGCATCAGCCTACCACGTCCTACCAGTTCTTCATAATCGCCTGCCAATCCTCACCTCAATATGGTTTTTCCCCTTTTCTTGACCATGCAGTAGACGCCTCCAAATATGGGAAGCTGAGATGTTCATGAAAGCGTTCCCAGAATGCCGTCTAGGGAAGTATCTACCACGCATGTAGTCACTCCAGAGAGAGTGTTGACTCCGCAGTTTCTACCACAGCTTCACAGAAAAAGCGTCAACGACTTCTGTAATACCTCTGATGCCCATACCCCCTTTCAGTGGTCGTTCTCGCCATGGTCGTCCAGCTCGCCCACACCTGTTTGTCCAAACCAATGGTGTGGTCCAAAAAAAAAGCTAACGAACAGGCGCTCTATGACCTTCACCACCAACCCCGGCGGGTTGCAAGCCGCGAGTGTACATCGGTATCGAGCAAAGCACGTGCTTTAGCAGCACCAGCTTTCCCCCATGGACAAGATGTTGTTGTGCCAGCCTTCAATCCTGCTCTTGATCCTCGTAATCAGAGGAGAGAATAGGTCTGCTCTCTTACGGTCATAGGCCATAGGCCATAGGACATCCTACGTATGTAAAAAGGGGGCAACCAACCTTGAAGCCAGTTATATGAGTCAAAGTCGCCCTGTGATCGCAAGGAAATGTATGATGCACGATGATGCTACTCTTCTGGTCATTCACCTTCTGCCCCGACGCTAGCTCGTACCTGCGGATAGTGCCAACCTTCTATATATGGAAAGTTAAGAAATCATCATATAATAATCGAGAAATTGAAATAGAAAATATAAGGGGGACGTTTGTGATGATTTTGAAATCTTTTCCACTAGGTAATCTATTATAACCATTACTGCTACTGAGTCTCTTACCCCGGAGCTGAATAACATAACATCATCGTCGTATCCCAGATGGGTCACCAACGGGCAGCCACTCGTCGTGAAATATCGGCTATATCTAGGAACCCCTCCAAGCCTAGTCAAACTCCGGCCAAGCACATCCGCAGCAATGATGAAAAGGGAGGGGGATAGCAGATCCCCTTGTCTCGTATCTTTCTGAGATCTGAAATATCCAGATGCCCACTCCATTCACCACCGGGGTGAACCAACAGTTGGATATCGTATGCCACAAGATGTTTATCCATTTCTCAGAGAAACTGAATGCTCTATGAACCCATATCAGGAAGTTCCAATCAAGCCGGTCATACGCCTTCTCCATATCCAACTTAATAGCCATGTTACCCCCGCGCTTCGAGCAACCCATGTAACTGATGTGCTCTTGGGCAAGCAAAATATCGAGCCATCTACCATTACAGAGAGCACAGTCTAGATGAATGAAGAAACAATTGAGAATAGTCCGGTTGTTCCACGTCCAGATATGGCCAGACTTAACCATACAACTAAGTCCAGAGGATAAGAGACAACATTGAAATTCTGCGAGAATAGCTTCCTGAACTGGCTGTCCCCTTTATTTTCCTTAGCATACATAATAGTATTGAAGTCTCCCACCACGACTAAAGGTAATCTGTCCCCCACCATGTTGCTGGTGACAGTGATATCTCTCCACAATCTCATCCGTTGCGTCCGGTCATTATGCCTATAGATCGTCCCTACCATAATTTCAAGTCCAACCCTGTTAGTGAATCTGATGGAGATCATTTGGTCCGAGGATTGAACCATGTCACTATTCCAAACTCTAGTGTCCCACGTTACCCATACACAAGTCATATCTCCGTGTTTCAAATTGTGGACAGAATCCCAATGCAGCGGGGTCCTCCTCTTGATCTTAGAGGCGAACGTGATCTTAGATTCCAAAATTTTGATAATAGAGCTCTTTGACTTCTTGGTATAGTCCATAATATTCCTCCACCTATCTATCGAATTTGCACCCCTCACATTCCAGGTGAAAATAGTCATAAAAGACGGTGGTTGATTCCCTTGGTGACACGCGACTCTCTTTACGGGGAGTAGAGAGTCCATCATGACGACCCGATGGATTTTTATCACCCCCATTTTAGATTCAACTTTGGCCTACCAGATCGGTTTGGGTACGACCAAGGCTTCTTGAGAAGACCCAGCCTCCGTCGTCTCAATCATTCCTGGGCTAACCAGGTTATCATTACCTGCCGACGGAACAATTCACAACACTCCGCTTCCCAACCTTCTCCTAACTTTAACATGGTCTCCCTCCTGCCCCACTGTCTTAGCCCTAAAGATAACCATGTTGGATTCCACCGTCTCGAGAACTCCCTCTCTTCCCTCCGCTGAGGACCTTCTGCGTAAACAACCATCTCCGTAAACAACCACCGCCCTCTGGTTCTCCGTGCACCCTTCCTACTTCTCTCTTCCGTCTCTTGGCCTGTTGGTCCGCTCCTACTTCATTTCTCTTCCCCAACACCGTAGGTAGAGGAACCCTCTGTGCCTCCTGCTCATCTGTTTCCATGTTAGTGGCATCCATAATAGTAGCACTCTTTTTCCCCCTTATTGCTCGGGGCCTTCAAGTTGGTACTATCCACCACATTGGGGGTCTCAGCTCCCTGTCTAGAGTCAGTGCCTTGTTGGTGATCATTACTAGAGACTTTCGCATCCGGACATTGAGTGATAATATGGCCAAAGCTCCTACATGTTCGACAGTATTGCCGAACCCATTCATATTCAACTTTCTGGAATATAATGTCTCATGTCGGTAGTTCAATCTCTAATTTATCCCGTAACGTATGCGCCATATCGATTTCAACGAAGACTCTCTTAAAGGTCAACCGTTCCCCCGTTCCCTGTTAGCGGTAGCAGTATCAATGCGTTCCCTACACCACTGGCCAATTTCATAATAGCCTTAGTGCACCACAGTTGGGGAGAGAGCCACGAGAATCTAATCCAGATCGGAATAGTAGCCAGTCAATCTCTCTCAAAATTAGAGGGGTCCCACCGTCTCATAACTACCAGTGTACCGTCAAACGTCCACGGTCCGTTCTGGATAACTCGCTCTAGTTCCTCCGCCTGACCGAATTTGATAAAGTAGAATCCATTTCCCCTGGAGAAAATCTCCGTACTCCTTTTCGGCCTCCACATCCGCAGGACAAATCCTTTAAGCTGACCGAAGTATGGTCTAGCTCCCATGACATAGAGAACTAAGGTGTTTTTTCAATATTCCTCCATCTCCACAATATCGTCCTTCACAATACCAATCACCTTCCTTGAATATTTTTCGGTTGAACATAGCGCATTCCAATGGCTTTCCTATCCATTCATGATCTATACGTGTCAGCCTACGAAGAAGGGGCGTCGCTCGACGGTCGGAATGGGTTGGCAGTCTTCTTGGACAAATTTTCAAACACCAACGGGGCAGGGTTACTCAATGGAGGAGTATGAACCGTGGGGAGCCGAATCAGATGGGATTGAGGGGGTTTCTACCTCCCAGGGGTAGCGGTCCCCCTCGACGCCATTTGGAATTTGGCATACCCCTTCCTAGGAAGAGGTTTAACCCTCCGACAGAGTCCTACCGTAGTCCAACCCTCATCCAATATGGCGCCGAGTGCACCTGGAGAGGGAGTAGAGGAAGAGGAGAGTATCCTCGATGAAGGGGAAGAGGAGGGCGATGACTGGCGGAGAAGGAGACTCGCGAAACAGAGGGGTCGGGAGGGGCGGGATGGGGCGCGCAGAAGAAATCAAAGGCGCAGGAGACCCACGCGCATGAGACTTCATATTCCTTACAATTTTCATATATATATATATATATATATATATATATATATATATATATATATATATGAGGAAGAATCGACATCCCCGCTATCATTGCATGCCTGTCCATCACCGAAATTGCATCCGTTGGATGTTGTTTAAGTCATCTAATCTTAACCATTGACTTGAATGGTTCAACTCAACGGTTAAGATTTGATGACTTAAACAACATCCAACGGATGCTATCATCGGGATGCACTATTTACGGGGATGTCGATCCTTCCCCTCTCTCTCTCTCTCTATATATATATATATAGCCATGTGGTGTTATGTCCTGATTTCGTAAAATCGATAAGTTTTCACCAGGCATGGTGCCATAGAAGATTAAATTGTACTTGTATAAGGCAAGAATGTACACAAATAATGTTCTTTTGAAAATAAAGTTGTAACAACACAACATCAGAAAATTAAATGCAACAATATAGGAAGAAAGAACTCTTTTATTGAATTCTTGCAGTGGAATACAAATTTTTCAGTACAATTGAAATACCTTTCCATCTTACCTTGCTTGCAAAATAAAAGCGACTGATAGGCTGTCATGAAATAATATTTTCGTTCCATACATTATGCCCCTTTATTACAATTGAAATCAACTGCTTCAAAAAGAATACCAAATACTTCAAAAATAGGAAGAACCTGTAAAACTGAGCAAAACCCTTTTTATCTCCCTCGTACGCCCATGTTGTCTCCAATACATGTGATGAAAAATGTCCTCATTGAGCTGCTAATCATATTTAGTTCTTGAAGTTTTGGATGTGATGAGTATATTTGAGTAGATCTGAATTTGAACTTTAGGATTTTCATGGGTTCTATGTGTTTTTCGTAGTTTTGATCTACTAAAACATGGTATTTTAAAAAAAACAGTTTTGTGGTTGATGGAGCACTTCATTCCGAGCATTTTGGCTTTTGATTCACTTGATTCGGAGTTAAAATGAAGATTTTATGAAGAAAACAAGTTTTCGAATTTTTGGAGCTTTTTTCATGGAGTTCGTCCTGTTTTGGACGAAGGAGTTCCATGCGCCCCTTCCAGCATGACGCCTATCTTGTTAGGCGCATGACTCTCTGCATGTGCGCCCCTAAGTTGAATGCACAGAACACTGAACGCATGAGATTTTTCAAAGAGCAAGTGTCCATGCGGCCGGAAGCTCATGCCAGTTGTCCCTACGGCCAGAGTGCATGCGGCCAGTTTGTCATTTAACTTAGAAGCGACATATGTCTTTTTCTTGCACGTCTTTTCGTGCACACCTTTTTATACTTCTTTTTTCTGACGCATTTATGGCATGTCACATCAATCACCTTTAGTCAATTCTCTCTGACACGCATTTATGATCCATCACTCAGCACTAGGGTACATGCGGCCAGTGAGTCCATGCGGCCAGTGGACGCATGCGGCTAGGAATCCTTATACATATTTTGTGTTCCTTTTAATTATGTCTATTTAATAATTTCTTTTGGTGCTTATTGCTGTGTGTTTCCTTATGTTGATACAAGTTTATGTTACCAGATAAGTTTTGCATATAGCTCACGAAACAAGTTTATGTACAAGTTTACAATCCTCGCGACACCGTGGAAATGTTTGTGTATGAAAACCCATTGCATTTGCCATTGGACAATCGAGTGTGAGTATTGTCCAATGTATCGCGTGTCGCGAATACGATAACTCATGAAAAGTTCGTACTCGTGACTCGTCATTCTAGGGAGTTCTCAAGTGTCCACGACTCGAGAACTAGAAATAATTTAGTAATGATTAAACAAGATAAGATTTACCTAGATCATTCAGAGGGAAGAATATTGCGCTACCGGCTGCCCCGTTCTCTAAGGGCCCCATGCAGCATGGACCAACCCTGCTAGGCAATGGCTCCATAACTGACCAAGTTTACGCGTGCTGTGGCACTTACAAGACAAGTTTATGTTTATAAAGCAAGTTTATGATCATAACTTTAATTTATGTTTATAAGCTCAATTTCTGTTATGACAAGTAGCAAGTTACGTTGTAGTGTTGTTGAATGTGCATTTAAGTTTACTCGACAAGCGTAACCTTGGCCATCCGGGTTAACTGCAGTGCCGGTGGTAGCGATATTCTTCAAAGCATGCATTTGTTAGTAACTAGGTTTGTGATAACCCTAGTTAGTTAATTATAGCAAGCCGTAGGCATGTTTGGCCGTGGAATGAATGTTTGTTTATTCGTTTAGCTCGTCCTTTTAATTCATTCTTTTGGCGCGTGGTTAGGGTGCTAAGTTCAGCTCGGGTGAAGGTCTGCAACCTCGGTCCTTGTTTGGTTTAAGGGTTGTGGTCCCGATCCAGAGTAGTTTCTATGCCCTCTTGCCGCTCGTCGCCTTACTTTCCTTTATAGCATTTTTGTTATCAATTCTTCCAGTTATATTTTTGAGACAAGTACATTGGTACCGTACAAGTCTCGACCTTCATTTATTCTTATATCTTTTCTGCTGTATGATGTGATGTGTTGGGTCTATCATCTTGAGCTCCTTTGTGGTACTTGTTGCTTGGAGTTCTGACCCCACTGGTTTTGTATGGCCAGATTACCCTGAGGAGAACCAGGGTCCACCGCCCTTCTAGCAAGATGACTCACACTCGTAGGACTGCGGCTGAAGCTCGCGAGTGGGTTTCCTTCCTCCACCCCTCGTAGTGTTATTTTTTTGTGGTATTTTTGCAAGAGGCAGTGTTAGCCCCTTATTTTGAGATCACTTCTCTGACTTCGGTCAACATGATGTATATATTAGACCATGGCTGGTATATTTGATCATATATAATTATACTCTGTTAGTGCAGCATTTTGTATTCACTAGCTTCATGATCATATGTGATATGTAATTTGTGACGCATTTTTACTTTCATATATGATATACTCTTGTACTTGTGTTGATGGATTGAGATACTAGGATTTGTCGGCCTTAGGACTGACGTCATAGCATGCTAGAGTCCGTCCATTTATCTTCTTGACAAGCTTAGCACATTGCGGCTTACATCGGTATTCTGCAAGGTGTGGTTGGCCATGTTAGTCCTCATATTTATCCAGTATTCTAGGAGCGGGGCATTGGTGGCCCACGCAGGTCTGTTTTTCGGACTTGTGGGAGGACTCATCTTGAATCTCAATCCTGATCTCTGATTGAACTCCACTTGTGACCTGTACTTCTCGCTCTCCTTGAACTGCAAGCTTGCTTGACATGATTGTTCTATTCTCGTCCCTTTTTGATATCCTTGTGTCCTTATCCTTCAGGAACATCCCACCTGCTCCTCCTTCTGAGGGTTTCGTTGCACCGATAACTCCAGCAAATCCAGTAGTAGGCCAGGGCCAGATTTCGTTATTGAACCAAGGGCAAGCGTCAATAGCTTTTCATCAGCCGGCTCTGCAAGTCACGCATGCCCGACCAACACAATCAGCTCCACCAGTCTTACCGGAACGACCAGTTCAGCCCGCTCCGTCGTTCATGCCAGCCCAACCAGCCCAGACAATACCACCAGTTCTTCCAGTACAACCAGGACAGGCAGGCTCGCCGGCTATGTTAGAGATGATCCAAGCCATGATGAGGGTACAACAACAACAGCAACAACAACAAAAACAACTCTAGCTTCAGCAACAAGTGGTCCAACTATGCCAGCAGTTTCAGCGAGGACAAGAACAGACCAACACTACTCTTTGCCAGGGAGTTAGAGTAGCACTCGAGAACAGTGTGTTCTACTCACAACTCGGCGACCAATGTTAGTTGCATGCGCCCAACCAAGTTCCTCGGCACGGAGGATGCAGTTTCAGCAGATTCTTGGTTCCAGAACTTTGAGGCCATCCTGGATGCAACTAGACCCCAGAAGATGAGAAGGTAGCAGTCGTAAAGCTACAACTGTCAGATCTTGCCCGAGATTGACGGGCAGCACAAGAAATGGTGCTTCTGAAGCCCATTAACTGGAGGACATTCAAGGAGTGTTTCCAGGAAAAGTATTTTCACACCACCGCCAAGTTCCAGCTCCAGCATCATTTCATCAACCTCCGCCAGAACACAAGATCGGTCGACAAGTATGCGGCAGAGTTTTGCCGACTAAGCCGATTTGCTCCCCATATGGTAGTTTCCGAAGAGGACCGAACCAAGAGATTTGAGCAAGGCTTACATCTTGAGCTTCAGCAGTTTACGGTGGGCCATAATTATACCACTTATGATGCAGTTCTCAGGGTAGCTAGGTCCCAAGAACTTGCCGGCCAGAAATTAGTAGCAAGGACCGG
This sequence comes from Iris macrosiphon, assembly GCA_036927795.1. NCBI lineage: Eukaryota > Viridiplantae > Streptophyta > Magnoliopsida > Asparagales > Iridaceae > Iris > Iris macrosiphon. Next base: position 105,702,831 of record JAYESA010000016.1, on the reverse strand, counting down.
AGGCCAGAAGAGGTCACACTCATCCATGAGAGGCATCAATATTCAGTTATCCCCTCCAGCACCAGCAGCTAGAACTCCTCGCCCGCTAGCACCTCCAGCCTCCATAATAACATCAGTGCAATCTACCAGGCAGTCTGTATCAGCAGGATGCAGCCACTGCGACAAGTCAGGACACACCAGAGATCAGTGCAGGAGGGCCAACGGCCAGTGTCTCAGATGTGGGTCATCTGACCACATGATTGGTTCGTGCCCGCTTATGTACCCAGAGGCTTCTTCAGTCCAACAGTTACCAGCTCAGCCTCAGGCAGCGACTGAAGGTCCGCGAGGACCAACATTAGCAGTTCGACCACTAGCCCAACGTCCTCTCCCGACGCAGACCCAACAGTTCCAGCAGCAGCGTCTGGCGCAGTATGCGCAAGTCTAGCAAGCCCAACCAGCAAGGCAGAATCAGCAGCAAGTTAGAGCCGCAGCCCCTAGACGTTGGCCTGACGAAACATTTGGCAACCTAGAACAGTTAATAGCCGAAGTCGCTACAATTGTGGGTAAGATTTCCGATCTCTCTTTAGCTTGTCTTATTCTTGGGTTCTTGTCGAACGATCTCGTGTACCGACATGTTCGAAATACGATAGTCATTTCGATCCTTTCGTTGAGCAAAGGCGAGTTCTTCGCCCCGCTCCTCCTCCGTATATCGTGGTACGTGATGTCTATCATGCGACTCGACTGCGAAGAAACGTTCTGGATCGGAGTTATGTCCTTGATAAGATCGTTGGTACCGACTTATCCAAGGCTTGGCTCTTGTCCATTTTTGTGAGTCGGCATAGCCAAGCGAGAACGAGTTTCTATTTAACTGACTCATGGGTATATGCATTCATATGCCTCCATTTTTCTGTGTGATGTTTCTGTGCATTTATTCATTAGTTACTTTCTACAGTTATCTTTTATTTTAGTTACTTGCTAAGTATAATTCTTTGATTTGTGATGTGATTTCTTGAGCTTTCTCGTGTGTTCTAGCTCGACTGGCCTTCGTGAAATTTCAAGGACGAAATTTTTCTAAGGAGGGTAAAGATGTCACACCCGATTCGAGATTTAGTATTTCTTGAATTTCTATAATTTAATTTTTTTTCGATAATGTATTCCAGCTGTATTTCTCATGTTGGTTCCTGTTATTTTATTTATTATTATTTTTTTGTTGTTGAGAGAGATTACCCGAGACCAGTAGAATACCCATTGGCATTGTCATAACCCGGTTTAGGACCCGCATGTAGAATGGACACTTGGTTCGGTTCGTTTGATTGAACCCATAACTAAACCATCTTCCTCTTCTCTTAGTATATATATGAGTATTTTTCTCTCCTCACTCATTTTCTCATTTCACTCTTCTTGCTTCATTCTTCCTCCTCTCCTTCAAGCTCCCTCTAGCCAAACCCTAACCCTAGGAAGAAGTTGCTGTGACTTGGACTGTGAGAGGTAAAGGCTAGGAGCCACCCAAGGCAAGTACATCTTGCTCAATGGTGAAGTCTTGATTTTCGGATTATATATATATATATATATATTATTTTGAAAATGTATTTGATGGAAAATGTCCTCATTGAGTTGCTAATCATATTTAGTTCTTGGAGTTTTGGATTTTGATAAGTATATTTGAGTATATCTGAATTTGAAGTTTAGGGTTTTCATGGGTTCTATGTGTTTTTCGTGGTTTTGATCTACTAAGTCATGGTATTTTAGAAAAACAGTTTTTGTGGTTGAAGCACTTCATTTCGAGCATTTTGGCTTTTGATTCACTTGATTCGGAGTTGCAATAAAAATTTTATGAAGAAAACAAGTTTTCGAATTTTTGGAGCTTTTTTCATGGAGTTCGTATTGTTTTGGGACGAAGGAGTTCTATACGCCCAGCTTCATGCGCCCCTTCCAGCATGACGCCTATCTTGTTAGGCACATGACTGTCTCTGCATGTGCGCCCCTAAGTTGAATGCACAGAACACTGAACGCATGCGATTTTTCAAAGAGCAAGTGTCCATGCGGCCAGAAGCTCATGCGGCCAGTTGTCCCTGTGGCCAGAGTGCATGCGGCCTGTTTGTCATTTGACTTAGAAGCGACATGTGTCTTTTTCTTACACGTCTTTTCGTGCACACATTTTTATGCTTTTGTCTTTTCTCTGACACGCATTTATGGCATGTCACATCAATCACCATTAGTCAATTCTCTCTGACACACATTTATGATCCATCACTCAGCACTAGGGTGCATGCGGCCAGTGAGTCCATGCGTCCAGTGGACGCATTCGGCCAGGAATCCTTATGCATATTTTGTGTTCCTTTTAATTATGTCAATTTAATAATTTCCTTTGGTGATTATTGCTGTGTGTTTTCTTATGTTGATACAAGTTTATGTTACCAGACAAGTTTTGTTTTGCATATAGCTTACGAAACAAGTTTATGTACAAGCTTACAATCCTCACGACACCGTGGAAATGTTTGTATATGAAAACCCATTGCATTTGGCATTGGACAATCGAGTGTGAGTATTGTCCAATGTATCGCGTGTCACGAATACGGTAACTCGTGAAAAGCTCGTACTCGTGACTCGTCATTCTAGGGAGTTCTCAAGTGTCCACGACTCGAGAACTTGAAATAATTTAGTAATGATTAAGCAAGATAAGATTTACTTAGATCATTGGGAGGTAATAATATTGCGCTACCGGCTACCCCGATCTCTAAGGGCTCCATGCAACATGGCCCAACCCTGCTAGGCAAGGGCTCCATGACTGACCAAGTTTACGCATACTGCGGCACTTACAAGACAAGTTTATGTTTATAAAGCAAGTTTATGATTATAAGTTTAAGTTTATGTTTATAAGTTCAATTTATGTTATGACAAGTAACAAGTTATGTTGTAGTGTTGTTGAATGTGCATTTAAGTTTACTCGACAAGAGTACCCTTGGCCATCCGGGTTAACTGCAGTGTCGGTAATAGCGATATTCTTCAAAGCATGCATTTGTTAGTAACTAGGTTTGTGATAACCCTAGTTAGTTAATTATAGCAAGCCATAGGCATGTTTGGCCGTGGAATGAGTGTTTGTCTATTCGTTTAGCTCGTCCTTTTAATTCATTCTTTTGGTGCGTGGTTATGGTGCTAAGTTCTGCTCGGGTTAAGGTCTGCAACACCGGTCCTTGTTTGGTTTAAGGGTTGTGATCCCGATCCAGAGTAGTTCATATTCCCTCTTGCCGTTCGTCGCCTTACTTTTCTTTATAGCATTTTTGTTATCAGTTCTTCCAGTTATATTTTTGAGACAAGTACGTTGGTACCGTACATGTCTCGACCTTCATTTATTCTTATATCTTTTCTGCTGTATGATGTGATGTGTTGGGTCTATCACCTTGAGCTCCTTTGTGGTACTTGTTGCTCGGGGTTCTGACCCCACTGGTTTTGTATGACCAGATTACCCCGAGGAGAACCAGGGTCCACCACCCTTCCGGCAAGATGACTCGCACTCGTAGGACTGCGGCCGAAGCTCTCGTGTTGGTTTCCTTCCTCCACCCCTCGTAGTGCTATTCATTTTGTGGTATTTTAGCAAGAGGCAGTGTTAGCCCCTTATTTTGAGATTACTTCTCTGACTTCGGTCAACATGATGTATATATTGGACCATGGCTGGTATATTTGATCATGTATAATTATACTCTGCTAGTGCAGCATTTTGTATTCACTAACTTCATGATCATATGTGATATATAATTTGGGACACATTTTTACTTTCATATATGATATACTCTTGTACTTGTGTTGATGGATTGAGATACTAGGATTTGTCGACTTCAGGACTGACGTCATAGCATGCTAGAGTCCGTCCATTTGTCTTCTTGACAGCCTTAGCACATTGCGGCTTACTTCAGTATTCTGTAAGGTGTGGTTGGCCATGTCAGTTCTCGTATTTACCCAGTATTCTGGGATCGGGACGTGACAGGCGGGCAAGCAGCGGCCTACCCATAGTAGGCCACGAAGGAGCAGCCGCTCCCCCTAAGATTTTGGTTACCTTCTACATAGTTTTTTGGCAGGACAAGTTTATATTTTACTTTGGTAAGACCATACAATTTGCTATTGGAATTCGCATTCATCTTTATGAACAAATTAAGCGAAATAATGAAATTGAATATCATTATGATAAGAAACTATGTAATTTGAAGAGAGAGTCTTGGTTAGTGGCCAACAATGTTGGACATTGTGGTGTATCGCTCATAGTTATTAAAGTGTTCTTTGGTGCACGCCTTTGAGAGAAGCTCGGTGCTAAGGGAGGCTGTTGCTCCTTTTAGCCAGGAACATGCCTTCTGATGCGAACAAGTGTGACCTTATACAAGTACCATCGATCCTCCCTATGTAGGGTTCAAACGACGTTGATGCTCCATGTTTAGCTACCAAGAAGTGCGATTTGGATCATAGCAGTATTGAGCAATTTTGAGGGCGTTTACCTATGTTATTTACTTCTTACTATCACACATGTTGCTTTGCCCAGACATACATGCACCTTGTTTTGCACTTGATGCCTAGGCTCAGAGCACCTTGGTGCCTAAGTGCCATTTTGTCTATGACAACTATGGTCTCTCTTGACGAAAAGAGTTGTGAAGGGTTGAATGCTTTGTGGCAGCATGTTAGTATCACTAAGGTAAGAGTGTCATTGCGCTAGAATACAAGACGAAGATCTTTATAAGTGAGTCTTTCTCAAAAGGAAGTTACTTATGGGATCCGAGGTCATATTTACCAAAGCGGAGTCATGTTTTATAAAAACTCATGCGACCCTGCGAGTCTTAGAAACCCAGAGGTGTATGTTAGATCAACTAAAATACCCCCGCTGCATGATTATTGTTCTAGTTCAATTTTTAAGGGCTTTCTCGTCCTCTATTTGGTGGTCTTATACCTATGGATATGGATGTATTTTTGGATATTGAATATGTTCCTTAGAGGGAATGGACATTGGGATATGTTTGTATTTTTACATGCTGAGTTATAGGTTGTCAACTTAGGATACTTATCGTGTATCATTTAGCTTGTGTAATGCATCGTGTCTCATATCATATGATACAGGTACGTCTTTACTTCATGAATCTGTAGAATAACATGATTGAATATCATTTTCTTATTCGGTTATCTTTGCAGGGCTTTCTAGATCCGAAATCCATATCCCTAGTATATACATGAACACAAGTGAATACTAATACCAGTATTAAGAGCAAATAACTCCTAAAGAAACATCTAAACAAGCTTTCCTTTGCACAGATTCGTTTTCTATTCTTCATGACCAAATACAATAAACATCGCCAAAATTTGTCATCAAAACCACAAATAATTACTAGAGATTGCTATCAGAACCATGAAACATACCAAAAAGTTATCAAAACACACAATCACAAAAAAAAATGCTACAAAAAAGATCACCAAAAATTCACTGCTAAAGTGAACATAGAGAAGGCTGTCAAAACCGTAAAATGTCAAAAAGGTTGAGTATACCTCTTTGTTGATGGCTGAAGATGTTGTCGGAAGGTTGCCTTGCTAGAAGTTTGGAGGATGTATGGAGGTCGCCGGAGCATCCGGATGGGTGAAGGTCTGGATGTCGATGGTGGAGATCAAGAGCCAATGACATCTGGTAGTCTGAAGGTTGATAGTGTTTGGTAGTCACAATACCGTAGAGGAGGTTGATTGAGGGCCCATTTTGATTTTTTTGCAGATTGATATATTATTATTATTATTATTATTGTTACTATTACTTAAGTATATTCTGTCTGATTGTTGATCGAACGGTTGGACTAGTACCCGATAATCCATAGCCTTGACTGAGTTGATGTCCGTCTGTATTTGATAACCGTGCCCAACGTACATAAGCAGCTATATTAGTGTTTCAAGATAAAGTCTTGGATAGTGGCTAGCAGTGTTGGAGATATGGTGTATCACTAGATGCAAAGTGTGGGGCAACATGTTGGATTGATAGCCTTGCTGGGAAAGAGGATGTAAATTGAAGTGCCAATGTAGCTATGTGTACACTGAATTGTGAAGTTGGATTGAAACATTGCTGAGATTGAGGAGGAAGGGACTCCACAGGACCAAGGTAGCTATGGTACTCTGGTGAAGTCATGGACACTTAGTTGCTTTAACAGTTGCAGCTATTTTAGTTTCCTACATGCATAATATCAGGATGGGATTTTTTTAGTTTGAAGCTTGAAGCTCTTTGGACCCCGGGAATAATGTCACAGCAGGTTGCATGTTATCTTCAGGCGAAGCGGAAGAAATAGCAGAACCGATACTGAAATTAGGAATTACCTTAAGGTCCTAGCTTTGTTAGTCTTAACCTAAATTCAAGCTTGATCCTGATTTAGTTGAGGGTGTCAGCTCCATGTTTACATTTTATTTGCATGCTAAAAGCCCAATGTTAACCCTGCTAAAATTCTCCTTTAAGACTTGTGTTTTTGGTGTTATTTCATTCTATTTATGACATGTTCCTTAGCTACATTTGTCAAACATCTTGTAGTGAAATACTGTCAATTATTTATTTTCCTTTATATAATACCCTTATGGTTTTTTCATCATGTTCAACATTTTTGGATGATTATCTTCTTGTTGCTTTTCACGATTTCACAAATTTATGTGTACTCTTTGTAGGCTGTCAAGCAACTGCTCAAAATGGACAAGAATAACCCTGATTCTCATCGTTGCTTGGTATATCATTTCAAACAACATTTTTTCTTGTCCAAACTTTAGCTATATTCGTTTCATATCTATCACAACTTTTAAAATATTATCTTTTACCCATATGCTTGCTCATTTATTATAGCTGCTGTTAACTAGGGCCTGATGTTCAACTAGGATGATAATGGGCCTGATAATATTCCGTTTGACCAACATGAGACCAAAGTGACTCGAATTATGTTGAACCATAACAAAACTAATAAAAGTCATTTCTGGCTTAAATTCTAGTCAACCCACGCACAAAGTCATGGTCTAACTTTGAGGAACAGGACCAACTTTGATATGGCCAAGTGAACCATATTTGCTTGACGTGTCTTGGCTCATTTATTTCAATAACCTATCTCGTGTTTTGTAAGTTAATGATATAGTTGTTAGCTATGCTTGAGCAAAAGCTCAACTTCCTTTTTTCCTTTAGTCCCACATCGGTTGGACCAACCCCTCCGTGTGTGTATATATTAGTTCCTCTTCATTACTTTCTTAAAGATGTTGTGTAGGGAACCCCTTGGGCCACACGTGCGCGCCGCCGCCGCCCGGCCCGGCTCGGCTTGGCTCGGTTCGGTTCGGTTCGGCACGCGTAACGGGTGCGAGTACGTGTCCACACCTGCGGGCGCCGAATGCCGATCCAATTTACTCTTCGGATTCGGGCTGGGATTAAAAAAAATCTTTTTGCAGCTCTTTATTTTTTGAACCAATTTGACTCATTCAAATTTTGAACGTTGAGGCTATATGTCCAGGTTCATTGAACCTAGTGACAGTTTCTGTAACAGCTCATTTGACAGCTTTCTTCCACGTTTTTTTCCTTTTGTAATTGCTCCTTAATGACCTGTTTATGAGCCATTTACTGTCATGTCCAGTGGCTGTGTCTTGGGACTGCCTATATACTGTGGTCTCTTCCTTCTTCATTCTTTACAGAAAATTATCCTACGTGAAACCTCTCTTATTCCTCGCTCGAACCACATTCTGTTATCTAAATCCTTGCTCTGGGCAGAGCTAAGTTCGGTCTCTCTCTCCGAGTTGTGTGCGACGAAGAGAACTCGGTAGTCAGGGGAGTTTTACCACTAGGAGCTTCCGAGAAACGTCTGCACATAGACCTCGGATCAACTCTTCGGACAGTGCTTCGTGCACGACTTCCCCGGAGGCCGGTAATAATTTTTTAGTTTCTTTGTTCTCTTATAAATCTATGGAAAATAATATATATTTATATTATAAGTATTACTAACAATCTAAGAGTTGAAACCGATTTCCTGTTAGGTAAAATAATTGTTAATCGTAGAATAACAAGTTCATAGTTGTTTAATTTGGTTATCTGAAATAACCAAATAACCAAATAACAAGTTCATAGTTATTTCTATCAATAAAATTATTTCTACTGTAGCAATAGAATAACAAGTTCATAGTTGCTTATTATGGTTGTTTGCAATAAAATTATTTCTAGCAATACAATTATTTCTGCTGTAGCATAGTTGCTTAATCTGGTTGTTTGCAACTATATTGTTCATAGTTGTTTAAAGACACTATAGTAATTTTGTGACTAGCAAATAATTAAATAACTTTAGTAGTTTTTCATTTGAATAAGATTCTGTAACAACTTGTATCATTTTTTAAATTTTAATTATAATTGAACAATTTCTTACATATCAAGTTGTTTAAATAACTTGCCTTGTGAAAACAGTGTTTGAGCATATTCCTACTGTAACTTAGAACAATATAAATTATTTTCTAGAAGTAAACAAACAGTTAAAGTGAAACTGCAAATTCCTTTGAGTCTTAATTCTAAAAGTAGAGATAAATTTGGGAATAAGCCGAAAGGGTCCTTCTGTCAACCGGGTGTAAATAGCCCTAAGCGACACGGTATTTAAGTGTCTTTGGACCACCGCTAGCTGGGAACCGGTCCCTACAGCTAACCCAAATTAATCAACACTTGTTAGAATAAAGATTTCGTAAGGTTAATTAGACAGATCGCTCAAACTATTCTTCTATAACACTAGACTTTGTTATTTAAGTAACACTTTTTTTTTGCGGTTTCAGACTATTCCCATTAACAACCATGACTGGCAAGGATGAGACTTTTACTGCTAAACCTGCTAAGTTCAACGGGACCTACTTTAAGAGATGGCGGAGTCAAATGAAGTTTTGGCTCACAACTTTAGGGCTGATCTCAGCCATTGATGGTTCCACACCCATCACAAGTGATTCTGATGACACCGAGTCTGACGTAGGAGTGTCCAAATCCACCAGCTCCTTTAAACCCAAAACACCTAAGGAAATATACTACCACTGCTTCCATAGAATTCTAAGCGCTTTGTCTGAATCATTATATGACATATTCTTTGAATATAAGAGTGCTAAAGAACTTTGGGAAGCTTTGGAAGATGAATATAGTTGTGATGATGCTGGAATCAAAAGATTCAATTCCTCCTCTTTCAACAGATATTTTATGGTAGATAATAAACCTATGAATGACCAAATACATGAATTCCAAGAATATCTTAGGCATATTCAAGCCAAAGGTACTTTCTTTTCTACTGAGTATAAAATAGCCTGTTTGGTAGACAAGCTCCCTCCTTCTTGGTTTGATGTTAAGAAAGATCTTATTCATACACAAGATGACCTTACCTTTGCTCAAGTACTAAAGAAAATTAGAATAGAAGAACAAATTAGGCTAAGGTCTAACCCTAAGTCTGAGTCTAAAGCTAAGGTAAACCTATAGAATCCTAAGGCAAACCCAAGCCTCATCATCATCACAAACCCAAAAGGAACCTCTTCAAGAAGAAGCAGAACCTTCAGCCTCACCACCAAAAGCATCATCACCATAAACCTAGAAACTTCGGTCAGACTCAGGATCAGAAGAAATTTTGTTTTATGTGTGGTAAAACAAACCATATAGCCACCAACTGTTTTCATAGGAAGAAGGAAGCTGTCCAGACTTCTTACAAAGGAAAACGTCCAGCCAAATCAGAAGCAAACATGCTTCTCAACGGCTCTTCTAGTTCCTTCAGGTCTGTAAGCTATCAACCCTTAGTCAACATTTTCTACCATTCTGACGATTGGTGGTTGGATTCTGGAGCTAATGTTCATGTTACTTTGATCGCTCCTGTTTTTCAAACTATCAGGAATCAGGTGGAGGAGGTGTAACTCTAGGAGATGGCTCAGCGGCACAGATTATAGGAAGAGGAAGAATAGATCTAAAGATGACATCAGAAAAAACTCTGACTCTTCATAATGTGTTACATGTGCCGTCTATCAGAAGAAATTTAGTTAGTGGCTCTCTTCTTGTAGCTTCAGGGTACAAGATTGTTATAGAAGCAAATAAAGTAGTATTTTCTAAGAATGACTCTTTTATTGGAAAATGATTTGTAAGAGATGGTCTTTTTATTTTGAGTACCGTGAATAAAATTTTAGATCCTTCCTTTGTTGTTTCAAATGTAGAATATTCAAATGTGTGGCACAGTAGATTAGGTCATGTGAATCTAGGTTCCCTAAGAAGGATGATGAACTTAGATCTTATTCCTAAGACTCCAATAGATGATAAACACAAGTGTGAGATCTGTGTTCAAGCCAAACATACTAGGTTATCTTTCAAATCTGTAGAAAGAAAATCTGACCTTCTAGAGCTAGTTCATAGTGATGTGTGTGACTCAAATATGGTTTTGACCCGAGGTGGTAGAAAATACTTTGTTACCTTTATAGATAATCATTTAAAGTATTGTTATACATATCTTCTCAAAACCAAAGATGAAGTTCTTGACAGATTTAAGGTCTATAAATCTGAAGCTGAGAACCAATTAGAGAGAAAGATTAAGATTCTTAGATCAGATCGTGGAGGAGAGTATACATCAAATGATATGATCAATTTCTGTTAAGAACACAGAATAATCCATGAGGTAACTGCTCCATATTCACCACAGTCCAACGGAGTTGCTGAAAGGAAGAATTGCACCATGTTAGACATGATGAATGCCATGCTCCTCAGCTCAGGTGCTCCCGATAATTTGTGGGGAGAAGCATTATTATCGGCCTGTTACATCCTTAATAGGATTCCTAGTAAGTCTAATGATAAGGCTCCCTATGAATTATGGAAATGTAGAGCTCCTAGGATCCATTATCTCAAAGTTTGGGGATGTCTGGCTAAAGTAGGAATTCCTGAACCTAAAAAGAGGAAGATTGGACCTAAAGACTGTAGATGTTGTATTCATAGGATATGTCCTAGATAGCAATGTCAATAGATTTTTTCTTACTCAGAAGTAAATGAAATCTCTAACAATACTATTATAGAAGCAAGAGATGCAGTTTACTTTGAGAATATATATCCCTTCAAAGATAGAATTTCTTCCTCTCCTCACTAGCTCTCATGTTCAAATATCTAGTTCACAACCCGAACAAAATATAGAACCTAGAAGGAGTAAAAGAGAAAGAATTGAAAAGAACTTAGGAGAAGGTTTCTTCACATTTTTGATAGAGGGTGATCCCTCAACTTATGAAGAAGCAATATCTTCTCCTGATGCCCCTTTCTGGAAAGAAGCCATTAACAGTGAGTATAACTCCATCATGGAGAACAATACTTGGTTTCTAGCAGACCTACCTTTAGGTAGTAAACCCATAGGTTGTAAATGGATATTCAAAAAGAAACTAAGAGCTGATGGTACCATAGAGAAATACAAGGCTAGATTAGTAGCCAAAAGTTTTACCCAGAAAAAGGGACTAGATTATTTTGATACATACTCTCCTGTAGCTAGGATCACCTCTATTAGAACCCTTCTAGCCTTAGCATCCATTCATAATATGATAATCCATCAAATGGATGTAAAGACATCATTTCTAAATGGGGACCTAGAGGAAGAAATCTACATGGAGCAACCAGAAGGTTTCATTGCTAAAGGCCAAGAAAAAAAAGTTTGCAGATTAGTTAAATCTCTTTATGGCCTAAAGCAAGCTCTCAAATAATGGCACAACAAATTTGACATAGTCATATCAGAATCTGGTTTCGTGTCAAATGGGTATGACAAATGTATATACTCCAAAATTTTAGATGAAAGTTGTGTTATCTTATGTTTGTATGTAGATGACATCCTTATTTTTGGATCATCACTAGAATTGATTACTAATATCAATGACTACTTATCCAGCCAGTTTGATATGAAAGATCTAGGTGAAGCCAACTTGATTCTAGGCATACAACTGTCCAAATACAAGGAGGGTTATACTCTATCCTTAGCACACTCTATCGAGACAATGCTAAATTTTTTTGAGTATTTTGATAAGAAACCTGCTCTTAATTCTTATGACAGTAGTGTTGTTCTAAAAAAGAATGAGGGTTCTTCCATGGAACAACACAGATATTCTCAGATGATATGTTCTCTCATGTATATATCAAACATGACCAGACCTGATATTGCATTTGCTATTGGGAGACTAAGTAGATATACTAGTAACCCAAATCAGTTACATTGGACAGCAAAGAGTATTTAGATATCTTAGGGGTACTCTAGATTATATGTTGCACTATACTAGACACCCTGATATCATAGAAGGTTATTCAGATGCAAACTGGGTAACTGACTCACATGATGTAAAATTCACTACTGGATATGTTTTCACTCTAGGAGGAGCTGCAATCTCTTGGGGCTCATGTAAACAAACTATCATAGCTAGGAGTACAATGGACTCCGAAATGATAGCTTTGGACACTACATGTACATAAGCAGAATGACTAAGAAATCTTATTATGCATATACCTGTTTCTATTAATCATGTTCCTGCAATTTCTATAAACTGTGATAATAAATCTGTTATGGAACTACTAAAGCATGATTCTGTGAATGGTAAGATGAACAGGCACCTGTAGCTGCGCTTCAAGTTTATAAAGAACCTATTAGGCAAATATGTGGTTCTTGACTATATAAAGTCAGAAAAGAACCTTGCAGACCACTTGACGAAGGGTCTGTCTAGGACTTTGATCCTAGAATCATCGAGGGGGATGGGGTTAAGCCCATAAGTCACCAGCAGTGGCAACCCAACCGAGTCTGACTGGAGATCCCAAGAAGCCGGTTCAATGGGTAGGAACAAGCTGGACTTAGGTGACTTTTATGAAATACTGACCCGAGATTAAAATCTTATTCTATAATGCCCAAGTGGCTGTACATACGTACAATGATTCCCCATCCCTATGGTGACAGTGTTCTTAAGTGATATGGTTAGGATGTGTTTTAAAACTCTTAATAGGTCCAAGCTAATATGCGGGGTTGAAACATATCACCAACCCTTAAGGACTTATCTATATGAGAGGTCGTGAAGGCCGCGACTATGGGACAGGGCGATCCCAGACAACTCTCATGAATTTGGGATTAGTGCGCATGTCCAACCAAAAGCGCCACCCGTTAGACCCAGAACCTCTAGCGTACTATGTGTGCTATTTTTCTGAATCTGGTCAAAGAAGTCTGATTCAAGGCATAGTCCATCAAGCACTTCTTCAGACAAAGACAATAGTTACTAAGTGAGATTCAAGGCTGTAGTCCATCTCATCTATGCATAGTATATAGTACCTGCCCAGAAACTCTTTATTTTAATTTCTTTGTCACTTCGATTTCGGAACTTGACCTTTGGGGGGGGGGGGGGATTGTTAGCTATGCTTGAGCAAAAGCTCAACTTCCTTTTTTCTTTAGTCCCACATCGGTTGGACCAACCCCTCCTTGTGTGTATATATTAGTTCCTCTTCATTACTTTCTTAAAGATGTTGTGTGGGGAATCCCTTGGGCCACGCGCGCGCCGCCGCCGCCGCCCAGCCCGGCTTGTCTCGGTTCCACGTGCGTAACGGGTGCGGGTACGTGCCTACACCTGCGGGCGCAGAATGCTGATCCAATTTACTCTTCGGGTTCGGGCTGGGATCCAAAAAAATCTTTTTGCTGCTCTTTATTTTTTGAACCAATTTGACTCATTCAAATTTTGAACGTTGAGGCTATATGTCCAGGTTCATTGAACTTAGTGACAGCTTCTGTAACAGCTCATTTGACAGCTTTCCTCCACGTTTATTTTCTTTTGTAATTGCTCCTTAATGACCTGTTTATGAGCCATTTACTGTCCTGTCCAGTGGCTGTGTCTTGGGACTGCCTACCTATATACTGTGGTCTCTTCCTTCTTCATTCTTTACAGAAAATCATCCTACGTGAAACCTCTCTCATTCCTCTCTCGAACCACATTCTGTTCTCTAAATCCTTGCTCTGGGCAGAGCTAAGTTCGGTCTCTCTCTCCGAGTTGTGTGCGACGAAGAGAACCCGGTAGTCGGGGGTTTTACCACTAGGAGTTTCCGAGAAACATCTGCACATAGACCTCGGATCAACTCTTAGGGCAGTGCTTCGTGCATGACTTCCCCGGAGGCCGGTAACAATTTTTTAGTTTCTTTGTTCTCTTATAAATCTCTGAAAAATAATATATATTTATATTATAAGTATTACTAACAATAGCTTTGCACCCTTTCATTGATGAAAATATTTGTCATGGTGAATTTCTGCATGGTGTTATTTATAGGTAAGATGGTTGTATTGATGGAGTAGGGGAGCTAGATCTTCCTTAGCTATTTGTATTTTTTTTCTTTGATCTCCAAGACTCTTATATGTACTTTCTTTCGTAGAAAACACAAGTGAATCATAGCCCATACTACCAAATTCCAGTTCTCATACTTTTAGTTGTAGTTTCACTGCTAAAATCTTTGTAAATCACTTCTAGGTGGGGGTTAAGACGTCGTACCTTTCATACTAAAATGTTGTGCACTTGTACACAGAGAAAATTCTTTCATAAGATCAGCAACTTATCAACTTCGGTTACTGATTCTGAGAAACTGATTTGGGGTGTCTTAGAAGCAGAACGACCAGATATAAGGTAGTCTGTCAATATATTTTCCTTAAAATTTATTTCTTCTTGCCATTCTACCGTTTTAGAAGCCACTGACTAACCAAGTCCTCTCAATTTGCAGTCAATTTAATTGGAGATCACTTATTGAAGCCAACCGATCTTTCCTAGAGATACACAAAGGTCTTGCTGTTGCTGCTTATATACAATTTCATCTTGTCATCATCAGAGCATTCTTGACATCATTTATTTGGTTATGCAGGTTCCTTGATGCATAGAGTAGCAGCTGCAGAAATGATGTATATGCTGGAACCAGATAAGAAACATGAGGCAATAAAATTAGTTCAAGATTCAATTAAAGAAATGGCGTCAACGTAATGTCCTTTCTTCTAGCCATTCAGATGAGCCAGTTATATATTAATCCTCTACCTTTCACCATTGATTAATAACATTTTAATTGTTCCTTGTACTTTGGAGCAGAGATAGTATTCCGTGCCCAGTCAAAGAATGGAAGCTTCAAGAGTGTCTTCTGGTCCACAAAATGCTTGAAACAGTTTGTGTTGATAATGATGCTGCTTCCAGTATGTGCTGTTTCTTAATCAAATCTTAGATTTATTCTAGCGTGCAGGCTTTTGATTTTTACATTAAAGACTTTCCAGTGAGATTGGATATTTCACTTTCCCAACCCCAGAAAGGTTGGGGAAAGGCGTCCTATTAGAGATTTCAGATTTTGAAGTCTGCTTGAACAGCGGTAATAGACAATGCAGTAGGTGATGGGGATACTGAACAACTGTAATATACAGAATGCATCAAGTGGCAGGGTACACTGTTTGGGCAGATGAACATTCCACCCCCCCACGACCACCCCACCCCCAAACAACACCACCACTGACACCCTAGGCACTCAAATAAGCATACACCATAGGTACATATATCTAGAATAACAAAAAAGCCCCAAATTCCTTTGGTCCCGACAAACCATCTCAAGCGATTTTCTCTCTCATCTTATCCTTGATTGGCACCATCTCCAATTCCTCGTAAATGAAGTCATTTCCCACTCTTTATCTTTTAGTGTATTTCCACTTATTTTAGCTATGCAAAGTTTTGCTCAATGTTTGTTAATGACCCATAATTCCAATCCATGGAAGCATGCCCGGTGGCCGTATAAAGTTTATTTTCAATTTCAAGGATACTCTACAGTCATAAAGCACTACTACACTTAGTAAGTTTTCCTTTTAGTTAAAATGAATAATGTATTTATTGGTGTTCCCCTTGACTGTGCATGCAATATATATTATAAAGGATGTACTTGCAAGTCGTGGTAAACTATAAGCAATTCTTTATATCCTGCGTAGTGTTCCCCTTGACTGTGCATGCAATATATATTATAAAGGATGTACTTGCAAGTCGTGGTAAACTATAAGCAATTCTTTATATCCTGCGTCAATGATAGACTAGTTTGTATCTGATAGGTGTGTCCTGTTTGACTCGAGACAAATTTAAAGTCCTAACTATTTCCAACGACGGCTTATTCATTGTGGCCAAAACCCTGAAACCTTATTCATTTGTAAGGGTTCACAGCATAGATGTTAGGATAATTTTGGTGCCTCTAGTATTGCTCGTATTTCAACACTTTGAAAGGCAATCTTCTCAGCGCTGTCATGCTCTTCTTTTTACAAGATTGTTTCCTATGTGAATCTATCAATGAAAGTCCTCACTGTTATGTGCAAATCTATCAATGTACTTGTTCTTCTCTAACTCTCTTCTAATCACCCGCTTGGCAGGATGGAAGACACAATGCTCGGAGTTCTTTCCTTATTCAACAGACTTTGATGGCCGCAAAAGCTCCATCGTTACCCACTCTGCCAATAATGGCATGTTAAATGTACCGGAGAATGGAGATCTAGCTTCTCATGAAGCTGAAAGTAGAAGGTCCATCACGTTGAACGGAAAACTGCATGCCTTCAAAGATCTGGCTATATAAATTGTCAGGACTCTTCGTCTAAACCCTAAAGTAGACGAGAAAAGTGTGATATTATAAAGACTTGCCATCCATGGGAAATTGAATTGCAAGCATTGGTGAAGGAAGAACAATTATTGGAGAAGCAGCGGATGAAAGCTGGCTGAGCCATTTTGTACTAGTACACAGAAAATGGTTTTGTATGAATTTTGCTTCTGGTTATGCTCTGTTCTTGGTAGCAGCTTGCACAGTTTAGATCGCAGCTGAGTCCAGAGCAGGATATTGACAGTGGTGGGGAAAATTTATTGGGCGATTCTTCTGACTATAGCACTTTATCAATAGATGTACAGACAAGGTGAAGTAAAAGCTCTGTCAACTGATGACAATTCCATTATCTGTTAGAAACAAATTAATAGAAAGATGGATAATTTCTTTTGTATTTGTCACCAGTTATGGTTTTTATTAATTGACTGATTTGTAACTCAATATGGCTAACTACGTGTTATTGTTTCTTCTTCGACATGTCCCAACTTGATGGCCTAAAACTCCTGAAGAGTTCATATTTCTGGGTGTTTGTGTTTGTGCTTGCTGCATTGCTCCTATTTATTGCAACTAAACTTGCAACTTGGCTGTAGGTGAAATGAAGGCGGAACAATTATTCAGCGTGCAATAGGTCATAATTGCAACAATTATTCAAGTACTTTATTTTAATTACTACGCCATATGTGCCTATGGGGAGCGGATTTGTTGTCCTAATAATTTGACCCAATTATGTCACTCTCATATAAATACAACACCTCATCTATTTAAAATATTAATATATCTTTTATTTTTTTTTAAACTAATTAATTATGGATACCAAAAGTTTTATTTATAGGAGAGGAACATAATTGAGTTGAGACAGAAGTTATTGGGACAAAACATCCCAATTTTTTGTTATGTTTTTCGTTTTTGTTTGGACAGTAAAAAGAAGGCCTGATGAATTTCAAGGCCATGTTTGGGTACAATATATAAAGCCCAAACCTGTTAACTCAGACCTGAAATCATGTTCAGACGTTTTTGGAAAATTCTCTGTCCATTTTGTGTACGGATTTCAGAACATGTTACAAGCTGGGCTCGAGTTCTACATAAATCCGACCAGAACCCGACCCGAATCCGGACCCAAACGACATCCTTACTCATGAATCAAATGTGTAAGGAGCCCCCATCAAACACCTACTTCCGATGTTCCTAATCACAACAATGATAACTACTTGGACCTACATTTTTCATGAGCCTGTGCTTCATCATCCATTCCATGGTCATATTCTTTGTAGGAAAATGATACGTTACATGCGGACCGCAGTCTGTGATCAAGGACGACGTGGCCGAACTTTATTTGTCCTCCCTTATTAGCGTGGGATCCGCCGTCGGTTGACCTACAAATGAAGAGTCGTCACGTTAGCCACATGCCAAAAGTGCATGCCAAAACGCGGTCCACCAAACATCCTTGTACTTTGTATATGAGTTTCTTTTACATCAAAGTCCGTTATTTCTATAGTATTTTAAATATGCTTTCCAATTTTTATTGTTTGTTTAAAAGTCCCTCAAATTATTAACAAATGAGTTATGAGTCTTTTTTTTCTTCTTCTCTAGAGGCTGACCTACATGAGAAAGGTAGTTGTCCCCAGTAAATTTTTTTGCTTCCGAGTTAAATATTTAAAAAAAAAAAATTCATCAAACTTTTATGTTTTCTCCCTCCGAAATTTATAAATTTTAATTTCTATATACATATTTACATCAGAATTTACTTTTTTCCTTCATAATTTTTATTTATTGATGATCCAATATAGAAAGAAGTCATGGAGGAGGAACAACAAAATTTTGATATAACGAACTTTATTTAACAAAATTTTAAATTTTTTTTTTACATTTGAAATTGATCATTTCTTTTAAATTTCTGTGTCCGTTCTGTTCTTCGCCATTAGTTAAAATTTAATCCAATTTCAGACTTGATAGACCAACAAGTCTATCTTGTCCTTCCTATCTTCTTCCTGCCCCTCGCACCTCCTCATTCACTCCTCAATTTTTATTCTCTTTCTACTTATGTAAAAATAGGCTAAACATAACCGACTTACATGCAAAAAACCCTAGATATAAAATAAATATTTTCTTTTGTCAAAAGGCAATAAACATTGGTCGGCTAGTTTCATTTAATGTTGAACAATAATGTGGAAAAATGCTCCATAGATGATTTGATAGATTGGCTAGGAGTTGCAATACCAATTAATGGAATGGGAGAAGTCTTTTTCTCACCCCCTATCCAAACACAACGGCATCTAACAGCACAATTGATTGTTTTCAGGGATTGACCCCCAACAATATAATCATTAATGCATGAGCAGAAGAAGAAAAAAATATACACCTTTTCTGTGGGGAACAAAAATAATCATGAGATTGACTCTGAATATATATATATATATATATATACAGAGAGAGAGATTATTTTTAAATATAGATTATTTCTAGCATTAGTATTAAAACTAATATTAAATTAACATTGAAACTAATATTAACAATAATATTAAAGTTAGTATTAATATTAAAATTTAATTTAATATTAACATTAATATTAAAATTATTATTAACATTAACACCAAAATTAATTTTAATTTTAATTTTAATTTTAATTTTAATTTTAATTTTAATTTTAATTTTAAGGTTTTTAATATCAATTTTAATATTAAATATTAATGTTAATTTAAATATACTTTATTTTGATAGAATTAAATCTATCATTTAAATATTAATTTGAAACTATGGAGAAAACCTACAAAGGAGTCCGCTCTAATAGATGTTAGTAAAAATAATTCCAACTCTGTATTTTAAAATCTGAAAATAAAATGTAAATAAATGATCTAACCAAGACCGAGGCTTGAACTTGGTTCAATGTTGTCGCGTCTCAGAACCAGGATACTGGAGATCGGGGTCAGATTAAGTCATCTACGTACACCAGAGTACTCTATACCCCGAGATACGGTCACAGCTGTCTAGACATGTGAGGGTTTACTCTACAAACCAATAGTCATTCCTGGGTCAAGAATCCTAGTTGACTCAATCTCAAGCAAGCAACAAGTTACAAGATGTATGATCATCAAACATATAATAGTAAGGCGTTTCAAACTATACATACACTGATGATCATGAAGCTAGTTACAAAATGAAGAACTAGCAAGAGTACCATATTACATGATCAACTCTAGCTATAGTCTAGAATATGCTTTACATGTAGCCCCGTAGGCTAGAATGTCAATTCCCAAAATACGAGCTAAACACGTGCTCGGTTGCTAAACGTCTCAAAAGAATAATTATACAAGATCAAGTGGGTGATGAAAGAGGAACCCACTCATGGCCCTGAGTGCTCCTGGTGTTCACCATCTTGAGGCAAAAAATACGGGAGATCCTGCGGTCTTGCTCCGATATTTGGCCATACAAAACTAGTGGGGTCAGACCCCAAAACAGCAAGTACCATAAGGGAGCCAATCTTAGGAACTAAAAACCAACATGCAGAAAAATCAATAAAAAAATAGCACAAGAAACATTTAAATAAGTGCAGCGGGTAAAATAACAGTTAAACAGTTTTGGAGTATTTAAACAAAGATATTTGGAATCAGTACTCCTTTTACAATTTCGTATCAGTTGTTAAATAAATCAGGACGGGACTAGACTAGACTGGAAATCAAGCAATCACGGCCAATCATGTCCTACGGCTTGTTATTCTTAGCTAACTAGGATTATCACAGTCCTAGTTACTAACACATACAGTTTAAAATTTTTATACAGCCACATGTCCTGTAGTCTATCCGGATCATCTAGACGTACGGGATACATAATATAATTAACGTGTATAGATATTTTACTTGTAATGCAACACTCAACGATGTGCTGGAAGTGCGTCCCTCACGACGGAAAGCTCAAAATCCACCGGTGTCGCTGTGATGTCGGGATTGCATATAGCTAAAAATTTTTCCTAAATAATTCTAGTTATCAATCTAGTTTATTAGCTTGGACAATTAATTCAAAATTCCTGACCATGGTGCTCAGGAATTTACCTTATACATGATGCAAAACTGGACAATAGCTTGACAAGCATAATCAAAATCAACCACGGGAACAACGGGACATGCAATACATGTGCTACTCATGGCCTTAATCAGGACAGTACAAGAATTCTCGAGTCAGGAGTGCGCTACGTTGAGCCACTATCATGATTATCAGTACAGTATTAGGATTATCAGTTCCATGTCAAGATTCAGGAGTCCATTTATAGTGTACAATCACTAGATCATGTCAGAAAATCAAGATCAATATAAAGAATATCATATTTAGGAAATAACCATTATTAACTAAGATAACAGGATAAAAGAGAACAAGAGAATCATCAAGAGTTAAGCATATTAAAGAGAATACTGGCATACATGCACATAAAATATCAATTCAGGGTTGTCGCATAACATCAAGCAAGAAAATAACATCCGCAGACAATGGGTCAAAACCACTAATGGCGCACAATCACTAGCCCGGACAGTTCTGGCGCACTTTGATACCAAAAGTGCTCTGAGCAAAAGATGGCACACAATTGATACTAAAATGCACTCTAGAACCTTGGCACACAATGATAGAAGTGCGCGAGCCAGGTGCTTAGCGCACTTCTTCAAGTATGCCCAAAAAGGAGGGTTGGCGCACAAAGAGCGTGGGAAGGTCTACTAAAAGACAAAACACAAGTCTCAATGCATGGCACAATAGTAGAGACAACCCTACAGTCGAGAATATAATTCTCGAGAATATAATTCTCGAGAATGGTCAAAAGTTATTGCTTAGTCATTAAGTAATTACAAAGGGCTACAAAGTGCGCCGTCTCTTCAGAATGCCACATAGTGCGCCAACACAGCAAAGTGCGCCATTCTCCAGAAGCAACAAAGTGTACAAAGAATCTTAAACAGAATTATCTAAGTACAATATTTTGATCTAGGGTGTGACGATGGAGGTTGAGAAGTGCAGCGACTATTTTGCTCCATTGACGATCCGATGCAGGGTAAAGAAGCTAATGTTCTCTCTTTGCTCGTCTCTGTATGTTCTCTCTGTAAACCCCCTGAATTTTCAAAATATTAAAATTGGGATTTTTTACAATTTTCTAGAATTTTCTGGGAATTTTCTGTAATTAAAATCAGGGTTTTAAATTATTACCTAATTTTAATTGATATTAAACAATATTAAAATATCACGAAAATAATATTTTTGGGTGTAAAATGAAAAACTGGACTTAGGGTAATTTTTCTGGAATTTATCGGACCCCGGACCTATTTTTAAATGCCTAAAAACTATTTATTTAATTATTTAATTATTTATTATTATTATTATTATTATTATTATTATTATTATTATTATTATTTAAATTTAAATCCCAGCCCACGGCCCATTGGGCCGGCCCGGCCCAGTCCCCCGCGGCCCGTCACCCTAACGGGTCGGGTCGGGTCCGCTTGAACCCGACCCGCCCGGACCCCGACCCGCTCCCCAGCCCTCTCCCCCACGACCCGCTCCCCGCTCCGCTCCCGCCGGCCGCGCCGCCCGCCGCTCCGCCCGCTCCGCCTCTCCCGGCCCACGCCCCACGACTCCGCGGCCCTCGCCGCCTTGCCCGGCCTCCCCGACCTCCTCCTCCCCCTACAAATACCCTCTCCCCGAGCCCTCCGGCCACTCCACTTCTCCTACCACCGCCCGTTCGTCCTCCGGTCACCGCCACCTCGCCAGAACTCCGCCGCGCCGTGCCTCCGCCGTGCCCGCCTTCGCAGCCGACCCCGCCGCCTCGATCCTTCCTCCTCCTCGCTGCCTCCGGCTCCCCCGACCCAGCACAGCCCCAAGCGGCCGTCCCCGCCCGCTCCGACAACCGCCACGCCGTGCCCGCCCTCGCCGGCGCCGCCCAGCCCCCGGCCGGCCACCCCCGCAGCGGCGCCGCCCTTCTCCGGCCACCGACACAGGAGTCGGACACAGTAAACCCTAGCCCCCTTTACTGTGCAGTGGACACAGTAACAGTGTCGTGTCGGACACGTATCGGACTCGATCGACCCTAGTTTTCGGGTCCCCTTCAGGTACGCGTAACTTTTTGCTCGTAGATCCGTTTTCAATTCCGCAAATTGCGTTGGGAAGCCTGTATGACCCTCTCGGTGTCCGGACAAACTGTTCGGGACATCGCGTCCTGTGGTGATCGCACACCGCGATCCAAAAACAGGAAAAACCAGACCCTGTTTCACCCCCGGAACTGAGTACGTCCCGCCAAACGGGACGACTTGGTCGCGTGCGGTCTTCACAGATACGTGCGCACCGTCGATACGGATGTGTGAGTTTTCGTGGAAGCTGATTCGGGTGTGCGTGCACACCAGAATCAACGCGTATCCGTGGACATCGCCCCGTATCCGCCTTTTCTGCAATTCACCCTAACTTCGTGCACACACGTCGGATCGAGACGAAACTTACGCCATCGGACTCATAGCGATACGCTGGTCCTGTGGGTCAAGTTTGGTTCGATTCTGAGAACGTTGACGAAATCGCGTGTCGTGGGCCCCACAGGCCCCGCTCGACGGACGATTTTGTGTTCGGCTCATCGGAATCCAAATCTGGAAGTTCCGTTGGGTTCGTATCAGCGTTCCTGACCTGTTGACACTAAGTTTGGTGAAATTGGAGACCATTGACCCGGACACGTTTTTTGGTGCAAAGCGGGCCCACCGGCGGACCCCGTTTTGACCCGAAACTGTCGTTTTTGCCCTTGTCTCCAAATTGGACCCAAGGACAGGCGTTTCTAGCTATTTGACATCTTCTGAGCGTGATGGTAATGTTTATTTCAGCTTTTGGACTCATCTTTGGATATTTCCCCCAAGAACTATTAATCGGATCCAAACAACAGGCAAGTACCTGCACTTCAAGTTTAATCTTTATATTGTGATAGTTAATTCCCTGCCTTACATGTACCCTTGATGTTTACACCTAGTGTTAGAAATGTTGAATTTTATGTCTTGAATATTGGAGTTCATGTCTTGTTTTTCATGTCGGGTGGGAGAATACTGAAAGGCATGTAGCTTACCCTGACTCTTGCCATGATTAATAGCTGTTGGTACACGACTGTCCATCAGCCGGATCTTGATTATTCGTGATTAATAGCCGTCTATGACGGCCAGTTTAACCTTATAGACCCCTACATGCCAACTAGGTATTCTAAATACACAAGTTCACACACATAGCTTCTTGTCTAGTTATGGCTCTTATTGACTGTTGTAGTTTCATTTCCTGTCACATTTATTCTTGTTTTCTCATATTCCTGTGTATAGCATTAACTCTGAGATATTGATGTTTCTTTTATGCAATTTTCTCAATATGATGCTCAATCTAATTGTCATAAATATTTAGTTTTAATCTTGATGTGCACTGTGTACTTTGCTCCTTTCCTGACTGGATCCGTTGATTTAGGAGATGATGAGGACTTTGCCCTACCTAATATGGCCCCTATGAGTTAGCAGGTGACACATCGAGGAGCCGGTTCCCACTCCGGAGACTACCTTTGAGGAGGAGTAGCCAGTTAGTTATTATTTTATTTTCCTTTCTGCACATACTCGGGTTTGTCCCCGATTTATCTTCTGGCTTGTATTAACTGTGGTTTGGTTGTCACAGATTAAATATTATGAAATCTTAACATTCCTTTTTCCTATGATTATTCTTTCATGTTCATTATTGTGGATGAGATAGATACTTATTGACACCCAGAAATGACCTAGACAGCGTACTACCGCCGACACTGCGGCGTAGGCTGGACGTGCCCACGCACTTGTGCCCGAATATCCGGGTGCGGGTCGTGACACATTTTTGTGGTGGCCCATGCAGGTCAAACGACTAAATTATTCGATTTCAACTTAGGGACCGAACAGGCCTGCAATAAGATTGAGAATTTTAGGAAAAGCTCATCCACTTGATTGAATCGTTCTTGATATTCATATCGGTTTCAAATTATTTTATTGACTTGCATCCTGTTTGATTTCTGGGCACCTCTTATCGGTTATTTTGAATGCAGGAAATGGACCCACCGGCCAGCAACGAGGCTCATGCAGAAACACCACAAGCCGTTGTGGTTACCCAAGAAAGCGATGTGATACCAGCCGGTGAAGGCCAATCATCACAAGGCAGTCAAGCAAGTCAGCCTGCCTCCAGAATCCACCAAGATGACGTCCCACCCTCGACGCAGCCTACTCCACCACTGGGACCGCCTATGGATGAACGGCAGATGTTTCGCATGTTCTACGTAATGATGCAAGCCTATCAGAAGGTCCAACAAGAAGCTCAGCAAAACCAAGCGGAGAACTTCATCGACAGAATTAGCTCGGAGTCACGTAAGCCAAGCAGTTCAAACGCAATTACCTTCGACGAGAACGTCCTTACTGCAGCACGACCTGTGGAGTGCACCACAAGGATCGAGTCTAGCCGGAAGCGGCCGTATGCGTCAGCACCAGACCAAGCACAACCAGAAAGAGCTGCAAAGCGACCACAGATGAATCCAACTCAAGGACAGAACCAACGAGTTCCCACTTGTGGCTTTTGTCGAAAACAAGGTCACATTTGGAAGGATTGCAGAAAGAGGCTAGGTGTCTGTCTATATTGTGGATCAGCAGCACATCGAGTGAAGGACTGTGCCGCTACTCCAAGAACACGGACAAGCTTACGCGATGACCGTGGAGAACGTGCAGACTCTTAGAGTCACTAATGCACGTAAGTGATTCGTAGATACCGTTTTCTAGCATTATTTTAGCTTGTGCCTATTGGTTCGTGACCTCAGCCCCAACCTAGTAATTTTGAACTTGCTAATAACCTGGTATGCTTTTATGTTTAATAACTATAGAGATTGTAGAGTTTTCTGTTATTTTGCTTATTATGTGAATTTTGTACCTCCTTTCATCATCATCTAGCGCACTTAATTTTGATGTACTTTGTTTATGCTGCTATTCTATAGCCTAGTTTTGCAAGCTTACTCTTTATCAGGCTTGTTCATGACACGTGTATTATTGGACGCGTACACTAATACAAGTGTCTGTTCAGAATCAGTGTATTATGGTCTGATCAACCTTAGTGCATTTTGATTCGCACTTCGTACGACTACTTTACGTGGATTGAGATACAGACAAATATACTTGACCTAGACATGCTGAGCATATCGTATCAGTTACATAACTAAACTAATACGAGCATGCGAATAAATGACTACCAGAATATAACCTCAATCCATAACCGCCTGACAAATCCCACTAGAATTCTTTAAACGCCTTGATCCTTATACTTCTGTTCTATCACCCCGCCCTTGAACTCTTTATTATTGATCCTCGTCTTCCCTTATTTCGGGAAGACGAAATCCTGTGCTTGGTATAAGTTTGATACATAGATAGTACTAGATATGCCACATAGGCCGATCACATATTTGAGGATTAACTTTCGTAATTGAGGACATATCATATGTGGTATGATCGGCGTTGAAATTCGAGGATTGAATGACATGAGTAACCATATTAAGGAATATTTTCTTAAAGTATATAGTCTTTTGTGATGAATGGGTAAATTCTAAGTTGGGTAGCAATACAATTGTCAACTCGAGGGGAATGTCTTTTGGATTGTGACCGAGAAGGGTTAGATTGGAAGAAGCAAGCCATTTCTAATTCTGAAAATTTAGAGGAGTGACTAAGATGATTAATGAATTGATATCGAGGACCCAATAGTTACATCCTAGGTGCATGATTTAATTTTGAATAATGAGAGTAAAATCGTCAACTTGAATTTAGAGGATGTAATTCAGACTTGAACATTGGTGGACTACACTTAAATTATTTTTCAATTTGATGATTTGAATTAAAAATTTAAAAGTTGATGGTTGGACTACCTAGTTGGAATATTGAGGATGTGAATGTAATTTAAAAGGGCTGAAACATACAAATATTTTTGGACTCGAAACACTTCTAGAGGAATTATGATAATTCGAATCGTGAGGCAAGGTCATCTTGAAAATACTATATGGACTAAAAAATAAAAAAATCTGCTTGTGGATAATTTGAGGAAGTAAGAAGTAATAACCATAGGTTGAATTTTGATTGGAACAAGTAGTCGTCTTAGCCTTGAAGTGATTGCAGTGGACGTGATTAGAATTTAAATTATCGTAAGGAGATTGCGATTGATGTACATGAAGGGTTAACAGAGTATGGCTTAATTTTAAATTTCGAGGACAAAATTTTTGTAAGTTGGGTAGGTTGTAAACCCCCTGAATTTTCAAAATATTAAAATTGGGATTTTTCACAATTTTCTAGAATTTTCTAGGAATTTTCTGTAATTAAAATCAGGGTTTTAAATTATTACCTAATTTTAATTGATATTAAACAATATTAAAATATCACGAAAATAATATTTTTGGGTGTAAAATGAAAAACTGGACTTAGGGTAATTTTTCTGAAATTTATCGGACCCCGGACCTATTTTTAAATGCCTAAAAACTATTTATTTAATTATTTAATTATTTATTATTATTATTATTATTATTATTATTATTATTATTTAAATTTAAATCCCAGCCCACGGCCCATTGGGCCGGCCCGGCCCAGTCCCCCGCGGCCCGTCACCCTAACGGGTCGGGTCGGGTCCGCTTGAACCCGACCCGCCCGGACCCCGACCCGCTCCCCGCTCCGCTCCCGCCGGCCGCGCCGCCCGCCGCTCCGCCCGCTCCGCCTCTTCCGGCCCACGCCCCACGACTCCGCCGCCCTCGCCGCCTTGCCCGGCCTCCCCGACCTCCTCCTCCCCCTACAAATACCCTCTCCCCGAGCCCTCCGGCCACTCCATTCCTCCTACCACCGCCCGTTCGTCCTCCGGTCACCGCCACCTCGCCAGAACTCCACCGCGCCGTGCCTCCGCCGTGCCCGCCTTCGCAGCCGACCCCGCCGTCTCGATCCTTCCTCCTCCCCGCTGCCTCCGGCTCCCCCGACCCAGCACAGCCCCAAGCGGCCGTCCCCGCCCGCTCCGACAACCGCCACGCCGTGCCCGCCCTCGCCGGCGCCGCCCAGCCCCCGGCCGGCCACCCCAGCAGCGGCGCCGCCCTTCTCCGGCCACCGACACAGGAGTCGGACACAGTAAACCCTAGCCCCCTTTACTGTGCAGTGGACACAGTAACAGTGTCGTGTCGGACACGTATCGGACTCGATCGACCCTAGTTTTTGGGTCCCCTTCAGGTACGCGTAACTTTTTGCTCGTAGCTCCGTTTTCAATTCAGCAAATTGCGTTGGGAAGCCTGTATGACCCTCTCGGTGTCCGGATAAACTGTTCGGGACATCGCGTCCTGTGGTGATCGCACACCGCGATCCAAAAACAGGAAAAACCAGACCCTGTTTCACCCCCGGAACTGAGTACGCCCCGCCAAACGGGACGACTTGGTCGCGTGCGGTCTTCACAGATACGTGCGCACCGTCGATACGGACGTGTGAGTTTTCGTGGAAGCTGATTCGGGTGTGCGTGCACACCAGAATCAACGCGTATCCGTGGACATCGTCCCGTATCCGCCTTTTCTGCAATTCACCCTAACTTCGTGCACACACGTCGGATCGAGACGAAACTTATGCCATCGGACTCGTAGCGATACGCTGGTCCTGTGGGTCAAGTTTGGTTCGATTCTGAGAACGTTGACGAAATCGCGTGTCGTGGGCCCCACAGGCCCCGCTCGACGGACGATTTTGTGTTCGGCTCATCGGAATCCAAATCTGGAAGTTCCGTTGGGTTCGTATCAGCGTTCCTGACCTGTTGACACTAAGTTTGGTGAAATTGGAGACCGTTGACCCGGACACGTTTTTCGGTGCAAAGCGGGCCCACCGGCGGACCCCGTTTTGACCCGAAACTGCCATTTTTGCCCTTGTCTCCAAATTGGACCCAAGGACAGGCGTTTCTAGCTATTTGACATCTTCTGAGCATGATGGTAATGTTTATTTCAGCTTTTGGACTCATCTTTGGATATTTCCCCGAAGAACTATTAATCGGATCCAAACAACAGGCAAGTACCTGCACTTCAAGTTTAATCTTTATATTGTGATAGTTAATTCCCTGCCTTACATGTACCCTTGATGTTTACACCTAGTGTTAGAAATGTTGAATTTCATGTCTTGAATATTGGAGTTCATGTCTTGTTTTTCATGTCGGGTGGGAGAATACTGAAAGGCATGTAGCTTACCCTGACTCTTGCCATGATTAATAGCTGTTGGTACACGACTGTCCATCAGCCGAATCTCGATTATTCGTGATTAATAGCCGTCTATGACGATCGGTTTAACCTTATAGACCCCTACATGCCAACTAGGTATTCTAAATACACAAGTTCACACACATAGCTTCTTGTCTAGTTATGGCTCTTGTTGACTGTTGTAGTTTCATTTCCTGTCACATTTATTCCTGTTTTCTCATATTCCTGTGTATAGCATTAACTCTGAGATATTGATGTTTCTTTTATGCAATTTTCTCAATATGATGCTCAATCTAATTGTCATAAATATTTAGTTTTAATCTTGATGTGCACTGTGTACTTTGCTCCTTTCCTGACTGGATCCGTTGATTTAGGAGATGATGAGGACTTTGCCCTACCTATTATGGCCCCTATGAGTTAGCAGGTGACACATCGAGGAGCCGGTTCCCACTCCGGAGACTACCTTTGAGGAGGAGTAGCCAGTTAGTTATTATTTTATTTTCCTTTCTGCACATACTCGGATTTGTCCCCGATTTATCTTCTGGCTTGTATTAACTGTGGTTTGGTTGTCACAGATTAAATATTATGAAATCTTAACATTCCTTTTTCCTGTGATTATTCTTTCATGTTCATTATTGTGGATGAGATAGATACTTATTGACACCCAGAAATGACCTAGACAGCGTACTACCGCCGACACTGCGGCGTAGGCTGGACGTGCCCACGCACTTGTGCCCGAATATCCGGGTGCGGGTCGTGACACTCTCTCTGTGTTGGCGACCCCTGTGTGTTCGTCCCTTATTTGGTCTTGCTACCCAGATATATATAGTCATCATTGGGCGCATATGTTGGGCCGCATGGATTCTAGAGGGTGCCACGTGTGCCTCCTTAACAGCGTGCAGCTGTAACCGCGAGCGGGCTAGGATTTCACGTGGGCACTTGTTGAGATTTTCTGTTGCTGAATATCTGGGTGGTTCTCGTCCTTTGTGGGCGTCACTTGGTCAGCTTGACACATGGTCCGCACTTGGTTGGAGAGAATCACTCTTGTCGTAACAGCAAGATTTGGTCTTCATGGAGTCTGAAACATATGTGGCCAGAAATACATGAGACGCATGGGGCCAGAGACGCATGGAACGCATGGAGTCTGGGATGCATGGGGTCAGAGATGCATTGAATGCATGGAGTCTGGGATGCATGGGGTACTTGATGTACTGTACACGTGGCACTGTGCACCCATCGAGAGTGAAGTTCTGTGCTGACGTGAGACTTCTGTCGCTTAGTGTGTTCACGTCTTTTGAGGTATTTAGAAAATCTTCTTTGTCAGGATTCTGTGTCAGAGATAATCTCGTTGCTAGGATGCCATGTCAGGTCCATCTGCAGCCAAAGCTGCTGTAAATACCCCAATTTTTTAGAATTTAATTTTATTTCTTGGAATTATGAATTTTTGAGATTAAGGGAGATTTTCTGTAATTTTTAGCTAATTATAATAAATGTTCGTTCATGAATTTATAATTATTTGTATTTAATTAATTATTAATGTAGTACAGAAAATATATTTTTGGGTGTACAACTAATATTAGAGTATTGTGTAATTTTTCTGAAATTTATTGAGGTCCAAAACTATTTTTATATGGCTATATATATATATATATATATATATATATATATATATATATATATATATATATATATATATATATATATATATATTTTAAATAAACCAACCCAAACCAAACCGATTTAAACCAAACTATACCGAACCGGACCCATACCCGACCCGAGACCTATAACACGATAACTCGAACCCTAAACCCGGATCAACCTAAAACCCACCCCGACCTGCTGTTACAGTAGACACCCCCAAACCCCCGCAGCAGACTCCTCCTTTCCTCTTCCATGTAACTGCCATGACCCCCTCACTTCCTATTCTGTGACCTCCCTCCTCTCACCCCTATATAACCCAACACTAGAGCAAACCTCCACCAACATCTCCTCTACCACCCCGACCATTGTCGACCGCCGTCGCCGTCGTGACCGCCGCACGCCGTCGCAAAGACAGCTCGCTCCGACATCCCGAGCAACAGCACAACAAGGCACCCTTCTTCTTGCTCATGTATCTCCCTGCATAGTTAACTAAATATTGACCTGTCGAATCCTATGCGAAGACCACATGACCCCCTTGAAGCCTGTGTAATTAGTTTAACCTATCATATCCTGTGTCGGTCGTAATTCGCGACGCAAAACAAGAAAAAAAAAACCCAGTTTGTAGTTCAAAAACTGTTCCAACCACCCATGTTCATATCTGATTTTCTTTCAACCTAGTTAATATTTTTAAATTATACTTGAACAGTAATTTAGACAACATAATCGAGTTTTAATCTCTTCAATTAGTTTATTTTAATTCGATGTATATTGTATTTTAATTGTTGTTGAAATCTGTCAAAAATTTGGTTTCTTAAACCTAAAATTTTTTGAAACAGGGTGTGTCCCGCTAAATGAGATGACTTCATCATATGCAAATTGTACCGAAAGATGCATATCGTCAATGCGGATGCGTAAGATTTTATAAAAGTTGATTTGGATGTGCGTGCACACCGGAATCAATGCGTATCCGTCGAAAAGTTCCGTATCTGCCTGTTTTGACACTCGTCATAATTTTGTGTGTGCTTGTCATTTTGTAATGAAACTTGCACCATCGGATTCACAATATTATGCTGGTCCTGTGACCCAATTTTGGTTCGATTCTGAGAACGTTGACGAAACACCATTTCGTGGGCACTACGGTTCCACTTGACGGACAATTTTGTGACCGGCTCATCAAAATCCAGTTCTGGATATTCTGTTGGGTTCGTATCATCGTTTTGGACTCATAGATACTAAGTTTGACAAATTTGCAAAACTTTATCTCTGGCACATTTTTTGGTGCGAAGTGGGCCATATGTGGACCCTACTTTGACAAAAAACTGTCAATTATGCCCCTGTGTCCAAATTGGACTTATGGGTAGTCAATTCTATCTATTTTAAGTATTTTGAGAGAAATAGTAATGTTTGTTTCAGCATCCGAAGGCGTACCTGGAGATTCTACTATTACAAGAGCAACTGACGGAGCTCAAAACTCAGGCAAGTGTACCTTGCCAACTTGCAGAAGATCCTGTGCTATTATTTGTTTGTATTCTTTCTATATACTTTTGTGATATACCTGTTCAACCTAGGACTGTGTGACATTGTTTAACGTATGAACAAGATTCGGGTGTCGACACCGTACGCGGAGTCGTGTAACGTTACTTAGAGAGTTGATACCACGATCCTATATATTTTTATGTGCTTGCTTTACCAAGTACGTCATACCATAGGACACTTGACACTATTTATGTGACAGAATCTTTTTTGAGTTATTCATGGTAATTCTGTATAGGTTTACAGAATTCGTGACATGCGACTTACATATACATAGATATTGTCACGACCCGCACCCGGATATTTGGGCACAAGTGCGTGGGCACGTCCAGCCTACGCCGCAGTGTCGGCGGTAGTACGCTGTCTAGGGCATAATCACAGGTAATAAAATCTATCTCATCCACAGAATGAACATGCAAGAATAATCACAGGAAATAGGAATGTTAAGATTTCATAATATTTAATCCGTGACAACCAATCCACAGTTAATACAAACCAGAAGATAAATCGGGGACAAACCCGAGTATATGCTGAAAGAAAGTAAATAAGTAGCTACTGCTAACTAATCCACAGAAATAGCCTCCTGAGTGGGAACTGGCTCCTCATACTGTGTTACCTGCTAACTCATAGGGATCATAATAGGTGGGGGCAAGGTTCTCATCATCGCCTAAATCAACGGATCCAGTCAGGAAAGGAGCAAAGTACACAGTGCACATCAAGATTAAAACTAAATATTTATGACAATTAGATTGAGCATCATATTGAGAAAATTGCATAAAAGGAACATCAATATCTCAGAGTTAATGCTATACATAGGAATATGAGAAAGCAGGAATAAATGTGACAGGAAATGAAACTACAACAGTCAACAAGAGCCATAACTAGACAAGAAGCTATGTGTGTGAACTTGTGTATTTAGAATACCTAGTTGGCATGTAGGGGTTTATAGGGTTAAACCGGCCGTCATAGATGGCTATTAATCACGAATAATCGAGATCCGGCTGATGGACAGTCGTGTACCAACAGCTATTAATCATGGCAAGAGTCAGGGTAAGCTACATGCCTTTCAGTATTCTCCCACCCGACATAAAAAATAAGACATGAACTCCAATATTCAAGACATGAAATTCAACATTTCTAACACTAGGTGTAAACATCAAGGGTACATGTAAGGCAGGGAATTAACTATCACAATATAAAGATTAAACTTGAAGTGCAGGTACTTGCCTGTTGTTTGGATCCGATTAATAGTTCTTAGGGGAAATATCCAGAGATGAGTCCAAATACTGAAATAAACATTACCATCACGCTCAGAAGATGTCAAATAGCTAGAAATGCCTATCCTTGGGTCCAATTTGGAGACAAGGGCAAAAACGGCAGTTTCGGGTCAAAACGGGGTCCGCCGTTGGGCTCGCTTTGCACCGAAAAACGTGTCCGGGTCAAAAGTCTCTAAATTCACCAAACTTAGTGTCAACAGGTCAAGAACGCTGATATGAACCCAACGGAACTTCCAGATTTGGATTCCGATGAGCCGAACACAAAATCGCCCGTCGAGCGGGGCCTATGGGGCCCACGACACGCGATTTCGTCAACGTTCTCAGAATCGAACCAAACTTGACCCACAGGACCAGCGTATCGCTACGAGTCCGATGGCGCAAGTTTCGTCTCGATCTGACGAGTGTGCACGAAGTTAGGGTGAATTGCAGAAAAGCCGGATACGGGGCGATGTCCGCGGATACGCGTTGATTCCGGTGTGCACGCACACCCGAATCAGCTTCCACGAAAACTCACACGTCCGTATCGACGATGCGTACGTATCTGTGAAGATCGCACGCGACCAAGTCGTCCCGTTTGGCGGGGCGTACTCGGTTCCGGGGTGAAACAGGGTCTAGTTTTTCCTGTTTTTGGATCGCGGTGTGCGATCACCACAGGACGCGATGCCCCGAACAGTTTATCCGGGCACCGAGAGGGTTACACAGGCTTCCCAACGCAATTTACGGAATTGAAAACGGAGCTACGAGGCAAAAGTTACACGCACCTGAAGGGGACCCGAAAATCAGGGTCGAGTCGTGTCCGACTCGTGTCGGACGCGAATCCGAAATTAGGTTTAGGGTTAGGGTTCTGGCTGTAGGCGGCGGTCCGGCCGGAGGAGGGCGGCGACTCTGCGGGGAGGCCGGCCGGGGCTGGGCGGCGCCGGCGAGGCGGCGCGGCCGGCTTGCGGCGGCGCTGGAGCTGCTGCTGTCGGCTGCGGCTGGGCGCTGTCGAGCGGGGCCGGAGGCCGGCGGAGGACGGGGGAGAGGCGACGGCGGGGGGAGGAGCGAGGTGGCCGTGGCGGCGTGCGGCGGAGGGGAGCGTGGTGGCGGTGGCGGTTCGGTGGCCGGAGGGAGAGGGGGTGTATTTATAAGGGAGGAGGAGAGGCGAGGTGGCGGTGGCGGTTCGGTGGCCGGGAAGGACGGCGGAGGGGGCGGAGTCGTGGCGCTGGCCGGGCGGAGCGGCGGCGTCCGCGGGCGGCGGCGGCGGACGCGGGGGCGACCGCGTCATGCGGGGAGGGGGCTGGGTCACGGGTGAGGGGGAAGCGGGTCCGGGCGGGTCGGGTTCAGGCGGACCCGACCCGACCCGTTAGGGTGACGGGCCGCGGGTTGGGCCGCAGGCCGGGCTGGGCCGGATGGGCCGAAAAAATAGAAAAAAATAATAATAATAGAAATAATAATAATAATAATAATAATAATAATAATAATAATTTATTTAATTAATTAATTAATTAAAATAGTTTTTAGGTATTTAAAAATAGGTCCGGGGTCCGATAAATTCCAGAAAAATTACCCTAAGTCCAGTTTTTAATTTTACACCCAAAAATATTATTTTCATAATATTTTAATATTATTTATTACCAATAAAAAATCATTTATTAATTGAAAACCTTGATTTTAATTACAGAAAATTCCCAAAAAATTCCAGAAAATTGGGAAAAATCCAAGATTTAATAATTTGAAAATTCAGGGGGGTTTACAACCTACCCAACTTACAAAAATTTCGTCCTCGAAATTTAAAATTAAGTCATACTCTGTTAACCTTTCAAGTAAATCAATCGCAATCTCCTTGCGATAATTTAAATTCTAATCATGTCCACTGCAATCACTTCAAGGCTAAGACGACTACTTGTTCCAATCAAAATTTAACCTATGGTTATTACTTCTTACTTCCTCAAATTATCCACAAGCAGATTTTTAATTTTTTAGTCCATATAGTATTTTCAAGATGACCTTGCCTCACGATTCGAATTATCATAATTCCCCTAGAAGTGATTCGAGTCCAACAATATTGGTATATTTCAGCCCTTTTAAATTACATTCACATCCTCAATATTCCAACTAGGTAGTCCAACCATCAACTTTTAAATTCTTAATTTAAATCATCAAATTGAAAAATAATTTAAGTGTAGCCCACCAATGTTCAAGTCTGAATTACATCCTCTAAATTCAAGTTGACGATTTTACTCTCATTATTCAAAATTAAATCATGTACCTAGGATGTAACTATTAGGTCCTCGATATCAATTTATTAATCATCTTAGTCACTCCTCTAAATTTTTAAAATTATAAAGGCTTGCTTCTTCCAATCTAACCTTACTCGGTCACAATCCAAAGGACATTCCTCTCGAGTTGACAACTGCATTGCTACCCAACTTAGAGTTTACCCATTCATCCAAAAAGACTATATACTTTAAGAAAATATTTCTTAATATGGTTACTCATGTCATTCAATCCTCAAAATTTTAACGCCGATCATATCACATATGATATGTCCTCAATTACGAAAGGTTAGTCCTCAAGTATGTGATCGGCCTAGGTGGCATATCTAGTACTATCTATGTATCAAACTTATACCAAGCACATGATTTCGTCTTCCCGAAATAAGGGAAGACGAGGATCAATAATAAAGAGTTCAAGGGTGGGGTGATAGAACAGAAGTATAGGGATCAAGGCGTTTAAAGAATTCTAGTGGGATTTGTCAGGCGGTTATGGATTTGAGGTTCTATTCTGGTAGTCATTTTTTTCGCATGCTCGCATTAGTTTAGTTATGTCACTGATACGATATGCTCAGCATGTCTAGGTCAAGTATATTTGTCTACTAATCACTACGTATCTCAATCCACGTAAAGTAGTCGTGCGAAGTGCGAATCAAAATGCACTAAGGTTGATCAGACCGCAATACACTGATTCTGAACAGACACTTGTATTAGTGTACGCGTCCAATAATACACGTGTCATGAACAAGCCTGATAAAGAGTAAGCTTGCAAAACTAGGCTATAGAATAGCAGCATAAATAAAGTATATCAAAATTAAGTGCGCTAGATGATGATGAAAGGAGGTACAAAATTTAAATTCACATAATAAGCAAAATAAAAGAAGACTCTACAATCTCTACAGTTATTAAATATAAAAGCATACCAGGTTATTAGCAAGTTCAAAATTACTAGGTTGGGGCTGAGGTCACGAACCAATAGGCACAAGCTAAAATAATACTAGGAAACGGTATCTACGAATCACTTATGTGCATTAGTGACTCTAAGAGT
Source organism: Iris macrosiphon (assembly GCA_036927795.1). NCBI lineage: Eukaryota > Viridiplantae > Streptophyta > Magnoliopsida > Asparagales > Iridaceae > Iris > Iris macrosiphon. The sequence continues at coordinate 105,666,260 of JAYESA010000016.1, read as the reverse complement.
CTGCATGTTCTCCACGGTCATCACGTAAGCTTGTCCGTGTTCTTGGAGCAGCGGGACAGTCCCTCACTTGATGTGCTGCTGAGCCACAAAGTAGACAAACACCTAGCCTCTTTCTACAATCCTTCCAAATATGACCTTGTTTTCGACAATAGCCACAAATGGGAGCTCGTTGGTTCTGCCCTTGAGTTGGATTCCTCTGTGGTCGCTTTGCAGCTCTTTCCTGTTGTGCTTGGTCTGGTGCTGACGCATACGGTCGCTTCTGGCGGGACTCGATCCTTGTGGTGCACTCCACAGGTCGCGCTGCAGTAAGGACGTTCTCGTCGAAGGTAATTGCATTTGAACTGCTTGGCCTACGTGACTCTGAGCTAATTCTGTCGATGAAGTTCTCCGCTTGGTTTTGCTGAGTTTTTTGTTGAACCTTCTGATAGGCTTGCATCATTATGTAGAACATGCGGAACATCTGCTGTTCGTCCATAGGCGGTCCCGGTGGGAAGGAAGGCATCGGTGGAATAGGCTGCGTCGAGGGTGGAATGCCATCTTGACGGATTATTGAGGCAGGCTGACTTGCTTGACTGTCTTGTGATGATTGGCCTTCACCGACTGGTATCACATCGTTTCCTTGGGTAATCACAACGGTTTGTGGTGTTTCTGCATGAGTCTCATTGCTGGCTTGTGGGTCCATCTCCCTGTATCCAAAATAACCAATAAGAGGCACACAGGAATCAAGGCAAGATGCAAGTTCATATTAGTTCGAATACGATACAGATATCAAAAATGATTCAAGCAAGTGGATGAGATCCTATAAACTTATCCTAGCTTTATTGCAGGCCTGTTCGGTCCCTGAGTTGAAACCGAACAATTTAGTCGTTGGGACCTGCATGGGCCACCACAAAAATGTGTCACGACCCGCACCCGGATATTTGGGCACAAGTGCGTGGGCACGTCCAGCCTACGCCGCAGTGTCGGCGGTAGTACGCTGTCTAGGGCATAATCACAGGTAATAAAATCTATCTCATCCACAGAATGAACATGCAAGAATAATCACAGGAAATAGGAATGTTAAGATTTCATAATATTTAATCTGTGACAACCAATCCACAGTTAATACAAACCAGAAGATAAATCGGGGACAAACCCGAGTATATGCTGAAAGGAAGTAAATAAGTAGCTACTGCTGACTAATCCACAGAAATAGCCTCCTGAGTGGGAACTGGCTCCTCATACTATGTTACCTGCTAACTCATAGGGATCATAATAGGTGGGGTAAGGTTCTCATCATCGCCTAAATCAACGGATCCAGTCAGGAAAGGAGCAAAGTACACAGTGCACATCAAGATTAAAACTAAATATTTATGACAATTAGATTGAGCATCATATTGAGAAAATTGCATAAAAGGAACATCAATATCTCAGAGTTAATGCTATACACAGGAATATGAGAAAGCAGGAATAAATGTGACAGGAAATGAAACTACAACAGTCAACAAGAGCCATAACTAGACAAGAAGCTATGTGTGTGAACTTGTGTATTTAGAATACCTAGTTGGCATGTAGGGGTTTATAGGGTTAAACTGGCCGTCATAGACGCCTATTAATCACGAATAATCGAGATTCGGCTGATGGACAATCGTGTACCAACAGCTATTAATCATGGCAAGAGTCAGGGTAAGCTACATGCCTTTCAGTATTCTCCCACCCGACATGAAAAACAAGACATGAACTCCAATATTCAAGACATGAAATTCAATATTTCTAACACTAGGTGTAAACATCAAGGGTACATGTAAGGCAGGGAATTAACTATCATAATATAAAGATTAAACTTGAAGTGCAGGTACTTGCCTGTTGTTTGGATCCGATTAATAGTTCTTCGGAGAAATATCCAGAGATGAGTCCAAATACTGAAATAAACATTACCATCACACTCAGAAGATGTCAAATAGCTAGAAACGCCTGTCCTTGGGTCCAATTTGGAGACAAGGGCAAAAACGGCAGTTTCGGGTCAAAATGGGGTCCGCCGTTGGGCCCGCTTTGCACCGAAAAACGTATCCGGATCAAAAGTCTCTAAATTCACCAAACTTAGTGTCAACAGGTCAGGAACGCTGATATGAACCCAACGGAACTTCCAGATTTGGATTCCGATGAGCCGAACACAAAATCGCCCGTCGAGCGGGGCCTGTGGGGCCCACGACACGCGATTTCGTCAACGTTCTCAGAATCGAACCAAACTTGACCCACAGGACCAGCGTATCGCTACGAGTCTGATGGCACAAGTTTCGTCTCGATCTGACGAGTGTGCACGAAGTTAGGGTGAATTGCAGAAAAGCCGAATACGGGGCGATGTCCGCGGATACGCGTTGATTCCGGTGTGCACGCACACCCGAATCAACTTCCATGAAAACTCACACGTCCGTATCGATGATGCGTACGTATCTGTGAAGACCGCACGCGACCAAGTCGTCCCGTTTGGCGGGGCGTACTCGATTCCGGGGTGAAACAGGGTCTGGTTTTTCCTGTTTTTGGATCGCGGTGTGCGATCACCACAGGACGCGATGCCCCGAACAGTTTGTCCGGACACCGAGAGGGTTACACAGGCTTCCCAACGCAATTTACAGAATTGAAAACGGAGCTACGAGGCGAAAGTTACACGCACCTGAAGGGGACCCGAAAATCAAGGTCGAGTCGTGTCCGACTCGTGTCGGACGCGAATCCGAAATTAGGTTTAGGGTTAGGGTTCTGGCTGTAGGCGGCGGTCCGGCCGGAGGAGGGCGGCGCCTCTGCGGGGAGGCCGGCCGGGGCTGGGCGGCGCCGGCGAGGGCGGCACGGCGAGGCGGCGCGGCCGGCTTGCGGCGGCGCTGGAGCTGCTGCTGTCGGCTGCGGCTGGGCGCTGTCGATCGGGGCCGGAGGCAGGCGGAGGACGGGGGAGAGGCGACGGCGGGGGGAGGAGCGAGGTGGCCGTGGCGGCGTGCGGCGGAGGGGAGCGTGGTGGCGGTGGCGGTTCGGTGGCCGGAGGGAGAGGGGGGTGTATTTATAAGGGAGGAGGAGAGGCGAGGTGGCGGTGGCGGTTCGGTGGCCGGGAAGGGCGGCGGAGGGGGCGGAGTCGTGGCGCTGGCCGGGCGGAGCGACGGCGTCCGCGGGCGGCGACGGCGGACGCGGGGGCGACCGCGTCGTGCGGGGAGGGGGCTGGGTCACGGGTGAGGGGGAAGCGGGTCCAGGCGGGTCGGGTTCAGGCGGACCCGACCCGACCCGTTAGGGTGACGGGCCGCGGGTTGGGCCGCAGGCCGGGCTGGGCCGGATGGGCCGAAAAATAGAAAAAAATAATAATAATAGAAATAATAATAATAATAATAATAATAATAATAATAATAATTTATTTAATTAATTAATTAATTAAAATAGTTTTTAGGCATTTAAAAATAGGTCCGGGGTCCGATAAATTCCAGAAAAATTACCCTAAGTCCAGTTTTTAATTTTACACCCAAAAAATATTATTTTCATAATATTTTAATATTATTTATTGCCAATAAAAAATTATGTATTAATTGAAAACCTTGATTTTAATTACAGAAAATTCCCAGAAAATTCCAGAAAATTGGGAAAAATCCAAGATTTAATAATTTGAAAATTCAGGGGGGTTTACAGATATCATTATGACTCGTTGTACTAGCTAGAGGTCATGATCTTGCATGTTATGGACATGAGATGTTATGGACATGAGACGTGAGATTACATTGGGTGGGAAGAGACACACAAGCTACAGGCTGATTATATGCATACATACTTTATTATTAAGGTACTTTAGTCTCTATATCAGAGCTTGGCCCATTACATGATATTCTTGCTGCTACGGGCTCCCCGACACAGAGCTTATAGTAGTTTCAGCCTGAGTACTAGTGATGCTCTCATTTGTATTTTACTTAGCTGGTTACATAGCTTGCCCTGAGGATATATTTTTATATATTGTATTTTATTTGGTTTGAGTTATTCTTGTACCTTGCTATGTCCCCTGAGGACCTGGATTCGGATTATGTCCCCAGGTACAGGAGATGAGGATTACCCCGAGATATACGGGACAAGAGCTGACGCTGGAGCAGTACTGGCACCAGAGGACGAGGTTGTTCTATAGGATTTCTCATGAGTATTCTGTTACATACTTAGTTATTTATGCTTACAGTTATTTCATATCTTGACTCATGGACTTATGTATTGACTTATTCTCCTTTCTTATTTTATCGAATTGTTCCCTGAGACACTACATATGTTGACTTAATGATGGACTATTTCCTTTATATATTATCTTGATTAGTCTATCATATTTAGTTATATTTCTTTCTGTAGATGAGATTAGAATTATTCTGTGATAGATAGTGTAGACTGTATTTATATTTATTATAGGTAAAGTGCATTCTAATGGGTCCATTAAATTGGGTTTGCCCATTGGAGTTGTGCTACTGGCCATTGCTACGTGGCTAGTCCCTCGGTATTTTGGGACTAGGGAGTGACATGGTTTTTGTGGTGGCCCATGCAGGTCTACGAATATATTGCTTCAATTTCAACTAAGGAACCGAGCAAGCCTGTAAATTAGATAGGTTGAATTATACGATCTCATCCACTTGTTGATCTGTTCTTGACCTTTATATCGACTTCAAAATAATTTTTGACTTGCATCCTGCCTTGATTCCTCTGTGCACCTCTCATAGTTTACTTTGTACGCAGAGTAATGGATCCACGAGCCAGCGACGAGAATTCCGTGGGTATACCACAAAGTACTATTGTCACCTACAACGATGGGGTGAAACCATTGGGTGGAGATCCATCCACTCAACAAAGTAATCAAGCAGATCAGCACGCCTCGAGGTTCCGACGAGATCACTCCACCGATGCTAGTTTTTCTACCATGACAGCCTATGGACGGACAACAGATGTTCTAAATGTTCTACGCAATGATGCAAGCACAATAGCAAGTTCATCAAGTGGCCCAGCAACGCCAGGCGGAGAACTTGAGAAACAGTATAGTGACAGTAATAGAGCAGGCGAACCCACCATCTAGACGACCATCGACGACATCTATCACTGATTTCTACCAGTTGAAGTTCTGTACCTTTTCAGGTAAGAAGGAGCCCACTGAAGTTCATGATTGGCTCACAAACACTCAACATCAACTAGAAGTAGTTGAGCTTCCGAGGGAGCGTTGGATGACTGCCGTTAGGATGCAATTGACGGGCAATGCATATCACTGGTGGCTATCCGAGGAGAGACGACTCGGACTAGACCGAGTCACTTGGAAGGAGTTCTCTAGACTCTTCCAGGAGATGTATATTCCATCCATTTTCAGAGCGGAACTTAGGAATAAGTTTAACCGCCTCATTCAAGGCAACATGACGGTAGAAGAGTATAATACAAAGTTCATCCGTTTGAGTCGCTTCGCCCCTACTCTGATCCCGATAGAAGAGGAGAAGGCGGAGAAGTTCTCCAAAACTATGGAGGTGGTCAACCTTTCACCCGCTAGAGACCAGACGGCTAGGCTAATACCTCTTACCACACCACGTGGGGAGATCATGTGGGTCCATCCCGATCTCGTGTCAGACTTGACGCAGCCGGCAACATCCTCTACAGCTAAGTCCAAGGGCAGGAAATCTAAATTCTGTTACACAGTTTTCTCCTTGGCTGAAGAGCTGGCAGCAGGTACAACAAGGTCAGGAGTAATATACCAACCGATGCACGGCGATACACTCACGGTTGTCGCACCTACCACCACTAGTCCTGGGCCATCTCAGCCCCCGCCAACAGACAAGTCTAAACAGAAGGAGACTCGCTTCGATAAACCGTTGCGTAGGGATGCACCATAAGGGCTGGAAAGGCCCTATAACTTTCATATCTTAGCTTAATTATCCAACACTATGACAAAATTGTCGCTATTTGAGCTTTTGTGGCTCTCTAAAGACACTAGGGCTGCCCTGAGTAAGGTACTGAAGAATGCCGATATCTACCTGGCGCAAAGTCAAGCCACAAACCGAAGATTCGGCTGCTTGTCCACATTGCAATAATGTCATTGATGCGATACCCAATATCACCTTCTCGCAACAGGATATGTTGCTAAAAAATAATAGGCATGATCGGCCCCTGTACTACACATGATATATTGGCGACGTCAAGATGGACCAGATGCATATTGACCCAGGATCATTGATCAGCATCATCCCGAGAAGTTTGGTTCAAACCCTGGGGATCCAGATGTATCGTCCGGCGGCCACCAACACTGCCATCAGTGGCTTCAACAAGGGAAGGAGCTACCCTTTGGGTAAAATCCGCCTAAAATGCTATATCGACGACTTAAAACAGAAGTCACATGCTATGTCATAGACGTAGATACGTCCTACAACGTCTTGTTAGGACGTCCGTTGATACATGAACACAGGATCGTGCCATCCACCCTCCACCAGTGCCTAAAATATGTAGATGAACACGGTTTAGTCAAAACAGAGTTCCCTGATGTTGATCCGTTTAAGGGAATCGAGATTTATGTAAACCCCCTGAATTTTTTTTAATTTTCAAAACTGGATTTTTCACAATTTTCTGGAATTTTCTGAGAATTTTCTGTAATTTAAAAATAGGGTTTTAATTATTCAATAATTTTTAAATGATAATAAACAGTATTAAAATGTTATGAAAATATTATTTTTGGATGTAAAATGAAAAACTGGACTCAGGGTAATTTTCTGGGATTTTATTGGGCCTCAGACCTATTTTGAAAAGCCTAAATTCTATTTTCTAAATTAATTAATTAATAATATTATTATTATTAATTCTATTTTTATTTTTATATTTAGTTTTGGCCCCGGCCCGGCCCAGTGGGCCGAGCCCGTTAGCAGCCAGCCCAGCCCAGCCGTTAACGGGTCGGGCGGGTCGGCCAGACCCGGATCCGCGCCCGACCCGACCCATTACCGGTCTCCCCTGTCCCCACGACGTCTTCTCCCCGAATTCTCCGCCGGCCGCCGCGCTCTCCGGCGCCACGACCGCGCCTCACCCCCACGACCTCCCCCGGCCCGCCTCGCCCGGCCACGACCCTCCTCGAGTCCCCTATAAAAGCCTACCCCCTCCGGCCTTTCTCCCCCAAGCTAGCCGAAACCCTAACCCTAACCACCCTAGATCCGGCCACCTCCGTCCCCTTCCCCGGCGCCGATGAACCCCCTCCTCCTCTCCTCCGGCTGACGCCGCTCCACCCGCCGAGCTTTCCCCCCAGGCGTCCGCAGCAGCACCTGCGGCTGCTCTTTCCCTCCGCCGCTGCCGAGCCGCCCGCGTCCCCTCCGCCGCTGCCGAGCCGCCCGCGTCCTCGCCGTAGCCGCCGTCCGACGACCCCGCCGGACCTCCCAGGGCCTCGCCGACCGTCGGCCAGTTCCCCAGAGCCCCGGACACGGCCGAAAATACCCGGACACGCTGCTGGACACACGGACACAGTTGACACGTGTCCAGGACACGATTCGGACACAGCAAACCTCGATTTCTCGGTCCCCTTCAGGTACTCGTATCTTGCAACTCTGATCTCCGTTTTCGATTTTGTAAATTTCTACGCGAAGCCTGTATGACCCTCTCGGTGTCCGGATAAACCGTTCGGGGCATCGCGTCCTGTGGTGATCGCACACCGCGATCCAAAAACAGGAAAAACCAGACCCTATTTTACCCCGGAACCGAGTACGCCCCGCCAAACGGGACGACTTGGTCGTGCGCGGTCTTCACAGATACGTGCGCCTCGTCGATACGGACGTGTGGGATTTCACGGAAGCTGATTCGGGTGTGCGTGCACACCGGAATCAACGCGTATCCGCGGACATCGCCCCGTATCCGAACTTTCTGGAACGTGCCCTAACTTTGTGTACACACGTCGGATCGAGACAAAACTTGCGCCATCGAACTCGTAGCGATACGCTGGTCCTGTGGGTCAAGTTTGGTCCGATTCTGAGAACGTTGACGAAATCGCGTGTCGTGGGCCCCACAGGCCCCGCTCGACGGACGATTTTGTGATCGGCTCATCGGAATCCAATTCTGAAAGTTCCGTTGGGTTCGTATCAGCGTTCCTGACCTGTTGACACTAAGTTTGGTGAATTTGGAGACCTTTGACCCTGACACGTTTTTCGGTGCAAAGCGGGCCCGCATGTGGACCCCGTTTTGACCCGAAACTGTCGTTTCTGCCCTTGTCTCCAAATTGGACCCAAGGATAGGCGTTTCTAGCTGATTGATATTTTTTGGATCTGATGGTGATGTTTGTTTCAGCAACCGGAGTACCGCCTGCAATTTCTGCCGAAGTCAGAATTGCAAACATAGCCGGGACCACAGGCAAGTGTACCTCGCCAAAACTTGCAGTCTTTGCTAAATATTCCTTGGCTTAGTTATATATCAGAGGGCAAGTATACCTTGCCAACTTTACAGTCTTGTTGCATATTTCCTTGTTTTAATTATAACTTGTTTTAACTGCTTAACCTAGGAAACGTGTGACGTACCGAGTGTCCGATCATAGTCGGGTGCCAACACCGTACGCGGTGTTGGGTACGTCATTTAGAGATGGATATTCGATACCCTTACTCTTGGTACTTGTCCTATCAAGTACAACAAAACCCAGGACACTTGACACTATCATGGACAGAATCTTCTTGAGATATTCACGATGATTCTGTATAGGATACAGGTATGACATGGACAGTTTATTCCTAGACATTATATGACTGCTGCATTAGTGATGATCTTGCGTGTCATGGACATGAGACATGTGATTACATTGGGTGGGGAGAGACACATAGACTACAGGCTGTTTTCATATATATATACTATTAGTGTGAGGTCGTAGACTCTCCAGCAGAGCTAGACCCTTTACGTGTTATTATTGCTACCGGCTCCCCGACACAGAGCTTGTAGCGGTCTCAGCCTGAGTTCTAGTGATGCTCTCAGCTTGCATTTATCACTTAGCTGGTTACATAGTTTACCCTGCTGTTTCATTTAATTCTGCTGCACTGTTTATATTTTGGCTTATATTTTCTGTACCTTGCTATGTCCCCTGAGGACCTGGAATGGATGATGTCCCCAGGTATAGCTGAAGAGATTCATCCAGAGATATCCCGTACCAGAGCACTTCCAGGAGCTGTACCAGGACCTGAAGACGAGCTCGCACCAGAGGACTTCTCCTGAGCATTGGCCGTATGTAGTCATTTATTTCTATTTCCAGTTATTTATTTCCTGTCCATTTGCATCTGTTGTACCAGACATATTCTCGGATTGTTTCCCGAGATATTTATTGAGATTTGCTTATTTATTCTATTGCTTTATTTCTGGCAGTTACTCTGTGTTTTTCTGTGGTGGATGAGAATAGATTAGTCTATGATCTGTATTATTGCTCTATTTCCTGTTAGACTACAGCTAAAGCATGCCCTGATGGATCGATTAAATTGGGTTGTCCATCGGTGCGTGCTGCTGGCCATTGCGCACGTGCTCAGTCCCTCGGCATTTTGGGACTGGGGCGTGACATGGTTTTTGTGGTGGCCTATGCAGGTCTACGACTAATTTGTTCGGTTTCAACTCAGGGACCGAACAGGCCTGCAATAAAGCTAGGATAAGTTTTTAGGATCTCATCCACCTGCTTGAATCGTTCTTGATATCGATTCGAATTAAATTATTAACTTGCATCCTGCCTTGATTCCTGTGCGCCTCTTATCGTTTGTATTTGATACAGGGAATGGACCCACAAGCCAGCAACGAGGCTCATGAAGAAACACCACAACCCGTTGTGGTTACCCAAGAAGACGATGTGATACCAGTCGGTGAAGGCCAATCATCACAAGGCAGTCAAGCAAGTCAGCCTGCCTCAATAATCCATCAAGATAGCGTTCCACCCTCAACGCAGCCTACTCCACCGATGCCTTCCTTCCCACTGGGACCGCCTATGGACGAACAGCAGATGTTCCGCATGTTCTACATAATGATGCAAGCCTATCAAAGGGTGCAACAAGAAGCTCAACAAAACCAATCGGAGAACTCCATCGATAGAACCAGCTCGGAGTCACTGAGGCCAAACAGTTCAAATGCAACTGCCTTCGACGAGGACGTCCTTACTGCAGCAAGACCTGTGGAGTGCACCACGAGGATCGAGTCCAGCCAGAAGCGACCGTATGCGTCAGCACCAGACCAAGCACAACAGGAAAGAGCTGCAAAATGACCACAGATAAATCCACTACCAAGGGCAGCATCAGGAGCCTTCTTCCTTCCTACTTGTCACTTCTGTGGCAAGGTAGGCCACCTCGCTAAAGAATGCCGACGCAGACTGGGACAATGTCTAGCTTGTGGATTCAAGAAGCATTCGGTAAGGGATTGCCCCGAACGTCGAGAGAAAGCAGTGATGATTCACCAACCAACCATATCGACACCAGCACCACAGGAAGAACCTTCAAAGGAGCCTCACGTGCACCAGCCACCTGAAGCATCTCCGCAAGTACTGCCTACCTGTCAACATTGTCACAAGCAAGGCCACATTGAGAGCAGGTGCAGAAGTAAGTTGGGATTATGCCTGATTTGCGGAACCAAAGAACACTTGGCCAAGGATTGTCCTCAGCATCGGGAGAAAGCAGTGACGAATCTTCAACCCGCCTCATCAGCCCCAGCTGTAGTACCACAGGCAGAAATCGCAAAGAAGTCTCAGCTGCACCAGCCACCAGAAGCATCTCCATCGGCAATACCTGTCTGTCCATATTGTCGCAAGCGAGGCCACACTGAGGACGAGTGCAGACGAAAGAAGAGATTATGCATAGCTTGCGGATCCAACCAGCATTCATTCAAAGAATGCCCTGAGCGTCGAGACAGAATACCAACAGGTAACCAACAAGTGTTACCAGCACCACGGTCAGCCTCTCCAGCATTGCAAGCTTCACCAATACCGAGGCCACCCTTGGTAACCCAGGCAACACTCTTCCGGCAGACTCAACAGCAGCAGAAGAAACAACTGCAAGGACACGGACAAGCTTCAGCGAAGACCGTGGAGAACGCGCCGACTCGTGGAGTAGCCGATGCGCGTAAGTGATTTATAGTTATCCGTTTCTAGTCTTGCTTTAGCTCGTGCCTCTTGGTTCGTGACCTCAGCCCCAACCTAGTAATTTGCAACTTGTTAATAACAACCTGGTTTTCATAAAAGTTATAATTTTAACTAGATTTTCCTGGAAAGTGTAAAGTTTCAATTTTTTTAGGGAAACGGTACTTCCCTAAGTATCTTGTGATGTATTTTCAAACGATGTTGCGACCGCGTCATCTCTGTTGACCGGTTATTCTTTGATTGCGAGGACGCAATCCTCTTAAGGGGGGTAGATTGTAAACTCCCTGAATTTTTTTTAATTTTCAAAACTGGATTTTTTATAATTTTCTGGAATTTTCTGGGAATTTTCTGTAATTTAAAAATAGGGTTTTAATTATTCAATGATTTTTAAATGATAATAAACAGTATTAAAATGTTATGAAAATATTATTTTTGGATGTAAAATGAAAAACTGGACTCAGGGTAATTTTCTGAGATTTTATTGGGCCTCAGACCTATTTTGAAAAGCCTAAATACTATTTTCTAAATTAATTAATTAATATTATTATTATTATTAATTCTATTTTTATTTTTATATTTAGTTTTGGGCCCGGCCCGGCCCAGTGGGCCGAGCCCGTTAGCAGCCAGCCCAGCCCAGCCGTTAACGGGTCGGGCGGGTCGGCCAGACCCGGATCCGCGCCCGACCCGACCCATTACCGGTCTCCCCTGTCCCCACGACGTCTTCTCCCCGAATTCTCCGCCGGCCGCCGCGCTCTCCGGCGCCACGACCGCGCCTCACCCCCACGACCTCCCCCGGCCCGCCTCGCCCGGCCACAACCCTCCTCGAGTCCCCTATAAAAGCCTACCCCCTCCGGCCTTTCTCCCCCAAGCTAGCCGAAACCCTAACCCTAACCACCCTAAATCCGGCCACCTCCGTCCCCTTCCCCGGCGCCGACGAACCCCCTCCTCCTCTCCTCCGGCTGACGCCGCTCCACCCGCCGAGCTTTCCCCCCAGGCGTCCGCAGCAGCACCCGCGGCTGCTCTTCCCCTCCGCCGCTGCCGAGCCGCCCGCGTCCCCTCCGCCGCTGCCGAGCCGCCCGCGTCCTCGCCGTAGCCGCCGTCCGACGACCCCGCCGGACCTCCCAGGGCCTCGCCGACCGTCGGCCAGTTCCCCAGAGCCCCGGACACGGCCGAAGATACCCGGACACGCTGCTGGACACACGGACACAGTTGACACGTGTCCAGGACACGATTCAGACACAGCAAACCCCGATTTCTCGGTCCCCTTCAGGTACTCGTATCTTGCAACTCTGATCTCCGTTTTTGATTCTGTAAATTTCTACGCGAAGCCTGTATGACCCTCTCGGTGTCCGGACAAACCGTTCGGGGCATCGCGTCCTGTGGTGATCGCACACCGCGATCCAAAAACAGGAAAAACCAGACCCTGTTTCACCCCGGAACCGAGTACGCCCCGCCAAACGGGACGACTTGGTCGTGCGCGGTCTTCACAGATACGTGCGCCTCGTCGATACGGACGTGTGGGATTTCGCGGAAGCTGATTCGGGTGTGCGTGCACACCGGAATCAACGCGTATCCGCAGACATCGCCCCGTATCCGAACTTTCTGGAACGTGCCCTAACTTTGTGTACACACGTCGGATCGAGACGAAACTTGCACCATCGGACTCGTAGCGATACGCTGGTCCTGTGGGTCAAGTTTGGTCCGATTCTGAGAACGTTGACGAAATCGCGTGTCGTGTGCCCCATAGGCCCCGCTCGACGGGCGATTTTGTGATCGGCTCATCGGAATCCAATTCTGAAAGTTCCGTTGGGTTCGTATCAGCGTTCCTGACCTGTTAACACTAAGTTTGGTGAATTTGGAGACCTTTGACCCTGACACATTTTTCGGTGCAAAGCGGGCCCGCATGTGGACCCCGTTTTGACCCGAAACTGCCGTTTCTGTCCTTGTCTCCAAATTGGACCCAAGGATAGGCGTTTCTAGCTGATTGATATTTTCTGGATCTGATGGTAATGTTTGTTTCAGCAACCGGAGTACCGCCTGCAATTCCCGCCGAAGTCAGAATTGCAAACATAGCCGGGACCACAGGCAAGTGTACCTCGCCAAAACTTGCAGTCTTTGCTAAATATTCCTTGGCTTAGTTATATATCAGAGGGCAAGTATACCTTGCCAACTTTACAGTCTTGTTGCATATTTCCTTGTTTTAATTATAACTTGTTTTAACTGCTTAACCTAGGAAACGTGTGACGTACCGAGTGTCCGATCATAGTCGGGTGCCAACACCGTACGCGGTGTTGGGTACGTCATTTAGAGATGGATATTCGATACCCTTACTCTTGGTACTTGTCCTATCAAGTACAACAAAATCCAGGACACTTGACACTATCATGGACAGAATCTTCTTGAGATATTCACGATAATTCTGTATAGGATACAGGTATGACATGGACAGTTTATTCCTAGACATTATATGACTGCTGTATTAGTGATGATCTTGCGTGTCATGGACATGAGACGTGTGATTACATTTTGTGGGGAGAGACACACAGACTACAGGCTGTTTTTATATATATATACTATTAGTGTGAGGTCGTAGACTCTCCAGCAGAGCTAGACCCTTTACGTGTTATTACTGCTACCGGCTCCCCGACACAGAGCTTGTAGCGGTCTCAGCCTGAGTTCTAGTGATGCTCTCAGCTTGCATTTATCACTTAGCTGGTTACATAGTTTACCCTGCTGTTTCATTTAATTCTGCTGCACTGTTTATATTTTGGCTTGTATTTTCTGTACCTTGCTATGTCCCCTGAGGACCTGGAATGGATGATGTCCCCAGGTATAGCTGAAGAGATTCATCCAGAGATACCCCGTACCAGAGCACTTCCATGAGCTGTACCAGGACCTGAAGACGAGCTCGCACCAGAGGACTTCTCCTGAGCATTGGCCGTATGTAGTCATTTATTTCTATTTCCAGTTATTTATTTCCTGTCCATTTGCATCTGTTGTACCAGACATATTCTCGGATTGTTTCCCGAGATATTTATTGAGATTTGCTTATTTATTCTATTGCTTTATTTCTGGCAGTTACTCTGTGTTTTTCTGTGGTGGATGAGAATAGATTAGTATATGATCTGTATCATTGCTCTATTTCCTGTTAGACTACAGCTAAAGCATGCCCTGATGGATCGATTAAATTGGGTTGTCCATCGGTGCGTGCTGCTGGCCATTGCCACGCTTCTCTAGTCCCTCGTCATTTTGGGACTGGGGCATGACAATTTACTACTCTGACTCGATCCTCTACAAGAAAGTCCGCCAAAATAAATGCGACAATGAGGCCTACGATGAAGCCGAGGCCATAACAGCACCTGAGAAGCCTATGAGAATCTGCCTCAAGGCTCGCACTCCCTATGCGGTCGCACCCCTCATCGTCAAATCGCGCTAGAAGGTACTTGAATCTCCGGTACCTTCAGCGTCGTCAGAATCAATGGTTATCCGCCTTCGTAGGTCGAATCGACCACCAAAAGTAGATCCCGCCCTATCTACGCCTTCTGAACCTATAGTTGTTCACCTTCACATGCCGAGTCGACCACCAAAGGAAGTCCCGACCGCGGCTGCAGCTTCCGGACCTTTGGTGGTAAAATTACACAAAAAACTACCAATGGCTTCGCTTGCGCTGGGGGTAGCCAAGGAGAAGGATGAGTTGGAGGATTATATATCAGTTAATGTCAACATCTCTTCCCCTGACGATGTAATCCCATCAGAAGAGATACCTTATTTTCTCAATAAAGGACTATCTTTGAACTACTCGAAGCGTATGCATATAAGTACACTCTACTCCCTAGAGTACGATCAGGGCCTTCATCTGCACACACAAGTGACCAGTACCTCCACCGTGCGCCGACTTCGCTCTAGTCAGGATTCTTATTTTTTAGTCCCACCAAGGAAGAAGGAAGATAAGCTCATCATCTTCGGTAGAGTAAAATGCCCCCGGTCCTTCATCCCAAAGGAAGTAGAACCAGAATCCGAGGTAGGCAGAATGCCACTCTACCGATATATTTTACAAGCCCTATATCTTATCCAAAAGATGGGATACAACCTAAAGGTCATTGAAGGATTGAACTATGACAAAGGCCGAAGGTCACCATTACGACTTTCCTCCCCTACGGGCAAGCCCGAGGATTACTATCATAAGACTAAGAATAGCTTAGGATATGTAATGCCTCCTACAACCCCGAGGGCTCAGATAAAGAAAATGAAGAGCGCTCACACGCTTCAAAATCTTCAGCCTGGGACTCCGACGTCAGCATCGGGGACGTGCTCAGACAAACACTATCCTCCAACATGGTGTCTACCGACCCTGAGAAAGACAACGAGGATCCACCCTAGCTCTTTGAGATAGAACCTTGGGCACAACACCTTGGTTTACAACGGGAGATGCAATTTGAGCAGCGAGAACCTCCTACCGAGGACGAAGTTGTACAAGTCGATCTAGGTGACGAGACTTCCCCAAAGCCTATCTTCGTCAGCAAAAGTCTGTCCGAGGAAGATTGGGAATCCTAATTATAACTCTTCAGGAAATACATCGATGTCTTTGCCTAGAGTTACGAAGACATGCCAGGACTTGATCCCCAAATCGCGGTCCACAAACTCAATATTCTGTCAGACGTCAAACCAGTCAAGAAACATCAACGACGGTTCTGGCCAGACGTGATAGATTCTATCGAAGCTGAAGTCAACAAGCTGATAGCTAGTGGCTTCATTCGTAAGGAATAATACCCTGACTGGGTAGCCAACATCGTGCCTATCATTAAGAAAAATGGGAAGATCCGAATCTACATTGACTTCCGTGATCTAAACGTAATATATCCCAAAGACAAATTTTTTCTTCCAATCACCGACGTAATGATCGACAATACTTGTGGCTTTGAGCGTATGCCCTTCATGGATGGCTTCTTAGGCTACAACCAAATCAAGATATTTTCCGACGATGAAAAACATACATTATTCCGGACCGCGATAGGTGTATACTGCTACATAGTCATGCCTTTCGGTTTAAAGAGAGCAGGTGCTACATACCAGCGAGCTATGAGCAACATTTTTTGTGAACATCTACGCAAGACGGTAGAATGCTACGTCGATGACATCGTCGTCAAGAGTCACTCCAAAGATAATCACCTCCAAGACCTGAGGACTGTGTTCGATTTAATGCGCGCACACCGCCTCAAGATGAAACCTACCAAGTCCTTCCTAGAAGTCTCCAGCGATAAATTCTTGGATTTCGTTATCACTTTCTGGGGTATTCACATAGACCCCGACAAGACCAAGGCCATCCTAGAGATGAATCCGCCAAGGAACCTCCGGGAACTTTGTGACTTCCAAGGGAGGTTGGTATACATCAGGAGGTTAATATCAAACCTCTCTAGACGTTGTCGGTCATTCATATAGCTCATAAATAAAGGTGTCTCCTTTGTTTGGGGTGAAGAGTGCCAACGAGCATTCAGAAACATCAGAGAATACCTATCAAACCCTCATGTGCTGGTGGCCCCGGTCATGGGAAAGCCATTCTTGCTCTATGTATGCATAATTGATCACTCTTTTGGTGCCCTGTTAGCCCATAATAGTAATTTAGGCCACGAACAGGCCATATACTACCTCAGCCGAATGATGGTCGGTCCAGAGCACAGGTATATCGCCGTCGAGAAGGAGTTCCTTGCGCTTGTATTCGCCATCCAAAAAACTTGACACTACGTGACTGGACAGACCATTCATGTAATCTCGTGAGTCAACCCCATCAGGGTCCTCATGACCAAACCTGGTGCACTCAGTTCCCGCTTGTCTAGCTAGGTAATACTATTATCCCCATATGTTATGGTGTTTGTCCCACATAAAGCCGTTAAGGATCAAGCCTTGGCCGATTTTCTGGCAGACCACCCGGTGTCAGAAACCTCAAAGCTCTATGAAGAGATTCCAGACGAAGTGGCGGACGCCAACGTTACTTCACATGAAGCTGTTTGGCGAATGTTCTTTGACGGTGCTTCAAGAGCGGGGCCCAAAGGTAACATCCTCGCCGGGGTCGAGATAGTGTTGCTCTCCCCATACGGCCTCATCATCAATCGCGCATACTCTCTCACGGAGCTATGCTCCAATAATGTGGCAGAGTACAATGCCATAATCATCAGACTCCAGTTCGCCAAAAAAGTCAGAGTAGAGTACTTGGAGGCCTATGACGATTCTCAACTAATCGTTAATCAAGTCTGGAAAGTATATGAAGTCCGAAATAAAGACTTGATCCCCTACCACTAAGCTGCACTTAGCATTATCGCGACCTTCAAGATATTCTTTATTGAGCATGTCCCTCGGTTGTAAGACATTGAGGCAGATGCTTTAGCCGGCCTCGCTGCTTCCTTGGCAGTCCCAGACAACACCCATCAGCTAATTACAGTGATCGGTCAAGAGTTGGTCTGTCCTAAAAGAAACCTATGCTTGTGCCTCAACTATGCCGCGGAGGTCGACATCGATACCCAAGATTGAAGGCTTCTATTCATTGACTATGCAGTCTATGGAATTCCTCCTGAAAATCCAAAGGAAGCTGCTTCAATCAGAAGACGCTGCCTCCGTTTCTATTACGACACGGAGACCAAAATATTGTACCGTCGGTCCTATGACGGCCTTTTTCTCCGATTCTTGTCGAATGCAGAGGCAAAACAATCCCTTCGCGAACTCACAACGACGTCTGCGGGGCACATCAACTCGGTCCAAAGCTACAGGATTGTCTTCGGAGATGGGCTACTGTCACGCCCTAGTTCCAAAATACGTAGGACTAGGAATACGTAACACGCCAGTCGTATGTATATGAACTCCAATATATGGAAACCATATACACACGTACGATGTACATGAATATCCAATCCACAGTGGTAATATACTGTCACAACAAGTCACACGCAATCTATATCTCATCCATAACACAAATAATAGATAAATGGAAATCAATAACTGAATATCAAATAAGCAGTCTTAAAGTATGATAGTCGAATGGAAACAAATCCACTGCAATCGACTAAACCAAAACTACTAAAGAGAGAAGAGAATAAACTCCAATATAAGAATAAATGTCTCGAAAAGAACATCAACTAGAATCTCTAAACAACTGCAATAAATCACATATAATCCGAAGGTAAGACTTCCTCAGTCTGATAGGTAGCGTCAGGTCCAGGTCCATACTCCTGCGGATACTCCTGCTCATCTATATCTGGAAAGGGACCAGGTCCTCAGAGGGACATAACAAGATACATATAAACATGCCAATAAAGTACTGAAAGTAAACATCCAATGGGATCGCCTAACCGTCTAAGTGAATGCAGTTAAGAACGACTTTTCCCACAAGTGAGCTATCTGGCTGAAAACTGGGATTGGCATGGTTCTCTCGGAGATCCAGGGGCCTAAAAGGCATATCGTCTTTTGAACGCCAGAGGCCCGCCTGATAATATATAATATATAGTGGTCATCACCACCCGTATCTCCGGCGGAGAATCCGGGCGCACAATAGAAAAAGTGCAAAGGAGCTCAAATGCGGTACTTGTTGTTCTCCCCACCCCATGCTCTAAGCATGTCACATCCATAATACGATAATACCTCTAATAACTGCCAAGTCTGCTAGCATACAAAGTTTCTAACGGCAATTATCCCTAGCGCACGTCCCACACGTACCGATGATCATTCAATACATAAGTCCGTGATCTATATGAGACTGACAACTCGTGTAAAAATGTGTCACAGTCAATGAATCTAATGCTGCCTCATGAAAATGGGATGGTCTCATAAAGTAGGTCCAATGCACATACATAAATAAAAACATAATACGACGACGCCGTCGTTGCACCCAAGTTTCCTTGCACGCGCAATTTATATGCCAGTTAAAATAAATGAACTAAATAAACAAAAATAAATATGCATGCATCATATGGAATGTAAATACAGTACAATGGCAAGGTATACTTGTCTGGCAAGAAATCTGTAAAGTGTACGCGCCTAAATGTCAAGGACACATAATCAGAAACTAAGGCCTCCGAACAAACATCTTTGGATGCTGAAATAGACATCACCAATATTTTCGGAATAAGCAAAATAGCTAGAAATTACTACCCTTTCGTCCAATTTGGACACAGGGGCAAAACGATAATTTCGGATAAAAGTGGGGTCCACATGTCCAAATGGGACAAATTATAGGTCAAGCAAACTCTAAATGTCAATACGAACCCAACGGTATGTCCAAATGTGGATTTCGATGGGCCGAACACAATTTTGCCCAAAAAGTCAACCGTAGGGCCCGCCAATTGGCGACTTGGTCAACTGTCTCAAAATTGCGTGAAAATTGGGTCACAGGACCAGCGCGTTACCACGAGTCTAGTGGCGCAATTTTCTTCGCAATCTGACGAGTATGCACAAAATGCGTGCGGCTTTCACAAAAGTTGCGATACGGGATTTGTCCGCGGATACGGGCTGATTCCGGCGCGCACACGCGTCCGAATCAGTTTTCGCGAACTCTCACGTGTCCAGGTACACTGCGCGCACTGCTTGGTATACTTGGTACATGTAGAAGCATGAAATATGCTGGAGAATGGTACGGGTATTATACAGTCAAAACCCCCAACATACATGATATACGCATAAAACAGGGCTTCAGAGCTGTTCGGCGTAAAGTAGAGCTTCAGAGTTGTCCGCATAAAGCAGTGCTTCAAGATTGTTTCGCGTAAAAGGTTATTTTACCCTCCTGCATAAAGTTTAGAAGGCGCGTATCGTCAATACGGACGTGTGAGATTTCGTAGAAGTTGATTTGGATGTGCGTGCACACCGGAATCAACGCGTATCCGTCGAAAAATATTCTATCGACATGTTCTGACATTCGTCATAATTTTGTGTGTGGTTGTTGTTTCGTAATAAAACTTACGCCATCGAATTCGCAGCATTACGCTGGTCCTGTGACCCAAGTTTGGTTCGATTCTGAGAACGTTGACGAAACATCGTTTCGTGGGCCCCACGGTTCCACTTGACGGGCGATTTCGTGACCGACTCATCGAAATCCAGTTTTGGATGTTATGTTGGGTTCGTATTATCGTTCTGTACTTGTAGACACTAAGTTTGACAAATTTGAAGAACTTTGTCTCTGGTATATCTTTCGGTGCGAAGTGGGCCACATGTGTACCCGCTTTGACCAGAAACTGTCAATTCTGCTCATGTGTCCAAATTGAACTTATTGGTAGTCAATCCTAGCTATTTCAAGTATTTTGAGAGCAATGGTGATATTTTTTCAGCATCCGGAGGTGTACCTGAAGATTCCACTATTACAGGAGTAACTACCGGAGCTCAGAACACAAGCAAGTGTATCTTGCCAACTTGCAGTAGTTCATGTGATATTATTTGCTTGAGTTATTTCTATATACTTCTATGTTGTACTTGTTCAAACTAGGACCATGAGACGTTGCTTAACTTCCGAACAAAAATCAGGTGTCGACGCCGTACGCGGAGTTATGTAACGTTATTTAGAGAGTTGATACCACGATTCTATATATTTTCGTGCTTGCTTTACCAAGTACTTCATACCATATGATAATTAACACTATTTATGTGACGAAATCTTTTCTGAGTTATTTATGGTGATTCTGTATAGGCTTACAGGATTCATGACATAAGACTTGCATATACATAGATATTATTATGACTCGTTGTACTAGCTAGAGGTCATGATCTTGCGTGTTATGGACATGAGACGTGTGATTACATTGGGCGGGGAGAGACATACAGGCTACAGGCTGATTATATACATATATACTTTATTATTGAGGTGCTTTAGTCTCTGTTCCAGAGCTTGGCCCATTACGTGATATTACTACTACCGGTTCCCTGACACAGAGCTTGTAGTGGTTAAAGCTTGAGTACTAGTGATGCTCTTATTTTCACATAGCTGGTTACATAGCTTGTCCTGAGGATCTATTTTTATATACTTTATTCCATTTGGCTTGAGTATTTATTGTACCTTGCTGTGTCCCCTGAGGACCTAGATCCGGATTATGTCCCCAGGTACAGCAGAGGAGGATTACCCCGAGATATACGGGACATGAGCTGACGTTGGAGCTGTACTAGCACCTAAGGACGAGGTTGTGCCAGAAGATTTCTCCTGAGTATTCTATGACATACTCAGTTATTTATGCTTCCAGTTATTTCATATCTTGACTCATGGACTTATGTATTGACTTATTCTTTTTTCTTATTTTATCGGGTTGTTCCCCGAGACACTACATATGTTGACTTAATAATGGACTATTTTCTTTATCTATTATCTTGATTAGTCTATCATATTGAGTTATGTTTCTTTCTGTGGATGAGATTAGAATTATTCTGTGATAGATGGTGTAGACTGCATTTATATTTATTACAACTTAAGTACACTCTAACGGGTCCATTAAATTGGGTTTGCCCTTTGGAGTCGTACTGCTGGCCATTGCCACGTGGCTAGTCCTTCGGTATTTTGGGATTGAGACGTGACACCTGAGTCTTCGGTATAATACGAAATTAGTAGAGTCCGTCTCGCCGTTCACCGACGCCAATCAGGGTTCTCAAACTATAGTCTTGTATCACGCACAAATTTTTAATGAATTGTACAACACAATTTATATCATCAATAAGATGGGCCACAAAAATTAAATTGTAATGTAATTGATGTAAGAATAGAACATTCCTGAGAACCACGCCTAGTGCAAGAGCAACACGCCCGCAGCACGAGGCAATCGCAGTCCATTTGTCCGAAAGTCCAACCGGACACTCCTCCATTGCCGTCACCCCCGACAATAAATCCAAATTCTCCGTAACATGATTCAAAGCGCCTTTATCAATAATCCAAGGTGCAATGGACTTACCCACCATATGATCCTCCGAAGATTTGGCCGAAGAATTACCAAGCATAGAAATAAGTTGTTGCCATTGATCCGGAGTCAATCCCGGCATACCGCCGCCGCCTACACCATCATCTGCCATCCGCGGTTGTGCAGCAACGAAGCCACGTCCTGCCACCGCCACACACACTTTCGCACCCCATCCATGTCCACCACCAGTCGCATGTCCGCTAAATCGGATATTGAGTGAATCCCACAGTGGTTTCGCCTCCTCAAAATATGGTATTGTCTTCTTCACCGAAGCATCGATAGTATGCAAAATCTACTACACAAGCATCGATTGGACGCAATATCAATTCTCCAATTGATCATTCTCCGAAGGTTTATTGATAGACCCATCAACAAATCCAAATTTTCGTCGAGCCCGTAGAGAAAGCCAAATAGATCTCGACCATTCCTCATGATTCTCCCCACGAAATACCACTTTCGTAATTGTATTATCCGGATTGTCATTAGAACCAAAGAATACGGGGATGTGGGATCGATCCGCGATGCCACCGGCGTTGAAGTCCCGCTGCCGCCATCGCTCGTCATGTCGCCGTCGGCGCTCGACATACCACCACCACCGCCGCTCGAAGAAAACGTGCCCTACCCATCAGGCTCTGATACCATGTGAAGAAGTGATAGGAGATAATATTCTAGATATTTCATTCATCATGATATTACATATATATACATCCGCATATCAACTTGGGACCTAAGTCACATGGTCAATCACCATAAATACAATTTAATCCCAATACCCCAATCATCATATATAGCCAGCCAATCACCATATATATCTAATCACCATAAATACAATTTAATCCCAATAGTAGGGAAGGAGGAGGAGGAGAAGGGTCAGGAGAGGAGGGGGGGGGGGAGGGAAGGGTAGTTTAGGGTTTTCGTTTTTTTATTTTTTTTAACGGTATTTTTTAATAGAAAATGAACGAGAAGAACTATTTCGAACAAAAAATTTAGAAGATTTTAATTTACTAACGAGACAAATTACGAAATAATTTTTTTACATTTTATCCTAATAAAAAGGTGTAATAGTTATCCATCCTTGACTACAAGGTTTTCCAATTGAATGGGATGGGTCATATTCAATGAGGTTGAAGAATGTGTTAGTCAGCTAAAGCAGACTGACTGAGAAAATTAGTCAATGAGTTGGACTCATCTTCGATCTTGATTTTTTTTTTTTTCACTTCATGATATAAAAATAAGTACATGACAGTTTTGAACAATCTTTCTCATGTTCGTGCCATTTACTGGAGAAAAATCAAGATGAATCATTTCTCCCTCAACTGATGTGATGCATGCGCACTGGAATTATCACCTATTCCCACCGACTAGATTTTGGGTTTCCTGTTATTTCTCTGATGCTTAAGTTAAATCATTTTTTTTATTTTTATGCTATTAAAATGGTTTAAGGAAGAAAAAACTCAGAA
The DNA here is from genome assembly GCA_036927795.1 of Iris macrosiphon. Classification (NCBI taxonomy): domain Eukaryota; kingdom Viridiplantae; phylum Streptophyta; class Magnoliopsida; order Asparagales; family Iridaceae; genus Iris; species Iris macrosiphon. The sequence continues at coordinate 105,642,813 of JAYESA010000016.1, read as the reverse complement.
AAATTCGGCAAAAAGTCTATCAAGATCAACGTCATTACTAAAGTTTGTTGAATTAATGGAACAACTGAGGGTATTATAAATGTTGGCACGTCATCAATGAATCACGACTGTTTTAACAGTTCTGAAAAAATTAAAATTATTAAAATTTTAACAGTCCTTTTATACTTTGAATTAAAAATTTAACAGTCAAAACGATCAACATTATGATGCCCCTTAATAATTTTTATAGTGCTTTTATTACTGGCCGAAAATAATTGTATCCACATAATCGATGCCAACATCGTCTAGTTTAGGTTTGAATCGACATCATATTTAATCGATCTACTTAAATATTGTTACTTGTCGTAGTCATATATATGGCAATTTATACGCTATGTTAATTACGCCATTCGGTTTATAATCTGATGGCTGCAACATCAACATAAATTTTCTTTGGTTTCAATCTACATCATTTTCCTCAATGGAATCGCAACAACAATAATATGGTTACATGTCATGTTCATATTTTTTGTTGAAATGTCAATGGAAAAGTTACTATCTTAGAAACTTCATGTGGTTTATTCCAAATTTTTGGGTTGTGACAACTGTAGGGGTGAGCAATATTTGGTTTTTTTTTTGACCGAAATTCGAACCGAATCGAATATGAGATTCGGTTCGGCTTGAAAGAAAAAAATGGTTCAATTTCGATTTTGAAAATGTTAAAAAAAACTATTCGGTTTTGGGTTCCGATTTTAGTCTAAAATCAAAAATCGAATAAAATTTATATAATTATATAAATACCTTTTTTTTTTTGCATATTTTGTGATTAAAAATGTATACATTTTGAAAACAACAATTATATATATATATATATATATATATATATATATATATATATATATATATAAAGTCCAACTTGGACACAACTTTAAAATACAATAAATGTGTATATAAAATTATAATTTAAGCACGATTCCAACTTTGGGTTCGATTCACTAAACAATAGCAATAGTCCAACCGAACAAATCGAATAAATTATTCAATTCGGTTTTAGTTTTAGCTTATTTCGATTTGGATTTTTAGAGTTATAATTTATTCCATTTTGACTATTTTGATTTGATTGAAACCGAATAAGCTGAATGTCCACCTCCTACCCAATTGAGCTCTCTGTCCATCCTCTGATATGTTAGCTCCAATATGTTGAGATATTTTAATTTGCTATACCCAAATTTTTTTTTTGTAATTGGCTTCATAATTTTCTTTACATTAAAATGGAAGCTTAACTTTCTTATATATTAAACGTATTGTTAGATGGAACACAAATATGTTAAAGGTACGTAGACATTGTGCTTTCACTCATACTTTGTGTGTATCCTTCCTAAGCACCTATCTATTTAAAATACATGCTTAATTATAACTTGATATCCAACTATCACTATTGTTTATTTTGATATCCTCAACTTTGATAGGTACTAACTTAATTTCGTATCTCAACTAATATTATCAACTTGATATCCAAAATTTTATTTATTCCTAAACTATCCTTCCCCCACTCCCCCACCCTATAGGCTGCTTCTCTGAAAGCCATCCCCTGAACCAGCCTAGCGACACTCCCCCTACCCGTCCCCGGCGACCATCCCGGTGACCACCCCCTACCCACCCTCACGACCAACCCCCCTACCCGCCTCGGTGACCATCCCCTACCTGCGCCGCCCGCCCGCTCGCCCGTCCGTCCGGGCCGTACGCCACCCTCCGCCGCTCGCTTGCCCGTGTCGCACGCCATGGCAGACAGCAGTCATGTTCTCGACCATTCGGAGATCACCATTGGGCCGGGCTTGTCCTATCAAGAGAAACCCGTGGAAATCCTCGATCGTCGAGAGAAAGTATTGAGGAACCAGTCTATTCCCTTAGTTCGCGTGACATGGAAGCATGGCGCGCTAGGAGAATCTACTTGGGAGCGCGAGGACGACATGCGCCAACGTTTTTTGAACCTATTCTCAGACCAAGGTATTAATTTACTTTGTTAATTTATATCTCCTACCATTCTTGACTTTCTACCATGGCTTAGTTCTAATTTCGAGGACGAAATTTTTATAAGTTGGGTAGAATGTAAAACCCCTAATTCTGAAAACCATATTAATCTTTTTATTATTTATTTAGTAGTTATGAGCTAAATAGAGGGAATAGATTTTTATTTAATTTTATTTGAGGTGTTTGTGCATCTAGAAAATTTATGGAGCCATTATAAATTTTTTCTAATTTATTCCATGTAGGAGACCCTTTGGACAGTTGCTAGCTTAATGGTGTGCACCAATATAATTTTTAGAATTTTCTATATATATATATATATATATATATATATATATATATATATATATATATATATATATATATAATTAGAAAGAAATTTCTATTGGATCTCAACCCGAAACCCAAACCCTCTATCCTAAACCCACTACCCGTTTAACCCCTACCCGGACCCGTTAGGAGAAGAAAATATCAACAGCAGCAGTAGCAAAAACCAACTTTTCTTTCCCTTCTCCGCGCATGTGAGCCCTCTCATTCCACCGCCTTTTATATCTATTATTACTAAACTCTCCTCAACCGAAACCAAACAAAGAAAGAAGAAACAGCAGCAGCAGTAGTTTTTGAAACCACTAAGTTTCTCCACCGCCTCTTTATCTCTATATATATATTACAAACTCTCCAAAACCCTAATCCCACTTCTTACACCAAACTTAAACACCGTATTGGACGCTTGCACTATACAGAACTCTTGCTTGGCAAGTATACCTTGCCATCGTACTATTATTTATATTCCACATGATGCCTGCATAATTTATTTCTGCTTATTTAGTTCATTTATTGCTATATAAATTGTGCGTCCAAGGAAACTCGGGTGCAACGACGATGTCGTCGTATCATATTTTATTTATATTTTTGGACCTACTTTATGAGACCACCCCATTATTATGGAGCATCATTAGTTTCATTGGTCGTGACACAGTTGTTACACGAGTTGTGAGTCTCATATAGTTCATGGACTGCGTGACAGGTCTGGCCTCCTGTATATATGAGCCGTGCGTTAGGGATAACTGCTGATAGAAACTTTGCATGCTAGTAGACCTGGCAGTTATTAGAGGTATTATCGTGTCATGGATATGGCATGCTTAGAGCATGGGGTGGGGAGAACAACAAGTAAGGCGTTTGGGCTCCTTTACACTTTCCTTTTATGTAACCCGTACGTTCTGCCGGAGATACGCGATCGTGATGACCCCTATACTACTTTGCGGCCTCTGTCGTTCAAAAGACGACATGCTTTGTAGGCCCCTGGATCTCCAAGAGAACTATGCCAATCCCATTATATGGCCAGATAGCCCACGTGTTGGAAAGTTTTTCTCAAACTGCATTCACTTAGACGGTTAGGCGACCCCATTGGATGTTTACTTTCAGTACTTTATTGGCATGTTTATATGTATCTTGTTACGTTCCTCTGAGGACCTAGTCCCTTTCCAGATATAGACGAGCAGGAGTATCCGCAGGAGTACAGACCTGGACCTGACGCTACTTACCAGACTGAGGAGGTCTTACCTTTGGAGTATATGTGATTTTATTACCGCTGTTTAGAGATCCTTGTTGCTACTTCAGTATAGTCATTTTGTAGTGGATTTGTTTCTATCCGACTATCAGACTTGATACTCATCTTTGATATTTAGATATTATTCAGCTCTTTATTCCTACTTATTATTTGTGCTGTGGATGAGATATAGATTGTGTGTGACTTGTTGTGACAGTATATTAACACTGGTGGATTGGATATTCATGTACATCGTACGTGTGTATATGGTTTCCATATATATGAGTTCATATACATACGGCTGGGCGTGTTACGTATTCCTAGTCCTACGTATTTTGGGACTGGGGCGTGACACAACATGTTAGCCCGACTCTCATGTTATGGACAGTACTTGCTGAAATAAGCTCTACTCTTCTTCTTATTTAGCCACAGTCTTGTGTCTTTCCCAAACTCATCCATGATCGTATTAAGAGCGTTAACCCCTTTGATAATTGGGATTAAAAAGACTAATAAATTATCCGTATATATAATATGAGAGGTAACTGGTGATACTTGTGTATATATCGGTCTGATATCCTTCTTGTGTACTACCATGTCCATCAAGCATGTGAAATATTCTATCACCATTGTGAACAAATAAGGTGATAATGGATCACCCTGTCGCAGGCCTCGATTGCTGCAAAAGTATCCGTACGGTTGACCCCTGATCAATACCGAAAAAGAGGGAGTACTTATGCATTCCCGTATTCTATCAACCCAACAACTATCCAATCTCATGGCGAGCATTAATCTACATACAAAATCACGGTCCACAATATCATAAGCCTTCTTTAAATCTAGCTTCAAACAAGCCTTCTTCCCACCCTTCTTGTTAAAATCCCGTAGTAACTCATGTGCCAGGAGATTGTTGTCAGAAATTGATCGTCCCTTGATGAAGGCATCCTGGTTCTATGAGATCAGCTCCTACATAATGTTTGTCATGCGCCTGCACATTAAATTAGAGATTATTTTATACAGAAAGTTACAGCAAGCGATTGGCCCATGATCCGCCAATGATACTGCCCCCTCATTTTTGGGGATCAACGTAAGGAAGGTATGATTAATTTCTTTCATCAGTCTTTCGCTTTTGAGGAAGTCATCAACAATATCTACTATCGACTGCTTTAATTCCTCCCAATGTGTCTTGTAAAATTTGCTTGAGAACCCATCTGGTCCTGGGACTTTATTTGGATCTGCCGCCTATATAATGCTCGTGATCTCCTCAAGAGTGACAGGTGTTCGGAGAATCTGGTTTCCTCTTCTCGACACCACCCTCTTGCATGTAATCTCAATACTTATCGGGGCCTCTTCTCTGGGCTTGTTGTAAAGCTCCGAGTAGAATTGTACGTCAGCGGCCTAGATATCCGATGGGGCCAAAACCAGTTTTCCGTTGTTGTGTAGTAAATTAGCAATATTGTTCCTGTGGTGTCTAGTGTGAATCAAATCATAGAAAATTTTCGTACACCTATCGCCATCTTTCAACCAAGAGCATTTAGCTCTTTGTGCCTGTGTAACTCTTCCTGGAAATTTAATGTGTAGCTCTTCCTGAAAAGTTAGTGACCCCACCTCCTCGATTAAACATCTCTCATTCTCAGCAAGTGTAGAGTTTTGCAAATATCCTTGAAGTAGCCCTTGAGTAGAATATAATTCATGTTTTTTTGCTTTGGAGACAAATATTCGGTCGCCTCTTGTTCCATGTCTTTAGCTCGTGTTTTACTTGCTTCAGTTTATGGGTAAACCGGTACTGTAAGTTGCCTCCGACCTCCACTCGCAAGACCCTGTCGATGGCCTCTTGGTAGCCCTCTACCTGCGTTCAAGCGTTATTGAAACAGAATGGTCTGGCATGATTTTTATACTCCTCTGCCATACAGACTAATATTGGTGAGTGATCGCTAGTGCCTGCCGCGAGCCCCTCAGATGTACATGATGGCCACGTATCGAACCATCTACTATTGCCCAATGCTCTGTCCAATTGACAGGTAATTCTTTTGTGCGTTGCTCGATTACTCTATGTCCATATATGCCCAGATCTCTCTAGTCAGTTAAGGCCATAATGTAATAAGCATTGTTGGAAGTCTCGAAAAATCGCATCCGAGATTACCCGTCCTCCTACCTTCTCCCCCATGTACATCATAGCGTTAAAGTCGCCAACTATTAGCAGCGGTACCTGTCACGCAACGATCTCCCGCAGGATCGGCCGTCCCCGTTGAATGCGAATCACCGCACTAGCTATTAGCAGCCGTTGTTCCCATTAGGACGTGATATCGCGCGAGTACAAGCTGTCACGCCCCGGTCCCCGAGGGGCCGCCTGGACCACCGCCTCGTCCCTTAGCGTACCCGGACGTGAATCACCGCGCCTCGGTGCACCGGACACACATCACCGCGCGTCGGCGCACCGGACGTGCATCACTGCGCCTCGACGCTTGTCCCGCGGGTGCGAGGAAGGTATGGCCCATTTGCTACCGGGACGTGATGTCGTGCGAGCCTGGGGTTGCGCCCGCACAAGGCTATATCGTTTAAGTTTGTTTGGTTATCATCTCATCAATCGAGTAAGCAGCGGAGAGACATTGTTGCATATGCAATGCATTTAGCCAACTGAGTATTCGGGACAAATCGAGGGACTTGGGTTTCTCTTAGGAAAGGCATCGTTCCATACATTATGCCCCCTTATACGATAACAACTCGGGGCACAATCGAAACTAGGATTTCTGGGTCTTGGGGATGGAGGCACGCCTATCGCTCCCTCGGACGATCCAGTACCTGCAAACAAGTAAACTGTTGGTGGGTCAGCACTTTTATAAGTACTAGTGAGATAAAACAACTGAACAGAAGCAAGCATTCACTAAAACCAACACTAAGTAATCATGTTGTAAAATATTATATTACTAGTGATCTTTCTAATTTTACCTAGGTTCGTTACATGTAATACTGAACGGATTCTTATTACATTGTTTTGGAAACATCTTTTGAAAATAGAGTTTCATATACGATATAAGTAAGAAAAGCCGATATTCTATTTCAGGGTGTGAGCAGCGTATCTCGTGAGTTATACTCAAAGACTCTAGGGACAAATGCACAGCTAGACACAAATGCATATCTTAGGGGCAGTCCATTTATCTAAGCCAACAATGAACTAGCTATATGCAGGGCGATCCCCGAGTATCTCAGGATCGGCAGCTGTTGGTCCAGCATACCAATGACTCTTTTATCTGATGCTAATGGCAGCTGTGACTCATGGTTGCTTTTCACTATCATGGTAGCAGCCGTGACATATGCAGTTCAACTCTCCACCAATAGCCATTGTCTGACCAATGCGAATACATGGAACACTATCAAATAAACTCTAGTATGCAGACGAGACGAACCATTAGGACATAATCTTTGTTGCGGGACAAGCCGCCTTATCTTGAACACATTCAGGCACACGATATGGTTCTCTCGGAGCATAGGCGATAGTGAACATGTTCATGCACTCTTAGACAAGTGTTTCAGGATTCTTAGTTAAGCAGATTTGTTCGTTTCAAAGACAAGCTAGGTGAGTTCGTTTATTAGCATGCAAGGAAGGTTCTATCATTCTCTTATGAAAATATTGCAAGCAAAAACTCAAATTTATTATTAAGGCGTGCAAGAATCAGAGAACGAAGTTCTGCCCACTCACCTTGATACATAATATCGACACAGAGCGGGGCATTACACAAGATACGCCCGCGCAAGGCCAGGGTCCGAACAGGCGATAAAATAACTGAGCCACAAAGTCGCACAGATAGTCTGAATGCTACGGAATAAGAACCGAACGGACGATTGTTAACAAGTTCACATAGTCGTCATAGAGGATGCATTGAATAACACAAGTATAAAAGTAAAACAAGCACTTTATTGATATTGAATAAGTATTACAAGTGGTGTTTGGCCGAGATTACAAGTCGCTCAAGCTCTCTCACTTAAAACAATAAAAGCCTGCCAAGTGGCTTACAACATAGAATGATACATAGGCGTTGTTCCAACATTATATCATATATCTGTGCTTTAGCTCCGGACGAAATACTCCAAGGCTCCAGAGCAAACTCCACGCCTTAGCACACAGGAGGGAATACTCCGCACCGAACGAGGTTCTTTCGCACCCTGCAAGCAATCTGGTGGGTTATCAATACATTGAATGCACTGGTGGGGAGACTTCTTGCTCGCTCAACGAATCCATCACGTTCAATTAGTTCTGTACAAAATCTATTAAGTTATCTTTCTAGTCTTGCCTTAGGATCAGTTTTATGGCATAAGATATAAAGCCTAACTCGTGTGGCAGTGCGTCATACGATATAGAGAAACACGACGAGACTTACCAACTTACCATTCGTCCTTCCCTGTCCAAGTATAACTAAATTAACCAAGAACGGATATATATATATATATATATATATATATATATATATATATATATATATAATAATAATAATAATAATAAAATCAAGGAAAATTGCATAAAAAACACAAGTGTTATTAGCGTATTTCTAATTCAGGTGCACGAGTTACTCAGGTTATTCGGATGTGTTATACTAGAATGCTCACAGGTTCAGATTACTTGAATTGGTGTAATGACTCGCACGCGAATTTTCGCCAAGCGTGATGACTTAATCTATATGAACATGAGGTCACTGGCACGGCGCCATAGTAGACGGTGTAGTCTCGGGGCAGAGATGATGTGCAAGCAAGAACATGAGGCATTGCACCCATTCCGTCCAAAGCAGGCGACTACAGGCAGGAGGTTACGACCGGTCAGATCGGCCCCGGTGCCCCGGCGACCGTCCGAATAAACGAAATTCGAAATTCTTCCTTGTGCACCAAGTTGTCCGTGACCATGCAAGTCTCTAATCTTCCAGATCTCTTACCAGGTACATGCTCAAATCAGGATTTTATCAGGTACAAATTCAAGTCAGGATCTTGTTCACAACTTATCGGCTCCCCAAACGTCAAATTTAGTACATGACGAGTGTTGCTTAACTTGACATGATACAGTCCCTCGTTTGGGAACTGCCTTGGCGACCTAACGGTCCCGAATACTTTCAGATTCATACTTGCACGAAATGACTATTCGATAGACTTTTGGCTAAACTAGATGAATGCAAGACATGGATCGTGTTACTTGGTCGTTGCATGAACTTACGTGACGAGCATTGAAATGAGACGAGCGAGTACTGGTTAGCATGTAAAGCAGACAAGCATTGCATTTGTATGAAATATAAGCATAAGAAAACGTGCGATATAGTCTACTTTAGAACATAAGCCTTTATGCTAGCATGTGTCTAAGGGGTAGTGCGAGGAACCGACATTTATACAAGTTTCATTTCCATATTCTATGCAAGCAGTATAAGATAGAATTACTCTCTTAGCTAGGTGTGTTGCTTTCTTTTAATAGGATGCAATGTGTTGTCGCCTATGAATCGCATCGGCCGAGCGATACTTTGAACTCGCCTTTGAAAGTCTAAGTCTGATCTCCTGAAGAGCCAAGTCTGAATTCTTTTGCCTCAAGCGAGTCTTCTCGCCGATCAAGAAGGGATGGTTATTGCACTTGCGTCGTTTGAATCGGCTCTCCGCCTAAGCAGAATGGGTCATTATAGTACTTATACCTGCATATCTGCAACCATTCTGACGTGAATGATATCTCACCATAAGATATCTCTCCTCCACCTCTCATTGCTTCCATATACAACGCCATAGACGAATCTAAAATCGCTTTTATTAGTGAATAAAATCGTAATTAATTGCTCCAAAAGATGGATTACTTGACCTGTCCAAACTCTACTATCCCACATTAACCATATTTGGGCCATGTCGCATATCCCCATATTGCTCACCTGCTCCCATTGAAATGGGGTCCGCTTGCAATCTCCTACTGGACTTGATTTTGGTTTCCAATAGAGGAGTGATAGTACTTTGCGCATTCCTGCTAACCTCCTTTATCTTTTGCCACCTTTCCATCGAGTTGGCGCCCCGCGTATTCCACGTTAACACTGTCATGGATTAATATTGGTTCCCCCCTGCTCACCTCTCGAACCAAACTTGGGGGTAATGTTTGGTTTCGTCCTGACACTTCATCTTCCTTGATCTTATTGTGCGTCCCTTGCGGCTGTTGTGTAAAACATTTATTGTCACTGTGGATTTTTATTACATAAAGGTTCCTCCATATCATCCTCCATCAATTTAGTGTCTTATATCTTGACTTGTTTATCAGCTACTACTAGTCGCTTCTTCTTGTCCCTTGTCATAATCGCACCCTGTTGCGAGAATATTTCTGCATTACCATCCGGGACACCTTTATCCTTCCTCTAATTGCTTGGTTGCCTTCATTCCTCTCCCTGTTCGACCTCATAGTGCATGTTTGTGCCTTCATGTCTTACTATTTGAGTACCCGCCCTCTACATCAGCCGATCTGCCATATCCCCTTATACTATATCGCCACCTCTACTGTAAGTTTGGGTTTCTTCCTGATATTGCCCTATGTCTTCCCCTTCATTCTTGTCCACATCCCCCATCATCATATCTACTTACCCCACGGTACCACCACCGTCCCGTTGGCCGGACTAGTTTGTCCTACCTCCTCTTGATTCCCTTCCTCATCTAGGCATTTTGTAAATACCCTAATTTTTAGAATTTTAATTTTTGATATTTATGAATTACAGAAATTAAGGGAGAATTTTCTATAATTTTTTTAGCCATTTATAATATATAATATTCATAGATTTATAATTATATGTAATTAATTAATTAATTATTAATATAGTGCAAAAAATATATTTTTGGGTGTAAAACTATTAATAGAGTATTGTATAATTTTTATGGAATTTATTGAAGTCCAAAAGTATTTTTAAATGGCCATATACATACATATATATATTGATTTATTTTAAACCAACCCAAACCAACCAAAACCAAACCAAACCAAACCAACCCCAACCCCAACCGAATCCCATACCCACTAACCCTGACCCGCTCACCCGAACCCGCTGCCGCTGCTACAGTAACCCTTCCCATCCCTGTAACTCCCTGCAGCCCCGACCCCATCCTCTTCCAAAACCGAGGCCGCACCCCTCACTTTCTCTCTTTGTAACCCCCTGTACACCCCTATTTATACAACACATAGCAGACCACCGCTACCACCATTATCTCCTCTACCACCCGACCATCCCCGACTGCCGACAACCGCTGGACCGTCGCCGCCGCAAGCCGCCGCCGAGCAACCGCCCAAATCCCGAGCAGCAGTAGAGCAGTGAGGTACACTACTTTTTGCTCCATTATCTCCCTGTATAGTAAACCAATTAATGACCCGTCGAATCCTATGCGAAGACCACGTGACCCCCTTGAACCTTGTGTAATTAGTTTAACCTATCGTGTCCTGTTTCAGTCGCAATTCACAACGCAAAACAGGAAAAAAGACCCAATTTATATATCAGAAACTGTTTCAAGTACGCGTGTTTGAGTTCTGTTATCTTCATAACGATACGCGATACTAAAATTCTAATTGAACAGTAATTTAGACAACATAAATAAGTTTTAATCTCTTTAGTTAGTTTATTTTAATTTGATGTATGTTGTGTTTTATTTGCTGTTCAAAAATGTCAAAAATTTGTTTTCTTAAACCCAATTTTTTTTGAAACGGGGTATGTTCCACTAAACGAGGCAACTTTATTATGTACGAATTGTACCGAAATAAGGGTATCATCAACGCGGACGCATAGGATTTTGCGGAAGTTGATTTGGATGTGCGTGCACATCGAAATCAACGTGTATCCGTCAAAAAACCCCATATCGACCTGTTATGACACTCGTCATAATTTCGTGTGTGCTTGTCGTTTCGCAACGAAACTTATGCCATCGGATTCGTAGTGTTATTTTTAGTCTTGTGACCCAAGTTTGGTTCGATTCTGAGAACGTTGACGAAATACCGTTTCACGGGCCCCACGGTTCTACTAGATGGGCAATTTTGTGGCCAGCTCATCAGAATCCAGTTCTGGATGTTCTGTTGAGTTCGTATCACCGTTCTGGACTTGTAGACACTAAGTTTGAAAAATTTGGAGAACTTTATCTTTGACACATTTTTTGGTACGAAGTGGGGGCCCCATGTGGACCCTGCTTTGACCAGAAACTGTCAATTTTGTTCATGTGTCCAAATTGGACTTATGAGTATCAATCCTAGCTATTTTAAGTATTCTGAGAACAATGATAATATTTGTTTTAGCATCTGGAGGCGTACCTGAAGATTTAACTTATATCTGAGTAACTGACGGAGCTCAGAACCAAAACAAGTGTACCTTGCCAACTTGCAGTAAATCATGTTATATTATTGACTTGTGTTTCATTTTATATATTTTTTGGTATACCTGTCCAACCTAGGACCGTGAGACGTTGCTTAGCGTCCGAATAAGATTCGGGTGTCGACGCCGTACGCGGAGTCATGTAACGTCATTTAGAGAATTGATTTCATGATCCTATATTTTTACGTGCTTACTTTACCAAGTACGTCATACCATAGGACACTTGATACTATTCATGTGACAGAATCTTTCCTAAGTTATTCATGGTGATTCTTTATAGGCTTACAGGATTCGTGAAATGAGACATGCATATACATAGATATTATTATGACTCGTTGTAATAGTTAGAGGTCATGATCTTGTGTGTATATGAGACGTTGTGGACATGAGACATGAGGTTATATTGGGTAGAGAGAGACATACCATACTGCAGGCTGATTATTTATATATATACTGATGTTACTGGAGAGTGCCTTAGTCTTTGACCAGAGCTTTGGCACATGTACTGGCCCTACGAGATACTACTTGCCGCTATGGGCTCCCCGACACAAAGCATGTAGTGGTTTTAACCTGAGTACGAGTGATGCTCTCATTTGCATAACACTTAGACGGTTATTATAGTTTACCCTTGAGTATATGGCATTATACTATTTTACTTTGGCATATTATTTCTTGTACCTTGTTACGTCCTTTTGAGGACCTGGTTCCTTGCCAGTTTTGAAGCATAGACCGTTGTGGAGCCTGCCTGGAGTTGCTGATATATGTTGCTTTGTCTTGTAGGCATTGCTGCCAGGTACTTATATCAGTTCTACCAGAGTTATGGTTATTATTCATATTGTTTATTCATCTGCTGATATAGCCTAGTTTTATAGACTCATATTCCTTTCTCGAGTCTATTCGAGCTTATGTTTTACTGGCGGTCGACTTTAGCACATGTAGTTCGTTCTTGATATTTTATTCTTTATGTGGATTGAGATATAGATATTTCAGTATTTTTAGATAGTTACCCTTATTATACAACTTATACGTGTTCGAGTCAGACTAGAGTCTGGTTGAATGCATAGCTGGCATGTTACATATTCCTAGTCCTTCAGTATTTTAGAACTAGGGCGTTACATATTTTTATGGTGGAGATCCTGATTAAATTATTTTGGTTACTTTTCGGTACCGAGCGAGCCTGTAATCAGGATTAGCAGTGTTAGTATCTCAATCCACAACTGACTTGAAAATTCCTTAGCATTTGATTATCGCCCTTGGACTTCATAATTGTACTCTTTTATTCCCCTCGACATCCTTATTATTGTTTATCATCTCTTCCTATTTCAGAGAGATGAATGTTTGTGCGCGGTGTTTCCTCCAGAAGCAGATCCTTGTCAAGGCGGAAGAAGACTTGCTGGATATAAATTTTGAGAAGACGGTTACCCTTAGTTGGATAGATAGATAGGTTATTCCTATATGCTAGAGCTAGTGAAGATTATTAGCATTAGAATTGAATATAGTATCAGAGGCCTAGAACTAATAAAATCTTACCCTTTCTTAAGGTAGCAAGTAATTTGGAAGTATTGGAAGATAGGAAAGATAGTTTGATTTTAATGCACGGAATACTTTATGAATACATAACTAGATGCTAGGGAACAGATATGCTCATGATGGTGATACAATAAATTTTACTATGACCTTAAGAAATTGGAACCTTACGTTGCAGTCCATAGTGGTTAAATTTTTAGTTGTCTTGTGACTTTTAGTATCAAAATTAGATCTTATGACCCTCTTAAATTATTGATGACTATAGGTCTGGGCTAAATAGATAGGTAGATTTCTAGATGTTTGAGTAATTAGATAACTCAAGTACTAAAGTATAGCTTTTGAAATCAAACTAGAGGTACTTGATTATTTGGGTTGTCAGTGTTAATGAGGTACTTGATTATTTGGGTTGTCAGTATTAATTTGTAAATACCCAGATTTTTAGAATTTAATTTTAGAATTTTAATTATGTATTTTTGAGTTTTTAGAGATTTTTCTGTAATTTTTAATTAATTATAATAAATGTTCTTCAGAGATTTATATTTTGTGTATTAAATTAATTATTAAAATATTATAAAATATATATTTTTGAATGTATAATTAATAATAGGATATTGTGTAATTTTTTATGGAATTTATTGGGCTTAAAAACTACTTTTAAATAGCTAAAATATATTATTTTAAAATAAACCAACTTAAACCAACCCGAACCAAACCAAACTGAACCAAACCGAACGAGACCAAACCAACCCAGACCAAACGAACCGGATCCTACCCAACCCGCTAACCCGTGACCCGATCTGACCCACAAACCCTTAAAATTCAGTAACGGAATTGACTCCTCCCTTCCCCTCCCCCAAAACCCGACCGGTCGATCCTCCCTTCCACCTCCCCGTAACAGCCCGCACCTCGACCCTATAAAGCCCCCAGTGAGCCGAACCCCACCACCATCACACCCTCTCTTATTTTTGATAAGCCACCGCCAACGACGACGCCGGACTGCCGCGCACCACCGCCGCGAAGTAGCCGCCGCACAGTCGCCATATTTCTGAGCTAACAGTAGTAGTGATGTACCCTTCTTTCCACCTTCGTATCTCTTTGCACAGTTATTCAAATGTCGATCTGTTAAATCCTATGTAAAGATCACATGATTCTCTCGAATCCTCTATAATTAGTTAGGGGTATCGTATCCTGTGTCGTTCATAAATCGCGACGCAAAACAGGAAAAAATGACTCAATTTATAGTTCAAAAAACTGTCCCAAACACCCATGTTCATGGCCATTTTTCTTCCAACCTAGTTAATATTTTTAAATTTTACTTGAACAGTAAATTAGACAACATAACCAAAATTTAATCTCTTGAATCAGTTTATTTTAATTTATTGTATGTTGTATTTTATTCGTGGTTGAAGTTGACCAAAAACTTGGTTTTCTAAACCCAATTTTTTTCAAAACGGGGTACGTTCCACTAAACGAGGCAACTTTATCGTATGCAAATTGTATCGAAAGGCGAGTATCATCAACACGGATGTGTAAGATTTTACGAAAGTTGATTTGGATGTGCGTACACACCTAAATTAACGCATATCCGTCAAAAAAATCTCGTATCGACATGTTCTGACACTCATCATAATTTTGTGTGTGCTTATCATTTCATAACGAAACTTACGCTATCGGATTCATAGTGTTACGCTGGTCCTATGACCCAAGTTTGGTTCGATTCTTAGAACGCTGACGAAACCCCATTTCGTGGGCCCCACGGTTCCACTTGACGGGCGATTTCATGACCGGCTCATCGAAATCCAGTTCTGGATGTTCTGTTGGGTTCGTATCATCGTTCTGGACTCGTAAACACTAAGTTTGATAAATTTGAAGAACTTTATCTCTGACACATTTTTTGGTGCGAAGTGGGCCACATGTGGACCCCGTTTTAAATATAAACTGTCAATTCTGCCCCTGTGTCCAAATTGGACTTATGGATAGTCAATCCTAGATATTTTAAGTATTATAAGAGTAATGGTAATGTTTGTTTCAGCATCCAGAGGCGTACCTGAATATTTCACTTATATCGGAGCAACTGACAGAGCTCAGAACACAGGCAAGTGTACCTTGCCAAACTTGCAGTAGTTACTTTAATATTATTTGTTTGATTTATTTATGTGATGTACCTGTTCAACCTAGGATCGTGAGATATTGCTTAACGTCCGAACAAGATTCGGGTGTCGACGCCGTACGCGGAGTCGTGTAACGTCACTTAGAGAGTTGATAACACGATCCTATATTTTTCGTGCTTACTTTATCAAGTACGTCATACCATAGGACACTTGACACTATTCATGAGATAGAATCTTTTCTGAGTTATTCATGGTGATTCTTTATAGGCTTACAGGATTCGTGACATAAGACTTGCATACATAGATATCATTATGACTCGTTGTACTAGCTAGAGGTCAAGATCTTGCGTGTTATGGACATGAGACGTGAGGTTACATTGGATGGGGAGAGACACACAGACTATATGCTGATTATATATATATATATATATATATATATATATATATATATATATATATATATATATATATATATATATATATATATATATATTATGTTACTGGAGAGTGCCTTAGTCTCTGTACCAGAGCTTTGGCACATGTATTTGGCCCTTCGAGATATTACTGCTACTGGCTCCCCGACACAGAGCTTGTAGTGGTTTCAGCTTGAGTACTAGTGATGCTCTCAAATTATATTTCACATAGTTGGTTACATAACTTGCCTTGAGGAACTATTTTTTATATACTGCATTTTATTTGGCTTGAGTTATTCTTGTACCTTGCTATGTCCCCTGAGGACCTGAATCCGAATTATGTCCCCAGGTACAACAAATGAGGAATACCCCAAGGTTTACGGGACATGAGATGATGCTGGAGCAGTACTGACAACAGAGGACGAGGTTGTGCTAGAGGATTTCTCCTAAGTATTCTGTTACGTACTCAGTTATTTCTACTTCCAGTTATTTAATATCTTGACTATTGGATTTATTAATTAACTTATATTATCGGGTTGTTCCCCGAGATACTATTTATTTTGACTTGTTGTAGACTATATTTCTTTTTATCAATTATCTTGATTAGTCTATCATATTTAGTTATGCTTCTTTCTGTGGATGAGATTAAAATTATTCTGTGATAGATGATATAGACTGCATTTATATTTATTATAGCTTAAGTATACTCTAACGGGTCCATTAAATTGGTTTTGTCTATTGGAGTTGTGCTGTTGGCCATTGCCACGTGGCTAATCCCTCGATATTTTGGAACTGGGACGTGACATAATTTTTGTGGTGGCCCATGCAGGTCTACGACTATATTGATTTGGTTTCAACTAAGGAACCGTGCAAGCCTGCGATTAGGATATGATAAATAATATGATCTCATCTACTTGATTGATTCGTTCTTGACCTCTATATTGACTTCAAAATAATTTCTTGACTTGCATCCTGCCTTGATTCCTTTGTGCGCCTCTCATAGTTTACTTTGGATGCAGAGTAGTAGATCCACGAGCCAGTAATAAGAATCTCGTGGGTACACTACAAGGTGCTGTGGTCACCTACGACGATGGGGTGACACCATTGGGTGGAGATCCATCCACTCAACAAAGCAATCAAGCAGATCAACACGCCTCGAGATTTCGACGAGACGATATTCCACCACCACCGCAGTTTATTCCGCTGATGCCTATTTTTCACCAAGACATCCTATGGACGAACAACAAATATTCCAAATATTCTACGCAATAATGCAAGCCCAATAACAGGTTCATCAAGAGGCCCAACAATGCCCGGCGGAGAAGTTCTTTGACAGACTTAGCTTTGAGCTACAGAGATTAATCGGCTCCATTGTAACTACTTCTTATACGGACGTCCTTGCTACAGCCCGACATATGGAGCACATTATCAGGAGAGAGTCCACCCAGAAATGGTCGAATGCACTAGCACCAGACCGAGCGCAGCAGGGAGGAGCTGCAAAGCGACCCCAGATGATACCACCACAGAGAGCAGTATCAAGATCCCTAGCCCTTTCTACTTGTCACTATTGTGGCAAGGTAGGCCATATTAAGAGGGAGTATAGACTCAAATTGGGATTATGTTTAGCTTGCGGATCCAGTCAGCATACAGTAAGGGATTGCCCTGAGTGTCAAGAAGGAGCACCGATGGTAAACCGACAAGCTTTACCAGCACCGAGAGGATATCAGCCGAGGCCACCCATGGCACCACAGGCAGCACTCTTCCAGTAGGAACAACAGCAGCAGAGGGCACCACCACTGGGACGTGGACAGACTTTTGTAATGACAGTAGATGAGGCACCAACTCGAGGAGTAGTGAATATGAGTAAGATTTAGTTTTATCATAGCTAGCTATAATAACAAATATTCCTAGTAATACTTTAGCCTATGCCTGTTAGTTCCATTCCCTAGCCTATACATAGTATTATGATTAATATGACCTTGTTAGTCTAGATTAGTAAGATGTCAGTGCTACCCAAGTTTTCATAAGCTGTAGTTGATCTTCGTTCTAACCAGACTCATTTACTCTTGAGTTACTTATCTCTCATTGCCTAGGAAAAAGTTTTTATTTCTTCCCTACGTGTTGATATGTTCTTAGAGTTTTCATTTTTTCTGCTTAAACAATACCCTCACCCTCTCTCGATTTTTTCTTATTCATGGTTCCTTATCCTTTGTGTCGTGCTTCAACAAACATGTCTTGCAACTACATCATCTCTTCTGAAGCAAACCATTTTTTGACCGGTTACGTTTTATTTTTTTAATTGCGAGGACGTAATTCTTTTAAGGTGGGTAGATTGGAAATACACAGATTTTTAGAATTTAATTTAAGAATTTTAATTATGTATTTTTGAGTTTTTTGAGATTTTTCCGTAATTTTTAATTAATTATAATAAATATTCTTAGGGATTTATATTTTTGTGTATTAAATTAATTATAAAAATATTATAAAAATTATATTTTTGAGTGTATAATTAATAATAGGATATTGTGTAATTTTTTCTGAAATTTATTGGGCTCAAAAACTATTTTTAAATAGCTAAAATATATTATTTTTAAATAAACTAACTTAAACCAACCCGAACCAAACCAAACCGAACTAGACCAAACCAACCCAGACCAAACAAAACGGATCCTACCTGACCTGCTAACCCGCGACCCGACCCAACCCGACCCAACCCGACCCACAAACCCTTAAAATTCAGTAACTAAACTGACTCCTCCCTTCCCCTCCCCCAAAACCCGACCGGCCGACCCTCCCTTTCGCCTCCCCGTAACAGCCCGCACCTCGACCCTATAATGACCCCAGTGAGCTGAACCCCACCACTATCACACCCTCTCTCATTTTGGACAAGCCACCGCCGACGACGACGCTGGACCGCCGTGCACCACCGCCGCGAAGTATCCGCCGCACAGTCGCCATATTTCTGAGCTAACAGTAGCAGTGAGGTACCCTTCTTCCCATCTTCGTATCTCTTTGCACAGTTATCCAAATATTGATCTGTTAAATCCTATACGAAGATCACATGACCCTCTTGAACCCTGTATAATTAGTTTAGGGTATCGTGTCCTATGTCGGTCGTAAATTGCGACACAAAACAGGAAAAAATAACTCAATTTATAGTTCAGAAAAGTGTCCCAAACACCCATGTTCATGGCCATTTTTCTTCCAACCTAGTTA
The DNA here is from genome assembly GCA_036927795.1 of Iris macrosiphon. Classification (NCBI taxonomy): domain Eukaryota; kingdom Viridiplantae; phylum Streptophyta; class Magnoliopsida; order Asparagales; family Iridaceae; genus Iris; species Iris macrosiphon. Next base: position 105,623,645 of record JAYESA010000016.1, on the reverse strand, counting down.
ATATTTTTAAATTTTACTTAAACAGTAAATTCGACAATATAACCAAGATTTAATCTCTTAAATTAGTTTATTTAAATTTATTGTATGCTGTGTTTTATTCGTGGTTGAAGTTGACCAACAACTTAATTTTCTAAACCCAAATTTTTTTGAAACGGGATGCGTTTCGCTAAACGAGGCAACTTTTTCGTGTACAAATTGCATCAAAATATGCGTATCGTCAACACAGACATATGAGATTTCACAGAAGTTGATGTGGATGTACGTGCACACCGGAATCAACGCGTATCCGTCGAAAAGTCCCATATCAGCCAGTTCTGACACTCATTATAGTTTCGTGTGTGCTTGTTGTTTCGTAACGAAACTTGTGCCATCGGATTCATAGCGTTACGCTGGTCCTTTGACTCAAGTTTGATTCAATTCTGAGAACGTTGAAGAAATTTTGTTTCGTTGGCCCCATGGTTCCACTTGACGGACGATTTCGTGACTGGCTCATCAGAATCTAGTTCTGGATGTTTCATTGGGTTAGTATTATCGTTCTGGACTTGTAGACACTAATTTTGACAAATTAAGAGAACTTTGTCTCTGATACGTTTTTCGGTGCGAAGTGGGCAATATGTGGACCCCGCTTTAACCAGAAACTGTCAATTCTGTTCTTGTGTCCAAATTAGACTTATGGATAGTCAATTCTAGCTATTTTAAGTATTTTGAGAGCGGTGGTAATGTTTATTTTAGCATCCGGAGACGTACCTGCAGATTTTACTTATATCGGAGTAATTGACGGAGCTCAGAACACATACAAGTGTACCTTGCCAAACTTGTAATAGTTACTTTAATATTATTTGCTTGATTTATTTTTGTGATGTACCTGTTCAACCTAGGACCGTGAGAAGTTGCTTAGCGTCTGAACAAGATTCGGGTGTCGACGTCGTACGCGGAGTCGTGTAACGTCACTTAGAGAGTTGATAACACAATCCTATATTTTTCGTGCTTGCTTTATCAAGTATGTCATACCATAGGACACTTGACACTATTCATGAGACAGAATCTTTTTTGAGCTATTCATGTTGATTCTGTACAGGATTCGTGACATAAGACTTGCATACATAAATATCATTATGACTCGTTGTACTAGCTAGAGGTCATGATCTTGCGTGTTATGGACATAAGACGTGAGGTTACATTGGGTGGGGAGAGACACACATGCTACAGGCTGATTATATATATATATATATATATATTATGTTACTCGAGAATGCCTTAGTCTTTGTACCAGAGCTTTGGCACATGTATTTGGCCCTTCGAGATATTACTGCTACCTGCTACCCGACACAGAGCTTGTAGTGGTTTCAGCCTGAATACTAGTGATGCTCTCAAATTGCATTTCACATAGTTGGTTACATAGCTTGCCCTGAGGATCTATTTTTATATACTGTATTTCATTTAGCTTGAGTTATTCTTGTACCTTGTTATGTCCCCTGAGGACCTGGATCCAGATTATGTTCCCTGGTACAGCAGAGGAGGAATACCCCAAGGTTTACGGGACATGAGCTGACGTTGGAGCAGTACTGATAACAGAGGAAGATGTTGTGCCAGAGGATTTCTTCTAAGTATTCTGTTATATACTCAGTTATTTCTGCTTTGAGTTATTTCATATCTTGACTCTTGGATTTATGTATTAACTTATATTATCGGGTTGTTCCCCGAGACACTATTTATTTTGACTTGTTGATAGACTGTATTTCTTTTTATCTATTATCTTGATTAGTCTATCATATTTAGTTATGCTTCTTTCTGTGAATGAGATTAGAATTATTCTATGATAGATGGTGTAGACTGCATTTATATTTATTACAGCTTAAGTACACTCTAACGGGTTCATTAAATTGGTTTTGCCCATTAGAGTTGTGTTGCTGGCCATTGCCACGTGGCTAGTCCTTCAGTATTTTGGAACTGGGTGTGACATAATTGAACAAGTGAATTTCCATCCTTGATTACTTGGATAGATAAGCTAGTTTTGATAGATGTTATAGTCTTGAGTTAGATAGTGAATTGCCTATAATAGATAACAAGCTATAACAAGATGGTAACCATGTAGTTTGGATGAAGGGTATAGATGGAATAAACAAGGAGAATGGATTGTGATATGAACTTGAGGGATAATAATTCTAGTATTTATGAATTGTAATGCTTTTAGAATTTTGAGAATTTAGTACGAGTAGAAATTGTTGATCAGTCTTGAAGTGATACGAACTTCAAGAAATTAAACACAGGTTCAGAATCACATACTGACTTGATGGTTATTCTGTAGAGGATTATCACAAAACCCTTAGAGTATAGATTATACCTGGTAGGAAAGTGTATATGGAAGATATAAGTCTTATATGAATGATAGCTGAATATTGTGGGTTACACATAAACTGATTAGAGTCAGGAATTTAGATTTTTTGACTAGTTGGGTTAGAGCCTAACTGGACCTACTTCACTCATGACCCAGCTGTTACGCCCAAATATACATTTTTATGCTCCATATAGACCCCACAACATTCGTGGCATACCTCCTTCTAGAAAACCTATGCTAGTCAGTTTCGTTGTAATTAAATTAAATTGTACATCGATAACCCAATTACCCTAACCACCAATATACCCGTAGCCCCCTCGAGCCAAACAACGTCCATGACACTGGTGTTGCATTAAGTTGAGCCCTTGAACTCTCTACACAATGTTAATCACCTTGACAAGATTTGTGATGAAGTATTCCTCGGTACTATTTCACCCTAGTTGTAATTGGCTATGATATTTTCTATTATCTTGTAGACTCATGACCTAATTATGAGAAAGGAGAACTGATAAACTTCCTTTATCGAGTTATTGACTCATTAGCGCCATTGTAGTACTTAGATTTCCTTTGATAGGCTGTGACAACGATCACAAAATTCTCACCATCTCGTATCCCTCCTTGAAGTTAGACTTTCTAAAAATCATAAGAAATATGATCATGACTATAGTTTCTGCGGCCAACTTCATTCTTATAAGTTGCGTAGAGACTTGATTAAGCGTACCCTTATTCTTAGAATGCGACGTCAAACTAGGACTCCATTTGGTAACTGCGTCCCCCAACTTTTGATAAACAAGTGCTACCTTGCTTAATTAAAATCTTTTCTACTATGTTTAATTTTTAATTTTGAGGATGAACTTTTTATAAGTTGGATAGATTGTAAACGCCCTGATTTTTAGAATTAAATTTTAGAATTTTAATTATTGGTATTTATGAATTACAGAGATTAAGGGAGAATTTTCTGTAATTTTTTTACCCATTTATAATATATAGTATTTATGGACTTATAATTATGTATAATTAATTAATTATTAATATAGTGCAAAAAATATATTTTGGGGTGTAAAACTATTAATAGCGTATTGTATAATTTTTCTGGAATTTATTGAAGTCCAAAACTATTTTTAGATGGCCATATATATATATATATATATATATATATATATATATATATATATATATTGATTTATTTTAAACCAACCCAAACCAACCTAAACCAAACCAAACCAACCCCAACCGAATCTCATACCCACTAACCCATACCCGCTCACCCGAAACTGCAACCCGCTGCTACAGTAACCCTTTTCCTCCTTGTAACTCCCGGCAGCCCCGACCCCTTCCTCTTCCAAAACCGACGCCGCACCCCTCACTTCCTCTCCTTGTAACCCCCTGTACACCCCTATTTATACAACACATAGCAGACCATCACCACCACCATCATCTCCTCTACCACCCCGACCATCCCCGACCGTCGACAACCGTTGGAACGTCGCCATCACACGCCGCAAGCCGCCGTCGAGCAACCGCCCAAATCCCGAGCTGCAGCAGAGCAGTGAGGTACACTACTTCTCGCCCCATTATCTCCCTGCACAGTAAACCAAATGACGATCTGTCGAATCCTATGCGAAGACCACATGACTCCCTTGAACCCTGTGTAATTAGTTTTACCTATCGTATCCTGTGTCGGTCGCAATTAGCGACGCAAAACAGAAAAAAATAACCCACTTTGTAGATCAAAAACTGTTCCAAGTACGCGTGTTTGAGTCTCATTATCTTTATAATGGCATGCGATACTAAAATTCTACTTGAACAGTAATTTAGACAATATAAACAAGTTTTAATCTCTTTAATTAGTTTATTTTAATTCGATGTATGCTGTATTTTATTTGCTGTTGAAATCTATCAAAACTTTGGTTTCTTAAACCCAAATTTTTATGAAATGGGGTACGTCTCGCTAAACGAGGCAGCTTTGTCGTATGCGAATTATATCGAAAGGCGCGTATCCTCAACACGGACATATGCGATTTTGTGGAAGTTGATTTGGATGTGCATGCACACCGAAATCAACGCGTACCCGTCGAAAAGTCATGTGTCGGCATGTTCTGACACTCGTCATAATTTTGTGTATGCTTGTCATTTCGTAATAAAACTTACGACATCGGATTCGCAGCGTTATGTTGGTCCTGTGAACCAAGTTTGGTTTGATTCTGAGAACGTTGATGAAATACCGTTTTGTGGGCCCCACGGTTCCACTTGACGGACAATTTTGTGACCGGCTCATCGAAATCCAGTTCTGGACGTTCCGTTGGATTTTTATTATTATTTTGGACTCGTAGATACTAAGCTTGACGAATTTAGAAAATTTTATCTCTGTCATATTTTTTGTGCGAAGTAGGCTACATGTGGACCCCGCTTTGACCAAAAACTGTCAATTCTGTCCCTGTGTCCAAATTGGACTTATGGGTAGTCAATTATAGTTATTTCAAGTATTCTAAGAACAATGGTAATGTTTGTTTCAGCATCTGGAGACGTACCTAGAGATTCCACTTATATCGGAGCAACTGACGGAGCTTAGAACCCAAGCAAGTGTACCTTGCCAACTTGTATTAAATCATGTTATATTATCGACTTGTGTTTCATTTTATACATTCTGTGGTGTACCTGTTCAACCTAGGACCGTGGGACGTTGCTTAGCGTCCGAACAAAATTTGGATGTCGATGCCGTACGCGGAGTCGTGTAACGTCCTTTAGAGAATTGATTCCACGATCCTATATTTTTACGTGCTTGCTTAACCAAGTACGTCATACCATATGACACTTGACACTACTCATGTGACATAATATTTCCTGAGTTGTTCATGGTGATTCTGTATAGGCTTACAGGATTCGTGACATAAGACTTGCATATATATAGATATCACTATGACTAGTTGTACTAGTTAGAGGTCATGATCTTGCGTGTTATGGACATGAGACATGAGGTTACATTGGGTGGGGAGAGACATACCATACTACAGGCTGATTATTTATATATATACTTATGTTACTGCCTTACTGGAGAGTGCCTTAGTCTTTGACCAGAGCTTTGGCACATGTACTGGCCCTACGAGATACTACTTGCCGCTATTGGCTCCCCAATACAGAGACTGTAGTGGTTCAGCCTGAGTACGAGTGATGCTCTCATTTGCATAGCACTTAGACGGTTATTGTAGTTACCCTTGAGTATATGACATTATACTATTTTACTTTGGCATGTTGTTTCTTGTACCTTGTTACGTCCTTCTGAGGACCTGGTCCCTTTTCATTTTTGTAGCATAAACCGTTGTGGAGCCGTGTCACGACCCGCACCCTGATATTCGGGCACGAGTACATGGTTACGCCCAGCCTACGCCGCAGAATCGGCGGTAGAACGCTGTCTGGGTCATTTCTAACTATCTAATATCTCAACAATATAATATGGTACCTGTCAATCATCTCAACTCCAATCGGAGGAGCAATATGGTATCTCACAAATATATCAATCTCAATCACAAAACAAACTAAGGAGGAAATAATGCACGAATAAAAATAGCGAAGGAAAGAAGATACATCCACAATATGAAATAATAGTACATCTGTGAATCTCCACAAAAAATAATAGTCTAATACAATATCTAAACCAAACTAGACCTCCTCGGTCACTGCTACTATGTCCTCTGGCTCTAGGGGAGTGTCCTCTAAAGTCTCACCCTCCTGAGGTCCATAATGTGTGGGACACAGCTCCTCTAGCCAATCATCTGGAAAAAATATATCCAGTCAGGATTGGAGCGAAGTACATACCTCTGAAAGCAGTTCCAATAACATAATCGAGCATATATAACAAGCAATAGAAAAATGATACAAGATGCACAAGTAGAAGAATAAACTGTACAAGTGAACAGGCAATAGGCACAATAAAGCTGGAAGTAAATACAAGAATGACTGCAAGTAGAGAACAAGAAATACTAAACTATGTGTTTTAGAGTGAGAGTTCGTTATGTGATCGGTTTAGGTTGCACATGAGGTATATAGGTAACTCCATTATACGTGAGGTGTATAATCGACATGCACATGAGATCAAGAGGGCTTTGATCACATAACCAACTCCTACTCCCCCTCCCCAACCAATACTCATGGATCCAATCACGACACGTTACGTACATGATCACGATAGTCACACTAGCACACGAAATAGTGGATGCACAAGAAGCACATGAAAGTCAATACCCGATGTACACGATGAAATACATGTCATTGGGTACCCGTTGCACACGGTAGGGGATAACACCTCCTGATGGGATTCATATAGCACCAGTCCGTGAAATCACTGTGTCGGGAATCAATGTATACTAATCTAGAACATGCATATATATACAACATTATGAATTAAAAACAATCAGAGAAATGTACTCGCCTGAAGTCCTGAGCAAAGTGTGTCTCTCGATGCCCAAGCTGGTGTCTTACAACCTATATATGGTATGTTGTATCAATACAAGGTTCAATGATGAAAATAATTGAAGTTGAAGAAGTTCTAGGTCAATACGCCGTTTCTAGGTCAAACCAATGTATTTCTAGGTTGTAAGAGTCTAAAACTAGTCACTAAGTCAATACACTATGAAGCTATACTATACTAGCTAAGCTAACACACCACGGTGCAAATCAAGAAGCCGTATCCTAAGATACGCCGATTTTCTAATATAAAAAATAGGTTTATATATATACATAAGTCATATATATAATAATAATAATATCTCAAAATAATATAAATGGGATACCTTGGCCTTGGCCCATACCTTGCTATCTAAAACTAAACACAAAAGATATGAATAGATACCTTAAACTAGATGCTAACTATACACTAATATCTTAAACTAATTAACCAATACCTTAACTAAAATAAACTAATTGAAACACTGAAAATTAACTAAACCAAACTAACAATTAACTAATACCCAAAACCTAGGCATTTATCTAACTTACACTAATGTATACATCTCATAACAACATATAATTAACTATACTAGTAACACACATAGATATGTATAGATAATAAACTAACTATTAAGATACTCTACCTATTTGTATATGAGACCAACTATCAACAATAACAACTAAATTAATACTACCTTGAAACACTAACTAAACTGCTACTAGTACTTGCTGTGGCTTCTCCCTATGCTCGAGCTGTACTGATACTGAACCTGCTGCTCGGTTGCACAGTGAACATATACCTGAAAATCTCTACTGCACAGTGAACAGGGTACTGAACATAGATATACTGAAATCTGGTGCACTCACCTCGTGTGCACGAGTTAACCTTCCCGCTGATACTCGAATGCCTAACTAAACTTTCTATTACACAGCCACAAGGTTGCCCGAGTGCACAGCAACTCCAACAGCTAGCTGCTGCTCTTCCCTTCAAGCAGAGCCCGACATCCCTGCTGCGAGTGTACTGCTGCACAGAAAGAATCCTGCACAGTTACTTGCAGTTGGAAACTGCACAGTAGTCCCTGGTCTTCATTCTTCATTTGCCTGACTGCACAGGGATTGACCCATACTGTTGAATGCCCTACTTGTTGCTGAATGCTTCTGGCTCTTCACTGCAGTTTCAGTTTAGGTATCTACATAGTGAAGGTAAGTCTTCAGGTTAGTTCTCCAGTCTTCAGCCCACATGTTACTGCCTTCACTGCATTCTCCAGTTCAGTGAAGTATCAGTCTTCACTGCCTTGAGGTATCAGTCTTCACTGCCTTCTCCAGTTCAGTGAGCTTCACTGCCTTCTCCAGTTCAGTGAGGTATCAGTCTTCACTGCCTTCTCCAGTTCAGTGAGGTATCATACGAGTCCTTGCTGTGCTGAGTCTGCTGTGTTCCCCTGCAGTCTTCAGTTGCTGTGTGCTCAGGTAAAACCTGCAGCAGCTGCACAGTAACTTGCTGCCTTCAGTTTTTGGTGTGTATCTGCACACATAGTACTTGCTGTCGAGTACTCTCCCCCTCCTCACTCACACATCCACACTCTAAGCACACACACAAACAAATATACACTACATAACACTAACAATCTCTAAGAATATATCTATATATATGTACACACACAGATATCTAAATATCTCCAAACATAGATGCATGTACTACCCCTCATACATATCAATCATATATGCATAACACTAAGGTATAGATACCAATACATATAGATATACTCATACATATTAATCATAGCTACATATGCAAATACTTAGCCACACTTATGAATCAACATATAGGTATACATATAGACTTATATACAAATAGATATATATATATATCTAGATACATATTATATACACTAACATATATATATAGACATATACTCATAGTTCTATGTATCTAGATACCCTCATAATATACACATGGACACACATAAAACCAAAAACTCAAAATACACCATTATATACTCCAATTAATGTATAGATAGCATATACAAATATATTTACATATGCATGTATAGTACAAAAACCAAAACACAAACACATGGGGTGCACCGCACTCGTATCACACTTTTCTATGATACGCTTGCGACACGGCCCCCAACTCACAACTAAACGTATCCCGGAGGACACGTACAAGCCCAAAACATATATTATGAACAATACATATATAAATTATAGTGTCTACGTGTCCGTGTCACCATATGATATTCACATGGCCCCGTGTCGGAGGAAAACCCCCAAAATCGACCGTTTCGTCAAATCGACGAGATTTGGCCCACACGTATCCAATTGTGGACACGACACAAGCTACAAACAAATAATCAATGGTCAATTAGATCTATTAGATCCATTGACAAGCACTACATGTGCCAATTTTGGAATTATCCCAAAATCGACACCAAAATGGACATAACTCCCACCGTAGGTCTCCAAATGATACCCAAACAAATCCTATGGGTAACCTATGCATGTGGGGTGGTTTCTTATGGTAAAAACTCAGATCTATAGTCTATAGGAAGGGAAAAAACTGATTTGTACCTATTGGGAGATGGATTCCCAATGAAAAGTCCCAATTGACAAGTTGCTCTTCTCCTTGTAGATCTTGGCCTCCTCCTCCTTGTTCCTTGCTCCTTGCTTGTAAATCCTTGATGTAGAGGC